>CM067281.1:0-1250000 GCA_033220335.2 Troides aeacus | reverse complement strand
TACCTATAAGAAAAAGGATGTAGTTATAAAAATATATATATGTGACATAAATCAAGATCACAGGCTCCAGCGCTGGGCCCCGAGGTTAACAAAAAGCCCCGAGGGGCCATAATCTTCAATCTTTTATTTGTATCTTTTTCTTTAGGCTCGGTGCGCTGGCGCGTCGTGACTTACGCTGAGCGAAAGCTGGGAAAATCGAGTCTCCGCTCCACTCAGCCTCCACCACGTATTTCTTAATAATATTCTCAATTGTTAAACAAACGAAAGAGCATACTTTATATTCCCACAACTGGGCCGTTTAACCACCACGACGGACGAGCGCGCGTTAGCGAACTTCCTCGCGACACTGAATAGTTCATTACCATCTCCTCATCCGATCGATGGTCACTGCTGGACTAGATCAGATATATTCCACCAAAAAACAGAATCAGAATTCCCAGCAATTTTTTTTATTTAGTTAGTCCACTTAGGAGGGTCCGTTCGCGCCAACTTACTACTTAACTAAATAGTTATCTCACGACACTTGAGAACTTAACTTCCACGGCATTACAGTTTAAATAAATAAAACAATAAATCACACTGAGCCGCTTATATCTTCAAGCGGATTAGAAATTTAAGAAAAATTACTTTTTTAATCCCATAGGATTATGGGATCATAGACCATCTATGGGGGTCAAAGCGTCTAAATAAGAAAAAGGGTCATTAGTTGTCTCGACATTCTTATCGCGTATTAGTAGACATTATGATCGTGACTTTAACGTTTTTATATGATTGATTAGTTTATTAGGTAAACATATAACTTATAGTAAACTACTACCGACTAACATATTAGTTATATCTTAACTTCAAGTTAAAAATTTAACTGTTGCTGTAATCCTATCTGGTGGTTAAAGGTTATTAATTACCGTTAAATATTATCATTGTATCATCTAACTAAATATTTATTGTCATTTCTTTAGACTAATTTATAACCTAGCTTTTAGTTTTTATTCAGCAAAGCAACGAGACGAACGTTCACGTAATGGTGAGTGATACGTCTATCCAGAATAACGTGGCGTAAGTTGGGATGGTATACACAAAACCACATTGCGCTCATCGGCGACTCGACGTTTAAGACGCAAGATGGTTAGTCTCGTTACCTCAGTAATTTCACTAGTTACAGCGCCCTTCAATCCGGAACACAATAATGTTTGTACACTACTGTTTGTCGGCTACAATAGAAGCTGCGGTGGTTCCTACCTAGACAGTCTCCGGCAATAGAGACCTACCACCAACAAAACCTAGCTCTGTTAAAGTTTTAAGTGTAGAGGTAAAGAAAAAAAATAACAATCACTAGTCGCACTCGTAAACACGTGTAGCGCCTGTTTTGTACCAGGAACTCTTCTAACTCTTAAATTATTTTGTTACTCATTAGGAGGGCGTTAAGGTTCAAAATTGCTTAACCTTCCACGAGGCGGTTAACTTAATTGAAAGAATACTCATTTCGCTCTTTGTTGACTAAAAGTAAGAATACAAATATTCTAGCAAAAACGTTGTTTTGTTATATTTTAGATGTATCTACGGATGACAGAATGTCGTATACATATTCAGTATATTTTGTTTCACTTTTCATTCGCAGTAAATAAAACAGTTTTTTATTTTTATTTTTATATGAGACTACATATTAAACCTTAATAAACAAACACCAAGAAGATAAACAGCATTGTCTTAAAGAAATCATGTGTTAGTAACTGATTATCGAACTAAGTACATATATCAAGAATAAGTAAATAAGTGTTCAGTGGAACATCATTAATATTTATTACAACACTAATTACTATATTCATAAATAAAGCTCCTAAATGTTGCCAGCGCAACGTCAACGTTTTGAAATATTATTGTGAATATATTCCAAAAACGGCAGCGGAAGTGAAGAGTTGTTTTATTCATCGCTCGTCGTGTAAACGCCGCGATGAATGGCGTTTTCGTTTGTTTTGTATTAAAAAAAAAAAAAATCTGTTACTTTTAAAACACATCCGAAACCCGAGACGTTTAATCCAAACGGCTCGAATATTAAAGCGACAGCGCGGGAAATTCGGACGTACGCGGAATACTGAAAGCCTCCATTGTTTCGCGTTCCAAATTCGAAATAACCTAAGCCAGCACCCGGACAATCAATTCCAGACCCTATTCTTATTGCAATAAAATCCATTTTCGTGTACACTTCAGCGGTACGTACGTTAAAGTTGAAGGGACGCCGTCGACATTTTCTTCTACTCCAAGAAGAAGTCCGACGAAGACAATGCCGCCTCTGTTACAAATTTCCTTTAAATGCTGTTTATGGAGGTAGTACTGAGAAGTACTTAATTACGTGCCGGATATTACGACGCGGACGTGAGGCGCACAGGACCGGAATCCGGCAGACAAATAGTAACTGAAGTTGACCGTTACGAAGGTGCAGAGCCTCGGTCAACACGCCGCCAGCGTTCTAAGGTTTTGTGTATTCTCGTTACTTTCATTTGTTACTTAAACTTGTAACATTACATAGATCTGTGTAGGCATAAAGTTAAGTTGCATTTCGTATAGTTTTAGATTTAGAAAAGTACAAAGAAGTTTGATATTTTTCAAATTCAAACAGAATAAAGATTAAAGTTTTATTTATATTTGGATAAGTAAACTAGATGAAAGATGTTTTAAAGTCAAAAATTCGTTAAAAATCGCTGGCGTTAATTCAAGTAACAGGGTAACACTTGATCCAATAATCACATGTTGAACCATTCGGCCACTCATCCCATACTTAGTCAAGTATTTTAAGTACACGTTAAAGAAAAAAAACATTAAGTTAAGTTGTTATCGGCAAATTGCGTGGCAATTTTTAAACCAAAGAGAACCTGTTAGCAATAATTCATTCGTAAATATTACAACTTCATTGCACTTCAAATTTTGAATAAAGGTCTGACTCAGAGACAAAGAACTTAAAGCATCAGATATTTATTTCATACAACTCCTTTTTAAGTAGAAATTTAGAATAATTAGACGAAAGCCATTGTATTTTTTAACTGAACGTTTATGGTGTGACTAGGCAAAACCTTATCAAAACCTCTTTGCATAATTTATTGATAACACAAATACAATTACATTATAAAACTAACTTAACATGAAAAACACGAAACAGGTATTTTTTTAATTATGTACATAAGTTCTTTTTAACCTAATTATTTTGACGTTATATAGTATCTATTATAGTTAACTTACCCCTAAACTCTCCAAAATATAGGTAACAAAATGTTCTGCTTAGTTTTGTTTTTTCTATACAACGAAATATAGTAACTTAATACTGGTATTTTACTGGTAATAGGTCTGTTACCGGAGACCGTTTAGGTAGGTCTGTCAACATTACTGTGCTCCGGTTTGAAAGACGCTGTAGCTAGTGAAATTACAGGAGTAATGGGACCTAACATCTTAAGTCTCATGTGTATTGGATATGGCAAGCATATCAATTACCATCAGGTGTACGTGGTACTCGTCTTTTCGCTTCTACGAGTAAATAAATATACAGTTATAACTTTGTAGAAAAATATCGATAATATCACTAACATTACTAATGATTAAAAAAATTCTGCATAAATCTAAAAAATCAATCCTTTCAGAACTTAAACCCTTGATCTTCTTGTTGTCTGTCTAAGGTTATGAAAATATCCCAACAGTGCTAATATTTTACATTTTTAGTTTGAATACATATTGTTTTTATGTCAATCATCATCATCATTAGGTGTCCTCTTCAAACTGAAGTTTGGCGGTCAGATTGAGAAAACCAGTTCGATCCTCAGCTATTCTTTTTAACTGATGGTGTTTAAGCCCGGTCCACTCCTTCATGCCGTCAAAACAATATGTACCAATATATTAACGTCAATGGGATTGACACATTGCTTAAGGAGAACGTCTTACCTCCCACACTCAAAAAAAGGAAAATTTTTGTTCAATTTAATGATGACCACGTCATTACTACTACATAACTAAGGAATTAACGAACAAATATATCTAAGTTATTTCCTGCTACTGAGCAATTGTAATGTGATGATTAAATTAAAATTCCTTAAATCTATACCTCAGTCGCTAACATCGCCTTTGAATTTATGCCTGTGTATTAAAGGATATTATATCATAATATGCATAATACGTATATTCCTTCGTTAGTCATCTTTTAAGCGTAAAAAACCCCTACCTACTGTTAAAGATTATAATATAATAAAACAATTATTACCACCAATTTATGAATAAAGGCTATTGTTATAAATTTTTCCAGTTATAAGTTAAGTATAAACCGGTTCATAAGAAATACTTGCTGTTAAAAAAGGTATTAAAATGATTTATTATCTTTAAGCCGTTTGTTCTAAAGCCATTATTATTGTCCTTACTCATTATAATCGTTACGTAGAATTCAAATAAAGGTTTTAAAAGTTTTTTTTTACATTTGCTGTAGTAAAAAAATGGGTTATGGCCGAAATATTCCTAGTGTTACGTTAGCACAGAAAT
The DNA here is from genome assembly GCA_033220335.2 of Troides aeacus. Classification (NCBI taxonomy): domain Eukaryota; kingdom Metazoa; phylum Arthropoda; class Insecta; order Lepidoptera; family Papilionidae; genus Troides; species Troides aeacus. Next base: position 1,245,485 of record CM067281.1, on the reverse strand, counting down.
TCGAGAGTATAACGTAATAAAATTCCAAATAAACAAAAGCCTTATCACTATTACATCGAGGAAATTCCAATATAAACTTAACTACTCAAATTATTCAATATAGTTAAAAGTAATTTTGCATTTTGAATAATTGTATAACCGTTGAAATCTATAATTATACGTAAACAGTACAAGAGTGTATTTACTTTTGTCGAAACTTGAATAAACATACAGGCTTGGGAAATCCTAAATACCTTTTGAACAGTTTGTAGTGCATCTCTAGTTCTTGCACGGGGCCACGGCTTACATCTCACAGCACAGCACAGCACAACACAGCACAAGCACACACTCACACAAACGAGCACGGGCGCGGTACACGGCGCGCACACCGACGCGCGCTGCGGACCCACTGGCGACACGTCCGGCGCGCAGGTGAGCTCGGTAAAGTCTAAATTCAAAATGCGAGAGGAGCGCCGCCGCGGTGCGCCCGCGCAGCCGTGCGACAAAGACGGAGATACGAGTCCGGTAACAGGTGCGGGGAGCGCGGCGCGGCGTGCGGGGGTCAGGCGACGCTCTCAAACAGTACCTCCCACCCTCTCACCTTTATAATATTACGTGAATTGTTTTAATTTAATGATTTATTAAAGCACAGCGTTCGTTACAGCGATACAGTTGGTGCGGTGTGCAACCACCGTCGCCCCGGCACAACGGTGTTGTGGCATAGTCCAGTACATTGTAACAGTCACATCCATCGGTGAGAACTCGCTGCAATGTAAAACCTGGCCAGGTTATCTGCTCTCGGAGCAAACGCGAGATGAGTCGGTGCGATGCACGGATGAATGTGTTCTCATACTGATCTCATTCAGTAACCGCATTCAGATTCCTCTTAGATTATTGAAGATCACTATTTGTAAACATTTCGGCGCATATTTTATAAACTTAGTTCATTATCTGTTTTAAAATAAGATTTAAACACTATACATGATTCAAATATCGATCCATGTAAATGTATGTTAGTAAATCTCTTACACGACTGCTTTGACGGGACGCATAGAAGAACACCAATCTACACCAACCAGATAACCTCAGTGCAAGAATTTAAGAAAAATCTTGATTGGTGATTTATAAATTTAAAATGGCTATTGGAATACTTTTCCTAATCCATGGACTTAATCCAAAAAATAACGATATATAAATAACGATATAATAACTTTTAGTATGAAACGGACAAGAAGTTTAGCCCGTAAGTAAAAAGTCATGCAATTAAATGGAGTTGCTCATGATTGTTCTGCACATAATATTTCGCTTATAACTGTGGGATTTTGATACACCACGTATACTTAGTCATATCTCTCGTTTCGGTACCGTTCAGACTGTGTAAATGTTTATATGCTGCGGATTAGTGACAAGGATAGACTCCGCAGTAGAGCTTACATAAGATTTGCCTAAATTTAAATGAAGATGTGTCTAGAGAAAGGAAATCGCTATAGTAATGTTACAATGTTAATTATATTTTTGTATGATTGAATAATCTTCTGTCTAGTTATTTCGTGTTGTTTACTTCCGATGTAATTTGTAGGCAATAAGGTATTTACCAATGTGTGTAAAGAGTTACCGCACAACTCACGTGATCCAAGCCAACCTCATCTGCTCATGGTGCACCCTGCTACTTAACAAACGAGGCTCTGGCTACCACCAACACGTCTTGGGTCAGCGTGGTGAGAAACGGCCCAAATTCGCCCATATAAATCCCTACTCGAAATATGGGAATTTTTGGGGGCGGCCTATGTCCAGCTGTGGACGTCTATCGGCTGATGATGTTGAAGGTATTTACATTTCGTTACTACCTACTCCCAAATTATTTGCGTTTTTTCGTAACATAAGCCTGAAGTCTGTTCGTAGTATATTTGTTTTTTGAGGCTTAACATAACATTATGAGTAAATAAGGGCATTTACTATCAGTCATTTTGAGCAACTTAAAACAGTTTAAGGTAGACAGTACCTGAAGACATCAATTCAGTATTAAGTTATTTTTTTATCTGTTTAGTCGCAGTATCATGAAACCAAATTTAAGTTATTATTTTAACATTACTGCTTTCATAGGAGTACTATTTTCGGTCCTAATTGTTGTATGTAATGCTTTTCCTATTAAGCGACGATATGATAAGGACTTCATTGGATGGTAAGTGAAATGGCTGCCCAAAACTATATTCAGATAGGATGATAAGGGATCCACTAAGTTATTCTCGTCACCTTAAGACACAAAATATTAGGTCTCGCTTCTTAGTAATTTCATTAACTACAACGCCTGATACGTAATAATTACTTAAGCTGAGTACAAAAATAGGTATTGCGATGGAACCTTTCTAGATGATATTCGGCAACAGAGACCAACCATGGGTAATTTTGTTTAAATCTGATATAATGTTTGATAAATAATTGAAACAATTTCATAAATCGCTTATTAGATAACACACACAACTTGCAGCTAAGAACGCACAGTTAATTGCACAGATTGCGGCGATTAAGTCGTTTGAGCAACACGGCGCCGTCCCGTGCCAACTTGTGACGCCATTTTGTTTAATACAAAGCCTCGATGTTAATCAGGATGTATTCAATTATTATACACGAGCCAATGCAAGGCATTCCACATAGCACATGATGTAAAACTTAACAAATCGTGGCTAATCACATCATAGAGTTCAAGTAGGAAAGATGGAAATAGAGACATAGAGAACTGCAGTGGTAGAAGAAAATAGAAAAAAAGATTTAAAGTAGTAAAACATAAAATGTAAGACGTAGGACCTGTGTCAATTTACTGGAGAATATTAACAAAACCTAAAAAAAAAATTTTCAATGCAAGAAGTTAGAACTTCAGGAAATAGATTTCCCGAACCTTCGTTTGCTTTAGAATTAACATCGGTAACAAGATAGATGGAAAATGATGTGATAAGGTCATGTGCTGTCAGGAAAAACCCAGGCTTTGAAAATTTTCCTCCACATTTACACGTACAACCTATTATATTATTGGACAGAGAACATACTTGATATCACTTGAAAGATTTTCTCGTAACGACTATATTTAACATCAGATATATCTACGGATTAACATATACTTTATGAAGTAATAAAAGCAACTTTCATTCAACCCAACATATTCATGTAAGCAGCAGATCATCTCATAGTTTCGAGTGTTAGCGAGTCTTATGATACATGTACAGAGAATCGCAGCCTAGACTCTGTAAAGAGCAGACCAGAGCTAAATATAAAACAGTATATATATCGCTATTAGCGAAGTAAAATATAATAATAATGCAAACGAGTAAACGTTTAAACAGATACTAAAGAACACGGAAAACCATCCTCAACCAATTATGTACAGCAGACTCATTCTTTGACGTCATGAAGCCAGTCATTACCTAACAGAATTTAATAATTTTTATATACACAGCATCACATTGTGCTCGTGGCTTTGCGATCATAAGATGGTACGTCTCGTTACCTCAGTAATTTCGCTAGGCTCAGCATCGTTCAATCCGAAACACAATCGAGATTTATTTATGGTTCAGACAGACATTGGACAGGTAGAACTTCAGACATACATAATGTAAATTCTTTTAGACAAAATCTGTCACTGTTCTCATATAATGTCTAGATGTCAGACGTAACCGAACGGTCATTAGTTTCCGCCGCAATCGTTTCCGGTGACCGCAAATTCGTTCGCCATATTTGTTACCGTTACCCACTTCGATGGCGGGCGTTGCTCTGTTTTAATTTACTAATGTACGGTATCAATAAGCTTTAAAGCTTTTATTGAGATCGGCTTGCTCGGGCGAATGTTTCGCACATTCTAATATGTTGTATGAGGGAGCGCCCCACCCCCGCCTCCTTGTGGGAGACGGGTAAGAATATTTCTACTGCCACGCTACTAGAAGAAATGGCGCTTCTTTGGAGCAACTGTTTTTTTATACTACTTTAAAATGGCCTATATGAAGCCTATAAAAAGACTTCACCTAAATTTTATTGGAATGCTGTCATGATTTACAATTAATGAACTACAGTAATTTCACGTCGCGGATTGCAGATCTGTGAGCCCTGAGTCCGATGAAACTGCAATAGTTGTCAAGAAAACTAGTGAAAAAAAAACTAATTTTAATTCGAAATTAATTGTCAATATTAAAGATAATTAGTTACATTTACTAATATTATATTAAAAATAACAAAGTGAGAAAGTTTGGAAAGATCGTTAACAGTTGAATGTTTTTACCAAGAGATGGCATTTTCATTTATATATGTTTTCCTTATTTAATTTGTTGAAAAATATCACTAATTTCAATACCTCGACATTAATCCATAGCTTGACTTAATAATTTCTATATTAATATCTAACATAACAAGTTAAGTTACAACAAAGATAGATTGTTATAATGTCATTCTTTAACAATGATTTTTACATACAATTCATTGCTTCAGTAATTTTGCCTGCATTACCTTTTATAAATCTCTGGTCGAATGATTGTCATTCAAAAAAACATTACCGAGGTACTAGTAATGTATTCTTCTTCCTATCGTATAATAACCTAAAAAAACTACATGTATATACATAATTGAACGTACGAACGGCAATCAGCTGACCGTGTCCCGTCACGCGCAGCGCGCACCACCCATCACTGCGCCCGGACAAGGAGGGGCGAGGTGTGAGGTTCGAACCTGCTACTCAACATACGTGCACTGCCACAACACTACATACTCTTAGATTGAAAGTGACTTAAATATAGATTCTTACCGTATCTGATTTTCACTACGAAATTCACCTTTAAGGCTTTAATATCCTAAGATGAGAAAGACATTAGATCTTCATTGTTATTGAACGGAAGAACTGCTAAAATGCACAATGCAAAAAAAATCTTATTTTTTTTTATATTTCAACATAGCCGTTAGGTTAGACTTGATTTTGGGTTTAATATTATTTTAAACCAATTCTGACTCTACCGAGGATCATCAAGAGAAGCTTCCAATAGACTACTGCGCTTTACCAATCAACCATCGTGGCTTACGATCAGAAGAGATCGTACCAATTGAAAAAAAGTCGTTGGTTCATCGAAAACTCCTGTTTCTTGTTTTTCATAAGATATTACATTTTAAAAAAATGAACAAGGACGAACTATCTTCAGTACTCTTGTGGGTGTGCGGCCACGAAACTGTTTTATAACGTAGCTATATGATTATACTTACTTGTATGTATCAGCTTAGCTTAAAACGTTAACGAACTTTTTTACTACATCTTGACTTTTCACCGCTTTTATGTATTATAATAAAAAAAGTAGCCTTTACTCGTTGATGCACAAAACTAGCACTGTTTCATAACAAAAAGTAGCTTTGTTATTTTTCAGAATAGTACATGAGAGAACAAACTGGAATAGCGATCGCTTCAGTCTAGCTCAGTGACGACATACAGACATTGCATGAAATAAAGGGATATATTCTTTAAAACTTTTGTGATACGGTTGAAAGTAGTGGAGCAGGGGATTAGATAAACAGCTGTTCCAGTACGAGCTCGAGTACGTAAGTCCACACAGGTGCAGGACGCATCAGCAAACACGGGCGCGTGCTCAAGAGCGCGATGCTTCGCCCACAGGCAAATACTTCGTTCATAGCTGGGACTTTCTCAAAAAGGCTTTGTTATCAATTGACTACATTGAGGTTTTCAATTCGAACAATCACAACTGTCTTCAACAGAATAAAAATAAGAAATACAAATCAAAAATAAAAGGAAATACTTATAAATAAAAGAAAGACCCTAGGTCATTCAGAAGAATACCGAGCAATGCCTTTAGTCCATTGTATGGCGGAGCTTATTCTTTGTGCCCTGTAGCTGCCGGCTCTGAGGTCACGAGTGGCTTCCGTTAGTTTATTTTAAATTCCCTACAAAGTTTATACTCACTACCCCATGGCGCTAAAGTTTCCACCCCAAACAATTCAATTTAATATCTTTACTAAGGTTCTCATACTTGCTTCGCGTTTAACATACAATTTTATGATAGATGACCATGTTATTCGCACAGAACCGATCGGTGTAGAGATCTATGTGGGAGGCCCTATGACTGTTGCTACGTTATTATATATTATATTAGTATAGCCATGAAATATCTAGTAAAATCAAGCAGTTGCCCAAAATATACATTGCCAGAGTGCTAACATAAAAACAATACAGTCTCAATGTTTAACTTACAAGTTATGACTTACCCTTTCTCCCCTGGTCCTAGTTTGTTGCTTTCGACGGCGGCGATGGCCCTGGCCCTGTGGTCGGGCTGCTCGCCCAGCAGTTTCTCACATCTACCGTTGTTCAAATGCTCCCTGGCAACACTCAACGCGTCACTTTGGTTAACATCTTTCGCACTAGTCACTTCACTTTCAACTCTCACTTCGCACTCCACTTTGAACTTCTCACTAGAATCCTGCTCGTGTTTCTCCGGTTCCTCCTTGTCTACTTTCAAGTCGATTTCTTTCTTTACTTCCGGTATACCGTTCGCTATGACGGGCGCGGGTTTTGCTTGCAGCGACTTCGGCTGCGCCTTGGGTGATGATATCGTCGGCTTGCTCTCTATAGCACCATTCTCGTTGATGGACGTCACGTACACCGCTGAGTTTGCTATGTAACCGTTCAGCTCCTGCCTGTTCTCCGGTTGCGTACGTTTCTTGCGATTTAACTGTAAATAAACAAGTTAACTTATATTTCGATAGTTTTATTAAAGGATGTGCAAGAACTTTTAAAAAATTTTTAAACTGTCAACCGTACCAGTTTTTATCACAAATATTATCAGAAGTATCATTGTCTCGTAGACGAGGGGAGTCAGGACATTTTGATAGTTGTTACTGATATTGTAACAGATCCCCCGGGTAAAGTTAAAGATAATCCATTTTGCGATGAGTGTCACGTTTAACTACAATCAATGAGGCACAATCATCATCGCTTTAAGACGTGAATACACCTAACTTCCCTATGATTATGGAATAATTAAAAAAAGGTTTGTAACCTATTTTGAGATCTATTTTAGAACTTGTAAAGTTTACATCTGTAATAAACTCAACCGAATAGTTTTAGTAATATTTTTTGGTAATGAATCTCGCTGCCGATAATTATTCATCATTATCGATTCCCACAAATGGGTACCCTCATCTCTACCCTCTGGTGAGTTCGAGATGTATTACGCAACCCTGACCCGATTCAGTGTTGCGCCAATCCGTTAATGTTTTTACAAAAAACACCCTCGTTGTTTGTTCGGTTGTTTTTTCAACGCCGACTTTGAATCTCTGCTGAATTCGCATATCATAATTTAGACAGGGGATGCTGTATTTTTATTTTCATTCGTTGACATATACATTTAATATTAAAGAGCGTAAAAAATTTCTTTCATATATTACAACGGTCTAACAGCGGCAATATGCTCGAGGAATCTTGTATGATACTTCTTAGAATATTCTAGAGTTCATACGCGACTATTAGAATCTAACAACCGAACTATGGTTTGAAATTGATAATAATATTATAGTAATAAATATTAACTATATAAGAGGTTTCCATATAATCTTATCACCATCCATCCTCCACTACTTATATTGCCCCGGCGATAAACTATCCTCCCCCATTTATTATAAACTAAGGACACGAGTACAAGGAGATTTGTCTTGGTTTCACTTGATACATCGAGCACTAAAGCTGATCATCACTGCGGCCCAGCGGAACTGGATCCGAATCGCGAGGATCGCGGAAGGTCAATGGGCCATGCACTGCAGTGAGCGAACTTAGAATTAGTAGCTTTTAGATCCTATGACTATTTACCTGGGTAGAACCGGATACCCCTGTGTGAAGTTTACGCTGCTAGTCAGACAACCATAGCAGCTTCGTCAGACGCATGGGGAGAGAGACTACTCTCTACGCTACGGAGACATTTATAAAAGTAGAGAGTAGTGTATATGTGTGTATTTTTATATATAATTTTTTCCTTCTTTTAAATGTTAGAAGATAGCCATACGTAATCTATTTTATGCTATGATTATTTTTTGTTCTTGTAGACTAGTTTTAATATATCGAGTTTAATATTTTTAAATTATAGCCTACGTTTTTTACTATATGTATAGCTAATGATCAAGAGATTATATAGATACAGAGGGAGATTTTCAAATAAAATGTAGACTAAAGTATCGAATGAATGGAAGAAAAAAATGTAATATGAATATTATGAAGTCAAAGCGCAATGAAAGCTTTGTAAATATGAAACAAGAATATAAATCCGCAACACGATTTAATCTTAATACATGGCAACACTGAATGGCAGCAGGACGAACAATGGGGCATCCGTCGATGTAGTCGCATTGTCGGTGGGAGCTGCGGAGGCTCGGCGTGTCGGAGATGAATCTCTATTGATGCAGCATCCCTTGCGCAGCCTCCGCGCGCTTTGTGTTCCACACAACAACGCCGGCGACGACGCTACTCTTCAAACACAATTACATTTCACAACTTTATACCAAGCAAAAGAATAATATAAATACATATATATATACATGAATTTATATAAAATTTAACTTTCAGTCTCAACAGAAATACAATAAAGTAATCGACAACTCCAGCCGGTGCGGCCGACACTTTTAGAAGAAGAGGACCATCAAAATTATAACCTCAATGTACTAACAAAGTAAAGTTTAAAGACTGGTCGGTTTATCAAGGCCTAATTAAGGATTTGGACGGGACCTTCGCGAATATATACCTGAAAATGTAAAGCATAACTCAGGCTTAACATATTTATATATATATTATTAACACTAACGACTAACAGCTATACTTCCTAAATATTTTCAAAATTGGATTCCTTAGTCGTAGTAAGCATGTCGTATGTAGAAAATGCACTACATAGAAAAAGAAGAAAGATATTGTACGGAAACATTTTACTATTATACATTACTGGTGTTAGGTCTCTGTTACCGGAGACCGTCTAGGTAGGTACCACTGCAATGCCTATTGCAGCCGACAATCAGTACTGTGCAAACGTTACTATGTTCCGGTATAAAGGGTGCTGTAGCTAGCGAATTTAGTTGGGTTCAAGACTGGTAATATGTATCAAAGTTACGTGCATAATTTGGTGTAATATATTATCACAACTAGCTAATCACTTATAAGGGTGTAAGGGGTCCATTCACTACAACTCACGGGATCCAAGCCAACCTCACCAGCTCGTGGTGCTCCCTGCTATTCAACAGACGAGGCTCTGGCTCCCACCGACCCGCATTGAGCCAGCGTCGTGGAAAATGGCGCAAATCCCTCCATATCAACTCCTACATACGACAGCTAGTGCACAGAGGTATTAAAGGCCATCCTGACTGTATATTAAGATTTTTGGGGGAGGCCGATCAGTTGAAAATGATGACTTTACTTTGCAGATGATCTTTCTCTTCCTCGGCAGTAAGTCATCAAGTTGATTCGGTTTGTTGTTGATGTTTCCACTTGGCGCGCGTTATCGCGTCACGCTGTACACACGAGCATGAGTCACACGACCTGACTCCGTACGCGAAGGTCGTCGTGAAAACGTTTTATTGCTCTGAACGATAAACTTAATGTTCGAATTAGTTACACAGCTTCACTCGATCATGAATCTATTTTATTTGTTCACACGGGTCAAGTTCAATAATGTGGTACAAGTCAACGCCATCAGGATACTGGTGCTGTGGGGAAACTGTGGAAGGCGTAATCTTTGATCCAAAGGCGTGGCTAAAACAGGCAACAAGCAAACAAGCCTAACTATATCTTTTGTAAAACGAAAATCTTCAAAAGATAAGGTTCATCTAGAATTACTATCCTCTAAAACCTAGATAGGTGTTTATAGTGTACTGCGGTAGTCTTGAAGATTTATGTGATGTAATATTTTACTCCCTTCGACTATCATAGTCATGATCAGCCAATAGACGTCCATTGCTGGACATAGGCTTCCCCAAAGATCTCCACATATAATCAGCATGGCCTACAGTACCGCTAAGGGCTTTGGACTGTCGTATGTAGAGGTTAATTTTTTTTTTTTATATTGTCACGCCTTTTTCCCAGTAGGGGTAGGCAGAGGTGAATAAACCACCCACATTTCGCCAGATGTGGTCAGATTAGGTCCCATGTAACAGGGGGCGAGCCTGTTGCCACTTTATTGGGACCACCACACACACACACAAAGATGATATCAGTGTGCGGGTTTCCTCGCGATGTTTCCTTCACCGTTTTTGTATCTCGCTGTTGTAACTAAAGTTTACAAATGTACATAACTTAAATATTAAGTCATCGGTACATGCCGAGGTTTGAACCCGCGACCTTCGGAATGAAAGCCGCGCGCTCTAACCATTAGGCCAGCGAGGTACTAGTAGTAGAGGTTAATATGGGGGGATTTGGGCCAATTCCCACCAAGCCAGCCCGGTACGAGTTGGCGGGAGCCACAGCCTCGTTAGTTGAATAGCAGGGTGCACCACGAGCTGGTGAGGTTGGCTTGGATCCCGTGAGTTGTAGTGTGGGGGACTCCTTAGATCCCGACTGACTGTCATATTAACACAATTTTCCTTTTCATCATCATCATCAGCCAATGGACGTCAACTGCTGGACGTAGGCCTCCCCAAAAGATCGCCACATCGATCGGTCTTGCGCTGCCCGCATACAGTCAGTGCAACCCCCGGTACCGCTAGGCACTAAGGGCCGTCGTCAGTAGGAGTTCATGTAGGAGGATTTTTCGATTATAATCTAGTATTTTCTGTTTATTACATTGGGTTGATGAAGAAAGTCGGCCGTTTTGCTTGTATGGTAACACCGCTTGGACTTCGAATCAAAAATCGCACAGCTCACTATTTTTTATTATTGAAAACGACGATAGAAACAGTATGTTTCATCATTATCACAAGCGATGGACATACACAGCTGGACATAGGTTCCTTGTTACGTATTACACAACATCTCACGGGATCCAAGCCAACCCCACCTTCTCGTGGTACATCCTGCTAAACACACAAACGTGACTCTGGCTCCCGCCAACTCGCACAGGCCCAGCGTGATGGGTAATGGCTCAAATTCCTCCCATATGAACCTCTACAGACGACGATCCCTAATGCCCGGCGGTGCCGTAGATCGATGTGTAGAGTTTTGGAGGAGGCCTATATCCAGTAGTGCTAGTTAGGTTTTTTACACTGTACCATATGGTGCGAATCTTGCGACACAAGAGATTAAACTATTCCCTCAATATCATTGCTGCTGCGGTGATACTGACTGAATGATTGAAAGGTTGTCTTGAAGTCGGCTGGTTAGCAAATCGGCCACCATTCTCCTACCACCAGACGTAAGAGTATTCAGGTCGTGCACTTTTTATCATCTCCGGATACATTGTCACCTACCATTATGCGAAATCGAGGTTAAATATGAACCGAACGCCTATAATAGGATTCAATCAGCGATATAAACTTTTGAGAATTGAAATGATGTCATGATATTAACATACAATAAGTCAATTCAGATCTTGAGAGAGTTTCTCATTGATTATAGACGAGTCAAAGTATTGACATTGTTTGCATTGAAACGATAAAAGTAACAGTAAGAAGTCATTGTAATGAAACGGAAAACTATTGTATGATAAGTCATGTAATTGTCATCAGAGGAAACTGCAAGGAATCTCTCGTAACACTTAAATATCCACGAGTTATGAGATGAAGAAGCTAGTACCGTTGACAAGCTGTACTGAGTAACCATTATTATGTTCCGTTTGGAAAGATGCTGTTACTTGTTTTTCGTTGGTATCATAAAAATACTAATCAGACAATCATGTTAGGGATAGACATAGTTTATAAATGTATGAATACATAGACTGTTACTTTATCATGTATCTATATATATATCATGAAAATAGGGTTTGTTTGATCGCTCTTCACGTTATCGACATGGGAACACCAGCTTCCGACGAGGAATGATCTGTAGATGGTTAAAGGCTATTTATTTTTTGAATTTCATAGTTCGTTCATCATTTTATTGCTATTTTTTTTAACAGCCAACTTCCCTGCTATTGGGGCACATGCCTACGTTCAATATGAGGGCGATGGGCCACAGTCACCACGAGGGCCCAATGCGGGTTTGTGACTTCTCACAGGGCTTAGAATAAATCCTAATTCATGTGCGGGTTTCTTCACGATGTTCTCCTTCACCGTTTGTATTTCGTTGTTGTAACTAAAGTTCACAAATGTACATAACTTAAATATTAAAGTCAGCGGTACATGCTGAGATCCGAACCGGCGACCTTCGGAATGAAGACCGCACGCTCTAACCATTAGGCCAGCGAACTAATTAACTTTAGTAAACATTTTCATGTGTATTATTTTTGCGGTTGCTATAGTAACGGTTGGTATACAAAGTCATTTGTGGTTGCTCTCATGGAGTATTTCAGACAAATGTCAAGTGTAATTTTATATTACGGCAAAGCGGGCGGGAAACAGCGAGTATACTAATATATATATATATATATATATATATATATATATATATATATATATATATATATATATATATATATATATATATATATATATATATATACCTTTGTAGAAACTAATTACGATATATCCAGAATAATGTGTCCTGGAGACTTAAAATTTGGTAGGAATATTACTAATGCCGAATATAGGACAGCTAAGAATGGATTTTATAAAATTTCTTCATTAAAGGGAGTTGCGGGGTTGTTAAGACAAGCGAAGCGAGCGGGGAACAGCTAGTTATATTTAAGTCAACCCCTAAATATACTACATTACATGTAAATATTTGATATTTATTTATTCACCTAATCAATTTAATTTAAAGAAGAACAATAAATTAAACGTTAAGATAATATGTAAACTGTGTTGTAACGTGTATATATATATATATTATATATTATATATATATATATATATATATATATATATATATATATATATATATATATATATATATATATGTGTGTGTGTAACGGATTACATTTTTTGTGAAAAAATTCTATCACAGTTTAACTGGTCGTTAAATCTGAACCTTCGCGGAACGAAATTGTTTTCAGCCTGTAAACAGCGCACCCTCCTGTGTGTTTAGGACCGCTTTGTGGATTATATATATAAATTACGTTGTTAATATACTTACACAACATATCGCATATTACAACGTAAAACCTAACGGTCTTTCAATGTTTGAAAGATCAGCTTCCCTGATGAAAGATAAATTAAAATTTTAGATTTCCTCTTTTTATCACGATTTCTTGTTCATCATCATAAATGAATACTCACTTCAACAGACAGCTTGGACATGTCGACTGGTGTGATGCGCTTGAGGGCGGAGAGCCGCTGCAGCCGCTGCCGCGCCTGCTCCTCCACCGCGATGAGGAACGCATCCTGCACTATGTTGTGCCCGATGTCCGAAACTGCAACAATAGGCAATCATAAATACTTAAACACTGGAACAGCTACTCATTTATTACCAAGCGAAGAGCCGAGCGAGAGGTTCAGACGACAAATATCCTGATTACAAAAATGAGTTACATAATAATGTTTACACGATCTACAGCGCAGGACGTAGACATATCATCATCATCATTATCAGCCAGCACCACTGCTCCTATCCACTGCTGGACATAGGCCTCCCCCAAACGTTTCCACATCGATCGATCCTGCGCATAGACATATATTATACAGACAGAAATTATTGTTAATTTTTTTTAACACTGTGACTGCTGGATGAAATTTCACGATGGAATAAGACGAATGTTAGATATAGTGTATATATATTGCATTCATGAAGCGACGAAACGAGCGAAACGTTTATCTACCACTTACCATCAGGTCCATGGTATACCTGCGCATAACAACGCGGCGCTAGTTGAGATCAGAGATAAGCTAGTAGACAGCATCACGATATGCTCGTCGCCTTCAGATGTAACATGTTCAGTCTTTTTACTCTAGTAATTTAGTGAAATTTCCATAGTATTCTAGATATAACACCCGTGGATCCAGAACACAGTAATGTTGGCACAGTACTGTTTAGCTGCGGTAGTACATACTTAGGCTACTTAGCTTCCGGCAACAGAGACCTACAACCAATGCAGAGCTGTACGTGTTCATAAGACGCTAGATAGGATGATGTACACTACATCCATGTTGTGCTCGTCGCGCTTGATAACAGTACTGATAAGAAAATACCTTGATGTGTGCAAATGACGGGCAGGCGTTAGGCGGACCGCTGCGGCCCATCTATTTCGCACGTTATGTAACCATCCTCGGCCGGAGTACTACGGTACTGGTATAATTCATATTCAACGTGCGCCACCGCATTCCACCAGCTCGGTGCGAGTCACCACCCTACTTCCCCGTCCCTCCACTTGCCCGCCACCGCCACCACCCCTCGCCGCACTCGACTATTGTCCTTAAACGCAGGCACTGTTATCTATAATTGCTTGCGCGTTTAAATTAACGGTGGACGGAGCTGAGCGGGAGGGTGTACAGTGACGCGGCCTCGGTGAATACGGAAACTTAAAGGCGGTTACACACGCATCAACGTGTGATCGGAAAATATTCAATGGTTGTAGGCCTCTGTTGTTGGAGAAGGTCAAAGTAGGTACCATTACCGCTCCTATTTCTGGCGTAAGATATCAGTGTGCAGACATTACTATGTTGAATATGAAGACCTAGTGAAATTGATGGTGTAAGTAGATTTAATATTTTATGTCTTAAGCATTTATTGTATATTTTATTTTATGAGACGCATGAAGACGCTCATGAAAGTGTAAGAAGCGAGAGAGGTGTGCCAAGATCGTAGCAAGTGGAGAGAGCTCGTCTCTGCCTACTACACTGGGGACGAGGCGTGATGTATATAAGGCGACGAGCAGTACGTGGTGCTGTGTGTACCATCCTGACTAGCACCACATTATTATGTGCACGCATGTGACCTTCAGACGATGGTCTCGTTCTTCTCGTCGCTTCTTCGACTGACATAAATATACATTATACCTAACATCTTAATCCCTCTTCTTCCAGTAGACATCTTGTTGAAAATTTACGTACATTTTAAGACGTTGTGTAAATATTCTTACAACTCTCAGGCTGTAGCTGATCAGTGCTACAAAAGGAGTTACTAATCACCAGCAGATCGTGTGACCTAGTATTGTTAATGGCAAACGAAACGTTTCACACACAATGAAACCAAATAAACAATACGCTGCAACGTAATGTAAACAAACGCACGACTGCGCCTGTCGTCTGGCAACGCCTTAATCCGTTCGCGGGCAGAATGATAAGTACGCCGTTCACGATTATTGCGCATCAACTCCACGGGACGGTTTCTACGCCTGGAAGTGATCGGAGCTTAGGCACAGTGTTTTATTACATCATTGAGTTTGATTGACAAACTGTCCTCAATGGGCTGTTGTGGGTTCGAATCTCTGTACGCTGCCGATACAATTCATCAGCATACTTTTTTACTTTACACTAACAGAGCTCGCTTGTTGTTTTGTTGTTTGGATATTCTGCTTCCCAAAAGATGCAGAAAAAGTCTTTATTTGTTACTATGGAAATTTAATTAATTTTATACACCTAACATGTAATAGAAAAATCGTTGAGAGCTACTGGATTGAAACAGCGAAGATCGTGCTTTGTGGAACATATTACAAGACCTATGTCCAGCGATGGACGTTCATCGGTTGAAGTGATGATGCTGAACATGTAATAGTGATTCGTTACGGAAGCAAATCTACAACCTATAATACTTCATGTCTTTGAAGTTTTATGGTCGCGATATATATGTACAGTCTATGTCCTTCTCGAAGATGCCGCGTACTTAATGTACTAAATAAATCCTTTATTCATCTTCCTCCTGCCCTTTTCCCACCTATATGGGGTCGACAGAGTATGTACTTCTCTTCCATATCACTCTATCAGTCAGTATATCTGAATTCACACTCTTCTTACACATGTCATCTTTCGCACAATTCATCCACACTTTTTTCGGTCTCCCTCTACCCTTATAACCATCCACGTTCATTCCTTCCTTTACTCTTCAAAATTATAAAGATCCGACAGGAACAATTTGGCAACAATTATATTAATAATAGATCGAAATCATCGATAACAGTGAACTCTTCTATTTCAGTTTCATATATTCTAATTTATATTATTTACTTAAACCATATGTGTTAGTTATAGTTTAAATAATAAATATATAATACTTGTTTAAGTTATTTGCCTGTACTAGTAGTTTGAGCCGGTTCACACCAAGCCAATGTAGTGATAAGCAAAGCAAGATCATTCAACGATTATTCAAGTCTTGATATTGGTCTTAGTTTAGTTTCTTGCTTTTCCACAAGACAGAACAATTCTGCTCATCACCAACCCCAACGCAAAAAAATACATTACGAGCAAACTATCAAAGAATAAATGCGCCGTAGAAACGATGGCGATGTATAAATTATTTTAAAATAACATATAACCGCTTTCCCTCCACTCGTGAGCTATTGTTTCCACTGGAGCTGGAAGAGAGCCACCTAGAAATTGGAAGCGATCGGGAATAAAGCGCACTAATTGTGGAGCGCGAACGCTCTCGAGTGCGCCATTGTCTTCCGGCTCCGTGACGCGGCGCCGCTTTAAGCATCTCGAGGGCCCCCAAGATATACTCTAAGTAAACTGAAGTGGGAGCATCGCTATGGGTGTATCAACTTAACACATGCGCGGTTATATAACATGGGAAACTTAAACGGATAAAAGTATACAGTTGAAAGGATTAATAAACACCACCACCTCATACAAGTTCTCAGTTTTTTTTAATATTTTTACAGAGAGGGTTGTAAGTACACACTAGTCGTAGGTAGGCGCCTATTGCAGCTGATAGATAGCAGTTTGCAAACATTACTGTCTTCCGGTTTGAAAGGCACTGCATCTAGTGAAATTACTGAGATAACAAGACGCAACTTTTTATATCTTAAGGCGAGGAGTGTAATGTGGTGTTATGAATGCCTCCTTAACTAGCATTACGTGGTTACCAGGAGTATCACTTAATATCAGGTGAATGTCCTGCTCGTCTCGTCGCTTCGTTGAGTAATAAAAAAACAACATTAATACTCTTCTAACAAGCTTCATGGCTTTTAGCTGATAAGATGAGAGTAGAGTTGCTAAGAGTAGAGCTGTAGAGTTTTTAATTAGTGTCCAGCAGTGGACGTCTATCGGCTGATGATGATGATATCAAAAGGAGAATAACTAAGTTAAAGACAAAGTTGTAGTAATACTTAACATCATAACATAATAGCATGTAAAGTATATACGTATCGTTCAAAAGAATAACATGATACCTGTTTTGTACATAGATGGATTTAATGATTTAAGTCTCCTAGTAATTACAATTAATCATCAGACGTCCACAGCTGGTCTTAGACCTCCCTAAAAGACCTCTACCCCGATACGTCCTGCGCTGATCGTCAAACCACCAGTTACTAGCGGTTGTACTTTGTAAGGGTTTATATTGGGGGATTTGTGCCATTTCTCACCACGCTAGACCAATACGGGGGAGATAGAGTGTCGTTTGTTGATTAGCAGAATGCACCACGGGAAGGTGAGGTTGTTTTAGATCCCTCGAGTCGGTGTGGAAGACCACTTACACCCCAGTTATTAATAAGGGACCGGAAAGTAATGTCGTTTTCTTACAATGAAATTCAAAAATTCAAAAAATTCAAAAAATTCAAAAACAAATCTTAAATACAAACACATACATTTTTAACGAGTCTTTATTTTTAACAATGATGTATTCCCCATCATTGTCAATAACCTTTTGCCATCTAGTGAGTAAATTTTCAATCCCTGATCGATAAAAATTAATTGGTTTTTCGGCAAAATATCTAGAGATGGCATTTTGGATATCATCCAAATTTGCAAATGTTTTGCCACTTAAAAAGTGTTGCAGCGCTCGGAATAAGTGGAAATCCGATGGTGCAACATCGGGCGAATATGGTGGATGAGGCAGCACCTCCCACCCCAATTCATTAATTTTTTCTAGAGTTCGCCTTGCGCAGTGCGGTCTTGCATTGTCATGTTGGAGAATGACGCCTTTTCGGTTGACAATCGCTGGCCACTTTTCAATTAAAGATTGATTGACTCGCTGCAATTGTTCGCTGTAGAGGTCTGCAGTAACAGTTTCTCCAGGTTTCAGTAATTCAAAATGAACAATGCCGCGAATACTCCACCAAACACACAAAAGCGCTTTTTTGGGGTGTAAACCTGGCTTAGCAGTACTCCGAGGGATTTCATTTGGAGAGAGCCACTGCCTTTTGCGTTTTGGGTTATCATACAGGACCCATTTCTCATCTCCTGTGATCAAGCGATCAAAAAACGCTTCTGTGTTGTGTCGTTGAAGCAATAAGTTGCATGTGATTGATCGGTTAGCCTTATTCTGTTCGGACAGATTATGCGGGACCCAAACACCTGCTCTGCTTACTTTTCCAATCTGCTTCAAATGTTCTTGGATGGTCGACCAAGGTTTGTTGAGACTGTTTGACAATTCCTCGATCGTCTGACACGGATTTGCTTCCACTTCCGCCCTTAACACGTCGTTGTCTAACGCTGATGGTCTTCCTGATCGATACGAGTCGGAAAGATCAAAATTACCCGATTTGAACTTGGAAAACCACCTTTGGCATTTACGAATGTCCAGTGCATTTGGATAAACATCGCAAATGTTTTTGGTAGCAACTGTTGCGTTATTTCCCTTGCGAAACTCAAAGAGCATGCAATGCCGGATGTGTACCTCTTCTGGTATTTGGCTGGCCATTTTACCCAAAATTACAAAAAAAAATTGTAATTCAATTGTCTATAAGTAAAGAAATCACTATAACCTCACAATGTCTTTGGTACGCCTCTGAACAAAACAATGAGCTGACAAATGACAATCAAGCATTGGCATGCGCAGAAACGACATTACTTTCCGGTCCCCCTAATGCATATAATAATTTGTTTATTATATCTACTTCAGCTTCATGAGCTTAATCACATCACACTTGTCCCTTGTGTGTACGTGATAACGCTTGTTTTCGCGTGTAGGCGTGTTTCCGCAACTCGCGATGTTTGCATAAGAATCGCGCAATCCGCCGCCCGACTATTATTTAATATGTTAATCACCAATTGTGTCGGGTACGGTTTTACCAGTTTTACGACCACACCACTTTCTTCACCGTCCGTAATAGTGAATTTACAATTTTTTACAGCAAATTATTTACAAACGGTTGTCTGATCTATGTATACTATAGTGATTTCATCTTTTATTGTGTTGGCCGTGTGAATATTGATCAAATGAATACAATACTACAAATCAGTTTTTCAAATAACTGGCCAAGGATTTATAACTTACTGAAAGGTTAAAGGGTATTTCCATAAAATCAACATGCTCTTTAATTCATCATCATCATCCACTGCTGGTGTAGGCCTCACTCAAAGGTTTCCACATCGATCGACAAATTGCTGCTCGCATCCAGTGGCTTCTTGCAAGACGCCAGGCTCTAGTAGCCGTCGTTTGTAGGAGTACATATGAGGAGATTTGAGCCGTTTCCCACCCCGCGGGCCCAGTGCGGCTTGGTGACAGCCAGAGTCTCGTTTGTTGATTAGCAGACTGCACCATAAGCAGATGAGGTTGGCTTGGATTTCGTGAGTTGTGCGGTAACCCTTTACACCCCTCTCTCATTACTCCCTTACAATTATACGACTGTCCATTAAATTGTACTGTGTGTTAATCAAACTATTTAACTGCAATTTATATGAATTCTTTAGTTTAGATTGTATTTTTTTAAGGTACAGTAAGTATGGAAATATATGACTTTAAGTCAACTTCAACAATTTAATTCATCCAAACAAAACAACGAACCGTCTCTTCATATGTTTTATATAATCTACATTTTTATCAGCTTCTAGACGTTCACTGCTGGACCTAGGTCTCCACCAAAAAATTTCACACCAATCCATTTTATATAGCAGATGTTATCATAGTTTAGTTAATCAATAGGTATTTAGTATTCTCTTGAGAGCTAGCATAGAAGTGATTCTACACAGTTCAAAACTTTATAGTGTCTCATTTGTTTGTTTCGGGCCGTTTGTTACAAACATTTGGCAAACATGTTGGCCAACTTGGAGACTTGATTGCTTACTTTCTAAGCGCATCGTTACAGTTATGTCGACTGTAGTTATTTTCATAAACTAAATAACTTTAAATGTAAAGCATATTTTATTTGTATCCGTTCAAGAAACACATAAGAAAGAAAGCCATATATCTCATTCTTGATACGGGTTGTATCCGCCAATTTATTCTTTGCTGGTGTAGTGACCTTGATTTTGTGAGAGAAGGCTCCAGATCCCAGCAATGGGAACAATAGGAAGGTTATTCCTTATTAAGTTACTCTCTAGACTCTCTAAACCTCTTCTAGAATACTAAGGCTTTCATGTCTACAGGAAGATAGCATTGCTGTTATGGCAATAAATAAACAATACGTTAGTGTCTAACCAGCATCGAATTATCGAAAAGTTAAATTGTATGTACATTTGTTCATTTATAACTAAAGGAACAATGTAATTGTTGTAAGTTTCACCGTTATTTACAATTCAGATCTATACAGAATCAAGCACTATTGCTGCATTGTTTATCCCCAAACAAGATGACACAAGAACTCTATAGCTTGTTATAATTATAATTATAACAAGCTATAGAGATATAAAAAGAGCTAAAGATATATATAAAATCAAAATAAACTGTATATTTACATGTCAGAGTTTTAATTTCTTTGCACGCGATTTGTAGATAACAGAATCTTACGATATCATAAAGCAATCATGCGTTGTATGTTAACAAAGAGAATTGCACCTTATCGCGTAGTTGTTATGGTTTACAATTGGTTGCGGGGCGGACGTATGTTGGTCAGCTAGTAGTCCGGTTAGTGGAACCAGTTCTAGACATTCCTCTACATATATAAGCAACGGTACCCGATCCGGGCATCACGCTGCACTCGCGAAACACAACCACGTTATGAGCAAAAACTTTAAGAAACGGTCACAAGATGAACAGCAAGTCGATTATATGTATTATAGTAATGATGTATTTGTGTATTCATCTCGTTAGGAGATATATTAAAAGTTTCTTCTTTATAAGCCTGTCCAGTGCTAATTACGATATATGTATTTGTATAGGGCGAGTGCACTGGCCAACATATGATACTGTGAGGTAAAGAACGGAATGTGTCCTTATTCATAGTAGATGGAAACCAGGAGGAAATACGACGGAGTGTGGTAGAGAAGGAGGAGGTGTGGAGGTGTGGTAGAGAGGTGAATGAAATAACTGTAATGGAAGTAAAGGAAGAGTGAAAGGAGAGATTGAGGAAACGCGATTGTATATATATCGAAAACAGATGGTAAATGATTATGACAGCCTCAGAGCAACACTAAGGAATCTATTTAAAAACATATAGATAAGTAAAACAGCGCTTATGTTGTGAAAGGCTTTCTTTAAGAGTCAGCATAAAATGTTTCATCCAAGTATAAAGTAAAAGTGCTGATAGGCCTTCTACTGAGGCCATTGAGATCAACGGTCTACTGATGCAGAGTAGGACCGATCGGTGTGGAAATATTCGGCACAGGCATATGTACTTCGGAGAATTGTTACTGATGATGGTGAAGTCTTCAAAGAAGGATGATCCTCTCGTATGAACTACTACAAACGACGATCCGTAATGCTGTACTAGAGGCCGTACTGACTGTGACGAACGTTGGCAAGGCGACGCAACCAGGGCAGCGCCGGAGCGATCCGTGTGGAGATTTTTGGCGGAGGCCGTTTTCCAGCAGATGATGATGATGTGGTTAAAATTGCTAAGGTATCGAATACGAAAGTGGATCGACAAACAAGAGAAGGTCGTAAACGAGGCGCCAATTGACAAGCATGTAATAAAAATAGTGGCGATAAAGCATGCCGGGAATATGCATGCGAGTCTATTTCAGCTGCGAGCGATTCGTTTCGGGGCAACGACCAATTTGCCCACGCATCCACGGTCTAGACTTAATTATTTCTAGGTCTAGACTTGCGAACAGACGGGAGAGGGGCGCTGCTGCAGCTCGCGACTATTTGCAGCAGCTCGTCGCTATAAATAGCAGTTGAATCGATAAAAGCTATATTTATTGACTCCGCGTAACTTTAGCCGAGGTCGTTATGCACGTGAACACGTTCCCATTTAAATATTTATCGAACCTAGTGATAATAGAACTTCGACTTAAATAACTTGTTTACCTAAAAATAGGTGACAAACTGAATAGAACCTATTCTTTAATGAATCGATGCAGCATTCTGTTCGGTTTAAAATTTCTAAATTCATCAGAACAAGGGAAACAACTGATAAAGAGAAATTGTTTGAATCTAAACTCAGTTTATTATTTTTTTTACTCAATTAAACTATGAGACGAGCAGTACGTTCACCTGATGTTAAGTGATAGGCCTACTCATAACAACGTGGCGCTAGCTAGAATGTCTTCGCCTGAAACATAAGAAAGATGTAGTCTCGTTACCCCAGTACACTACAGCTACACACTAGCTACGGCGTCCTTTAAACTGGAATGAAGTAACTTTTGCACAGTTCTGTTTGTCGGCTGCAATCGGCGCTGCGGTGGTGCCTACTTAGATGGTTTCCGGCAACAGAGATCTAGCAGTAAACTTTTGGTGCTTTAGAATTAATAGTACATTAACTGTTGTAATGGTATCATGGTACCGATTCAGGAAAATGCTTCTGCTATAAGCGCTGTGCGCGGAAGTAGGTGAATGCGAGAAGCTGAGGATCGCAATTGGTGAAAGACATTGCGGAAGGCCTTTCTTCAATAATGGATAGACAAAGATGATAAACGCTGGTTTTCAGTTTCAGCTTTCCTAAGGGAATATACCTTTATTTTATTTTTAAATGTCTTAATTTTGAGCTAACGTTTTATTATAATGCCGTAGACGGTGAAACATATTTACCCAGGACAGTTTAATGCTTATACCTAGCAATAATGAAGAAAGCCTACCACCGGCCAAACTCCACAAGATATGGCTTCGAAAGCGAACCAGGTACTTATGGTACATGGGAAAGTTAAGGGTTTAACCATTGCATCACGAAGGCGCCACAAGCTATAGCCTCCTTTAATCTTTGTCAATATATAACAGGATAAAATTTTACAATAGCAATGTCAACCGTTAGTTTTCAACTATTTCTTTTGTTTCCATTTTCTTCAAGTTTAAAGTGTGAAAAATGTTAATAATAAAATATAACAGCACACAGTACGTAATGAACTGGTTATAATAACTGGCGGTAAGGAAGAATAGTACAGTTAGGCGGTAAGATTGCGTGTCGGAGAGAACAATACGCCTGGAGTGCGTTACACCGTTAGCGGCCGATACACGAACACCCGCTGGCTTGCTCGCGTATTCAGTTTTATCTATTGTTATAGATATATATTTATTTATTGATATATACCATAAAAAAAAGGTGTAAGGATTCCCGCACAACTCGCGACGGGATCCAAGCTAACCTCACCTGCATGTGGTGCATCCTACTAATCAACAAATGGATTTCTGTCTCTCGCCAACCCGCATTGGGTCAGGGTTTTAGGAAATAGCTCAAATCCCGCCATAGGAATCCCTTCCAGAAGTAGGAATCTTTGAGGGAAGCCTATGTCCAACAGTGGACGTCTATCAGCTGATGATGATGATATCAAAATACCTATAGCTAGTAATGATTGTTATAATTGAAAAGGTTAGTGTTTGACTACTGTATCACCTGGTGTTAAATAGTGATGTGGTCTGCGGCGGTAACGCACAATAATTTAGTAACAGTCTATTGACTCTTTTCTTGAAGACACCCACGTATTTGGATAGGAACACCGACGCCGGCAAGTTGTTCCACTCCTTTGCTGTTCACATCATAAAGAAGTTAAACCGCGAATGTCTACCACGAAAGGATTGGGGGCTCGTATTGCGCCTAGTCGTCCGATCGCATTAAGGGGATGAAGAAATTATATCGTGTATTTAGTGATAATGATGATGTCGACAAATTTATCTTATTTTATGTAATGACACAGTTTGTTACTTTGTTTAAACGTTGTGTGCCTGTTCAATGGGTCTAGAATGAAAGAATTCTATCACTACACACTACTGCACATTCAGATAGACGTGTCGTAAAAAGCGACTAAGAAGGAATCGTTCCATACAAAGGCTTTTCCTGTGACCACAACAACCATACTGTGGTCACCGTTCCTAAAATCAACGAGCAAATACAGAGGGCAACTCTCGTACAGGTTTTAGCTGCTTGGAGTATGGATATAGGACACAAAAAAAGGCTGTCGCCAATATTACTTTATTGAAAATTCCTTTAGAAGCGAATAAAATTTTTAATAGATATTTAATTGTTAATTCTTTGGATACGAGGAACCGATGATTATGGGCGTGGGCGTGGGGTCTCGGAGTAACTAAATGAACGTATAAGAAATGTAACGCGGCGCGTGGGCGGCCGAGGGCGAACGTTGCTGAAGAATAACAACGCGGAGTAACAGTATTATTTTAAATGTGGGTAGTTATGAATTGGCCAAGACTTTCTTTGGTGCGCCAGGGGAGCAAGTTATAATTGACCTATTACTGGTGGTAAATCGTGTTAGCGGAGACCGCCTAGATACCATCGCAACTCCTATATTAGCCGACAAACAGTAATGTGCTAATATTACTATGTTTAATTGAACGGCGCTGTAGCTACTGGGGTGCAGTGTATATCATTCTAACTAGCGCTACGTTGTTATAGTTATTACGTTTGTCCTTTCATATAGTTATGAAAATATTTAGTTGTTAATTGCAAAGGGTTATATAATAAATATAAACGAATTTCCGCTGTTATAGCCTAGCCTAGGACTTGTCTCTCTTAGTGTTAAGTGAAGTCCAATGTATTAAGAGAGATTATAAGAGATGTTAATACTTTTCTATATAACCCTAGTTTCTCGCTAAAAGATTATATAGTTTAAATCATACTCCAATTTCTAAGATTTAATATATACTTTGGTACGACTCCCCTCGAGACCGCATACAACACTACCCACGTTCAGCAGGCCGGTGTTGCTAGGGCTTCGCACTTTTGTTGTCTTCAAACCAAACGCGCGCCGGAAACCGTACAAAAGCAAACGTGAAACACAAACATTTCATTACGCAATAAAACACACCAGTTATTTCTTTAAAACATCACTAGATGTCCACTGCTGACTGCACTGCACTGCGATACTATGAGGTCCGAAAGTCTTCAGATGAGACCCTACTTGGTTTAATACTGTTGGTAAGTCTTTGTTAATCCAGAGACCGTCTAGGTAAGTATCACCGCAGCGAACAGACAGCAATGTGCACACTTTACTGTGTTGTCGTTTTAAAGACGCTGTAGCTACTAATATTACTAGAGTAACGAGACTCAACATCTTATGTCTCAGGAGACGATCGTAATGTGCGCAGGCGTATCACTTAGCATCAGCTGAACATCTCGCTCGTCTCTTTGCTTAATTGCATAAAAAAATACATAGATTTAAAGAAAATTAAATGAATTTAACTAGTGTTTAACTACACTAACATGTAGTAAGTAAAATATGTAAGTATGTATTATAAGTACAATTTTCAATTGCAATGAAGGTAAAAAAGAACTTAAGAGAGCTGCGGTGATAGACACCCAGCATCAGTGATCAGGTCCAATTTCCGATAATACCACTGCACCGGTTTCATTGCTAAGTTATAGTTGAGCTCAGCTTCAATCTGGTGTTTTTAGATGATTGCCAAACTGGATACGGATGGTCATCAACACAGTTGCTTCTTCATTAGCAAATCTTGGAGAATTCTATGGCTTGATCGTCTGGATGTCTTAAAACATGCACACGCCGACATAATTCTTTGCTTTCCTCTAGTTATTTACCTGAGTATTTTTAACTACCTTCCGTACATAAAATTAGGGTATATATTACCTTTTCTGAACAGTAATCTCCTGAGGATCACTAAATCTTCTTAACTTGAATGGTATGCAAGTTATATTCAGATTCCACTCGACGTTACTGGAAAATACGATTGCTCGGATCTTTGCCAAGGGGCTTACCTCCTGCCAACTGCTATACCTCCTTCACGGGGAGAGGCATTATTCTCGACTCGGGAATTTGGTATTAGTGTATATTTATATACATATATATAAACTCCATCTCTTCAAAGATTTTATGTACGTACCGTAAAACCTGCGTTATTGTAATTTTATATCGCTTGTAAAACCTTACTGCAAATTATCAAGTGGAACAGTGTAATGGCGATAAAATTTAGATGTGTGTATGGAAAGGCACACATATTACTTTTTGCAAAGATCCTACAGGATATTTAGGAGTATGTATGAGAATCCTAACTAAGAAACAATGAATGTAGAGTTCTTCGATTTTCTTCTATGTAAATCCTTGTAACGAGCAAGACATTCACCTACGGCGTTATATGACTGCACACAACATTAATCTTTTAGTTCGGTCGTCGCTCCAAGGTCATAAAATGTTCTATTTCCATAAAAAATTGTAGTTAGTGGAAATAGGAACTATATGTGATCCTTACACGGTGTCTAGCAATAATGTAGTACTACCAATAAAGCCTTAATGGCACACACAGTCAGTTTAGAACAACGTCTATCAGTTTTAAATATTTTTTTTTAAACATTATATATACATACCAGTTATCTTGTGAAGGAAAATCGGAGTTCTGTGAGATTTATACTCATTCAAACCCCTTGATGATCACCCTCCAGGGGTGGCGTTGGATAATACTTAAATACTTTTCGGATAATAACTACGACATAACAAATACCTCACTCATGATTTGCCGAAGATCAGTTTAATTTTTTCCAACGCTATGATAATCTGATGATATATAAAATCTGTTGGGCTTATTTCTTAGATCGCATGTTTAAGATTATCTATAGGATTTTCTTCTTCCTCCTGCTCTTTTCCCACGTATGTGGGGTCGCCACCGCATGTACTTCTCTTCCATATCTTTCTATCAGCCCTCATATCGGAATTCACACTCTTCTTACACATGTCTTCTCTCACAGAATCCATCCACACATTCTTCGGTCTTCCCCTACGCTTATAAACATCCACGTTCAATCTCATTACTTATCATTGTCTAGAGGATATTGTGGTCAGAAATTAAACTTCACTGGTGTGTAATAAACACTATTCTATTCTCTAATACAACGTAAGAAGTAACACTGTCTGTCTAAATCGTTCGACCAAATTCTGACGAATGAAAAGTATTATCACTGGAAAGCGTGTCGCTGCGATTAGCGACGTGAACGCAGCGATTACTTAAAAAATTATAAAGAAATTTTAGTGTTGTCTGATCTCTGTTGTCGGATATGGCTACATAACCATTGCAGCTTCTATTTCTGCCGCTGAATAAGATTTTATCTTAGCACACAGTTATAAGGCAATAAAATATTTACAGAAATTACACGAGCACAAGGCAACAAAGGCACAGTTTTATCTATTATGAAATCTTTTCCAGTTCGCTTAATGGCAGAAAATATAATCATCATCATTATAATCACTACAGTTGACGAACATCCGACATTAAAACAACAAATGTCTTAATGTATCTAAGTATAAACGTTCTATCTGAAGCCTTTCAGACCAAACGGCCACCATTTCTAGCCGCGGTTCAAAATCAACCAAAATATGACTACCAGGGACATCTTTTAGATCAGAGATATTTTTGATATAACTTCTAATATTTTCGCTTGTTCCTGACAATTTTTATACAGGACTACTTTTAACAATATTTCTGTACCTCTATTACAATCAACTCATCCTTGTTAAGTTAGTAAACATTGTTTTTATTATTCTATATTAAGATCAATTGTTATAACATATACTTCGTCTTACTTTACATTCTAATCTCTTATTCAGTCTTGTCTTTACAATTTATCTATTCCAAATCATTTAGGTTAATTATCTCTTATCTATCTCGCTATCAGTTCGTATCCTGCATTACATGTTAGACATCAATTCTGAAACTTAAGTGAGTCGTCTGAAGTTAACAAATAGATCATTGTTAAGTTAACAAATAGACGCGCTGCTATTTTCGTTCGCTTTGATTTATAAAGAAGTAACAGTTGGCGGTTGTATGATTGGCAGCGCATGCCCAGTCGGCCCTCTGGCACTCGCCGCCGCGACGAATGCCAATAAAACGAAAGTAACTTAAGTAGCCCACTTGCCCCCGAAAGCGCAGCCGTTGCGAGTACTGAACTCGACTAATTGTTACGCAGTAATAATGAAAAGGAAAAATTAACTATGCCGTAGGCAGAGTTTACTTTTTATTCTAAATGGGTTAACGCTTAACTTTTATTCCACATTGTAATAAGTAACAACGAGGCTGCGGGCGATGAAGCTGGCTCGTCAAAACTTAACAATACGGGAGCAGTAGGAAGACAGGCATAGTCTAAAACCTACCACAGTGAATATTCAATTTCTTGTGAACCTAAACGGAATCTGAACCGAAAATTTAACGAGCGTCCTTCCGTGTTACATTTCTCAAAATTATATAATTATTTTGCCAAGCATTCAGCAGTTTTAAGTAAAATTTGTATAAGTAAAGTGTTAAGCTAGAATTCACTTATTTAGATTATCGCGAACAATAATCGTGATGAACTATGCTGAACCGCATCCTGAACCAAGGTGTCACCTGTTTTTTTTAAAGCTAAATTTATTGTCTCTAGATCTTTGTATATTCAATTAATGTAGGCGCAATTAAAAAGATAGTTTCCATATCCCGGAATTACCTCATGAGTTGTTAAAAATACGAGCGTATTGTTTGATATCGTAGTCTTATTTGAGTGAATTCGGCGGAAAGAATCTTTGATGATCCACAAAGCTTCCACAGCAAATGAAAATACTGATAAGCAGAACAGGAAGGTTTCGCAAATTATAGAAAATGCTTTTTCGCTTTGATTTTACGTTTGAAGTACCTCCGGCCGAAAGGAGGGAAGCGAGAGCTCATATTATTTATTCAGGCTTCCCTCTCCGCACCGGCTGCAATTAGGCCGAGCATAGACGTATTTGTAAATGAAGGAAATGTTCAAATTTTATTTATTTAGCGAAGTGACGATACTAGCACGATGTTCACCTAATGGTAAGTGATATGTTTTACCAGTAATATAGAGATATTTAGAACGATTAGCGCTGCACCACAACGTGCCCATCGCTTAAATACATAAGATGTCGCTGTAGAAGAAACGTTTCCTCATTTGCTGACGGAGTGTCCTATACATAGACGCTTAAGGTATGACTTTGAACAGGAGACAGGCTTAGGAATAGATACAGCCAGTCTACACGAGATGATAAAAATAAATAAGAAGTAAGTTCATAAATTATTGCTGAAAAAATATGTAAAATAGTAAACAATAGAAATAAGGATAAGTAAATGTTACTTTATACATATGTACATATAATATTCTGCGTATTTCTGTGTATAGACAATGTAAAAAAATAAATAAGTAGAAAAAATGTTAGAAAAAATGCATATAAATTAGTAGTGAAAACGTTGTAAATAATAGGATAAGGTAAAGCCCTGAATACTAATATCAAGGAAAGATATACAAGATTTTCAATAACATCACAACATGTAATTTCACTTGCTACAACACCCTCTCTACTGGAACACAGTTATATTTGTACACTACTGTTCGTCGACAGCAATAAGCACTGCTTGTCATACTCACCAACAATGGCAGACTCCGACAATACTTACCAATTCCTTTCTACTGATGATATTTTTACCATCAGTAGAAAGGAAATAAAGTAAAACTGTACGAACTGTATGATATTTTATATCGCGATTAAAACAAAGTGAAAACGTCTATTTTTCTTTCGACGTTAGAAGTGTTTGTGCAGTGTAAACATTCCAATTATCACCTAATTATCATAAACATGTCATTTACAATAAGATGAACATTTTTTTTTCTTAACTGAACGAAGAAACACAATTACTGTTATAACCCACCTAGCTTCAACGCCATTAGCGCTGCGCAAGAACCAAAGCCAAGGTCATCAGGTTTGTTTTTTATTCGATGAGGCAAAGAGACATTAATTACCATCAAGAACTTCATGTTTTGATGGTAATTATACCGCAGCCCATTACAATGTGGTATTAGTTATAAATACACACATACACAATGTGTCCACACTACAGTTTGGTGGCTGAAGTAGGAGCTGCTGTGGTATCTCCGTAGACAGTCTCTACAAACATAAACCCATCAGCATAAAAAAAAATAGTTTTGTAAGACAAATGAGCGATCTTACTGCTATTATAATTACCATAATTATAATTGGATACCTCGGTAATAAGGATAATCACTTTTTCCTTGACTGACGCATCGCATTGTCTAAGTGTAATCTATAAGAAGACTAGTGTT
Organism: Troides aeacus; assembly: GCA_033220335.2. Classification (NCBI taxonomy): domain Eukaryota; kingdom Metazoa; phylum Arthropoda; class Insecta; order Lepidoptera; family Papilionidae; genus Troides; species Troides aeacus. Next base: position 1,214,982 of record CM067281.1, on the reverse strand, counting down.
TAAAACATAGGTCACTTAACAATAGTGATGCGAATAAAGTAAACGACGAGTAAAACTTTTTATTCAACTAAGTCACTAGATGAAGTCAATATTCTCTTCATGATAGAATACACAGCTGCAGATAGCGAGGGCATAGGATATTTACACCGCATAGTCTTTTCGTCAGCAGTTATAAGTTGTCCTGTTATCCGAATAAGCACACTAAGTATAGCACTCTTAATCGGAACAAGGTGTTGTTATTAAACCACTGCTTGGTCGCAGAAATAAGGACTGTGATGGTACTACGTGGTCTCCAAACACAGAGACGACCACTATCCCCTGTCCATAGAGGTTCATAGATTTTGCTAAAATATCTTTGATATCATTGAGAAAATATTTGACCATGTCGTGATCTACTTGTGCCACTCCTACGTGTTAATAAATGCTAAAAGATAACGTCTATGTTTATATACTTGAAAATTACGTATTTCGCACTTTGAATGTATCAAGGAACGTTTTTTTTTAATTCTACCAAGCATGAGAGTAATCTAACATTATATAAACACCTAGAAATGTGAAGGATATTTAGGGAAGGCCTGTGTCCAGCAGTAGACGTCTATCGGCTGATGATGACTCAATTGTGGTTGTTGCTTGAGATATAAAATATTAATACTCGTTAGCTCAGTACTTTCATTAGCTACAACACCTTTCAAATCAGAACATAGTTATATTTGAGTATTCTATTTTAATTTGGTGTCCACATAGGTGATCACCGGCAACAGGGTGTTAGTGCCAGTTGTCCCATAATGATTTATTTCTATTACGTACGAATTGTTAAATTACTTTCAAAACAAAGCAATCGTGTGCAGATATTATGGATCGAGCTCCATATCGATGCGTGGAAGGTTTGTATCCAGTTTAAGGCCGGTTCTCGGCAATACGCAAACCGGTATTACAACGTGTACGTTCCAGTTTGATATTGTTAAACGTTCGGAGAAGAGTTGCTGTGTGAGACTGACGTAAATACATCTGACCCGGTTGTTAAAACACATCGAAACCAATACTTCTAGCTAACATCATCAAATCTATCCGCTTCATTGGATTACGTTATCAAACAGCTACGATGATTGATTGATGACGTTTTATTGCGAAAAATATTCGTTACATCTTTGCCAACACTACAAAAAACACACTTCTTCATTACTAAATGCAGAGACGTAAATATTTTTAGTGATCACAGATATTATAATATTAATTTTCTTACATTCATACAAGTTACAGACCGCAGGCTAACTATTGTTCATCGTAACTTATTGATATTATAATCCATATCCAATTGAATTGCTTTATTATGAAAATGAGTCATAACGTCATTGCCAACACTACAGAAACGTAAAAAAACCACCAGCTCAACACTAGCACACTCGAACGAATCTAATTTTGTTGTTACAGGGAGCCGTCAGAATCCAGAAGAAAAGCCGGAGGCTCGAGCGGCCGAAGCCTTGGCAGGGACGAGACAAGTTCACTCACCTCTCCGCCGGATGCGAGCCGACACTACCTACTGACGGTGGGGCACTGCGCGACACTGCACCACATGCGCCGGGCGCTGCACGGCACTGCTATTGTACAAACAATGATTTCGTGAGCCAAAACACGGCTAATTGTTGTTTAATAATATTTGGTCGAAGTGGAAACGCGCGGCGGCGGCGGACCAGCGGCGACTCGGCGGCCGGCCGTCCCTCTCGCTCGCGGGGCTGCACGGTGTTGCTACACCGCCCACTAATTTACCGCTCACCTAACACTACAATTAACAAACAATTACAGCAGTGAAAGACTACGTCGCGCAGTTGACAATCGCTCGCCCAATAACTCCAACATCCTTAGCTAGGTGATGGCAGTGATCTTTTTTCGATCCGACCTGGTTAGCTAACACCATACCATAAATCTGTCGTCGTAACTGTTTTGCTTTATTTCGGCTGCAAATCTATGAGAACCAGGACATTCTGAGTAACCACGCTTGTTTAGGATACTATTCCACTTCACACGAAATAAAATTTAGCTTAAATGTTGACTCTATGTAGAGAAAAAAATTAATGCTTATTTGAAATCTAACTTTAAGGTACAAAAGTTGAAATGACTAGTTTTAATTTCAATGGGAGTTAAAACAAAATTGTTATAATAAAAAATTCTTCCTAAAAAGATAGATAAAAGTAAATATTTCTTTTCGATGGTTAGTGACCAGTGGCAGAAGTAATCCTGTTCCTGCCATACGCATGGAGTAAGTAAATATTATTCTCTTACCATAGCCTTAACTCTTTTTGTTAGAGTAGACATTGAAGAGTCCTACTTTTTGTGTTTATGTATCAAATGCCACATGCTTTTTTATAGACAACTAGGCAAGTACTGCCGCAGCTTCATTTCCACCGCAAAACACTAGTGTGCTAATATTACTGTGTCTCAATTTGAAAAGCGAAAATATAATCTAATTATAATCTCGAAAATATAATCTTAAATATAATCTCGTAAAAATCTTTCTGTTGGCTTTACAAAAATATACTTTTAAAACTGTCGCTATAATTGCACTGTGATATTACTCAGGGATCAGTGGTAACTAATTAATAATTTGCTCTGTTTATCGAGTATATAGCTCATAAAAATACATTACATATTTTGTCAAAATCATTATCAATGTTTTCGAAATTTATTGATCGACTAATAAATAAAGCCTTTGTCGTTGGAACGTTTGTAAGCTGGCAACACCGCTGCAATAACCTCAAAGGCTGTGTCCAGCGGGTGCGCACAATTACACAGGCGTGATTCACTGAGCGCGCGTCGCTCGCGGCGACGGGCTGCCGAGCGCAGCGGCGCACCGGCGCACCAGCGCACTCGCGACTTTGACACACCAACCTAATGCCACTGACGCACTCCAGAAATACTTAATTTACTTTAAGTTGGCAACGCATTTAGTTTAGCTTTCGCACTTTTAATGCAGCCGCCGGTGTCGGCAACAGAACGTAGTCGGTGCCGGAAGCCATTTACACTTTGCTCTTAACCAAATTAGCACATCAAAGAAAACCGCAGTCGCGCCGCCGTCCAACGTAACGGAACGGGAAATTTGCGCGGAAAACGGCCTTATCAACGATATTGTGAACAAGAGAGGACAAGTAAATGAAGACCCAAAAAGAGGATAAGTAAAGGATATCATGTTCCTGTTCGAAAGACGACGTAGCTACTAAAAATACTCCTCGATGAAAAATTAAATTTTAATTTGATATATTTGAAAATTATTATTGTTGTTATTTATTTTCCCTACTCCATCGATGTGAGAATCTTTGACGGAGGCCTATGTCTAGCTGTGGGCATCTATCGGCTGATAATGATATATAGAAATAACAGCGATAACGAGATTCAACAACTTTTGTTTCAAGGCAACTAGAATGATGTGCTGCTGTATAAACACCTTAACTAACGTCACACCATCAGGTGATTGGTCTGGTCGCTTAGTTCAATTAATAAAAATCTATTCGACCTTCGGAATGAACGTAGAAAACATTTATTTTATTTATCAGCCAGGTTTGTGTGGGCGTCGCTGTTGTATCCGTAAAAGAAATCTCGCGATGTGCGTGGGCGGCTATTGCTTAGGTTCAAAGCTATTAAATTCGCGACGTTGTGAGTATGTCATTATAAAAAAAAGTATCGTCGATTTCGTTCATTGAAATGATATAACTGTTCAGCGACGGCGAACCGTATTAAATTGTTCTTTATTTGTGCTTTATACTACACATGTTTCAAAACCGTCTGCTACTTTGATGCTCCAAAAATATCACATAACGGAACGAAACTATTCTTCGAAATGTTCAACGTGATTGCTCCTTTTTTAGAAGTACTTTGTCTATTAGATTCGTAGGTTTTATACCTAAGTTCCTAAAAGAAGGAAAGACAGTGTTAACTTACGTAATTTAGTCTCGCTCCTTCGCTTCACGCGCAGCTTGATCACACACGACGATATGCACTGGAACAAATGTAAGCGTTGCTTTAAACTTGTAAGTGATAACTTATAATAACATAATTGAAGTTAACTTTATCTAAAGCATCATCAACCGATAGACGTCCACCGCTAGAAATAGGCCTCTCTCGAAGATCCACACATCAGTCGGTCCTGCGCTGCCGTCGTTCATGTGCGATATTTGGGCTATTTCCCACCACGCTGGCCCAATGCGGATTGGTGGGAGCAAGAGCCTCGTGTGTTAATTAGCAGGGTGCACCACCAGCAGGTGAGGTTGGCTTGGGTGCCGTGAGTTGCAGTGCGGAATCCCTTACATCCTTATCAAAAGGAAATATCTATAATAATCTAATATCGTATCGATAGTAAGTACAGGGCACACAGCTATGACCGGATAGCCTACGAGGCAGATAGATCTTGGAGTGGAGAATACGTGATAGGAAACGAAATATGAGATAGCCTGCCAGGTAGTTCGAGGACCTGGTGAATATTGTAGAAAATCATTGGATTCATAAGGTATCAGATCAGTCGCGATTGAAATCGATAAGGGATGTCTATGTTCTGCAATGTATAGCGGTAGGCTGAAAAGATGATGACCCTAACAAACATCTCTAAAGAGATAAGATGATGTAGTTTTTGTAACTAGTGATATAACAGTATATACAACTGGGTTATATTACTGGAATCCTTCTATATAGCTACGACCCAGATCCAGCTTTATTTTATTGTTCTAGCATAAAATGCTGTAAGTAATCTAAACTTTATTAAGATACTGAAGCAATATTGGTGTCTAAACTAACCGTAACCAATTCTATTACAACCAGCACCAGTTTTATGGCACTTGTATGTAAATCTACTTGAATTATTAGGTACTATCGCAATTATGAGATGAGGAAAGCAAACGATCACATATAGTGAAAGATAGTATTAAAGGCTAATGACAACAGAGAAAAACATTTAAGATAATGATAACGTCATGGCCATCATTATTTATTTTCATTCCCTGTACAGGATCGGGTGGACATACAGACAGACTGTAAAACCGTACCGAAAGCCATTTCGTACACTCCTAGATCCGGACATGGATCGTTCCGCCGGAACAAAACAATTTCAAGCCGAACTAATTTGGACACACTCCAGCTGACGCTGAACACTTGCACCGCCAAAACAAATTACCGAACTAGAATTTAGCCATTGTCGAGTATGTGCATAGTTCATTACGGATGCTTCAGCACCACATTGTATTCAGGTTGCAAGTCGCCGGCTAAGTGCAGTTTTACTACTATTATAGTGAATGATTACGTTATTTATATATTTATTGGTTGCGGTTGTCGCGAAGACTTATGACGACTGGTTGACTGTGACTGCGTCATTAACGATACAACATCCTTTAGGAGATCGCGATGATGATTCGGAAGAATCAACTGCTCAGGTGACGCTACGTGACGTTGCGCTATATATTGCAGCGCGTTCTCACAGGGGTGAAAAAGGGGAGGTCTATGCTCCCGAGATGGAGCTGCACGATGCAGCCGGTGCTGATAAGGTCGCAGAGGTATGCGAAAGCATTCCCGTGGCTCCTCCGTAAAGCGACGACGGTTTAACATTGTGGGGGTTTAATTCAGTGCCCGTCCAACATAACCTGTCTTTGCCCACGCGAGGGCAGGTATTTCCCCCCCTTCAAACAAACAAAAAGTTGATCGTGAGGAACAAGACAGAAAAGAGACCATGAAGGTATTAGAAGACTGTAGAGATGTTTCCGGACACATTCCCGACATACTGCAGTCAACTGGCATCATAGTTACCGAGGACCAACTGGTCAGGTCAATACACATCCTCAGCAGTCATGAAGGATTTAAAAACCAACGTTCTGACACCAAGAGTGACGACAAAAAGAAGAATAACAAGCCGTTACTTGTAGTGAACATTCTCTGGTCAGAACTGTTCCAAGTATGCATTCATTGAAAGTAGTTAATATAACTATTTAAAAGAAGGATTAGTATATTCACATCGTTACTCTCACGCCTTCTTTCATGTACTTCATGACTGAAGATCGTACTTGTGCTGAAATGCTCTTACTGTCGTGTCAACCAGCTGCTTCCACATCGCTCTGTTCCTGGCGCGTCTCAAAGCATAATAACTCTCACGTATAAATCAACTAAAGATCAATGTTGTCCAAAATTTCATCTTGACCATTATAAGCATACTGTCCGACGACTCGAATGCCAAGCGCGACGAATGGGGCGAATACCCCGTTTTTAAGAAAACCTTAGTTTAATGATGAGAAGCAGTGATAAACCAGTTATACGTATCAAAGAGACGAATTCAAGAGTGATTGAACTTGAGATTCCGATGAAGCATAAATGGAGAGTAAACGGTCATATTCCAAGTACAACTCCTTGATCAGCGTGATGGATATGGGATTAACTCTCTTTTTGTAAAAAGGCTTTAAGCCATTCACGAGTTGATTTCAATAAAAGCGTACTTAGTAATAGTTTAAAATAATCAGTCGTCTCTGATGAGCAATTCTGAAAGTCCTAGTTTTAATGTTATTTGATAAACACTTCATAATGTAGAGAGCCTGACAGGTTGCCTTAAATCTGTCTTCGTTTGGTGATATGTTTGTAAGCCTGTGTGCAAAACACAATGCCGATTGTCTACATGCTTTCTATTGTACCGCCTGTCTACATGTAGAGAAACTGGATGATGTCACCCGTTCGCGCTACGTGGGAGCTGAGCTGGGTGTATCTTCATTACAATGTGGAAGCATCACGCCTTTACATCGTGTTAGACCTTGAACTAGTTAGTATTACCTTTCACAGAGGTCAATAATACTGACATAACACCAAAGACATTACAGATAGCAGACGCAGACAGTTTTAAATGTATATTTTTATCTATAACCGGCAACTCCTGACTCCAATATCACATGATGATAAGACTCGTGAAAATTATGTAGCGTTCTCGCCCAAAGTACTCCAGCTCTGGAATGACGAACGGCAATCCTATTAAATCGGTAAACCGGCAATGTTATGAATAGTAGCTAGCCCAGTTTTCACAAAACGATCGACACTCCACCTCATGTGTGATTCCGGTAGTAAAGCTATTTTTTTTCCTATGACGCCATATAGATATTACTAAACTAAGAACATGTCTTCTTTTGATTCGCAGCATAAAAGTTATTACAATCTTTAACAAATAAATAATCATCATCGTCATCATCAGCGGATAGTCGTCCACTATTGGACATAGGCCTCTACCAAAGATCTACACATCGATCGGTCCCGCGTTGCTAGTATCCAGTAGATTCCTGTAGTAATACTTCTGATTTAAGTTTGTAGGTTTTCAATGAAGACGTCTCACCTCATGTATGTGGCTCAGCACCTCTGTTCTGGACATGTCCTCGAGCCTGGTCTCGTTCACGTCCATTATCTCATCGGCGAGCTCTAGGTTGTCCCAGTTGCCGGCTGAAGGTGAACCTGATAGAGATATGCAAACAGTCTTAGAAAACATTTTAGATCCTAAATATTATATTTAGTAGGCCCTAGATATCATTTTAAAAACTTAATATCGTAGCATTCGATAGTCAAGGTAAGTATAAGTAGCTTGCAAACATTACTAGGTTCTGGTTTGAAGTAGCTAGTAAAATTACTCAGATAATGAGACAACATTTCTCGTACACAATACGGTGCAGTGTTTAGATAAAGAACTATATGGCGATAGTTAGAATAGTATCCTATTTTTAAACTGTAAGATGCAGACGGAACACACACTATCAGGTGATCGTCCTTCTCGCTTTCTCTCTATAATTCTTTTTATTTACTATAAGTTCAATATATCGACAAAGATCTTTCTACAATCCAAAAACACTATAGAATGAGAAACTAATGTAATGTTCTTGTTTGTATGATATCGAAATAGTTTACATTATCAACTTATTTGATTTAACAGACAGTAGATATCCGTTTGGTATAATCATGGATAGGTTTTGAAGAGTTCGCTGACGACGGGTACACCGGATTGCATCACCGCGTTGTACACATTTTGTGCGCTCGAACAAAACAATATGCTCCGATAACGAACACAGCAATTGTTTGAAGCAGCTAGTCTCTGTATTCCCAACCGATAAAAAAAATTAATAGGATCTGTTCCGAGATACTGATGTGTACACTATACAAACGAGCAACACTTATTAACATAAAAATTTGTAAAAGTAATTAATACAAAGTGAAGAGGATGAATCCTTGGTGGTTCATCAACAGCATTGTTTGGTGACAACTGCCTGATGTTACGACTCTAAGCATTGTAATCATTTCACATTCGACCAAATAGTTATCTAAATATTTTTAATTTTGAGAGAATAAACTTTTTAACACTTACATAAAGTCTGTCTGTAGATAAATACTTTTTATTTATATTCCAAATAGAAGAAGAAACAAAAAAAATTCACGTAACAAAAGCTTTCGCAGGAATTATAACCGCGATAGTTATAAAAGAAAACATGAACATAATACACGAATATTGTTAACCACAACTTCTTTTATTGCCACGGGCGCAGCGGCTGATTCCTTTCTATGAAAAATGTCCCAGGTTCGACTCGGAGCTTCATAATTTGACCTGTAGGCTCTTTTACTAACTATTGACTTAACTGATTCTATAAGAACTTTTCACTATTTACAATCGTGTGAGAAAGAATATGATTAAGAGTCCAGTCCCAGCCTCCTGAAAAGTTAGTGTAAAAAATAGATGAAACTAATACTTCACATCCCCAAGTATGGATAAACTTTGTCCTGATGCTTTGATTCTTCGAATGAATTGGTTTACTGGTGGTAGTCTCTGTTGCCGGAGACCGTCTAGGTAGATACCACCGCAGCGCCTACTGCAGCCGACAAATAGTAATGTGCAAACATCACTGTGTTTCGATTTGAAGTGCGTTGTAGCTAGTGTAATTACTGGGGTAACAAGACACAACATCTTATTTCTCAGGCGACGAGCGCAATGTCGTATAATATATATCATCGTAACTATCGCCACATTGTTATGTTCAGGGGTATCACTTACCATCAGGTGAACGTTTGCTCGTCTCATTGCTTAATTGTAATTAAAAAAAGAAAATATTTCCGAGAGTTTTGGTATTTGTTTGTTAGTCTATTTGCATATTTGTGTGTGTACCTGCGGTCTGTCCCACAGAAGTGTTCCGTGTACTATACAAAGTGGAACATCACGACGGATTGTATCATAGTACAAAGAGACAAAAGAGCAGATTTGTCCGGCGATACGTTAGTCGTCAGCTCATAATAATACTGATCTGATAAGTTGTTAGTTGAGCCACCAGTCTTCAAGTAATTTCACTAGCCATTACGCTATTCAAAATGTAACACAGTAATGTTTGCACACTACTATTTGGCATCAGAAATATAACCTGTGTAGGTACCTACCGTCTAGGTTCCAAAAACAAAAACCAAGCACCAGTAAATACTAATCGGTCATGAGAAGAAATATCTCATTACTACTTGAACCTTTTTAAGTATGACTAAACATAAGTTTTTAAATATATGTTCGGAACATATGATTCTTTTTCTATTACTATTTATTTGGAAGTTCATCATCATCAGGTACCCTCTTCAAATAGGAGTTTGGTGATCAGATTGAGAAAGTAATTCGGTCCTCGATTATACATTTTAAGTGATGGTATTTAAGCCTTGTCCACTGGTCTACTGTCAAATCATTTCAACTGCTGTCTACCAGGTATACATTTCCTTGAAATTTTCCTCTCCAGGTTGAACCTTGGGAACTCGTAAAGGGATCCTCGAGAAAGAGCCCGAAAAAGTTTTGAAAGTTGTCCCTATAAAAAGGGAAATAAATAAACACTGGGGATTTAAAGAAAAGGTAGAAAATTGATTTATCTTCTATAACCTCTCTTAAAGTTCAGACGTGTCAGGTGTCTTTTTGAATGAAAATGGGTTATCAAATAAAAGCCATAAGGTGTTGTTTGATAAAACCAAGTACTGTTCTCCTTTGCTACCTCCTCTCCTCCTACCTAATAGTTGTTCAGAAGGACTCTAGAAAGAAGAGTCTTTGTCCAAAGACTTCAGAATATCAGCCATATGATGGGGAGCTTTTCCGTGTGTTAGCTTCGTAATTAGCAAGTTTAAAACAATCTTTACGTCACAGTCGTCGTCGTCTTTGCACATGACTAGTTCATCAAAGCCTACTTTAACGAAACAGTATCCTGCACTCACTCTTTCCTACTTATAAAAGAAGAAAAAGTTGTTTTTGCTTTGTGAATTGTAGAGGATATTATTGTTGTTGGATTTTATGGCGGAGACATCGTAAAAAGCGGCCTAAATGAATCAATTTCGCTTTTTATTAACTTAATCTTACAATTCTTGATAACTGTTCGCGACTGAAGGAACATTTTGGAATGACTTCGTAGGGATGTTTGGGTTTTCGTTTGTGTTTTAAAAATATAATGAAGTAAGTAGCCTAATGTATGTTTAAAATTCTAACTTATTTGAGTTAATAGTCTCTTAACCCCCCCTAAAATGATGTCTCCGATAACAAGCGCAGTGTTGTGCGAACATCCTGACACCTCATTGTTTAAATCTAATGTATCATTTACCATTAATCAAATGTTGTGCTTGTGTTTAAGTTGAAAAATATTTTAAGTAATTAATAGTAAATAACTTCCTCATTAAAGAAATAGTATATAAAATATGTACAGTATTTTAATTATACCTTGAAAGCAATACCTGTAGTAAAACTGTATGACAAATATTATTAATTTGATGCAGTAAAAAAAAACGGGTCATGATATAAGAAAACCATAATTCTTTTGTTCTAGTAAGTAGTTAAATATGTCTTAAACCTATTACAATACGCGGAAAAAAAAAACTTTTAAACATCATGAATTTCTTATATGGAAATATAAACAGTTCTTGAACTATACGAAGTTAAATGAAGAAATCATGATCTGTGTTTGTCTTGTTGTTAACAGGAACAGCTTCAAATAATATCTGTCAAGAAATATAAGGAAGATAACTTTAATGGTTCTGACACCTGACCCGTAATATCTTGGAAATGTTTCCATTTAGGTTAACATAAAGATGTAATTAATACAAAGGGCTCACCGTATAGTTTGACCTTATTATCCTTCGTTTGGACCACTATAATCACATAGCCCTCTAAATCAACCGATTTGCACTTCACGGTAGTCATCTTGTCTATAGTGTTTATTTGGGTTGTTGGGGCGTTGAAGGAATTCATTTTTTCCAACGATTCCCACACTAATATTAACACAAACTTTTAATTATAAAACAATGTTTGGTCTCCCTACGTTCACGCCAGCACCACTTCAAGCAGAATCTCCCGACACGTCTGTTAGTTTTGTACATTTTGTCACATTCACACGGCACAGGTCCACCCCGGTGAGAGTTCAGTCATGTTTTGAGACACGATCGCTTCGGGCATCGATTAGAACTGACACAATAGCAACTTGTGATGTTCCCGTTTAAATCAAAGCATCAATGAGCGCCGCTCACTCCCCTGCTGTCACATTTTCACGTCACGTTTCCGTTTCGTCACCTGTTACCGGGGGCTGCACAACGCTACCGGCTATTTTTATTCATCGTGCGGATGGTCCAGGGTGTTTCCGGAGCGATGTGTGTGATGGCAGCGAGTCAGCGAACGCTTATAAGTGTGTTTTCGAGTTTGCGAGGCGGCCTCGCGTCCGCGGGCAGGGTGTACGCCGCGAGTGAATACAGCCATCCCACTTTAGCGCGATCAATAATGCTCCCTACCCAGCATCCCTACACACTCCGCCGGCGGAGCGAAACGGCGTACTATCACTGACAAACATTTACCAAAAAAAACTAATAAATCTTCTAATTCTAAATCATCGTTGAGTATATCTAATGAAAAGTAAAGTGTGATTGAAAAAAAAAAACATAGGTCCCACCGAGATTTGAACTCGGATCGCTGGATTCAAAGTCCAGAGTGCTAACCATTACACCATGGGACCGGCTTTCATTTGACTGAAAATAACAACTATCATTAGATATTTAATACATAAAATCGATAGTTTTGTTAAATATTTCTATTATTGTGATAAATAAAATTAATTTATGAAATACTAAAATTTGTACAGTTTCTATGAATATCTAGAAGTTATTCAATACATTTGTTATTCCCCCGACTTATAACGGTTGAAGTAAAGGTACATACTTTTTGTAACATAATTGTTTAAGGGGCATATTTTTTAACCATATTTTAATGTTTATACTACTAGTTAACATTTAACTGTGTAATAATTGACCAGAATTTTTTTGAAGTGAATGTATGATGAAATATTTGCAATAGTAACATTTTCTAAGAGACAACAAATTATAATTAATATGATAACCTAATAAGCATTTTTGACATAGATCGTACTAGCTAAAACTATCAGGCGTTGGCCTGTCCGTGTTTTAGTAATATCCATAGTTATATCTTATAACTATATTGTATTTACCAACTTGCAACGTCATCTAGCAGTGAGTTACAAAGAAGTAATAAAAGTAAAAGGCACTATATATGCATAGAATGTATCAATGCATTTCAAAATTTTAGATGCAATTGGTTAATCAGTTTAGGAGTACGGATCGCCATCTAGTAGCATGGTATTATTAAGTAGATAATAAAAAAAGAAAAAAAAATGTTTTGGTGTATGATTCAACGGTTTCAATATTTAACGTTCCATATAATTTATTACCACCACTTTACTACGGATAACAGTGTATTATTGCTTTATTAGCGCATTTAACGCAAAATATATTGCATGTGATTGTTAAAATATAATAATTTCGTAATACTCAAAGGACAAAATAACATCACGACAAATGTTAAATCTTAATAATGTATAAAATCCTAAATTAAAAAAATATATATTACACGATAATTTTATATACATATATAATTATTTCGAAATAACTGTTCTTCCACATAAAGTTTTTGTCTTCGTAATAAGGTTACCTGCAATTTCCACAATAGATGGCGTTAAAATAAAATAAGAACCTGTTCTATAGGTTATCAGCGTCATCTAGAAATTAATTTTTGTTTTTCCTGATCAATGTTACCAGATCTGATACATTGATACAATAGAAGACAAAAATTAAGATATTTTGAATTTTAAGTTATAAAACATAAAATGATATTTTTAAATGTGGATATTTTATTTATATTATTGAAAATATATACAAAATTGAAGATTCCTATTAGAGTTAACAAAATACTGAACGCTATGAAGTAACATTATGTGACAGTTTGTCACTGACTTCGTTGTGGTGTGGTTGTCATTTCGTCCGTCTATCGACTAACGTGATAGATGAATGGAGAATAATTAACATCACTACAGCGAAGTCAACACAATCCCTACTTGATCGAAAACGACGTTCGGCCGCACGTTAACGAACGAGTAATTCGCTGTCGTTTCGCGCTCGCCACAACACCGCCATGATCGATGTGGGAAACAAAGATGGCGGAATAATACGGTGATCGTAACCAAACGCGTTCAGTAGTTATGTGCTGTGGTGGGCGGAGGCTGCAGCGGTGTCGCGGCGCCTGAGCGAGGAGGAGCGCGATGCCGGCGCGGCCGGGGTGATGCCGCCGCGGCCAGCGGCCGGTCGCGCGGCTATGGCGGCAGACGAACAACGCCCGCCACTAGCTCTGTTTACCGCCGTCTACGATTACATAGCGCAGGGAGAGGACGAGCTGTCCCTGCGCCGCGGAGAGATCGTCGAGGTGCTGTCCAAAGACGCGAACATCTCGGGCGATGAGGGCTGGTGGACGGGCAAGATCGGCGACCGAGTCGGCATTTTCCCAGCTGTGTATGTGACGGAGGAGGACCCATTGGCCGTGACATCGGTGATCGGCGATGTGGATCCACCGCGAGTGTCTTTTACCGAGCTGAAGCTTGAAGAGGTGATCGGCGTCGGTGGTTTCGGGAAAGTGTACCGTGGGTACTGGAACGATGAGGTGGTCGCCGTTAAGGCGGCGCGCCAGGATGCGAACGAAGATATCGAAGTGATCAAGGAGAGTGTGCTGCAGGAGGCGAAACTGTTTTGGATGTTGCAGCACGAAAATATAGTGTCGTTGAAAGGTGTTTGTTTGGAGGAGCCTAATTTGTGTTTGGTGATGGAGTACGCACGCGGTGGCCCGCTGAACAGAGTGTTGTCGGGGCGGAAGATCCGCCCAGGCATCCTGGTAGACTGGGCGATACAAGTGGCGCGCGGCATGGCCTATCTCCACGTCGAGGCGCCTATATCCCTCATACACCGCGATCTCAAGAGCTCCAATGGTGAGTGCCTTACGACGAAATAGCATTTAAATATTTTTTGTATATTTCAAATTGTCTTCTGTAAAACAATCAACAAAGCAGGAATCTCTTAACGCTGCATAATGACTTTACAAAAGATTAGTTTAATCCAGTAGATGTAATATCACCAGTTCATCCTAATGTTATAGTTAATGCCCAAATAAATCTAAATTATAAATGATAAACCTAAATATAACCATCATCTGATAGATATACATTGGTAGACCAAAGATTTCCATAGGTGCAGGTCCCGAACATTATTTACAAAATAGATGAAACCATTTTTTTTTGTGCTTATTTCATAAAACATACATACACTGCTGTTTTAATTATTTTTTAGATGTCTGCAACTAACATCAATACAAAAAAAAACTTCTTAGTAATTTGTGTTAAAATAATAATGTAGGTAGGTTTAGAAATTGCAACAGTGAAATCCAACATATTATGATATTTTTAATGTGGATATAGCATTTTTTTTTATTACCTTTGTACAGCTGTTGCCTTCATACATATACACATATAGCATTTTCCTTTAAAGTATGCAAATAGTATGTTCATTAGAAAAAAGACAGATATGTTAACTGCAAAGAAATAATAGGTTGTTTCTTCAGCCGAGTGATTATATAAATGTGTGATGAATACATAGAAAATAAATAAATCTTTAGGCTCAGTGATATGATGCACTGAAAACATTCTACTCCACATTCTATAAAAAGCTGTATAACATATGAACACATGAAACAAATCAACCTAAATATTTACAAAGTTATCATACATAAAGGCATTGACCTGAAAAACATATATACCATGCTCTGTACAAAATCCTTGAAACAATCAAGATAATGCGGTTGTAGCTCACTTTGGATTATCAATAACAGGAAATTCTTTGTTACATTCCAATGTGATAGCGGCTGAAACACTGATAATGGTTTTCAATGTCACTGTTTATGGATAAGTAATTGTATTATAATGGATGTGTTTTATGACGTATGGAACTCCGCTTTTGGTCTGTTACAGTAGTGGTAAACTATGTGCATGTGACAATTATTCCGGCAAACACACGAGGAAAAATAATTCAATGCAGATTGAACTAATGAAAATTTAAAGACATAAGATAGATATATTTTTTGTTTTTGTTCAAAATAGAATGGCTGCTAATTAAAGATCAGTTCAATGTTACTTTTCTTAACTTGGCTGTCATTTCACTTTTACTGAAAAGTCAAACTAATCAATATTATTCTGCTTGTGCTTGTGTGCTTAAGCTAGGCATGTTGCCAACATTTGGCAACATAATGGGTGTCAGAAACATATATATTAAAATTCTTACCATTTTAGCTAGAAGTTGAACGATTACCTTTGACCTTTATGGTAAACATATACAAATAATTGTTTATTTAAATAAAAAAAAAATATATGTGTTAAATTGTATATGCATTAAGTTTAGATAAACTGGTGGTAGGTTTCAGAGACCATCTAGTTAGGTCCCACCACCATTTCTGCTGTAACACAGCAGTTTGCCAAGATTACCAAGTTTTAAAGGGAGTTGTTGGTAATAAATTTATTGGGGTAATGAGATCAACCACCTTGTCACAATGCAATGAATACAATGTATTGCTGTGTATATCATCTTAACTAGCACCACATTGTCACAGTCAAGTGGAGGTCTTACCACCAGGTTAATGTCTTGCTTGTCTCGTCGCATAGTAGAATAAAAAAAAAAATTTCTTCATCATCTTCATTTTTAACTTCATCATCAGGGCGGTCGGAAGTGAGAGGATACGAGAAGCTGAGGATTGCATTTCGTTTAAGACATTAGAGAAGGACTATATTCATCAGTAGATACACAAATGTAAATAATGATGACATAAATATGTATCACTGCAGCACCTATTGGAGTCAACAAGCAGTAGCATGCAAACATTACAGTGATCCAGTTTGAAGGGTGTTTCAGCTAGTATAATTAGTGAGGTAACAAGACTCAGGCAACAAGCACAATGTGGTGCAGTATATATCATTATAACTAGTCTCACATTCATCTCATTGCTTCATTGAATAAAATGAAAATCAATTGACTAAATGAATCTCCTTATTCAACTCTTGATCTTGAAATTATAATGCTTTTGGTGTTTTTCAATACAGTATGATTAATGAAACTGGTGATCAAGACATGCCCTTCCAATTTTTATCATATATAAACATGATTGCATCTATTTTATTTTGATGTAAATTAATAGCAACATGCAATAGTTATATTAATGCCAGCTTATAACACTTTGTCCATATCTACAATCTCCGTAAGGGTGGTTATGCAACTCTACCTTACATTGTTCCGCCCACGCTGGGTGAGCTTTTAAAATACTCTACACCCACATCTCAGTGAGTTTGAACATACATCAAAATATTGGCAATCATTGCATTGTTGTTTGTAATCTAAATCTCATTAAAATTACTGCCATTATGTTTTAATAACTTATTGTGTAATTATTTCAAATCAAAACGCTGGGATGGGTCCGTCATCTCGAGCCACAATGATAGCTGACAGAGGTGTTCATTATGCTCAGTCATGACTTTAAAGGAACTACATACTTAAAATCTTTATCATATTTTTTTTCTCAGATGTGAATACTTGATTATGCATTTTTAATGTATATAAAATTCCATAAAAATAAAACAGACTTGATACAACCATTCTTAACTGATGCATGTACAGACGGACAGTTTATGTTTTGTTTTTCTAATAAGCTACATGTATTTATCTGAATTGATGTACTATTTATAGATTTAACTTTATTAAGTCAATTTAAAGTTATTAGGGCTACAATAAGAGTAAAGTA
This sequence comes from Troides aeacus, assembly GCA_033220335.2. Taxonomy (NCBI): domain Eukaryota; kingdom Metazoa; phylum Arthropoda; class Insecta; order Lepidoptera; family Papilionidae; genus Troides; species Troides aeacus. The sequence goes on along the minus strand of CM067281.1, from coordinate 1,197,818 downwards.
ACTAAAACTTCTTTGTTTTAACATTTTTTTTTCTCTTTATTGTAATACCCTAGTATGGTATACAAAAGGCGGACATAATGCCTGTTGGCAATCTCTACCAGCTAAAATTTGGTGAGGTGAGACATTGTGGTAGGTGATAACTTAATATTGAGTATATGGAAATTAAATTTAACTTTTCTGTAATTTTTGTGAGTAATTTGCCTGACTATAACAATAAGGCTCTATATAGGATGATTGTTGCACTAAACCATATAATCCTTGTCACTTTATGTTAAAAATACAAATATATTTTAGGTTCAAGATCTAACTTATACAATTAATATGTAAAGGCTTGTTCTTTGTTATGGATACACAAAGCATTCTGTACTCTTCTTATTTTTATAAATTTCTTTTAATTTTCTGTTACTATGTCGCTTTGCCTTTATTACGGAGTGAAGAACTTAAAATATTATATTATTAACTACTCCACGGTGAAAACCTGAAACGCGAAGCAATTTTAAAAATTTTCATGCAAGTGTGAGGTTCACTCTCACAAAGCCGTAAACATTACGGTTGGTATCCGTAGCGTTACAGGAGGGTGCCAAACCCTTTATCCAATCAGCTGAAAGCTTCCCGTCATCCCGAAGCGGAGCGTCACCCACAACCACGGCGAAGTCATTATTTGAGCGAAACAGTTTTACGATAATGGTCATTTGATGGAAATGTATTTATAATGGATGGAAAATGAATTGAGCGTAATCTACCGTTATATATTAAAGAGGTTGTATTTCTAATTAAATCTTAAAACATATATAATCTGTATAAATGTAAATATTTAGTTTTACAGGAAAATGGATATAAAATGTAAAAACAGTTAACCTTTAGTTTGAAATGAGCCTTATAACTTACTAAGGTGTTAGAGAATAAAAATTATTTTTTAATCATAGGTTATTATGTGAGTTAAAGTAATTAAGAGAAAGAGGCACGTTTAGGAGTAGGCGGTGGAGTTATCAGAAGAAGGGTGCTCGTATATGAGAAGTTATAAGGGTTACGGAAATGAAAAATCGTTCCGAAACTCTGTTCTTTCATATTTAAAAATGATAACGGAATCAGTTACCATTACATGTAGTGAGACCAACAAGTTAATTTCAGTTAAACATTTCACAGTAATCAGCGACCGATCTTTCAGTATTGGTCTCTCTGTAAGTCGTTTCCTTAGTTCTGAGTGTGGTGACTCCATGATGTTAACCTGTTCCTCATGATGTTACACCAGCTATCTCACCGGTCTATTTACAGCTATATCTACAAACTCTTCTACTTAGTTGGTTCATCTACATGGTCTTGGTAAACTGCTGCGATGATACCGACGCAGTTCTTATTTCTACCTACAAACAGTAGTGTGAAAAATTACCGTGCTTCGGTTTAAAAGGCGTTTTGGCACTTAAATTAACATTTTAATCATCTTAAGACGGCGAGCGTCAAGTTGTTATGGGCAGTAGTATCACTTATCATCACTTGCACGTCTCTTCGTTTCACTATCAATCTTGCTAGTAAGGACAAGCTACCGAATAATTACTTTTTCTTCTGGTTAATATATCTGAAAAACTTGTGTCCGGCGGACAAATGGTTGGAAGTATCGGAAGTAAAAATATATTATTTTCTGTATATTAAAGAACTCGGCTTAATTGCTGAAAGTCGTACATATCCTGAAGTACTCTTCGTGCTCATCATCATGGTTTTACCAGTTGCCTCCATTCTCTCCTCTTTCCTCGGCGCGTCTCAGAATAATCTTGCATCACAACTGACAACATATGTTGAACTAGCGAGTAGTATATTTCTATTAATTTAATTATGCAACAAAATGAGAGGGTCTTTCAGGGTAAGTGATACACCTGCCCATTACAACGTGGCGCTAATGACGGTTATCTATACTACACCACGTTACACCGATCGCCTGAGATATTATATGTTGAGTCTCATTACCCCGGTAATTACAATACCTACAGGGTCCTTCAATCCGCAACACCTTAATGTTTGTACAGTACTGTTTATCGTCTTGAATAGGCGTTGCAATGATACCTAACTAGACGGTTTCCAGGAACAGAGACTTGCCACCAGCATTTTCGACCTCGACATCTTTATTATACATACAAGAAGACAAAATATACATATATAACAGCAAAAACACATAGGCCAGCTTAACACTAAATGAGTTTTATCCAGCAGACCTTTGAAAAAAAGGAAATTAATGACTTAATAATTTACCCAGGTTGTCTCCACACTGTATGGAAATAGCTTAGAACTTCGTCGGTAGCAGGTGGTGGATAATCTAGTATTTATAAGAAAATATTAAAAACCTCTCCCTGTTGTCGTGTCCATGTGTTGCTTGTGTCAGCTCAAAGTTCAGACGATCCATTCAACGCGCTGCTTTGTTCAATTAACGCTAATTCGCAGGACCCTTTTTTGGTAGACACCGCATTATGTACACCGTTTTTTTTTACCAACTTGTCAGTGAGAGGTGTATACATAATTTTCCATTAAAACTCGTTATGATAATCTCTAATCGTATAGGCCACATCTTAAGATATTTTTTTATTGTATAGCGTTGTACTACGATCCCACTTTAAGGTAAGCTGTGATGAAGTCTTTGGTGGTAAAGTACACTAGTCTAGAAATAGTCTATTTATTCTTTTCTTAAATATCCCCACGTCAATCCCAACACCGGCAGATTTTCAATTCTTCGCTGTATGCATTAAGAAGGTCGATCTTTAATTTCGTGGTTTCTGTTATAAGAGATCGTCTAGGAACTTACCACTGCAGCTCCTATTGCAGCCTATATATACTACAGTGTAAACATAACTGTTTCGATTTGAAGGGCGCTGTATCTAAAGTAATCAGTGTGATAACAAGATTCAACATTTTATGTCTCAAAGCGACGAGCACAATGTGGAGTTGTGTGTATGATCCTAACTTACGCCACGATTTTATGGGCAGGCGTATCACTTATCAGGCGAACGTCCTGCTTATCTCGTCGCTTCGTTAAGTAATAAAAAAAACCTTTACAAAAAGTTTTAAATGTTTTACGGATCTTTGTTTATTTTTAAAGTATTTTACAGCTTTCCAAAAACTTTACAAACGAATAAGTGATTTTTGTCCATTTTATTTCTAACATTTTTCTTTAAATTTAATTAATAACCTTTGGTCCTAAAGGGGTACGTAAAATTACATTGGTAATGGCTGAAATGCTCAGAAGTTAAAACATCTTTAGTTTGAAATAAACATTATAACTAAACTTACTATGGTCCTAGAGAATAAAAACTATATATTAAAGCAAGGTTATTTAAAATTAAAGAGAAAGGAGGCATGTTGTTTAATAGTAGGTGTGAAGTTACCTGATGAGGGTGGCTCATATATGAAAAGTTCTAATAAGAGGTCAGAAATGAAAAATTGTTGCGAAGCTCTGGTCTTTCATACGTAGATAACAGAACCAGTGTTATCATTTTTACGTATAAAAAACCCTTAAATAATAATGGTATTTCCCAAGGAAAATACTGATGCTCCACAGCACCGCTCGTGCCGGGGATGAGCACCATGGCAGTGTTTCATTGTACCTGTAGCAACTATTGTTTATGTTTGTATGGAACGAGTTAAATGAAGCTTTATTATATATATTAAGATTAATAAAATCTTTTATAATATAGCTTTTTGTATTTTAAGTATTTCCGGCACCTTTCGCGGAGTCGGGTCACTTCTCCGTCATCTCAATTATAATGCTATTAACCGATATCCCCGCCATTAATCTGGGGAGGGTCTGGGGCGTCGCGGCCGTCGTTAACATCGTCTCGTTCCGCTTATCATTTATATTCGATGTTTCGCAATTATAATGTGAATTCATGTTTTAAAGCTGCACGCGGCTTATTGAATATTTATAAGACAAAAACATTAAATTCAATGTGAAAATTTCAAATCAAAATAATACGAAAACATCAAAATGAGCTTGGTGTTAAAAATCTTAACTTCACCCAAGTTTTCCCCTACCTCGCGGTTACTTAGGGGATAAACTGTTTGAGCGTCTTATCATATGATAACATTATCTATACGAACATATTGCAAACAACTTCAAAATAGCCGCGAGCGTTCAGGAAGTTAGGTCTAGTTAATAAATCAACCTTCAGTAATGTGACCAGGTGTGAGCCGCAACAAACATCTGGTGATAGCTGAGCTGCGGCGTGGGGTGGGGGTCATTGCACCCCCGCTGATAGCGTACACAGATGAATATCTTGCAAATGGTTGGGGGAGGAGGGGGGTAACGCAACTAGCTCCAGCTGTGTGGAGGGCAAACTTTCAAACAACTTTCCATTTGCTAGGTGACCACAACAATCGCCTTAAACTTTTCAGTTTTACAGTACTTAAAACTAGTTATAGTTACTGGTTTGTGTTAATGGAATATATGTTGTTACTTATAAAACTCTTTAGTCAATAGTTTAAATTAAAATAGCAAAAAAAAAGAACTTAAACAAATCCGTATATTTGTTACTCTGTAGCAGTAGGTAGCCATGGGTGTCAAGATAATGGTGCCGGCCGCACCTCCGTCACCTCCATTATAAAAATAAAGAGTTCTTCCATTCTGACTCACGCCGGTGCATTAGCATTCGCCTGCCATCGTATAGTTTGACCGTAATGCAAATTTCTATACCAAATATATGTCCTTGTCCCAACCTAAGTTACTTTCTCTCGTAACAGTGCACAGCCGCGTTCACACGGAGCCGGATTCGAAGCGGCTGACCCCCCGGACGTGGCGCTGTTAGTAACAGATCAACACTCGGATAATACCTCGACTTACATCAGCACTGAAAAACAATTCCTTTCATTAGTTTTTAGAGAATTCTGATCTAATTTCAAAGATAGGTAATTTGTATTTTAATTATTTGTTACCTCGAAGTTTCAAAAGGTTTCTAGCAATAATGGTCATCGCAGAACTAAGGTAAGATCAAAAGGTGTCTTGCAGATTTTTAATTATTGTTTACTGTTTGATCGGCAGGGTTATAAACAATCAAATTAAAGAGATAATAACCCCAAATTCTTGTTTAATTAAAAGTAATAATAAGTTTATTTATAACAAGTTTAACGTGTACGTAACGCACATTTGCATATATGAAATCTGTTTACGGCGACGAATTTGATACGCGTACGGACATTGACATTTGTTTCATGTATCCCGTGCGCATGTGCACACCGCGAACGGGCGGACGCGGCGGTATATACCGGCCGTTCAGTTACCCCAATGTTATTGTAACGGCGTGCGGGTGGGTACCCTTCCCCTACCACCCTACCGCACCTACCGCACCTACCGCCCCTACCGCCGTATGCGTGTTTGTGTTTGTGTTTGTGAGGAAACGTCAGGGTTCGAACTTAGCGTGTAACCTTACTGCTGAGCCTCGCCTCATGTGCTCGGTTGACCAGATCGAAGAAGCACCAATAGACCTTTACAACATTTCGACATCTTACTATCCTACTGTTGTAATTACGTACATGTTTATACGTCTTCATCTATTTTGAAATTTAGTTATAATAGGGGGACCGGAAAGTAATGTCGTTTCTGCGCATGCCAATACTTGATTGTCATTTGTCAGCTCATTGTTTTGTTCAGAGGCGTACCAAAGACATTGTGAGGTTATAGTGATTTCTTTACTTATAGACAATTGAATTACAAATTTTTTTTTGTAATTTTGGGTAAAATGGCCAGCCAAATACCAGAAGAGGTACACATCCGGCATTGCATGCTCTTTGAGTTTCGCAAGGGAAATAACGCAACAGTTGCTACCAAAAACATTTGCGATGTTTATCCAAATGCACTGGACATTCGTAAATGCCAAAGGTGGTTTTCCAAGTTCAAATCGGGTAATTTTGATCTTTCCGACTCGTATCGATCAGGAAGACCATCAGCGTTAGACAACGACGTGTTAAAGGCGGAAGTGGAAGCAAATCCGTGTCAGACGATCGAGGAATTGTCAAACAGTCTCAACAAACCTTGGTCGACCATCCAAGAACATTTGAAGCAGATTGGAAAAGTAAGCAGAGCAGGTGTTTGGGTCCCGCATAATCTGTCCGAACAGAATAAGGCTAACCGATCAATCACATGCAACTTATTGCTTCAACGACACAACACAGAAGCGTTTTTTGATCGCTTGATCACAGGAGATGAGAAATGGGTCCTGTATGATAACCCAAAACGCAAAAGGCAGTGGCTCTCTCCAAATGAAATCCCTCGGAGTACTGCTAAGCCAGGTTTACACCCCAAAAAAGCGCTTTTGTGTGTTTGGTGGAGTATTCGCGGCATTGTTCATTTTGAATTACTGAAACCTGGAGAAACTGTTACTGCAGACCTCTACAGCGAACAATTGCAGCGAGTCAATCAATCTTTAATTGAAAAGTGGCCAGCGATTGTCAACCGAAAAGGCGTCATTCTCCAACATGACAATGCAAGACCGCACTGCGCAAGGCGAACTCTAGAAAAAATTAATGAATTGGGGTGGGAGGTGCTGCCTCATCCACCATATTCGCCCGATGTTGCACCATCGGATTTCCACTTATTCCGAGCGCTGCAACACTTTTTAAGTGGCAAAACATTTGCAAATTTGGATGATATCCAAAATGCCATCTCTAGATATTTTGCCGAAAAACCAATTAATTTTTATCGATCAGGGATTGAAAATTTACTCACTAGATGGCAAAAGGTTATTGACAATGATGGGGAATACATCATTGATTAAAAATAAAGACTCGTTAAAAATGTATGTGTTTGTATTTAGCGTAAGAAAACGACATTACTTTCCGGTCCCCCTAATACATTAACGAATAAACCTTACAAAATTTATTTATTACTTATTTTTCATCCAAATTTTTTATTTTATCGCTTTTACCGATAAGATACATGGTTAATTATAATATTACTAGCTGTCCCTCACCCGCTTTGTTGGCTGTAACATCCGCGCAACTCCCTTTGGTGGAAATTTTTCCATAATATCTGTTCTTGGCTAACTTTTACTCGGCAAAAGGAATATTCCTTATTTCCGAAGAACTCGGACAGCCACTTTTCACAAGCCTCTTTTGAGTTCAACTTTACACCACCAAGGGGGTTCACCATGGACAGGAACAGGTGGTAATCACTTGGCGCTATGTCCGGGCTATATGGTGGATGCGATAAAACCTCCCATCCGAGCTCCCGTAGCTTCTGACGAGTCATCAACGAAGTGTGTGGTCTGGCGTTGTCCTGGTGGAACACTACACCCTTCCTGTTGGCCAATTCTGGACGCTTCTGGTCGATCGCCTGCTTCAAACGGTCCAGTTGTTCGCAGTAGATGGTAGAATTAAGCGTCTGGCCATATGGGAGCAGCTCATAGTGGATGATTCCCTTCCAATCCCACCAAACACACAGCAAAACCTTCCTGGCCGTCAATCCCGGCTTGGCCACTGTTTGGGACGATTCACCGGCCTTCGACCACGACCGTTTTCGCTTGATATTGTCGTATGTGATCCATTTTTGGTCGCCAGTCACCGTCCGCTTCAAGAATGGGTCGACTTCGTTCCGTTTCAGCAGCATATCGCAGGCGTTGATTCGGTCCAGAAAGTTTTTTTGCGTCAAATCATGCGGCACCCAAACATCAAGCTTTTTTTTTGTATCCAGCCTTCTGCGGATGGTTTAAAATGGTTTGGTGACTAACTCCTATCTCCTGGGCGATGTCACGAGATGCCACATGCCGGTCTAACTCGATGTAGTCCATGATTTGATCGGTATTTGTCGTCACAGGTCTTCCGCCGGCTGGCTTATCCATGGTGTCGTTTTCACCGGCTCTGAATCGTCGAAACCATTCCTCCGCGGTTCGAAGTGATAGAGTACCATCCCCCAAAACACCATTAATCTCACGGAACGTTTCTCTAGCGGATTTGCCTTTAACGTAGGAAAACTTTAAAATAGCGCGAATTTCGGCGTTAGTGAACTATATGTTTACACGTCTATAACTGTTGAACGCAATATCCAAACTAATTATGCATACCGTCGTTTTGTAGGTTATGTTAAGACCTTTCAAATTATGTATAGTATTGCCAGATACGAGCTCTGTAGCGCTTTGTACATAGCCGCGAAATTCAAAAGACAAAAGGGCGGAAGGGAGATATTTGCTAAACTATTATATAACCGCCAATTTATGTCCCCACTGCTTGGGCACAGGCCTACCCTTAATATGAAGGCTGTAGGGCCATAGTCACCACGCTTTCCCGATGCGGGTCGGTGACTTCACACACCTTAGAATAAATTCTAACTCATATGCAGGTTTCCTCGCGATGTTTTCCTTCATCGTTTCTATTTCGTCGCTGTTACTAAAGTTCACAAATATACTTAACATAAATATTAAAGTCATCGGTACATGCCGAGATTCGAACCCGCGACCTTCGGAGTGAAGGCCGCGCGCTCTAATCATTAGGCCAGCGAGCTACCATACTAGAGCAAGCATAATATATGTTAAGACTGAATACTCCAGTTACTGCACTACGATTTAGTAATTACAAACGAGGACACAGTAATGTTTGCGCTGGTGTTTAGATGAATCTCTTTATATACACCTCAGGCCTATAAATTTAACGTTGAGGCTTGTCACCATGGGAACGGGGCGCGATAGCAATTTATTGCTCCATCCTTTGCACGCTTATCCGAGTGACCCAAATAAACATTCCGCGAAGCATAAAATTACCTATAAAGCCGCCCTTTAACGTGATTTCCGTGCCGTTGGGCGCGGGGTAATTATTCAAAAAGATCAGCTTTAATGTCAACGGCGCCCCGCGGGCGAGCGGGTGCCGCACGCCACGCACGCCGCGCACGCCACACACGCCGCGCACGGAACCGGTGCGCCGAGCTTCGCTAATCAACTGGCCCACTTTCTTATCAAACGAATGTATCAAGCTAACGCAAACCTGAATAATTAAACACTAGTAAAGGTCAATTTGAAATATTTTTTTTTTGGATTTGTATCTTTGGGCGAGGCTTATATCCCTCCAGCTGTGGACGTCTATCGGATGATGATGAAAGTAAATTTTTGTTAATACAACAAAACGGTATTATTGTCGTTTAACTTCACATATTCGATATTGAAATCTCGAAAATTATGAAAACTTGGTATTCTAGGATTTATAACTATATATTTCAAATTTTTTTATACATTTCATATTTATAATTAACTAGTAGCTCGCTGGCCTAATGGTTAGAGCGTGCGGCCTTTTATTTGAAGGTCGCGAGTTTGAATCTCGGCATGTACCGATAACTTTAATATTTAAGTTATGTACATTTGTAAACTTTAGTAATAACAGCTAAATACAAACTGTGAAGGAAAACATCGCGAGGAAACCTGCACATAAATTGGAATTAATTCTAAGTTGTGTGTGGAGTCCACACCACCACCACCAATCCACACTGGGCCCGCGTAGCGACTATTAGCCCATCACTCATATTGAGGGTAGGCCTTTGGCCCAACAGTGGGGACGTAAACTGGCTGTTATGGATGGATGGATATAATTAACCCTAAATACTTCGATAAGGTTCTAGATTATCCTACGGAGGACTCCATTTCAATCCGGGGCTATACACTAGTGGTGTTTAATAACAGGAGGGCAAACAGTATTATTTTATTCGAAGAACGTGACGTGTGAGAGGTGTTCAGCTTAATGGTAAGAGATGCACCTGCCCGACTGCCCGCTGCGGTGATAGTTAAGATGATATACAATGTATCACTTTATGCTCGAGATGCCTCGAGATATGAGATATTAGGCCTCGTTACCCCAGTAATTTCGCACCGGAATACAGTAAAATTTTTACATCACTTTCAACAGTATAAATAGGCACAGCAGTGGTACTTAGACGGCATCCAGCAGCAAACACCTATCAACAAATATGAACGAGCTTCATTATTTTCGGCATTCTTAGTATATAGCATGGTATGTAATTAAATTGAAGTTTTAGTCAATTATCAATTAAAAAAATAGTAATGTTAGTACATTGCTTCATTATACAATACGTTTATATGACGTGGTAATAATGACGTAGTTTTAAATAATTTTTTTTTACTGTATCGCATGTCCTGCGTGTACAAGCCGCCGTCGTACGATTGAGACGTAGCGCGTTCATTTGCTGATGTAATCTTACAACGCAACAACGCAACGCCATCCGTAAAGGACGAAATAATGTTTCTTCGTCACGACACATCGTATGCTATAACTTCTTTAAACAGACGTAATAATATTATTTAATATAAATGGTAAAAAACACTAACTGTCGATGGGGATAGATGGCGGCAAGGACTCCGACAAGTTTGAGTGACGACCTGGTTGAAAGTCGCAGAAATGCATTGAAAGGTAGTAACTTTTTGAGGATGGCCATGTGCAGCAGTGAGCTTCTATCGGCTAATGATGAATATACTACATTCTAATAGTTCAAACTTGTAAATGTCCTTCATGAATATTTTATAAATCGGTAAATATTTTTCACATAAATGGTTTACATATTGAAGCAAGAGTTGGTAGTTAAAGTAGCCATGACAATTTCAGTCGTTAGGAGGCACTAAATGATACCCAACAGTTTATAATTTTCGTAAAATCGAGAAATCAACATCATGGCAAGCCGGACGTTCGCCTGATGGTATGTTTCTCGATAACAATGAGATGTTAGTAAGGACGGTTACAAGGTAGCACATTGTGCTCATCTCCTTGACATGAGTCGCGTTCCAACACAGTAATTTCACCAGTTACAGTGCTGCTCAAATCGATACACACGTTATTCAACGTTACGTTAGTCAACAGTAGTGTGTCATTATCATCCCGCTGATCTCCTACCTAGTATACGATTAGCTTAGTCTATAGATATAAGAGTTACGTCGGCGAACTGAATTGTTACTTTTAGGTGAGTACAAATGTACATTGTTCGCGCCGTTATGTTAATATGTACTAGAAGCGTCCAACTTTAACTATTTGGTCACCAAGAGTACACCTCGATCTTAAGGGGTCTATAACATTATATACAATGTCTGTAAAAGTGTAATTTTGTGTCTAACAAGTTTTGTACTCGTTTCCTGATGCTCCATAAAAGGAAACGAGTATGAGTTCACAAGCGATGGACGTAAAACTTTGGTTTCTAGTTAATTTGTAAGGAAATGAATATACTGAAAGTAATAAACAAAGATAGAGTGCGAGTAATCGATATTTTTATTGATCAAATTTAGAAAGGACAAAGAGAGAAGTGAAAAATAATATGCTTTAAATATAAGTTTTTCTTTGTATTTTTCTTCGTGTATTCAGCTTATATATATATATTAAACATTTCCACTTATGTAGTGAGAGACACATCACGATATTTCTGGAACTGTAAGGCGTACGTTTGAAATTGGGTAGAAATATTACGAGTTTAAAGTTAGTTAAAAACTGTTTTTATGAGATTTCATCCTAAAAGGGGTTGGGGTGGTGTTACGACCAGCAAACGGGTGGGGAACAGCTAGTGTGTATATAACACTATAACGGTCGTGTCGTCCGTCACGTACACTGCTAGGTGTCGGTTTTCAACTCTGCTACCGCACGATATCGGCACGGTACTCACCTAGGCAAAGGTCGACGTTACGTCAACACTACATTGTTTATGTATACAAAATAATTGCAATTTGTAACAAATTCGGTTATTATATTCATCCTTTTAATACAACTTATGTGATTAACGAACATCCGTGCGATAGTAAGCAATGACCGTATGGACATTAGTAAATTTCGAGGCTACATTATAAATGTGTACCGACCATTGAAGCCTTACGTCATTTTATATTAAAGCTTTATTAGCATAAGAAACATATTAACTTATTAAGACTTCATGTTCATGTGTTGTATTTGATAAAACCTTTAAAAATTTATTGGTGATAGCTTACAAATTGCAGCTCTATTTCTGCCGCCAAACAGTAATATATAGACACTGTTCTGTTCCAGTTTGAAAATGTTGTGACTAGTGAGATTACTAAAATAACTGAACTTCATCTCACAAAGCCACGAGCACAATGTGGTGATGTGCATACCGTCTTAAGCACAGATTTGTTACGAGCAGGCGCTTCATTTACATTTAGGTGAAAACAGCACGCCTACTCGCTTCGTCGAATAAAAAAAACCCAGCTGATTAATAACATTAGGAATGCTAATTTTTAGCACTAGTGAGCTTCACACACACGTTGTCAATATTAGTGCCATTGAACATCCCATCTTGAGATCTAGTCATTTTAGAAATGACGTGAAACAATCTGATAGACAGAAGTATTTGTTTTTATATTAACACTTTAAAAGTAGTATTGTTTACCATCACCACCAGCCTGCGGAAGTCCACTGTTGGACTTAGGCCAAGCAAGTCATATTCATATTAAATTTTTTCATTTATATCACTAACTATATGTAGTTTGTATGAAGGTATGTGTACACTGTGTTGTTTTTGTTACGAGAGAAAATGTTCCTCCTCACATACCACATTTCTCCTCGTGTTAGGTTGACTCGTGGAGAATGCCGATAGCAGTTTCCAAATAAAAAAAAAACTATTTATTTTATTTATTTATTTAAATTATGTTTAGTTGTAAACGGTATCTATGCGGGATCGGTTTATACAAAAACCTTATTAATAAAACATTTCAATGAAGATGTAGAACGAACATTTGTATAATTGTCGACTGCAGTACTATTGTAATGACGCAAAGGTTCTAGGAAAAATTAAACGTTACTAAGAATACAGTGTTATTCCCACGGCCCTCGCAGCGCGTAGATATGTGGTCACTAACACCATCAATTATGTGTCTGATTATTATTTATTACTTGCCTACTTTGTTATGTTTGTCTGCGTTTATTGACGCTCACCTTTGTTTACACAATTACCACGTTGTAACTTAATTATTGTTAAGTTACCTAGTAAAATTGTTAATTGCCACTTATGTATGTAATAATTGATTTTTCTTATAGTTACAGATTGAAAAATTGTATTACGTTTATTATATTCCTTTAACTAACGACTATAAATTAATTTGTAAATTTTGTTCAAAACTTACACAGTTTCTCACCAACAAGGTATTTAGTAGTACTATTGGAGATCGGGTCTGTTGCCGTTTGCAGGATATCTTTTTAGAAAATTTCCCTCAATAACAAAAAAACAGATAGGTAAAACTGCAACTCCTATTTCTGCTGTCAAACAGTATTCGAATTCAAGAGAGCTGTAGCTAGTGAAATTATTCGAGTAACGAGATTTAATATCTCGTCTGAAAATGATAATAACGCGGTAATCACCTTAACTAGCATCATGTTATGGGCAAGCGTGTCATTCACCATCAGCTGAACGTCTCGCTCGTCTCGTCTGCTACAACGAGTATAAAAATCAGTTCACAAATCAAAATCATAAGCAGTAGTAATTACAAATGTTGAGATCGCATTACAGTAACATTACTACCGGAGGCGGTCATATTAAAACATGAATAATTTATAAACAGACATCGGCGCATGAGTTTATCAAACTGACGGTGTCTGCCGCGCGCACGATTACGGGTAAAACCCGCGCGCGCCCTATCGCGGCCAGCTCGCGGCCAGCGCGCGGCAGATACCAGCCGTGCCTTCCGAATCCCAATCACACTAACAAGTGTGCCGTGTATCCAAAACACCGCTCACACTAACCACCGGCCTTACTCCTATACTAGCTTCCTAAGCAGCATAATGTTATGAATTGCGAGAATTTATATCTCTTGTAAACTAGCAGCGCCCGCGCAGCCCACCGCGGTTGACGCACGTCGCATATGCTCGTGGATTGTCACCCTTGGAACATGTCGGTTTTGCATTCAATGGTTTCTTTCGCTAAACGTTCTCAGTGGAGATTGATGCTGCTATCTTTTAAGATCTATTACCGCTGTATAAAAATATACATTACATTTGATTATTGCAGTAGATATATAGATAGTATAGATATTTAAAAAGATAGGACTTTAAAAGTTATTTTCTTCTTGCGACAAGAAGTAGCCACAGTCCACCAAAACCTTATATTTCTTTATAGAAAATCAGCACGTCATTGTCAAATTTATTTCCGCTTATTATTTAATTAGTAAAATATATTAGACTGGAAAGCTATGTTAGTTTAGAGTACGACAAGCGAATTTAAGCTTTAGATCTGGGTTTGGCCAAGAGTAAATATTTTTTTACGGAGCTGTATTTTGTTTCTTTTAATATTTTAATGTGTCAAACTTATAAACAATTGCATCTTAGTACCAAAAGATAATAAAAACAAGTATTATTTATTATAAATAAAGCTGTTTACATTGTTTTTCCGCTGTTCGCGTAATTTGTGGTAGACATGAATCATACTCGTCTCCATTTATTCGTGTATGTATAATAATAAAGCAAGCACACCGGCTGGCACTTCATATAAACAGAAAGTCAAGAAGACTTACAGCTGAAACAGTCTTAAATTCAGCACTCGGAGTGTTAGTCAGTAATGACTAGGCGGAAGTCGCTGTTATCAATCAGTTTTATTACAAATGATCTTTTGCATTACTCACTGTCCACTCCTACCACACTTGTTAATATGAGATGCGATGCTATGCTAAGAAATTCGTGTTTTGATATATGAACAACATTTCTTAGTCATTGATATTTGTATTTAATTCTCAATCAAGGAAGTGACACACTCTTTTTCGTTTAACGAAGCGATAAGACGAGCGGAATGTTTATCTGATGGAAAGTAATACGCCTGCCTAAAACAACGTGACGCTAGTTAGTATGTTATACACAGCAACACATTGTGCTCGTCGTCTTAAGACAAGATATTAAGTCTCGTTACCCCAGTAATTTATCAAGGTACAGTGCCATCCACCCCGAACGGAGTAATGTTTGCATACTACAGTTTGTTAAAAATCGATATAGATATGTTCAATATAAAGCAAAACTAAATGTAGCATACATTTTGATGACTTAAAAAGATATTTTATGGGTCCTAAGTTAGTCATATAATTATTTCCAAAACATAATATCTGCTGTCATTGGTAAGGTTCATAATGATGATTTACAATTAAACAATATATCAAAGGATCAAGTGGTTTAGATGTACAGTTGAATCACAATAGAAAAATATGGAGAGGAGTGGTGTGTCCGTGTTCAAGTATCAGGTGGATGCTTTTAACATTTTGGCCTCTCAAACGTATGATTATGTCGACTAACATTCGCGTAGGTTTGAGCTAATGCCTTATAATTTACTTTGCGGTGTATTTACACTGGACTGTCTGTTATATCAGTGGTTTATGTAAAATTTCAAGTATGTTATGGAATATCTTTTTTTAGAAAAAAATCACAGGACTGAACACTTCAGAACTTGATTGAGAACCTAGAAAGCGAACTAATAGTATTATGGCTTGTTAAAAAATAAATTATTTACGATAAAGAAACTGTAGTAAATTACTGAATTAGATCATCCTACTCTTCTTTTCTAAAATCCGCCAAAGTGTGTCATAATCTTAGATTTTTAAAACCTTACTGTATAATACATATATTTTTATTTAATTCCACGAAGCGACGAGACAAGCGAGACGGTCACTTGACAACAAGTGATATACACCACACTACAACGTGTTGGTTGCCTTGATATGTAAAAAATCAAGTTACATTACCGTATTCATTTCTGAGTGGCATTTTTTGATTTATCTCAAAAAATTAAAAAAAAAAAAAAATTCAGGATTTCATGATGCACATACCCTTGTCACATTTAACATTGTCTTGTTTTAACGTAAAAGATAATATTAATTAATAATAAATAGTGTTTTTTTAATATGTTACTGATGTAAAATCACAGTTAAGATTTTCTAAGAATAAACCTCATGCCTTTGGATATCCTTTCAAGGATCGATTCCTTTAAACCTGTTAGCTCGAAGCAAACGTTTTTTCTCAACAACGGCTGCCTTCGGCTAGATCTTCCTTAAACCCTCTATGGTAGTAGTGTTATTGATTCAGAATTGTTTGTCTAAGTAAGCGTAGTATTTAAATCTATATCTAATATTAGAAATAAATGATTAATTTAGCTTTTACTTCTAGAGATGTATAATTCAATAATATTAGCCCATACATTACAATTTACATTTCATGGAATTGTGAAAAAGTTGACATAACACAAAAAAGTTCCAAGTGGAAAAAGAAAGTAAAGTAGTTTTACTCTTTTTGCTACTGTACTCATAGCCGATTGTGAACACTGCAAACAAGTAGATAACGTTAAATTTCAAAGTAGGCAGGCAATGTTGTACATTCCAGAAGTATCAAATATCTAAGGTATAAAAATCTGTTTCGATATCATCGCGCTTTTAATCGTAGTAATAATCGAAAGAAAGTCACCTAGCGAATTCCGGTTTGATTAAAAGAAATTCCTTATTAAACTTGCTTTAATGAATCATTAATATCAGCCAATAGGCGTTTACTGCTCGACATAGGCCTTCTCCAAAGATTCCCATTGCGATTTGTTAGGAATGCATATACGCCATTTCCCACCACGCTGGCCCAATGCGGGTTGGTGGGAGCCTGAGACTCGTTTGTCGATTAGCAGGTTGAACCACAAGCCGTTGAGGTTGGCTTGGATCCCGTGAGTTATTCTGCGGGACCCCTTACAACACACTTTTAATATTCATTAATGAGAAAAAAAAATAATGAGATAAAAAGGCATTCGCTTTATCTCATAAGTGTAACTTTATTAAATCTTAAATAATTAAGTTACGTTACCCATAGCTCGCTGGCCTAATGGTTAGAGCGTGCGGCCTTTATTGCGAAGGTCGCGGGTCCGAATCTCGGCATGTACCGATGACTTTAATATTTAAGATATGTACATTTGTAAACTTAAGTTACAATAGCGAAATACAAACGGTGAAGGAAAACATCGCGTGGAAATCTGCACATGAATTAGAATTTATTCTAAGGTGTGTGTGAAGTCACCAATCCGCATTGGGCCCGCGTGGTGACTAATGGCCCATCGCTCTCATATTGAGGGTAGGCCTGTGCCCCAACAGTGGGGACGTAAATTGGCTGTAGAAAAAAAAACTCGAAAATCGTTTCATAAACCTGAAATAACTTGCACAGTATTTTGTGTACATATTAAGAGGCCTTAACCTTGGTAAATAAAGATGTTGTCACGATTGATTATTAGATAATTATAAATTGGTGATCACATTAGCACTCCACCCACAAGGTGTTTGTGGTGCCACTGTCCGGTTTAATGTTGTAGTATTTTACAGCTTTTCTCATAAAGTTAATTTTATATACTGCGATGTGATTCTTATTAACTGCGATATAATCGTATTTGAAAGCGTAAAGGTAGTGAATTTTATTTTATATGAGAAAAATATTAATACATGTATATAACTATTGCTGAAACAATTTGTTTCTATTATGTAACGGTATACAGTAGTTAAGTTTAACCGATTCATTTCTATCATCAATTTCTTTCTTCGTCAGATGGTAGATACTACGGAACACAAAGAAACAAAAAGACAAAGACAGTCACACGAATGAATCCAGGTCTATCTGCGGCGAGAGGATTTCAGTGACCTTCACCAGATCTTTGGTTAATCTTGTGGAGGGTTTTCTAACACTATTTCTATTGGTACACGGACGTCTTTTAAACAGCTATACTTCACTGATAATGCGAATGTTCACTTCTATTAGTAAATTTAAAGTACTTCCGGACAAGAGTGGAACGGGATGTTCAAATGACCATGATATTTGCAAACCGAACACAAAATTATTAGTCTATCGCAACTTATATGTTTTCTATATAACGATAATGTGCCTTGCCGGTTCCCATATCCCCCTATCATTTCGTAACGTTAAGAAACAAGTTCGTAAACACTATGTCAGCATGACTCCTAATTTAGTGACACCGTTTGTGGCCAACGACCGGGCTTCCGAAAACACTGATCTTGTGATGGTGGCAAATATTGACCGAAGCGAATAAGGCGGCCCGCGCGCGCGCCGGTTGTCCGCCGCGGGCAAGACACTGCAGTCCATATAAGGAGTTATCACTGCTAATCTGTTATCAGATATAATAGTAATCATTTGTAATAAATATTTTCAAACAAGCTTAATAAAACAATATAAAATTATAAAGATATATCAATTAATAGATTTCTGATTCTTAAATTTAACTAGTGGTAGGTTTCTATCGCCAGCGGCCGGCTAGGTTGGTAACACCGCAGTGCTTATAACAGCAAACAAACAACGGTGTGCAAAACTTAATGTGTTCCGGTTTTATTGACGTTATAGCTAATGAAATTATAGAGATAACGAGACAACATCTTATGTCTCAAGGCGACGAACACTATGTTGTAAAGTATATAACATCTAGCACCACTTTTATATGGGAAGTTAAAGGTAAAAGAAGTCATGACTTAATATCAGATGTACGTCCCATCGTCTCATCGCTTCAAAGAATAGAAAAAAACTAAATATATATTATTTGTTACATAAATCTTGATTTTAATATATATTGTGTTTGAAAAATAATAGGTTGTTCGGAAAGTCATTTCGTTTTTTCCCGTCAGAGGACTTAATTACGTTTTTTCGAAACCAACTTCACACTTAAGCCGCATAACCATTATATGTCTTGAGAGCTGATATTGCCTTTCATACTTATATATTTATTATTATATACCTTACATACTGATATTGTCTTTCATGTTCCCCAAAAAAAACGAAATGACTTTCCGAACGACCCAATACATAGATCCTATCTATTGGAACTTGTAAATATACACACAATTGTAATCTGTATCGATAAAATTATTTGTTAGTACTGTATTTGCTTTTTTTTTCTACAAAGCAATGACATGAGCGGGACGTTCACCTAGATGGTGTTACGACTGTTCATAACGTCGTGGCGTTAGTTAGGATGATATACACAACATCATATTGCGCTCGACGCCTTGATAAGGTATTGAATATTATTATTTCTGTAATTTTGAAATCTACATAAATACATTTTATGTACTCAATATCTTCTTAGACTTTAGCTCCTACCACCCCGCATTGAGCCAGCGTGGTGAGAAATGGCACAATTTCCCCCACATGAATCCCCACCTAATAGATGTTGGAATCTTTGAAAGAGGTCTATGCCCAGTAGTGGACGTCTATCGGCTGATGATAATGTCGTCATGCGTCATGTTATTACATATAAGAAATTGAATAGACCGTACGATCCGAAACAAATCTTAACTACTATTGCATGCCAACTGGCGCTTCTAGTTGAAATTACAAAGCAAATTTACACTAGCACTTGAAAGTGAGCCTCCGGTTAGTCGCCTCGGCAAATGTATGCACATCGTCATCTCGGCACGCGGCTGCGCACGGCGGACGAGCTGGACATTTTTAAAAGCGTCTGAATCAACAGCTTCACAGCGGAAATGCATAAACACGATCATCCAGTTTACTCAACTCTATCAAACTGAGCAATCGTCTGTTCATTCTATCGCTACTGAAAAAGGAGAATAACTTTCAAAATGAGATGCAATCACTTAAAAACACGATTGATGCTTAAACATTATTGTTTAAACATCAATCGTGTTTGTAAGCATCAATATATGTAAGCATCAATCATGGGTTATCTTATTATATATGCATCCTTAGGATAACCTAAGGATGCATATATAATAAGATAACCCATTTTTTTTTAATTAAGCAACGTTGAAAGCGGGATGTTAACATAATGGTAAGTGATATGCGTGCCCATAACAATGTGATGCTAGTTAGGATGGTATACACTGCACCACTTTGCGCTCGTCGCCTGATACATAAGATGTTTAGTTTCGTTAGACACTAGCTACAGCACCGTTTAAATGAGAACACAGTAGTTTTTACTAATAACTCAACGACCAGTAGTGGTAGGTCTCTGTTGATAGAGACCGTCTAGGTAGGTACCACCGCAGCGCCCATTGCTGTTGACAGACAGTACTGTACGAACATTACTGTGTTATTAGAAAGGCGCGGTAGCTAGTGTAATAACTAGGGTAACGAGACTCGACATCATATGTGTCAGGCCACGAGCGCAATGTAGTGGTTTGTGTACCACTCCAACTGTCACCACATTGTTATGGGCGAGCGCATCACTTACCATCATGTGAACATACTGTTCGTCTCGTCGCTTCCAAATTGTATATTTACTGGTTACATATTCCTTTTCTTGTGATTTCTTTGTTTTGATCTAAGCGATGGAATGTTGGAGATTACATTCAGAAGTAGACTGTTGTTGCAGATAAAAGCATTGCTTCTATCGCCGTAGCACCTGCGCCTCGGCCGCTTTAAAAGGAAACGTGCATCGTGTATCGATTCTATATAAAGTTGCATTGTATTGTTTCATACAATTGAACTTTGCTTTTTATTTATACCCCAAGGCACGACAGCCGCCGCGCGCACGTTCAACAAAATTATTTCTCGCATGCAATTAACACTAGTTAAATTGTTAATTGGCAATTTATTTTACATGTGATTTCCTTAAAAGTAGCGTAATTTTTTTTTCTTAAATGGCACTCAAACGTAGCGAAGGTCGGCGCGCGACTTGTTCTCATTTTATTATCTATTTAAATATATCATTACGAAGCGACGACTGGAGCGGGACGTTCACCTATTAGTAAGTGATACGCCTGCCCATAACAAAGTACCACTACCTAGGAGCAAATAGTTCGCTGGCTTAATGGTTAGAGCGTGCGGCTTTCATTTCGAAGGTCGCGGGTTCATATCTCGGCATGTATCAAGGACTTTAATTTTTAAGTTATGTACATTTGTGAACTTGAGTAACAACAGCAAAATACAAACGGTGAAGGAAAACATCGCGAGGAAACCTGCACATGAATTAGAATTTATTCTAAGCTGTGTGTGAAGTCACCAAGCCGCATTGGGCCAGCGTGGTGACTATGGCCCAATCGCCCTCATATTGAGGGTAGGCCTGTGCCCCAGCAGTGGGGACGTGAATGAGCTTTTATGGATGGATGGATGACTAGCTAGTATGGTATACACAGCAATTCATTGTGCTCGTCTCCTTGAGATATAAAATGTTAATTTTCGTTCCCCTAGTAATTTCACTAGCTGCAGCCCCTTTCAAACGAACACAGCAATGTTTACACTCTATTATTTGGGGATTAAAATAGGCGGTGCGGTGGTACTTACCTAGACGGTCTCCAGCAACAGCGACGTACCAGCAGTGAACAAGCAAATAGAAGTGTACAAACAAGTACAGCTAGTAGCCGCGCGGACGGTGGGCCGGCGGCGCCGCGGTGCTAGTTAGGGTGACCTTGGGCGCCGTGCCTCATCCCGCCTGGCACTAAGAAGCCGGGCCGCGTAAATGTCACTCTCGCTTAGCCGAATGTTAGAAATCGACTAAACTAGAAATATGTGATAGGTAACATTCTTTTTTCCTTTTAAAATAATCATAGTACAGGTTTTGAATTTTACATATATATACTTTTAATCAAACTAACGCAAGGTTATTATGTTAGTAATTACTGTTTCTCATGTTATCAATGGTTACTGGAAATTTTATTAACTATAAGTTAACAATGGCATTCAAGTTGTAAAATACTTTAAATTTTTTATCACTTACGCGACAAGGCGAGCCTAACCTAACGTTCACCTGATGGTACGTAATACTCCTGCTCATAACAACTGGGCGTTAGTCAGTATGCTGTACAACAGCACCATATTCCACTCGTCCCCTGAGACTAGATGTTGTCTCGTTACCTCAGTAATTACAATAGTTCAGCTCCTTTCTAACAGGAACTTAGTAATGTTTGAAAACTACTGTTTAGTGCCCGAAATTAGAGCTGTGGTAGTACACCCACCTACAGTCTCCAGCAACAGAGACTTACCGCCAATTTTTAGATTAGCTACAATTATCATATGAATTATTTAATATATTGTCTTATATATATTTATAAGTTTTACCTAATCCAAAGACCTGGGCATTGTTTTTTGAAGACGTCGATTAGATTTGTTAAATAATTTGTTCACTTAGATAAGATTCATAAAATCTTGAAATGTGTCTTCTTCAATCGAATATGTGGTACTTGGGGTTACCACAAAATCCGACAAACGGCGATGACTAATTTCCGTTGACGTTTCGTAGAATTTAACCTTTCGCAGAGTCAGAGATCATAACTGAAAAATTATACGTAAGTATTGCAAACTACTTACTTGGATGCCGGCAACGCGAGACTGTTTAATGTGGAGATCTTTGAGGGAGGCCTGTCCAGCAGTGGACGTCTGTCGGCTGATGATGATGATGATTGCAAACTAAACATTACACTAGTCATTATAATTAATTGGTACAACAAACTCTGATACAGTTCTTATACAAATGTCATCGCCTTAAGACATAAGATATTAATCCTCATTGCCTCGGTAGTTTTACCACGAGGCTTCACAAAAATGGAAGTGTACATTTTAACGGCAGACGTAGTCTTTCAGTTTTACCTGCCTAGGTACACAGAGTTGTAGCATATGTCACCTATTATACACACTAAAGAAGACACTCTTATTACCATGTAGGTAATTGGTTCCACCTTCTGTAGCATGTACGGCAAATAAATAAATAAATAAAGTTGTTGTAACAAATAAAATTAATCATTTCGTAGTTTCGACACGGTTTGTATGAATTATAATTTTTATAATATCCTAAAATAATGAACTATGAAATAGCTGAAAAAATATCAGTCAATACAGCCAAAATACATGAACCAATATCCTATAATAAAGCGGACTCGCAAGTGATGGACGGGACCCACGGGCGGGATTAAGGCGGTGCCGCATTGCGACACTGCACATGGAGCTGATATATTCAGACTAGCAACATTGCGGGTTCTTCTACGATCAAATACGCCTGCTCGTTGCCTCTCGTGCCCGAAAAATCGATTGATGTTATACCTGCTGTTACAGCAACACGCGCAAATTGTAAAGAAAGATATTTCTTATATATTTAAAATATTCATAAAATTTAAAAAAACCTAGTCTATCCGGGATATATATACGTTTGATATTTGTATGTGAATCGGAATTATTCGGATTAATATAAATGATAATAGCTTTATTAATTGATAAGAGCATATAGAAGTTCGTGTATAGAAGTTTGCAGTGAATGCTTAAATGTTAGTTTCAAACTCAAAAATTACTAAATCAATTTTTTTTTGTAACCGCATGTTTATTTTCTTTCCAGTTAGGTTATAACGTGGTTGTTTATAAAATAAGTAGTAGTATATTAGTATTATATATCATTCGTCAGTATATTAGATATTACGTTTTCACCGCAAACTAAGTTATCACTTGATATAGAAAACGAACATTGGGAAATAAATTTTAATTTAATATTTCTCATACCTTACGATTTGTTAATTTACTTCTAATTGTCAAAAGTATAATATATCTTATAAATATATTAAAAAAACCGTTTTATATAGAGACCGCATTATATTACGACATATCTTAATTTTATTTGGAGAAATACGGTAATAGTGAGACACTGTTATTAGTTCTGAAACTAGCTATTTCTCACCCGCTGCGCTGACCGTTATATGCAACCCCTACCTCTCTTTGGGGAAGGAATTTTGTAAAACTCTTTATTAACTGACCATTAAACGACAGAAGCAATCTCTACCAAACTTAGAGTGTTTACGTCTAATAGTTTCGGAGATCTCGTGATGAGTTAATGAATCTCTAGATCTCTCCTATATACATACACCCCATCCTCGTTTACGCACGACATGGCACCTGACTATCGGGCTGGTCCACCGATTCAAAGTAGCACAGCGAGCGGTGGAGGGAGCTCTATTTGGCATTTTTCTTAGGGACAAAATCCAGAACAAAGAAATTCGACGGAGAACTAAAGTTGTCGACGTAGCTCTCAAAATCTGCAAGCTGAAGTGGCAGTGTCTGTAGTGTCAGTGATGGCCGATGGGGGAGGACAGTCTTGAAGTGGAGGACGCTCTCCCTCCAGATGGACCGATGACATCATCAAAGCGGTCATAAGGAGGTGGATGTGAAAAACAGGATTGCATTTGATGAAAGACATAGGGGAAAGCGTATATCCAGCAGTGGATAAACAAAAGCTGATAATGATGATGAAAATAGATATTACAACACACGAAGCAAATTAAAGTATATAGTAGTTCCATTAGTCGCTTTTTCTATAGCCACACACCTTATTCTCCAATGCTTAAGTAGTAAGCAGCTCTCTACTACAATACGTCATAACTTAGCAGCCGGGATCGGCCTTAATGCGTTTGTTTCGACACCCGTACAACTCCTACAAACTAAAATAGTATTTATAGCTTAGTTCATAGCGTTTATAGTCGACTGAAACTCCACATTGTTTACGTTATCTTGGTGAAACCTGATAAAACATTTGAGTGCCCCATAAGGTATACATGAGACCGAGAGGAGTTATGAAAGTATAGATATTCCCATAGCCTTAAAGATTCCCACTAAACTTGTTTTACACTTTATATTCACTTATTCATTTTAAACTTATTTTTTTTCGCTTAATTAGACTTTTATTATATTATATATTAGGGGTGTAAGATGTTCCATCCAATGAAAAACCCTAGTCAACCTCACCAGCACGCGGTGCACCCTGCTGGATTACAGACGAGACTCGCACTTTGCCAGCTTGTTGCGCTAAGACCCAATTCCTCTCATTGAACTCTGTGCAGCAAGTGTGTGTATCCGTTGTGGGAGGCCTATGTCCAGCAGTGGACGTCTATAGGCTGATGATGATGAGGCTTTTATTAATTTTAAATTTGTTGTTTATTGCGGTCGACAAATAGTGCTATGCAAATATTACTGTGTTCAAGTTTGAAGGACGTTGTAGCTAGTGAAATTACTGAGGTAGGCGGCTTCTTGTGTCAAGGCGACGAGCTCGATGTGGTGCAATCTATAATATCCTTACTAGCACCATGTGGTTACGGGCGGGCATATTACTCTTCGTAGTATGGTAGTGGTCTGCGCATATGAAACAAAACATTTATTGTTTTTTTTTTTAATGAAGGTTTACTTTTAACTTGAATCTTTCTCATTTCCATTGTAAATAAAAAATTAAATGTCTTTAATTAATGTTTATATTCATTATGTTATTTGTACACAGTTTATGTTAGCGTTATTGATACCTGGCCGATAAGTGGCATGTCAGTTACAAGTGTAAACATTTTATAGTACTTATCTATGTAAATTATTGTAAACATGTTCAATATAAAAAGTAGCTCAGGTAGTGTGAGAAGTACGCGCAAGGTAGGTCCTCCATCGCTGGACATCATTTATGTAGAGGTAGCCATGCAGTAGCGCAGCAGTGATGTGAATACATTATTGTTTCGTTTTGAATAGTACTGAAGTATGAGAAATTACTGTGGTAATTAGACGTACGTTCTATTCTTTTAAGTGATACGCTTTTCCATGAATACCTGGAGCTAGTCAGGATGGTATACACTGCACCACATTACGCTCGTCGCCTGAGAGGTAATATGTTGAATATCATTAATCCAGTAATTACTAATATCGCCATTATCAAAATATGTAATGAAATATCTTCTTATTAAAGTGCCTCTCCAAATAGTGTAGGTTGGCGATCAGCGTTGTACAGTCCTTTCTGTACAACGCTGATATTCATCAACCATGACTTTTTCCTTCTCCCCACTTTTTGTTTTCTAGAAACTTTATCCATTATAATCAATTGCGGAAGATCATATCGCTGATTACGGGGTAAATGACCGAGGTATATATGTCTACATCTCTAAAGCTTCAATATGAATATAAAACTATTTAAATCTCTTAATAATGAATCAATCATAAATAGATCTAGTAAGGCCACAAGTTTCAAGCAGTAATCCAATTGGTATGAAATTTACAGCTATACAGTCTACATTCGGAGTCCTTCTATCGATTTGCAAATTAACTGGCAAGTATACTTGTGTAATAACAATATTTTAACTATTCTTTTTGCAATTACGTAACTTTACATAGGAATATTTAAACCTATGCCGCTGCCGATAGTATATCTATTTTATTGGTTTCACTATATTAGTAGTAACAAAAACTACATACAACAAATCTGACGAATGTGCAAATACATGAGATATTTTTAATATGTTAATACATGGTTTCCACTTAATCACCTTCAGTTATTAATTTTTTTACTTTATTTTTACGTAAATTAATTTTAAGGTAATGTAGTTTTGTGTTAAGCCAAACATATCTTTTTCCTACCAAGTGACGCGATACGTGCTGGACGTTCACCTCATGGTATTACACGTCTGCCCTCAACGTCGTGCTTATTGTGTTCATCGCTTTGCGGCATGAGATATAAAGCCTCGTTACCCCAGTAATCTCGCTAGCTACAGCGCAATTGAAACCGGAACATGTTTACCGGCAGCAACAGGAGCTGAGTTAGTACCTACCTAGACGTCGTCTGGCATCAGACACTTGCCACCAGTAGTATCGCTAAAAGATAGCTCAAAAAAAAATTAAGTTCAAAACAAAGATTGCTAACATTGACTTGCCTTATAGACAGGAAGTTAACCAATTAACCATTACTAACAGACATTTTAGTAGTCGTGTTGTGACACTACTCCGACAGTTTCCCACGAGAGGCCCGCCGCCGCGTTTGGTGATAACTGGTGACCGCGGGGAAGGAATTCATTTGCAAGTTAAGTATTGTCAGCTGCGAACGAGCCGAGTTGAATAACGATCCGCATTTAAATATTACTACTGTCTAAATCTTAGCCAACGCCGTGCTGATGGTGTAATTGAATATTTCTTATAATTATAGTGTTTATCACGGCTGAGATATCGACGTGGTTTTGAAATTTCAACACTGTGGAAGATTCAAAACGTAAATAGTTTTAACTGTCTCCAGGGTTAGTCTCTCACATTTGAAGGTCATGGTCAGCGGCAGGGTTGCATACGGAGGGTATGACCCTGCCTCTATCGGTTTATATTGTGTTAATACTTATCTCATTTTATATTAAGTGACAACGGAGCCGAGGATGATAAAGTGTGGACGCTTAAAGTATTCTGGCTCCCACACGTTGACCGCTGACCCACAACGATGCTATTAAATGGACAGATTTATAGTATAAGTGTGGCAATTTGCCACTTGGATTCGAAAACTACTACTATCCAAATTTCTCAATACGTAGCTCTGGAATCGAAACGAGGACTTTAAAACACCGCCGCGCCACTGAAACAATTAGTTTGGTTGTAAACCTTAGGTGTTGTTAGTACCAATAATTATAAATGGTACACTTTTTTTTCTCGTCAATTCATAGTTATAAAAAAAAGAATGTATAAGGATGTATAAATTTTATGGGCTACTTTAATGCTAATAAATGCACTACAGTATCATGATTGGACACTAAATATAAATTTTAAGGTGAAGTTGAACGGTAGATAACATTGAAATTAACATTATCACGGTATAAAGAAATTACTGTAAAGACTAACGATAACTTTACTGATATTTTAATAGTTTATATGTATAGAGTTCGTGCGACATAGACCTCAAGAAACCTAAACTTCTTTGTCCTATGTTTTCTTGATTATCGGTTCTCCCAATGCTGAGAGATAGTAACCGCGACGTGGTGTGGACCACACGGTGCATATATCCGCCGGCGGCCTATTTAGTAGTACTTATCTAACGAATGTCATATGTAGCTGTGAACACAGGTTCCTCTTATCTAATCGCCAAACTTGTTTGCAAATGAATCCAGGTGGATAATACTTCAAAGAACCTGATCTTGTATAAATATGTGTAAGGCGCCAGCAGTCGCGCGCTCTTACCGGCCGCACGAACACAATCCCTTGGCAACGTCGTGCTAATTGGCAAAAGGATGTTGATCTCTGTGCACTCGAATCTCTTGCTCTATACACTGATATATATTTAGAATTGATCTATAAGGGATATTTTTATAACATATTATAAAGATTTAAAAACGACTACATCATCAATCATTAGCAATAACAGATAATCGCTGCTCAATATAGATCCCGATCAGTTACCTTTACACCAAATTATGGAAGGTTGCCGGATACTGTCTAGATAAGATGGTACCACCACCACCGCAGGCATTTCGCTAACCACCAGATGAACGTCTCGCTCGGATCGTCGCTACACAGAATATAAAAAAAAACTATTAAGAAATAATATATTAAATCAAAATTTAATAACGCTCCCAAAAAAATAAATGTTGCCAAGTACTATTTAAACCGATCTGATATTCCACAAAGAACTAAATGAACAGATTACACACACAGAGTTACTACTAAGAATACTTTACCTAAACATTCTTTAAACAAAAGACCGTCGAGGGAGCTTCTTATATGTCGAATCTTATAAAAAAAAAGTCATTCCACTAAACAAAATGTACGTTACGAAAACTATCTGTTAATACTAAAAATTATTAATTTCTTTTCGTGCTTGTTTATAAGTGATGATACTCCCACTCATAACATTGTAGAGCCAATAAGCGTGCACCAAGAAGTGTGATGTGAAGCTCTGTGACACAAAAGTTAACTTAGTAATTCTACTAACTACAACGTTCTTTATACTAAAACTCAGTTATATATGCACATCACTATTAGTAGCAAAAGTAAGTGCTATGATGGTATCCCGCTAAATGGTGTCCGGCAGCAGACAGACCCCTTCACACCAGTTATAGAAAAAGAAATATCTGATACGGTTTGTAGGGCATTATACGGTATTAAGCCTATATTTCGTGTGAAGTATACCAGGTGTTAAACGGATCGTTTAACGCGAAACGGAAACAAAAGTTGAATAAACGCCCTCAAATGGAATTGGGTCTCGATGTGGATTGTTGTTAGTTCTCTACTGTTTTTAAATATTCATAAGTACACTATATAAAATTATAATGATACGTCTTTTTTTTGTTACGCGGGCGTGACTGCTTCTGACGGGAAGTCAGGGATATGTGAGATTTTTACTCACTAAAACCCCCTCAGTGCTCTGCATCAGTACATTCAAAGAGGCTCTAAGATCTCTTATAGAACGCACCGATGCCCCTCTATACTTTGTGTTAACACGTCTCTGAGGAGAGACTTAACCCTCCCATATACCATCGCTGAGCCATATGTTGTCCCACGCAGGTTCGCTTCTTGAGCGATAAGGGTCCCCAGCAACAAGGCACGCGAAACTCCTAGACCCTTTTAGTCGCCTCTTATGACAGTCAGGGCTTACCTTAGTGCTATTCTTATTAGCCTGAGACTAGGGCTATAATAATACTTCTATCGCAACTATGTAATAAAAGATTTTTTTAATAAAACCGACGATATGAGCGAGACGTACCTGACGGTACGTGATGCATCCGCCCATAACAACGTGGCTCTACTGGAGATGATATGTACTGCACCATATTGTGTTCGTTGCCTTGATACATAAAATGTTAAATATCGTTATATCAGTATATTTCATTAGCTACAGCGTCCTTCTAATCTAAATACAGTAATGTTTGCACACTGCTGTTTGACGGCTGCAATAATAGCTTCGGTTGTACGAGTGACAACAAGCTATCATTTCTAAGAGTAGTAGTAGTTCAAGCACCATTCACCATGGGTGTAAGGGGTCCCGCATAATATCTCACCAGACCCAAGCCAACCTCACCTGCTTATAGTGCACCCTGCTAATTAACAAACGGGGCTCTCGCTCCCGCCAGCCCGCATTAGACCAGTGTGGTGGGAAATGGTCCATATCTCCCCATATGAACCCTAACATACGGCAGCCCCTAGTGTCCAGCGGTACCGGAGACCATGCTGACTGTATGTGGAGATTTTTAGGAGAGGCCTATGTCCAGCTGTAGACTATCGGCTGATGATAGATAATAATGATTTCACTTTCTTTAACAATTTGCTGTAGGCAATTCCATTGAATTAATTTACAAACCCTAGTCTTACACCATTATCATAAAAAGACAATGTTTAAAGTAGATAAATAAATAAGACATGTATTACGATCATACATGTATTATGTATGTACTAACTGATCTCATCCCGCCTTGTTGGCTATAACCCCTCCGCGACTGCATTTGCGGGAGAAATTCTGTAAAATTTGTTCTTAGCCGACCTATACTCGGCAAAAAGATTATTACTACGAAATTTCAAATCTGTTAGTCTTATGGTTTCAGAGATGTGATGAGTCTACATCGGTGGAAATCTTATATATGTATGTATGTATACATATAGATGTCGTCTGCTGTAGCGGTACCCCATCATCTTGATATCCTGTCTCGTCCGACTGGTCACGACGTCGTCTCAGATGTCATTTCGTTTTCGCGATACAGCACTCTTGCAACCAGTCATCGCAGCCGACTTTTCTCGCGACCGCCATGCTGACGAGTATATAAACTAAAATATTAAAGGATGCATAGTTAATTTAATTATGTTGAAAGCAAAAGCAAGGTAGCATTTATACGGTGCAAAAATCACTCTTCGACTTTCCTATCTAATCTCGATATAATACTATTATACTGCCTAAGTCCTAAGTTGGGCATACATCGTATTACCTATACTTATTGATATGTGTTTCAATTACCGGAAGGTGAAGCGAATTCTTTTAACATCTTTCAGGTCTCTGTCGCCTATTTGTATCGCTAATCATTACTGTGTTCCGGTTTGAATGGCGAAGTAGCTAATGAAATACTGAGGTAGCGTAACTTAACATTTTATGCCGTTATGCAACTTACCCTTGGGTGAACGTGTCTCATTCGTTTCGTGACGCAAAATAACTAAAAATATATATATAGTGTCGGGTTAAACCACTCGCCTAATTACAAATATTTTTTTATTAAATCACGCTACTAGAGCTTCCAGCATCTCCTGTTTAGTCAGCAAGTGGGGTAAGTTGGTGATTCTATCACTTATCCATAAAATAAACAGCGCGAGCGCACGGCGGTAACGTTTTTACGAGCCGGCGATAGTTTGCCGCGGCGGCCGCATAAACAACGCGTCCGCACGCCCTCGTCACTCCGCACCGAGTGACGTGCGCGTGCGCGCGTTTACTTAAGCTCCAAGCCGTTGCACGCCGCCTGCTCTAACAGAGAAGTGAAGCATCTGTTTTGATTGTCCGTCACATATAGAGGTGCATCGGTAGTCTGTCTGTTTTAACGTGGAACAAATGGAAGTATATGGTAAAGATTTTGTGAAAATTTGCTATTTGATACTATGACTGTGATACTACGCTAGCAACGGTACACATAGTATGTGGTAGATTATCTCGTCTGTCGGGCGTTACGAGGTCAACAGTCCGCACGGGCGCGCGGCGGGCGGCGCGTGGGCGGCCCGACCGCTGCCCGTGCGCGGCAGGCGCCGGCGCGACCGCAGCCGTCTCCGTTCGCGTCGGGCGAGCTTTGTTTGCGCACTATTCATTATTCATTATACTCGATGTGCACAATTTTGAAATTTATTAAATAACTGAAAAACATATTTAAGAATCTGAACTTAAAAACGAATGTTTCAAATCCAACATGTAATTACAAAGATCAACGCTATCAAACATACATCTACTTGTTCAAGTTAATTATTACTAATAGTTCAGACTTATTTACCGGCCGCACGGCTGGGCGTGCTGCGTTGCGTCAATGTTATCTATAGGTCTTATATGGCATTGCTATTATTAAAAGTTGGTATATTGACAGTGACGGGTGTGGTGAATTGGTGTTGCAAGACCAAGTCTTTAAGATTTATAATAATTAACACTCTTTTTTATAAATTCCGATGTAAATGATTCTATTAGAATAACAAACAAAAAAATCTACTCATAATCAAATAAACATAATGGGTACATAAATAATCTTCCATTAAGGTAATTGCTGTATCATACAAATTTTTTTTTTATTCAAATAAGTGAGAAGACGAGCGGGACGTTCACCTGATGGTAAGTGATATGGCCTGCCCGCAACAACGTGGCGCTAGTTAGGATGCTATTCTAGCACCACATTGTGCTCGTTGCCTCGATACATAAGATGTTGAGCCTTATTATCTAAGTAATTTCTCTAGCTACGGCGCCCTTCAAACCTGAACAGTCAAGCTGTTATCAAAGTTAAGATTGTTGTCATAGCACTACATTGCGCTCGTCCCCTTAAGACATAAGATGTCTCGTCACAACAGTAGTTACACTAGCTACAGCGCTCTTAAACCAGAACACAGTAATATATGCACACTGTACTTATATTGTTTCTAACACCACAAATTGAAGAACTGTAATTAAAGATTCTTGACACATATTCTAATAATTCCTATGTTCCACAGGTGAGCCTTAATGTTTATATAAAAATACTATACTAAATAAATATTTTATGAAGCCAGTTTAACACGATATGTAATATCATATTGCTTTTCGCTGTACCATCAAAATAAATTGTTGGCTTAAAAAAGTACGATTAAATTGGGAGGAGAGAGGTGGTCTCTGCCTACCTCACTGGGAACGTAATTAGTTAATAGTGTATGTATGTAAATTGAGAGAGAGAAGTATTGAATAAAATTAGGATAAGACTAATTACACCTCGATTACTTTATTACGTCTTCGATAGCCAAATAAATATTATCCTCCAATAAAAAGTTATGAATGTCTATAGTATATTTCGCTGCCTTGTCATCGTTGTTGGATATTTTCATACAACTTTGATATACGTTATTCCGCGCCAGCTTGTCCGATCCATACCTCTTGCTGAAGCGTCGTAGGCGGTAGTACTATTCGTACGATTTCTCAAATTATGAATTGTGTTTATTCAAATATAACTTGAAGCGATCGTAATCTATAATGCAAACAATATTCGCAAATATTTATTCAATAAATCTGTCGTCGCAGTACGTTGTACTACTAAGCGCCAGTCAATACCCGAGGATATATAGTACATAAAATATACAACTGCCGGTGTGGAACAGCTGTCTGTCTGTCTACTTTGGATCCGGGTGCTGGTTCGATTCATCAGCACATATAGCTGAATTTGGATGACGTTATTTCAGGCATTGTAAATCTGCATGATTACAGCGTTGTTGTAGTTACAGAATTGTATATGGAAATGACAATTGATAGTACTCTTATACTTTTTCATTACAATTTTAAAAGATAGTAAAAAACTAATTGTATTAAGTTGTTGTATTGGCTTTGATGTATTATTGGTGTATTGTTACCGACGTTTTAATAAAAAGAATCTAAACCTTCTTCAACTGAATGATTGTGTTGTAAGTATAGGTTCTAGACATTTTAACCTTTAAAATTGTGTTGTCATCTTTTTTCTTATATCCGCTGATATTACAATATCCAAGTGTATAGGGGGCCGTCAGCCGACACACCCAATCTCCGTGAAGTTTTAGCGAGCGCACGGGCCGCAGTAATGTCCCCGGCCGCGCCCCGGCACGCCCCGGCCGACACCCCGCCACCCCGTGCACACGATAAATTTCCTCCGACCGGGAGAACTCCCCCCGGCCCATGGAAATTGCTAGTGTAAACGGGAAATGCACTTTGTCAGGGAACTAAATCGCCCTTTGTCTCAGATAAGGCAAACCGTGGAAACCTTTGTTTTCAAACGATCACTTATCTCGAACTTAACTGGTTTTTGTAATAAATGTCAACGGAAAACAGTTTTCTTCTTATATAGTGTTCTTCGGTATTTGCATTGTAAGTTTTAGTATAAATTAAGTAAAATGCAAGGACGTCAAAGGTAAAGTAGTCAAAAATAGACAGGTAATTTAAAGTACATTAGTAATAGAGGGACCGGAAAGTAATGTCGTTTTCTTACGCTAAATACAAACATACATTTTTAACGAGTCTTTATTTTTAATCAATGATGTATTCCCCATCATTGTCAATAACCTTTTGCCATCTAGTGAGTAAATTTTCAATCCCTGATCGATAAAAATTAATTGGTTTTCGGCAAAATATCTAGAGATGGCATTTTGGATATCATCCAAATTTGCAAATGTTTTGCCACTTAAAAAGTGTTGCAGCGCTCGGAATAAGTGGAAATCCGATGGTGCAACATCGGGCGAATATGGTGGATGAGGCAGCACCTCCCACCCCAATTCATTAATTTTTTCTAGAGTTCGCCTTGCGCAGTGCGGTCTTGCATTGTCATGTTGGAGAATGACGCCTTTTCGGTTGACAATCGCTGGCCACTTTTCAATTAAAGATTGATTGACTCGCTGCAATTGTTCGCTGTAGAGGTCTGCAGTAACAGTTTCTCCAGGTTTCAGTAATTCAAAATGAACAATGCCGCGAATACTCCACCAAACACACAAAAGCGCTTTTTTGGGGTGTAAACCTGGCTTAGCAGTACTCCGAGGGATTTCATTTGGAGAGAGCCACTGCCTTTTGCGTTTTGGGTTATCATACAGGACCCATTTCTCATCTCCTGTGATCAAGCGATCAAAAAACGCTTCTGTGTTGTGTCGTTGAAGCAATAAGTTGCATGTGATTGATCGGTTAGCCTTATTCTGTTCGGACAGATTATGCGGGACCCAAACACCTGCTCTGCTTACTTTTCCAATCTGCTTCAAATGTTTTTGGATGGTCGACCAAGGTTTGTTGAGACTGTTTGACAATTCCTCGATCGTCTGACACGGATTTGCTTCCACTTCCGCCCTTAACACGTCGTTGTCTAACGCTGATGGTCTTCCTGATCGATACGAGTCGGAAAGATCAAAATTACCCGATTTGAACTTGGAAAACCACCTTTGGCATTTACGAATGTCCAGTGCATTTGGATAAACATCGCAAATGTTTTTGGTAGCAACTGTTGCGTTATTTCCCTTGCGAAACTCAAAGAGCATGCAATGCCGGATGTGTACCTCTTCTGGTATTTGGCTGGCCATTTTACCCAAAATTACAATAAAAAATTGTAATTCAATTGTCTATAAGTAAAGAAATCACTATAACCTCACAATGTCTTTGGTACGCCTCTGAACAAAACAATGAGCTGACAAATGACAATCAAGTATTGGCATTCGAAGAAACGACATTACTTTCCGGTCCCCCTAATATTAGTACTATTACACGTCTAGCACAAACGTATCTATTCTTTCCGTGCAAACGTTTAAACTGTTTCTATCACCAATACTGTGCCCCACTTCAAAGTGCTCTGCATCATTACAAATATTGGGGTGTAGTTACCCCATCTCGACTAAAGGCTACTAGGGAAATATAGTAATGTATATATTAGGTTGGGGAAAAAGAAATCCATTATTTTTTCGGTAGATGGCTGTAGTGATAAATTTTTCGTAAAGTATCGATCAAACAGTTTCAGATTTATGCTCGTTGGAAAGGTGACATTTTGCAGTAAAAAAATTCTTTTGCTGTTTTTTGTTTGGTGCATTCAATTGTGAGTTACAGGGTGTTAAAAATAGAAGTGAACAAAGATAAAATTCGGTACATTTTACAGTTTTTCTTTGACATAGGCGAAAATGCAAGCCAGGCGGCTAAAATTGTGAATGGTGTTTATGGACCCGATACTGTAACAGCCAATTATGTGCAATTTTGGTTTCGTAGATTCCGTTCAGGAATATTTGATGTTAAAGATGCACCTCGCACAGGGAGGCCGGTCGCCGAAAATGTCGATAAAATCGGAGAAATGATCGAAGTTGACCGGCATGTTAGCAGTCGTAACATCGCCCAGGAGCTAAAAATGGACCACAAAACAGTTTTAAACCATTTACACAAAGCTGGATTCAAAAAGAAGCTCGATGTTTGGGTGCCACACCAATTAACAGAAAAAAACATGATAGATCGAATTTCCATCTGCGAAGCCTTGGCCAAACGGAATGAGATAGACCCATTTCTTAAACGGATGGTGACTGGAGATGAGAAATGGTTCACATACGATAACCCTGTGCGAAAACGATCATGGTCAAAGAGCGGTGAAGCACCTCAAACGGTGGCCATACCAGGACTAACGGCCAGGAAGGTTCTGCTGTGCATTTGGTAGGACTGGAAGGG
Organism: Troides aeacus; assembly: GCA_033220335.2. Taxonomy (NCBI): domain Eukaryota; kingdom Metazoa; phylum Arthropoda; class Insecta; order Lepidoptera; family Papilionidae; genus Troides; species Troides aeacus. Next base: position 1,161,793 of record CM067281.1, on the reverse strand, counting down.
AATTATTTATTATGAGTTGTTTCCATATGGCCAAGCACTAAATTCTGATCTCTACTGTCAACAACTGGACCGTTTGAAGATAGCAATTGACCAGAAACGGCCAGAATTGGCCAACAGGAGAGGTGTCGTGTTCCACCAGGACAACGCTAGGCCACACACGTCTACAGTGACTCGCCAGAAACTTCGGGAGCTTGGTTGGGAAGTTTTAATACATCCGCCATACAGTCCGGACTTGGCACCAAGCGATTACCATCTTTTTCTTGCATTACAAAATTTCTTTAGTGATAAAAAATTGGCATCTAGGGAAGATTGTGAAAATCGGCTACTATAGTTTTTTGCAAATAGAGACCAGGACTTCTACGAGAGAGGCGTTATGAATTTACCTTTAAAATGGCAACAAATCATAGAACAAAACGGTGCATATTTGACCCAAATCGGACAATCCGAAGCATGTTAAATAAAGTCCTGAAGTTCATATAAAAATAATGGATTTCTTTTTCCCCAACCTATTATATTGAAATAACCGAAAGAATATTTGTGTAGGTTGGTTGATCGTTGAATCAACACAAAGTTTGTTATAATATAATAATAAACTTTATTATTAAACTAAAGTATGTAAGAAATGTCATTTGATAATTGTTGTGAAGTTAAATATTTAGTTCATTTAGTTTAAGCGATTGTGAAATTATAAGGTCCTGATTATGAATGGACATTCTCCGGAAATGAAAGGTTACGTATTGTGTGATGTTGTATGTTTATATTGTTGCTACTGTTATATTATATTGATGGAACTGATGGTAAAAAAAAACACTGCATTAATTGGACAAGTTTTCTTAATCGGGACGTATAAGTCAATACACGTGAGCCGTCGCCGCAGCCGCCGGCACCGCGCGAGCCTTTCACAGCTTCTAATTAATTGGCGATGCAAATTGCACAATACAGCAAGCTCTGCCACTATTCAGCAACGCAAACTTTGCATTTCTGTATAGTTTTTTAATATACGACGAGGCGAAGAGATAAGCAAGACGTTCACCTGATGGTGATTACGCCCATAACAATGTAATGCTAGTTACGATTATAAATACTGCACCACATTGCGCTCATCACCTTGAGACATATGATGTTGGATCTCGTTACCGTAGTAATATAGTAGTGTTTGCACAGTTCTGTTTGTCGGCTGCAATAGGCGCTGTGGTGGTTCCTAGACAGTTTCCGGCAACACAGACCTACCACCAGTAGATTTAGGATAACTATAAAAATCACTTATTTCCTTTATGGAACATTACCCTTGTTAACTTACTGTGCGTTGAGATTAAAACATCGGGTATGATTTTTTTTATATTATTTCATATCACAATTATCATATAACGCATCGGATTAAGATATAGTTTGTCTAGACGATAATTATTACGACTTAAAGTAAAATACATTTAGTTTTCTTTTAGTCTTTTGGTAAACTGGTGAATACTGTTCCTATTTCACTGATGGTAGGTCTCTGTTGCCGGAAACCGTTTACGTAGACCTGCCGTCAGACAGTAGTGTTCTAACGTTACTGTGTTCCGGATTAAAGGGAGTTGTAGCTGGTGTAATGAGACTTAATACCCTATGTCACAAGGGGATTACTAACTAGCGGCACGTTATGTGCAGGCATATAGCTTACCATCAGGTGAACGTCACGTTCATAGTCGCTTCGTTGAATTAAAAAAAAAAACTACAATACGAGACACTCGCGACTTTTAGAGTAACTTGCTTTAGTGAGATGTTTTTATATCAAATTGTTAATTAATTTTACGCCCACAGCTATAGTATTTTAATCTCCGTATCAACACATTCTACCTAATATGGAAATTGTTTCAGTAGCCGCTATATATATTTCCGAAACAACTTGGTTGGCTTTTAAACAGTAACATTCTCACTACAAGTGTGTCATCATCATTAACAGCACGCGGAAGTCCACTGCTGGACAAAAGCCTCTTCCAAATAACGCCACTTAACCCGTTTTTCGGCAATACAAATTACAAGCATCTACTGCTATTAAATTGTTGGTTTATTAATGTCGTACAATCTGTATCTGTCGAGTTAGATGGTAAATACATTTATTATTAATACCAACAATTTACCTGTTTTGTCATAGAAATAATATAAACACAAGAGGCCGTTAGGATCATTCCAAATGCATATAGTGTAAAGATGATGCCGTAAGATACATCTACGACTACTCACAACGCTTTCCTTGTAATTGGTGTAACATAAGTACTCAAATATCATGATGGAGGCATCTCGAATAAAATATCATCGAAAGAAGGTATAAGCAACATTTTCTACTCATAAAATGTAAAGGTAACATGTAAATTTTTGTGGCATTCAACGGTCGTAAAACCGGAACATTCCCTGTAATATGTAATACGTTCCCGCCGCAAGTCGGGCATAAAACTGTAAATGGCAGCTTCGAACCTTGTACCTACTCTCACGTACCGTTCCGCATCCAACTTTATACGTACATAAAAGTTACATGCATGATAAACATATTACACAACATGTATTGTTTGCTACATTGAAATATATACTGTACGTTATTTTACTGCTGACTCGTAACGAAGTTAGATTGCCACTATATATATTTTATATGAAAAGATGATGATATTGATATTATACCTTAGTGAAAGGGATGGTAAATAAAAATATTTTAATATGGGTGGGTCTAATGTCTAAACCCAATGGCTTAAAGTCGCACAAAGAGCAATGGATAGGGCTATACTCGGGGTTGCCCTGCAGCATGATCGAATCAGAAATGAGGAGATCCGCAGGAGAACTACAGTCATCAACATAGTCCATAAGATTGCTAGCCTCAAGTGGCAATGGGCAGGACACATCGCTCGAAAGACTGACAGCCGGCAACAGGGTCCTCGAACGGCGACAGCCGTATTGGAAAACGTGTTTGCAGGCCCCACACGAGATGGCCCGACGATCTGATGAAGATCACGGGTAGCAGCTGGATCGATCGATGTGGAGATGTTTGGGGAGGCCTATGTCCAGCAGTAGACTTCTGTTGGCTAATAATGATGGAGATCTAGAAAACATTCTATTCATTCTACGGATGATGCGGTCATAAATTAAAAATCCCCGGTGAATGAATGGTTCATGTAACTAAGACGTCGTACTTCCTTATATTACATATTATTACGTGCATGATCTAGAGCTTTGTAGACCATTCAAGGTCTCTACTACATTTTTATGGGCAATTCATAGCACCAGTTGAACATCTGGCTTATACATATTTTTCTTTTAAAAAATTTGCAAAAAAAGGGAAAAACGGTTACAGAGACGTTTAATCTGTATGTGATGTGGAAATGCTAGTTATTTCACCCTCTTTAACATATCCATTGCAACACTCGAGTCCGTATTAAACACTTTAACTTATGTAACGATTGAAAGCACTCAAGTTAATTTAAAAGCAATTCAGATATTTTACAGTCGAACAAAGAATTCTTTGGAAACGCGGAGTCGTTTGCGGAGCAGACGGAACGAACTATTTTATTACTTTTCTAAACAGTCGCTTGAAAGCTTGACCGCATTTTCCCTCTCCAGCATGATGCTATAATGCGGCTACAGCCACAGCCACAGCCGAATGGGGCTGGCTGCCTGGAGTTCGATAGTTTCTAATAAAGGAAGGTATTCTATAATAAAGCCTATTTTTTGTGTTTATATATTTTTATTTTAATCTATTTATATAACTGCATGCAGTTCATTGATTCTATAATTTTATTTACATAAAATATATAAAATCTCAAATGGTAATTTCGATACTAAATTTAAATACTTTAATACTGAAAGTAGTAAAACCTTGAATCTCAAGAATAATGTATGAACAATGTTTTGCACAATTGATAGAAAGTCCATAGCATAATATATAAGTAACATAAATTCAGTTATATAGGGGTGTAGTAGGCGAGGCCCCTTTCCAGTATTCACGGCCGTCGAAACAATATCAAGTGAATTATGTAACAATATCTCTATAAAAACCTTTTTCTGTTAAAATTATAATACAAAAACACTATTTATGTGAAAACTATTGTACATATTGTATTTGTTTGGAACTAGAGTTTTTCATTTCAACAATCCCATCTATTAGTTCAGACAGTTGCTGTCTCCTAATTCAAAAAGCTCGACACAGGCGGACACCTCTTGGCAAGTGACATGCCCTCCCATCGAATAAACTCCCATTTTCAGAGCAGGCACTGAATTAATTCCAGCGGTCGTTGCCAACGTCGATTTATTACTATGAACTTTGTTTATGCATAAATATTACTGAATGCGAATTTAATTATATTATAAAATGTATTCTTGTCTAGTTTCTCTATTTATATACCTGTTTTATTATTATCAATATACAAGTTACAGGTGGTAGGTCTCTTTTGCCGGACTGTCTAGGTATCAACCACCGCAGCCCCTATTTGTGTAACCAAATGCCTGGCGATAGTGTGCAAACATTACTAGATTCAAGTTTGAAGGGTAGTAGTTGTTGTAGGTAGTGCAATTACTGGAATGAGACTTATGTCTCATAGAGATGAGTACATGTGGTGCAGTGGTCTTAACTAGCAGGGTCACGTTATAAGCAGGGGTGTCATTTATCATGACAATTTCTCGCCCGTCTTGTCGCTTCGTCAAATAGTAAAAAAACTACTGGCTTTTCCATTAATTTCTTGTTTTTAAGCTCGTTTTGAAACACTGTATTGGTAGTGTATGCTATTGGGCTATCCCAACTTATCCTTCCTCTGCTAAATCTTCCTATGTATATTAAATATTATAATAATTAGCATAATTTCTTTACGCCATATTCACTTCATCATCAGCCGCTAGACGTACTGTGGGACGTAAACTTCCCCCAAAGATCTCCACATCGTCGTCGTTTGTACAGCTTCATATTGAGGGGATTTGGGCCTTTTCTCACCATGCTGGCCCAAAGCTAGACGGTGAAAAAATTGGATATTTTTAATGATAAATTTGCTTTGTAATGTTTCAATCAGTGGCGTGTTCTAGAAAACATTGCGACAACAAAGCGATGTCCGTGATGCTACTTTTGTTTGAAATACTAACAAACAAGCATATAATTAATACGAAGATATGTGAAGACATAAACCGATGCGCAAACACCATCTCCTGAAAATTATATTAAAACAATGCTGTGCAACATTGCTGCAGCATACACTTGTTCAATACATTTTAATCGTCGTCCTATTCCCCGTGTAACAATGTCCAAGGTTCTATTCCTGAATGTGTCCTATCGCCAATGAGCCAGTATAATCCCAAAGAGGAATAGCCCCCGGCGGGATCATTAAGAGCGCAAGCTGGGGCACCGCGTTATCGGGTAATTTTCCACCGCCCCCGGCTTAATTGTTCGCAGACAGAAGAAATCTGCTGTGTGTGTGTGGTACCCCCATCAACTACCCCTCTCACACTAATGAAAGAGTTACCAAATGATTCTGTTCAGTTAACTTTGTGATTATTCGGCTCTTCGACTGAAATACTGTTTGTAATAGTTTTGTCTGTTGCTGGGATTTCACGTTTATTTACTTAATCATCTTTTCGAAGAATATGCGCCGTATACTTTTGCTTTCGAAGAAGCTCGAATAAAATATATTGAAAAATTGTGGACGTGTTATCTCGGTTACACAATATCTTTTAACTAATTTTAAAATTTTTCCGCTCTTTGAATGCCTTCTAGGCACAAAGGCTAACTGTTTGTCTTTAGGCACAAAGGCTAACTGTTTGCCTTGATAGAGTGAGAATAATGATAGAGGAAGAGGATAGAAGTTTTTCATGCCCTCTTATCTATTAATCTTCACATTATTAAGCAGCATTGTTGTATTCCGGATGCTAACCAGTTATGATGAGCCAAAGTATCCAGGATGAACACGCTTTACTTCAGCCTCATTATGTACTTCATAAGAAGTTCAAATCAATTGGTACTCCGTAGTGGTTAAAAAATGCTCATACTTGATAATTTTCGGAAGTATAGTAATATCTTGAAACTTTCCATTGACAATCGTCATATATATAAAGAATATTTTTTTCCGGTTTTGTCATTTTCAATATATGATAAACAGAGATATAAAACAAATTATATGTCTCGACAAAATGTTCGGCGTTCCATTTATTAGCACGTATTCACTGTACGTACACAAACGGTTTGTTAGTGCTATCGATGGTGGCACGTGGTGAGCGGCATCCTTGGCATCCAACTGCGTTTGGCATGTGGCATACCGCCGTCCGTTCATAATGAATACTTGAACAGCTTTAATAGTGCCTCATGCATATCGAGTTCGGCGAATCGAACAATGTTGTGTCGGGTAAACTCTGCCGATGAATCGATTGTATGGACTCGTTATGAGAACATAGAGGTAGAGGGGTCTCTGTTATCGCAGACCGTCTGGGTAGGTACCACGGCGGCTCCTATTTCTACTACCCAACTATTGCAAACATTACTGTGTTCTAGTTTCAAGTGCGCTGGAGCTAGCGAAATAACTGAAGTAACAAGACTTAACATCTTGTGTATTAAGATGACGAGCATATCTTAACTGACGCCTCGTTGTTATGGGCAGGCAGTAGTGATTTTATCTATATAACTTCCTGCAACAGAGACCCTACAATAAAGGAGAATTTAAAGTGAAATTATCTCATATCTAATCCAAACGATATGCAGACGTCAGCGTCTTAAACGTCTTTGATTGCATTCAACTCGGCACTCATTGGTGGCTAGGACGAAGGAACCGGATCTATATCCTGTCGGCACGTATTTCCCGCACGATCATTTGAATTATTCATGGTACGTAGAGACGTGCCCCGGTTGGGACCAGCGCCTACGAAGCCTCCCATAGTTATTGTACAATTTTTTTTTAATTCTATACCATAATCGAGCATATCGTTGAGTTTACAAGTCATGTGCGAACCCTACACACACACACACACACATATATATATATATGATCATATAACTTATTGTCCATAAAAATTAACAACGTGTTGCTGTATATTAACTTGAATATAATAAAAGTTACAGTGTAAAGTTAGGGACTTTTTTTAAAACTGTTCTCAATCCGGAAATTACAAAGTCAAACGTTTTGCTATATTATATTTTATAACATGTACTTACTATCATTAGTAATGAAACGGTTATAGTTGTTGAATTCAAGTCCAAAAATGGTCAACTGTGTATGACAATGTCTGATTAAATCTGATAAATGTTGTCATAGTATTCTTGTTATTTCGTAAACCGATTGCAAGTTATATATCTTCATATAAAAACTGGTCCGTACTTGTGTCCTGGATATCGTAAATGTTGGCAGGGTATAATAATGAAGGGATAAATTTGAGTAGATATCATTTTGTCATTTGTTTTATAAAATTACGAAGATAATAAAATTGACATCACTGGTCTCTGGTGCCGGAGTCTGTCTCGGTACCACCGCAGCTCCTATTGCAGCTAGTAAACAGTAGTGTGTAAACATTACTGTATTCTGGCTTGAAGGTTGAAAGGCGTAGGTGTAGGTAGTGAAATTACTGACGAAATTTAACATCCTATATCTCAAGGCGACGAGCGAAATGTGGTGCAGTTTATACCCTCCTAACTCATTACATGGGCACACGTATCACGTATCATCAGATGTACTTTCCGTTTATCTTGTCACTTCGTTGAATGTAAAAAAAATTATGGTAAAACGTTGCAGTATCACTCAATACTTAAATCTTAGTATAATATTGTGCGAAGTCAATCGTGCAAGGAAAGTGTTTTTTTCTTACTACCTCTTCATTCTTTGTCCAGCCTCCATCATTAGAAAAATATGTTTTCGCATTTTTAAAAGCAATTAACTTGAAAATGTATGTAAATTATAGTATGTGCACAGACAGACCGAGCTTGTAACTGCTAAGATATATATATATATATATATAATACACAGTTGTTGTGTAGATTAATTAATTTATAAATCTACCTTTCATTCTCATCATCAGCGGAGAGACATCGACTGCTGGACATAGGCCTCCCCAAAGGTCTTCACATCGGTCGGTCGGATCGGTGGGTTCTCGAAATTCTTACCAGATCTACCTAAATCTACCTGTACTACAACGCAACTCAGAAATTGTTTTCGCTTTAAATTCGTGTTCTCGTTTGTATTTGTTTTAATAATAAATCAAACGATATAGTAATATATGTTGATTGTGTAATATAACGTTGCATAAAACGGTTCACGTTGTGAATAGTGTGAGCTTCATTTCATGAAGCACATCATGGTACTGATACTTGACAACTGCCAACGGCTCTTTTGTCGTTGGTGTAGTTGTGTCAGTGGTCTCGGTGTATATGGAGAAACGGCACGCTACATTGTACGTTTGCCCGAGCTGACTCGTCAGTTATAGAGCTGGCCCACTTCTAGCCCGCCCGGTACGAGAGGCTGAGTCGACAAGTTTCGTTCGGACATAGTGCATAGAAATGCTGACCAAAGCTTTCCTTACCACTCTCCATTCCTCTTTTAAATGAAAGTTGCTTTACTAAATTACACTAAATTTAAATACATTTCTTAGTATTATAAAAAAAAATATTACAGTAAATGTACTGCGTGTTTTTAAGACCTTGTACTAGTGCTTATTAACTTGTATATCATTTGTTCACATCCGCAATATTATTGTACATGACTATTTGTAGAAATGGCTAAAAATTAATATTAATTTAGTTATATACATATATATATGTTAATTAATTAGTCCATATGATGTTTAAGTTATATTATGTATTCAAAGTTTTACTCCTTTTTTTAATTTACTTAATAAGTGTACTGTCCTTGGTAGTAATACCACCTCTGATATTTTCAATTTACGAGTATATTCACAATGGCAGTACAAAGAGTGGTATTATAGAAACTATGCCAGTTTTTTTGTTTATTTTTTATATATTAAAGAATGTGGCAATGATATGTGGCATCTGATACATTATTTATCACGTCATATATAGATATGCTGCTAATGCCTTAGCCCGAGGATAGCCTCGGGCTAAGGCATTAGCTACGGAACCGGTGAAACGTCACTTGGCTCCCATTAAGGCTTCGAGTGTCACAATCACTGCGGCAACTTCGGCGCCTCTCCGCGTGACACCTTGATTGACGTATGAATCGCGACCAGCTGCGCGCAGACGCTTACAGCCACCATCCGGCTCCTTCTAACGTGGGAGTAGTAATAACTGCTCGGGCTATAGACAAGATTGAGTAGTAACGGTTACCTACGATCATACTTCGTGTCGGGGTCAATCAGCTGATGCGATCAACAGATATCAACTGAAGCTGATAACTCTGGAACTTAGAACCCGACGCTGCTTAATTATATAAATTTGTTTGATTATTACATTATTCTAATTCGATTTTACTATCATTCTTAATCGACTACATAGAAAAATATAAAAAAATATATTCTTTAACATACGTAGTGTACGTAGACTGATTGCCGATGGGGAACCAGAGTCCTCGAATGACGACCGTGTACCGGAGGACTTAGTGTTAGCAGGCCCTTCACCAGAAGGTTCGACGATTTGGTGTAGATTGCGGGCAGCGCAGGATCGATCGATGTGGAGATCTTTGAGGAGACCTATGTCCAGCAGAGGACGTCTGTCGGCTGATGATGATGATGATGAGATGTAGTTGTAGTATGTAGATTCCTGCGACAGATTCCGTAGATCAAAGCTGATCTCTCCTATATCCATCTGCAAAATTGTTTTATTGAGGTAACACTGCTGAAATTACTTAGCCGTTAAACTTTTTCATTTGGCCACTCCTGCGGCGTGGGCAAGTAACATGTGAAGCTACTACACGAAGTAATGTAGAAATGCATAAAACATTGAGGCCGCGGTCACGCCGAGGATCCTTTCGTTTGCTAACGGCGCCGCTAGAACTGAAACGTAACCGCTTACATTCACGAGTCACGTTCGCGTTACGTTACGGGAAATACGCTGGCGGTTCATTTCGAAGGTCGCGCGACCTGAACGATCTTTTTTTGTCGGGTGCTTGTTCATGCATCCTCGTGTAACACAACAAACCTCTAAAACGAAAAACATCGTGTTTTTTTTTTATTCTTCAGGCTGCGAGACGAGCGAGTCGATCACCTGATGATAAGTAATACCCCTGCCCATAACGTTGCGCTAGTTAAGATGATATCCTAGCACCACATTGTGCTCGATGCCTCGGTACATAAGATGTTGAGCCTCGTTACCCCATTAATTTCTCTAGCGACGGCGCCATACAAATCTCATAAGTCAAGTTTACACACTAATGTTTGGCGACAGAAATAGGTGCTGCGGTGATACCTAAACGGAAGACCAACAAACACCAGTGAAGTAATTATAAGTACGAGCACATTTGATTAGAAAGAACCTGAGAACTCTGAGTACTGAACCATTAACCAGAATTTGTTTCATCATCGTCCCATAGACGTCTAATGCTGAACATAGCCTCCCCCTCCAGTAGTTTCGTAACCTTCAACAAATCGTCAGTCCACTTTAGGGTTTGGGCTCTTCCAAGACTTGAATCGAAATGACACAAAATTTTAATTTTTTATCTTAATCTTCCCTAAATACTCTAAAACAGAAGGCAAGTTGCATGCAAGGGTATAAAGAATTTATATGAACTTCAACATCGGTGCTCATATCAGTATTATACATAAGCACACACCCGTAGGAAGTCATAAACAGAGTAAACCCTGCAATTTTCGTCATAGCTCAAAATCTGTTTATAGTATTGTTTAAATAAGACAAAATATATATAATATGTTTATTATATGTTAAATTATATTATGGTTCTAAAACTTAGGTACCGATTATTGGAATACAATTTTATCATCATCAGCCTTTGCTTATCCACTGCTAGATATAGAGCTTCCCTAATGCATTCCTCCAAATGCGATCCTCAGCTTCTCACATCCCCCTACTTCTGACCGCCCTGATGATGTCGTCGGTCCATTTGCTATACAATTTTATAGCTTCTTCGTTTTCATATTCTTCTTAATAGGCTAATTAAAATCTACAAATTATCCTTCGTCTATGTTTAGTACCCACCCACTACAATGGACGAATCGACCTCAATATCACAATCGATTTTCTTCAACCTTTACTGAAAACGGGGTTGAGCGTTTGTCTAAGTTCAGAGGTTATTACATTTACTATTTATTATAAATCTCTAATTGATCGAATTGGATATCTGTGGGGGTCGCCTATGTCCAACAGTGGACGATTTGGGCCACTTCCTACCAAGCTGGCCCAATGCGAGTTGGTGGAAGAAGAAGCTTTGTTTGTTGATTAGCAAGGTGCACCACAAGTAGTTTTGATGTCGAGAGTTATTGTGCGGGAGAGATTATTTATATTATTATAACATAGTATGGAGTATCAATGTACAAAAAGGAAACAAGCGGTTTATTTATTCAACGCCTTAGTATATGTAATTAAGTCTAGCCAACGGCCTCAGTCGACACCCTCACCCGTCCAGGTCACACGTCGCACCGACACCGACACCGACTCCGACCCACGTGCGGCCGGCCGACCACGCCTGTACTTTCGTTAGTCAATGTCGGGAGATTCTTCGATGATTGACATTATTACCTGGCTGGCCTACATCCCCGAAGGCTTATTGTGGAACGGAGATCGATATCGAAATTATTTTTATATTGTGTATCCTCCGTCATTTAACATTTACATTATGCTCTTTTATCATTTTATATAACCTTAATAATGGATTGAAATTGTCATTTTACACTATCGTTTTTATTTATTTTAGAAGCTAATGAAATCCAAAAAAGAATTACTGACTATTAAGCGGAAACCAGTGCGGTTCATCTGGACATTACAGCCCTCCTGATTATATTTTATATTATATTACGTCACATCTAGGCTGGTTTGGTAATAAATATATCCTTTTAGTGATCCCGGAGATAAACCAATACTATGGATTTCCAATATGTAGACTATTTACATAGCCTTTTGACAAACATAATTGTATTTCGGGACAATTTTCTTTTTTGATATCTCTGAGGTTAGGTGAGCGTATGTACTCTTTAAGTGACTTCATGCAAGTATAATCATTCAATAACAATAATTTATTTTTGTCGTGTACATTCAACAACTTGCAATACTAAAATAAACATTTATCATCATTCTTGTACTCGTTTTTACCTTTATAAGGTACAATAGTTTTGATTATTATTACTTTCTGTCTATCTCGTTCATATATGATTTATTTATTATACCGTAATTATTCAATCCACAGGTAATAAGGAGACGAGTCTTTGTTTCGTGTAAAGAGATATTAAAAAGGATCTTTTTCCTCATTAAATGTTGCATTAAAACTATTGTGTCTTATAAAAAACGGGGTGTAAGGGGTCTAGGTCAACCTACCTCATCGGGTCGTGCTGCACCCTGCTAAGCAACAAACTACTACCAGTGGAAAAGATTTGATGTGAACGATCTCACACTGACTTTCTAAGATTTCAGTGCACGCCTTCTAAACGTTAGACGCCTATTAAACTAATTCAATGCATCTTTTCTAGTTATAAAAAAAGGAAGAGAATTATATGTACTAAAATATCATTTCTTATTTCAGTATTGCTGAGCGAGACAATCTTGCCCGATGATACGCTGGAGGACAAGACCCTGAAGATCACAGACTTCGGGCTCGCGCGCGAGGTGTATAAGACCACGAGAATGTCGGCCGCTGGGACTTACGCCTGGATGCCACCCGAGGTTGTACTATTTACAGTAACAATTGTAACAATTCTTTAAAAAAAGTTTTTAAAGTGTTTTCTTTTATTTTAATCAATAAATCTTTAATTGTCTTGATAGTTCATTGTCCGCTAATCACACTGACTCGTCCTAATAATTCTCTATCCATCCGTAGTTTACTCATATAGCTTTGTTACAACTTTTAATAAAAAAAAAACGCTTATTTTTTATGTCCAATTTCATTCGTTGTGTGAAATGAAATTATATTAACTAATGTATGACCTAACTAACAATTTGGTCGTAGGATGGCCGTTTAATTCTAAACTTGGATAACAAATATCATCTGAAGAAAATGAATTAAGACGTAATTATACAGTTGTCGGGAGAGCCATATAAACTTATTTAGAATGTAATTAGTCGCATAGCAATAGCCAGTTACATTTGAAACGGTCGTTGTACACAGTTCAAACGGGTTTATAATCCAATTAATCAAACTGGAAGTATTAGTGTCGTTTCTATCTGGTTCCCACGGTCGGCCGCGTTGCAAATATGCATTTTATTGAGCGGCCGTGTCCCGTCGCGCGGTGCGATCGGATACGGTGCAGCCGCTTGCTGCCAGCTTATCAGGTGATCAGCGATCAGTGATCAGTGATCAGCTGCAGTGCTAACGTACCCACCCGCCCGCGGTCTCAGGGCCGACCACTCCTATTGACGCCAACACTGATTTGCATACACTGCTTGACATTTATATTTAGCGTAGTTTTATGTTCTTAAAACGTTTGAGCTAACTGTGGTTTACACCGACAGTTATATCAATCTTGTATTTAGTACTTATCTAGTAATTCTATTAAGTCAATTGATTACAGAAATCTTAAAGTGCCTTTTACATTACTGGACGTTGGTCGTCATATTTGCAAATTAATAAGCCTTGAGCCGTAGGGAACAATTCTTCAATACTGATTCCTTTTTCATTTTTTACGGCGTGTATCGCGTGTTTTGCCATAATAGAAGTCCTTAAATTTATACTATTCATAAGTATTGTCTGATATTCCAAACATTTATTGTTTGAATCAAAATCAAAATTTTATTGGTAAGATTATATTTTGGTCACATTATTAAATTTTAGACGACATCATTATTTATAGAAATTAAGTTACTCCGAGGCTAATGATGTCAAATCCTGTCAGCAGCGGATGTGTGACGAACGGCAAAAAAAATTTAAATATAAATGATACATTTTATGACATAATAAAAGGAACTTCGTGATTTTAATATTAAAACCAATGTATACATTTCAGGTGATAAAAAATTCGACATTCTCCCACGCGTCCGACGTGTGGTCGTACGGGGTGTTACTGTGGGAGCTCCTCACCGGGGAGACTCCTTACAAGGGCATCGACGCGCTCGCAGTCGCCTATGGCGTTGCCGTCAACAAGCTCACGCTGCCCATACCCAGCACGTGTCCAGAACCCTGGAGGGTGCTGATGGAAGGTGAGTACAGCGGCTTCAATTAATTGTTATCAATACGACCTCAACTAGAACTCAAGTCACAAATATAACTGACACTATATAAATAAAAAATGTACTTTTAAAAGAATTTTAGAAATTTCTTCTCTTAAAAAACTCACTGAAGGTAAAACTAAATGGTTCCTATTATCATAAATGCAGTCTCAATCTTCAAGAACTAAATAAGATCAACGCTTCGGAACGAATAAAACTGCCCATACGAGAACGAGAACATAGCTTCCATACCAAAGTATTTTTGACGAGTGTAATGACATATTGTTTTATGGAAAAAAATTAGATCCAATAGCTGTATAGGTGATAACAGAACACGGACATGATCTTGCAGTATTTACAAGTGTCTCGTAAAAAATCTATCTTCGACACCATTGTACTGATCTGATATTTCTAGAACAATTATACTTTCTATATCGTTCAACAAAACATTGCTAGTGTCAACTGGCAATGGGCAGGACACGTCGTTCGAAGGACTGACAGCACAGACATGGGGCACTAAGGTCCTCGAATGGCGACAGCGTACCGAAAAACGTAATGTTTGCAGGCCTCCCACCAGGTGGTCCGAAGATATGGTGAAGGTTGCGGGAAGCAGCTGTATGCGGGCAGCGCAGGATGTGGTCTTTGCGGGAGGCCTATGTCCAGCAGTGGTGGACGTCTGTCGGCTAATAATCATGATATTGATCACCCATTTTCAATGAATCTATAAAACATAAAAACACCGCGGCGTTAGGCAAATGTTCGAAGTACTATTTTTTATTCTTGTTTTGTGGTTGCGTCGTAATACATCTAAAACGTTTTTTTATTTTTTCGGTTTTATTTCTAACCTTGGCCTTTCAAAACCATTAGACAAATAGATCATTTGTCTTATCTCGTAACCTGACACGACGCGTAACTAGAGACTTGTCGGCAGACAAGATTCAATATTATGTTGGATAGTAACAACTTATTACAAATAAAAGAAATCTCTACAACGTTAAACAAAAAAACGTTTACTAGTAGGTTACTTAGGTCCTCTCTTTTCGGAGACCGTCAGGATAGGTACCACCGAAGCGGCTATTGCAACCGACAAACAGTACTGTACAAACATTAATATGTTCCGGTTTGAAGGTGGCTGTAGCTAATGAAATTATTGGGGTAACGAGAGTCAACATCATATGTCTTAAGGCGACAAAAGCATAATGTGACGCAGTGTATCATCCTAACTAGAGTTACATTGTTAGGGACACACGTATCACTTTTACCGTCAAGTGAACGCAGCCCGTATCGCTTCATAGAATGATAATAATAATAACAAAAAAAACTAACAAAACACAATATATTCCGTAGTTCTTTAATGTTGACATCATTATCACCCGATAGACACTAGGTAGCCATAGGGATCTCTAACGCTAGCCCGCAATCAGCGGCTTCTCGTAGGGTTATGATAGTGAATTTGCTAAATTAGTTTTTAAAAGGCATACACTTGGTAACGTCCTTTCCCTTCTTTAAATTGAACCAACAAATTTTCACTTTGTATAAATAAAGTTATAATTATCGTTAACATTTTTAACTTATTAACTTATATACCGTATACAGTATACGCGGTAGAAATGCCTGCATAAACATTATGTATACTTTTTACTATTTAAAAATGTATGTAAATGCTTTGCAGCATGCTGGCACTCAAATCCACGTGAACGGCCTCTGTTCCCCGAGATCCTGGAGCAGTTGGAGCACATTCGGCAGTCGGAGTTCACGAGGGCACCGCACGAGTCATTCCACACCATGCAAGACGGCTGGAGGCTGGAGATTGAGGAGGTGTTGAGGGACTTGAGAAGAAAGGAAAAGGTGAGTATTATAAATGATTTCTCTTAAGAGTGATTGTGTATTATATTTATTTATTTTTATTTAAATACAAAGCAGAATTTTGTGTACAAGTAGAAGTGTGTGAATATTTTTGTTTCGGTATTAACGTGATGTGTGTGCTCGATCCCTAGTGATGCATCAACATACTCCCTCTTTACTTTAAAGTTAAGGTAAATCTGCAGACTATTAGTAAATCAGATTAAAATGGCGCAAGTTTAAAGAAAAGTTAATATATTGTTTGTATTGTGTTCACATTGGAGTTTTTATAATGATTTCTATTTGCACCAATATAACAAATTTCAACATCATGAACAACTTGTGGCAGTCCACTGTTGGACACAAGCCTCTCCCAAGGAAGGTCACTCACTACATTACATATGAAACATAATTTAATCTATTTTATAGCTTTAATTTTAACTTTTTATTACTGCACATTTCGAGAGGTTTACAGCAGCCATGATCAAGAGAGGACTGAAGTAACAGTACTACTGAATGTCATAATCAAAAGATTTGAAAATGAAACAAAAAATTGATGGTTTTTAAATTATGAAAAAGATGACATTTGAGAACAATTTGCGATTCATTTATATCATGTACTACGTTTTACAATTGTAGCACAATCACAAAAAATTGGTTTAGCCAAGTTTCAGCTTATCATAATTGATCAGTGTGAAGGGCGCGTTGTGAATTTACCAATTTATAATTGTTACTGAAACAAATATATGTTGAAATTATTTTGCAGAATTTTTTTCTGCAAGTTTTAATTTAACATTCACACAACAACAATTGAATATTGCCTAACTACTTAGCTAGAGCCCGCAAATGTACCAAAAGTATTAAATATATTTGTTGTTCTGTTAAAATTCTAGCACTAACGATACTTTAATAAAAATATAAAAATTATAAACTATGTGTTATATATGAAACTAACAAATGCTTTTTCATATGCAATGCTTGACACTTAGGAATGCAAAACCATTGAAGAGGTTAGTGGCAATATAATTATATGTTACTCTTAATGTCGTGCTGTTTGTTTGTTGTTTACACCCTGCATCGGATACCTAAACAGTTATTAGACATATGTGATAACTAGTATTCACGCACACCCTGTAGTATTTCTAAATTTACTCTTTAACCATTTTAAAAGTACTGGTGGTAGGTCCCTATTGTCGAAGACCGTATAGGTATGTACCACAGCAGCGCTTAATCCTGCCGCCCAAACAGAAGTTTGCATTACATTACTGTGCCTCGTTGTAGAGGGCGTTGTATCTAGCGGAATTAATATCTCATAAATCGAGCGACAAACATAGTGTAGTGCAGAGTTATGATTGGGCGTGCCACGTATCACAAGTTCAACGACCCGCCCGGGTAGTAGCTTCTTGGAAAAACAATTTGTTAATCTATTCGCAAATTCAATAAAAATCACTAATGTCTTTTATCGATTTCTTTATTAGCTAATTTCTCTATACATATGTTATTAAACCTTGGCCGCTTTAACGTCTTTTCCTCTATAATTAACTAATTATACGTAAAACTTTTGGATATTGTATTATGTATAATTTAGTAAAAATAAGTCTCCATTTGATCTCTTTGATCTGATCTCTTCTCTACAGCTGAGATTCTGAAACATTTCTACCGTCAGTATCATAAAATTTTTTGACTACTGTTTTACAACAAATGCACAAAGTAGCGTTTGTCGTCGACTTTAAAGACTTTGACACAACAGGAACTCCGGTGCCGTGAAGAAGAGCTAACGCGCGCGCAACTTCAGCAGCGACTTGTGGAACAGAATCTCGCACAGAAAGAGCGCGAGTTGGAGATGCGCGAGATTGATCTAGCCGCACGCGAGCTCCATATCCTGATCTTCGCCAGCAACATGTCCCACACGCAGCCACCTCAGCCCAACAAGCGAAAGGGTAAGACTCGACAGATATGTAGACAATGCTTTTGCAACATTGAATAGGCAACAGCCACGCTGGCTTCTATATAATTATTATACTGAAGACGTTCAATGCTGAGCAAAGTCATTCCGTAAGGATCTCCATATTGGCTCAGCTCTGCATGCTTCACGATAAATAAAATAATTAAATTTATTTAAAACGGGGTGGTTCGCAGTACACCCGCTTTGGGCCAGCGTGATAGGAAATGGCTCAAATCCCATCGTATGAACCCCCTACATAGGACAGCCCCTAGTGCAAAGCGGTACCGAAGGCCATGCTGACTGTATGTGGAGATCTTTAGGGGAAACCTATGTCCAGCGTTGGACGTCTATAGGCTGATGATGAAAGCGAGATTTGCACACCATTTCTCTGTGGCACTGACAAGTGCTGTGTTACTTTATTTATATATCTATTTGTAGGCAAGTTTAGCAAAATAAAGCTGCTGAAGAAAGACACGATTTCGTCTCCGCTGGACTTCCGGCATACGCTGACGGTGCGCCCGTCGGAGGACGAATCCAGTGTGAAGCAACTAGTGGCGGTCGCTAAGGATACGCCGCCTGGTTCGCCGGCCATCATGAGAGCGATCGCACGTTAGTACCCCCTGCACTTATATTTATCGCTACTAAAATCAATTTTCCATGACCTTTATTCCAATTTGGCATCCAGTAAGATTACGAAAAAAAACTGTTTGTGAAGATAGCTGTATTTGGGATTTATATGCAGTTAAACCTTGTCCTTTCGCAGTATATCGATAGGAGGTGTATATGTATGTTGTGAATATTCTAGATGACAATGTCATCCTTGTGCCATGTAGCTATCGGCTCTTGAGGTCTTGCTTGGCCTCTGTTAATTATTTTGTAATATCTAAAAAGTTTAACGCATTCTATGTCCCTAAAGTTTCTACTCGAAATGGTCTAAATGCAATATCCACTAAGATTATCATATTTACTCCGTGTGGTTTGCGGCTACACCAGCAATTCTCGAGGTGCCTTGGACGTAGGACAGGACGAATGTATCGACGAATGTAGCATTCCATGTAAGAGTCCGTCTTACTCAAAGGAAATAGTCATTCTATCGGGTCTCCTGCCACCGACGGTGACAAAAGTGCGAAGAATGATATTAATAATGTGATGTCGGGAGACGTGGCAGGTACTTCTTGTAATGTAGTAAGATAACCCATGATGTTCAATGTTGTCTACGTATGCGCCGCAAACATTGATAAGCAACGACAGGGGAGAGAGGGGTGACTTAGGCCAGTAACTCATCTTAAGGTACTGCGGTCTAGCAATGTACCAATAAAAGTCGATGACAGTTCCTTTAACGAAAGGCTCGATTTCCACCTCCTCATAGTCAAGAGACGAGCAAGCTCGGCACAACAAGACGTATTTAGGAAAATATACTTTATGTCCAGTTTTTGATTATCTGCATAACATTACATGGTTGTATATTCAAGTGCCAGCAGACGGCGTGAAGGGCAAGACTTGGGGGCCGTCGACGGGGCACCAGCGCGCGCGCGTGCATCTGCCACTGCCGGCGCAGCGGCCGCGCGCCCAACGACCCAGCTGCTCGGCGCCGCACCTGCCGCCGCACCCCTCACACCTGGCCGCGCACGCTGCGCACCACCAGCCACCCACGCACCCCGCGCGTCGAACACACCCAGGTATGTACACATACACATTTACGTATGTACGAAGATTATACTCGCAGTAACCTAGAAACAGCAGAACCTATAAGGTCATGATGTTCACCTTCATGGTAATTGATAAGTAGCTCTGACAATAGTTCAGATGTTTACTTAACATTACATAGCACATTCCTTCATTTCCTTAGCTACACTTCCCATTTTATTTCACGCTTTCAATATTCACTGCTGAACACAAGCATTCCCAAAAGCCGATATTTGCTTAACTATCTCTACGATGGCTAACCGCTTGCCTAGTAACATGAAGGTCCCTGGTTCAATTGATAAGGGTTTTTTGACCCAACCTTATTAGTTAACCCTCGTCTTCCGCCCATATTGACGTCAGAGTGCAGAGATATTGGGTATAATAGATATATTACGGAAGTAGTTTTATTATACTAGAACTATAGGAATACTACAATATATACACAATGTTATTTTCATTGTTTATGGTATTTAAGTTAAAATACCCATACAGTGTTTTTTTTTATCTTTGCATTATACTCAATTTTCACTGTATCACTTTCTTTTTGCATATAGACATATATTCCAAAAAAGGTAATATGTAGGTGATTTATTTAAGAGACAAATTGTTCATAATATTGCCTCTAGCAATATTTTTCTATAATTTCTCTTTGAAGAGAAAAATTTTAAAACTGGTGCGGTTTTTAACTATTTGAAAAGTAACCCTATTTATTTTAGTTCATAGGTAAATTAATGCAGTAATAGTTCATGTAATAAAAGGTTGTTGCCTAAGAATCTTTGGATTAGATGGAGGAATATAGTGTTTTCTTAAAGTACTTTTAACAGTTTGCTACCTCGTTACTTTTTGTTTAATACTTTAAATCATATTTTGGTTAATATTTTGACAATGCATATGTACCGAAATAAACAGATACAGAAAAAAAAACCAGAGATCTGAATATATAAATATATTCAAACAAATCTAAATGAAAATATCAATAGGAGGGAACAATATTCAGTAAGGTTAACATTTATATGTCTTAATGTAGTTTCCTATATTATTTGATGTAAAAGTCGATGATGTTATAATTTTATTTTATTTACACAAATGTGAAGGTTTAAATATTATGTGAGTGCTAATTGCAAGAACTTTATATGGTTAGCCATTTCTAAGAGTAGCTATGATTTATTATAACTATTTTCATTAATCATTCTGCTTAACTAAACTGCTAACTACTTTGATTAAAATTTTAAATAAAAGGAAATATTTCTAATGAAAAATATTATGTTAATTCGATTTGCATTATTAAAATTTTATCTGAACAAGGTTAAAATTTGAATTGATTAAGGTTTATTGCTCAGGTTTTTTAAGTATTAATGTTCTAAAATTATTATATAATATTTATACTTATTCGAGTATCAATAATGTATGAAGCTATTAGAACGTTTAGAAGTAAAATTATATACAAATAAATAAATGGGGTACCGGGCGTCCAGGATTTGTATCCATAGGCGCGATCGAGGAGTGCAAGCGAAAGCCGCGCAAGTCCAAATCGCAGGTCCGCACGCCCAAGTCCGAGCTAGCGAAGAAGCGCAGCGGCAGTCACGACGACCTGCTCTACGAGAACACAGAGCCGAGAAGAAACAGATTCTTCCTTTGCCCGATGTTCACCTCTACCGCGGACATCCCCCACCATTACGACACGGTCTTCGATATAGACGCAGTCGAAAAGGGTAGGAGAAAAGGCAGTCACGGGGAAGTCAAGAGGAACTTCCTCAAGAGCATTCGCTCCAACAGTCTAGCCGGACTGCTGGCCATGGCTGGCAATCTCACTACGGAGACCACCGAGCTGTTGAAGGACGATTAGCGTTCTTACATTGTGCTTTCACTTTGATCTCCGAAATCTTCTTGACTCAATAAGATTTACCAGAGATCAAGTAATCCACTAAACAAATATAGCAAACCATTCAGTAACAGGGTAACGTCCCGGTACAGCCAAACGGCTCTACCGAACTATTTGTTTGTTACATATTGCAATGAAATTAAGTTCAAAATTATCCCTATCTGCTTGCATAGATGACGTACAAACGTGTTGCCATATTAAAAAACATATCAACTTAACTAACACATTCCTCTAACAAAGTGCATTTTTCGTTAAAATGTTTTAATTAAAATACTTTTTAATTACGCCATTAATGTCTTCATATCTTTTTCGACTGCGGGACATTTTATAAAACAAACATAATCTGTCGACAAAAACGTTTTGTTTTTCACAATGTAAATACGCTATCTCTTCCCAATATCTACGGATTTGGTACTAGATGTTAAAAACTTAGACTCTAAGAGAATCATAAAAAAAAAATCAAAAAAGACTTATTTTTATGTTACTTGATAGTTGTAGTATTAATCGGTATCTGGCCACATTCATGCTGAAATAAGTTTTCTTAAAGTTATAGATCGATGAACTTAGTACAAAAGGTTTTTTTTAAAGCAAACAAGTACACAAGTACACTACCAGTGTTAGAAAATATATTTTTATATCGACAACATTGTGAAAAAGTTTTTATGCATTTGTATTAACGATTAAACGTAATTTTGTAACCAGTGTGGCCAGCATTAAATTTACCGTTGTAGTGTTGTCATGTTTAGTTAAACTTTATTTAGCAACTAGATGGGATTGTTTTTTAAAGACTTGTGTAAGATAAAACTATGTTTTTATTGACTGATGAATAATTAGGATCTTGCCAAATTCTGTGCGAACGACTCTTAGTGGGTGTTGCGTGCGAGGAAACCGAAATAAAAATTAAATAAAAAATTTGAAAAAAAAAATGTCCGGTTTCTTCGCAAGTGATTTTTCGTCGCGACGAGTTGTAATCTAGCCAATGATATTCAGTTTGATGTTAAGTAAATTTAAAGTTTTTCTAATGTCGGCCATTTTGTTTTGTTGATTGCTGCTCCAAAGGGACCTCCCACGACAATCTCCCGTATCCTTGTGAGTATTATTTCTCTGTACATTTAAACAAAAATCTTGAGTTTTTTTTTTAACTGTTCATGTCACAAATTGTTTGATTTATTGTTCGTTTGCGTTTAAGTCGTGGCAGGCATTAGGGAAAAGTATTCGCATAAGTAGTCAACTGTCGCATATAATTATTTACCGATTGACTGTAGTGTGCTCGTGCTGAAAACTCTGACTGTGTGTGTGTGTTCGCTTTATATAGTTTTTTTTTTTCCTCAAAAATGTCAATTGTAACTCGTCCTTTCGTAATTGTTAAGTTTCGACATTTGACAGGTTTTTTGTATTTTTTTTTTTGTAAATTGTAAGCATTTGTTTGCTTTCAGCCTATTCTTTTTTTTTACGTTACGTTTAAGAGCTATGCATGCTTAGCAGTTCATAGTAATACGCTGTTTACGATACGACGTAAGGAATTATAATTACTATATATGTATTTGTCCGTACTTACTTTATCGTTAGTTCGTTCGTATGATGCGCTTCGTTTATATATCACCATTTCATATGGCACGCTTTCAAATGTTTACAATGACTCCTAATAACGTGTACTTGGAAGTCTACGCGATTGACAAAGTTATTAAATATATTTTTTAATAATTATACGTGTTCATAAAATACCAAATTTAATATGAATTGATATGAAAGCAATCGGACAGTTCCGATGTCGCCTAGGCTTCCAGTACTAGGTAGACTAGCTGAGAGTGTTAATACGTAGGAGAGTAACTCGATCGCTGTAACACTTGGTCGTAACGGTGCTCCCGTGGTGGTGGACTATGTACGCGCTGTACACGGAGAGGCGCGCTATGTCACAACCAAGACCCCCAAAACAGGACAATTTCTTCCGAAATTCGTTCGATTCTAGTTCTCCTTTTATTAATAAATTATGGAAAATAATCGAAACTCTTCGGTGATCTGGTTCTTTATTATATAATTAGTACATTTTTAATTATATATATTACTATATATATATCTCAAATAAACCTTTCCATAAAATCAACGCTGGTGTATTCTTTTAACATGGGATCTACTAATCAATTAGCCACTAACAGAACCCGTAACATTTCAGAAAATTATTCAAAGCATTTGATACTATACAGGTGATTGAGTTCACCGGATATAGATCAAGACCGCACATACAGATTATATAAAAAAATATATTGGTGAAGGGCGAAGCGAACTGTTAATGTGAATAAAAAGTATACTTGCTTCCGCTTACCTCACCCGGGGCTACATCTTATGGGGGGAGGCGGAAACGAGCGGACGGCCACCGTCGTAACAGTAATACCTTTATTAACAATGTTATGAGAGTCTCTGCGTACGAGACAAAGTGACATGTCGTGTTCAGATCGCACATGTAAGTACAATTAGATTGATCATTTAATCACAATAGAATAACGCTTGATGAGTTGCTTCCGTTGTATGAACTGTTTGGCATGCGCGAGCTCATCGAGGAGTTTTAGAGGACACTGCACCATACATTTGCATTTGCACGCGTAGTTAAAAAAAAAACCTCCAAAGTTCTTCATGAGCTATAATTAACATTAACTTGTGTCATGTCGATGTTTGAACGTAGCTGTCAAAATTTTCCAAAAAGTTTTATATCTTCGCAGCGCCAATCACAGCGGCTGCTTTGTGATGAGAATTTGTAATTTTTTTTTTTGTTAACGAATACATTGTATAAAGAGAGACACCGTCTCACATTGTATTATATATTTAAAAATGTTGAACGAATGAACTAATATGAACTATTTGATATAATTCCAATATTGTTTATTAAACTTGATGTTGTATACGAATTGGTGCTTTTTTTGCTAATCTCTTTTTTTTACATTTTCATCAAACAGGTTCCACTTTTAGTGAATTGATAACAGTCTGTAAAATAACTGATTGTCTCCTTCGCAAATTAGCAATTGTAACAACTAACAGGCCTGTGTTTTCTATTCAAGGTTGTTTTCTTCCTTATACAGACTTCAGTCCAGACGACTGGGGCCCAGAGTTCCCTTTAAGCACGTCTTCCAGATATACCGTACCGATGCCGACACTCTATAACACTGAAGGTGAGTTGCTTCGTTGTTCTTTTTCATATGAGTTTCAATTAAATGTCGGGTTTACTGGCCGTTTTTTTATATTTTATTGATATTTAAAAAATTTTTAAAAGAAAAAAAAAATTAGGATCAGTGTTTAGAACGAAATGACTATGACTGCAGAAGTACAGTTTTCGTCTATAATAACGGTTGTCTTACCTTTATCCAGTTATTTTACTTATTTCTTCCGGTATCTAATTAGATCAGAGAAGACGTTTGGTCAAAACTGAGTGGATAATTTTTTTGTCTTTGTAATGGAATAATAGCTGTTCATGTTATCCGATCTGAATTGGTATACAGGTAAATGTTAACCCGCAATATCCGATTATCTAAGGGTATAATTTTATCAAAAATATGTTCAATTTATGTTCGCTCTTATAGCGTCAACATGACTTAATGTAATGCATCGGATTCCAGGGTACAAATTCAAGAAGCCGAGCATCATAGAGCTGGTGCTTTACAACATGGCGGCGCTGCTCGGCGGCGTGGCGGCCGGATACGACGTGCGCATGTCCAACGTCAGCCCGCTACACCCTACACTGCAACCGCATAGGTACACGTGCACCACCATCCCAGCCGTGATCACCGCACCGATCACACAAAAAGTTATACATAAATGATTAAACGTGGAGTTTCGTGGGGTGATTTTGTGCTGCGGCGATCAATAGGCTAAACTAATGCATGCTGACAATGATGTGACAGGTCTCTGTTGCCAGGCACCGTCTACATAGTACTGCGGTAGGTGTCACCACAGCGCCTAGCAGGGGTGATAACTACCGCAGCAACAAACAGCAGTGTGCAAGCACTACTGAAATTACCGTCGAAACAAAACATCATCTCGTGGTCTTTACTAGATGAGCATAGTGTGATCTTACCTTATCATAGTCAGTGCCGTGTTGACCACGCTTATCACTTACCGTCACGTAAACTATGAGCTCATCTCGTCAATTTGCAAAATAAAAAACAACTGTTTAAATTTCTTAGTATAATAGCCTAAAGCCTCGCTGGCCTAATGGTTAGAGCGTGCGGCTTTCTTTCTGAAGGTCGCGGGTTCAAACCTCGGCATGTACCAATGACTTAATATTTAAGTTATGTACATTTGTGAACTTTAGTTACAGCAGCGAGATACAAACGGTGAAGGAAAACATCGTGAGGAAACCCGCACACTGATATCATCTTTGTGTGTGTGTGAGGGGTGGTCCCAATAAAGTGGCAACAGGCTGGCCCCTTGTTACACTGGATCTAATCTGACCACATCTGGCGAAATGTGGGTGTTTATTCACCTCTGCCTACCCCTACTGGGAAAAAGGCGTGACAATATAAAAAAAAAAAAAAAAAAATAGCCTAAAGGCAAATAAATACTAGGTTTTCAAATTTTATATCATTTATGAACATCAAAAACTTGTTAATTTCCAGGGCGGAAGTGGAGCCGGAGCCGCTTGCGACGACGCTGTACGAGGGCTACGGATTTGCGCACAACACTTACCACGGGCCCACCAGGCACCTGCGCGCATCGCTCAACGCGATCACCGGATCACCTGTTAGTTGAGAGATAATTTTGGCACGGAAAGGGGCGAACATTTAGAATCAAGTTCTCCTATTGTCTTTAGGACAATGAGGCCGAAGACGAAGAAGTCTGCTTAACGAGAATGCATCGACTTTCTTTAACAGCTTCATTGTCGTTCTGAAATTGTGGCGATGTGTTAGCCTATTACAGATAAAATAAAACTGGCCAACAGTTATGATATGCGTCTCAAAAATGCGTCCATCTAATTAATATCACTAACGTTAACTTAGTCTATTTTCATCAAAAAACATCATATCATATATAGTACAACACTATTAGTTACCGATTATCGATTGTGTCCAAAATCATCATAAAAATATTATCTCTAGTAGTCACACTTATGTGAATTAATATTACATGTACACCAGAAATCTTTACATCTCTCTTATTCATTGCAATGCACCAGGGTTAGAAAACAGGAGACAATCATCTCATCGTAATCAAATATCAACCGATGTTTACTGCTGGACCTGGACAAGAGACATTAGTTTATTTTGCACAAATGCGTGTCTCAGTATTTGTTACTTACCTTTTCGTACCTTTTTTAAAAGTTAAAATCTACAATTATGTATAAAAAAGATAAGATCGTAACTTGATGTGATTTAACGTGATGGAAACTTCATAGAAATTATTTATATTTATAAACTTCAGTTTATGGATGTAAATTTTCAGCTGTCTAGTCTACAAGCTGAGGAGCAGAAGCCGATCCGCTTCACGGATTCGCCCACTCATTACGCGCACGCGTCCTCCTCGTCCGGCTGCGGCCTTTCAGCACCGCCTCTCTCCGGAACCTCTGGCCTTGGCACCGCTTACACAGGCACTTCTGGCCTGGGGACAGCCTACACAGGAACCTCTGGCCTGGGCACCGCCTACACGGGAACGCAACCACCCACTCCATCGCCGAGAAGAACTTCTTCCTCCACCTCAGACCATCTCGCTGATCTGTACCACAACTATAGAGAAAATTTTCAACCTTCACCTCAATCTCAGGATCGAATACAGGATTATTATTACAGACCGGAGCCCTATTCTTATGACCGGACAGCAGATTACGTTGTGAAACATCCATACTATGGATATGATGAGTGTTCATTTGAATATAGAGAACCCACCCCGGACTACAGGCCATCAGCTCCGTATCTATCTCACAGAAGAACACCATCCAATTCATCGGCAACGAACTCTCACGCTGAAGACTTCTCACCTTCGAGACAGATTCGTATGGAAAAATACCAAAAAGAAAGGCGTGAAGAATACCGACCTCCCAAGACAGAATACCCAAGGAAGTCCAACGACTATTCTTTACCGAGAGATTTCTACAGACAAGAATCTCTAGACAGAAATGAAGTAGAACGACCTGCTAATCTTGGTCTCGAGATTGCACCGACAAAATTAAGGTCTAGCTTAAAGAAATACAAGAAATCGAGTGCGTCTGGGGGTAGTTCCGGCGGGGGAACACCGACCAATCCCACACCACCGGACAGTTTGACGAGCGAGACAGACAGCTCGTACGTTTCGGCCAGGGACGCGTCCAGCGGGTCGCAGTCGAGGGTGAGGTTCAGCCCGGAGACGATGGAGGGCAACACCGAACGGAGGCCGTCGAGACACTCGTAGCGAAGGCTTAAGAAGTTCGACGACTACCTCGTGTGACGGACTGTGGGTAGTGCGTGGAACCTGAGGACAAGGCTGCGTTTCGAACGTGTTCACCGAAATCCTGATCAGTTCACTGAGACTATGAAGTGTTTTAACGAATTTAATAGTTACTGTGCGAAATTATTGGACTGGGCCGCTGTGCTGTTCGTGTATTGACTTGTGCAGATTTAGTTTACTAGCACGAATGTAACCTTCAATTGTAGCAAGATCTTACATCTTATCAAAGGTTCCCGACCTGCCATGATATGAGTATGACCAATGACTAAGCCATTATCTAACTGTTAACACCCATTTATTAATAATTAAATCAGATTAGCACACAATGGTTGTCTGTAATTGGTTGGAGTAATATTTGAATATAGCGATACTAATCTTTTAATATATATTATGCATTTTTTTATGTAAATGTATATTATCAAATAATTTCCGAAGCACCATTTATGGTGGTGTGAAGCCTTGATATTCCGACTGATAGTAAAATATAACTATAAACAGTGTGGTATACATTCCCTCATTAACGAGTGAAATTATTAACAATGTGTGATATCATTTTGTGTATAGCTGTAACTCCCAAATGTGGTGTTCATAATTAGTTTTAAAATTGTATAACTAACAATAATTTAACCGTTAAAGTTATTAAATTCAGTAAACTTGTATACTGAATGGGTTCTTGCATGTGATGTATTAACATTATTGTGATTTCTTTGTTATGGATTGTGACACTGCTCTGCGGACTGATCGTGTGTGGTAGTAAATATATTCTACTTTTGTATGTTCTAAATAATGCTCTCATATAGATAGACAGCAGAGTTGGATCTCGAATACATGTACTGTACTACAAATTAGATATCTATTTAGTTATATCTATACTATATGTTCCATAGACAACTCGTTCAAATCATATATTTCTTCGTCGAAATTGTCTATTACCGAAATGGGATATTATAGTTGTTATACAACATATATAAATGTGGCAATATTTTCTGCATAAATATTAGAGAATTTCTTAATTATTATTCTATCCATTACTTGTCGCATTAAGCACGGTACTTAATGACTATTCAGTGCATTCTTTCCTAACTTCTACTCGCTAATCTTACTTTCTCTTTCTCCAATTCTTATCAATCGCCTTTTACGAAACACCGATCCAGAAATTGTGTTCATTGCCATATATTTGTAGTTCAATGCGCTGAGCTCGCCCGATGTGACAAAACCGACTATCAATTATTGAACAATTATTTTTAAATGATTTTGTATATATTGAATAGTGTAAATGAAATATAGATTTGCACTTTTGTCATTTTGATCATGAGCAAACATTTCACAGACACATTATCATTCTCGCATTACTTGACATTTTAAAAGAATAGAGAAAAGCCGTAACTGTTCTATGTTAGTGCTACAATTTAGTTCACATCTAAAACCTAATTGTTCCACTGAATTATAAATTTTTACATTAACTTTATTATTAGCGAACTTTTAGCATTTGAAAATTCTTTAGATGAGGTGTCCGTTAGCGCTTAACACAATCACGCAGCATGACTGGACATCTGGACTCATTTCGATATACAAGTTGATTGTTGTTTATGGTTTTTCAGTTAACCAGTGCACTCTGTTGGCATGCTTCAGTTGGTGATGCACTGTCGACATGGAAGTGAGCTCAGGGCATTGAACAGAATAATAGAACAGTCAGTTTCAAGAACTCGCATTCCCTTTTGTTTATAAAACAGTATTTTATTTGATAAAATTTTCATTAAACTTCTCTCGCTTAATGTATTCGTCGGATGCGGAAATGTTGTACCTGTAAATGTATTATTGAGTTGAAAATTTGAGGAGTGTGTGGCGTCTTGGTAAGAGTGGGGCGCGTCCGAGTGGACGGGGGAGGGGCGTAGTGTAGAGATTCCCTCCCGGTGGGCGGGGGAAGCTGGCACAAACGTAATAACCTGTACAAATGTATATAGCCATTGTAAAAGCTTAACCATTATTTAACAGGCATTTATTTTATTATAAATAGTACAAATATACTTTTAAGGTTATATCGCGTAGCGGCGGGCAGTGGGAGTGGGAGTGCACCCGCACCCTTATGTATACATATGTAACTGAGCGGCGCTGTTGTACAAAGAACAAAGATATTTTTTACTAGGAGCAACTGACGTAGATGTGAAGCAGCTTTTGTACGAGCGGACGCCGATACTTCACCGGATACCGCTTGCGCGTAACAGTTTGAGTATTGAAATTAGCTTTGTCATTGTTGGCTGAACCGACGCGGCGACTTCCGCTGCTGATGAGATTTTACCTAGGAGTTGCAGTTTTGAAAGATTTTTTTTATGCGACCCGATCTATATAGGCTCGCTTAAGTTTCGTTCTGTGCAATAAGTGTTAAATGATTTGCGTCCATTTTTTTTATATACACATTTTAATTTATGTTTTATTATCGTCGTGAATTTTAGCAGTATTTCGTGCAGTATTTGAGATTAATGCAATTATGAATGTATATATATATATGCATATGTCTCGGTACATATACGTAATGTATCGTGTAATTTGCTTGAACCTATTTAAAGTTGCCCTTTGGAAGGCTGCCTCTCGCAGCACAAACCAAAACCTAACCAAATTATGTAGAGAATCTCTCTCCGAAGTAGGAAGCTAGTGTTCAAGTCACAAACATCGTTTTTATTATTATTATTTGATCATTGTTTCGTATGTATGTATGTATGTGTCGGAGGTTCACGGCGTGTTTACTTATGAACTCTAGTCTTGAATGTTTTATTTAATGTATTGTAACTTGCTGGTAGTGGATGTGGGGGCGCGTGGCGGGCGATGGGGTCTTCCTCGAGGTCCGGCGCACGCGCGAACTTTACATTCCATATTGTCTGTGGTCGGAAGTGATATTATGCTCAGGTAGGCTGTAGCGACGACGGTCACGTGTGCCAATACAAGAGTCGAGTGGAGGTGAGAGTGGGGGGAGGATGCCTTGCGTCTGCGTTAAAGCGACAAATAAAACTTAGATTAAGCTTTTTACAAGATCTTTTTATTTACCCTGCACACCTTCCTGCTCCTTCACAATCTTCAAAATTCAAAACAACTTGAAGCGGGCCTGTTGCCAGAGACCGTACAGGTAGGTTCCACCTCAACTTCCGACTCTGAACAGTACAGTGCAAACGTTGTGTTCTAGTTTGGACAGCGCTGTAGCTAGTGAAATCGCTGAAGTTTTTTTTTAAGACTACGTCTCAAGGCGACGAGCACAGGTGATGCCGTATATTTCATCAATAGTAAGTCCATTCATTACCATCAGTGAGCATTATGTCTATAGACATCCACAGATGGACATAGGCCTCTTCCAAAGATTCCCACATTCGGGTAGGGATTTATATTTAGGAATTCGGGCTATTTCCCCACATTCGCCACATGCAGGTTGGTGGGAGCCGGAGCCTCGTTTGTTGATCAGCAGGGTATATATAACGAGCAGGTGAAGTTGGGTTAGGTCCCGTGAGTTATTGCGTGTTTAATAAAAAAAAAATCTGCTTTCACAGAATACACTTATTATGTAAGAAATGTAACAAAAAAATAATTTTGTTTTGTAACGAGCGAAATGTAGCGTAGTGTTTGTTATCCTAACCATCGTGTTAGTACATTTCTAACACGTTGTGCAGCTTAGACGATGATTATATACTTGGTGTCTAGATAGCAAACCTAGGTTCTAGTATAGTCGCAGTGTAAACAGTGTTCCGGTTTATCATTTGCTTTCCTCTACGGTCTCCATTTACAATGAATACTACAAAACAAAGAGTGTATTCTTTTGCTTTACGACTGACCGCCACCACCACAAGAGACGAGCGTATTGTTTACTGCCGAGAGAATACATCGGGAGACGCATAATGTGACGGCGAAGAATTGTCATTTTTGAGGAGTCAACGGTTCCCGCACAATAATTCACGGGATCGAAGCCAACCTAACCTGCTTGTGGTGCACCCTGCTAATCAGTAAACGAGGCTCTGGCTCCCACCAACCTGCAATGGACTGGCGTAATAGAAAATGACCCAAATCCCCTAATATGAATATCCGATATCCCCTATCCGATAATCTTTGAGAGAAGCCTATGTCGTGCAGTGAACGTCTATCGGCTGATGATGATGATATCTACAAAGACCAGTCGTTAAATTGACGCAATATTTCAGGTATCATATACTCGCAGCTCTTTAGTCTCCGTGTATTAAGAATAGGACTAAGGTATTCTATGCCTGTCGTACAAGGCGACTAAAAGGGTCCTCGGGTTCGTAACCCTTGAAGTTAAGGGCTCAATAAGCGAGCCTTAGGAGGACGGAAAATGTATGGTGGTCTTGTATTTGCCGTAGCACAGCGTGGGTGCTAAGGAAAGCTTTGCCCTTCCGCAGACTGTTTTTTTTAAGTTGTGCAGGGTGCATGGTTGCGTTCCGTAGTTCCTGGAGCCCCCCACATAATATTGTCTTCCCCAAAAAGTAGGGTATCTTTTGAGATTTCTCCTGCGAAATATATTATTCTGTTCTACTTTGTTTTTTCGATCAGTGTTGAAACTGTCCGTGGTGTGTATGCTGGTAAAGTTATACCATTACATATTTGGTACAAGTTTATTTTGAGAAAATGAAAATGAGTACGCTTAAAACGTACCTGAATTCAAAATAGAGAAACAGTTGCAAAATCTTCGAGATCTACTTTATTCAGTCTGAATTGAGTGAAGCAGAAAGTGGCAATGATGTTGAATATGTTCATAGGGCTAATATGTACCAGCGACCAACCGCACATTGTTGACAGCTCAGATACGAGTAAACACTTTGAAATAGAAACACCATCTACATTCAATGTTGGTTCTTAGTCATCTCTGTGTCTGATCTAGAAGTAGTTGTAGGGAAGGTCGCGGTATGCGAGGTGGACCTTCTTTATTTACCGGCACCGGCTAGTAATAATTTGATTGCAAATGATGAAACTGAATAGATAGGCCCAACCAGACAGAAGGCGCTATGCTAAAAACGTGCATAGGGTGTTCGTTTCTTTAACAACCCTGAGAAAAAAAAATTACGTAATGTAACTACAGAATATCTTTTTTTACTTTTGTAAAAAGAGCAGACAAACTCGGAGTCCAGCAAATGATCATTATGGGTCCAATGAAGAGTGCAAGGAGGGAAATGCCACCTGTTTGTGAAGCTCACGTTATAGTATCTTTATTTTGAAGATAGTACTAAACAACAACTTTATAATTCTCAGTACTCTACACCCGGATGAATAAATGATTCAGATGAAAAGAAAATCTCTGTAACTATCGAATTTTATGATTCTACGAAATTTTATGTAAATATTTCTAATTGCTCCAAAAAATAGTGAGAGGTGATACTAGTAGATGTCTTGTGCATATATTTTATGTCTCAGACAGCCATTATATATTAATGAATAATTTACATAGAAATTACTCATAGCAATACTTTTCGCAAAATCTCATATCCTCCACCTTATTCACAAGTTACGAGCAGAACATAGAAAAAATCTAAACCCGGCTCATCCCGAAAATATACGTGAAATGGTAGAGGAGACAAGGTCAAACAAATAACGAGCTCGTCAAATAAATACAAAAAATGCCAAGCAAACGAAACGTCTTGCTTTTGTGATTGTTGCAAGAAACCAGTTTGTGGAGTATGAATAAAAAAAGACAATTATTTGCACTAAATCTCTGCTTAAAATAAATATGCAATAGTAAACAAAAGTTGTCTTTTACCGAGTCCCGCACAACTTACAAGACCCCAAGCACAACCCCACCAGCTCGTCGTGAACCCTGCTAATGAACAAACGAGGCTCCGACTCCCACCAGCCAGCATTGGGCCAGTGTAGTGGGAAATGGTCAAAATTCGCTCATACATACGACAGTCTAGTGTCCAGTGGTACTGGAGGCCATGCTGGCTGTATGTGAGGGTCTTTGGGCTTATGTCCAGCTGTGGACGTCTATCGGCTGATGATGACGATTTTATATTAAGCTTAACAGACACCCTAGCGTCCAAATGACGGTGGTGATCTTCTTTGGTAAAGGCAAGTGCTGGTCTTCCTAGTGTTAAATATGTTCAGCTCAGCTCAGTAAGAAATCTTTGAAGTATGATTGGTATACCGCGGTAGTGACTTCATGTCCATGTTTTTTATATATAGCCTAGTGCACGACTACGATCCCACCTGATGATAAGCGGAGGTAATCTAGGTGGTGATGCGCACTAGTTTAGACGAAGCCTATTTACTCTCCACTTGAAGTTTCCCACCTCGTAGCTGAACGAAACCTGACTGACATGGACAGTCGCTGACCAGGCTGTATATAAACGTATTTCTTTCTTGAACTAAGGCACCAAACGAACGAGACCTTCACCGGATAGTAAGTGATGCGCCAGTTCATAACAATGTGGCGCTGATGAGGATGACATACACTACATCGACGCGACGAACACATCACCTTGAGACATGAGATGTTAAATCTCGTTACCCCGATTTCAGTAACTACAGCACCGTTCAAACCGGAACACTAACACTGCTGTTTCACATTAGTAAGAGACCCATAATCAGTAATTGTTAGGTAGTTTCGAATTCGTATCGGTATCTGCGTTAGAAGACAAGCGATTAACCTCTGCGCCTGAGGGCGTAGTCATAACTTCAATACGCGAACTCATCGCATCGACAATGGTACGCGTTCTAAGCTACTGTCGCAATGTGGCGTCGTGTAAACATCCCATATTTCCACGAGTCGATGCTTCACACACCATCATTTGAAGATTTCGTTTCCTCATATAATATAAAAATATATATAATTGCCACTTCCATCTATATGTCCCATAAACCTCACTCCTCGACTCCACCTTCTCACACATATACTTCGGATGTATTATATCCGAGAGTTTGTACAATTTGTAAATGTGTGCGTGTAGACATTTAGATGTGCGGTGTTAGATAGGACCCCGCGAGCACCGCGGTGCAGGCGCCGCGCCTGCGCCGGGGAATCCCGGTGAATGTACAGTGTAAACAGTCTCAGTCGAGGGTAACGACCAACACACTTATGGTGCCAATTGCAAATTAAAGAAGACATCACACATCTTTAATATCATCATATATTTTTTCCTTTTATATAAAAGAACAATTCATTCAATACACTATATAATCTAAAAACACTAATAATCTAGTGCGGTGTAAAAATACTCTTACATAACGTGTCTGCAACACTTATTTACACTTATTAACGCTCCGTAAGATAAATTCATAGTAGAAAAGTATATGTGTGGTTATCACATCGTCATGATTTTATTCATATTTAAATCTTTCATAAACTTTCGTCTGTGAGAAGTCCGTTTCTACCTTTGCATCGACTGCGGGGCACTTCCGTTTCCGCTTCACCAACTGCCCCCGCGATCCAGTCACCACTACACTAACGTTATTGGTTCATAACCAAGACCTTACAATCTAAGCACTGGGGATCACCAGATGATATCACAATTTAACATTCCGTCTAGTCTATATTGTCGCGGCTTACTTCTAAAGTGTTACCTTTACTGACTAGTGGCCACGCTTCAGGGATGGGTCGCCGCCGCGTCCCAGCGGCTGGCAGTAAATTTATTTAGCTCCGGACGTGGGCTTGCGACGCGCACGGCTACATTTACAATGCACGGAGGAAACGATAAAAGAAACGCGTTTCCTTCGATTACGTTACACGTTACATACACACATTCGCGTCAAAAATAGGACAATGAAGTGAAAAAAACAATTTCTACGGTGAAGTCTACAAGGCACCCTAGTCGCGCTGGCCCCCCGCCAATAAGTAGCCTATCGTCGTGATGGATTCAGCATCACGGTAAACAAACTACCCGCAGTACAGACGCGACGGTTCACAAACACTGAAGAAAAATAACATCGATTTTAACAATTTTTTTGGTCTCATTACCAAAATCCTCTGTCACCAAACTTGAAGACTCGCCACGATACATTCAGCCCGCTCTCAGTCTATTCGTAAGTCTCCTAGTCCATATATAAAAATAGAAATAATGATTTTATTAAAAACAAAACTGAAATGTGTACATATCATAAAATACATATTTGTATGGTCGTAAATATTCGAAATAATAAGTACATGTTGCGTAAAGACTGATAACGAACAAAAATCAAGCGTGTCTACTGCACACACACACACACACACGCACATACATACATACATACATACAAACAACACATACAGCCATGCGTACACAGGCGCGCAGAGCGTCTGAAGCGTATTGTTTCGGCAGAGTACGCGAAGGTCATTTCCTGCTTCAGCCGGCGGAGGCCCGCGCCGCCGCTCATGAGAACTGGTGCCGCGACACTCAGCTTCTGACGCAGCCGCAGCGGCGGCCGCGGCCACGGCCCCGCGGCCACACGCGAGTTTACCCGTTCAACTATAAACAACGGCCTTGGCATTTTCGGCGAATTATAATATATTTGTGACAAAGCCGCCGCCGGACGTACAACTGGTATTGTTAAAGCCGAACCGAACCAGCTCTTCTGGCCCACGAGTCGCGCGCTCCTGACCGCCCTTCGTCTGACAATCGTTCTGTCTGTCTATCGGTTTGTTTGTGTATTGTATAAACAAAATACACCGCAGAGTAATTTGCTTTTTAGCGGAGAATAGCCCGCGTCGGCGCGTGCGCGTGTGTTGTGTACAAATAGTTTCTTCAATTCGTGTTTCGCGATAATCGTTATTTGCACTTCGTGTATTATTTTTTTAACTGTCGAAGATAACAAAGCGCCACGCGAGTTGATACGTGGATCGATCCGCACCTGACGGAGGTCCGAGTGGCGTGGCGTGCCGTGCCGTGCCGTGGCGTGGCTGATCGATTTACAGACGAGTCACTATCGCGCTCTACTACTCGTCACTAAACACTTGATAAAACGGTGAATGCCCTTCAGACGGCGGGGCAGCGCGCGGACGCACTCACAAATCCGTATCCACACCGCGACTGCTCCGGAGACAACGACAACGTATCCTTTAGCGCGTGGACACAATATCCGCTCGACGGTTTTGTCTAACCTTTTCAATCTCCTCTAACTACTCTCTTCATTTTACAACAGTTCATAGTACAAATTCAACAATTATTGATAAAACTATCAACTATTACAAATTTATCTTACACATTCGCTAAATCAGTGAAACTGACTAATTTAACGATACCGCTCAGAACAGGTTCATTGGCATTAAGGTGTCGGGACGCGCATTTCATTAGACACAGCTCGGCGCAGGCGCAGCGCGTCACTATCGCATTGTATTCCGCTTACGATGTTATTATCAGCGTTATCTGATTAATTTATGAAAAATATGTAGCAATGTAAGCTTTATTTATAACATAGTTTCGTTACAGTTAAGAGATATTCGTAACACTCATCGAGTTATTGCACGCGTCGCAAATCAATACAACGTATCATTCGGTTTCATCTAATCGATATTAATAAGTAAACGGTCGTTATCTGAAACCTTTCCCGGGGTAGGTCATTGCAATACAAGAGAACTTTGGTGATAGAACAAACGGCGAGCGAGAATGTCTAAAACATGGGAACGGAGCGGAGGACACGGGAAAGGTCGCCGCCGTGCCCGCGCGGGGTGTATATATAGACGGCGCCCTTGAGGAGGGCGGACGGGGTTTGAACTGGGGGAGGTTTCGCGGCGGCGGGCCCGCGCCGGCAGCCGGGGGCCTATCGATCCGTCGGCGTCCGACGACCGTGGACAACGTTATCAGCGATGCGGTGCTATCTGCAGGTGCCGCCGGTGCTCCCGCTGGCCCAGCGGTGGCCGAAGCCGACGGCGTTATCGCGGGGACATGAACCTATTGAATTTCACGTCGACGACGAGAGCGAGCGCGCGCGGCGCCAGGCGCGACCCGCACCTCGCGGGAACTATTCCGCGAACTTTCGTACATACGACTGTTAATTCGACACCACTGTGCTGCAACGCTGCCACCGTGCAGATGATGCTTACTTTCTACTTTCACTGATGGTCATAGCTTGCAAAATAAGCGAGACGGCCGCGGGACTCGCTGCGCGGCGGAGTCAATGCCGTCATAGCCTAACCCTAGCGTTAATTATTAACTACTTTCGATCGATGCGGTCGCCTGCAGCTCGCACGGGTAGTGCTGAATGTAGGTAATTAACAGACGCCCACACGTGCACCCCCACGGCCTGCACGCCGGCTCCACGAAGCCGTACAAAGTGGTGTATTGCTACGCGGGGCGCGGTCCCGCCGCACTCTGCGCGAGTTACAAAGGACGTCCGCCCGCAGCCCCACAGCCCCAACACGTGCCTCTGCCGAAAATAATATTCAATAATCAACAAAGTAATGAAAATGCCGCCGTAAAAGTTTAGATAACATAAACATATAAAAAGTAATGTTCGCTCGCCACTACACACAGCATGCAACAACGAAGCGCACGCACACGTACACACACACACGCACGCACGCACGCTACTTCACGTTACATACAGGTTAAAGCTACTGCCACATATAATTATATGGATATTATTAATTACGTATACTATATGTAAATAAGGAGAGGAGAGGGGATGAGTATATAGAAAAAAAATAGAGAAATATACAATAAACTCTATTTAAACATGTAGTTTATTAAAGATTAAAAAACATACAATGGTTTGTTTTACACAAAATAAAATACCTGGAGGGTGGTGGCGGGCCCGTGCGTGGTCCAATAATATAATAGCGTATCATGGGGTATGGGGGTACACATATACGGGAGTCGCGGCGAGTCACCCCAGGGGCGGTCAGTCGCGTGCCGCGAGCGTAAACCTAGTTTAAACCTTACAAAAATACTTATGCGCCTAATCTGAAATGCACATGCACACGGAGGGCATCCGGACCTCCGGACCTCCGAACCTCCGGACCGCCTGACTACAAAAATATTCTGAGATTGGAATGAAGGAGCGCGGGGGCGGCCGGCCGCGCGACTAGTTGCCCCTCTTCTGCGTCTTAAAGCTAACCGAGAGTACCTGTCCGTTCAGCGTGTACCCGTTGAGCGCCTGGATGGCCATCGCGGCCTCGTCGCACTCGCGCATGTTCACGAACGCGAAACCTTTGTTTTTCTTAGTCTCGGGGTCCTTGATTACTTTGATCGAGTCGATAGCACCGTAAGGTCCGAACAGTTGCCAGAGCGCGAGCTCCTCCGTGTCCTCGCCGATGTTGTATACGTACACAGTGGTCTGGTGCGGGGCGGGCGGCGCGCCGGCCAGCAGCGGCACCGGGCTCGCAGGCGCGCCGAGCAGCGGCAGCGGCGAGTGGTTCGTCGCAGCCATCGGGTTGAACCGCTGCTGGCCCTTGTTGATGAAGGGCAGCGCCTTGCCCGGCGACGGCAGCAGCGGCGGCGGCGACGCTTGCGGGAAGCCGGCCGCGTAAGCCGCGGGGCGCGCGCCGAACGCCGCGCTCAGGTTGGTGCCGTTGAACGGCGCGCCGGTGCCGTTGAACACGGCCGCCGCGCCGTTGTACGCGACGCCGCCTGCGCCCGCGCCCGCGCCGCCCGACGACCTCGCGGACGGCCGCGGGACGCCCTTGTTCGTGTTCGGTTTGTTGGCGAACTTCACCACAATCGCGCCCGCGCCTGGGATTGGGGTCTGGCCGTTCATGTGCTGTATAGCGTCCTCCGCCTGCTGTCGATTCTCGAAGCACACGAACCCAATGCCCTGTGACACGCGGCTGTTGGTAATGTTGCCGAACTGACTGAACAGGTTGTTGAGTCTCTCTATTGTCATGTCAGGAGGTAGATTACTTATGTAGAGATTCGATTCGGTGTCCGGTTTGTGGCTGACCTTGTTTTCGGGGTTTAGGAGTGCAAAAGAAACTTTCAGTGTCTTCCCTTGCATGAGCAGTCCGTTGAACGCGAGGCGCGCCTTCTCTGCGTCCTCGTGCCTCTCGTATTCGATGAAGCCGTAACCTCTGTTAGCTATCAATTTGCAACTTTCGATCTTTCCCATCGCGGAAAACAAAGCATACATCATATCTCGTGTCATTAACTCCGGTATATAGTTGACCATGAGTTTGGTCGGTGACACATTGGTATTAGCGTCGCCGCCGCCATTCTCAATATTCATGTTGTTTGTTAATATTGTTCTTTTTTACGTACAAACTACACTACGTATAACAAAATATTAATAAAACTCACACAGATAAAAATTGATTGTTTTGCGACATGGAAAATGAACAAAGAACTAACACAAAAAAATCTAAACGTACTAAAACGCCAACAGCAACGCCGGTTCACAGGTCCATCATCACACGACACCAACGAGTTTGTTTTTGAAATGTTACCATTACCAGAATTATCTATTGCTGTTAGACAAACACGTTAATGTTTTAAATGTGGCACTGCCTACTTTTCTTTCAATTATTAAAAAATAACTATAATGTACGCTAATATTTCAATTACCATATGCTTCTTTTACGGATATTGTAAACAAAAAATATTATTATTTGTTCAAAACGTGGCATGTCATTATTCGTTTTTCGTAAATTTTAACATTATTGTTGTCTATGGTAGAAATAAAAAAATATTTAAACAAGACAATAATTATTTATTTTATCATACTTCAGCTCTTACATCCATATTAATAAAGTTTTTTTAAAAACGAATGTATGAATATTAGTATCAATTAATAATAAATAAATACATATATTAAATAATATTATTATGAATACATTATACCAAGATTTATTGTTTCGTTTGAATTAGGTTACCTACTAATTTATTATTATAATCACAGTATGTTTATAAGAAACATTAAAGTTTTTTTAATACATTTAAAAATGATAAATTAATAGAAAAAATTAACGAGTTTATAACTCTCACTGTTAAAAAGCGCTGAATTTATTTCTTACTTATAATAACTTACTTTTTACTTAAGAAAATAACAAGTATGTTACGTAAAAACATAACAATAAATATATTTATGTTAAACGTCAACTTTAGGAGTATGTTATCTTCGCGATGCAAATGTCTATTTCTTGATTGTTATTTGACAATAATTGGGATTTAAACCAACTTATTAAAAATTTAAGGCTATTAAAATGTTCCTGACTAACGTACTCTTAAAGAAAACGAAGAGCAAGTAAGACTTATTTTGTAAAATGGAAAATAACCTTAAGCTTTAGTAATGTGTTATTAGAAAATAAATACTTTTATAACATAAAACTTTTAAATAATATTTGAATAACCATTTCATAATTTGTTGAATATCCTCTATAATAAATTGTCATAAAATATAAATGAAGTAATATATAAATGTAAATAAATCTCTCTTCATTAATTTTACATATGAAATACTATTTTTATACTTTTGCTGCAGATATGGTCTTCATTCTGGTTTCTCCCCAAGAGTTAGCCGGACAATATTTATAAATAAATTAAACTTTAGATAGTTTTATAAAGTTTTCCATATGTAAAATCTGTCTAGAATCAATCTTATTTCAGGTCTTTTGTAATGTTTGCTTGAGTTAAAGTTTATTTTCCATGATTAGTTCTTTTAAAGTAACAAAATATAGTTTAAGAGTTATGCACAGCACACTTATTGCTTAATAAATAATCAATAACCTTAACTTATTTAATCAATAGATTGTAATGAAT
Source organism: Troides aeacus (assembly GCA_033220335.2). Classification (NCBI taxonomy): domain Eukaryota; kingdom Metazoa; phylum Arthropoda; class Insecta; order Lepidoptera; family Papilionidae; genus Troides; species Troides aeacus. The sequence continues at coordinate 1,120,130 of CM067281.1, read as the reverse complement.
ATTGATAATCATAGAAAGAGGCAATTTTTAAAGTGTAACAAGGTAACTCTGATTGTGTATAGAAAACATGAGAAAGAATTTAATTGAACTTACCCAAAGCAATTAATATTTTCTAAAGGTTAGATCATAGAGTTGGTGTTAAGGATGACTGTTAATATGAAAATTAAATTCACAGATTTATTATGGTGTTGATGGAGAGTGCAGTATCAGGACATAAGTTCAATGCTATTAGGGAAAGACTGGCTGATAAACTCGAAATAATAAGATTTGATCCATACAGTGAGTTATTATTTATATTTTTTTTTTATTCCATTAAGCTTGAGATCTTCGACAATCATTGATGTAAAGTGATATGCTCGCCATAACAATGTGTCACTAGTTAGCAGAGAGAATAAAGAAACAATAGAGCCCTACCATTATTTTTGTCACTCCTGAAATCACTGACAGTCAGATAAATAGAATGCCTTGTAGAGTTGGAACAGGTTTGAATAATCCTTAGCCCATTCAAGAACATGACCAAAGTTATGCCACTTTTCCTGTCTTATTGTGAAGAGATTATTTACTATTATGTCCTTTTATATTAATGTGTAAACAAAAAAACCTCATTATTTTAAATTATATTACATCTAGTGTGTATAATTAACGATGACTAATCAAAACTAAATGACAATAAATTAAACAGTCCACTGCATCCATGATGCAGGGGTTATTTGTTTGCCTTAACAATGACATCCCTGAATCAATTACATGGCCACATGTTCTGGAGTTACGGTTGCTAGTGTAATTTCTGAATGTGTTTGGCCAGTTGCAACTCTCATATTGTAAACATGCTGTTATAACTATATTGATGTAATGACAGCAATGCAAATACTAGATTATTCTAGGAGAGAGTAAGCTTCACCATGTTTACTGTTATTTTTATATGAAATTAAATACCAGTTATTGCATTGAAAGAAAATGTTTTCCTGTTTCAGTTCAACAAGAAAGTTTTTACAAGGAAAGGAAGAAGATAAGAAGTTTGAAATAGATGATAGAATATTACTAACTTATTGTAAATAATATAGAGCTACCATAAAAAGACCATAGATGAATTTTTTAATAGTATTTATTCAGTAATTGTACTTTAAAACAATAAACAGATGCTTCAATATAATCTGATTTTATTTATATGCTAACCAGTAAAGACAATTTTAAGTACATTCTCGGTACTCAACTATAATATTACATATAACAAATTTAGAATATATGCTTTACATTCCACTTGAGAAAATGATAATTACAAACAGCCATCATAGTATTCACATTGCTGGGACTTAGACCTACTCTAACAGCGAGAGATAAGGTCAACTATCCACTATGCTGGCTAAGTGTGGGTTCAAAGATGCTACATGTCCATAAAATGTATACCTTAAAAAATAATAGTATGTCAAGATGTTTTCCTTTAATGGAAGCTAAGCTCATTAGACATCAGCCTCAATTGAGAAATTAACAGGCCTAAATAATTATTAAATAAAGTGCTTTAAAAACGTTATTTATATAGTGCTTTTAAATTTTACATAATTTAAGACTAAACAAACATTAAATGTCAAACCTTTTATAATTAAAAACTTTTAATATAGTAAATGATATTTCTTATATCAGAAATAATATTATTATCAAACTCTGAAACGTGCACAATAATTATATGCTTCACATAGTGATAATAATTGTTTATATAATATAATAACTTAATATATTCTCACTATAATTTTACAATCTAAATTTTAAACTATATGACACAGTTAACGAACGCTTCAAATAGGTTTTTTTTATTTAAATTTTTATTAACAATAAATAGATTGTTTTAAAATCGTTTAAAAAGATAGTGCGGTGGCATTATTACAAGTTTTAAAATATATCCACAATGAGAACTTATGAATAAAATTGACTAGAATTTAATTATGTACTTAGGTGAGTAAATAATAATCAAACTTATAACAATAATATATATATATATATATATAACAATAATAAACTAGTATTTACGTTCACATAGAACATTTAATTATTGACATTTTAAGAGCTAAAACTTTGATTGAAGTTGTAATAATTACACCTACAATTTACTCAGATATATGAGTAACAGAAAATACAGGTCTGTTTTTTGGAATACTTTATAAGAGTCCCATGTCCAGCAGTGGACGTCCACTCATTGAAATCCCTTCCACTTATTTATGTACTAGATAATATAGAGTAAGGAAATAATTTCAATTAGGATTTACATGATTTTGGTCCTCTAATAACAGGGTAGGTAAGTGAAGTGGAATGATATTTATGACTACCTCCTAGTACTTGTGTATAGGTCTCAACATTGCTTGCACTGTCCGGGGAACACAGGGACTTATATGTACTGTTATAGGTTTATACTTACTGCCTACTGCATAGATATTATTTAGTTATATAACTTTACTAGATAAGATATACTTAGATACAATTATAAAAATTGCATACCATTTTGATCAAAAAAATGCATTTAATTATTGATCAGTTATTTATAAATTATTATTAGTATTACAAAATTATTCGATAATACATAGCTTTATTAATATTAATTAAATCTTTAGGTTTTGAGTGGACTCTTTAGAAAGAATACATTGGAGGTTGGAAAGTGAGGTATTTGGTTCAAGGATAACTTATTATTTTATATAAAAAGTAGTTCGAAATAGAGTTCAGCTTCAATTATTATTTTGATTCTGTTGATCCTTCCCTATAAATATATTAAAAGGTGCTTGAAAAACTCCTGTTTACATAATTGAAGATAAATATACTTAAAGATAAATATACTAAAATTCGCTTAATCATCTGTAAAATAAGGAAGGTTTATATTTGGTGACAAAAGCTCTACTTCCTCTAATTCTTCATGAAAATAAATAAGTTTTGTACAAAATTTTAAGGCATAAGAATACATAAAAAAATTTGTCATAATGTATTAAAAACAAACATTTTATGGTTGTAACAAGACATAGAACGGTGGATAGACTTGGTCTCCAGCCTATATGTTCCTACCTGTTGGTAGTGGATAAAGATCTAGATATCACACTGGCTCCTTTCAGAAGTCAAGATATGTTTTCGAAGAATTTCCGCTTGATACAATAAAAATACCACTTTAAATATAAATGCCAACGCTGTTATTATACATAACCCTTATCAAATAATATTAAGGTACATAACTTTTATATCCATCTAAATTCAGCTTTAAGCATGAATTTATATATTTAAAAAACGCTCAAAATTTTATATAAATATAGATTAAAGGGAATTATTTTTTAAAACATTAATATTCAGCACAATATTTTAAATAACTCTGAGATTGGTGCTGAACTGATAGAGTTAGTGTTTTAAAGTATAGCCTAATTTATATAAAGTATTTATAATTTTTATATAAGTATTCTTTATAACGTGTAAATAAATATTTAAATATTAAGTCCTGTGTTTATATACCAGAATAACATGAATTAATTATATTTATAAGTGTATATATCTTTCAAGTATTTATATGTAAGCACACAGTACTTGTGTAGGTATAACAACATTTTTATAATGGTCAAAGCTTTTTTACTTTAACTGTGAATACAATTAACAATAATAATAAACTAAAATAAATTACAGATGTTCTTTCTATAGGTATCCTATAACATTTTATAATATGGTTATAGTGCATTGGTGGCTGTGATCAGTAATACTTTTCGGGTCACTAGGCCTAGTGCAGAGACGGTAAAACCTTATTATAAACGTAGTTAATACTCAGTTAGTGATTAAAACTATTACCGAGTTGTTGATTATTTTGGTTTTTTGCCTTTGGAAAGTAGTGTCGTCCTCAACAATGTGGCGCTGGTTAGGATGTACACAGCACCACATTATCCTCGCCTTTGAGACACAAGATATTAAGGTTCGGTACTTAAGTATATTCAATAGCTATACCACGTACCGCTTCCCAGAGACCTGCGACCAGTCAATATTTCACATTATAGCTACAATACTGTCAAAAAAGACCATGGCGGGACTAAGTAGGCCTTACACCTGGTCAATGGTACTTGTGAATTGTTCTTTGGAGACCCTTGGTATATATATTATATGCGTCTACCCGTTAAAAGTTTCATTTGGTGATTATATTAATATAATTTTTAACAGTTAACTTATTTCTGATTACTTGTAGTACGACAAATTACTTAATAACACTGCATATTGTAACTTAACTGTATAGTAATATTGATATAGTCATAGATTATTTATGTAGGTTTACTTATATTATACTGTATGTCATATATATATTATTTTTTGGCACTACCGCGAACGACTTTGGTATGTAATATCAAAATTAAGTTATAAACAGACCTCTTGTTCCCACTGCAGGGACTCTGGCCCTTTATGAAAAGAATAGTGTCATATATGTTAACTTTATTCGTAATCTGTACAACGAGGGCAATAATAAATAAATTATTGATTTAATAAATGAATCGTAACGTCAGACTTTTTTACAGGTAAACGTTACTTTTTCAACATCGAATTAGTTTTCCTGCGACAAAACTATATTATATTCAAAACAATAGTTTATATATCACTATAGTTACTTTTTTTAGCAGACTAACTGAATATTAATACTAAAATAACTTCTATAGTTTTATAATTTTCGAAGAATTATATTCAGTTGGGACACATTGGATGCACATGCAATTATGATGCACAGAAAGTAATTATTTTTTAATGTTATCTTTTTCTTTGGAACAGTTTTTTAGAAGGGATGATTACCAAAACATTATAAATGTTTTAATTGAGCCAATACTATTAATATGACGTTTGAAACTGTTAGAGTCTTTGCCTGATGTCGTAGAGTGTAACTTAAATATAGAACTTTTAAAATTACATAGAGATCACTGCACCATTGTGTCATTTCACCATTCCACCACCGCCACTGCCACCGCCACCACTGCAGCCGTGCTCTAAGTCATCCGCTCGAGCAGCGGCGCTATGTCGGGGTACTTTCATGCGAAGAACTCCGTCTTGCTGGCCATGTCGAACTCGGCCTCTTCCATTTTATACATCTCGATGAGCTACGAAAAAGAATACTTTGTAATATAAATTGACCCATCTACGGCTTGGTTAGGATGTTTACATAACACCAAATTCCTTTCATCGCTCCTTCCTTGAAAACGATAAATAAATCATAGATCGATCATTATATAGAAACAACTAATATTATATATAGATTTAGCACAAGCGTATATGGGCATCATACAACGGCATCCAAATTGTTCTGTGTAACGTAGACTATAGACCTCAATAGATCTACATAAATTTGGATGCTAATTCAGCAAACTGCTACAACGCTGATATTCAACTGAGCCCAAGTTGCCATGGCTTCCGTCGATTCTACACACTAATACATAAACACTACTCATTCATCAACATACATAACCAACAAGAAATGCAAAATCGTATCAGCTACCAATGCTTTGTTGGTGTGTATTAAATCGAGACTCTACGAGGGTTAAATTACTTACATTGTCTACGTCCTTTGAGAGTTCCTCCAGCTGCTTGTCGTGGGTACCTTTCAGCTTCTCCTTCTCTCGCGAGTGCTTAATTATTTGAGTCTGTAACAATGATCACAAGATAGTTACATGGGCTCTACTTATTAGTAAATGTAACCTATATGCAGTGCTAGTAGTAAGAATGTTTAAGCAGCAGCTGTCGCCTTGTGACAAAGTGGCGCGTCTCTTTACTCCAAAAACCTATAATCGTAACAGGGACTCTTAGTCGTTGGGCCACAAGCGTCCTCGAAAGCCGGAATATTGTAAACTCAAAATGCCGAGTAACTACGTCACCATACCTTCCTCTCGTCCATGAACTTCTTCGTGTTGTTCTGCTTCTTCTCGCGCAGCCTCCGGTCTTTTTCCTGTTTTGTTTTTAAAGTCTTGTCGTTGGCTACCTCCTTACTTGTCTCCATACTGATCTTTGCCTGGCGAGCGTTCATTTCCTTCAGCTCCCTGATGAAATATCAGAATATATTATTGAAATCATAAATTGATATATTATGGTTCACTTAAGCTATCGTGTCTTGATATTTGTTAGGTCTAGAAATGATGAAAGGTCTCGGGGACCCAAAATCAGCCAGAATAATAAGTAATAAACTAGTCTTACGAAAGGCTTGGCTAAATTAACAATTTGTATATTCAGTGCCATTACCTGTCCTGCTTCGCCTCGAGCTGCTTCATCTGAGCGAGCTGCGTCTGCTCCATCATCTTCTTGAGCAGGTCGCGCTGCTCATCCAGGCGGCTGCGCGCGCTCGTCCATTCCTCCACGCGGTGCTTCGCGACCAGCTCACTCCACGCGGCGGACTGTTCGCCCACCAGCTTGCGGAACGCCGCGTCGTTGCTAAGTTGCTCCTTGCTGTGATTAAATACCAAATAAATAACACATATATTTACTTTTTTTTTAAATACTATAACTGATTATTCGCATGGACATTGAGGACCTGTACAAAAGTACAAATCAATAGAATAAAGAGTTTTATAATTATTGGTTGATAATCATTTTATTCATATCTATTAGTTACGATTACTAAGTTATATCTGAGGTGTAAGGAATCTAATACAAAAACTCATGGCACTCAAGTCTACCTCACCTGCTCGTGACGCACTGATCAACAAACGAGGCTCTGACTCTCACCAACACGCACTGGGTCAATATGGTGGGAAATGGCTCAAATCCTCCCATATGAACCCCTACAAACGACGGCTCCTAATGCTCAAGGCTATTATGCTGATTGTGTGAAAGTCGCGGGAAGCCGTTAGTTGCGGGTAACGCAGGCCTGATCGATGTGGAGACTTTCATGGGTGGCATATATATATGTCCAGCAGTAGATGTCTATCGGCTGATGATGAAGTTATATCTTTGAGTAAAAATATACCATCTCGTGATTCTCGGTCAGACTGATATTCAATAAGTTGGACAAAATAAGTTTGAGATCAAAATTATATAAAAAGTAACTACAGAAGAACTTTTGGATTACTCCGAGCCACTCCTGTAATCTTATCAGTGGAAAGTACACTTGATAGTTGGTCACCTATGTTTTGATATAATCGAGTTTAGCAAATCAAATTCAACTAGACTTACTTTTTCCCTTTAATCATCTTCTCCAACGCTGCACACTGCTGCTTCTGCAGCGTCATCTTCTCCTTGGCGTGACGTTTGCGCATCGTCTCCAGCTCCTTCTGCTGTTTGCGGCCGGTCTTCAGGAAGCCCTTCTCCTGACGCAGGGACTCCACAGTGATCGGCTCAAAGACTAACGGCGGCTCTGCAATGGTTTAAAATAAAATCATGCAGTTTGTTATAAGAATGAGATATCCGCCCACCAACTTTGGCTGCTAGATGTTTTAACTTTAAACATATAAGAAAATGTGTCCCAGCTGTGGAAACATCGAGAAAGTTACTATTTTTTATTTTGCCTAAGTTTAAAGACGGTGGTTGTGGAAGGTAAATAGGGGATACAAAAAGGTTAATTAAATGATGCCAACGCAGCAGATGCGACTTCTGCGATAGAAACCTAATAGGATACATATACGTCCATCTATAATAGTTAATTTTGTATTTACAATAAACGTTTATTTATTTATAATTACTAATACAGTTAAATGTACTAACTGAACGGTTAACATCAAATTTCACTTGCATCCATGAAAACAATTGTAATTACATTATATAATTGTAAAAAATCTTATACAAGTTGAATATTGTACTCTCCATTGCATGTTTCCGTAGTGTAGCGGTTATCACGTGTGCTTCACACGCACAAGGTCCCCGGTTCGATCCCGGGCGGAAACAGATCCTCTTTTTTGAAGAACATTTTAATGATTTTTTATAAAAGAAATCCCTAAGATATGCTTCATTTTTATATAAGATTTTCCTTCCTATACGACTCATTACGATATCTATGGCACTACTGGATATAAGGCCTGGAAACTCAACATTGGAAAGGAATATTCCTTTTGTCGATTATCTCTCTCTCTCTCTAGGGTCGTTCCCTCATGTCTGAGGACCGTGGTCAGTGCTAGGGTCCTTTATCTAGTATAGAGTAGCTAAAACGGATTTTACAAGATTCCTTCCCTCAAAGGGTTTGCCGGGGTTTTATGGACTGCAAAGCGGGCAGGGAACAGCTAGTATATATTATATTATATATAGCCATGTATACTTTTCCTTAAGTATCTAATTGGTTCAGTAGATGGCGTTACGACCAGATTGGTTTATTATACTGCCTCTTTTGTAGACATTATATTATTATTTCTGTACCTAGAAAAAATGCTCTGGACCAAACAAACTGTAAAATTGTTAAAACTGCATTTGTACATAGTTATTTAAAATTTATTTCTCTTATATTGAATTCTAGTTTATATATGTCTAAGTTATTTATATGTTACTTATCTGAGTCGAGTTATTTGTTGACGAAACATCGGCCATAACCATTTTGGAGGTTAACCGGAACAAATAAAAAGGAGATATTTTTTAAATAATTTCTATAGTATTTACATAAATAAAATATAACAGAAATGTACTTTCTATTGTTGACGTACTTATTTTAACTTAATTTACATGAACTTTTACATAATACGGGATAACCATTTTTATTATTTCTTAAATTTGTAAATATTTTCGGTTCATTAACTGAAAACTAAATTGTTGATCTGCTGCATTTGCATTTATTTCAGTTTATGTATAAACATGATAAATATACACTAAAACTGTAAGGTCTACCAGATAAAATAATAAATCATAAGCTCCGAAATTTAGAAAAGAACTGAATTTGTTTGTACTGCCGAACCGATTTTTTATAATACCAAACACCCTTCCGCATGAACTCGGCCGCACGCAAGTGTTGGGTGTACAGCACGACGTGGTACGTGTCGACATCGAAGATTCAAAATTGAAGTACCTTTTAGTTTCCTGTTCACCTCGAGAAACCGCGGCACAAACATGTAACTGAACATGAACTTGTTCATATCCATTTTCAATTTGGACACTAAACACCGCGTTTTTTAACTACAACTACAACGATACAGTTGGTAAGTCAGCGGGAGTAACACGCCCGCGCGGATACACGGCGGTAGACTGCTTCTAGCTCCGGCGGCGCGAATTGGGAAACGTTCAAGAAATATTCACGGCGCAAGTTGTAAGAGATAAGCGAGCAGCGGAGCGAACAGAGGAAAGTCTTAAGATTGGCAAGAGTTAGTGCTTAAGAAAGAGAAGGTGATGTTTTTAATGTCTTAACACTCGACGTTAAAGGACAATGACGTAATATATGCCTCAAGTGAAGCACAGCTGCAGCTTTTATGTTACTTGATATATACAAATAAGTTTGCTAGTCAGGATTAGAAAAAACCTAACCGCCAAACTTTAGTGCTCCTGGTATCTAACAAGGAATATCTATTTTATAAGGCAAGCGGCTTAGTTACTGAGCAACGGAAACAACGGTTACAGCAGCTTAGCCTAAAAAAGCTTAGTTAATAAAAGTAATATATATAAAGGAATATCTATAATTTTCAAGTTTTAATATTTGCAATGATCACACAGGATTGTGTAATATGTTTTTTAATCAATGAAGGTAAAATTACTGCATGAATTGATATCATCAAATTTAACAAGATATGAAGGAACTTTAGTTTATGTAAAAAAAACCTCAAAATTTAACTTTTTTTTTATTTAAAACAGGGTACAAACAATTTATATTAAGAGTTAGATTGATGGAAAGTTCGATAGTTTAATGGCTAAATTAAGGTAGAAATAGTATATATTATTAATATGCTGTCAGCTGCCCACGGAGTAGTGTTGGCCGACTGTTGCGCACGCGCAGCGGGAAGTGTGGCCGCGGGCAATTGACGTCAAGCGCCCACATTTTCAGCGGAAGAGACTCCCGGAATAAACATAACGTCCGGCGAGCAACACATTACTCGCCATTACACGTCTTATTAACCATAATCATTATTACTACAGCTCTCATTGTGAATCAATGGAATTACTTCGGTGAGTACAGTTTAAAATAAGCATGAGTGTAATTTCGATTATTTGAAAAAAAAAAAGAATCATTCAAAACAAAAACGAACAAACAAAATAGATCCTAAAAAGTAAATATATCTCGTTGTCACATGGTAACGAGTGTCGTAACTAATAATTGTTTATCATCAACAAAACTAAAAGTTTTTTTTAAACTAGATTAACATATAGTAACATTTTTGAAAACGTTTCAAAAGGAAGGTTAAGTTATATTATTTTAACACTTTTACTGGCTACAGCGTCCTTCAAATTAGTAACAACTACAACATGTGTTAAGAGGTCTACTTTATTGTATTAGTGGATTCATAGCCTGCCTTATAACAAAAGATTCCTTATGTTATATTTCATTAGAAACGTGGAGCTGTTACTAAATTACTTCGCTTTACTATCGCAGACCACATCTCTCTTTTTCTCTGGTGGTGAGATGGTCAAGCTCCCATGAGCAATAAAAAAATGTTTCCGCTTTCCGTTTTGTAATCGGGCCGCAATTTATACACTGCTGAAAATACCCGCTTGTGTCATACAGCGCTGTGTGCTGGTGGCCCGCGTTGCCCTGTGTACATCACCAACTCGCACCGCCGTACCCGATATAAACAAACCTAACGCGAAATCCAACGACCTCCAACTTCCGGTAAATACAGACGGAGTATTTTTATAATCCAACCATTTAATATTGTCTTACATTGTTTGTGAAGTGTTTGCCAAAGTATCTCGTTGAAAATAGTTCAATGCAACTATTTCTGTCACCAAAAAATTTCTTGTATACAAATATAACGTGTTTATAGTGGAAGGGCGTTGTAGCTAGTGAAATATGGTTTATAACATTCATGAAATTTTAGGAAACATTTGTTTGTAATGGAAAGCATTTGTGCAAGTTTTACACAAACCTAATAAGATTTAAAAACCTCAAGAATGATGTGGGTTGATGCAATCGTATATTCATAGATAGGCTCAAAGTGGGAACTTCCATTGGCGTAAAAGGTTCTCTTACATCTCTTATTCTCTTACTACAGGTGTCTGAACGTCCTCTGTATAGGACGTTACCAATAAAGCTCTTATTTTTACTGTAATGTATTGCTGTATAAATATTACTATATTCCATTTTGAAAATCGCTGTGGCCTGTGATTTTATTGCTCAATAGTCGGGGTAGTTTCGAACATTTTGCCTCAGATATCAAAAAAAAAGTTTACAATATATTTAATAATATACTGACCTTCCTTCTTCTCCTCGATGGTCACCTTCTTCTCGGGTGCGCTCTCCTCGATGCCCATTGCCTTCATGTTGTCGGTGCGCTCCTTGGCCGCGCCCATGAACGCGCGCGGGTCCGACAGTGCCGCCATGAAGTCTGCGCAAACGTACCACTAAACTTACAATCAGCTCTGTAGCACTTGAACAAAGACTTTAGCTTATTAAAATGATAATCACAACAAAACAAAAAAGACTACAGCATATAAGTACTAGATTTAATAACTAACAGCATTAACTTCCATAGGTATATCGATATTCATAGTATCTAATAACACTACCTAATATTTCCTCCAGAGCACAGGAAGTAGCATCTTTTCTAGAGTTGGAAGACGGTGGACCTTAATTCGATTTACGGACCATATGTCCTCCATCATATTGCTGGCGGAAGATTGTTTTTGAATTTATAACCACGTATTATAAATAAGCAGCCATAACAGGATTGCTGTATTTTAGATATAGCCGTAGAATTTTAGGTGAGATTGAGTACTAATCATTTGGTTAATGTTTGTTACTGATAACTTTGCAGCTTTAAAGAACTTAATAGAATTCAAGGCTTAACGAAATCCGTAAGCAAATTTAATACAGAAACAAAGATTGCTTTTCACCTTCGAAACCATCGGGCACGTAGATCTTGAGCTCGATGTTACAGAACAACATAGGGAGTGACATGGGGAAGTTCGCTTCGGTACGCAGGGAGATGTGCCGGTAGCCCGCCTGCAGTCCATCCAGCGGCAGGATGCGCTGCCCCAGCAGCTTGCCGTTCTCATCGTACACGCCAAATCTCAACACCGCCAAGTCCGGCAGCACCACCTGCACCAGGGACCATCCACTGCCTTTAGATTTACTCAGATTGGAGACCGTCTTAGTAGGTATGATTGCAGCGCCTTAAGCAGTCGCGTACAAACTTTATATTTACAAGTACATATCATTTTTATACTTTAAGTCATTGTTGTAGTTTGTTGTGTTAACATCCTCATTGTGATGACGTTATTTGAAATCAAGATTATATTATTTCTTTACTTTTAGCGGCTTTTATTTCTACCGTCAAACAGTATGGGAATTAATTTTTCAATTTCAAATTGATCGGTGTTGTAAGTATATTACAGGTAACGAGAGTTAATATCCTTCTCAAAGCAAAGATCACAACGTGATGAGATTAAAACATGCTAACTAGATTGGTTGACACGTGGCTAAGACTGACATTATTATTGTATTTTGAAGCGTTTTACAAATATAGCAAGACACAGCTGTGTTAAGATTAATCTTAATCACTGTAATCCGAGTTGGGTTGGTGTGGCCTTGCTCACCTTGCGGAAGAGAAACGGCTCCTCGTTGTAGACGGGGTTTAGCCCGTTGGCAGGCACCATGCGCGTCCTGAACTCCTTACGGATGGTATCTGACGGCAATCCATACATGTCCACCTCCACGTATGTTCCTACCTTCTTGTCTGACAGAAACTGTCCCGCTATCACCTGACCGTGGGAAATGCATTTGATTTTAAGTAAAAACAGGCGTTGGTTGCTTTAGCGCCATCTAGTGGAACATTATATTAAACTTAATTTCAAACAAAAGTGTTGAGTTTAAGGTTTCTTGTTTAAAGGAACAAAGTATGATATGGGGAAGCTACAAGTAGCAATAGTAAAAGAAAATGGCAGAAGTAACTGGATGGAAGAGATATCATAAATACCCATGTGGATGTGCGGATAGGTAAAGAAAGTCCATGAAAAAATTGAATGAGATTGATAAACAAACGTCGTGCCGACCATAAAGCGGAAACAGAAAAGGATAATAATGTATTCTAGTACAAAGGACTATAATAACTAGTGATACCTAAGATATTACTACATGCCAAGAAGGAACATAATAACATTGTTTCAGGTTGAAAAGCGGAATGGTTGACTACTTACTGTCCTATAATAGGCAAAGTTTAAATTACAGTAGCCCAGGACATAAAATTGTAAATTTGACGCCTATCTATCCGTAATGGAGAGGCACTTTAACGAGAAAGTAAACTACCATCTGGTGTATAATATATTCATGGCTTTGTAATAGCTGCTGAAGGCCAAGGCGATGTCAAGTAACAGATTTAAAATGAATAATATGCGCACTTGCACGGCGCACTGCGCGGCGATGACGCCGTCGACCGGTGCGTCCGCGAACGGGTCGAAGCTGCGGTCCGCGCGTCGCATGAAGTCGGGCTTCAGCAGGTACCCGCAGTTGCCGTTGTACTCGAACTTGCCCTGGTTCAGCTGCATCGGCAGATCGGACGTCTGGAAGTTCAGCGACACCATCTGGCAGCCCGCGTTCCAGAACACCTGTTGGTACAAAGCCGTTTAAGATTTATTGCGTTAAGCAAAAGATGAATGTTTTACTAGTAGGGACTCCGTGTGAATAGATATCATCACAACGCCTATTTCCGCCACAAAATAGTACCTTGTACATATTAGGTTGGGGAAAAAGAAATCCATTATTTTTTCGGTAGATGGCTGTAGTGATAAATTTCTCGTAAAGTATCGATCAAACAGTTTCAGATTTATGCTCGTTGGAAAGGTGACATTTCGCAGTAAAAAAATTCTTTTGCTGTTTTTTGTTTGGTGCATTCAATTGTGAGTTACAGGGTGTTAAAAATGGAAGTGAACAAAGAGAAAATTCGGTACATTTTACAGTTTTTCTTTGACAAAAGGCGAAAATGCAAGCCAGACGGCTAAAATTGTGAATGGTGTTTATGGACCCGATACTGTAACAGCCAATTATGTGCAATTTTGGTTTCATAGATTCCGTTCAGGAATTTTTGATGTTAAAGATGCACCTCGCACAGGTAGGCCGGTCGCCGAAAATGTCGATAAAATCGGAGAAATGATCGAAGTTGACCGGCATGTTAGCAGTCGTAACATCGCCCAGGAGCTAAAAATGGACCACAAAACAGTTTTAAACCATTTACACAAAGCTGGATTCAAAAAGAAGCTCGATGCTTGGGTGCCACACCAATTAACAGAAAAAAACATGATGGATCGAATTTCCATCTGCGAAGCCTTGGCCAAACGGAATGAGATAGACCCATTTCTTAAACGGATGGTGACTGGAGATGAGAAATGGATCACATACGATAACCCTGTGCGAAAACGATCATGGTCAAAGAGCGGTGAAGCTCCTCAAACGGTGGCCAAACCAGAACTAACGGCCAGGAAGGTTCTGCTGTGCATTTGGTGGGACTGGAAGGGGATTATTTATTATGAGTTGTTTCCGTATGGCCAAGAACTAAATTCTGATCTCTACTGTCAACAACTGGACCGTTTGAAGATAGCAATTGACCAGAAACGGCCAGAATTGGCCAACATGAGAGGTGTCGTGTTCCACCAGGACAACGCTAGGCCACACACGTCTACAGTGACTCGCCAGAAACTTCGGGAGCTTGGTTGGGAAGTTTTAATGCATCCGCCATACAGGCCGGACTTGGCACCAAGCGATTACCATCTTTTTCTTGTATTACAAAATTTCTTTAGTGATAAAAAATTGGCATCTAGGGAAGATTGTGAAAATCGGCTACTAGAGTTTTTTGCAAATAGAGACCAGGACTTCTACGAGAGAGGCATTATGAAGTTACCTTTAAAATGGCAACAAATCATAGAACAAAACGGTGCATATTTGACCCAAATCGGACAATCCGAAGCATCTAAATAAAGTCCTGAAGTTCATATAAAAATAATGGATTTCTTTTTCCCCAACCTATTATTACAGTGTTCCAATTATAATTGTAGCTAGTGAAATTGCTGGTGTAACGATTTTTCTTCAAGAAAACACAGTTTGTTTCGGTATTTATTTAGCTAATTAGCGTTACGTTGTGATGAGGCGTAACACA
Organism: Troides aeacus; assembly: GCA_033220335.2. Taxonomy (NCBI): domain Eukaryota; kingdom Metazoa; phylum Arthropoda; class Insecta; order Lepidoptera; family Papilionidae; genus Troides; species Troides aeacus. The sequence goes on along the minus strand of CM067281.1, from coordinate 1,104,939 downwards.
GGGAAACGTGTTGGCGGTTCAGTCTAATAATACAATAAAAAAAATGTTAATAATAATTTATTAGGCAATAGCCTGTGCCCAGACGTGGGATAGAGTTAGAGACGGTCACCTGCGGCATGTAGTTGGAGGAGTCGGCCCGAGTGCCCTTCGGATAGATCCTGGACATCTGCCGCTTGTTGTAGTTAACAAAATCGATCGCCTGCGACTTCAGGTAGTTCATGCCGGTCGTCTCCGCGAACGAGGACATGTTGTGATAGATGTTCTTTTCTGCAACGGTGAAAATATTCAAAGTATGTACAGTATACTGTCAAAGTAGGTTAAAAATAAATGAAAATATGTCTGTTAATCTTCAATTAGTAAAAATAATAATGAGTAAATTAATTGGTGGTAATTTTTTAATTAACTCACTCTCTGCCTCCTCGAAGCCCTGGAACTTGATGGGCTGGGCATAGTTGACCATGGAGGAAAGCCAAGGGTGTACGTTAGTAGTGGAGCCCGTGTACTGCACCGGGGGTGGTGCGTCATCACCGCCGGTGGCTGCTTCCGCCACAATCTCTTCAGGCTAATAAACAGATTGAGATGAAGTAACAATTCATGAAATAGTTTGAAAACTCGGGTAAAATGTCCCGGCATACCTTTTTTTCTGGCACGACGACTGCCGATGCGTCCTCTTTAACCTCGTCCTCGATAACAAATTGCCCCTGCCTGAACAGCTCCAGCTCTTGTTTTTCCACCTCCGGTTTCAAACGTTTATTCTTGATCATAATCTTGCGCTTCAGAGCCGATGGCGGTGGCAGTGGTGCGCCTGGCTCCAACTAGAAACAAATCCATTATTTTGTTGGGAAGGTAAAGAAACGAGCAAGCGAACGACGATGAAGTTGTATACTAATTTTTCAATGAAACTTCAACGAAAATATTTAAGGAGCAGATTGGTGCGATGATCATGAAATGGCTGTACCGAAATTTCTGAATAAGCTCCTAAATACTAAGAATACTCTCAACGGAGTTCTTATATAACCTATTTACGTGTTAAATGTTTAACATCCCGTTTATTAAGAAGACAATTTAAAATAGCGTTATATCTCTCATACCGGATGCTCCGACAGCGGTTCCTTGAGCAGCAAGTCCCCGAGGATCTCGTCGCAGTACTTAGCTAGCTTGTACTGCTGTGCCTTGCAGCAGTGGTTCTCGAATGAGAGGATAACGGGGCAGTCCGATGTGACGAAGGCGGTATCACGCAGTGCGTATATCACGTCCCGGAATAGGATGTCCGTGCACATTGCCATGCCGTGCGTTATGATCGGCTCCTCATCTTCACCCTTGCCGTCCCAACAGTCCAGTTCAACACATCTGAAAGTTTTTCGGAAGTGAGATAAAATCAAAAACTTTAAAAATTTAACGATGGGTTTTGAACTCCAGGTCTTGTATTATTTCACGATCGTTATCAGATGATAGAGGTACATTGCAGCATATAGCCATCTACCAGAAATCTCCATCCGTCCAATCTGCAGATTCAGTAGCATTTTGCGAACTTCATCAGATCGATCACCTGTCCATCTTATGAAGTCTCGCGGCAAGAGTACAGTGTGCTATATATCTAAAATTGTTATAGACTCTCTTCTGGGGAAAGTTCATAGGTCTCTGTGTGAAGAGTAAGTTTTGTTCGCTCGTTATGAGACTTAAGAAGATGAGATTTCAGAGTTAGTCTGCAGAAGATAGTGTTCACGTATACACGTTTGTGAACATTCTTTAATAGAAAACCTGTTGAAGTAGCTTTAATAGCTATAACGCTATCAAACCGACGTGAACTATGCATATTAGACAGCAAACATATGCGCTGCGATAGTATCTACATATACTGATACACTTCTTCCGCATTCATTCATAAAATGAACCCACCTGCACCCAGCGAGCAGCACCTGCCGGTACATCTCCACGGAGCTCTTGCCTCCGAATTGCCGACCGGAGAGATACGTGTTATGTGAGGAGTTGATGTAGTAGTGGGCAAGCGGCTGGTCCATGTCCATGTACGTATCGAGCCGGTCCAAGAACACAGGCGCGTTCTCGTCCGACATCAGGTAACGGATGAGGCCGTCCTTTGTAAGACATTCTGCGGAAAATAGTGACAAAATTATATTAAGTTGAGTTGTTAACAAACTGCTACACAATCGTACGAGATGAGCTGGATAGGAACCGGTGGAAACAGATCATCTGCTCCAGACAGCAACCCTACCACTGACCACGATCCTCAGACACGAAGGAACGATCATAGAGAGAGATTAATGAACTTACAAAGGGATTTACAAATAGGCTCAAAAGGCCCCTGAAGGAAGAAGTCTATGCCCGGAATATTTCTGCGCTATCATTACGAAACCCATGGAAAAGTTAAGGTCACCGATACAACCTTAAGGATTACTAGATTTAAATGGAAATGGCCAAGGCTCTGACTGATGAGACAGTAAGTCCCCAGAGTGACTGTTGTGCTTATCAGTAGATATAATGCTAGAAAGACTACCCTACGATGAATCGACAAACTTGTGAAGACTATTCTAAAACGTTCAAGCACAGCGTAGGATTGACTGGAATAGAGATCTTTGAGGAAAGCCTATGTCCAACAGTAGGCATCTGTCAGTTGATGATGATGATTAACTAATAGTTCCTTTCCTTAGTTTGAATTACAAAATACAGAACGAAAAAAAACATCTCTGTAAAGGAGTATGTATCTTTTATGTGGTCTCTAGTCTTAAAGAGTACAAAGGCATACTGACTCGCGGTCTTAGCTTCCTCATTCTGCTCGTAGTCGGTGATGATCTCGACGGCGCGCTTGTCATCGTACAGTGGGTACAGGATCTCGTTGAGGCGAGGGTCGCGCTGTTTCTCGTTCAGAAAGTTCACGAACTGGTCCAGGTTGATCCGGTCGGATTTTCCCTGGGTGCTGTGGATATGGTCAATTTATATCACTAAAACTTCTTGTGTGAGATTTGTATTCACGTTACGTTGCATAAAACTAAAGTAAGTAAAGAACTTTTTATTTTTTGTTTGGTTTGAAAGAGGATCTACATATTTCTTTTCTGGTTTCCTGAATAGATAAGTTATGAAGAAGCTTATGTCGAGTCAAGGATCTATCGGCTGATGATGATGATGAAGCTATGAAGAACTTGCTTTTAATAAAAAAAATTTTGCTATAGAAACCACATACATATATAAAGCATATTATAAGAAATGTGGGCGACTCACATCGATCTAAACAACTCCTCGATGTCATTCCTCGGGCAGATCTTGTGGTACAGAGCATAGAACTTGTCGAACGTGAACGCTTCCTTCTCCATAGCCTCGTTCTTGCCCGACGGCAGGCCTAGCTCGGAGAGACATTGATAGACCAGCTTCTCCGTTTTCCCGGAGGCGAATGTACGGGCGACCACTTTGACAGGGACCTTGCCGCGGGGATCCGTGAGGAAACACAGCCGCATCCAACTAAGGGTACAATCGTGACGTTACAAAAACACCTCAAAATCAAAAATAAATAAAATGAAAAAAATAATTATTGATTATAGAGATATACGACTTGGTGAACATTATAGAGATTCTTAGGATTTAAATGGAATCGGAACGCTAGTGCTAGGAAAGGGTTGCGAAAGCCTATGTCCAGTAGTGGACAACGGTCGCCTTAATGATGCGGATGGACTGTGATCACATGTACATATAAAACGTGTCTATATAAAAAATATTTTTTGATCAGGGATTTAAAAAAGTAATATCTGCTAGAAAATAAACACTGTCAATAGTTTTTAATCAAAGGCATCTTTTGCTTGGATTCTTTTAAAGTTAGTAAGATATCTGAAGAGAACAAAAGCGGAATTAATCATACTCTCCAAAAAGTCTGATATCTTTTAGTGAATGTTATTAAGTCATTTGTTAGGGTGTCGGTTAAAGCTCTCCAGGAAAGATTTCCACTGTGTTTAAGCAATTCGCTGGAACAATATTAAATTACTGTAACAAAAGGCACTTCCAAGAGCGTACTTCCTCTAACATTGCGTATAACAAAAGAAGGAATCTGGAAAATTCATTTACGCTCGGACTTCGCAAACCGGGCTGAGCTTTGATCAAAGTAAAAACGTTCTTCATTAGCAACCTCGTTTCCTTAATCATAATGGAGGTCAATTGTGATGAATTTATTTACTACACTACCATACATTTTAAATAATGCATATTGCTGCTAAAAAACTTTAGCAAAAGTCAAGCTCTTCAGGTTTTCTTATTTTCTTTACCTACCTATAATTCTTACCTTATTCTTTATTTTGCCAAGTATAGTAATTAGAAAAGCATCGAGAATCATTGTCTGATATATAAGGCTTCGTAAATCATATAGGCTGTATAAACCAAACGTTAGATAGGCCTTAATTGTGATAAGGTATCATTTTTACATAATAAAATATAGTATAATACATAGCTTATTCTTTTCCGTGTATGATAATACGAAATAAATTAGTTGAAGATGTACAGCGGAAACACTTAGGTTAGAAACATCTGTAATTCATGACATACATGATCATCGTGTAAAATTGAATTTACGACCAAAATATAAAAGTCTACGCGAATACATTTAATAAGTTTGCATATATTATAATAGGTTAGCAAATATCTCCCTTCCGCCTTTTTGTCTTTTGAATTTCGCGGCTATGTACAAAGCGCTACAGAGCTCGTATCTGGCAATACCATACATAATTTGAAAGGTCTTGACATAACCTACAAAACGACGCTATGCATAATTAGTTTGGATATTGCGTTCAACAGTTATAGACGTGTAAACATGCGAGTTCACTAACGCCGAATTTGCGCTATTTTAAAGTTTTCCTTCGTTAAAGGCAAATCCGCTAGAGAAACGTTCCGTGAGATTAATGGTGTTTTGGGGGATGGTACTCTATCACTTCGAACCGCGGAGGAATGGTTTCGACGATTCAGAGCCGGTGAAAACGACACCATGGATAAGCCAGCCGGCGGAAGACCTGTGACGACAAATACTGATCAAATCATGGACTACATCGAGTTAGACCGGCATGTGGCATCTCGTGACATCGCCCAGGAGATGGGAGTTAGTCACCAAACCATTTTAAACCATCTGCAGAAGGCTGGATACAAAAAAAAGCTTGATGTTTGGGTGCCGCATGATTTGACGCAAAAAAACCTTCTGGACCGAATCAATGCCTGCGATATGCTGCTGAAACGGAACGAACTCGACCCATTCTTGAAGCGGATGGTGACTGGCGACGAAAAATGGATCACATACGACAATATCAAGCGAAAACGGTCGTGGTCGAAGGCCGGTGAATCGTCACAAACAGTGGCCAAGCCGGGATTGACGGCCAGGAAGGTTTTGCTGTGTGTTTGGTGGGATTGGAAGGGAATCATCCACTATGAGCTGCTCCCATATGGCCAGACGCTTAATTCTACCATCTACTGCGAACAACTGGACCGCTTGAAGCAGGCGATCGACCAGAAGCGTCCAGAATTGGCCAACAGGAAGGGTGTAGTGTTCCACCAGGACAACACCAGACCACACACTTCGTTGATGACTCGTCAGAAGCTACGGGAGCTCGGATGGGAGGTTTTATCGCATCCACTATATAGCCCGGACATAGCGCCAAGTGATTACCACCTGTTCCTGTCCATGGTGAACGCCCTTGGTGGTGTAAAGTTGAACTCAAAAGAGGCTTGTGAAAAGTGGCTGTCCGAGTTCTTCGCAAATAAGGAGGGGGGCTTCTACGATGGAGGTATTATGAAGTTGCCGTCTAGATGGAAACAGATTATCGAACAAAACGGCGCATATTTGAACTAAATCCGATCACTGTAACACTTTTTATAAAGCATTGACGAAAGAGCAAAAAAGCGGAAGGGAGATATTTGGCAACCTTATATAATGGCACCTCTCGAACCTCGCAAATGATGTGGTTCATAACAACTGATTTTTGTAGTCCAGTAACCAATTCACTAAAAATTATTCTACTTTTAGTTGTTAAAATCAAAAAAAGTATGTGTTGTATAGTAATTCAAACAATAAACTAAAGTAATAGCGTGAATTACACTTTTACAAGGCCAGGACTTATCACGAAGAAAGTCGACGACAATAAATTACCTGAATAAACGGTTCCTTTGGTTTCAATTTGCGTTACTTGGGAACAAACGATTTACAAACGACAAAAAACAAGAGAGGGGTTGTTGGGTATAACCTAATATCAAAACAATTCAATTTATCTTGCAAATTGCGTTTCCATAAAGTTACACAAAATATTAAAAAAAAAAAACGATGTACACTACATTTGTAGCTTAGTTACTGTTCTAAATATTAAATAAATAAGGATGAAAAAAAATCATGATATTTTACCCAGGTGGAAACAGGCTTAAGCAAGGATTCACATAGTATGATACACACATAGAATTATATATACAATACTTGTTGGAAGCTACACAAATATTATTGCACAAAGGTTTCAAAGCGGAGAAGTAAATTAAAATAAAAGAAAAAAATACTCAAGTAGTTATTTTTTACACAAACATATATAAAATTATTACATTTTTATCTTCATTATAGAGTATATATTTTAATTATAATTTCCCATTGTAAATCTTATGGATACTCCATGAAAGTTAAATACTTCTTAAAATGTTTTCAGTTTTAGATCACAGTTTCGTTACATCACAATGAATAGAGGAAGGGTAAAAAAATATGTTTTATATGATATAGTAAAGCATACAGTTCAATGTTTAAGTGCAGTTATATTTATATATTTTCTACATGTAAAAGTTAGCACTCGAACAGGCACACACAACAGAAGGTACATACTGCTTCATCAGACTAGTTCTCGGGCACACATTGTTGATTTTGTTGTTGTGTGTTATTTCGCGAAGCGCCTCCTTCCACACCTTACGTCGAAAATCAAAAATTAATATAAACATGCATTATATAAGTTGTATACTAATTGATATTGCGAGATTTTTTTCAAAACAAAATTAATAAAAAAACACATTACACTAAATATCAACGGATATACAAATGTTATAAAATCAAGAGGAAAGCAGGTAATGAAGTGTTATATTGCAGCGTTGAATCTCCCGAAGAAGGCTTAAGCGTTACCGACAAGAAAGCCGCATGCATCGGCGCGCATGCGCGACCACTTACTGTTTCTTGAGGCACGTCATCGGGCACACGTTGTTCGCTTTCACATTGTGAGTGATTTTCCTCAAGCCGTCAAGCCAAACCTTCGCGTAAATAAGCATAATTAACTAACACATCTTCACAAAAATCTTTAGAGACATTCACGGCAAATTTTAGTAAAAATTATTTATCTGTAACTCTCGCAAACAGTACACTGTGAAACAGTTAAGTAAATAGTAAAAGTTTGAATTGGACTATCGAAACATGTTTGAGATATTGGGCGGGCACGCTTCATTGTATCTTATTGACAAATCGTGTGAAATTAAAGTCAATGCATTTGCAGAAACGTAACTTAATTTATACTGTATAAGAGCCAGGTCCACACTAGCTCGTGATGCAGAAGGAACAGGTGGGACTAACCTTGGCGGTGGCGGCGTCCGGGCAGACGACGTGCTGGTAGTTGATGTTGATGTAGTCGGTACCGCTACAGATAGTAAGCGATTTGTCCTCTAAAGCGTCTCCATGCTTGTTTATCAGGTTGGTGCTTAGTTTTGATTCTTGCTGCAAGGTTATTATGTTATAATTATGCATTAAAATGAATAAACTTATTGCTTTCACATTCTTTGATTTTGATATACACTTCATTAACTTCAGCCGATAGACGTCTATTGCTGGACATTGGCCTGTCCCAAAGATCTCCACATAGAGTCAGCTTGGTTGATTAGCTTCTGCTACCGCTGGGAACTGGAGACTAGTATATAAGAGTTCATGTGGGGGATTTGGCCCAATACGGGTTGGTGGGAGCTAGAGCCTCGTTTGTTGATTAGCAGAGTACATCGCGAGCAGGTGAAGTTGGCTTGGGTCGCATGACGTGTTGTGCGGGACCGCTAACACCCCTGATATGCATTTAACTTTATCTAACTTTACCAACATTGTTAAAACTTGTCCAAATGATGGTTTATCTTTAAGTCTATTCACAATAGTATTGTCTTATACCGAACGCGCACATTTTCTCCTTCAAACAACAGTGAGCTAAGATTTGTGTTTACCGTGTAAATATCCTAATACGCTCATTTGGTTACTCTGTCGTATAAAAAACATGCGAACGGAGAGTTTGAGCTCGTTACCCTGTAAAGGTAACAAATTAACTTTAACATAGCTTACAAGTTGTTAAGTTTTCAGATTACAACAATTCGTAAATCTGTCTTCACCATTTATGATATCATTCGGCGGTTTATAGCGGCGTGATGTTAACCCATTTGTACGTCGGTAAAAGCTTTCATTGGGATATTGCAATTGGTATAATGGCTCGTATTGACGAGTAAACAAATCTGCCAACAGGCAGTGCTTCTATTTCGATCCGTGCGTAGCCATTACAAACGTAAATGTAATTATTCAACGTCAGATGCAGGGGCGGGGGCGGCGGCCATGTTGGATCCGTGACGTCACCGATTCGCGAAATAATACACGAACGGTAAACAAATGTGTATGAATGTTTATGATTTTAATACTTAGTTATCACTAAAGCTTTTAGATTTAATTTGGATACACTCTGCATAACGCTTTTTAGGCAGTTATACATATATATATATATATATATACAACCACCAGTCATATATCAGTGCATCATTTACCATGTGTTGAACGTTCTGGTCGTCTTGAAAAGTACCAGAGAAAAGTAAAGAATTCCAGTTGCTTTTTTGCGAACAGTGGGTAGCCACAAAACAGCAGTGTGTAAACAATTCAGAGACAGGAGTGTAGAGATGCGCTTCCATGTGTCGAGGAATTAAATGTGTGCTTTGTGGTTGCTTCGCATCTCTAATGTTTCTTTGATCTCGCCGCCACGTTTACTGAAGGTAGACCATGACTGATTATCTTTCCATGATATGCCGCCGATGTAATTTCTTTGTGTACCCACCCACTGGCTAATTTTAGAGGCTTTAGAAAAACAAACAAACGGTACAAGTTTTTAGTATCTATCATGAAGGATTGTTAATAAAGCTGTCTAATGTTGATCTTTGGGGAGGCCTATGTCCAGCAGTAGTCGTCTATCGGCTGATGATGAATGTTCTTTATCGAATTTTAAAGAATTGGAATATAGAATTGAATAAAATATTTTCTATCTGCTTTGATGGATATTTTTTTGTCCTGAAAGTTGGATAGAGAAATTTGCTGGACCGGAAGCAAAGCATGTGTAACATAATAGCGACAGGGTTTCCAGATTTGTTAATAACAAATATTATGAGAAAAATTACAAGTTTCTCCCATACAAAAAACTCCAATTTTCGCGGCGGGACGTTCACGAGATGGTAAGTGATACGTCGGCACAGAACGTGGCGCTAGTCAGGATGATGTACATTGCACCACATTACACTCATCGCTTTGAGACATAAGATATTGAGTCTCATTACTTCAGTAATTTCACTAGCTACAGAGACCTTGAAACGGGAACACAATAATCTTTGCACAGTACTGTTTGTCGGCAGATATAGACGCTGCAGTGGTATCTACCTAGATGGTCTCCGGCAACAGAGACACTATCACCAGTGTGACTTTCCCTTAAAAAATGTAGAGATTGATTAGATGAGATTTCAGATCAATAAGTTAGAAGAATAATAGTCTAGATGTTACGTATCATCATCAGCCGATGTACATCCACTGCTGGACACTGATCGGTCTCGCGTTGCTCGCATCCATTGGGTTCCCGCTACTCTCACCAGATCGTCGGTCCACCTGGTGCGAGGCCTCTCAACACCACGTCTACCGGTACGCGGGCGCCAATCGAGGACCTTACTACCCCATCGGCTGTCCACTGTCACTTAAGTCTAGTAATCTTTTGGGCTTTGTCGATGACCTAGATGTTAAGCACTTAACATAAAAATTTACCTTTGGCACCCCACCGGACCGCACGTCGCTCACTTGGCAAAGCTCGATGACGTCACCATCCTGTAAACAGAGTGTTTCATTTAAACAAAGAGGTCTTCTCGAAGCATCTACTGTGTTGATAGCACAATGAAGTACAGGACGTGACTATCGCCTTCACACATATTCTGCTGAGGCAGAGAGTCTAGACACCGGCAACATCTAGAATTTGAAATTATCATCAGGGCTATTAGAAGTAACTAAAGCTATTATATGGGATATCTTCTTCTTGGTCGGTATCACTCTTGACAGAATGGTCGTGGTCGTCACTTTAGGTATTGGTAGCAAGTTGTTAAAACATGTCGCGATTCTTCTCTAATGGCCGCCTTCCTAGTACATTTGTATAGTGGCAATGATGATGAGCCATATACTGCCGCCTTTATCTGATCAGTCCATCTCTTACGCGGTCTTCCTCGTGGCCACATATCCACGGGAATAATACAGTCACCTTGGTATGGGATATATAGGTATAAACTCAGCAAATTCCTCAACATGTGAAAATACTGGTTGTAGATCTCTATTGCCGGAGATCGTCTAGGTAGGTTACCACAGCAAAGCCTATTTCTACTGTCAAACATTGCTGTGCAAACATTTCTGTATTATGGTTTGAAAGGCGCTATACCTAGTGTAATTACTGGGGTAACGAGACTCAACATCTTATATCTCAGACGACGAGCGCAATGTTTGTGCAGTGTATATCATCCTGACTGGCCTGAAAAAGGAGGTTCTAATTTCGAGGTGTTCCTGGCAATTTTTGTTAGTAACACCTCGAAATAAGTGTGTGTTTAACCTTTAATTGTGTCTTGGTGCAAAGATGGTTTGAGCGCTAGTCTTTTGCCCTGAGGTCTCCAAGTTAGAATCCAAGTATACTTGTAGAGCCTAGAAAGGATTTGTAAAAACGACTACCTCCAAATGTGTTTTTTATATTTAATTAAGCAACGGGACAGGCGGGATAAGATGTTGAGTCTCGTTTCCTTAGTAATTCAACTATCTACAGCGCCCTTAAAACCGGAACACAGTAATATTTGTACAGTGAGACGGTCATCGGCAACAGAGTCCTACCAACAGTGTTTATCCAGTGATCCCTGCGTGATCAAATTAGAAATGAGGAGATCTGCAGAACTAAGGTCACCGATACTGTGGAAATTATTACTATGCTCAAGTGGCGAATGCAGGACACATCGCTCGAAGGTCTGACGGCTGATGGGGCAGCATAGTCCTCATAGAAATAGTGTTGGTGTCAGGGAGGTTTATATGCAATAGTGCACGTCTGTCGGTCGAAGATGATGATATTTCATCACCGTCACCACCAGCCTGTTGACGTCCGCCACTGGCTATTGCGGTGTTTATACTTGTATCAACATTTCATATATCACTAGTAACGGACGCTGAAGCAATATTTCATTCAAATTTCAGTTAGTCCGTTTACAGATTTATTCAATTGTATTCCATTTCAACAATTACTTTGTTGAAATTATCATTTCTAATGTATTCGTGGGAGAATTCATGAATTGTAATACAATAGTATAATAGTAATACTGTTGACAGATAGATATCCGCGTCAATAATATATGCACATACCGACATGTTTACATTTACACTACGAATGAAACATTCACAAAAACAATTAAGCAATCAAAGAATACTTTAGTTGAAACAAAAATTATATGTACTAGCTATTCCCCTTCCGCTTTTCCGACCGTAATATAAAATTATCCTTGAAATTTGTCTCAAATATTGGGGAATGACCGCAACCGCAATGACTTTCATACCAACCGTTACTATAGCAATCGCATCTTCTCTTTCGTGTACTTCATAACTGAAGATCGTGCTTATCCTGAAAAGTTCTTAATGACGCGTCAACCAGCTGCCTCCACACCGCCCTGTTTTCGGCACGTGTCAGGGCATTCGGAATGTTGGTGCCGAAGATTGCCTGTGTCTGGTCGGACCATAGAGCAGACGACCGAGCTCGTGATCTCTTGCCCCCGAACTTCCCTACTATATCTGGCTGTCTCCGGACAGTATGGCCAAAGTAACTTGGGATTCATTTGTAGCAAATGGTGGACAATCTGGTAGTGATTTTGCAACCGCGTAAATAATACCGATTTGAAATGTTTATAAAAGTTAACTAGAAATAAAATGATAAAGGATCTATGAAATTCAAAAGGTAATTAGCCTTTAACAATCTACAAACTATTCCGCGTCGAGTGCTCGTGTTCCCGCGTACATACGTGCACTGATTTTCACGTGATTGGCGAATGCACAAAACGAATTTTTATTACATATATATTATCATCAGCAGATAGACGTCCACTGATGGACACAGGCCTCCCCCGCAGATTCCCACAAGGGATGGAGACTCATGGGGGAAATTAGGCCATTTCCAAATACAGTGGCCCAATGTGGATTGAAAGTTTTTCATTATATATATATTGATATATCGTTTTTTTTTTATGCTGAAACTGTTATACTGGTGTGATGGCAGATTTATATCATCCAAATTCCTCTACTCGGAATCGAACAAGGGACATCCACGTTACAAAGTGATTGGTAAGAAACTTTAGAATGAAGACAGAATATAATTTTTAATACTGTTAAGTAGTAAAAAAGGCACACAAAAGAAAATCTACAGCGGTGTACGTGTAGTTGTGTTTAACATCCGGTGCCATCCTGCAGCCGCTCTCATTTCCTGAAAGGTTTCAAGAGTTTGCACTCGGGAGGAAATTGCGTTTAGTATACGATAGCGCGCTATCTGGAACAACGTGAACACGATACAATATATTACTTTTATTTGGGTTTTGAGGCTTTTATCTTGAATCAGGGATGTACCAACGCTGTCAACGAAAATATAGTATCATAATCAGCCGATAGACGTCCACTGCTGGATATAGACCTCCTTCAAGGATCTCTACATCAATCGGTGCGCGTTGCTCGCTTGCATTAGGTTATCACCACATCGTGGGTCTACCTTGTGGAAGGCCTCCCAACACTACGTCTACCGGTACGCGGGTGACACTCGAGCACTCTACTGCCCCTTGGCCTGTGGGTCTTTCCAGCAATGTGCTATGCCCGCTGCCACATAAGTCTAGCAATCTTAAAATACTATATATAATCTAAAAGTATTAACTAAAAAATTGATAATTAAATTTAACTATTATAAACATAAAATAAAACATCGCGCTGACTTAGGTTTTTTTTTGATCAATTAAGCGATGAGACGAGCGGAACATTCACCTGATGATAAGTAATATGCCCGTCCATAACAACGTGGTGGTAGGGTGAGATGGTACGCAAATTGCATTCGTCGCCCGAGATATGTGATGTTGAGATTGGTTACCCCAGTAATTACACTAGCTATAACGCCTTTCAAAATGGAAAAGTAATGTTAGCACACTAAAGTTTAGCGGCAGAAATAGGCACTGCGATGGTACCTACCTAGACAGACGGCCTTCGGCAGCAGACCTACCAGTAAATCTTATTGTTTTTGTAAGAAAATATACTAATGATCTGGTAAAAATCGCGGGAACCCATTGGATGCGAGCAACGCGGGACCGGTCGATGTACAGATTTATGGAGGAGGCCTATGTCCAGCAGTGGACGTCTATCGGCTGACGATGAGAAAATATTGCGAGTTTCAGTGACACAAATATTGGAAGGGTTGTTATTACGTATGTTTACGAACGATTTAAGAAGAATATATATGAAGGTAGTGAATGATTGGATATGTCTGCCGGCCATTGGTGCCCACCTGATGCATGGACAGGCCGTGTGTGATGTAGGAATTTTTGAAAATGAAATGGCTTCTTAACTAAATCGTTTTATCATCAAACAGGTTGCTTGCTTACTTACTATCATGATAGTCAAGCCTACAATACCGGGTCATGCTTACAATTCCGGGATCCCGAATACCGGATTATCGGACGATTTTTGTCCGTTATTAAAAACCGGTATTTATGTAAAAATACCGGTATTTTGGTATTACATTAGTTGATAAAAATTTGAAGAAATTAAATTTTGTATTCAAAAAGCGCTTATTGACATTAGTTCTGATATTCATTTTTCTGACGAAGAATTTCTTATCTTCATTGCTGGTCTACATTAGAATTATTACTAGAGTTATACTACATTGCAATTACATTAGAATTATTGGAAGCATTAAAATCTCGAATTTTACAGCGACGAACTAAATTATCACAAATACTTCAGTATCTGTAAAAGGGCTCACAAGATGTTGGAGAAGTATTTAAACGCATATCCAAATTTAGAACCATTAAAAAAATTGTAAGATTAACTAAACGGCTCCCAAATGAAAATCTAGAAGATAGAGAAGATATGGAAATTGTGCAAGAAGCATCCCTTCCGATATCTTCCCAAATTAGTAATGAAACAGTATTAGATTCTGACAAGGTAAATGTAAACCCATTAAAGAAAAAACTACAGGCAACAATAGACGAAACACTAAATACTTCACCCGTGCCTGGGTTTAAAAAATTCTAGGTCTGGAACAGAAAACAAAACATGAAATTACTTTTTTTGAAAGAAAAACAGGTACAATAGGAACGTATTTACAAAATGTGTATGCTTTCTTAACTACAACGGTGACAACGGAGACAACAGTGCCGACGCGTGTAGGATCAGAAGGAGCTTTTTCAGTCTCTGGTTACATTTGTACGAAAATTCGGTCCTCGCTTGATGATTGATTGTCTGTGTTTTTTAGGAGCATACTTTAATAGACAAAACGCAAGTTCTTAATATTATTTCATAAATACTTTCCAATTTAATTATATTTTTTGCTCCTTTTATTATACAATGGAATACGAGCCTATTATATGTAAAATGTAACATAGTATTTAATATGTTCTTTTTCTTACTTGCACGTTTTTTTGTATCTATCTACTCCTACTTTCTATGTAATAAAATAAATAATATCTACTCATTTCAGAACAATATTTATTGGATTTCATATATTATTTGTTAACAAGTCAATATAACAACTGAGGTAAGTAAAATTTAATTAGTAAATTTTTTATTATTAATACCGGTTTTAATACCGGTATCCCGATATTTAAAATTTAGAATATCTAATACCGGTATTCACATTTTAGTTCGGTATTGTAAGCCCTAGTCAAGCGGTAGACTAACGCAATAATAGTAATAAATGGTGAATCTATTGAAATAAACCCATTTATGATATTGAATAGTCTTGATAGGAACCTGTCGACGGCAAACTATTGAATGGAATGTCGGAGCTGACGTTGAAAGGTATAAAAGCGGGGCCCTGTCGGGAACAATGTCGCTCGTTGGATCGGGAAAGCTTTCTGTGCGCGCTCCGAGTCACAGAGATAACAGTTGATAGTGAAATGACAACACCTCTAGAACATAAACATAATAGAAACCACTTATCATCATCATCATGAGCTGATAGACGTCAATTAAAACATATTAGGTTGGGGAAAAAGTTTCTTCGCATTTCTAAGAAAATTTAAAAGATATTTTAATATAGTTTATTTATATTTAACTAAAGTATGTAGGAACCATTTTGTTTGGTAACTTTTTGCCATCTTGTAGGTAAGGACATGATCCCATTGCTATAAAAATTTTGGGACTTCTGATCAAAATACCGCGACAAGTGGTTTTGGCAGTGCTCTCGTGATGTTAACCTAACACTGCCTAAAGAATTTTAAAGAGACCGAAACAAGTGGAAATCTGAAGGTGCAAGGTGGTGGTCAGGATTATACGGCGGATGCATTAACACCTCTCAGCCAAACTCTTTTAATTTATGCCGAGTGGCTAAAGATGTGTGAGGTCTAGCGTTACCATGATGAAAAACCACACCCCTTCTGTTGATTACTTCCGGCCGCTTTCTCTCTACTTCTTGCTGTAATCTCATCAGTTGTTCGCAGTAGAGTTCAGAATC
This sequence comes from Troides aeacus, assembly GCA_033220335.2. Taxonomy (NCBI): domain Eukaryota; kingdom Metazoa; phylum Arthropoda; class Insecta; order Lepidoptera; family Papilionidae; genus Troides; species Troides aeacus. The sequence goes on along the minus strand of CM067281.1, from coordinate 1,088,947 downwards.
GATGTTACTGCCTGGTGGTAACAGCTCATAATGAATAATGCCCTTCCAATCCCACCACATACAGCATCACCTTGTTGCGAGTTAACCCAGAATTCGCCACAGTCTGACCGGCAGAAGCCTGACGGACCCGGTCGTTTTACCACGATCTTTTTCGCACGTTCTTGTCGTACGTGATCCACTTTTCAACTTTTCATCACCAGTTATCAGCTTCTTCAAAAATGGTTCGGTTTCATTCCGGCGTAATAAAGAATTACAAACGAGTACACAGTTCATTATTAGCTTTCTTTCAGTGAGCTCGTGAGGTGCCCAAAAATCGAGCTTTTTTGTGTACCCAGTTGTTTTCAAATGCGCTAAAACTGTTTCGTGGTCAATTCCCAGTTCTTCAGCTACTTCGTAACTACTATTAAGCCAATTTTGGTCCACTTTTTCAAAAATAGCATCTCTTTTATCCGTAATAGGGCGACCAGAGCGACGTGCATATTTGACATCGAAATTTCCGGATTGAAAACGCTTAAACCAAATTTGTGCTACTCTCACAAACACTGCACTAGCTCCATAAACTACCGCAGAAACGCTGGTTTTCAGAGACCACAATTATGCCTCCTCTCCCTCCCGAAATACTCTGGCTCTTATACGCCGGATAGTATATATGATAGCTGATTGGCGAGGATGTGGAGTAGTTGGTCCGACGGGATATAATGTAACTTTATCAAGCTGCTAGATTAACATATAGTATCGATTAATATTTAGGATACATTTAGAAGCATAAAGCTTTTTTCAGGATTAGAGCAACAAATATGGCTACCAACCTTTTTTATTTAAGCTTGAAAATACTTCATACAATCCGAAAGGTTTCCCGCAGCCTTATAAATATTAACGAACGACTTTTTAATAAAAACATAACTTATTACAGACGAGTACAAATTTTCTAAGTTAACGCACTTAATGTTAACTTATTTACATGCGAGCCGAAAGCTCCCGGTGATGAAAAGCTCAAAGAAAAATCTAATTGCTATTCAATTGGACGCTTTTTATAGAAGTTATGTCTTCTTCTGATGGTTCCTGCTGGATTGCAAATGAATCGTTAAAATTTCTTTAATGATAAGCGAATAGACTTACTGATAAGACTGCGGAGCTTCACCATAAAGGACTTGTCACTTACCATCAACACACATTGGTAATACCTTATGCATTAAGTTATTTAGTAGTTTACTGGTGGTAGGTCTCTGTTGCCAGAAACCATCTAGATATAACTACCTATAGTCTATCTGCGTCGGCTTTGTCTTAACAGAAGTATGCAAACATTACTGTATTCCGGATTGAAGGCACTTGTAGTTTGTGAAGTTACTGAAATAATGAGAGGATGCTGATGAAACTGGCTCTATGAAAATCCCTTAAAACTCATATGAATGACAACCGCAAGAATTAAAGAACGGAAATATGAAACTAGTATTTTTTTTTAATTCTTACTCTGGCAATGTTTTGGTTCAGCGCCTTTGACTCCATTCTTTATTTCACTTTTCAATATATAATCATCTATCTTTCTTCTCCTCTTTCATGCTTTTTTCAACTAGCACACTTCATATCTTTTGTCAATCTAAATCTGGTGGTAAATGACCGTTTAGGTGGTGAGTGAGACAGTGTTTCGGCTTTAATGGCGCCGTAGCTAGTGAAATTACTAGGGTAATGACACTTAATATCATATGTCTCAATGTAATGAGCGTGGTGCTGTGTATACCATCCTAACTAGGGGCACATTATTACGTGCAAGTTGTTCCAAAGCGAGGATGTTGAGGACAGCCTTCCCAGCTTTAAGTGTAGTGCCGGGAGACACCGGTGCGTTCTATAGGACATCCCGGGGCTACCCATAACGCACTGAAGATGACCACCGAAGGGGTTTTAGTGGGTAAAAATTTCTCATAATCATGTAGTGCCCCAGAAGAAGGATATTATTAGAATATTACCCCCTCCCTTCGACCAGATAACAGAAAAACCCGGAGACAGTGTAGATAATCAGGCTTATATTATTGAGGTCCGGTTTGAAGGGCACTGTAGCTAGTAAAATTACTATGGTATCGAGACTTAATATCATATATCTCAATGTAACGAGCGCAATGTGGTGCTGTGTGTATCATCCTAAATAGGGGCACATTGTTATGAGCAAGTGTATTGCTTACCATCAGATGAACGTCACGTTCGTCACGTCGATAAAAAAAAAATTCATAATAAAAAGTAATGTGAAAATTCTTAACAAAATGGTTATTTACATGTTGCGATTGAAAATATGTAAATAGGATCGGCTCACGGTGAGCTAACACTAAAAGCTTTTTCTGGAATACATTTGCATGTGTGAACACAAAGTGACTTTGAGATGAGGGGAGACACGAGCTCGCAGTATTTCCCGTGAATTTTTTTTTATACAACGTACCGACGAGACGGGCGGGACAATCACCTGATGTTAATAACAGCGGTGCAATAGTTAGGATGGTATACACAGCACCAGATTGCGCTCGTCGCCCTGACACAAAATGTTGAGCCTCACTATCCCAATAATTAGACTAGCGACAGCGCCCTTCGAATCGGAACATAGTTGTCTACACAGTACTGTTCGTCGGCTGCAATAGGCGATGCAGTGGTACCTACATAGACGGTCTCCTGCTACAGAGATCTACCACCAGTGATTTGAAATATATGGATAATATTACAGCGGAGAAGGAAATGAGCATCTGGTTATACTTTACCAAGGATATATACCTATATATCCTTGGCGGAGTTATGCGACAGTAAAAGATGACGAAGACGAAATGACTCCAGGAAAAGAAGACCATGCTGTGCTCGACAACGTGCACCGTAAGTTGGGTATTTAATATAGTTACTAATATACAAGCTGTTCCTCGCCCGCTGAGCTGGTTGTAACACCCTCGCAACTCCCTATGAGGGAGGCACATGTGCATTCTTAGCTGACTTATAACAGCGCAGATCTCGTGATACATATATAATTCTTTTTTTACTTTTTTCTCTCTCCATCAATTTTTTTTTTCTCTCTAAGTAAAGACTTGCCTCGTTATAAAATTTCATGCTTTCAAAACCATTCAATCCGTCAATAAGTATAATAAATTTGACAGCTTAATTAAAAAAAGAAAAGTTTGAAGATCGTCTACATCCATGGATTTGAATTGGATTTACCGCGATGACACTTATCGTTGGTTTGATCGGACACCCTCGACCCTCCAGCCCACTAACGAGCCGTCTCTTGCTGGAGATTTTTAGAAATCTCTTGGCTGCCTTAAGATCTCTGAGTATCACAAGTGAGTGAGTGAACAGGCAAGTAAGTAAGTAAAAGTAATAAATCTATTGTTTATCTAAATAAATTTTACGAGTAGTATTAAATTTTTTATTTTTTAAATAATGCAAATAGTGAAAAGAAATAACAAGAATCTTGAAAGGAGAGAGAACAGAGAAGAAAGAAGAGAGACGGACTTTAAGTCTCGTTAGTCCACTAATTTCACTAGCAACTCCTTTAAACTTATAATGCTTTAATACTCTTAAGTTATAAGATAAGTTGTACATTAAATAATAGTTTGGCAAATATCTCCCTTCCGCCTTTTTGTCTTTTGAATTTCGCGGCTATGTACAAAGCGCTACAGAGCTCGTATCTGGCAATACTATACATAATTTGAAAGGTCTTGACATAACCTACCAAACGACGCTATGCATAATTAGTTTGGATATTGCGTTCAACAGTTATAGACGTGTAAACATATAGTTCACTAACGCCGAAATTCGCGCTATTTTAAAGTTTTCCTTCGTTAAAGGCAAATCCGCTAGAGAAACGTTCCGTGAGATTAATGGTGTTTTGGGGGATGGTACTCTATCACTTCGAACCGCGGAGGAATGGTTTCGACGATTCAGAGCCGGTGAAAACGACACCATGGATAAGCCAGCCGGCGGAAGACCTGTGACGACAAATACCGATCAAATCATGGACTACATCGAGTTAGACCGGCATGTGGCATCTCGTGACATCGCTCAGGAGATGGGAGTTAGTCACCAAACCATTTTAAACCATCTGCAGAAGGCTGGATATAAAAAAAAGCTTGATGTTTGGGTGCCGCATGATTTGACGCAAAAAAACCTTCTGGACCGAATCAACGCCTGCGATATGCTGCTGAAACGGAACGAACTTGACCCATTCTTGAAGCGGATGGTGACTGGCGACCAAAAATGGATCACATACGACAATATCAAGCGAAAACGGTCGTGGTCGAAGGCCGGTGAATCGTCCCAAACAGTGGCCAAGCCGGGATTGACGGCCAGGAAGGTTTTGCTGTGTGTTTGGTGGGATTGGAAGGGAATCATCCACTATGAGCTGCTCCCATATGGGCAGACGCTTAATTCTACCATCTACTGCGAACAACTGGACCGCTTGAAGCAGGCGATCGACCAGAAGCGTCCAGAATTGGCCAACAGGAAGGGTGTAGTGTTCCACTAGGACAACGCCAGACCACACACTTCGTTGATGACTCGTCAGAAGCTACGGGAGCTCGGATGGGAGGTTTTATCGCATCCACCATATAGCCCGGACATAGCGCCAAGTGATTACCACCTGTTCCTGTCCATGGTGAACGCCCTTGGTGGTATAAAGTTGAACTCAAAAGAGGCTTGTGAAAAGTGGCTGTCCGAGTTCTTCGCAAATAAGGAGGGGGGCTTCTACGAGGGAGGTATTATGAAGTTGCCGTCTAGATGGAAACAGATTATCGAACAAAACGGCGCATATTTGAACTAAATCCGATCACTGTAACACTTTTTATAAAGCATTGAATAAAGAGCAAAAAAGCGGAAGGGAGATATTTGCCAAACTTATATAATAACTCGTATGATAACAGCGTCCTATGAAGCAATATGATGCTGCGAAGCACCAGATTATATCATTTAGCGTCAAGCGATCACACACCTGCTCATCCCGTTTCGCCGTACATCGTTAATTTTCCGGTAGTTAAAAAGCTCATTTCCTGTTGTCAAAGCGGAAATAAAGTGAATGGTCGTTAACAATTGCAATGAGCGTAACCTAACGACTCCGCCGTGGACAGGGGTGGCCCAAATTTTAAGAGTCTGTAAAAGCACTAGTGGCCATTTATAAAAGTAAGTCATCATTATGGAGTCAAAGACCATAAATCTGGTGTCCTTTTATTTATTTCGCAGTTGTTTTGTCATTTTTTAATCAAATCACGGCATACGTATGAAGGACGGTTCCCGGTCTCGGAGCATGAATATCGCGCCGCCTTGGGAAATTATGTGGATGGCCGTCATCTATGAAACCAGTACATCTACCACAGAAATATAGCTTACGGTATAGCCTATTACTAGATTGTTATGGTATTATAAAATTTGTATCAGTTATTCCCAACCTGTGGTATTACGTGAAAATTATATTGGTAATGGTGGCAGTACTAAAATTAAGTTATCTTATATATTCATTGTTATAACATCATCATCAGCCGATAGACGTCCACTGCTGGACATAAGCCTCTACCAAAGATTCCCACAACGGGTAGAGATTCATATGGGGGATTTAGGCCATTTCCCACCACGATGGCCCAAAGAGGGTCGGTGGGAGGCAGAGCCTCGTTTGTGGATTAACAGGTCCCGTGAGTTGTTGTGGTGACCCTTTCCACCTGATGTTATAACATATTACGTTTATAATATGATATTTAAAATGAACCTCAAAATTAATAACTTAAGTGATAAAGAATAAAGAAAGAGATGGAGAGTATATTTAAAAGTTAAGATTGACTTTAGGTAGAGCTTAAGGGAATCTAGACACATTATTTAAGAGTAGGTGTAGAGTTATCAGGAGATAAGGGCTCTTAAATAAAGATTCGTTAACGGTTACGGGAAACAAGAATCAGAGGCACTGATATAGACATTCAGATCATCTAGATCTTAACAACAGGATCTAACTTGTAATTATGTATCTTCTTGTTAAGGTGCTTCTCTAGCTAGCGGAGTTTGGTGGTCAGTTCACTGTTCGCTATGTACTGTATAATGTATGATATCCCACACTAATATAGGTGAAGCCTGCTGGTTCGTATCATTGTTCAGAAAGTGTCAGTGGTTAACTTGGTGTACGGTGACCCCGCTCCAAGACAGCATCGATCCTTGATAAGGAAGGTTGCACATGCGCTGTCACCTTGAGAACTAGAGGGTAATCCGCTGTTACTATTACATAATATATTGTATCTTTGTTCATGTACTGTGAAACGATAGACAGTATAAAAATTATATTTATGTATTTATTTATATGTATATATATACATGTATCGGTCCCGTGTTGCTCGCATCCCAGTGGATTCCAGCGACTCTCACATGATCGTCGGTTCATCTTGTGGTAAGCCTCCCAACACCACGACCGATGTTGAGATCATTAGGGGACGGCCTACGTCCAGCAGTGGACATCTATCGGCCGCTGATAATATATCTATAAGTATATATATGTTTACCTTTACAAAAGTATTAAATAATTTATGAGAAGCGTATATCACCGGTGATAGGTCTCTGTTGTCGGAGACTGTCTAGATATTACCGCAGCTTCTACTTCTGCTAATAGTAGTATGCTAACGTTGCTATGATCAGATTTGAAGGACGATGCATCTAGTGAAATTACTGCGGTAACAAGACAACATCTTGTCTCAAAACGATGGATATGACATGCTGTAGTATTTGTCCTCCTAACTAACGCTACCTGGTTGTTGGCAGGCGTATATAACGTCCGTCTAGTTTGCTTCGGCGAAGAAAAAACCAGTCTTGTAACAGAGAAGTCCCTGGTTCCATTCCAATGCCACGTGTTATGGAGATTAGTTGGTTATTGTGTTTTTCGATTCCGCCTTAATATCACCCCCTTATTGTAAGTCTGTCACTATGACAGCATCGCTGTTACATCTGTCAACATGTGAGACACTATAAGCAAGTACCATCACCATCCATAGCTTCGTTGTTACTTAAAACCATGTGAAACTGATAAAGCTACTAAAAATTTTTTTTTCTCCGAATTGACGAGACGAGCTGTACGTTCACCTGATTGTAACTGATACGCCTTAACACTGTGCCACTGGTTAGGATGATTATACTGCACCATTTTGTGGTTGTCGCTATAATACATAAGATGTAATCTCGTTACGACAATAATTTCACTAGCAACAACTCTCATCAAACCGGAACACAGTATTGTTTGTTGACTGTGTAAGGAATTGTGGTGGTACCTACCTAAACCGTCTCCAGCTACAGAGACCTACCGCCAGTACATTAAATTCAATGTGCTTTTAGTTCCCTTACCTTGCCTTCGCTCTTCCAGTAGATGAAGAAGCCGTACTCGTCGACCTTGAACAGACAGTTCTGCTCCAGCTCCGTGTTGTCCTTCTCCTCAGTCCACCGGTCGAACACGGCGCCCTGTCAACACATGCGTACAACTTTACTAATAAGTAACAACTTCCAAAGTAATTTTGATTGTTTCAAACTCCTTTGAAACTACAACTTAAAGCAGACTGCTGTAGTTATTAGTGAATAAGTTATATGCTGAGAGATGGAGACAATTTAAATACTACTGCAGCTCCTATTTCTGCAGGCGAACACTAGTTAGGAAATTTACTGAATTTCAGTTTGAAGTGCGCTGTAGGTAGTGAAATTACTGGGGTAACGAGACGTGAGAGTGGCCTTCGAATCGGAACATAGTAATGCGTTTTCACTTTGGCGGCACCAATAAGCGCTGCTACTTACATGGTCTCTTGTAATAGAGACCTACTGCCGGTAGGATGAATGTCACCAGCGTGACGGGTAGATTTCATCATCATCATCATTATTATCAGCCGATATACAGATTTATCATTTTGTGTGCTTGGAAACTTATCTTTCCTCGCTAGCGCTTTGGAAGCAATATTCTACGGATAAATATTGAAGCAATCGCCAAGGTCTCGGAGAACTCCAATATCGTTTGACATCGTATGTGAATGAGCAAATATACTTTTTCTTTGGTACCATTAAACTGCCTCCGTGGCGTGTCGGTTAAGCACTCGCCTTGTATGTAACACTGAGGTTACTGGTTCGATTCCAATGATACATATTGTAAAGTTAGCGGAGTAGCTCTGTTAGTCATGACACTGAAGTGGCAATGGACGGGGCACATAGTTCGTATAATCGGTAGACATTGGAGATTTACCTCTACGTGTGGTGGGTCAGGGCCTCTATCTGCCATACATTTATTATCAGTTTTTAGTTTTACATTTTCCACCTGAAACTCATCATTCTTCCATCTTATCTATCATACTTAGTTCTGCTTTCACACTTCTTTTTTACTTTTATTCTGCATCCTAAGTCCTTCTTTCATACCTACCGCAGGGCATTTATTGGTTAAATTTGCCTCACCAGGAAAGCTCGGCAGAATATCCACCACTAGATGGACGGAAGACATAAAAAAAATACTGGGAGCCTTGAGATTAAACAGCACAAGAACCTATTTTGAGCAAAATCTTACATGAAACATGTCCATCGATTGAGATGATGATGCTGTGGACCAACATCTTGTAAATCTGATCCTATAAAGGCACTCTTGATTTAGACATGTCACACGTTTAGGTGATACAACTTGTGGTGGAGGATGAGGTTTAAAAGGCTTTTCAACACGGTGGGTCCGATTATGTAAAAACTACACGAAATTATCTGCTTCGTGAATATGAAAGAAAAGAAGTGAACAAAGAATATGATGCTAACCAGAAAAAAATTCTTTATATCGTTTATAAAGAAGTAAACTATTTGTGTCTATTACCATCAGCAGTTCTCGCTGGTGCTGCTAAGTTTCCACTATATAGTTAAAGCCTCTTCGAATTCCGTTCACATATAAATTGCTTGCTGAATAAGTGAATGAGATTTGGAAAGGGCAGTCGTTTCGTTATCAATTCCATTAAACGAAAGCGATCGCCAGGCGATATCGCTTCGTGACGACATTGGGTCCATTTGTTGGATAGCCTTCGCTGTTCCTAGGGTCTTAAAGGGTGCAGAGGAAATTGATACAGACATGTTCAACAGCGGACGTGTTTCAAGTTGATAATGGAATGGAATTTAACGGTTGTAGGTCTCTGTCGAACTTCCGGAGAACGTTTAGGTAAGCCGCCACCACAACTTCTATTTCTGCCGCATAACAGTAGTGTGCAAACATTACTGCCATTAGGTTTGAAGGGTGCTGTAGCTAGTATAATTACTAGGGTAACGCGGCTTAACATCTTATGTCTCAAGCGACGAGCGCAATATGGTGCGGTGGATACCATCTTAACTAGCGCCACGTTATGGGCGGGCGTACCACTTACCATCAGGTGAACATGCCCCTCGTCTCGTCGCTTAATTACGTAAAAAAAGAGTATAATTAAAGCTGTTAGTAATTATTAATATAATATTCTATCCTGTAGTAAGTTTAAAAACCTCCCGTAAAGAGGGATAGGCGGTAAAGTAATTGTTATCAATTTCTTTCTATCATATAATGTTTCGGGCAAATTATTTAAGACGAGCGATACGTTCACATGATGGTAAGTGATACCCCTGCCCATAACAGCGTGGCGCTAGTTAGGAGGATATACACTACAACATTGTGATCGTTCCATTGAGATAAAAGATGTTTATAGTCTCGTTACCACAGTAATTTCAATAGCTACAGCGTTGTACAAATCTGAACACAGTAATGTTTGCACACTGGAAGAAATAGGAGCTACGGTTGTACACGGACAGTCTCCGGCAACAGAGACCTACCACTATTAGGATGTGAAAGCTTTATTTGAAAGGCTTTGTAACTAATGTAAGTATAGTGGTCATTAAACTTAATATTATTTATATTACCATCATCAGCCGCTAGAAGTCCACTGCTGGACGTAAGCCTCCCCTAAAGATCTCCCATACTGTTAACATGGCCTCCTTTACCGCGGGCGTTAGGGCCAATCGTATGTACAGGTTGAATATGAGGAGATTTGGGTCATTCACCATCACGCTGGCCCAATGCGGGTTGGCAGGAGCCAGAGACTCATTTGTTCATTAGCAGGGTGCATCAGGTAAGGTTGGCTTGGGGTCCGTGAGTTGTGCGGGGCGCCTTATACCCTTTATATATTATTACCTAATATTTAAAACAAGCTGATTTAACAAAGCAAGTACGAAATTAAGATCAAATTAAATTTCGTTTAATTCATTGTGACTGGAATAGAAATCTAAAAATAGCACAGCTTCCGGAGCTATTCGCAAATGCGTAATTGCTAGCGGTTTCCTTTCCGGTCGGAACAAAAGCGTCTCCCAGCGACCGCGCCGCCATTGTTCGCGCCCGGCTAAAAGCCTTAACGAGGTTGCCGAGGGATTTAATGTTTAATTCTGTTTATCTATCACATACATACGAGTATATGCTATGGATTAAACTTTGTGTGTATGTCTCCATAATTTATTATCAAGTGATCAGGCGCATCACAAAGTGCCCATTTGTTATGTGGTATTCTTTATCTTCAAAACATTCAGTTCTCACCATTCGGATTCGAGTGGGGCGGGACCATAGTAGCGGTGCCTCTCACTCGGATCCGAGCGAGCAGCCGTATACGATATCTTGGTGATTCACCAGGTCAACTTCCATCGGCATCAAAGCGAGGTTTAAGCCAGACGGTAGCCCCTATTACTCAATGTAAGCGGTTGAGTACTATATTTAGAGATAGCCCCACAGGAGTGACGATACCAGGTATACGTTTTCCATCTGCTCAATGTTCAAAGTTCAAGATCCAAATATTGGTTCCTCAACTTCAGAGCCAGCCGTACCAACTTGAATTTAATGGAAATGGTAGTTTTGAGTTCAATTACGAAATTTAATGTCGTGCAACATCGCCATCTATCGTAGAAGACCATGCAGATCTTCTTCATGATATACCAGAGTGACTTTTCATGGATAACCCTTCAACGCCTACCGTATCAATGAATTGTATACCTTCTGAAAATTAAGTAAATTAGTATCATTCAAATTCGCTTAAGATATCAGATATTTGGTGAATTTGGATGTTGAGGCCGTTGGTGCTTTTTGGATCATACCCATGATGTTAACATTACAAATTCTCAAAAAGGAATCTCTTTTTAATCTGTTCCTTTTGCATTCCATCGGCGAACGTTGCATGTCCTCAACACGATTACAATCCTTGCACATCTGTGAATCATTTGTTTCCATAAGGAAAGCGAACTTTACTGGTGGAATGTGATCAGAACGCGGTCTGAATGTTAATTTAAGAATACTCCCACACAGATTGCAAATTATCAAACCAAGGCACTCGATGTGGCAGATAGATTGCGTTTCTTTAAAGTGGAATATATTATCAATAGTCTGATAAAAAGAAGATAGGATTTCCATCTTTAGCGGCTGACTTAGATAACAGATCTGACTAAAAATTGTCCACTTCATGTCCACACTACTGGGACTCAAGCTCTTGCTTACACAATGTTAAGCTTTATCCAGTACACTGGTCTAGTTTTCTTAGAACCAGTCCATTTCCTCAAAATGTTTTCATGCACTAGAACCTTAAGCTCAACGCCATCACCACTTCGGTTAAACGTCATTAGTATTTATAACATCTAACCTAGGTGCTGTTAACTATACCTATTACGGAATTGTTTCCCTTTTTAATACATTGTATATGTTGTTCAGTGGGTATGGAGTCGTAGACGGTGAGAAACCAAAGATTGTTAAGTATGTGGTATGTACAATTTAGTAATTTTATCGATAACCTTATCAAGAAATCAATCATCAGGCAATAGACGTCCGCTGCTCTCTATAGGCTTCCCTCAAAGATCTACACGCTGATCGGTTCTGCGCTGCCTGCATGAAGCGGCTTCCTGCGACCTTGTCACCATGACCTCCGGTACTGCCAGACCCCAGTTTGTAGAGGTTCATATGGTGGGATTTAGGTTATTTCCCTGGCCCAATGCGAATTGGTGAAAGCCAGAGCTTCGTTCATTGATTAGCAAGAAGGTACACCACGTGCAGATGAGGTTAGCTCGGGTCTTGAGAATTGTTATGCGGAACCTCGTACACCCTTGCGGGATTCCTCACAACCCAAAAAAGTTGTTCCGGCTTTATAATAACCACCGCTTGTAATAAAAACGGTACATTAAAACCGCTTGGATAAAAGAACGTTTACAATCAAACAACAAGGTTATTCCTCTTTGTAGTTATAGTATAATAAATAAGAATTTTTAGTGATAAACGCAACATATACCGCTGCTTGTTTTTTTTTTTGTATAAAATAATGAAAAGCAAACAAGTTTTTCACCCGGAGCGACATAAAATACGCTTTGTCTAAGATGAAAGGAGGTCTGTATCGGGCCAAGTTAAACACGTTCAACCTTTGACCTTTGGAGGCTTTACTTCTCAAGTTTTCTTCAGTTTATAGACTTCTCAATGAAACAGAACCATAGATATAATTCCTTTACAACGACTATAACTGGTTTCTTTTTCTTTCGATTGGCAGGTGTACAGCGTCATCTCAGAACTTGTAAGAGTATTTTGTTCGCTTCATTTACAACTTTATACCACCATTTACCTACATTAAACAACACCAAACTTTATCATCACAAGATCATTAGACACTTTATGGAATCAGTTTCCATCAGCGGTGTTTTGAAACCGATACGAAATAGAAACCGCACGAAAAAAGCTGGTAAGCAACACAATGGCGGTTACTCTTGTGTTTTGTCTATCCATAGGTAACAGTGACTATTACGTTAGCAACTCGCTCGTTTACTTACCTTTCATACAAAAATATCTTAAGACTCGTTAAAAACTATCATGTTGAAACAAAGTTACAGCCTGTTAACGTAAAACTTTGTAATCATGCAAAGTGTCTTCTTGAAATTATAGATTGGTGGTCACGAAACAAGTATAAATGTTGTGATGGTATTTAGTGTCTTCATTTCATGTATTTAGTGTATAAAGTGTCTTCTTGAAATTATAGATTGCTGGTCACGAAACAAGTATAAATGTTGTGATGGTATTTAGACAAAATCTAACAAAATTGGAGCTTTCCAAAACAAAGAGAAAATAATACCTTAGATTATCAATAGTCTCTAACTCATTACTCCAGAAACCATCTTTTTTATAAATAACAAGAGTACCTGATGGTCAATATAAGTCTAGAACAATGTACTAAATTAGGATGCTTATGCCACACTTGACTCGAATATAGATTAGCTAAACAATTTTATTGGCTAGATACAGCGATTACTAAACTATACATAGTAATGGGTGTAAAGGCCCAATATCTTACGGAGCCCAAGTCAACCTCACCTGCACGCGGTGCACCCTGCTGAATAGCAGATGAGGCTCTGACCATCCACCAACCCGCGCTCGACCATCGTGGTGGGTTACGGCCGAATGAACTCCAACAATGATGTGGAGATCTTTGGGGGAGCCCTATGTCCAACAGTGGACGTCTGTCGCCTGACATTAGATCATGATGATGATATAGTAATGTGTATATAGTACAACATGGCATCAAAAATAGGTTGTGATATCTTCATAGAATATCTCTGAAATAAACTTACAAATACTAACATAACAATTGTGTAATATTTTCTTTCAATTTGGGAAAGCGAGTCGGTTACTCGATGGTAAGTGATACGCTTATCCGTAACGTGCACCACATTCTACTCGTCCTAAAGACGTTTAATGTTATTACCGCAGTAATTTCACTAGCAACAGCTCCCCTCCGGAACACAGTAATGTTTGTCCAGTCCTCTTCGACGGTGGGAATAGGAGATGCGCGAGGAATGAGACGAATTGTGATGAGAGAGGAAAGTATAATCTCCGGCAGAAACCTGCTACATATATAATATAAATCCATTGTAATTTTTGTGTATATATTGTGGTTAAATATTACGTAGTATATATAATATACAGATATATTATATATGTTTACGGCGATGTCACGACGGACGGATGTTTATCGCGCTCGTTAGAGAGGCTAATAAAATACAAATAAACGTGAAACATTATATGCTCATTTGCTAAATGACTACAGCTTCCGGTTAACTGCGCTTCATGCTGACTTTGTCGTGGGACATAAGTTTCCAAGATAGTAGCTAGAGTATTCCATCGAGCATACTGAAGCATTATTTATTTAAACGTAACCTATGCCCATAAAAAGGTCATAATTTCAAGGTTTTCGAATAAGGGATAGCAGATTTCTGTGTGATTCTTACCAACGGTGCGAGTATAACAGAAACCTGTTTTTGGGATGGGATTGTTCAGCAGTGGGCATCACGCTAAAATGATGATGACGATGAGTAACTTATTAATATCACTGTATGTGAATAACTGCATTAAACAAACAGATTTACCCAAATATCGGGCAATGAACATCATCATCATTATCAGCCGATAGACGTCCGCGGCTGGATATACACCTCCCCCAAAGATCTTCACATAGTTCGACCCCACATTACTTGCAATCAGTGGGTTCGCGCGATTCTCACCAGATCGTCGGCCCACCTTTCAAGTAATGTGTCCTTCCTACTGCTACTTAAGTCTATCAATCTTGCTCTGCGCGATCGAATCAAAAATATGGAGATCCGCATAAGAATTAAGGTTACCGAGAAAGCCTAAAAGGTTGCTAGATCAGGAACATATTATCAAAAACATATGTTGGTTATCAAAATTTTGTTTTTTCTCTATTTAGGGTGTAAGAGGTACCGCGCAACAACTCAACTGCTCGTGTTGCATCTTGCTAATCGACAAACGAGGCTCTGGCTCCCAGCAACCCTTTGTCTCGCCATGATATTTGGAGGAGGTATATGTCCAGCAGTGGATGTCTATTGGCTGATGATGATGATATAAATAATATTAAGTTTCATGACCACTATACTTACATTCGTTACAAAGCCTTTCAAACAAAGCTTTAACTTTCTAGGAGATAAGGAGTACAATGGAGTACGCCTCATCATCTGAAACTTTGATACTTAATGTTGGATGAAACTGAGTGTTACAGAAACTCACTTGCAACAGCGGTTCCGGAACTGGGATCTGCCAGTTGAATTCGAACTTTTTCGTCATCTTGTCAAGTCGACGTCAGCGTCGCGCTTCTCACCACCGCAAAGGAGTTCAGCAATCAGCCATCTTCAAATACTGTTGACAAACAAAACGGATATTAACATTCAAATGTAAAATTAATGAACCTCAGGTACCCGCTGCAGAGGAGCGACAATGCTCAAATGGCTGAACCGTTCTGGGTAATGGTTGTTAAAGTGAATTTACATAATTCTGATAAAGCCGTTTAGAAGCTGCAATACCACTTTTACCAGTGGTAAGTCTCTGTTGTCGGAGACCGTCTAGTTAGGCAGCGCCTATTGCAGCCGACAGACAGTACTGTGCTGTGCTACCATTACTGTGTTCGGGTTTAAAAGGCGCTGTAGCTGCTGAAATTACTTAAGTAACACGATTTACGATCTCATGTCTTAAAGAGACGAGCGCAATGTGGTGCAGTGTATAACATCCTACCTACCGCCACTTTGTTATGGCTAGGCGTATCGTTTCCAACCATCAGGTGAACATACCGCTCGTCTAATCAGTTAAAGAAAACACCTCTTTTTGCATAAATAGTTAAAACAACGAAAAAATTACTTTAGGTTTTTATATAATATTCTACGGAACCCGAAGCGTGTACCCAATTAGCGGCGTCCTAGTCGCTGAGGAGCGCGTCTTCACAGGGCCCTGACCGCAGTGACCTCGTGGTCCTGCTGGGGTCACCACGATTTCAAAGCGAGGCAGGAAATTTATCGTTAGATCTCCGAAAAAATTGAGGATTAATTCTAAATAAAGATTCAGGTATTGAGAACTAGGACACACAAGAATCACCATCATCACCGTACAATCACACCTCATCACGATCATCATCATATAATGGGTGTCATGATGTATAGTTGTCAGCAACGCAAATATTTAATAAGTTTGATATTAATTTACGGGCATAGTTTTGTGAGTGTTGTGAACCTAAAAGTCACTGGTTCGAATCCGCCATTCGTGTTTTTGTGCCTAGATTACACTTTCACTGGTGGTAGGTCCCTGTCGCAGGGGACCCTCTAGGTCGTTATCACCGCAGCGCCTATTACTGCCGACAAAACTAGCTAGTATTAAACTGTCAACTGAAAGTTTACTGCCAGGAAAAGTTTACTGTCAGGAAAAGTTTACTGCCCGGAAAAGTTTACTGCCCGGAAAAGTTTACTGCCTGGAAAAGTTTACTGCTTGGAAAAGTTTACTGCATGGAAAAGTTTACTGCCTGGAAAAGTTTACTGTCAAGAAAAGTTTACTGCAAGGAAAAGTTTACTGCCTGGAACAGTGTACTGCCAGGAAAACTACTGTGGTGAAAACTTTACTGTGAGGAAAACTTCACTGCAAGGAAAACTTTACTGCAAGGAAAACTTTACTGCCTTGAAGTTTACTGTCTGGAAAAGTTTGCTGTCAGGAAAAGTTTACTGCATGGAAAAGTTTACTGCGAGGAAAAGTTTACTGCCTGGAAAAGTTTACTGCCAGGAAAACTTTACTGTCGTGAAAACTGTACTGTGAGGAAAACTTTACTGCAAGGAAAAGTTTACTTCCTAAGTTTACTGCCTGGAACAGTTTACTAACAGGAAAACCACTGTCGTGAAAACTTTACTGCGAGAAAAAGTTTTCTGTTAGGAAAAGTTTACTGTTAGGAAAAATTTACTTTCAGGAAAAGTTTACTGCAAGGAAAACTTTACTTTTTCCTTTACTGGGGTAACGATACCTAACACCTTATGTTACTAGACGACGAGTGCAATGTGATTGTTATAGGCCGGGCGTAGTATCACTTACCATCAGGTGATCGTCCCGTCTGTTTTGTTACTTCTTAGAATAAAAATAAATATTTGTAACGGCATCATTACAAACGATATAATGTAATGCCTGACCTTACACCATTACAGCATCAGTCGATAGACGTCCACAGTTGGACACCGGAGAACCTTAAGATCTCCACACTGATACACTACTGTCTAGGTGGAGACAAATTTAATAATTTCAGAGTCATCATCATCAACAGCCGATAGAGATCCACTACTGGAGCTCGGCTTCCTCCATAGATTCCCACACGATCGGGTAGAGATTGTTGATTAGCAGGGTGCACCACCAGTTAGTGAGGCTGGCCTGGGTCCCGTGAATTATTGTGCGGGACTCCTTACACTCCCTATTTAAAAGAGTATTAATGTCTAAACGATATAATAAATTGTGGTCATAACAATCACATTGCGTAATGTTACAGGCGGCAAATGTTATCAGACCTTGAATCATCATTTGGACCTCCCGGCGGACGCGGATTGGAGTCGCAGCCGCTTCGACCTCTGACCCGCATAATACACATTGCTAGCTATAGACAATCCTCATATTTTAATCTTTGTTTTAGGCGACAAATATATCCAACTATTCTTACTACCTGTACATTTACATTTTGGGTAGTAAAGTATTATTATCTTAAAGGTTTAATGTGTGAGTGTAACGGGTCCCGCACAACAACTCACGGGACCCAAGCAACCTCACCTACTCATGGTGCACCCTGCTAATCAACTAACGAGGCTCTGGCTCCCACCAACTCTCGTTGGGCTAGTGTGGTGGAAGATAACCAAAATCCTCCCATACGAACCCCTACAAAGGACTGCCTCTGGTGCCCCGCGGTACCTGATGCCGTGCTGACTGTGACAGATGTTGGCAAGGTACCTGGAAACCGGAACCTGGGCAGGGCAGGACCTATCGATGTGGAGATCTTGAAGAATAAGCAGGTTGTCTATTCTTAATCCATCCTCATTGTGCCAAAAAAACCATGTCTCTCACTATCCCAACGAGTTTAGTACTTTCAAAGGTAATTTGAAAGTAATTAGTACTTTTAGCTCTTAACCTCCATTAGTGAGTTAGTGCATTAACGTCCGACGTAGACATTAAACGGTGCTCTCGCTGTCGAAGTGTCGGCGGTGTCCCGGGTGTCGGCAACTTGCGACTAGACAACTTTGTTGGACGTCTTAAGGGATCGTTAATCCATTTGCTTAAAAGCATCTAAGTGAACGTTGTTAAACTTAAATTAAACGGTGAATGTTATAAACATTATTACATAAACGTATTATTCGCTATTTCTGATACATGAAGACTTCAGATTAGTATTATAAATACTTACGATTTACCATCATGTCAAAATTGTTTGAATTTTCATCATCAAACATCACCACAAATATGTGATAGATATCTTTTTTGGTAATCGACGCATCAGCTCCTCAGCGCTGTAGTCTCGGGCTAGTAAGAATAAGACTAAGGTAAGACCTGTTCGTCGTATTAGACCGGATCTTTAGCGGACCGCGGATGGGGGCGCTTACCGCTCAACAAGCGAACCTGCATGGGACAGCGTACGGCTCAGCGATGGTGCCTAGAAGGTTTGGGCATCTCCTAAGAGAAGTGCCACAAATAATTGTAGAGGGACACCGGTGCGTTTCGTAAGGGATCCCGGAGCCTCTCCGAACGCACTGATGCATATTACTGATGGAGTTCGAATTACTTACATAACTTTGACTTATGCCAAAAGCAGACTTTCAAAGACTTCCTCCCCGAAACGAATAAAAAGGTAGTCGTACCACTACCAACAGATAAACGTATAACTTGTTTTCTTTTTAAAATTTAACGATGGTATCACTAAAGTATAAATTTTTTAAAGTTAGTTAAGTTATTGTCTTGTTATCATGGTGGTATGTAACCAAGTGGGTTCCAATGAAACCTACAACCATCCGAACTGTACTATATGTGTCTCCAGAATCAAACTCGGTAAAATATATACTACTATCTGTTATCAGATATGTCGGTTAATCGATGAGTTTCAACTAGTATTAAAGAACTTGGAAGCCATAAAATACGTAGACATCGTGAAACCTTTCATCCTTGATAATATTAAATATAGAAGCCCCACCGGTGGGATCACGTGGCAACCTGTGGCGTGCTTAATTGGCGTCACGCACACGATACGTCGCAGACAAACACGTCGGACCGTTAGGGCGTGCCGCCCCGCGTGCTAACGAGGGTCGCCCACGTGCCGCCCCCGCGCTAGTGCCTTATGAAGCGTCAACGTGACACCCACTATCCATGGGCACATCGGACACGTGACACATACTTCAATAACAACGTGACAAATATTACTGAAAGAGATACTGAACACCGTATTAATTTAAACGCATTTCATATATCCGATGGTGGCGCTAGTTAGGATGATACACCACATTGTCCTCGTCGCCTGGACTTACGAAGTCAAGTCTTGTTTCTTCAATGACTTCACTAGCTACAGCTATGGGAACTCAGTTACGTTTCCACACTGCTGTTTGGCGGCAGAAACAAGAGCTACGGTGATACCTACTTCAAGAAGAAGGAATGCTTTTAGGATACAAAATACGGCTCAACCAGTTTGCGGTAAGCAATATTTAAAGTGAAAATAAAATGATGGAGAAACAAGGGAAAGTAAATAAAGCATATATCCTTCAAACAAAAGAGAAAACAGGCAGCTTGTGGTATCAGTAAACCGAAGAAAGTGATATGTAAAAGAGTGTGTTGATAGATAGCTAGCATAATTTATATTTGATAAGGAAATTCTAAGGAAATCCTTCACATGTAAAAGTAAGATATTAAAAAAAAACTATAATACAAAGCAAATTACAGTTCAGCCTTCGCACGGACGGCAGCTATAGCCTCGCCGGCCGTGAAGGGCTTCCTAATGCCCGAGCAAATGGGATTTCCAACCTTTCTGTGCCATTTATTGGACAGAAATAAACTGCCGGAACAGATTTAAGTACCCCCCGGGGGCCCGGAAATTGCCACTAGTAGATAAATTTAAATTAAGTTAAAAAAAATAGTATAAGATTTAATGTTTCACTCACGCGTTAGGAAATCCACTAAGCAGCAATGTAAATAATGCCATATTACGATCTTAAAACAATACAATAATTCTTCTTTATCATTATCACAGGAACGAAAATATCTATATGAAAATAGTTTAAATTGTTTAAACACAAATGAATGGATCAAAACAGAGTCATCATTATCATCATCATTAGCCGATTGACGTCTACTGCTGGAAGTAGACTTCCCCGAAAGATCCCCATATCGATCGGTTCTGAGCAGCCCGCCTGCTGCATCGCCGGGAATTGGAGGCCGTCGTTTGTGAGGAAACTATACATACAAAAATATATAGACTGTAATAATGTTATTAATATTACCCTTTATTTATTTATTTCAGTCCATCCATCCATCTATAATATCCAAAGTATCATACCAATTGATTATTATAAACAAAAATAAAACAGTAACGCTGTTAAAATTAAAGTCTGATCAATTTCTGTTGGAAGCCTCGGCAGAATATCTCCATCTTCCTCCAGCCACTTACGTGGTTAATGACGTGATTATTAATTTATATAATGAGACGCAGCTTTCCTGATCGTTACCAGCATACGTTGCCAACGTTCATGCCAAACCTGTCATGTACGGCAGACAGGTTTTAGCAGTACTCGCCACGTTTAGTATTACAGGAGGCATTTGATCTCCAGTTAATATGAGTAAGATAAAATTCTGTGGCTGGTAACTGCATAAATAAATCAATTGTTTATACATTCACCTATTATGAGATACAATGTTAAGTGAAGAATACATTTGACTTAAATATGCTTACGTAGAACAGCTGACGTTTAAGTTGATCCATTTGAATATCAAATCGCCACCAGGCATTGTTTTCATATGTAACGCAAACGAAATATTCCATTTAAATCAACGAAAGCATTTACATCTTACATCATTTTGTTTACTTGCTTTATTTTGTGGAAAGTTTTATGCGATGGGTAAATAAATTTATGATAGATTTCAGTCGTCCAAAGCTTAATATTTTATCAAAATCTGTGATACATTTTCACAACCAAAAAAAGATATCATTAAACAGAACTTAACACATAAAATATCTATAAATTCTGTTTAAATGGTACCCGCGGGTCACTGTTGCTGGAGACCGTTCAGGTAGGTACCACTGGCCATTGCAGCCGACAAACAGTACTATGTAAACATTATTGTATTACAGTTTGTACGGAGTTGTGATATTACTGAGATACATGACTAGATATTCCAAATTGTGGTGGTAACATTCCTATTAGCGCCACATAGTCTAGGGCGCACAAATAATTTACCATCAGATGAACCTTGTTTGATCAAATTAAAAACAAATCTAAACCTAAAAGTACACTCTGTGGAAATGAAAGCTGATGGCATCACTGTTTTCGTCAAGGTATGTCGTGGAGATCTTTAAGAGAACAGCGAATAGGTTCCTTCTAAACTACAGCGCTTTGTCACCAAAGACTACATTGCTGCTTACTAAATGGGCTCGTAGTAAAGCGCTAGTCTATACAATAAAAAAAAATATTCTAGAAGTTTAAGAGAACAGTGAAAATCGTTACAATATATAAAAAAGCGGATGGCTTTGTTTTATGTTTTCAAAGCTATGAGAGAGTATGAACGAATACGATTCACAATCTTCAGCCTCGTTGTCACTTAACATTGTACAAAACTCATGTTATGCTTACTCCACTGAACAATACACAAAGGCTGTCTAAGTCTTAAATAAAAATTCCAACGGCCCTCCACCTCTCCTCGTTATGTCGCACCTAATCATTTCGCTAATGATCTGCAAGAAGATGTAAACTGTGTCAAAGAATTCACGGCCCCCAGACATTTCGAGCTATATAACTTTTTGTTAGGTTGTAATAAAAGTCATAACGGCCGGATGGAGCCGTCCTCGGCCCTCTTCGCGGAATTTCAGAACTCTCCTTAAATTAACGCCTGAACCAATTTTGAAGGAGTAAAGCAACATCACACCAAGGTGACGAATTAAATTATAATACTTCCGGCACCGACGTTGATTTAGGTAAATAAAGTGTAATACAAACATTGTAACTTTGATTATTAGTCCGAGGCGTTCATTCAGATTAGGAGCTTTCTTTTATAGAGAAAATGTCAAAGCCAGAGTTCACCATCTTAACCAAGTTACAGATGTAGTAATTTCTCGTAAGTTCTTTCCTCGGAAGCTCGAACTCAATATTTAATCCAGGTCCTTCAAACCATGTAAGTAAGCTATCACCACAGAACACATTACTTAGTTTAGTTTGGAAAATCTCTTATAATAGATTTTTCAACCAACTGAGGGTTATCAATATAACCCAAATAAAAAGCCATTGTAGATGTAAAAAGAAACCTCCTAAAATTGAGAAGCTCTTCTATGCCTGTCAGTAAATTTCAGCGCAGTGGGTGGGCAGCCTAAGCGGGCAATTTGTCCAACATAATGTGTCATGGAGTCCGGGCCGGGGGTCTTTCGCGTTTTATTGTCGCGCAGCGGCGCGTTAGCCTGAATCCGGTATTTCAGGGCTGCCACTTATTAACTGGTGTATAATGAAAATAAGGTACTATTATTTTGTTACATTACTAAGGTTGCGAACAGGAAAACAGCTTGCATGATACTAAACAGTTGCAGCAGCCTATGGACAGGCATCGCAAACGCGGTGCCGACTCTGGACGAATTTTATCAATCCAATCAATCCAATCCAATCCAATCAGCCGGAAGACGTCCACTGCTGGACAAAGGCCTCCCCCAAAGATTTCTACTTGATTTATCAAAACTTTTTTAAATAACCTTATTCTGTCGCTCTTCCGGAAAACTTCGGAAGAGATTTCATTCCGTAACCTGATGGTTCTAGGTTGAAAATTTCTCCGGAAATAGACCGCAGCTATTTCAGACGTGGTTAAAGATGAAATGTTATTTAGAATTCAACAATATTTGACTGATCTCTCTTAACGCAAACCTAACAATAACATTATTTTCTGATTTAAAGATAGTTTCACCTATTTACGCTGCAGAGGCAACGGTAACTTCCTTGTGTCTAAAGAAAAATCAAATCATACACGGTGATGTGTTCATGCGGTTTATTATACACATAACACTGGAGTTACACAAATGTACCAGATTGTGAACATTCAACAGGTCGAGGTTGTCGAGAGGCAACCGCGTACAAGTAGAGGTAATGCGGAAAGGTCGGGAGAAACCTCTGGATACGGACGTCGCAGGAAATATCGGTGTCTAGATGTTTAGTAACATATATCTAGCAGTGGAGGTTGATCAGCTAATGATGATGAACATTGAACTCTTCTAATCCCTTGGGTATATTAAAAAAACAACTATGTCGGCAATTATATAAGTTAGAATGCATTCTTTAGATTTTTTTTAGAAATAAAATGGGAACTTTATACAAGTGTGAAATGTCTTATCTGGGGGTAGTTTTATTATTTCTTATAGAAATTAGTTCGACTGATACTGGTGCAAATTGTTCCCGAAGTCGAAATAGGTCGCGGGCTCATTGATTAATGTATTAAACGGCGTGGAATTTTACGGAGTTCAGGTTCCGCAGACCACTTTCTTTGTCCTTCCTATATCAGAGAAACTTATTGTTAAATAGATAGTATTCAACTATTTCGGTCCATTGCCCACTTATGAACATAAATCTCCCCAATTACTTTACAACGCAACAAGTATGATGTCATCTAAATCCAAAGATTTCCAGCGGTCTTCGTCAGGCTGTAGGTCCACCAGTCGCGACGCTTACCAATACATGGTCTCTGTACAAGAATTTATTATTATGGCCTAACGAGGTCATAATATTTTACGTGTTAAACACACTAGGGTTAATGAGGATTCCTCTTCCTCTTCTTCATTTAAGGGAATTTTAAAAGAAATAGTTTTGTATTATTACTAAAGCTTAATAAATATATATTGCTTATAAAAGAGTATTCGTATTATGTTGTAACTTATTTCCGCTCCACTTCTTCCTAACATCTACTTCTTCATCAACCTCAAAACTAGACTTGTTTTAGCGGCGTACGTTAAAAAAGAGAAAAGGAAAAAGGTGTTTAAGGTGGGAAGAAGGAAGAAATCACGGTTGAGGAATATCAGGGAATGGACTAGCATATCTGGGGCGTCTGAATAGTTCCGCTGAACCAGAGACAGAAAAGACTGTACCACGCTCATCGCCAACCTTCAATAGTTGGAGAGGAACTTTAAGAACAAGTAGTTAAAATAAAGATCGCCGGAAGGGAATGAAGGAAGCTAAAATTACTATGTTCCAGTTCGAAGGGCGCTGTAGCTATCTCAAGGCGACGAGCACAATGCGGTGCTGTGTATGTCATCTTTACTATTGCCGCATTGTTAAGGGCAGGTCACTTACAGTCAGCCGAATATCTTGCTTTTATCAGGGGTTAGTGAATAAGGAAGTGTTCTTTAACGTAAAACTTATTATTAATATTCTCCAAATGTGAGAATTGGATAATATTGGGTTTGCATGCACCAAGTCCGAGATTAGGATCCCACTGGAATATGAACATGAATTATGCAGCTCTTCATCTCCGTCGCGGCTGAAGTTCAGTTTGAATGCAATACAAATATTAGGACTACGTTTGGTCTTACATTGGAAATTTCATGAATTTAAATGTTATTAAATTATGTAGCAAATCATCCACCCCCACCCAGTCCACCCTAAAAACCGATCATTAATAATCATTGTTAATAAACCAACCCTTACATGACCGGCGTTGTACATGAATGGCTTCGTTTATTTCCTTGTGAAAATACACGACGAATCCCAGCAGTGGGAACGTTAATTAGGATCTTGTTGTTTGATTAAATCATTTAAAAGGGTATTCTTTCAAACTTCATATTACTGATGGTAGGTCTTTTCCGCAGCCGAAAAACAGTAATATGCGAACATTACTGCGTTTCGGTTTGAAGGGCGCTGTAGCTCGTGAAATTATGAGAGTAACGCGATTTACGATCTCATGTCTCAAGGGATCGAGCGCAATGTGGTGCAGTGTATATCGTACTTACTTGCGCTACATTGTTATGGACGAGCGTATCACTTACCACCAGGTGAACGGTCCCGCTCGTCTCGTCTCTTCGTCGTATAAAAAACAATCACAGCAAAAAATATTATAATATTTACTCATTACTGTTTCGTGGTAGATAAAGCTCATAACTGCTCATGTATTGATGCCAGGAAGTAAGTTGGAAATGGCAGCTGTTGTCATCTTTGTTGCCTTTAAGAGCAGCGGTTAATCGCTTGCGTTGCGGAAGTCCTTTTTTTTTTTTTTTTTTTTTTTTTTTTTTTTTTTTTTTTTTTTTTATTTACGTGTGTAACAAAATGCTAACGGAAATGCACACCCCGTCGCCAAATTGGGCCGGCGACGGTGGTAGTGTCGGACTCCAACCGACTAAAAAGCTTCACACGGTATTCCACTCTCATCCACGTGTTCGTGGGGTCGCGGGATAAAGTATTGCAGTTCATCCACGACCCCCCGAACGGCGCCCGAATGACCGGGCCCGCCTCGAGGAGGGGTGTGAAGCACCCCTCCTGTTAAAAATCCCTACGTGGCGACGCGTCGGAATACGAGACGCATCACCATATCCACCCCAGGAACCCTCTCCAAGGGGGGCACCGGCCCGACGGCCCTTGTCGGTCGCGGCGCCAGGTTCCTGCCGAGGAGCCATTCGGCGGTCGTGCGCTCGGTCCCGCCTTGCGGCGGTGAGCTGTCATCGCGCTCCGACCGCGTCCTGTCCCCTCGGCGCCCGCTCTCGGATACGTTCGGTCTCCCGCTTCTGCGTCATAACAGAGTCGCAGAATCGGGATACCGCATTCCATGACGCCTCGCCACTGACCATGGTCCGGACCACGGACGGTAGCGAGAGGTCACTCCCTATCGCCGCTACGAGCGCGGCCCTGTCCCCCCCCCATCGCGGGCAATCGGCCAAGGTGTGGGACGATGTGTCCACCGGGTGGCCACACTCGTCGCACGCCTCATCCGTCCTACTCGTGCAGTTCCGCCGGTGCAGATAGCTCCCGAAGCAACCGTGCCCCGTGAGTACCTGCACCAGGCAGAAACTGAGGACTCCGAAGTCCCGGCCCAGCCAGTCACCGATGACCGGCCGGACGGCCTCAACGGTGAGGCGACCGTACGACGGTTCGAGGAGTCGCCGCTCCCATCCCCGAAGCACCTCTCGACGCGCCTTTCGGCGCCACTTCTCCACCTCGTCGGGCGACGGAAACGAGCCCTCCCGCTCGAGGGCCCTCTTCCGCCGCCAGTAGAGGCGCGTTGCGGAAGTCCTAGATTTTTGTCTTGGGTCATATTGAATGGAGTTTATATGAGTTCAGTTAATTTAAGATGAGAGATTGAGTTCACTTATTTTTTAAATTAAATAGATTAGTACTTGGTTAAAATTTTACCTGATTTTACGTGGTCGGGGGTGATGAAGTGCACTAACCTATTAAAAGTCTTTTCATATTGTCTTGAAGGCACAGACACCCTCTTCAGTTCCCATTGCTATGCTGTTCACATCAAAAACGGGGAGGAACGCACTTTGTTTGCCAATTGTGGATGTTTATAATATAAGGGTGGTGCTGGCAATGCTTCTGGGCCACCGGTGCAATTCCAGCGCACTGCGAAATGAATCTTGTCGAATATTGCGAGGCTAAATACTCAGCGCGTATGTTCAAGACTCTCCAGTCCAGCTATGAAAATTTCTTGATCGTCAATAAGCCTCTTGGTCTGCCTGCCATTAAGTCTAGTGCTGCTAGATGAGGTTTGGCAGCTCTTGCGTACATACGGCAGTACTCCACATACGATCAAATATCCGCTAGAAAAGCGACCCTAGAGTTATTATTTATTCTATATTGCAAAGACGAGTGAGATATTCGTCTCACGGGCAATGCTTGCACATAGCAATGTGGCTCTAGTTAGGATGATATACACAACATAATGTACTCGTCACTTTGAGACACATAACATGTTAAGTCTCGTTACCCTAGTAATTCACTAGCTGCAGCGCCTTTTCAACTGGGACACTGTAGTGTAGTAGTCTGTTACTCAGCTGCAATAGGACTTGCGTTGGGAACCTACCTAGAGAGTCTCTGGCAATGGAGACCTACATTATTGTTATATGTAATGTATGTATATATGTTATTAATATACGAATATCCTAAGTAAATATTAATGTTTACATTTGTTGGTCGTTTGTTCTCGCGGGAGTGCGCCCTCAGCGACACAGAGATTCCTTTGTCTCCGAATGCGAAGTAGGTCGTGAAATGAAAACTATGAGGTATTTGTTGTATGAAAGAATGGAATAAGAGAAAAATATTTACTTGCCTTTATATATTACTTTCAACCTCCAAACAGTAGTATGCAGACATTACTGTGTTCCAGTTTGTAAGGCGCAGTAGGTAGTGAAACTACTGAGTAGAAGAGTATAACGTAGTGCAGTATACATCTTAACTAGCGCCATAATATAGACACGGCATTTATTAGATAAATATACATAAATAAAAAAAAAACCTATACTGACACCATGTCGCAGTGGTTAAACGATTGTTTAGTAACACGGAGGTCTCAGGTTTGAATGTGGGGACCATAAGCCGCTAAATTCGGTATTTTTTTTTCGAATGTAAACAAACTACCATTTTTATATTGTAAATCTGCCGCCATATGCATCGCTCTGTCCCAGCTGTCAACATATGAGAGCCAGATCATTCTGAGCAAGCATGCTTCACCATCCACGGCCACGTCTTACTTAAGAACCTGAGAAAATCAGGTCAAGAGTTGGCTCATTGTTGATAAAATAAATATTTTTGCATACTTTTTTCTGCGTTTTGTATAATTTTCTCTATTCTTTCGACTAAGTTATCTTATTCTCGTACAAGCTATAAGTTTCCCGAAGTTGTAAATCATGTTTTCATGATAATCAACATTAGTACAAAATTATACAGGCATCAGTTTTTATTTATTGAAATCTTCTTTCGCTAAAAAACAATTATTCTTTACCGTAACATATGTATTTTGTATATAATGTATTTATTCATATTGTATCGTTACTGAATTTTGATATATGTATGTGTTAAAATAAATTTCTACCTCATTGTATATGTATTTATACTGGTCCGGACGGTAACTGTATTCTACTTAAATATGAGAGGGGGTTCTGACTTACAAAGAGGTATGTTATCCGTTTATAAAGAATATACTGAGGAGGTACATTCTGCACCTATTTAAAGTAAAACCGGTTGAAGAGAGTATGGTAGAGAGATGCCTGCGCTGGTCATGTAATGAGAAGACCAACAACGCATATTGTTAGGGTAGCGCTGGATTTCGAAACTAAAAAGAGAAGCCCTGGGAGACTCCCAACTTCTTGCTTGACGATCATCAATAAAGTTCTGAATAATAACAAATTAACAGAAGCTTTGACACAAAATAGAGATATATTTAGAAGAATAACCAGTAGGGCCGACTCCAAGTAAATATAGGACAAAGTCTAGTAAGAAAAGGATACATTCAGCATCGACGGATAACATATCTCCATTTCTTACTTAAAAGATTATGTTTATTTGGAAGAAAGGCATATAGTATGTCAACTAAAACATTCAATATTTACATTCGTAAATTTTTTAAATAATCCAAACAGTTACGAGAAGATTCAGATCGAATAAACAGTTAACAGTAAGTAAAACTGTCTGTAGGGTATCGACATTGATCGAAATTAACCAGCAACGTATAGCTCCAGATTCGAACCTGGTGCGTGTTGATAGGCATGCGGTTAGTCGCTGCATTATAAAGGCAGTTGTAACACGTTGCATATAAATATTAATAGGAAGACTTTCACGCGACGTCCGCATAAACAGTTATTGAATATGGTGCGAGGGTAAGCGCGTGTATAGTTAGAGGGATTGCGGACGGCGCGACGGTGGGAGAGGAATGGAAGGTGAGGGAGATAGATGTGCATGCGTCGGTGGAGAGTGTCGCAGTGCGCATGCGTCGGTAGAGTGGATCGCAGCGCGTATGCGTCGGTGGAGAGGGTCGCAGTGCGCATGCGTCGGTGGAATGGGTCGCGGTGCGTATGCGTCGATGGAGAGGGTCCCAGTGCGCATGCGTCGGTGGAGTGAGGAAGTCCGCATTTATCCCGCGCTTTTGATTAGCTTGGCTAACCTCGCGCATAAATCAATTACGCGCGCGTTGCACCTGCTGTGGAAATCGGTGCGTACAAACTGGTCAGGTTTCATCATGATCATCATCAGCCGATAGACGGCCCACTGCTGGACATAGGTTTCTCTCAAAGATTTTCTCATCGATCAGTTTTGCGTTGCTCGCATCTAGTCAGATTGCTAGACTTAATTGGCAGTGGGCAGGGCACATTGCTCGACGAACCGACGGCCGATGGGGCAGTAAGGTCCTGGAGTGACGCCCGCGTACCGGTAGACGTGGTGTTGGGAGGCCTCCCACAAGGTGGACCGACGATGTGGTGAGAATCGCGGGAACCCACTAGTCAGCCTAGTGATATCCATATTATATAACCTGATCCGGAGTCAAATGTCCGATTGATGTCAACTGCTATCGCAGATAAAAAAAAGAAACAAAGTCAAGTTATGTTTAAACTACATATATATACAATGGAAATTGATTTTGTGTATTCGCCAATCACGTGAAAACTAGTGAACGTTTCGATGTGGGAACAAGCATTTTTTTTGTAGGAAGGGTGGACAGATGAGCGAACAGTTCACGTGGTGGAAAGTGATCACTGACGCTTATGGACAGTGGCAACGCCAGATGGGTCGCGACTGCGTCGTGGACCTTTAAGGTAATAACACTCTTTCCTTGGAGGCTCCCATGTCGTATTGGATCGGAAATACCGTTGGCAACAACTGATTCCACATAGTGGCAGTGCGTGGTTAAATGTCGCACTGTAACGAGCAGTAGAGGATTGCCAGTGATCCAGCTGGTGAAGATGGAACTTGGCAATCAACGCGGAATCATTTGTAGGGGTTATAGGTTATTTAGTTTTTATATTTCATAGATCCTTCATCATTTGATTTCTAATTAACTTTTATACAACATTTTCATGGGGTTTTATATGCGGTTGATATAGTAACGGTTGGTACAGAAAATCATTTGCGGTTGCGGTTGCTCTCAAAGAACATTTCAGACAATTTTCAAGTAAAATTTTATATTACGGCCAGCAAAGCTGCTTGGGAACGATATGTAATTTATACGGAATTACCTTGTTTTTAAATCTGTGATAACACATCTATTTATATAATAGCGGGACCGGAAAGTAATGTCGTTTCTGCGCATGCCAATACTTGATTGTCATTTGTCAGCTCATTGTTTTGTTCAGAGGCGTACCAAAGACATTGTGAGGTTATAGTGATTTCTTTACTTATAGACAATTGAATTACAATTTTTTTTTGTAATTTTGGGTAAAATGGCCAGCCAAATACCAGAAGAGGTACACATCCGGCATTGCATGCTCTTTGAGTTTCGCAAGGGAAATAACGCAACAGTTGCTACCAAAAACATTTGCGATGTTTATCCAAATGCACTGGACATTCGTAAATGCCAAAGGTGGTTTTCCAAGTTCAAATCGGGTAATTTTGATCTTTCCGACTCGTATCGATCAGGAAGACCATCAGCGTTAGACAACGACGTGTTAAGGGCGGAAGTGGAAGCAAATCCGTGTCAGACGATCGAGGAATTGTCAAACAGTCTCAACAAACCTTGGTCGACCATCCAAGAACATTTGAAGCAGATTGGAAAAGTAAGCAGAGCAGGTGTTTGGGTCCCGCATAATCTGTCCGAACAGAATAAGGCTAACCGATCAATCACATGCAACTTATTGCTTCAACGACACAACACAGAAGCGTTTTTTGATCGCTTGATCACAGGAGATGAGAAATGGGTCCTGTATGATAACCCAAAACGCAAAAGGCAGTGGCTCTCTCCAAATGAAATCCCTCGGAGTACTGCTAAGCCAGGTTTACACCCCAAAAAAGCGCTTTTGTGTGTTTGGTGGAGTATTCGCGGCATTGTTCATTTTGAATTACTGAAACCTGGAGAAACTGTTACTGCAGACCTCTACAGCGAACAATTGCAGCGAGTCAATCAATCTTTAATTGAAAAGTGGCCAGCGATTGTCAACCGAAAAGGCGTCATTCTCCAACATGACAATGCAAGACCGCACTGCGCAAGGCGAACTCTAGAAAAAATTAATGAATTGGGGTGGGAGGTGCTGCCTCATCCACCATATTCGCCCGATGTTGCACCATCGGATTTCCACTTATTCCGAGCGCTGCAACACTTTTTAAGTGGCAAAACATTTGCAAATTTGGATGATATCCAAAATGCCATCTCTAGATATTTTGCCGAAAAACCAATTAATTTTTATCGATCAGGGATTGAAAATTTACTCACTAGATGGCAAAAGGTTATTGACAATGATGGGGAATACATCATTGATTAAAAATAAAGACTCGTTAAAAATGTATGTGTTTGTATTTAGCGTAAGAAAACGACATCACTTTCCGTAATAGATAAGCTTATCGTAATTAGGTTTCATATTCATTAAGACATATATCTAAGCGAAGTATAAAAAAAATGAATAAGGTTGTTATATATAGTCCGCAAGGGCTCTTCGAATTTGAGACGAAATCACCTAGATGTAGTGAATTGTAACTGGACAGACTCCGAGTTAATCTTTTTGCCAATTGTCATACATCGCGTAATAATCTGTGGCAGTGGCCGGCGCCGTTTGAGCTCGTTATCGGCACTGGCGGCCACCGCCTCCGTATATTTCGGCGGTCGCGATAATTGTGCCACGAAATGATAAACCTATATCTTCCATTAGCTCATTACGCAAAATCTGAAGCGTCAGGACTTTAAGATCTGTATCGAGTGTATGTCAAAAAAATTAAACTTATTTCAACATCAGCGTCTTTTTGAAAATACAAATTTGTTTTTATTTCATGAAACGACGAGACTTGCAAGGCATTCGTCTGATGATAGGTCTCTCTTGCCGTTGCCCTGTAGTCTCGGCCTTTTAAGACTAGGACTAAAGTCAGCCTTGCCTGTCATAGAAGGCGACTGAAAGGATTTCGGGGTTTGTGAGCTTCGAAGGTGGGGGACTTTGTTGTCCACCAAGCGAGCTCGAGATGAATGATAAGTATGAGGTAGTCTAGTGCTTCTCGTACTGAAGCGAGGGTGGCAAAGAGAGTTACAGTTTTCCCTCTGATCTGTTCCAGACGTACATTCCATAGGAAATCCGAAGTCTTTCGCAACTTTCTGAGGATGACCACTGAGGGGTTTTAGTGGGTAAAAATGCCACACATGTATATCCCACATAACCTAGTCTTCATCTAGAAGCAAGGTTTGTCTTTAAAAGACCCTCTTCCCAAAAAAAAAGAACAATAAAAAAAATTATCTGTTGCCAGAGACCTTCTACATAGGCACCACCGCAGATCCTAATTCTGCTGACAAACGTTACTGAGTTCCAGTTTGAAGAGCGCTTTTAGCTTGTGAAGTACCACAATATGTTCGTAGTCGTACATATACTATGCTAAGTCTCGTTACACCGGTAATTTAATTCGTTACAGCGCCATTCAAACCGGAACATATTAATGTTGATAACACAGACCTACCATCAGATATGATTAGCAATCACGCGATTGTCATCTCTGGTTATTATGAATTACTGAACTCTGCCTAACTTAGAAGGCGACTTAATATTAGTGTACCTATCCAATAGCCTGACTTGACATCAACTACACATGGTGATTATGAAGCTGTGCTCGTCGAGATTGGTGCTCACGTATGGTGGTCATGGCGGTGATTTACAATATGAAGGTGGTAGCTAACGAGCCAGTTTCAAAACCTTGCCACAATCCAACACTTTAGACATGTGGGAAAACCTCGATTAAGTTTTTTTTTTTTCACTTAATTATACTAATATCTTCTGACTCGGGTCAGAATTCTTGTCTACATACATAATTAGTGCTTTAATGAATTTACACGCTTATTTAAAATCTCTTATTTCCATGTACAGTTCTCTGTGCAACGTATTTACAGTATTCTAGAAACTTGTTCCTAATTTTCGATTAAGTTCATTAAACGGTCCTTGACACAAATTAAACGAGGATAATTCATTGATGTTTATCAAAACAAATTAATTAGCCGACTAAAACAGGTTGTTTGATTAAGAGTCACGGGTTATATATCTTCAGACGTTCCCTTCGAAGTCTCGGATAGGGCGCGAGGGAAATATAATGAACACAAACCGATACATCGAGATAAAGTCACAGGTTCGTTTAACAAGTCCCAAAAAATAATAAGGACTCTATTAAACTAAATGAAATTAAATACAGTTTATAAATATATACAAAAAAAAAATATTATCTGATGAAGAAGACGAATGTGTAAGGATTCCCGTACAACAACTGACGAGATCCAAGCCAACCCCTGTTCGTGGTGCACCCTGCTAATCAACAGACCAGGCTCTGGCTCCCACCAACCCGCATTGAGTCAGCGTGATATGACCTAAATCCCCCATATAACTTACTAAGACAAGACGTTGAATCTCGTTGATCCAGTAATTACATTAATTAAAGCGCCCTTCAAACCAGAGAACAGTAATGTTTGCACATTACTGTTTGGCAGCAGAAATAGACGCTGCGGTGGTACCCACCTAGACCGTCTCCGACAACAGAGACCTGCCAACAGTACAGAGACACACCACTATCGTCATTCATGTGTTCCGGTTTGAAGGGTCAAAGATCCAGCAGTGCATGATGAAAGAGACGTAACATCTCACGACATGTGGTGCACGTGTCGCCCCTCGGTGGAATAAACAACCAAAGAGTTTTCATTCAAACCAATTCCGTTTTTAAATTTAGAACGCGCCATTCGCAACGCGTCTGCGTTCCATCGCACGCTTCAAGCGTGAGCTGTACTTGCAAAACTCAACAGGGCACGCTTGCTACTAGTATTTTTGAACAGGTCTACAAACTAGGTATGAAAATACTTTAAAGATATTGAATGTTATAAGAACGCAATAAATAATTAAATCTACTGCATAAAATACTTCCCAAATCTACTTAACTGGTAGCAGGTTTCTGTTGCCACAGACTGTCTATGTACCACCGCAGCTACTATTGCAGCCGACAAACAGTATTGTACAAACATTACCGTGTTCCGGTTTGAAGGACCAATAGCTATTACTTGTGGTAGTGTCTCTGTCGCCGGAAACCGTCTAGGTAGGTACCATCGCAATTCGTATTGCAGCGGAGAAACAGTGATGTGGAAACATTACTGTGATCCCGTTTAAAGTGCACTGTATCTAGACAAGCTCGCTGGCCTAATGGTTGGAGCGTGCGGCTTTCATTCCGAAGGTCGCGGGTTCGAATCTCGGCATGTACCAATGACTTTAATATTTAAGTTATGTACATTTGTGGACTTTAGTTACAACAGCGAGATACAAACAGTGAAGGAAAACATCGTGAGGAAACCCGCACATGACTTAGAATTTGTTCTAAGGTATGTGTGAAGTCACCAACCCGCATTGAGCCAGCGTGGTGACTATGGCCCAATCGCCCTCATATTGAGGGTAGGCCTGTGCCCCAGCAGTGGGGACGTAAATGAGCTGTTATTACTACTACTAGACAAATTGAGGTAACGAGACTCAACATCGTATGTCTCATACGACGAGCGCAATGTAGTACTGTATATAGCATCCTAACTAACGCAACGTGTTTATTGACGGGCGTATTACTTACCATCCGTTGAGCGTCCAGTGCGTCTTGTCACTTAATTGAATATAAAAAAAATTAAACATAGACAAACTTCTACCAAACGGGTGTTATTTGTGAAAAAATTAAACAAATTATTAAATCATCATCATCATCATTGCCATCATCATCAACCGATAGACGTCTAATGCTCGACATAGGCTTCCTCCACGGGCAGCCCAATGTGGGTTGGTGAGAGCACGAGCCTCGTTTATTAATTAGCACGGTGCACCACGAGCAGATGATGTTGGCCCCTTACACCACTATAACAAACTATTAATTACTTTATAGTATTTTCCTTGAGCACTCGGTGCGCGTACTAGGTATGGAATTCCAGTTCGTGTCAATACGTCTCGCATCACGTAAACGCGCGCGACGCTGCGTCACTACTCAGAGAATGACATCGGATTGTTGGTTCAGAGCGCGCCCCCCACGCGCTTAACTCGCGTGGGAAGATAATCAATAAAACCTACCGTTAATACTAGTTTGTATATATAATACATACACGAACATCAATGGATATAGAATATTATATACATACACTACGCAATTTTATTTAACTACCCTTCGAGGTCTCGCGGTGCGGGTGAAGAAGCAGCGCGCGCGCACTCGTTGGTAACCCAATGACGACTCCACAGAGTAATTACTTATACAGTGTAATAAAAATCACGCTATAGCAACATTTCCTACTGTAGTACAAGTAGTAACCAAAAACTATAGTTGTCAGCTGTTACAATATGAATTTTATTTATGTTATGATCAAACAAACTAAGTTATGTATCGGTATATATATATAGATACATATTTATAATTTTTTTTATACAACGAAGCGATGAAGCGAGCAAGTTGTTGATCTGTCACTAATTAGGAAGCTATATTTCACTAATTTATGTTCGTCGCTTTGAGACATAATATGTAGTCTCGTTACCCCAGTAACCATACTAGATTCCTTTTGCGAAACTGTAATGGTACAAAAGGAGGCTGCCGAGCGGGCTAGAGAGAGGACAGATCCCGCTCGGAGAAGAAACCGTCGTGGCACTACCGTGCGTCAACACGTCGCACCGGTGAATGGTGCTCCCCTACCATAATGGAGCCTTTTGGGTTGTTGGCGATCAGGATTGGGGTTCTCATCGCCTTCTAAACGACCCTGAGGAGGACAATGGCTGGACGTGGTCGCCGGTCATTGAAATAATACTCACGAGGCTGGTAGGGTCTGTATAAGCAGACTCCGGGACGAGCTATCCCAGCATAGCGTTAGCGAGGCCGCGGTTGTGTTCCGAACGGAGATCCCGTGACCTCGCCAAACGCCGAAGGTGACCACCGAGGGGGTTTTAGTGGGTAAAAATCTCCACATAACTCTGACTTCCCCCCAGGAGGCAGAGTATCTTTTCGAAGATTTCCCGCGCGAAAAAAAAAAAAAAAAAAAAAAAAGTAACCATACTAGATACAGCGCTCTTCAAACCGGAAAACAGTAATGTTTGGCGGCTGAAATAGACGCTTCATTGGTATCTACCTGGACGGTCTACGTCAACAGAGACCTACCACCAGGAAATTAATAATGTTAAAAACAAATTTTTGTGCTTTTTCTATGATATATGTGTATATAATATATAACATATAAACACAGTTAGGACTCAGAACCTACATTCTCAGAGTCGAGGTCTTAATCCATCATACCCAAGAGGCGGTTGACGGATGTTATTCGCAAGGCTGATTGTTAAAGCGAGTTAGTTTCGAAAGCTCCACACAAACACCACAAGCTGATCTATCACCATCTCGTAGAATTTATTAATTAGCTATAACATAAGGGCGGAAAGATAAGGGTTGATATTCAATAGATTTATTTCAGTGCGTAACATATATTAATGCTTGTTTTTTAATTAAACCGGAGCAAACGAGAGTTATTAATGATTCTCCCGTCCCAAACGGGGTCCATCGTCCTAGCCCTGCGGCCGTCTACGTCTGACCCAGTTACATTGACGCATGCTCCCTGAAATATGTGCCGGCCGTCCCGTTCCACCCGGCACCAGGCACCGGGCACCGGGCACCCGTGCACTCCTCGCATCAATTACACGGGGAGCAATTAACAAAGCAAACATGGCTGCGGCGTGCCGCGACTCTCATTTTATATGATGGAATCAAAACATACATCATCGTGTGATGCGGTTATGGTAGGTTCCTGCTGCCGAAGTCGTGCAGGTACCGATGCAGCTGCTACCAGTAGTGTGCAAATATAACTGTGTTCCAGCTTGAAGGGCACTGTAACTAGTGATATTACTGGGGTGACGAGACTGTATGTCTCAAAGCGATGAGCGCAATTAGTCCTGTATACCGTCCTAACTAGAGCCATACTATTGTGACCGGGTGTATCGCTTACCATCAGGTGAAAAACTAAAATAAAATGGATGTTTCGACTCCATATCATAATAACAGTATTAGCAGTTTTAATTTTTTTACTGTACTTACTGTAAATATTAATTTTTATGTGAATAGGCAGAGATATAACGATATCTCCTTCCTGTTATTTTTTCATATAAAACCCAACCGGTTTCATCATTGGCAGTTCACAAATATTACACATATATAAAAGTCAAAGACCAGCTCTTTTAAATCTTCAAACATATATATTGCTTTATGTAGTATATGATCTCATCTTAGGGGGGAATTGCCTTAATCGCCACGCTTGGCAGGCGGCTTGGCGATCGCAGTTACGGAGGCCCTATTGTGAAACGCTGCTGCCCGTCCCACGTCCGGGATTTCCCTCCGCTTCCTTGGATGGATATACCGCCATCGTTCGGTTGACTGATTGCATTTGATGAAGTGTAAATGTACTCAATCGTCATATACACTTCAGCAAATGGGCGGTGGGGTCGTCACTTCCCGACAGCACACATTGCAGCGTGGAGTAAGACAGGGAGACATCATATCTCCGAAACTGTTCACCGCTGCATTGGAAGATGTCTTCAAGCTTCTGGATTGGAGAGGATATGGCATCAATATCAACGGCGAGTACATCACGCACCTTAGATTTGCCGACGATATCGTGGTTTTGGCTAAGACCATGGAGGACATCAACACAATGCTCGATGATCTTTGTAGAGTTTCACAACGAGTGGGTCTTAAAATGAATATGGACAAGACCAAAATCATGGCAAATGTCCATATTGTACCCACTCCAGTAACAGTTGGAAGCTCTACACTTGAAGTTGTTGACAGATATGTCTACCTCGGACATACAATCCAACTAGGTAGGTCCAACTTCAAGAAAGAGATCTCTCGTCGAATCCAACTCGGATGGGCAGCATTCGGGAAGCTAAGACATATCTTCTCGTCCAATATACCGCAGTGTCTCAAGACAAAAGTCTTTGACCAGTGTGTGTTGCCAGCGATGACATACGGAGCAGAGACGTGGCCGCTTACTGTGGGCCTTGTCCGCAAGCTTAAGATTGCCGAGAGGGCGATGGAGCGAGCTATGCTCGGAGTTTCCCTGCGAGATCGAATCAGAAATGAGGAGATCCGCAGGAGAACCAAGGTCACCGACATAGCTCGAAGGGTCGCCGTCGCAAAGTGGCAATGGGCAGGGCACATAGCTCGCAGAACCGACGGCCGTTGGGGCAGAAAGGTTCTCGAGTGGCGGCCACGTACCGGAAGACGTAGCGTGGGCAGACCCCCCACAAGGTGGACCGACGACCTGGTCAAGGTCGCTGGCAACCATTGGATGCGGGTGGCCCAGGACCGGTCTAAGTGGAAATCTTTGGGGGAGGCCTTTGTCCAGCAGTGGACGTCTTCCGGCTGATTGGATGGATGGATTGGTAGTATATGACTTTCTAAATGGAGGTCAAACGGTTACGTGGTGGGCAAGGAAGATTCATCACAGCACTATTGAGAAAGTGGGAGAAAATCAATTTATAATTAATTAAAGATAATAATGTGATGTAAAGTCGGTTTAGCTAACTAAGACGTAAAAGGGAATATTAGTTTTTTTTTCTTGTAAAGAGGCGGTAGTCGATAAAAGTTTGAGAGCCCATGATCTAGTTGAACGCGAGAGCCATGACTCATATATACTGAAATAGGAAGTAAGATACTTTATAGTATTGTATATTAAAATGTACGTAAATAAATCACGTGGAATCTAATATAGTGTGAAAGAAAGAATGTATGTACCCTTGGCCTAAACATTGAGGAAGCCCGAAGAGCAAGGTGAGCTGAACGCATAATTTATACTAACCGCTGATTTATACCTCATAATGATGGCGGTCCCGGATTGGATCTCGCGGAGTATTCTTAGAAATGAGAGATCTTTGATGATCCGATCGCAGACACGCTGGTATTTTTAAAAATCAACATTTTAATATATGATCGTTATGCTGTTATATTTATATTAATACTGTCTATCGGTAACACGGACGTCTGTGGCTACTGGTGTCTACACACTTGAAGATTCATCATCAGAGCGCCATTCAAATTGAAGAGTAGCGATCAGTCGGAGAAAACTTCTTCAACCATTAGTAATGTCGCCATTGCGCAAAGTGGTGAAGATCCTATGGAAACGACGGGTAATAGCGACCGTCAAGCAAAGGAAGCTGGCGTATTTTGGTCACAAACGGAGACAATCTCGTTTCCATTTTCAAAAGCTCATTCCCGAAGGAGAGATAACCGGGAAATGGGCATCCAGTAGACAAGGACTAGGAAAGTTGTTCGATGACATAGAGGTTGATTACGTTAATGCCTTTTAAGTAAAATCCTCTATAAAAAATACATTAATTTCGAAATTCTCGGTAAAGAATTTAATCGACATATATAATAAAAAACTAAATCAAAACTATCATCATCATCAGCCTATAGACGTCCACTGCTGGACATTAAGGTGAGACATCGCTGGGCACCAGGGGTCGTCGCTTGCAGGGTTCATATGGGGGGCTTGGACTCTTTCCTACCAATTGGCTCAATGCGGGTTGATGGGAACCAGAGCCTTGTTTGTTGATCAACTGGTTGCATCACGAGCAGATGAGGTTTACTTAGGTCCCATGAATTGTAGTGTGGGACCCCTTACACCGAAACTATGACGGTCAAAATCTAAACCTGTTCCTATCAAAGTATTGATGACGATTAAATCATCAGTTTTATAGTATATACATTTTATTGTACTAGTATCTAGTAAACAATCGTTATAGATAAAGTGTGATAGGAATAACACGGACGCGGAACTGGTCACATGAACTCTAATTCGCCGCGCCAGATTTGGGCAGTATACAGGGTGTTTGACAAACTGTAGACCAGGGTCCCTAATAGTAAATACAGAATTGGTTAGTCTAGGTACTGATACATGTAATATTCAAAATCGTTTCCGAAGTTACTAATTTAGTTTTTTTGAAGGTACAAAACTTGTTGGAAGGTAACCTGATAGAACAGACCACCCATGTCAATATAGTGCTAATTATGATGAGCAACTCCATACAGATGACACTGACATAAAATATCGGTGTCGTTACTTCAGCAATTTCTCTCCAGCGCCCTTAAAACCACACCAATGTTTGCACACTGTAGTTTGGCAGCTGCGATGGTACCTAAACAGACGGTCTCCAGCCATAGAGACCTACCACTAACCAAAGCAGCTGTAATATACCTGTCAGTGAAGTATGTCCTTTAAAATCTGGACAGAATTGTAGTCCTATATAACGTTAGATACACTTTTATACACTCTATTAAATATCTAGGACAAGTAGAATATTAAGGTTAGAATCGTCTCTCCAAGGACGAAGTCTTACAGGTCCGGGTCAGTAGATCCCTCTTTGGCGTTTAAGATATAGGAATCCTTTTACGATCAAATGTATGTAATATTGACTACTTGTTTTGTTTCTTCTTCGAATATCTACACAACGAATAGTTTGGATAGTGATGTAAAATTAAAAAGTATGACGGCAGTAAATTCATACGCTGACTTACAACAGCTTTTTTAATATGTTGCTTATCACATCTTCCAACTCTTTGGATGACCTTTGTCATATCCCTGTCATCAACGCTGCATATATTAATGTTGACATCACCAGCTTGGAAGGTGACCCATTCCTAAGTTCTATTAAGTACTTTCCCAACTGCCTTGAAGCAGAAGTAAGAATTGCCGTTGTACTTACCGAGGGTTGTAAGGGTTCCCGCACAACAACTCATGGGATCGAAGCCGAACTCACCTGATGCACCCTGCTAATAAACAAACGAGGTTCTCGCTGCCACCAACCCGCATTGGGCCAGACTGGCGAGAGATGACCCAAATCCCCCTATATGAATCTATACCCAATCGTGCAGGAATTTTTGGAGAAGTCCTATAACCAGCAGTGGACGCCTATGGGCTGATGATTATCAAGGTTAAAGAAAAGGTACAAGTATTGTAAGTTGTTTACCCTATTACCATTTGTAGTACCATATGGAAGTTGGTGGTGCAGAATGACAGTGAAGTGAAGATATGACAACCGGCTGCTGGCAGTCAGGCTTGGGGATAATACTGACTATCAGCAAAAATTGGGACGATATCAAGGTTCATAGCAACACTGTTGTGTTGGCACGATACTGCTTGGTGGCAGAAAGCGGTAGCGCTGCGGTGACAGGGTACAGCTTGCTGGAGACCGTCAAGAGAGAGAGAGAGATCCTAGGCCCCAGGCAACGCATTGAGGATATCTTTCGAGAGGGTTTCATAGGGTAATCCTACATGACCTCGTCTTCCGCGCAGACAGGGTATGAATAATTTAGAAAACTTCCCTATCGATATAAAGTAAATATCATTGCAGAAGCTATTTCCACAGCTGATCAGTAGTGTTCAAACATTACTATGTTCCGGTACGAAGGGTGTTTTAGCGAGTGAAATTATCGGGGTATGATACTAAAAATGTCATGTCTTAAGGCGAGTAAAATGTGGTGCTGTGTATATCATTCTAACTAGCGCCACGTTGTCACTTACCATCAGGTGGACACTGGTCTGGTCGCTTCCCCAATTAAAAGAGATAAGATATGTTATATAACCTTCGAGATGCGCATGTTTTGTATCAATGAGGTTGATGCAAGATCATGTCAATGACGCAAGGATAGGATTATTATAGTAATTAGCCTTAGTAAATACAATAGGACATTTATAATCTAGAAATAGATATATTATAATAGGATTCATAGCACAGGATGAGACGACAAGAAGGTTGGTGTTGGTGAAGGTCGTACACTGGTTGTAGGTCTTTGTCGCCGGAAACCGCCTAGGCTGGTACCACTACAGCGCCTATTGTACCCTACAAACAGTAGTGTGCTAACATTACCGTGTTCCGGACTAAAGGACGCTGTAGCCAGTGTAATTACTAGAGTAACGAGACTCAACATTCTATGTGTCAAGGCGACGAGCACAATGACGTTAAATAGCGTCACATTGCTATGGGCAGGCGTATCACTTACCATGAGGTGAACGTCTTGCTCGTATCGCCGCTTTGTAGAATAAATGACAAAGGTTCACTCTTCGTCACGGACAATCGCGTGACGGCAATAGTCCAGGGTGCAATTTAGCAAATTGCTCATCAGGCTAATGCAGTGATTTAAAATGATATACAGCGATCACGTGTCTCATTTGTGCTGCTCCCGAATACCTTGGTTATCATAAGTACTCTTTATCACGAAGAGTTGAACTGACATTGGGTATTCAACCCTGCATCATGCATGATGGTGTGATAGGACGAGGATATTATCACATTATTAAGTAATGACTTCGGGGACTCAAGCCAACCTCACCTGCTCGTGGTGCATCCAGCTAATCAACAAACGAGACTCTGGCTCCCGCCAACCCTTTGAACTTATGAACCCCAACATACAACAGTCCCTTGTGCCCAGCGGTACCGGAGGCCTTACTGATTGTATATTAAAATCTTTGGAGGTAGTTGTAAGGTAGCTACGAAACGAATGAAGATGTCCGACAGTTAAATACTGTCTTTATATATGTATGCATTTAAAAAATAATTAATGTTTGCACAAATATCTGGGTACCGTGTCTCCCACTTGACCCGGTTCCGCGTCGAGCCATGCCCGGGCCGTGGTTGTGAGCAAGTTTCTATTTAAAACATCTTCTCTATATAGTGCAATTGAAAAATACTGAAATAAACATTTTCATAGACAATCGACATAGAAAAAAATCTCTTATTCATTTCAAATTGTAGTTTTTAAATAATGATAATGATCATGAGCTGGTGAGGGCTTGGGTCCCGTGAGTTGTTGTGCGGGATCATTACACCCCTTACCCCCTATACTTCCGTCTAATCACAGGATAATAGCAATAAAAATATTTTTTTATCTACACGGTGTTAAGTGACGATGAGACCATAGATGGTGAAGCGTGCCTAAAATACTCAGGGTCTAATTTATTAGGAGTTGCGGTGCTATTATGGCGGCAGATTTATTATATGAGAGTTATAGCAAGGTAGGGTCGGAAAACCCTACCACGATTCAAACTGCACAATAAATGAAACGGTATAGCACCAGGGTTTTACCAATAGACGAGTCAGGCGATGTGGGTGCGGTCCATGATATAACATTGGCATTGTTTAACCGGGCCCCCGATTTGATTTAAGTATGTACTCAACAAACACGTAATTGTAATAAGCCTGTAATTCCTTATAATTTCTCTTGTAATTCTACCACGTAATCTCAGGGTTTAATGCTAATTATTCTCCTAATTTTCATAGCTGATGATATTATTACAAAGAGAATCCCTTTGGATCCTATTAATGATCTAGCACTTAAGATCTAGAGCGTTATTAACAACATATAATTTGAAATAGAAGACAATTATTAGTTTTTTTTTTAAAAGAACATGATTACCTCTTGAGCACCATTGAATGGTGTTAAGTGGCGGTGTGGTGTGTGGTGGTAAGACGTACTTATCAGCAACATTTCATTGCTGTATGATAAGAAGTATTATCCTATTCCTTAATAGTTAAGTTAGCTAGCTGATAACACCATATCCTATAGGACATGGGTATTATCACATAACTAAGCCAGCCTCCTGTAATATAGTAACCATATTGATGTATAGATATGACCACGTTTATATGTCATGTAGGATTTATTACAGTTAATCTAGATCTGCGTGTTTTGTCAACATCTTAACTAGAGCTTTCATGGTATTGACAAGTTCTATCTTAAACGGTTTAGCTTAACTTTTATAACACTTCGTTGACTATATATTATATAGAAACTAGCTGAAGGATTATGTGCAATATTAACCATTTGTACGTATAGTTAACAAGTATATCTAATCAACAAACATATAACTTTGGAAAAGTTTATTTTATACCTTCGCTCGCTACCAGAGCCGAAAATTTATTATTAAACCATTACTAAAGTTAAAATCCCTAAA
Source organism: Troides aeacus (assembly GCA_033220335.2). NCBI lineage: Eukaryota > Metazoa > Arthropoda > Insecta > Lepidoptera > Papilionidae > Troides > Troides aeacus. Next base: position 1,044,798 of record CM067281.1, on the reverse strand, counting down.
CTCTAAAATTATAATTGTTGTTTCTAAAACTGTGCAAACTAACCGTAGTTAAATGTGTAAAGTGGGGCGAACGATAATAGCGAATGCGCCTCCGGGCCGGTTAAGCCGTCGGCAAACAGAGCTGGATCATTAAGAGCAGCGCTAAACCCCAAACCTTGCGGGTAAACGTCTCCGACGAAACAAAGCCGCGGAACGCAGCCTCTAATCTTTGCAGAGGGGGTGGAGGGGAGATAAGAGAGGTGACCATCATTTAGGTTAGTTTTACACGAATAAGACATAGCGAATATGTTGTTACATTTAACCAAAAAAATTAACTATCTCAACGTATACTGAAAACCATTGGAAACGAACTCAAAAATTATAGCTAGTCAGTTTTTTTCATTAATAAAAAAAGTATTTATCGAATTTGTAAACATGTATGTAACATGTGTGAAAGCTGTAAATACACCTAACGAATTGACACCCTCTTTAATCTATCGGTTAAATATATATATATATATAAGCTTATTAGGATGTAGTCGCCTTCTGTACCGGAATTTGGTTATTTTGTTTGTATCTTCAGACCCTCGCAAAACAGATTTGGATTGTAGTAAAAAAACAATATTCTAATTAAAAAAAAAGTACTTTATTACTTATAATTTCGCTAAAAGATAATTACTGAATATCTATTTGTCATAAGATTTCTTTTAGTGAAGTGAAAAGAAAGAAAATTCTATTTTAGTCTCCTGTCGAAGTCAAGCTCGCCTGGTACACTTTATTTCTATTTGTTCTTGTTTGCTTTAATATTCATATATAATATATATGTTGATATTTATTAGGATAAAAAAAATAATACGATATAATGTTACTTCTAAACTGTTTCTTTTACAAAAGATACATTTTTTTAGAACTTAAATAAAATATGAGTTAATAGATATAACACAGAGATATATATGTATATGTGTGATATTATGGATTCAATAATAACAAGATACGACTGTCTAGCATTGAGCGCCAACAAGCTGATAATGATCAAGTTTCTGTGGAAAATTCAAACAGTACCTTAATAACATAGCGATTTCTTGATGGTAAAACATTATTATCGTCGTACCTATAATAATACATTGTAGAACTTGTCCGGCCACACGACATGCTCACCCCGCGCCATGTGTGTAAACACCAACACGTGTTCCTGCGCACCTAACGCAAACGTAAACACACGTGCAAACATTGCGTGGACAATGCTGATATAATTGTTAGTGGTGGTGGTCAGTCTCTGGTTCCGACCGTCAGGAAGGTACCACAGCAGCTCCCATTGCAGCCAACAATACTGTGTTCGTGTTTGAAGGGCGCTGTAACTAGTGAAATCACTGCGGAAACGAAACTCAACATCTTATGTGTCAAAGCGAAAAGCACAATGTGGTGCTGTGTATATCATCCTATCTAGCATCAGGTTGTTATGAGCAGGCGTATCCCTTACCATCCGGTGAACGTCCCTTTCGTCTCGCGGCTCCGACGGATAATAGTGGAGTGCTCTAATTTTGATATTTATCGGTAAGAGTATATACTTCTGAGCGTTGGGTCATAAAAAATTTAAGAACGAACGAGTGTGAGTTGATAAGCGTGAAACTTTGTGCTTTGGTTAATTTTTAAGAGATTAAGATGAATATAATGGCGAGGAGGTAAAAAGAGACAGAGATAGAGATAGACAGATAGAAAAGATAGAGATATATATATAGAGAGAGTAAGCAATTGATCGACAGTTTATTTATGGATTGATGTACAAAAGATCGGAAGAGAGAATATAGTAAAACAATGAATAATAGATTTTAATGTAATAGTGTAAACGGGTCCCGTACAACAACTCACGGAACCCAAGCCAATCTCACCTGCCCGTGGTGCACCCTGCTAATCAACAAACGGGGCTCTGACTTTCACCCACCCACATTGAGCAAGCGTGGTGGGAAATGGCCCAAGTCCTCCCGTATGAACCCCTACAAATGACCGCCTCTAGTCCCCGACGATGCGGGCAGCGCAGAACCGATCGATGCCTTCGGAGGAGGCCTATGTCCAGCAGTGGAAGTTTATCGGCTGATGATGATGATAATAACGATATAGTTGTATGATGATGGTAAAGAAGTTCTACTCAACTGTACTTCCAAAGATGGAAAGATAGGGATAAAAGAATGTTGAAACTATTGAACTTGGTAGTTTCTCGACTGGATTTTTCGCGAAAAAATAACTGTCACCGGTAGCCACGGAGTCGTCAAGGAGACACAGTGGGAGCTAGCCACGATCCTACCTAAATTTTAACCATAAACTAATATAATATTTTTTTTTGGGCCAATAGAACTTTGATATATCTGGTTTACCTTTACCATTTGTCATTGGACCAGCGGTCTCCAGCAAGAGAGACCTATTACCATCAATATAAATAGATGCTATATAATAATTAATAGATAATAATCACATTATATAGCACATAGACCCTGTGACCCGTGCGAATGCTCTCAAAGGGCTGATGGAAATAAACTGAGCGGCTACTGACCCAAGTGATCCGACTAATGCGCCATGACTTGACACCCCTTATTTATATACAAATTACATATATCGATATTTACAGGAAAATAAACATACACCACTATACCATATTTTTTTTTTTTCATCAGCCAATTTACGTCCCCGCTGTTGGGGCATTGGCCTACCCTCAACACGAAGGCGCTGGGCCATAGTCACCACGCGGGTCCAATGCGGATTGGCGACATCACACACACAGCTTAGAATAAATTCTAATTCATGTGCAGATTTCCTCACGATGGTTTCCTTCACCGTTTGTACTTCATTGTTGTTGCTAAAGTTCAAAAATGTACCTAACTTAAATATTAAAGTCATCGGTATATGACGAGATTAAAACCCGCGACCTTCAGGATGAGATGAAGGCTGCACGCCCTAACTATTAGACCAGCGAGATATATATGCAAAGCTGTGCTAATCTGTAATTAGAGTAATACGTGTAGATGTCTGTAATATTGTATTTTATCTGTTTCTCTGCTGATTTGTTCTAATAGATAATAAAAAAAAAACACTAACCTAAGATAATCGTAAACATAAACAAAACGAGTAAATATCGATAGACAGAAACTCGATAAAACGTGATTGAACTTGTGTACATTAGCACTTAAGTAAATAAAGTTTTAATATATTTTAAACTAAGCTATATGAAAAGCTTTAGTTTAAACTAGATTATCACTTACTAGTTATCGGTAAAATAACTGTGTGTTACTGTGCTGTAGAAGTTTAATCGTTAATTTACCGTTTAGTTGTAGGTTACAGCAATGAACCTAGACCAAAAATACATATAATACAAACTTTTTTAATCCTGATGTAACCAACGATTGAAGAGATTTACACTTACGTAAAAAGACTTTTTATATAGGGGAAGGAATTGTTCGAAAAGATACTCTTGCTTCTGGGGGAAGCAATAAGGGTTATTTGAAGATTTTATCATAGTACAACTCCGGTGGTGGTTCATAGTTGTTAAAAAGATTTGTAATCCTTCCGGAATACAATCGCGCCTATACGTATAGACTAATTGATCCAGACTTTGTTACTTTACATTATTATAGTTATTGGTACCTAAGGAAACATAGTAAGAGTACTCGCAACCGACGAGCCTGCATGAAGACGCTCATGAAAGTGGAGGAAGCGAGGGAGTTGTGCCAGGATCGTAGAAGTGGAGAGAGCTGGTCTCTGCCTACCCCATTGGGAACGAGGCCTGATATATATGTATGTAAACATAGTTACTTCTTATTGTTAAGCCTTCGACTAGAGAAGATTGGCGGTCATCATCATCATCAACTAATAGACGTCCAATGCTGGAAATAGGCCTCCTTCAAAGATCTCCACATGGATCGGTCTTGTGACGCCTGTCCAGCTGCATCCAATCGTTTGGAGACGCTCTAATGGGGGGACTTGGCATATTTCCCACCACGCTGGCCTATTGCGGGTTGGTGGGAGCCATTGCCTCGTTTGTTGAATAGCAGGGTGCATTACGAGCAAGTGAAGTTAGCTTGGGTTCCTGTAAGTTCTTATGTGGGACGCCTTACACCTCGTTTTTGGTGGTCAGTTCACCATATTTCTTCTTCTCTCTTGCGAGGCGAAACCGTTGGGCGGCACCAGCGATCCCGGTCCACTTCCGGATGTTACGCAGCTATGATTTCCTCGAACGACCAACACTCCTTTTACCCGCCACTTTCTAATGAATACAGTCTCTGCTGCGTAGTAATTAGTTTTAATTCCTTTTTCGCGGAACCCTAAATCGTTTTAGCTTTAAACAAAATTCTCGTTGTCCCCCCCCCCCCCCCCCCCATAAACAATCAGTAAAAGATGATACATTTGTCACCACTTGTTACAAGAGGATACAAATGATTTATCACAATTTGTCATCCCAGACTGGGACACCTGGGACCGACCGACGACATGAGCTGCGAATGTACCGTAATATCACTAACGTCAAGGTTGGTATCATTGCAAGTCCTATTCCGACATATTATTATAGATTGTTCCGGCTTTAAGGGCGCTGTAGCCAGTGACATTACTTGGGTAACGAGATTAAACAACTTATATCTCATGGCGATGAGCGCACTTTGAAACAGTATATATCAACTAGCGCTACGTTGTTACGGGCAGTTATCACTTACTATCAGGTGAACGTCGCTTAGATGAGTAAAAGTGATCGTTGAAAGTTTATTGTTTTTTTTTTTAATTCGAGCATGAAGTTCACCAGCGCATAATGAACACGGCACTGGTTAGGGCGATATACACAGGCACCACATTGTGCTCGTCGCTTTCAGACTCAAGATGTAAAGTCACATTACCGCAGTAATTTCACCAGCTACAGCAACATTTAAACCGGAACATGATTGCATACTACTTTTAGACGGCTTGAACAGCTGCAGTAGTACCAACATTTTTTTTTAAATATTCTTTTCGCAGCAACCAATCCCTGGTTCGATTCCGAAGTTATATTTAATGGAGTCTGGATTTTTTATAACCTACCCATTTTACTGACTCTCAAATTGGAAATTGCCGTTAACAGCATTGCTGTGCTCCGGCTTTCAACATATAAAGGTCACTTAAAGTAAAGTGAAACTTAAGAAAAGAGTTAACTCATTTCCGTTTAAAAATTTGATCGTGTAAGTTTTCTAATTTTTGGTGAGAGTGTTGAAGAAGATGGAAATGTTTCCTCATGCTTTTAGTGTAGGAAATATCGAAGTATCTGCAGCAACAAGTAGTATATAGTAAACACCTGCCATCATATAATAATTTCAGTCTTCACATGGTGATGTGCACACATTACTGTGTTCCAGTTTGAAGGGCGCTGTGGCTACTGGCTACTGGGGTATAAGGAATTAACCATCTTGTGCTTCCAAGCGTCGAGCACAATGTGGTGCATTAATAATCAAACTAACCTATAAATGTTAGACCAAATCACTTGAAGACCTGAACTAAAAAGAAATAACAATTTTCTGTAGGTTTTACTTCCATTTTTTAATGTTTATAACATTATTAATATAAAGTAAAAATTATTGCTTCGTTTTATATACACTCACGTAGTTTATTAATATAATTAATGTCACCTAGTAGGTCCCCATTACAAATCTTCCGACCGAGGAAGAAGGTGGAGGTTGAAAACTAGCACTGATCGGAGTTGCTGTTCTGGTCAGCATTAGCTAAACTTCTCCTTTTGCCTTGGCCATAGACCATAATTAAAAATTTATATGTAATATAATAGTAATGTAAGGCTATAAATTGTTTTTATTTATTTTATTTTATTGCAATAAAAGCCATCTAAACTTTAGTATCGCACACATAAACAACACAAACTATTCAATTAGGATAATCCGTCAATTTCCTTACTAGAAGAGATTGAGTCATTTCGATTTAAAAACGTTATCCTTATACGAAAATAAAATAACATATTAACATAATAACGTAACATACAACACGTGAGAAAATATATATATCGTTAATAATGGAAATGTTGTGTTGTGTAAATAAGTGAGGAAGCGATAAGGTGAAGCGAATCGGTATTTGTTATTTATTTCCTTCACCCGCTTTAATAACCTAAAGGATAAACATTTGTGTTAAATTTAGGGAAAAATAATAAATAACGACGGTTGTTTTCATTGCTGTTATACACAACCGATATTAATAGCAAAAATATTCGTTAACAAATATATTTGTACGTATACGTATTGTGTTATAATATCAACAAGCTGTTTGTCGATCGAAATGTGGAATCGCCCGCTTTTGTTCTGTAAACAACGTTGGCAGAGATGTCCGAACAAAGAAATTGTTCACAATTGGATGTAATTTTAAGTGCACCATTACACAATACGTCGATTGTGCGATCGTTAAACCATACCATTACCAGACAGCTATAAAACGCGAACGATCCGCAGTAAACAGACAGACAAACAAATCGTGTATGGATCCGAACTATTAGCGCGCTGTATGGACACAGCGCGACCAGTTAAAGCTGACTGTTTACTTACCCAGACGGCAGGCCGGCGGCGTGGATTCGCTCCACGGTGCGAACTATTTACGGGATAGAAATGCTGGTGTTGTCAATGTGACAGCTGTGAGAGGTGCGCGCACGAGTACTTTGCGCGTCTGATAAGAGCCGACGTGACCCGGCGACGCGCTGCCGCGGACTGTGGGAGCCGCGGGGCCGGAGCGCGCGGTGCGGCAGGTGACGGCCAGTGCGCATGCGCGCCGGCGAGGCCGCGCCGCCGCACTAGCGTACTCGCGCTAACACGTTTTGAAACATAGTATTTACTAAAAAGTACACACCTCTATTAACACAATCACGCAACAAGACGAGCAGAACGTTCACTTGATAACTGATACACCCGCCGATAACATCTTGACGCTAGTTAGGACGATAAATACTGCACCACATTACGCTCGTCGCCTGAACATGTGAGATTACCTCAGTAATTACAATAGCTACAACGCCTTTCAAACTAGAACACAGTACTGTTTGCCGGTTGCAATAGGCGCTGCGGTGGCACCTGCCTAAACGCTCTCCGGCAACAGAGACCTTATATCGTAGCCCTAGTTAAGATCTCATTATGCTTGTCGCTCTCAGACATAATATGACTCTTACTATGTCAGTAATTACACTACGGTAGAAATAGTAATTGCAGTGGTACCTGCCTAGACTGTCTGCGGCAACAGAGACTTATCATCAGTAAACTGGTAAGTGATCTAACCACCAGATGCCAGAGTACCTTTGAAATATTTAGCACTAACACTGTGTTTTATACATTGCGTATTTTTTGTTATCTGTACTCCAATTCATTAACAGCGTGTAGTGTACGCCATAGGTCAGATTTAATGTATAACACAATTTCAAAGAGATATTTCGTACGGTTGTTTTGATATTTTATTAAATTTCAATATATTTGTATGTAATTTTAATTTAGCGCGTTAATATAGCAAATAATAAAAGTATTTTGAAATCTAGTATATATATCTAGTATTCGCAAATACTAGCGCGGTCGATTGTGAGTTTTGCAATTTCATGGCATCGAGGCGAATAATGAGATCGACACCTATACAACATTGTCAACCTTTTAAGCTTTAAGCCTTTGAAGGCTTTGTTATCCTCATCATATCCCAATTATTCATATAACATAGATAATGAATTATTTACTAATATTTCATTATCTATATTACTTCTTATTATGTATGTTAACACGTACACTATTGTCTATGTGTAGACGAAACGGCGGATGGTGTGGACATCTTCTGTAAAGCCTTATGTCCGTCATTGGCATCTTAATTGACTGATATCGTATGATTATTTGACAATTCGCTTGCGACATCAGCTTGCCATTTCTTCTCTCTCATATTTAGTTCGTTATAAAAAATATAACCGCTGCACCTATTTCTGCTGCCAAATAATTCTAAAAAAACGTTACTGTATTACAGTTTCGTTGGCGTTATAACTAGTAAACTTATTGTAATAACGAATCATGACTCTTTAAGACCAATGTGGCGCTGTGTAAATGTCATAATTGGCACCACATTGTAATGTGCTGCCAGACTGGCAACTACCACTAACCTGTATGCTAGGCGTAGCAAATATGGTAATCACACCAAACGTGAAGGTTTTTCTAAAGAAAATTTACTAACATTGGGTAATTTATAATTTTCAATAGAAAGCATACTATTAAATACAACTTTTAAGAAAAACGTTTTTAATAATTTAATAAACTTCAAAAAAAAAACAGATAGTAGTTCTCTGGTCTTTAGTACTTATTAAAAATCTTTAGTAAACAAAAATGTTACTTTTATACGTATTGCTAACAAATCGATAAATGTTATGACAAAATAAAAAGTCCAAATGAATAAAGATATAAAGAGAAAACATGATGACTCGAAAAGTTACATCTATGACAAAGTATAACAAAGTTTAAGCAAATACTGTATCAATTCAAAAATCACTTATCGTGACATGTACTTTATCTAAAATACAACTATTTTATTCGTTTTAACTTGTAAACAAACCCGCCACCAAGTTTTAATGTTATAACAAAGAAATCAGTAACAAAAGAAACAACTTCATCGTTCGAAATAACTAAAACAAATATATATATATATATCAACGTTAACGTCTTGTATAAGTAAATATGTAAAAGTAAGTAGTCGTACCATGTTGCAGGTAAAGGTGTGAGGAAAGGAACAGGCGGGCGCAGCGCGCCGCGTGCAACATTACCTCAAAATTAACAAAAAATGTAAGGAGTGCATTTTAAACATTAGTTTTCTCACATTGCGATATGATGATGCTTTTTTCACCAAATCAATGCTACAACTGCTTAAACAAAATGTTTCATGGACCATCGTCATCGGACAATGTATTCCGATAAATTTCATGTTAATCGAAACACGAAATCATCTTAAGATCGATAGCAATACTATTATAAAATTTTGTTTTTGTATAAAAGCAATCCTTCCATTTATGTATAAAATAATAAATAAAAAAAGTGGTAAACATAACGATGTCAAAAAAAACAAGTTAACTTTAAAGGACCGGCCCTTAAATCTCGCGGTTTAGTTCTTCCAACTTCTTGGCGCTCGGAATGTCCAAGTTGTGGACAGCGTTGCAGTGTCTCTTCAGCTCGGCGTACTTCCGGAATTTCGCATCGCAAGCGAAGCAATCCGCGACGACCTTCCTCACTTTGTGGACGTACCACTCGTGGTCCCATTTCTCCTTCAGGCTCTTGTAATACTGGTGGCAGAAGCGGCAGCGGAAGCGCGTGAAGGACTCCTTGACGTGCATGCACTTGACGTGCTTGTTCAGCATCGACTTGAAGTAAAACACTTTGTCGCAATACGAACACTCCAACGGCGAGTTCTTTTTGTGATAGTCCATGTGTTGTGTGATCATCTTCTTCGAGTTGAATTTTCTCTGGCAGAGATCGCACTGGTAGTACGTGGAGCCGTGGATTTTTTTATGTTTCGAAAAGTTACTCGAGTCGCTGAACGACTTATAGCAGATGGCGCACTGGTACAGCGTCAGCTTCGCGTGCTCGCGCAGGTGCTCCTTGTATTTGTCCGTTTTCGTGAAGGTCGCCTCTCTGCAGACCTCGCACTCGATGGACAGAGCTCCGTTTTTGTCCACTGGATTTTTTGATAGGGTGTTGTTAACAATGTGCTCTATGAGATGCCTCTTCAAATCTCCAATACGGTCGAATGATTTTGTGCACACTTCGCAGCTCTGAAATGGATTAAAATAAATTACATTTTGTACCACAAATTGACCACGAGACCAGACCAGATTATAATTGAATGGTATTGAACCACTAAAGATTAATAACGACTCGCTTTAAGGGCTGTTTTTGTGATTGTACAGCACTTATCTAAATTATTGAAGTTTTATTTGGATCATGTTGTTTCCGCTCCGCAATAATAGTAAATGGTATCTCCCGTTCACGAATAGTTCTTCGATTGTTATCTTTATTGATGTATACCTCGGGGAGTTCCTTTCAAGGTCTGAACGCTTCTTAACTCAGGAAACAAATTAACAAATAAAGTCATTAAAATAATGATAAAAAAAAACAACGTACCTTATTAAATCCCTTTTCTTTTCTAGCCGCCTTGGAATTTAGCAAAAAAATTTTACTGGATATAATTTTAGAAATGACTTCATCTGCATCAGTCAGTATCTCTTTCTCCGTGATGCTCTTTTTTGGCTTTTTCTGTACTTTGGTAGTTTTATATTCTTCTTTTTCTTTATTTTCAGCGATTTTATTGTTTTCAATATCCTTGTAGATGACGCTGAGTAGTTGGTCATCGCTCTCCGCGCAGTCCATGTGACTGTTCTGATGTGCTTGCAACTGCTTCTGATTGTAAGTCATGTAATTACACGAGTCGCACTTGTGCATTGAATGCGCTTTGGCAAAATGTGCCTTCAGTTCTACTTGCTTCGAAAAAGACTTCGTGCAGAGATCGCATGGATATTTCCTCATATGCAACTTGCGGTGAGTGCGCAAACTGGACTTAGACGCGAACACTTTGAAACACTTGTCGCATTCTAGATCCGGGTTGCCGTGGCCGGCGCAGTGTGTTTCGTACTTCTCCCGAGTTTTCATCTTTTTGTTGCAGAGAGAGCAGAACAAGTTGCCCTCATCTTCTTTAACGGCTTGTGCTGCCTTGTTCCGGTGGCTCACCATGTGCTGCTTGAAAGTGGCCAATTGATCGAATATCTGCTTACATTTTTCGCATTGATACTTTTTGTGCGCAGACCTGTCCCTTTTCTCTATAAAAGTTAATTACAAATTGAAAAACAGTTAATGTTTTAGTTGTTAATTTAAAAGTTTGAAGGTCGTTGCAGCTAGTTTAATTAGTGGGTTAACAAGACTTAACATCTTATGTCGCAGGCGACAAGGGTAAGGTGGTGCAGCAGTGCATAACATCCTAACTAGAGTTACATTGTTATGGGCAGGAGTATCACTTATCATTAGGTGAACGCCCCGCACGTATTATCGCTTGATTGTATAAAAAAAAATATAAAGTTAACATGTTACTACTAGGAAGTTTCTAAACAGAAGTGAAATATCCTCACCTAACTTATCGATGGCTACATCATGTTGAACTTCTGTCTCCATGCATTCAACTGATGGATCATTGACAGCAATCTTCTCAACAGTCTGCCCAGAGACGGATTCATTGCCCAGAAACAGTATTGTCTTTTGCTGCTTGGACGTTGATTGTATCCCTGGCGACATAAGCTGCTTCAAAGCATCATTTTCAGTCTGCAATTCTACTTGATCTATTTCCATTGTGTCCTCTACCATGTTTTCATTTATTTCTTCAGGCAGCTGTGACATAAGAATCTCATATTCAAAGTCATCATTTTCATACAAACTATTCAGTTCGGCGTCAGTCGGACTGATCTGTTGGGCCATATTGTTGTCATATGTGATCTTTCTATTTTTACTACTGTCCAGTTCATAAAGGGGTTCCGAGTAATTGTATACATTTTGCGTTATGTAGGTATTATGTTGATTCAATGTTATATGGTTGGATTGGCTTTTATGACATATAGAAATATTCCCCTGTGATCCATTCGTTTTATAATCATTGTATATAAAGGGGCTTCGCAACGGGTCTATCCATACTTGAGACTGGGTGTACGGGTAAAAAAATTCATCTTGACTCGGTATCTCCGCTGGCACTTCAACAGTTTGCAGACTTTTGTCCTCCGGGGTTATCGTAGACTGAATGTCGTGTACGTGGATTTCGCATTTTTCTACCAGCTTGATATTACAGTAACCCGAGTAAAAAATGGTCTCCTTATGTTCGATGTCGAATGACCTGATACTTAAGAATATAAATACGTCGTCGGTAAGTTTGATATTCTGTGCTATTGACGTGCAATTCTTCGGCATAAACAGCACCGGATACACCATTTCCGAGTCCCAGACCATTTCGCTTAACTTCATTTTCGGTAATTATCTAGAAATTAACAAACAATTGTTTAATTAATCTAATTTCAAATCTAAATAGAGATGAAAACAATGTTACAGATGTAGATATTTGTTCAACTCACTTACAGGAACGCTGCGGACGCGACGAACGGCGGCGGCTGGCCCAAGAGAGAACTGATCTATTGGATGATCGGCGCTTAATGCGTCGTTATTTCACAGCTTACCCACATATTAATTACGAATTTAACAAAAAAAAACAAGTTAAAAACTGTTAAATAGCTAATTAATTAACGTTCACACTTAACTATCACTAGCAAATGTTTCAGGGCGTCCAAGCAATCAGTTTAAACTTAGAACGGCAACGTGTGAGGTTTTGACAGAAGGTTATATTTAATTTAAAGTATTTGAAAGACAAAGAAAACACGGTAAAACTGTTTCTGTGTTCGGTAGCCGGTTTCATTCAATTAATTTCATGTAGGTATATTAAAAAAAACTGTAACTGTTACTCTGGTTTTAACTGAAGTAAAGCTATTTAACTGTTATTTGTGAGACATGCTATTAACTAGAATATATCCATATTTCTTTACAACCAAAATACAAATGAAATTTTTTTTTTTTTTCAACAAATCGCTTTTGTTTAAATCTAACAATTTTTTTTTAAATTGAAGATAATTAGTCTGGATCGACAGGAGCTGATAAGGATCCAAAAGTAATAATTGCGTGTAGAGAAAAAAAAACATCAAATGTTTACGTTTATATAATATTAGATTCGTTGTTAACATTTCATATAACAACACTAACTACAATTTATTACAATCAAAACAGGCAGTAAAGTTGAACATGTATTTACTGAGCTTTAGTAATTTTTATTCCTATGTGCGTTAGTTGTTTTTTTTACTAAATTCGAAGCTGTTATATTTAAGTAATGTTAATAAACTTTACAATTCATGTGTGATCAAAGCAAAAATACAAAGAGGTCGTTGCCTGAACTGTTTTACTTCGTTTAACAAAGAAGAGATAACCGTTTGATTAAATATGATAATAAACAAATTAATCCATCCTATTTATAGTATATTTAGTGAGTTTCCTATTTAAGGCTTCGTTCAGGATAAACTTCTTAGTATGGTAGTTCTCACCGTTTTGTGTAATAAGCAAATCAATATGGCGTATACACGGATGTTGTTGAAAATGTCCTTCATTGTTTTCATTAGCGGTAAGTTCGATTGTATGTAATCCTGATGCTTCTTCATGTTCAGGGTTGGAAGCTGGAAATACAGCTTCGCTACGTCTGGACACACCAGTGTCACCGTTTAGTATATTTATAAAGAAATGAAAGCATTTGTACCAGAAGCTTCTGTGCTTTTTATGTTTATGAGTTTATGTGATTTTCTGATTGAACTCGTTGCTTAAGGCGCGAACAGTTAAGTTAAATGTAACTTGATTTAAGTGAAAGTTTAAGCTATTATTTAAAAATCGGTTCACACTTGGACGTTTTTGAATATTTTATAATTTTCATTTCGCTTCGAGATTTTTGTTTGAGTTTAAGTATACGTTGTTAAATGTATTGAACTTTTTTTAAGGTCACCCAACAAGTAGACTAAAAGTTCCAGGATCTCGCATTATAGGAGGGGAGGAAGCGCCGGAAGGATACGCTCCGCATATGGTGGCACTTGTATGGGGTGAGGCTCTTAGAAGTCTGATGTGCGGGGGGTCCATCGTCAGCACCAAACATATCCTGACCGCTGCCCACTGCATCGATCCCATGGTTACACGCGGAGAAATTATACCGTGAGTAGTTTAACCACTATTAGTTTAATTCATAGGATCATCATCATCATCATCATCAGCCGATAGACGTCCACTGCTGGTCATAGGCCTTCCCTAAAGATTCCCCACATGACCAAGTAGGGATTCATATGGTGGGATTTGAGCCATTTTTCAACAAGCTGGTTCAGTGCGGGTTGCTGGGTGGTCAGAGCCCCGTCTGTTATTCATCAGGGTGCACCACGTGCAGGTGACGTTGACTTGGGCTCCGTAAGATGTAGGGCAGAAACCTTTACACCATTACACCCTTGTGTGAACACCAACAGTTCAATTTAATAAAAATTGCAATTTGTTTCAACTGCACAGATCATTTCGTGCGGTCGTCGGCTCCAACCAATGGTCTTCTGAAGATAAGGTCGTATCGTTCGCCCGCTACACCAATCACCCTGAATGGAATTTTACTATCATAAAAAACGATATCGGCGTGCTGTTCTTGTCTGAGGAGTTGGAGCTAAGCGCGAGGGTTGCCGTCATATCGCTCAGCTTCGACTGGATCGGAGATGGCGAGGATAGTTACGTGACGGGTTGGGGAGTCACGGGGCCCACCAACGAAAATGATATAGTGGTTAGTTAAATATATATTCAAATATGGTGATGGTGTATTATGATGGAGGGTGTGGATGGATCACCACCGAACCTGGGCAGCCACAACACAATATAAATATTAAACATTACGACGTACTAACTACTGATGGCAGGCCTCTGCTTCCGGAGACCGTCCACGTACAACTGCAGAGCCTGTTGCAGCCGACAAGCAGTACTGTGCAAACATTACTGTGTTCCGGTTTAAAGGGCGCTGTAGTGAAATTATTTCTGTAATGAGTTAACATATGTCTCGAGGCGACGAGCTCATTGCGGTCCTGTATATACCATCCTAACTACGGCGTACCAATTACCACCAGTTGAAATTCTCGCTACTCTCATCATTTTGTATATAAAAAGCGTGTTCCATCACAATCCTGTACATTTATTTTGTTTCAGAACCTGTTTCCGACTCCTGACAACCTCCAGCTGCTGCACTTGGTGACGCTGTCCCCTGCAGCGTGCGCAGCGGGCTTGTGGGAAGCGTCAGACGATTTCGTCACCTTACCATTGATGAACTCCTCCATAGAGATATGCACCTTCCATTCCATCGGACACGGGATGTGTAATGTAAGCACTAGCTTCCTGTTTTTAAGATGTCCATGGATTTCCACGGATGTACAATTGCAGACGTATACTGGTATAGGCTCATGACCAGATCAGTTAAATTTACTCAAGTTTCTGAAGGTGGCTCGTTCATGAAAATTTTCAACTGTTCTTTAGCTCGGTGATTCCGGATCCGGGGTCTTGGAGACTTAGGAATGTATAGGAATCTTACCTTAATAACATACTAACATACTTAATAACATTAGTACCCTTCTTTTTCTATTCTACGAAGTGACGAAACACACTGCACGTTCACCTGATGGTGAGTTATACGCCTGTCTATGACAACGTGGCACCAGTTAGAATTTAACATCTTATGTCTCAAAACGAGGAGTACTAAGACGGCGGTGTACGTCAACATAACTAGCGCATTGTTATGGGCAGGCGTATCACTTACTATCAGGTGATGGATAAAAAAAAATATCAAAATACTATCTAAGTATTTTGATATTTTCTTATCGTATTAGAGTATCTACTCTATATGTACATTTGCGTAGTATTTACGTAAAAGGTCTTATCATCATCAAGTGCATAAACGTATACTTCTAGGGTGACTCTGGTGGTGCGCTGGTGTTGAACCGGTCTCGTCTCCAGATCGGTGTGGTGTCGTGGGGTCTGCCCTGCGCGCTCGGAGCTCCTGACGTATTTGTCCGGATCAGCGCCTTTAAGGACTTCCTCGAAACTGCAATGGCTACAGATCAATAGCCAATTTTTAAACAGCATTTTGCTGGATATTTTCCGGTTAGTAAGCCGAGGTTACTGTGTACAAAGTATCAGTATACTAGGTACTTAGGTACAGTTACCTAGTAAAGTATTTACTATGATAGAAGCGATCTTTCACACGCACATCATAGTAATTTAGTCCTGTATTATTATCCTAACATTACTGCAGGATAATCATCACTATACAAAGATTCCTTCGTTGATATAAGTTCGACTTTAGCGACTATTTTAACTTATTATTAATCATTGTTAGTTTATAGATAATAGTCCCAAAGGCCTTTATCCCAGCAGTGGGAATGCGAATTTATCTAGTAAAAAAATATTATCTATACATATGAGAGATTTCCACTTGTGTAGAAACTCATCACGATATCTCTGAAACCATTAGGTACAGACACTAGAAATTTGGTAAGAATATTCCTTTAGGCTGTATAGGGCAGCTAAGAACGGGTCTAACAAAATGTTACCCCTAAAAGGGTTCAAGGGATGTTACGGTCAGCAAAGCGGGCATGGAATAGCTAGTATTTTATATATTTTTATATAACTTGACATTGTATCTAAATTATTAAAAAAATATTATAATTATCATCTGATACGTAGGGTGAAGACAATTTTTTTTTATACGATTAAGCCATGAGACGAGCAGGCCATTTACCTGATGGTCAGTGATACGCCATGACAACTCGGCACTTGTTAAGAAAATGTACACTGCACCGCATTGCACTCGTCGCGACATAAGATGTTGAGTATCATTAACTCAGTAAAACATTAGCTATAACGCCCTTCAAACCGGATAGTACAGGGTGTCTGGTGGCAGATTTATGTTTTCAAATTTAAATAAAAAATAATATGTTTGGCATATAATTTTACTAAAAGTATTAAAAGATAGAGTACAAATGCGGATTTCATTTTTTTAAAGATAATGTCATCCAAATGTCTTCCATCCTGTTGCACACACACACACTGTTCGAAACGGAGCCTCGTATTCCGTGCCACACGCTGCAGTAAACTTGGTTCAATTGCGCTGATTTCTCGCCGAATGTTTTCTTTTAAGTCCACAACAGTTCGCGGATTGTTGGCGTAGTAAACTCTCTCTTTGAGGTAGCCCCACAAAAAAAAATCCATTGGAGTTAGGTCGGGTGACCTCGGTGGCCACGGGGTGTCCCCAAAGCGACTAATCAGTTTTTGAGGGAGATTTTCTCGCAACAAATCCATCGAAGCTCTGGCCGTGTGTGCGGTCGCACCTGTACCGCATCCTGTTGAAACCACGTGTGTGATGAGAATGATGAATGAGCTCGCAGGTTTGGCAAAAAGGAATTCGAAATCATGAGCCGATAATTCTCACCATTGACATTCGTCGCTTGGCCCCGTGCATTTTCAAAAAAAAATGGTCCGATTATCTCATTCGTGGATAAAGCGCACCAAACAGTTACCCTTGGGCAATGTAATGGTTTTTGGTGCTTCAATCGAGGATTGCGAGTTCTTAGAGCCCAGTAACGGCAATTTTGTGTGTTGTTCTTGTTTACGTGTCCGTTTAAATGAAAATGAGCCTCGTCGATCCAAAAAATGGAATTCACAGTGCGAAAACGCTCCAACATGGTTTCACAAAAAAATTTGCGTGACGCAAAGTCATTTTTTTTCAATTCTTAAATTATTTGAATTTTAAAAGGATGAAACTTCATATCTTTTTTCAAAATTTCATGCACAATTGCTCTTGGAAGTCCCAGTGAAGCTGCCCTTTTCCGTATCGAAAGTCGTGCATTTTCACGTAAACTGCGTTCAACCAGTTCAATGTTTTCGGCGGTCCTTGACGATCAACCAGGTCCTGGCCGTGGTGTGTTCATAGCCGAAGCGGTTGCGCGGAACCTCTTCACCCACGAACGAATTAAATTCACACTCGGCCCATCGCTTATCCGTCGAATATTGAAATGTGAACAAAACTGTCGGCGAGCGAGTACGTAAGAATCGTTACTCTTGAAAAATGCTTCAATAGCGAACGCGCGATGCTCACCCGACCACTGCACCACTGCGACATCGTGATTAAGAAATCCGCACGATCGGTGATTCTAATGACATCACTTTCCCCCCCCCACTGTTTATAACTTATTGAAATATTCGTTTTTTAAAATATAAATCTGCCGCCAGACACCCTTTACAAGTTTATCGGGTGCAATAGGCGCTGCGGTGGTGTTCACCTAGTCGGTTCAGTTTCACGGTCTCCAGCAACAGATACACTACTAGCAGTATATGTTATGTCATTGTGTATGTATATTATCGCTGCATATATGTAAATAGATTTTTACTACATTCAGACTATAATCATGAATATTGATGGACATGAATTGAAAGATACGGAAGTCTGAATGCTGTGCAGCTTCCTGCTGATGGTATACAATAAATGTTCAAATACTATGTATTAATACAATGAAGAGATAAATAAAAAATATTTGTACATATTGATGTTAGTTATTGTGGCCTCTGTTGTAATTATATAATGTAGTGTTCACCACAGTCATTTCACTTGCTACGACGCCATTCAAACCGGATCACCGGTTTTGTACGCTATTGTTTCGGCGGAAGTAAGAGCCATTGTTGTAAGTAGACCATCTACTGCAACAGATACCCCCCGCCAGTAGAACGGTATTTATTAGATTCTACTGGTGGAAGGTCTCTGTTGGTGAGGACCTTCTTGTCTAGCCAATAAATAATTGTATATTCCGGCTTGAAAGGTGCTAGGGCTAGTGAAATTACTAAGGTAATGTGACAACATTTTATATCTCAAGGCGATTAGCACAACATGGTGTAGTGTATATCACATAACTATCGCCACGTTAAGGGAAGGCGTATCACTTCTGAGGGAGAGATGGAGGTGGAAAACGTGCCGCTGCCCGGGCCCTCCACGGAGGAGGGCTCGTGGGCGAAGGTGGTCGGCCGGAAGGCGCGGGCCAAGGCCGCCAAGAAGGCGGCCCCCGCCAAGAAGGGGCCCAAGCTTGCGCCGCCCTAGACGGCCGCAGTGATAGTCAAGCTGCGGCCCGAGGCGGTGGCCGAGGGGACGTCTTACCGGGAGATCATAAGCTCCCTGGTGAAGACGTCCGCCCTCGAGGACTTGGGCCTCGTGGGCCAAGTGCGGGTGCGGCCCACTATGGCGGGGGCCCGCCTGTTCGAGCTGGGTGCCAGCCACGGCCACGACGTTGCAGACCAGCTAGCGGAGAAGATGAAGACTTCGCTGGCTGGGGTGGCCGACGTCGTCCGGCCGGTCAAAACCGCGGATCTGCGGGTGACCGAGCTGGACGACTCGGCCACCAAAGAGACGGTCGAGGCTGCGGTCGTCGCAGCAACGGGCTGCCCAGCCGGGCAGGTGAAGGCCCTGTCCGTAAGGGACGGGCCCGGGGGGATGGGCACCACCATCGTAACGTGTCCGGTCGCCGCCGCGAAGCTGCTGGCGGAGAAGGGCCGCGTGCTGGTCGGGTGGACCTCGGCCAGGATCGTGGCTCTGGAGCAGCGCCCCTTGCGCTGCTTCAACTGCATGGCGATCGGGCACACCTCCGCTACGTGCCCATCCCCCAAATGCCGGAGGGATCTGTGCTTCCGATGCGGGAGGGTGGGTCACAGGGTCGGCGAGTGCCAGTCGGAGTTCCGATGCTCCGTCTGCGCCGACTCTGGTCGGAAGTCCAACCACTTGATGGGGGGGAGAACTTGTCTCCCCTCCAGGGTCAAGGGAAAGGCTGCGGCCGGGACACCTTCCCGCGTCGCGGAGAAGAATAGTGCGCCTGCAGGAGGTGAGAACATGGTCATCAATTAATTAATGGCCCACATCTCACTCCTGCAGGCGAATCTCAACCACTCCGCCAACGCTCAGGACTTGTTCCTGCAGTCGTTGGCGGAGTGGGGATGCCACATTGGCGTGGCATCGGAGCCGTACAGGATTCCCGCCCAATCATCCTGGGTTGGGGACCTGGATGGCACGGTGGCGGTGCTGGCGAGAGCGGGCGCCTGCCCCCTCTTCAAGTCACTAGAGAGGGGGCACGGCTACGCGGCGGCAGGTTGGGGGAGGTACGCTGTCATCGGGGTGTACTTCTCCCCCAACCGATCCCTGGCAGAGTTCGAGGTGTTTCTCGACTCTGTCAGGGCCGCCGCGGGCAGGTTGTCACCGAGGGAGATTTTGGTCCTCGGCGACTTCAACGCCAAGTCTCGCTCTTGGGGCGGCACCGCCACCGACGCGAGAGGGAGAGCAGTTGAGGCATGGGCACTGCTCTCCGGTCTGAGCCTCCTCAACGAGGGAAACGCGCTCACGTGCGTACGAGGGTCGGGGGGGTCCATCGTGGACCTCTCCTTTGCCTCACCGGCGCTCGCGCGCCGTGTGGCAAATTGGCGGGTGGAAGAGGAGGTGGAGACCTTATCGGATCACCGATATATCAGGTTCGAGGTCTCCCCTCCTCAGGGGCGCGGCACAACATCATCGCGCCCCGGGTTCCACTTCCCTCGTTGGGTCCTCGGCAAGTTCGACAAGGAGCTCGCCGAGGAGGCGGCGCTGTTCCAGAGATGGAACATGCCCCGAGGCTCAGACGACGTCGGCGTCGACGAGCTGGAAGGTCGCATCCACAGCGCTCTTCAGGAGGTGTGCGATGCGGCCATGCCTAGGATGCGGCGACGTCCTTCGGACCGCCGCCAGCTGTACTGGTGGTCGGAGGAGCTCTCCGGCCTCCGGGCGGCGGCCCAGGCTCGTCGCCGGGCACTGCAGCGTTGTCGGCGTCGGCGCACGCAGGTGACGGGGGAGGAGGAGCGGCTGCAGGGTCAGTATGCGGAAGCCCGCAAGACCCTGCGGCTCGCCATAGCCCGGGCGAAGACCCTTGCCTGGGAGGAACTACTGGCAGGGGTCAACAGGGATCCATGGGGGCGCCCGTTCAAGATGGCACGGAAGAAGCTCTGTGCCGCAGGCGCCCCCTTAACGGAGGCCCTGGACCCGGACTTCCTCCAAGGGGTGGTGGACCGGTTGTTCCCGGGGGCTGACGCGTCATTCCAGCCCCCGGTTATGTCCACCACCGCCCCCGCGGCGGCCACAGAGGAGGGCCCTCCTCTGACGGAAGAGGAGCTGGACGTGGCCCTGGGTCGTCTCCGGGGTCGACGTACGGCTCCGGGGCCCGACGGGGTCCCATCGAGGGCCCTCTGGGTGGCCGCGAGTCACCTGCGCGAGGAGCTCCGGGGACTGTACGACGCCTGCATTCGGCACGTGCAGTTCCCGGAGCGCTGGAAGACGGGCAGGCTTTGCCTGCTGCGGAAGGGGGACCGTCACCCCAACTCCCCTTCCGCGTACAGACCGATCGTCCTTCTGGACGAGGCGGGTAAGGTCTTCGAGAAGATCTTGGCCGGCCGTCTCGTTCGGCACCTCGCCGAGGTGGGACCGGGCCTCCATGAGGCCCAGTATGGATTTCGGGCAGGGCGATCCACGTTGGACGCCCTGCTCGACCTGAAGGGCCTCTGTCTGGAGGCCTTCGGTGACGGCGAGGTGGTCCTGGGGGTGTCCTTAGATATCGAAAACGCCTTCAACAGCCTGCCATTCGCGACGATCAGGGGGGCGCTGGAGTTTTTCCGGCTCCCCCCCTACATGGTAGGGCTGTTGGGAGCGTACCTCAAGGACAGGACGATCGTCTGGGTTGATGGCAGCGGCGAATTACATCGGCGGCGCGTGGAGAGCGGGGTTCCACAGGGGTCGGTCTTGGGCCCCTTGCTGTGGAACCCCGCGTACGACTGGCTGCTGCGGCAGCCGGTCCTCCCCGGGACGAGGGTACTATGCTACGCGGACGACACCCTCGTCTCGGCCCGGGGGAGGAGTTACGACGAGGCTGCTCGTCTGGCCGCCACTAGCACGTCGCTGGTGGTGGACCGGATCGAGCAGCTGGGTCTGAGGGTCTCCGTCACGAAGACGGAGGCCGCCGAGCGCACGAGGGAGGCCGACGCCGCTGCCGCACCTTGCAGGCGGCGGGCCGGCGGGAGAGCGCGGCGGCAAAACCACGCCGTCCGCTTCCTCCCTCCGTGAGCGACGGGCCCCTAGCCGGGCACGGTGTGATGGGGCCTTCGGGCCGTTGGGCGTGGCCCTTTGGGCCTTTTGTCGTGTTTCCCCTGGGGGTGCGTCCCCCGGGGGAGTCTTGGTTTTTGTCCCCCCTCCCTCGTCAAAGTGGGTGGGGTAGTCTGGAGGGAAGAGGCCGCCGCCCAATTCCTTCACGGGAGGGCGGCGGCCGGGCGTCCGCTCCGTCTTGGGCGCGCGCGGTCGTCTGTGGGGTCGGGGGGCCCCAACGTGCCGGTCCCGCGAGGGGCCGGTACGGTACGGCAGGTGGGTGCCTTTGCTCCCCGCGGGGACCCACCAGGAGGAGTTTTATACGCGGAGGCGCCCGGAGAGTTGCTTGACTGAAACCCGGGCGTCTCCAGTATGCGTATGGCGGGACAAGCGGTGGTGGTTTTAGTGGGTATGGGGGTCACGCACAACATCTCAGTGGCCCCGAGCCCCACATAACCCGGCGTCCCCCCCCTGCAAAGGACGCTGGGTATGCGGTAACAGCATTTCCAACACCGATATCAAAAAAAAAAAAAAAAGGCGTATCACTTAACATCAGGTGAACGTCTCATCGCTTCGTAGACCAAAACAATGATTTCTGGTTAATAGTAAACCTTGTGTCTTTTACCATAAACATTATGTCACTGACAGTTCCATTACAATCGGTTCAGTCGTTTGGAAGATTACCCGGTACTAACAGACAATCAATCAATCATCAGCCCTTAGACGTCCACAGCTGGGCATAGGCTTCCACAAAAGATTTCTACACCAATCGGTTCAGCGCTGCCCGTCTCCAGGGGCTCCCGCGACCTACACACAGTGAGCATGGTCACCGGTTAAGCTGGGCAAGAGGGGCCATTGTTTGTATGGGTTCATATGGAAGGACTTGGGCCATTTCCCACCACTCTGCCCCAACGCGCGTTGGTGGGAAAACGAACGCCCCTAGAGCCTCGTTTGTTGATTAGAAGGATGCACCACGAGCAGGTGAGGGTGACTTAGTTCCCGTGAATTATAATGCGGGACCTCTTACACCCCTAACAGACAACCATATGAAGAATTTTATATATATAATTTTTTAACACAATTGTTATATAAATACAGATTTTTTTTAAAAGTATTTTTTATTATACCTTCAAAGCGTCTGAATGTCGTAAAACGTAACCGCCATCCATCGAAGGTGTATCTTCCTAATAAATCATCTGACCTAAGAGAGAGCTTTACCATCTAAAGATGAACTTACGACAAACTTAACTCAAGTTGAGGGTCTAAATACTCTCTGTACCAAAGAGGTGCACATGTGTATACTTGCTGAAACAAATACGTGTAACTTAATATAAATGAAGTAATGGTGGTGAATTTTTACATTTTTTTTATTCTACGAACCCACAAGACTGGAGAGATGTTCATCTGATATTAAGTGATACGCCTGCTCATAACAACCAGCCACTAATCAAGCACCACATTGTCCTTGTCGCCTTGAGACTTAAGATGTTGGGTCTCGTTACCCCAGTGATTTCACTAGCTACAGCGCCGTTCAAACCGGAACAGAGTACTGTTTGTCGGCTGCAATAAGAGCTGCGATGATACCTAGATGGTCTCCGGCAACAAAGACCACCAGTATACATTAATAAAAGATAGAGTAAATCATATTTCGTGATAAATCCAGCAGTGGACGTCCATCGTTTGAGATAATGATGATCACCGATACATGATAGTGATCATTAGACCTTTCTACCTCTATGATCGAACTTATTTTAACACGAAAATTATGAGAATTTCACTTGTTTACGAGAATGTGATGGTAATCAGGATGTTTCTTCTTCTTGGGTCTTGGGGTTCTGGGTCATCACTTCAAGTGTTAGTCGCAAGTTTCACAACACATCGCCACTCTTCCCTGACGGCCGCCTTCCTAGTGCAGTCATGTAGTGGTAACGATGATAAGACATTTACTGCCGCTTTTACCTGGTCAGTCCATCTCATAGGCGTTCTTCCTTGTGGCCTGTTACCCTCAATCTTTCCCTGGACTACAAGTCGCTCAATAGCTACCTACACTGGGCGGCTTATGTGACTAAACAAAGGTGAGGATACGAGACAAATGATAAGTGACATTACCACAGTAATAACACTAGCTGCAATATTTGCATACTACTGTTTAGCTGTTGAACTGCGAGCACCACTGACACCAAGAAGCAACAAATCACTGATGGTAGGCCTCTTATGCCGGAGACCGTCTAGGTACCACCGCAGAGCCTATTGCGGCCGGCAAACAGTAGTATGCAAATATTACTGTGTTCCAGTTTGAAGGGCGTTGCAGCTAATGTAATTACTGGGGTAACGAGACTTAACATCATATGTCTCAGGCGACGAACGCAATATGATGCAGAATGTATGTTTCTAACTAGCGCCACGTTTGGCGGGCGTGTTATTTACTATCAGGTAAACATCGCGCTTATTGCTTTGCTTAATAGTTTAAAAAAAAAAATTAAAGGATACACATGCGACATATTTTCCCACGGTTATTAAATTTGGTAATGTTGTTGTTGTTTTTTTTTAACAACTGTTTACAATCGCGGCGAGTGTTATCGCACGCGAATACAACTCGTGCTGTTTGCTTTCATCATTCACAAATCGTAACACGTTTATGCGCGTGAGTGTTTGTGTGTCTTGGATTAGTGTTAAGACTGTGTATGTGTGCGTGTAAGAGAAGCATCACACACACAGCTGACACATCCGTGTCTACATTACAAACGCTAAGCGCACAAATGAGTTGTACGTACGATAACACATATCGTTATCTCGTCTAGTGTCAGTACTAAATTGGCGGTCATGCTCTTCGTATAATTTCGATTTCACCTTATTTATAAGTTAATGCCCTGATTTTCGTTAGTCATAATTTGCGACGCCATATAAATGTCAATATCCTTATTAAGGTTTAGGAGCCTGCGTCTTATTTACATTCTATATCCATTACTCCTGATCTAAGAATCTTCTCTTTAAACAGCCGATAGGGATAATACAATTTCCAAAGTAACAGAGTAAAAAGGCATTTACTTCTTAAAACAAAAACTGTTATGGGTTACACACAATTATTATCTATTCCCCGTCAGCTTTGCTATACATAACACCCCCGCTATCAATTTTAGGGGTGACATTACGTAACATCTTTTTTTAATTGCCCTATACTCGACACAAGGAATATTTATACCAAATTTCAAGTCTATGTGCTTTACAGGTCCAGATATGTCGTGATGAGACATAAGTGAAAATATCTTGTATATAGATAAAACAATTATTACATAATTAAATAATATAAATAATAATATAACAATAATTATGTTAGTTATGGTAAGAGAATCATTAATATAATATATAAATTGTATGAAACCAAAATTTGATATCGCTTCCGATTTGCACTTTGAGTCGCTTCACCGCAAGGATGATGTAATGTAAAAGTTATATCTCTCATTAATTGTGAAGAATAATGAAGATTAGGATTGAGCCAGAACATGGTTATGATAACAGCCTCTCAAGTTTACAAATCAGTGGAGATGAAGCATCGTCTAGTTAAATGTTCGACCTGCAGGTAGAAACATATATACGCGATCAGGTTTTGTAACCAAGTATACGGCTAATAAGTGTACTAAGTATCCGTGCAGAAACGACTAAATATCTAATACTTGTAAGTTTTTTATACTATACTAGCTATACCCCGTCCGCTTTACTGGTCGTAATATAAAATTCAATTTTTGTAGCAACCGTTACTATGGCAACCGCATAAATACGAAATTTTTAAAAAGTTAATTAGATACACAAGGATGAAGGATGTATAAAATTCAAGAAATAAATAACCGATAACCATGCACAAACCCTTCCGCGTCTAATGTTCATGTCCCCATCTCGATATGTTCACTAGTTTTCACGTGATGGGCAATTTTTATTTAAGTTATATACTTTATATACAAAGCATTATTATATACAAAATTAGTAAAAAATAAATAAAATTTATATGTTTCTTAAAAGTAATATTTTGGTTTTGTACGATTGGCTATGACTATTTCTATTATTTTAACAGGTTTTTGTATCAGTATTTAAAATACTTTACCGTATCTTGAAACCCGGTTTCCAGTCATGTTATTTACATAGATTCAGCTACCTGGTAGCGAGTTTATCAAGTACGACCCATGTTTAGTTACTCCGTTCCAGCGAAGGCAGGCAGGTATGCGAAGGGCAGCACTGTAGTCAAGGAATAGTAAAAATAGGACCTCCTGGCGCATTGAAGGTTACAACTAAAATGGTCTTAGTGAATATTAATCACAGATAACATTTTCTTACTAAAAACAGGATTTCCTCTCAACTTTAATACAAGATTCAACAGTAAATACAGATAGTCATAGTTTGTCTCTGCTGCCAAACAGTTGTGTGGAAACAAGGGAATGTATAATAAAAGATAAGAATAAGAATAAATGTAAATGAAACAGAATAAGTAGAAGTCTTAAGAAAGAAATAAGAACGTAAAGAAAGAAAGAAAGAAGGAAACAAGGAAATAAATTAATAAACAAGAATTGTAAAGGATAGGAACAAAAGCCCAAGTCTAAAAGGGCCCGGGGGAGACGAGATTTAAAAAAAGACCATATTATACTTAGCTCAATTCGTACATTACCTTTAAACAGTCATATAGTTTATACAAATCATGACACAATAGTATCATATTATCATCCTCATCCTATTTCTATAGTAATTTTCTAATAGAATATTAATAATAAACAAAGCAATGTAAAAAAAAAAACAAGAAAAAAAAACATTACGAAAAGGACTGCAACTATTAAAATAACTGTTATAACGATACTTAATATCTTATGTCTTAATACGACGGGTGCAATGTGGTGCAGTGTACACCATCTTAACTAGCGCCACATTGTTATGGGTAAGCGTATCACCTACTATTAGGTGAATGTGTTGTTTGTCTCGCCGTTTCGTCGAATAAAAGAAAAGTGTTTGTTCCTCGTATGTAAGCAATGAGCAACGCTAAGTGTTTGATTAAAAAGTCCATTCACCTCAACCATTGTTATTATACAGTTCCGCAGCGCAGTGTGCTCATGCCGAGGGCACGCTGATTAAGAGTTCAGGGACTGATTTGTTTTTGGGAGCGGACAATTAACAGTGCCAATGTCAGGGCGGCCGATGCATTTCCGTTCGCACGTAATCAGCTGATACAGACATATAGATAGTATTGACTTTAATATAAATAAGGATTTGGTTCTGACTGAACCATAATCATTACTCAATTATTACTACAATGTACACTACCCTGGTATTAGTTGGAGCTTTGGGCAGCTTCATAAATGGTACGGTCTTGACATACACTATTAAATTACTAAAGTAATATATACTAACTTTTCAGACCTGGATATTTGGAACTGGTAGTATACCAGTAGTGAATTAGCCTATTTATATCTAACTAGGAGAAAATCTATGTGTATATGTTAACATTAATTCATATTGTTTTGCAGCTCAACCCATGGGAAATGTGAAAGGGGATATAGTACCAAACATAGTAGGGGGTGTTGCTGCCCCCGAAGGTTACGCCGCGCACATGGCGGCGCTAGTTTGGGGAGAAACATTCAAAAGCCTTATATGCGGAGGTTCTATTGTATCAAAACGGCACATACTGACCGCTGCACACTGCATAGACCCCATGATTGTCTGGGGCCAGATGATTCCGTGAGTTATATACTGATGTAATTATTTATTCTATAACACGACGAGATGAGCGAGAGGTTTAGCTGTTGGTATGTAATAACAACGTCACGCTAGATAGGAGTAATATAGAGGAGCATTCTCCTTCTGAGGAGAGGGTGCATGGTGAAGCCGGAGGTGTGCGGAAGCGGTCCTATAGCCCTGTCATAAAGCGACGAAGGTGGAACATCGTGAGGGGTTTAGTCGGTGCAAGCCCGACATGACCTGTCTTTGCCCCCGCGAAGGCAGATATGTGAAGGTCTTTCTCCCACGTAAACCAAAGAAAAAAAAAGGTAGGAGCGATATGCACCGCATCGCATTGTGCTCATCGCCTTAAGATGTATATTGAATCATGTTATTAGTATCTTCACCAGCTACAGCGCCCTTTAAACTAGATCACAGTAATATTCGCACACTACTCGTTTGACGAGTATCATATTGTATGAATAGGAGGTGCGATGGTAACTAGAGTGTCTCCGGAAATAGGAACCTACTACCCGAATTATAATATAATATGATTTTTGGAACTTCCCTTGTTAATTCCCTCCCGCGTGAAGGTGTGACCAAAGCAATTATGTAATATTTTCCTCTTAGAGTAATTAATTTTGTCATGAAGATCAGTTAATAATTACTTCTCTCCCTTTCATGTTGCAGATCGTTCCACGCCGTAGTTGGATCTAACCAGTGGGACTCCAAGGAGACCGTGGTCAAATTTAGCCACTACGTGAACCATCCGTCTTGGGACTGGATATTGATAAAGAACGACATAGGGATTTTGTTCCTCACCGCCGACCTGGTACTCAACGAGAGAATCGCGGTGGTGCCGCTGGACTTCGAATGGGTGGGCGGCGGAGTGGAGAGCTACGCAACCGGATGGGGGCGGACAGAGGTAACAACACATTCATAGAAATTAAACAATAACCACTTTACTGGTGGTAGTGTCTCTGTTGCTAGAGGTCGTCTAGGTATGTATCACCGCAGCGCCTATTGCAGCCGACAGACAGTACTGTGCAAACGTTACTGTGTTCCGGTTTAAAGGGCCTTACAGTATATTAATAAGATATTATCCTTGTCTGTGTACTAAAGTGACCATGATCACTCCGTCAAGAGTGGTACTGACGAAGAAGAAGTTCCTTGTCTATCTCTATCTAATTGTGCTTTAATGAAGCTTCAGCATCCACTAAGGGGCGGTACCGTCCCCATTGGGAAACTAATATAGATATTGGTATATTTTTAACAGCCATTTTGGTTTATAGGTCTTTAAAGCAAAGTAAACTTTAACCGGAACTTAATTGACCATTCATATTGACTATACTGCAAGCTAATTAAATAAACTTGCATACAATCAAAAGTGAGGATTTATGCAGATACCCACACCCTGGTTAACACCCCTTATTTCTATATAGATATTTATTTACATAATAATTTAAACTCATTCTCTGTACTCAATCTCTTGAAGAAAATCATGCAGGTCAAATTACCCCACATCTCCCTAATTTTAAGCTTGTTGTGTAAAAACTCTACCATGTTTGAAAAGCATTCTAACTATTGTGTTTAGGTTCAAAGTGTATCCTGTGCAAACATCTAAAGTAGTAGAATATATAGTATTTAGTATAGTTTTTAAAAGGAGATAATTTAATGGGTTCATATTTGTTGTACACCTTCCAGGCCTGGGGTACGATACCAGATGATCTTCAGATGTTGAACGTGACCACAGTCAGCCCGCAGGTGTGCGAGGAGGTGATACTGCAGGAAGGGTTCGCACCCCCCGTCGTTTCGGCGGTAGAGATATGCACTCTCCATTCGATCGGACACGGAATGTGTAATGTGAGTTTACGAGAAGTAGAAAGGATAGTTATTACTCGTTTCATCACCAACATCAGCATCAACCGATAGACATCTACTGCTGGACAACTAATCCTAAAAGATCTCCACTCCGATCGGTCCTAAGCTGCCTTTATCCAAATCGTCCAGTTGGTTCGATTGTATCATTGTTTGTGCATTAATATTTAAAGTGTTAAAGATTTAATGTTAGAAGAAAAAAAAAAGGTAATGTTTACTTCTACCCTCTGCGAGGCAAGTCCGCAGCGAAATAACCAAATTTTATGACCTTCTTTAACATGTCTACACTGGTCTGCAGAAAACGAATATAGTAATATTTATATTCTACTGTTCGTCTGCAATACGTAGTAATATGAGTAGTAGAACCCCACAGCATTAGTTTCTCTTTATAGGGTGATTCGGGCAGTGCGCTGGTGTCCCGGCAGTCGGGCTACCAGATCGGGATCGTGTCGTGGGGATTCCCCTGCGCTCGCGGCCTGCCTGACGTCTACGTCAGAGTCAGCGGCTTCCAAGACTTCCTCTTACAACACATTAATGGATGAAAATTAACAATTTTTTTTATGTTATCCTAATTATATTGTAATTCTTTATTTCTGTTTCTTTACATAAAAAAAAATCTAAAGTCACTTAAGAATTTTTATTTATTTCTTACGACCATGAAACATTCATACTTATTATAGGAATGTATTATTACATACATTAGTAAAGTATCAACAATTTACCTCTATAAGAAGTTTCCATCCGAGTAGAAACTCATCGTGATATCTCTGGAAGCATGAGGACTGGAGACTTAAAATGTAGTAGGAATATTCCTTTTGCCAAGCATATTGAAGATAAGAAAGGATTGTACAAAACGTTAACACCCCAAAAAGCATCACGAGGGTGTTACGAGTGGTATAATAACAAGCTATTTACACAGTTAAAAATCTAAACTATGTTTTAAAAAGTTATTATCTATGAACAATAATATATTATCGACATCAGCCGATAGATGTCTATCCACTGCTGGACATAGGACACCTCAAAGATACCTACAATGATCTGTCCTACACTGCCGTCCATGCAGGACATCAGGGGCCATATACGGCATCCTATTCCTAAATAAATAATCTATATAGAGATAAATACGATTTTAACGTGATATAAACATAAAGTGCATTTACATTTGGGACTGCTATAAACCGGACAATGAAGTGTCACAGTTTACAAAAACAACGACCTCTTTAACAAAGCCGTGTTATACGAACTGAATGTACAACAGAATCACTAAATTTGCCCGGGGTAGCGTGACTATACTAGCGCTGTGGCTTTGTGTGCGGTAATCGTCACAATACCTTTCGACGTTGGTTCAGTTCTATTTGAAACAAAGTTTTTTCTTTTTGAATTGTCATAGTTTTATAAACAATTTTCTAAAAAACTTCTAATACCAGTAATATCACATACATATATATATCACGCCTCGTTCCCAGTAAATATCATATTACAAAAATAACAAAATGTCAAGGAAATATTACTTATGTGCTGGTTGTTAAAAGTTATCGAGGATAAGAGTTTTTTAACTTGCTTCTTGTGCAAACACAATTTTGTCCTGACCTGCGCGAACGTATCCGAGCAGCATTTCTCTAAAATGACTTCTGATTTAAAGAAGGCATGGAAGTGCTCATTGTGTATTTGCAACGAATTTAAAAAGTCCACAAACAATTCTTCTTTACGAACCAATGATGGAATGGCGCGATGCCGTAGTGGAACCCCTATCAGTCAATCGGTACCACCAAAGGAAAATATTTCACTACCACCAACCTGTGAAAAAGCGGTAGACACAGCCCTTTATGTCAGCCTTCGACTTTCGAGCAATGATCGAGGAGATGCGGAATTTCAGGGAAGAGATGGCTGTAACCAAGGCGCAAATAACACTTTTCAATAATACCCTCACTAATTTGACACAGAAAGTTGAAAAATGTGAGGGTTGCATTGCTTGTCTTTTGTTTGGGTTATTAAAATCTAGAACACCGGAATATCTATACGCTAAGCTGAATCTTTCATCAGCTTAGGATGGTTGCACCGCTAAAAGCACTCGCCCTTGTCTTGTGTTCTATAAACATAAATCTGTGGCTTTTGCAGGTAGTTTCCGTCATCAAGCGACTAAGCGCTGGAATAATGTACCACCCCCTTTAAGAAACTCACTTGCAATTGTTAATTTTAAATCAAAATTGAAAACATATCTTTTAGAAAAACAAATTAATTCCCAGCCTAACACAGTATAATTCCAGCACTCGAGCTGATTTATATTTATTCCTGAATTAACATTTTTTCCTGAATTTAACGAAAATATAGACGCTCTTTAATAAGGTAGTAGCTGAAAATCAGTGTGTTGTTCGATACGTGGCAACAGTTACACTGAGCTGCGGCCATTTTGTACCATTGCAGTACACACGGCAACATTGATTACTTAAAATATTACTATGTCAATATATTATTGTTTATCTATGTTATTTGATCTAATGTTTTTGTCTATTTATAAGTGTTCTGTACTACTGCGTGGACAAATAAACTTATTTATCTATCTATCTATCTTTTATCAGTAATTACATATTAACATCGTCTTCCTCAAATCGTATTTCTCATGTCTGTGAGTGTTGACTATCTCCACTCATCACTCTGGTCTTAATGTTTCTATCTCATACGTACATATGTGTTATAAAGGGTGTCTGGCGGCAGATTTATATTTTAAAAAACGAATGTCTCAATAAGTTATAAACAGTGCGGGGGGAAGGTGATGTCATTAGAATCACCGATCGTGCGGATTTCTTAGTAACGATGTCGCAGTGGTACAATGGTGCAGTGGTCGGGTGAGCATCGCGCGTTCGCTATTGAAGCATTTTTCAAGAGTAACGATTCTTACGTACTCGCTCGCCGACAGTTTTGTTCACATTTCAATATTCGACGGATAGGCGACGGGCCGAGTGTGAATTTAATTCGTTCGTGGGTGGAGAGGTTCCGCGCAACTGCTTCGGCTATGAACACACCACGGCCAGGACCTAGTCGATCGTCAAGGACCCCCGAAAACATTGAACTGGTTGAACGCAGTTTACGTGAAAATGCACGACTTTCGATACGGAAAAGGGCAGCTTCACTGGGACTTCCAAGAGCATGCGTGCATGAAATTTTGAAAAAAGATATGAAGTTTCATCCTTTTAAAATTCAAATAATTCAAGAATTGAATAAAAATTACTTTGCGTCACGCAAATTTTTTTGTGAAACCATGTTGGAGCGTTTTAGCACTGTGAATTCCATTTTTTTGAGCGACGAGGCTCATTTTCGTTTAAACGGACACGTAAACAAGCAAAATTGCCGTTACTGGGCTCTAAGAACTCGCAATCCTCGACTGAAGCACCAAAAACCATTACATTGCACAAGGGTAACTGTTTGGTGCGCTTTATCCACGAATGGGATAATCGGACCATTTTTTTTGAAAATGCACGGGGCCAAGCGACGAATGTCAATGGTGAGAATTATTGGCTCATGATTTAGAATTTCTTTTTGCCGAACCTGCGAGCTCATTCATCATTCTCATCACACACGTGGTTTCAACAGGATGCGGTACAGGTGCGACCGCACACACGGCCAGAGCTTCGATGGATTTGTTGCGAGAAAATCTCCCTCAAAAACTGATTAGTCGCTTTGGGGACATCCCGTGGCCACCGAGGTCACCCGACCTAACTCCAATGGATTTTTTTTGTGGGGCTACCTCAAAGAGAGAGTTTACGCCAACAATCCGCGAACTGTTGTGGACTTAAAAGAAAATATTCGGCGAGAAATCAGCGCAATTGAACCAAGTTTTCTGCAGCGTGTGGCACGGAATACGAGGCTCCGTTTCGAACAGTGTGTGTGTGTGCAACAGGATGGAAGACATTTGGATGACATTATCTTTAAAAAATTAAATCCGCATTTGTACTCTATCTTTTAATACTTTTAGTAAAATTATATGTCAAACATATTATTTTTTATTTAAATTTGAAAACATAAATCTGCCACCAGACACCCTGTATATCTAAGCAATGTATAAAATCCTCAACAGAGTAGTAAAGAAAGAAACATAGCCGCCTTACTAGGAACAACACTCATTTTGTATACTTGCCGCCATACCAGTATTATGTTCCAGTTGTCAAAACATAAGAGAGGATGTGTCACTTAATTGTATGTGAAATACAGGTCGATAGTTAACCGTTTACAGATTAAAAACTAATATAACCATCATCATCATTTTAAATCATTGAGCCTATTAAACAAATCCTTCACTCGTGAATAATATGCGCTATACAAATACATGAGTTACGAGCTGGCGAGCTCAGTGTCCTGATGATGATCGCATAGATATTTGCTGTTTGTTTGGAATTATTCCCAGCTTAGTCGACTATTAAGACACGTCGACATGGAAGCGACCGAGGAAAATCCAATTCTGACCGATTTTTACTTCAAATTAAAATAGTGTTTTTAAATCAGAGCTTTTTCGCCTTTTTTCGTTCCCACACCCCTTGTTAAAACTTTTTTACGAGCAGCCCTGCTCTGATACCTCCACACCTACTGTTCAACAACGTGTCTCGTTTCTCATGAGCTCTATCTATTGTCAACCTTAACTTTAAAACATACTCTTTGTCTCTCTCTCTATTAGTTATTACATATTATAATTATGTTTATATATATATATATATATATATATTGTCACGCCTTTTTCCCAGTAGGGGTAGGCAGAGGTGAATAAACTACCCGCATTTCGCCAGATGTGGTCAGATTAGGTCCCATGTAACAGGGGGCGAGCCTGTTGCCACTTTATTGGGACCACCACACAACACACACACACACGCAAAGATATTATCAGTGAGCGGGTTTCCTCACGATGTTTTCCTTCACCGTTTTTGTATCTCGCTGTTGTAACTAAAGTTCACAAATGTACATAACTTAAATATTAAGTCATTGGTACATGCCGAGGTTTGAACCCGCGACCTTCGGAATGAAAGCCGCACGCTCTAACCATTAGGCCAGCGAGCTACTTTATTATGTTTATATATAGTCAGTATTAAAGAGCTTCTCGCTGGAGACACGAAAAGGTTATATTTGTGAACGTATGACAATTACCGAACAGATAAGCATCGTTTATCGTACGCAGACAACAAATGTTGTTCTCCATCAACAAATGCGGCGTTGGTGAGGTCGAAAACTTTTAATTTTTATCAAACAATTCCAAAACACTTAATCCTGTATAAATATATACTACAACTGTGAGGAGCAAACAAAATATTCGCAAACGTATACAAAGATGGTTGTAATTTTAATCGCTGTAACTTTAAGTAACTTTGTTATTACTGCGAAAGGTAATTATTTATTCATACGTACATTCGTTCATTCCTTCATTCATTTGATCATTCGGTCATTTGTTCATTCGGTTATGAATGAATCGATCGATTGATACTTACAATCCATCTATCGATGCAACCGTCCATCCGTTATCCCGTTTAGGTTTCTTGGTGTTCTTTTGACTAAAATTGAACCAGATGAATGTGCGTACGAAAAAGACTTCTCCGCAACTTCCTCTTGATCAAACGCGGGATTCTGTTTCCATTTAAAAATAACGTGCTCATTACAGGATATCCAGTCGATGATGTCCTAATTGGTGCTGGTTTAGGAGCACGCATTGTCGGCGGTGCGGACGCGCCCGAGGCGTACGCCCCTCACATGGCCGCCATCTTGTGGGGCGACAGTGTGAGGAGCCTGATGTGTGGGGGCTCCCTCATAAGCGTTCAGAATTTGTTGACCGCCGCTCACTGCATCGACCCGTTGGTGGCGAACGGTGAACTGTTAAAGTAAGTGGACAAATGCGTTACTAAAACCACTTAAATATAATTGATGTTATAAATAAATTATTGTTACGAAGCGATGAGACGGACGGGATGTTCACCTGATGGAAAGTGATACCGCCCGCTCGAATGAGGCACTGGCTGGGATGTTATACACACCACCACATTTCTCTTGTCACCTTGATACAAGATGTTGTCTTGTTACCTCATACCTCAATAATTACACTAACTACAGCGCCCTTCAAGCCGGAATGTTGTCGCAGTACTGTTTGTCTGAGACCCAAAGCCGACCCGAAGTGGTATCTCCAGGTGAGCTCTGAGAGCTTACCCCGGATATATGCCGGTGGACTTCGAGGGCACGCTTGCACTGCCGGTATGTCGTTTCTGATGTTTTCTCCGCGGCCGTATAACCGTTGGCGGTGAAGCTCAAGACCAGATCCATCACAGGAAACCGGGAGAGATTTCTCTCATGGCTCCCTGTAGAAGTGGAAGAGAGGAGATGTCTTCCCCCAAGATGCAACCGTCACTAGCGAGGATGTGGCGGAGTGCGGAAGCATTCCCATGGCTGCGCCGTAAACCGACAAACGCGGAACATCGTGGGGGTTTTAATAGATGCAAGTCCGACATAACTTGTCCATGCCACCGATAGCGCGGGTATGAGAAAGCATTTCCCCCACGTAAAAAAAGTATAACAGGCGCTGTGGTAGTACCCACCTAGAAGGTCTCCGGCAACAGAGACACTACCAGCAGTAAAAGTTTTACCAACTGTATTTATCCGTTTTCTTAAAATGGAAGGCATCGTTGCAGGCAGTTTACTTCTTCGGGATCGTTTAATACCGAAAGATAATTTTTTTAATATTCTATCTTCGCAGAATACTTAAAGTTTTATATTGTATAAGTTTATCTATTTATAGTTTATATATATATATGAAATTAGTAACACCGCGATAATTTACACCGCAAACAATATATTACTAAGGATTCACCTGCAGTCTTAATTGGATAACAGTGCAGGTATTTCTTAATCCAGTTAAAAGTTAAACGTCTGATGTTACATAAAGTACAGTTTACATATAAGTTTGTTTATGTTGTCTAGGTTCAATTACATTCATTTAACCATTGTCTAAAATCAGTGGATCTCCGACTTTATTTAATAGGAATTTTTAAACTAAGCTAGTTCCGTTGGACCCCTTGTAGCTACATTTCTATGATATTCCCAAAACTCCACAAAAAATGTAAAGGTTGGACCACTAAGGCGTTTTGGAAGACATTCAAACGAAATGTAGAAATAGAAATGTGTGTGGTGCAAGACTTTAGTAAGAGAATTTGAAGACATACCATTTTGAGCACACAGAAACATCAAGAATACTAACAAAGGCCTAATGTAGTTCTGATCACTATACTTGAGATCCGCAACGTAACCCTGACATTGTCGGATGTGTAATACATTGCATTGTACCTGCATTATAGGTAACAGGAGTATCCATGTTCCTGGAGCTCCAAGAGAACAGTAGCATTGGTTAAGTTTAAATTGTAATTTGGTAAAGAAGACGCATAGGTAATGTTTGTGTCTGATTAATTTTATAGTGAGATAGGAATGACCTAAACTCGCATTGGAAGTCTTAAAAAGATAAAAATAAATATAAAGAACCGATGCGATTTATTTTAACATACAGATAACTAACTTTATAACTCAGTTATCAATCTTGGAAACAATAACCAAAGTATTTAACCAATTGCTAATCAGTCTACAGATATAGGTTAGGGAGTAGTCCAAAGTGCTTTTAAAGGAAAATTGGTTATCTATACATATATAATGATAATAAGTGCTTCACTTGCTCGTAGTCCATCCAGTTAATCAACAAACGAGGCTCTGGCTCCCCCAACCCGCATTGGGCCAGTGTAGTGGGAAATAACTCAAATCTCCCCATATGAATCCCTACACACGGCGGCCTCTGTTACCCGGTGGTAGCCAAGACTACGCTGACTGCGTGAAGGTTGCGGGAAGCCGCTGGATGCCGGGAACGCAGAACCGATCGATGTGGTGATCTTTAGGGGAGGCTATGTCCAGCAGTGGACGTCTATCGGCTGATGATTATGATGATAAGGTTTTGTTAGTTCGCCAATCACGTGAAAAGTAGTGAACGTAGCTTCACGGGAACATGAGGTTATTTAGTTTTTGAATTTCATAGATACTTCTTCATTTTTTTCTAATTAACTTTTATGAACGTTTTCATTTGATATTATTTTGCGGTTGCTTTCAAGGAATATTACAGACAAATTTCAAAACGGACGGGGAACAGTTAAACTACTTTTTTTATAGATTTATTATCGTTTAGATATGTATTTATAATAAAGCTGTAATTAATTATAGTATATTTTTGAAACAATATTTCTCTCGCAGATCTGCTCACGCGGTAGTAGGTTCCAATTTTTGGAACTCAACAAAAAATATGATAAGATTCCGCCATTTTCTAAACCATCCGTCATGGGACAGTGTCCGTGTAAAGAATGATATTGGCGTGTTGTTTCTCGCTGAGGAGTTGGCTCTCAATGACAGGGTGTCTCTGGTGTCCCTGAGCTTCGATTGGGTCGGCGGAGACGTACCCACTTTCGTCACCGGATGGGGAAGGCTCGGTGTTAGAATCACAACTAACATAGTGGTGAGTGTAATTTATATATAATTTATACAATTGATAATTGCACTTTATTAATACCAGATAAGTGGGTTATAATATGAAAAGTTATTGTCATTTATTTTAATATTTCAGATAATTTATCCTTTTCCTGATAGACTTCAACTTCTGAATCTCGAAACCTTATCTCCAGATAAATGCGCGGCGGCGCTGGAATCTGTTCAAACGATAGGAAATATAGAACTGGATTCCGAATTGGAAATTTGCACATTTCATTCGCTGGGCCACGGCATGTGCTATGTGAGTACAAGAGTAGTGTACGGATCCAAAATATTAAATATACAGCCCTTTTTATGTTCCCACTAGTGGAACTCGTGGCCTATACTCACAATAAAAGTTAAGGAACTTTAAGTCGAGTTTAAGGTTAAAAAGGCGATGTTATAAGTAAATTGGTGAATAATTTAGTTATAGATTTCATAATTTAGTCAT
Organism: Troides aeacus; assembly: GCA_033220335.2. Taxonomy (NCBI): domain Eukaryota; kingdom Metazoa; phylum Arthropoda; class Insecta; order Lepidoptera; family Papilionidae; genus Troides; species Troides aeacus. Next base: position 1,006,475 of record CM067281.1, on the reverse strand, counting down.
TTAAAATTTATTGACTTGTTTTTAATATCCGGCCATAGTGATTTCTATTGTCAATAGTTTCTATTGTCCAGTTTAATGTAATAAGATGTTACTTTCTATAGAAGCAGTTATTATAAAACAATGATATAATTTCAGGGTGATTCCGGAAGCCCAGTAATAATTAGGGAATCCGGTGAACAGATCGGAATCGCCTCGTGGGCGTACCCTTGCGCGCGGGGTGTCCCCGATATCTCAGTTAGAATCAGTAGCTACAAGGATTTCTTGCATCCTTACATTAGCCTATAAGTAATGTTACACTCAAACGCCAGAGGGTGTAATTCGAAGAGACACTCTGCTTTTGGGAGAAACAAACAGGACTTCACGGATATTTTAACTGTCTAAAACCTTCTCAGTCACTCTAACGCATCCGCATGTAGTAGAGCTCTATGCAATTCAGCGAATATGATCTAGGTTGGAGACCACATCCAGCATTAGTTTTCAGAAACGGTGAGGATATTCTATTCTTCTCCGATGCGGTGACTGCGCTTCTGTATTTAACTATGTCAAATCAAATACATTTTTAACCATATCGTCTAAGAAAAGGTACAAGAATGATTATTTTTATAGCTGAATTAGTTATATGTTGTATGACAGATTTCTTGTATATAATAATCAGAGAAGAAATAAAAGGGGTTATAAATGAACGCCTTTCAAAAATTATAAGCAATGTTATGCCAAAACAAGTTGCTCCTATGGGCAAAGCTGCTATTACTATCACATTTGTTTGTGAAGATACCTTCGCGGTGGATGACCGATAAGAAACTATTTGCTATTTACAAGGTGCAAGTTCAGATTATATGAAATAGTGTTCCGTATCAGGACCTCCCTTTTGACTGCCTACCTCGGATAGCGACTGTATACATCGACGATCAAGATATTTACAATTGCTTTGATCCATAGGGTTTGCGGAGGATGTTGCATCTCTTTGCATTCTTTATAAAATGTACCACAAGGCGTGTTCCGAGAAGTCGTTCAGAATTACACGTGCCGCTGCTTTTAACCGCCGTAGTACGACACAGCCTAATTTCCATCCACACCACCTGAACGATTGGCGGTCTCCCACTATGTGGTTTAACCGACGATGAATCAATTGTTGTCTGCGATATTTTCGAACCAATGCGATATGGAGATCTTCAAGAAATAAGAACTTTTGTGTTAAATGACTACGGAAACAATTAGTGACAGGTTGCATTGACAAAATTTATGAGAAGCAAAAAATAAAGAGAAATGTTATAAGAATGAAATGATGTAAGGTCGATATTGAATTCAAAAAGGTTGATTTAATTTCCATTTAATAAAAAATACAAGATATAGAACATTTTATATTTACAACAATATCGTTCCGGAACCGCAAAGCGATTATCCTTTTTAAGCCGCAAAAGGTGACTGAGAGAGAAAGATACCTAAAATGAGTCCTAAGAAAATAGAAGTACCGTTTCGATTTTTTGTTACGCGTCGACTTCCACCTTAAATCATATAATGTCCAATATACATTCCTTAATAATATAATATCTTGTTTATCTTCGCAAAAACTTACTCTAAATTATTTGCTGTTACACACACAACAGTTACGCCATGGCGTTGTCGATCCAACTCTTGAAAGCGCTGACGCGCACGAACATATCGGGAGCTGCGCGCGCGCACGCCAAACCCCACGACACTATGCCGATCTGTTTGCCGGTTTCCACTTCGACCAAAGCGCTACCACTGTCACCCTGTAACAATTACAACGATGATTATTTTTAACTAAAGTATTATCATATTTTATAAATTTTTATCATTTTTCGATTTAACTTCGAGGATACTTGCTGTTCGCAAAGGCCCGCTACTATCAAAGGTCGACGACATACGTAAAAGAAACTAATCGTATTATTGTTTAAATCAATACTCAAAGTTTACAGGACAATACACACGGAATTTTAAAAGATATTGTTACAATTGCATGGCGGTATCGAGTAAACTTACGTTGCACATGCCGTGTCCCATTGAGTGGAAGGTGCAGAGCTCTATGTGGGGCTCGATGATGGGGGCGCGTATGCCCAGCTCGTTGGTCCTGCGCTGCATGTCATCGATACACTGTTGCCCTGAGAGCGTCCACACCGACAGCTCGAGAAGCACGTTAGATATTGGCCCGTTTTGCTACAAAATGGAAAGAAAAATTATTAGTAAGAGATACCTTTGTTCCACAACAGAGCTTTCTATAGAATGAGTAACTTAATAGGAAATATCTTTTGATGGAAAAAATATAATAAATTTTTTTAAATCTTACAATAATAACAGTACTTGTTTAATTTTGAATGAGTAAAGTTTATTAGTGGTAGTAAATAAATAAGTATTGGCATATTATCAGTAGCATTCCGCAAGGCACTTGGTTGAAGCCCCTTCTTTTTTACCAATGACACAATTTGTGTTGCTTAAATAAATTTCATAACCGTATTATATTTAGAGCCAATATATATATATATATATTTGTTTTATAATAAGGTAGTGGTATTTAATTATTTCTCAATCTATGTAAAGATATGATATTTTGATTACCCTAATTCGTCCCCAACCAGTGGCTCTAGAAAGGACTCCACCACCGACGAAGTCGAAGCTCAGAGGTACTATTTTCACTTTATCTGACAAGGCCACGTTGGTGGAAGTGACAAGGATTCCAATGTCGTTTTTGATTGTTGCGGATACGTAATTTGGATGAGTGAAATTGCGTGAGACGCTATAAATTTGACCGCCTGAATTCCATTGGTTGCTTCCAAACGAGACACGGAGAGAGCTGCAAATAATTTTGTTAAGAATCAGTCGAAGATCCTAGTGATATTTGGAAACTGAAAAAAGATTTTCAAATTTTTTCCCACTACACTTTTAAAAATTATGGAGGTTTATAAGTAAATGTTCATACAAAATTGAACTTAAAAAATTGCATAAAATAATGAAACGTTAGTAAAATAGTCTATTCTAATTCTAAAGTAATATTTTAAGCTTCAAGGTGTATTACATTGGGGTTCATTAATGTTTATTTACAATTGCTTCAAAGCGTTTCCGTGACGTGACAAAGTTCCATATTACCTGCTAAGAGATCCAGAAGAGTACACGCCAGCAATGCAGTGAGCAGCCGTCAGGACGTGCCTAACACTGATCAAGGAACCTCCGCACATTAAGCTTCTGAAAATGGCCCCGCTAGTCATAGCTACCATATAGGGCGCGCTGCCCTGCTCTGCGGGTGTGCCGCCCACAATGCGGGCTTCGGGATCCGCGTGTATGAACAGGTCCGAGAAATCATCCTCCGGAGTTGGCATAGCTGTTAATAAATACAATCGATAGCTGAAACGCTCACATCATGATATCATGACATTATCAGTCAAATGCTTTAAATAACGATCATTTAAACCGCGTCGACTTTAATCTGTGTTAATTATTTTGATGCTTTGTCCGGTTATTATCTAGGTTTATCGATTCATTAATATAACGTAATCATTAAAATGTTTACGAGTGGAAAAACCGATTGATGTTAATTTTAAAAAAAAATTCGATCCACAGAAACAGTGTCATGGAAACATGAAATCTTTAAGCTTTCTGAATGTTCTCTAAATAAATTAGTATCAGTCTGGTTGTCTATGTACGTATTAACACAGTGACACTCAACAGCAATACAAGGGTTTGAATTTGAAATGTCGTGAGTCTGGAGAACAGTAATGCGATTGTAAATTTCTTCAGAATTTAAGTATAACTTGTTACAATAGATTTTTTTTTTCATAATTTTGGATAATCTTACTGATTCGTGCCGTTTTCAATCTCGAGTTATACTTCTATAAATATAAATCCCTGCATAGAGTACTAAACGTTTGTCTGTCGGAGACCATCTAAATATCAACGCGATGCCTATTTTTATTTAGAGAAGGATAAGACTTAGATCTTAAGTGTTTTCAAATTTTACCACTTGAAGATTGCGGTCCAATCAGTTCGCGGGGGAGTTTTAACATATACAATAATTTTATTTTTTGGATTTACACGAATACCGCATATTTCACAAAACTGAAACATTATAAGACTTATTACGTCGCTTACATCGCTTTACAGCAACTATGGTCATGACGGAACTGATGTGACACTGTTCCGACGTCATAGCTATCACGGGGTAACAGTAACTCATTAATTATCATGCCTTGTCCGATCTACTCAGAATAAGCTAACTGTCTCTTGAAGTCTTTTATTGCTGTGCTTAATGTTTAATTGACAATGGCTACTGCAAAATGGTAGTAACATCGGGATAATATAAATAAACAAAATTAATAACTAAACGCGATAATATTTAGTCAAATTTAACCGATTTCTTTTAAAAAGACGTTATTAAAATACTGTTTAAACAACGTCTTCTAAAGCAACTGTAGCAGTATTGCGAAAAATAAATATTATCACTGTATTGTTCTAACACGAAGGTCTCAGACAGAAAGTTTTCTGGTTTTCAAGCAGTTACATAAAAAAAATGTTCCGTTTGAATTTGTTGTTGAAGTTTGAAATCGAAACGGACAACCATTTAGATGGTATAAAATTTTCAGGGTCGTATGTAAAAACTACGAAGAATTCCCCGCATTTAGTTTAATTTGTGAAGGGTGGGATGAAAAATTATAAAAACATTTTGATATATATGAAAATATGAACAATACCCACCCAAACTGCCAACCAGTATCGCCGCCAACAGACAAGCAATTTTGAATGCCATCTTCGTTCACCGTCAAACACTTATGCTGGATTGTGCAATTAGCGGGTATATATATACATTGGCTGTGGCTATACGTGAGTTTAATACTCAAATAATCGCTAAATCAGATTCAGCACTTTGATTACGTATGATAAAATATCATAATTTTGTTTATCTAGCATAGTGGACAATTTGCCTAATTATTTAATGATATTGATAATAGCCACAAATAAACAGCAAAACGTCGTGTACTGCAGGTACTCACATGTCTGCAATGGGCTAACACTTGACTTCCATTGCAGGTGACAATGAAGCCGGGGATAGTGAAGCGTGCACTTTATAATTTGTCAATTATATTCTTAAGCATAATTCAGTCGCTGTGGCCTCAAAAACTTGGATTATTCTTACTATACACTGATAACTCGTACGGCCTTATAAAGACCAAGCCAGTTGATGCATTAACATCATTATCACCCTACAGACGTCCACTGCTGGACATAGGCCTCTTCCAAAGATCTCCAAATCGATCCATCCTGCGCTACCTTCACCAGATAGTCGGACCGATTGGTGGAGGGGCTGCCAACACTACGCTTTCCGTTACGCTAGCGCCATCAAAACCTTAGTGCTCCATCGGCTGTCAGTCCTTGGAGCTATGTGCCCTGATCATTGCCAGTTGATGCATGTAAACTATAAAAGTACTGAACAATCAAACCAAGTACATATACATTTTTTCGGCGGGAACTAGAACATTGATTATCCTGTGCTAGTTGTTGTAAACCACGTTGACAATACAGATATTGATCTATACTTTGCTTTTCTTGTTTGTCTGATTGTAAACGAGCACATGGAAATTTTAGGCAATTAAAAACATAGATATTGTGTTTTAGAATTTTTAATAAAGTAAACTAAATATTTTTTTATTTGTTACTTCTAATCAAAAAGAACTACCAAAAAAGTTTTATTTTACATATGAGGTAAGTTTAGGACAATTGTTTATTTTTTTTTTGGTGTGTAGGTTTTGTGGGTGCCTTCATTGCACATTAAACAAGTCCCGGGTAGACAAGGTGGTGGTGACATATATGTCGTAGCTATGGGAAGGCGTCGCAGCCAAAAGAGGAAAGGAAGGTTACAACTCGCCTTGTGACGTGTTTAGGTGTTGTACAAGGAGGCACAGGCGCGTTCCGTAGGAGATCCTATGGTCCCTCGCTACGTACTGAGGGTGTCTACCGAAGGGCTTTCAGAAGATACAAATTTCACATATCCTTGTCTTCCCCAAATAAAAATGCCACAATAGTCTATTTAATACAAATTTGTTTGTAAGATTAACTGATAATTTCTGTTGCTATGGGCTTGTTGTAAAAAGAGAGACGGTACGAATTAGATAGAAGGGACAGAAAGGGTTGTTATGTGCTATCGAATTATGCGATGGCTTTTTTGATCCAACTCTCGAACGCGCTGACGCGCGTGAACATGTCGGGGTAGCCGCGCGCGCACGGCAAGCCCCACGAGACTATGCCGATCTGCGCACCGTTCACTGTGTTCACCAACGCACTGCCACTGTCACCCTAAAACAGTGATGAAAGGTTATACCTGCTATCACCATACTCACGCCGTAAACTTATAATCATTAAAAATGGTATGAATGTTACTAACGTTGCACACGCCGTGTCCGGGAGAATGGTAGGTGCAGATCTCTAACTCGGGGTAGACGGGAGGCAGTCTCTGTGCGTTGGGATGCTTGTGCAAATCGTCGATACATTTCTGACCTTCGAGCGTTGTCACATTCAATTCCAAGAGTTGATAAGACAGTGGCCCGTCATTCTGCAAAATAAAATAAATTGTTATTACGGACCTTTCTTACGTACAGGCATTGCTTAACGGAGCTAACTATAAAATAAATTCGTTAGCTCGAGATAAATATTAATAAACATGACTAATGCCTTAGTTTCAACTTATCATGCCGAGCGACGAGATGTGATGATATATAATAATAACGTAGTACTTCCGATGCAGCATAGTAGTCATTGATTACTACAAAGTATATTGACTGCCTCAATTGCGTAGCTAACCTCTTAACGATTCTACGGGGCCCTTCCGCCACAACAAAGAGGAAACCGTTTCGAGTGGTCATCGATCCCACCTATCCAAGCTACCACTCATATACCAGAAATCTACAGTCTTTTGCAATAACGCTGTGTTCCGGTTGTCAACATGTGAGAGAGTCAGAGTACTCTCGACGCGATAGTTACTTTCTTGAGTATAATTTTTTACTTAACATCCTGTTTTGTTTAAAAAATATCATCGCAGGCGTGCCGCGAGACACGCTAAGTTGTGCATAATATGTTTTTATTTATACTATTAAACGACGAGACTAGTCGGATGTTCTCCTGATTGTAAGTAATACAACGTGGCGCTAGTTAGGATGTTATATACAGCGACACATTGTCCTCGTAGCATTAGACTTTTTTTTTATAATCCTCCCTGCGTGTTGTGTGTCAGGGCCTTTATTTTCCAATATATCACTTAACATCTATTGTTAATACTAAACAATTTTTCTCTACATACTCTCCTTTCATCCTTTCTTTTCATTCTTACCGGAACTTATCTTTCACACTTATTGTCTCCTTTCATACTCCATTCCATTTCCTTCTTTCATACCTCTCGCTGAGTGAAGACTGTCGCCACGTCGTTCGAACCGGAACAATAATGCCATTTTTCAATTTTCTTTCTTCTTATTTGTTTGTCTTGTTTTTTACTTTAATTTTTAACATTTTTACATTCTTATATTTATTTCTATTTTTGTTATTCCTTTTCATTACATTTATTTTTGTTTATGCTTAGTTTAATCAATTTCTATTCTTCTATTTCTATTCCTTTCTATGGCATCAGCTATAACCTTTTTGGCGAACTTTATAAAGCTTTGGCGACTTTCATCCTCACTCATCAGAGAGGCAATAGCTACCAAATCCAATCTTTTCTTTACTTCCACTTCCAAGTCTGCTCGCTCTTTCCCGTATAAGGGACAAGAAGCGAGGATGTGCACCACGGTCAGCTCCACCGTCGGGTCATAAAGGCACGCGGGACTCTCCTTGAGCTTAAACCTGTGAAGGTACTCAGAGAATCCCCCGTGCCCAGTGAACATCTGGACCAAGACCGTGTCGAGCTCGAGCCGACGAAGCACGCGGTATGCCGATGTGACGTCGGGAGCATTAGACGTTGTGTATCGTTACTAAAGTAATGTTTGCAGACTACTGTTAGGTGGTAAAACCCGGCGCTGTGGTGATACCCATTTAAACGGGCTCCGGCAACTCAGACCTACCAATAGTAAAATTACAAAACAAATGTGCGAAATATCTCTTACGATAATATATCCCCAACCACCGACTCTGGAAAGTACTCCGCCGCCAACAAAATCGAAGCTCAGGGGAACTGGCTGCACAGTTTCTGACAGGATGATCTTCGAGGAAGTGATTAGAATTCCGATGTCGTTCTTGATAATGCGGGAGTCAAAATCTTCATGCGTGACGTTGCGCGTAACGTTGTATATTTGGCCGCCGGTGTTCCAGCGATTGGTGCCAATTCTGATACGGGCAGAGCTGAAAATAGTTTTAAACAGTTTCAGTCAAGGAACTTAAGCATTGAATAAGGCTAAATTCCAGGATTATAAGGTTTTCGTCATTTACATTTAATTTAAATTTAATTAGTAGCACTTATCAAAAATTTAAGATGACAATGTCCATTTGCAGGCTCTTAAAATAATCTCTAGACTTCTGTAATTGATTTCAAGAAAGTATTAAAAATGTAGCGCCAAAGTTTCCCATTACCTCCGTAAGGATCCCTGTAAATACAATGCTTCAACGCAGTGAGCGGCCGTCAGCACGTGCTCCTCGGTGATCAGGGATGCTCCGCATATGAAGTTCTTGATAAAGGAACCGAAGGAAATGGCCGCCATGTAAGGTATACTGCCATCTTGAGCTGTTTCAGCACCTACGATTCGAGCTTGGGCGTCCGCGTGGACAAAGTAATTGGCGAAGTCATCATCTGGCGCTGACTTAGCTGTTAATTATCATAGTTTCGAGATGAACTATAAAATATACAAATGTAATATAACAAAGAACACATGAAAGTAAAGTAAAATTAAGTTGCGGGAATGGTTCAATAAAACAAAATGTTACCTAATAAAAAATCATTTTATCTATGAGTATTCATGTACGATGAAGTTGTGGACGGTGGAGTAGGATCTACCATAATATTTATATACATTGAAAGCCGGACCATAGTCTTCATATTCCTGTAATATATTTACACTATGACTATGACAGCCGGAAATGTGAAAAAAAAACACAACACAAACCTGACATTTACCTACTGTCAATCAATTTCTCTTAGTGCACACCATATAAACCCACTAAGGGTCTCGTACTCGAACCGTTTCTACTAGCAATATTCACCCTGAACTTGGGACGTAACAAGTGTATCGACAAAATAACATCCCATACGAGAGCTCGCCCCGGTCTCAAAGGAATCAGAATTATTCGGATCTCGTGCCATCATCGCGCGTCAGAACGGCAGTGACAAGAACCCCAGTCCAGACTGAAGCCGTTAATAATGTGATGCCAGGAGATAGAACAACAGTTCACTTACCGGACAACCTTTGATGTCCGATACGGTCTATATTTACACCGCGAACTGATGAAGGATGTCTGTAAAGAAGCCTTGGGATATTTTCACCGGTACATATCTACCAACTGTTTCACTTCAGGCATCCTTAATCATGAGCACCTGAGGTTTTTCGACAATCAGCGCATTGTTTGCGAGGACGAAGGACAAGAACGCCGGTGGACACACAAGCCACTGAACCTTTACTGGAAGTGTTACTTGAGTGCGGTGATTCAAATTGTAGGAAGTGCATGACTTATGGCTGGCTTTATAGCTGGAAGAACTTACAAACTTTACAATACCGGAAAACATACGTAAACTTCGGAACAAAAAGGTAATGTTGTATTAACGTATGAGCCATGTGTCGAAAATTTGAGAATTTATAATTTATAAAGTATATTAACAAATCATCAAGAATTAGGGAAGCTTGGAGATGTAACGACCTCTAAAGATGATAAACATTTCTGGAGCTATTTCTCTGACCTAGATATTAAAACGTCTTATTTGCACAATAATCCAACACAAAAAGTTTCCCACTTCGCCTCGTTAAATTCTAGAGAAATGTCTTGAAATTTATGAATTACGGTGCAGAAGATGAAAAATACATTGGACATGTCACTTTCCTGGGTTCTGTCATCCAACTGCGATAGTGTACGAAAGCGTTCCCGCAGTTTCGGCCAAAGGCGGAGCGAGAAAACCCAGAGACTTAAGGAAATCCTGCCTGTAAGTCTGACAGGATTCCTTAAGTCCTCAGCATCCCCACATAAAAAAAAGGGTTCTGTCTTTTAAATAGTGGCAAAAAATTGTTGGTCCCAGAGGATCGCCGAATCGACAACTTAGATCAGATGAGATAGGGTAAAGCTGGAACACAAGTTGTTGTTATTTATACATATAAGTACATAGAGACTTAAGAACAATTTGGACGGAACCGGCTAAAGTCAGTTTCGATATTTACTTTGTTCGGTCATTACTTACGGTTATCAGGTAATTAATTGAACGTCATTTAGTTATCAGTTGATGTGCTAAAAAGTACTTTTGGGACGTTCGTTGTGTTATTAACCCTTATCAACCGAATTATATTTTTTAACTCTGCGATACTTCAATAGGTGCAGATCGTTCACCAGAAATTCACCCGAAAGTCAGAAATACATCAGCTGGTGAAGGATCATTGGCACGTTTACACTACATAAAGCTTTTTGAACATTATTTAAGATCATTCTCCTCAGTATTCACATCGCTCTCTAAACAACTACTGTTTGATGACCGAAGTGGACGCTGCTACGGTACCTTCTTTTAAGACCTATAGATCTCGATATATATGACATAATCATACATTAAATGTTGATCTGCCAGTGATGGGTGATATGGAACAAAAATTGCAGGCCCCTTGCATTAATTTAGAGTTTGCCGTAGAATAACTACGCCAAAATATAGTCTAAGGTCAATCAGGGGTATGCGGGGTTTCTACACTCTAAAACTAACTCGGTGATCGTCTCGAGTATCTGTGGAGGTGAGTATTTGCACTTCTGTAGTTTAATTAATTATCATCAAATATCTATTAATGCTGTGCATGTAAACATATCTACATATGAACCAGTCACCAATTGGCTGACACTCGAAGTCCCGTGTTTCGCTGCTCTTCCTATTTTCCGCGACAATCGGTGCCACATTGCGGAATCAGCGGCGGTGGGATTGTGGGAGAAGAAGGGTGTCTGTATTGCTATTTGCCGTTTTCCCTATCTTTCGCAACGGTCGACGATGGAGCCTAAGATTAGATAGGTTCGCGGCTATGAGCCGGGAGAGTTTTCATTTTTGACGCCCATGGCGTTTAGTTGACTTTTTCGGGGAATCCATTACTCAGGTAAGTATAAGAGGTCGAGAGACAGGCGCACAGAGGTGGAAATGGGGGAATTCTCCTTCTGAGATTGAGTTACATTGTGCAGCCTACGCTGAATGTGTCGCGGTGGTATGTAATAGCGTTCCCGTGACTCCGCCATAAAGCGATGAAGGTGGAACATCGTGGGGGTTTTAGTCGGTGCAAGTCCGAAATAACCTGTCTTTGCCCACGCTAGGGCAGGAATGCGAAAGCAATTCCCCCATGTAAAACAAAAAAAGGATATGAGTGCAGGTAGCATCGATGAATGAAGACAGAAGTCGCTGAATATTTTGTAATACTATAATAGTGATAAGAGATATAATAAAAAAGAATAAGTGTTAGAATTATAAAAGTTAATGTCAAGGAGCAAGAAAGAAATAAATATTCTAAATAGAAAACAAAATATGAAAAACAATAAAAGAGTAAAAATATTAAAAATGGAAAGTAAGAAATAAATGTAGAGAAGAGAAAGAGAATAAAAAGCAACGTAAAATAGAATGATGAACGAAATACTTCAAAAAAAAAACAGTACAACTTACTTAAACACGCTCCCTGCATCAATATCAACATGAAACCAACAATGATCGACATCTTCGCTCCCCGAATGTCTTTTACTGTTCACCACTTACCACACGTACATACATATATACACTACAGGTTCCTAATTAATTACATTCACCATATAGATTGTGGATGGTAAACTCCCATCATTTAATTTATCAGTTAAGGTTTCGGTAATTCCTTACATTTATTAATTACAATACGGTTTAATTTCTTCAGTTCCAAAAACTATAGCATGTGTTTGTTAAATCCAACTTTTATTGCGTATTCATCGAGGGTTTATTTTCCCTTTTCCTGGTGCTACGTCTTGACCTCAATTTCACACGACGTTATGAGACAAAAACGGATGATAGCGCCAAGCGTGTCCGCCAAGAATATTTCGGCTGTTTGTAGCGGAACCCCTTGACTTTGTGACCGTCACGTCAAGTGCAGCAATGTGACCTTCAAAAGGCTCGGCAGTGTTTTTGTTTACCTGGTGTATCAACATGGTAAATAATGTAAGTCAAGTTCATGGCACGCAGTTTATTTAAGACAACGAGACATGCCATCCTCAGTGTGATGTTAAACACATCGCATTTATCTGCAATAAAAAAGAAATATGTTGCTTAAGGGCTCCTGCACTACAGCGCACAGGAACCAAGTCAACCTCTCCTGCTCCTAGTAAACCCTGTTAATCAACAAACGAGGCTCTGGTTCCCACCAACCCGCATTAGACCTGGGTGGTGGGAAATATCCGAAATCCTCTCATATGTAACCCCTACAAATGACGGCCCATAGTACCCGGCGGTATTGCAGAGCATGCTGACTATATGTGGTGATCTTTGGAGGATGCCTACACCCAACAACCCTAACACTGACCACGATCCTCAGTCATGATGGGACGACCCTCAAGAGAGAGAAGAGCAATTTATTCGCTCCTTTTAGAAAACATTTTTATCAAAGTCGATGTTTAAATCCATTTACAATAAGCTCGAAATATTTATACGATTAATAATAGACCTCTTTCCACTCCTCTCTCAGTTCCGCTCCAATCTCTCTCCTTTTTTACCTTGCCGATTTCAGCAAGATGTTGCAACATTGTTGTTTAACTATCATCTTGGTGGCAAGTTCCCACGTGGGTACAGTTGCTTGCGCTTCTTCCAATATCTTTAGATCAATAGACCAACTAGACCGAAATTTTTCAAATCAAAGCTCTACTTTTCGCTCGTTAAAAGTATACTTTTATAGATTTTATAACAAAAATTTCGATTATTGACGAACAGAGACAAACCTAATTTTTTTTTTATTCAACTATGGTATGTTAGACGCCCGTAGTAACGAGGCGCTAGTTAGGATGTTATATACTGCACCACATTGCGCTTGTCATCTGAAACATAAGTTCAGTCTCGCTATCCCTGTAATAACACTAGCTACAGCCCCTTTCAATCCTGAATACATACTCCTGTCTGTCTGCTGACATAGGAGCTACGGTGGTGCCTTGTGCCTAAACAGTCTCCGGCAACAGAGACCTACCAGAAGTAACTTTTTAATATTTATTTTTGATATAAACGTTGAGATGGCTAAAAAAGCAACAAAAATATTGAATTTTACCCTTGCTCAGTGCCGCCAACTCGCCTTGCGAGTAAACCTTAATTTTGTTCCGGTGCCGGCGACTCTTAGTGTTAAGTGCAGACAGGGGGAGCTTCCTTAAATCTTAAGATATATATAAAAAAAAATAAGTTTTCAGAAGCAAAAAAAAAAATTAGGTTTTTTCTGGAGCATCAATTGACCATCATTAATTTTACAATGTTTCATTATAAATCCTTGGGTCTTTCTTTATAAATTATAATATAATTTATAAAGAAATTAATTATAATTATATATAAATTAATATCGATTTATGGAAAGGCGTTTAATAATTATCCATAGACATTGTTTTTATTTTCATTTTGGTTATTTTTTGATTAATATGTCTCAAGTGACATTGAAAAGGAACAATGTTTTTAATCGCTTTAAAAAACAGTTGCGACGGTACAAGGCGCTATCATAGAATGGTGGGGGACTGTGGGGGTAGTACAAAAAAAAAAGTCTCGAAATATTGCAATTGTTGTTATTGTATGATAGAGTTATATGTGTTGCGAGAGCCAGCTCCTGTAGGCGCTGATGCGGACGAACATGTCGGGAGCGCCGCGCGCACACGGCAGCCCCCACGACACGATGCCGATCTGCTGGTTGCGGTCCGTGCGCACCAGCGGTCCGCCGCTGTCGCCCTGCCAACCGACACACACACACCACGTAAACAAAGAAACAAAAAACATTTTTACTAGAAAAATGTTTAACAATAAACATACAAGTTATGGCTCCGAAATCACACCAAGGTACTCCGTAAAACGCAAATGCTTAGCTACTGTGTTAAGAACAATTTCATTTTATGGTGATACTTTTGACCATAACAATGTGGAGCTAGTTGAGATGATGCACACAGCCCCATGGAGCACTAAGGTCCTCGAATGGCGACCGCGTACCGGTAGACATAGTGTTGGCAGGCCCCCCACCAGATGGCTCGACGATCTGGTGAAGGCTGCAGGAAGCAGCTGGATGCGGCAGCGCACAATCGATCGATGTGGAGATATTTGGAGGAGGCCCATGTCCAGCAGTGGACGTCTATCGGCTGATAATAATGATGGTGACATAGCACCACTTTGTACCCGTTGCCTTGAGACGTAAGACACGACTGTCTCTCGGTGGATAGAGACATGCTCCTCATAATAATGTGACACTAGTTAGTGTGAATTACACTGCAGCAAGTTATGGGCAAGCGTATCACTTACCACCAGACGAATGTCCTGCTCGTTTCGTCGCTTAATTGAATGAAAATAAACATGCCTGCTTTAAAATATAATGATACACAACAGCACCCTTCAAACCGGAATAATGTGCATGCACATGCATACCACTAGTTTGTCAGTAGAAGTTGCAGTGGTACTAGTTTATACGTCAACCGGCTATGAGTTCTTTACCAGGGCCGCTTTTGTACCAGAATGTTGCTTACATTGCAGGTGCCGTGGTTCTGGGAGTGGAAGGTGCACAGCTCAATGTGCGGCTCCACGGCTGGCGCCCTGATGTTGAACTGGTTCGCCAGCCGCGCGACCTCGCTCACGCAGCGGTTGCCGTCGATAGTGTTCTTTCTCAGCTGCAGCAATTGAGCGGATATACCGCCGTTTTGCTGGAAAAGAAGATATTGCAAGATGTACTAGCACTTAGGTATTCTTTCGAAATAAATCGGTTTCTTGGTCGATTTTTTTTTTAAATTAAAATGATCCGAGAAGAAGGAACTTCACTTGAAGGTAACATTAAGGGTTTACAATCTATATAGAAGCAGTAAAAATACTGTGTGTACGAGAACGTATTTTGGTTTACTGAATGTTGTAGTGTATGAAATTACTGCGGTAACCAGACAATATTTTGTGCGCCAAAACCATGATCAAATCGTTGTGTGCCTACAGACGCTTTGAAATATCAGGTGGTACCTCGTCACCGCGGTAACTTCACAGTAATTTTTTCACAAATGGTGGCAGGGACGAACGACTAAGATATTGCACTATTCGTGGTTGTTTACTCACCCTAATCCTGCCCCATCCAGTCACAACCGTCGCAACGTTCCCACCGATGAAGTCGTAGTTCAAAGCGATCACTCTAACGGTGTTGGACAATACCACGTCAGAGGTGGTCACCAGCAGACCGATGTCGTTCTTGATTGTCGATTGCACGTAGTTGGGGTGGGTGAGGTTACGCTGCAGGTTGTAGTGATTGCCGCCGGAGTTCCAGCGTTCGGTGTTCAGAGTTGCGCGCAGGGAGCTGCGAGAGTGAGGGAGGTAGAATTTTGTTTATACATTTTCTTAAAAATACCGATTCTAAGAACTTTTTCATCGCATGTTTTGCGAAACGTCATGGGTAGAGTAGTAATGGACAATCTAACTCATCTTCCACATGGTGTTGGTCACATGCCACATCAGTTGACAACGATGAAGCGTACATACCACAGCGGCGCATATTTCTGAAGAAATATGATTACTGTCAACCGATAATACTGTGTTACGTTTCAAAGGACGTAGCAGCTGGTGAAATTGCTGGGGTAATGAGACTTTACGTCTTATCTGTCCAGAGGCTGTTAGGTATATCTTATTGCCTTTATGTTAAAATAAAGATGACCACGGTATGGTATCATCGCTTCTTTGCTTGAATCATAAAACTAACTTGGTGAGGGAACCACCGGAGAAAACCGCGTTGATGCAGTGAGCTGCCGTCAGGATCATCCGTCTGGCGACGAGGGAGCCGCCGCAGAGGAAATTGCGCACTACCAGCCCACTGGACAGCGCCACCATGTGGGGGACGACACCTGCAGGACTGCCGCCAACGATCCGCCCCGTGGGGTCGGAATGGCCGTACAAGTGGGACACGTCATCTTCTGCCGGCTTCGGGAAAGCTGGAAGAAGATCCCGTTGAGTATTTTTTTTTCTTTTCTAAAGATAGATTAATATATTAAGCGGGCATATAGAAATAAAACTAGATATATACAGACAAGCGAGACGAGACAGATGTGTGACACAGTTATTACATAAACAAGCTAATCAAGAATTGTGGTGACGGACGCGGGCCGCTTCAAGCTTTGCATAAATATTAAAACATGCAAGACTTCACGTATTTAATCAATTTTAAAAAAATGCTTTTATGAAACCTGTGAAGTCGCTTGAGAGATTAACGCGAATGACTGTTATATATTTAAAATTTGAAACGGAAAGAGCATAAAATCTAAACAATGTTGCTTGAATTAAATTATTTAGAGAGACGTTCCATTTCGCCGTAACGTAGATGATAAATTGAATTATTAATTTTATTATACTTCATATACTGTCAGCAGCACCACCATGTTTAAGTATATTATTAGGATACTGAGCAAAATATTAGCTCAGATCAGATATTAAAATAATTTTAGTGAAAGTTGAACTCTGTATAACTTCTTTTATTAAATTTTAACTGTTTTATATTTCTCATTTTAAAATGCAGCGTGTGCTTTGATACAATCTTCTAAGCAATTAAATGCGTTTTTGCATAAGAAAAGACAATTTAATTGAGCAAAACATCTGAGTTGTCGTAACCACCGCGACCCTATTAATAATTTATAAGGGTGTACTCACCAAAGCTCCCAACGAGGAGCGTTATCAGCAGAATCCCAACTTTGTACGCCATGTTATGATTTGCCAACACTGCACCCGTGCATCCGTTACATACTAATATACCGATGGCGATAAGCCACAAATTATCTAGATAAACATGATTAATTGCACAGATAATCGTAAACTAGATAAAAATTAAGCCAAACGATATTATAATTTCCATTATACTAATGGTTTAATTTATCTATAATATGCAATCAAACCGAAGCAGTATGAAAATTTAATATTTTTATACTTACTACATAGAAAAGAACTTTTGTACTTCCATATAGAACGATTGAAATAAAATGGACATAAATTTACTTTTTTGTTTGATATTTACACTATCTAAAGCGAGTAAATCAATATTCTACTAAAATGTTTATAATAATATATTAAGTCTTAACTACTTTGGTTAGTGCAGAAGACAACGTTCACGCCTCCCGGCAGAGATGATGAACGTTGAACAAATTTCCCTTCCCAGCTTTTCATGAATTTGTTACTTAAACATTATTCCAGTGCTATGTACCCTCTGTTTAGCGAGTTTAAATAAATAAAAAAAAATTACAAGAGTTACGTAACCACAACATAAAATAAGTTTATCTTAAGTACCGTATTTTTAGCGATAACATTTATTCTGTAACATAAAGCTTTTATTGTATTTCATAGTTCCTTTAGAGACGAGTTATATGTAAAATTCAGTTCTCTTGCCACCGTACTACGTAATTGGTTGTCTGCCTGTAAAATAAACTATAATTTCATTAAGAGCTTCTTTATTGGTTGCACAATATAACTCAAGTTAAAAATTTATTAATCAAATAATAGTATAATGATTCGTTCGCTCCTCCGTACATATTGTTGTGTAATAGATCCTTTAACTTTTTAAAACACGACGATTGATACAGATAAAATACTGTTATCTATTTCATTTGTCATTTATTTATCTGTGTGATGTTATCAGTGTACGCACGTGAATGTGTGGTAAACAGATTTAATTTCGTTAAGTACACCAAAAAAACTAAATCACTGAAAAGGTATTAATCAAATTCTCTCAATCTACTTATCTATGAATAATCATTACGTTTAGGTTATCGGAAGATATATATGCAATAAAGATATTTTTTGAAACTATTATTATACGTATCATGTATTCAACTACCAACACAAGTATAACTTATGAACTTATGTAGAAATACCGGCAGCAATTTTAGCTAAGTTACTGCCTGTTAGATATGTTAAACTAGTTTCGGATAAAAAAGTCAATAAAGTTATTCTTATCTACCATAGACAACAATTATATCGCAGATGGTGCTCGCACGAAATACTCTGGATATTACATATTGATAATAGGAATACATCAATACTGTTAGGGCAGCAAATTTACAATGTGGAAGTGGCAGCTAACCCGGCGAGATAGATTAAACATCACCTCCACCAAACATGTAGCCCCAGAATTGTGAGAGACTTTCGTCTTACAACGTATTTACGCGCCGAGCCACGGTGGCAGTTAAATTACGCTTATGCATAAACCAGTGACGGCAAGTTTAGCAAGCCATCGGCAATAAATTATTCACGCTTCACTACTAATTAAATTATCAAAAATACAATTTATTAAAGTCACATTGTTGATAAAAAGTAATAGTTACAATATTTTTTTTTCCAACTGCTTACTTGTTAGTGTCAAAGAAAGGTTCACTGGGCGCTATCTTTTTCCCGTCTCGATTTCTTAACGGTAATAAAATATTAATCGTTTATTATAAGTTTTATTCGTAAGGTATTTCTTAAATAACTTAACACATGAAATGGAACCTTTTCACAAAACAGCGATCTCTCAGTTCAATTAACAACAGGGAATGCACAATACGCATTTTTTAAGATCATTCATACAAATGTATTGGTTTCTTATTATTACTTTTTAATTCTCTCTACATGCACACCACAATCGAATCTCATACTTCATGCAGTCGATAGTACACCGCCTGCGCACAACACAACATTTTACTTTGTGCAGTTCATATAGAAAGTGTTAAAGTACGAATATCGGTCAGATACTTTCAGTCCGCTAAATAAACAATTTTATAATACAACCACATCACTCGTTCTGTAATGTAGTATTATGCAAATATTACTGCTCTCTGTACATCTTACTGCTCGTGCTGCATTTCCACCAGAGTTTAATATGTGAAACAATATTAAACAGAAGATAACTTGTTTTTGTCATATGTACTTTTACGCTTCTATTTCCACGCCGCCTTATTAATAATAAGCGGACAGTTCATCATGCGCCACCTCGAGGAAGGAGGAGGAACACTAGCGCCTGGTGCGCGTGCGCGCGCGCCTCGGCCGCCATCAGCTGAGCAGCGGCGCGAGCACTGCGGCAGCGCTCGCCGCGAGCCCCGAGCCCGCACCTCGCGCACACACCACCGCGGCCGCGCCGCGCACTCCGCGCTCGCCTCCCGACACCGCTGCAGCCCACGCGCCGCCGCGTGCGCCCCACAGCTCGTGGTAGAGCACGTAAGCTGCAAGTTGGGCACGCGCGTCGTCTCCGCGGCGCCCGCTGCCCACGCCCACATACCTGCGGAGCAATGGCGCGAGGCGCGGTTGCCACGCGTCAAACGCGGCTGCCACGCGTTGTTTCACAGCCAGCGTGAACTCTACGGAAACGAGCAGCTCCGCCAGCGACTCTTCACCGTCCACACGCATCTCCGACGAAAGCAGCCGACTTTGCCTTTCCACCTGCGAGAGGAGGAGCTTCACCTGCCAGACGTGGTATGATGTGGGTTCCCTCTTCATTGTTTTAATAATCTGCAATTGACACGTGCATAACCTTCATTTTTTTATTTGTAAATACACAATTTTGTGCTTGCACTTTCTCGGCTGCTTTCTATTTTAACAAAATCTAGTTGTTTTCTTGTTACTGGCACCAACTGAAAATCAGCGCTGCAGCTTTTAAGTTGCAACATATAGCTGAGTTGGGTGCCATTTCGGTGTGTGTAATTTAATATGTGTATGTTAAATTGTTATGTACCGAATAAAAAAAAATTTCTTTCTTTCTTTCTTAGTTATTATTATAAGTAGTTTAAACTTCATTTACGTTAATGTATTGTAATGTTTGGAATAAATTAATCCACATTGAGCCGACCTCATATTTAGAAACAAACGCACCTTAAGGAACGCTGTCCAGATGGGTAACGCACACAGCGCGTCCCGCACGAGGCACTCGTGCGTCACCATGCCGAGTGCCTGCACGTGCTCCTGCTCCTCGCGACTATATCGCCGGCAGCAGCACTGGCGCGACAAGCCTTCGCCGCGCGCGCCTCTTCGTCGACTCGCCAGCAGGCAATCCGCACACACGCCGCTACCGACTCCTCGTCCGCCGTCACCGCTGTCTCCGCCACTTCCTCCGTTTGCACCGTCGCTTGCGCTCGCACCTCCTTCGGCTCTCAAATAGTGTTTTACGAAGCTGCGCACCTTGTCGTCGTTAGTGAAAAGCTCGATGTTCTCCGGTGTCGCGAGCCAGACGTTCGTTTTGTCGAGAGTGAGAGTCTGCGCGAGGATCGTGAGAAAACCTTGCGGGTCCGAGACATACGAGAGGCAGCCAGCACGCTGTTTGATGTCGATACACCACGTGTAGTCCAAGAACGTTCTGGAAAAAGAATGTCGAGTGGCTTATTGGTGCTGTCACAAGCGTGGTTAACGACGTAGTCGATAACTATAGTCGTGGCTTGCACTCATGATCCGGTGAATCTTGCTTAGAAATTAAAATAATGTGGACTCACTTGAGCTGGTCCCAATTCTGGTCTCGGCGGAATACAATAGGCCAGTAACGTGGATCATTGATCTTCACCTCACGCAGCTTATCGAGCTCCGGAATAATACACGGCGCCTTTAGCCGTTTCACAATGCCCTGCAGGTCCACAACCTATAACGATAGACGGTTAGGAAAATTTACGATATATATATAATAGGTCTACCGGAAAGTTCTGTCGGCTCCGGTAACAATCAGTTTCAACAATATGCGCATATTCCTGTGACACATATTTGGCTCTATCTTTTGATCGCTAACAATGTATACACATTTTCGTCGCAGATGAACTAAACCGAAGCTCATTCTTGTTAGTATTAAGTGAGACGCGATCGTGTACCTATGGCTACCGACAACGTTCATTTACGTCACTGTATTTTGTACGAATTCCAACAAGAAAGAAATACTAGAGAAGCGTATAGAAATTTATTGAAAGTGTTTGGTGAAGGTACAGTTTCGGATAGAACATGCAGAAGATGGTTAAAAAAATTTCATGTAGGTGATTTCGACCTTTCTGATAAGCCACGTTCTGAGCGACCATCTTTGATCGACGATACTATTCGGCGGTTCAATTTTTGGCCTCTGGAGATAAGACATTTTTTAAAAATGGGATATACAAATTGCCATCACGCTGACAAGTCATAAATAATGATGGCAATTATATTATTCAATAAAGTTTATCCAAAGTATGAAAAAATGTATTCCTTTGTTTCATTCTAAAACGGACAAAACTTTCCGGTAGATCTAATATATATATTATAGGAAGAGTGGGCAAACGAGCGGACAGTTCACCTGGTGGAAAGTGATCATTGACGCTCATGGACAGATGCAACACCAGACGGGAGAAAATCCAAAAATTATTTACAATGTTCATCTTATTCATATGCAGCTTAAGTGGGTGTCAGGTGTATCGCCGACAGCATATTGGTTTGATGCGTTCCAGTGCCAGCCAATGGAGTGAAGTTGGCACGGGATTCAAACAATCCATATGCAAAATGATACAATGCATGGAATTATCATTGTTATATACTATTATATTATCACGCCTTTTTCTCAGTAGGAGTAAACAGAGGCGAATAAACACCCACTTTTCGCCATATGTGGTCAGATTAGGTCCCATGTAACAGGGGGCGAGCCTGCTGCCACTTTATTAGGGCCAACACACACACAAAGATGATTTCAGTGTGCGGGTTTCCTCACAATGTCTTCCTTCATCGTTTGTAATTCGCTGTTGTAACTAAAGTTCACAAATGTACATAACTTAAGTATTAAGTCATTGGTACATGCCGACATTCGAACCCGCAACCTTCGGAATGAAAACCGCACGCTCTAATCATTAGGCCAGCGAGCTGTTATATAAAATTTCCATAAAAATTAAACATTGATAATAATTACAAGATTTTAATGTAAAACAACTGTTCATATGCACACATACATTTTCACTTATTTCCAAAATAATTAGTTATAATTATAAAATGGTTTATAAACAAAACTAGCGGTGGCTCTTTACAGAAATGTCCCGATAGTCGTTTCCTTCATTGCACTCTAATTTGAGCAATTTAGCAAATAAGAGGGGTTAACTCCAAGGGCAGTAATCAAAAGTCCTTCCTCGCCGCCTGCCCCGGGTAATTTAGCACACACCTTTGCATAGATATTCTTAATCATAATTCATAATATTTAGAGTAGCAGTTAATTCTGTTCAATGCCGAGCTTTTACTAGTATTTATATATTGACAATACGATGTGTCTGCACGTGTCAAACAAATAGCGTCAAAGATCGAATTATATATACATTTTTGTGATCTAAGTCCGGTTAGTTACATCGTATACGCAACTATATATTATACATTGGACGAGGTAGTACCTCTAGATGCGCGAAGCACAGCTTTCCGGTGTCCAGGTCCCGCGGCAGTATAAGGCGCGGCTCAACCGCCAGCACGTACAAGTGCCGGAACGCCTGCAGGTGATACCTGTACCAGACGCCGGCCAACCATTACACAATAAACAAAACCAATAGCAGCAGGCTTTGCAACCCAACCAGCAATTAAATTGTTACTATCGATATTAATTCACTGTAAAGAAATTTTTAAATTAGGGGTTATACCCTAATATATTTTTTTTAATTTTTCATAATAGTGCAAACTATTACATAATGTCACAACTAAATCAGTTATTTTTCAATTTTAATGAAGACAAGAGGATTGGGACTTTTGCTCAATGGTAGGTAACAACCTGGACCATAACACTTGTTTTAAGACGTATCTTAAATCTTGTTACCGTAGTATTCAAATATTACTGTGTACCAGTGAAAAAAATAACATATGCACACTTTTGTTAGGTTGCGGCGGCATTATTTTCATATTTTTTGTAAATTCTTGGAAAACGTGCACCATGGTAGACCGCGGAAGAAGTGGTTTGACGACATAAAGGAAAAGACCGGGTTTAAATACTATCCGATAAAAAGAATTGTTGAGGATCGAATTGGTTTTCTTAATCTGATCGCCTAGCTTCAGTTCGAAAAGGGCACCTAATGATGAGAAGATTCATTGTTTATACTTATATGGTATACTCTGTTAACAGAAACCAATAATTTACGCATCACATATCTGTAAGCACCAGTTATTTACATATAAAAAACATTGCAAGGTATTGTAAAAATATTACAATGAGTGTACGTGTACCTGTTGTCCTCGCTGTGCGTGGGGAATTTGGGAAAGAAGGCAATCAAAAGCGCGGCTACCGCTGTCTTGGAGGTACTAAGTGTCCCACGCCCGCCCGCCAGAAACAGCAGTCCAATGGTGCAGTGTACCGCCATCTGCATGTAACACAAGTCTTATTTCAATAAGTTATTTTTAATTGCTGGAGTTATGGTTCACAAGGTAGAAAAAGAACATAAGTCTAGAATGGCTTATGATACGTTTATGATCATCTGGTAGACGTCACCTGCTCAATAAGGAACTTCCCATACCAATCTTTAATAGTCCGAAGGACAAGGTGTAGTTTCCTAAATATCGTAAGGCAGGGTTTCACATTCAGTAAATGGCAGAATTAATCATCATTATCAGCCGACAGACGCCCATTAATGGACATAGGCCTCCCCCCAAA
This sequence comes from Troides aeacus, assembly GCA_033220335.2. NCBI lineage: Eukaryota > Metazoa > Arthropoda > Insecta > Lepidoptera > Papilionidae > Troides > Troides aeacus. The sequence goes on along the minus strand of CM067281.1, from coordinate 982,536 downwards.
GATCTCCACTTCGCTCGATACTGCGCTGCCAGCATCCAGCAGCTTCTCTCAATCTTCACCAAATCGTCAGACCACCTGGTTGGGGGCCTGCCAACACTACGTCTTCCGGTACGCGGTCGCCATTCGAGGATATTGGTTCCCCTTTGGTTGTCTTTCGAGCGATTTGTGCCGTTGGCAGTATCATTGCAATGAAAGAAACCAATTTTACATGACCTCAACTTTCTCCTAGAAAGTAGGGTTAAGGCATCTGTCTAAAGTAAAAGATTACCTGCGCGCCATGCGAGAGAGCGGGGGTGTGTGCAGCTGGTGCGGACCCCGCCGGGCGCACTGCAAGGCGCGCGCGCAGCCGCCGGCACAGCCGCAACACACTCACATCACCGCGCCCGCTCATTATCTGTAGAAGAAACATGTTAAATATCTTCAACCTAATACTTTTACCAGCTATAACGGCATTCAAAAGAAAACTTCTTCTATAACACGGTAACACGCATTATAACACGGAGGTTCCAGGTTTGTTTCCAGGACAGATATCGAATTTTGTTTGTGGTATAGTTATTGTTCTGCCTATCTAGCTAACACACTGACAATATATACTTGTTGCCATAATAGTTTCGCTGTATGTACAAAAGTGCGTGGTAATGTCCATCTTTGTTAATCTGTTATATGAGCATGCTGGTGCCTACCATGCCGGCTGCGAGTAGGCAGACGCACAGGCAGGTCTCGAGCGTGGAAGCGCCAGCCAGATCCGCGAGCCGCCTCCCACCGAGGAACTGGCGCGCGTAGTGCAGCACCGTGTCACGTGCGCATTCGTCTCCAGAGCCCGCAAAGCGCAGCCCCAGCGCGAAGCACGCGCCTGACACTATATTGCAGTATGCCTGACTGCATACATTCGTATTAAAACGTTATGTATTTGTATATTTATAAATACATATAACAGTCGTACGCGCTATATGGCTGAGGGAGGCGCGAATTCGAGTTTCCCAAGAAGGAAGACATTATGAGGCTAGGAGGATATATAGTGTGTGCTTTAACCTTGTGGTTTTACTATCTAACCAATAGGATGCAATTTGAAGAAGACACTTCTTGATGATGATCATAATCTCTATGTTTGTTATACCTATTTTATTGTCATTATTTATTTTAAAAATATTTTTTTACTCCTTCTTCACCTACAAGCTTTAAAATTAATCTACGAAATCAAAGTGTCTCACTTCATAGCCTCGTAGTCTATGTTCTCTTCAGTGGGCTTCACGAAACAGTACGGTTTGATGGTGTCCGGCACCTGCTCCTCCACCCATTCCTCCGAGGCTTCGATGCTGTCCCATAGTATGAGACCTGTAAAAGTAATAAAAACTGCACTGTTTTTGAACAATGTAGTCCTAGTTAACTCATTTGATATGGTCTATTTCAAAAAATTACTCTGATTGTAATCATGTAATCGAAGTGTCTGGTTTTGACATTATAACATTTAATAGCAATTCACAATTTGTTGATGTGCATATATGCAAGCATGCTTAGGTGCATGTGCATAACAAGTGTGCATGATCACCTCTAGCTAAAACGCGCAGCATAAGCAGGTCGGGGCGCACGTAGTCGAGCAGGTAGGGCGTGGCGGGCGGCGTAAGCCAAGTAGCGGGAGCGCATGGACCTGCGCGCAGGTACACCAGCCCCAGCGCGAGCGTTGAGCCCGGCGCCGTCACGTCCACGTTCACACCACCGCCATCACGAACTAACAGACACACAGAGAATATAATTTTTGTCAAACAACGTGTAACGTTGTGGTGAATGATGTGCCAGTAACATCGAAAGATAAATAGAGTAAATCAAAAATTGTAAAAGGAAAAGCAAACTAAGCAAAAGTAAATATAAATGGAGAAGAAGAAAGAAAGAAGATAATATGCAACAGGGATGATTCTTTACAGGCTCTCCCCTTTCCCTTCAACATGCCCCGATATGAGTACGAGGACGTCGCCGCATCGGCAGAGAGGAATGAAAGAAGAAAATGGTATGCGGAATGAAATATGGAAAGAGATGATAATTTAGAATAGATAAAAAAGAACGGAAAAGTAAAAATTTAACAAATAAAGAAAAATGAAAATGTAATAGTGAATTAAATGAATACAGATGGTAAATGAAATTGAACAATAAAGGCCTTGACCCACAACACGCAGAGATTTTTTTTTTAATTTATTATTATTTAAATAAAAAAAAAAAACATCGAAAGATGGACTTATTTCTTGCACCGCCAAAGTATCCTTTGACTCAAGTCACCACGAGTGAAACGTCTGTATTGCCGATGTTTGAGTGTTTGTGTGTAATCGCATGTGCGTAAGCATTGTACGTACCGCATGCATGCCGTTCGCCGCCAAGAACATATGCACGCAATTGAGGTGCCAGGTGCGCGGGCGCCGCGTGCCCCGCGCCAGCGCACACCAATCCCAGCGCAAGCCCTGCTGCCAGCGCATACCCCTCGCGTTCCACACAGCTCTCCATCTCAGCTCCAGGCGGCTTGCCTGACCGATATCCATATTATGTATAACTAAGTTAACTGACATTTATAATTGATTGGCACTTAATCCCATATGAGATATATTTTGTATGAGATTAACTAACAATGACATAAAAGATGAATAAGTATTCCCCTGAAGATTATTTTGACTGTCATGTATGTATATGACTACTAAGAAGCAGCAATGCTGTTATCGCAACTTATTGCAATCTTAGAAAAGGTAGTTCACTATATTTAAAAAGTCCTATAAACATTTTTTCATTAATATTTCAAATGAACTCGTGTTTTCGAGATCAATAACATCTGACAATACAGTTCAGCTCACCGATCTCGTTAAGCAGAACCTGCGCGTAGTGTGCATGACATGTATCTTGGTACAACAATCCCACGCCCAATAACGCGGCCACCAGGATGTTCTGTTGGATGTCTAGCTCGATGGAAGTGGGTGGTAACAGCGGCTCTAGATGAATGCTCATCATCTTCGTCGCCTGTACATCCATGGTACCTGTAAGATACAATTGATATTTTAAATTTTCTCTACTAACGTTGACAAATATTCGACCGTCACTTTTTTAACAAAACGAGAAACTACTTTAAAATTGGTTCAACCATTTTTAAGCTACTTAGTCTCTGACATAGATACGCGCGTTAAATTTATATTGTTTTAGTTTTACGTGGTTTATTTACGTAAACATTTAAAAATGATTCTGTTATCCTGTTGAAATCTCTAGTGAGTCCACTCACCCCTATAAGTGGCGGCCAGGCCCAGTAGTAAGCCTACGCTGATCATCTCGTTGCACTTGACAAGGTACTCGTAGATGTTCATGAAGGGCATGTCACGCAGGTGCCCGTTCAATCCCAGTGCGAGCAGAAACCCGGCATGCTCCGACGACATGTCTTGTGCTCCCTGAATACATCCACCTCTTTATGTATATAATTAACTGTATCTAACATTATAACTTAAGAAACGTGATCATGAATGTGTGGGACACGTACCCGCGGCTTGTTGTACACGACCCAGCTGTGGTGAATGGTCGCGCCACCTACGGGCACTAGCGCGAGTCCCGCCGCCGCGCCGTTATGGAATGAAGGCCAGAGCAGTGCGCCGGGCGAGGGCTCCGGCGGGGTGACCGCGCTGCAGCGGGGCGGAGGCCCACGGCCTGACACACAAAGCCGCGCCGCCGTCAGCGGCTCCGTCGCCGCCACCGGCAGGCTCCGCAGTGTCAACATGCCCCTGTGCCCACACATGTTCAATTTGATTTCTATTTGTATTATTTATTTAACAATAAGTATTCATTTGTTATTTTAATAATTATAAAAACATAATTTGATACTTCGGCATACTTTCCCTATAATAAAAGTAGTAGACGAATAATTGTTTTTTTATACCTATAATCGCCTAGAGTAGAACTTAATTTAACGTGAAGTGAATATAGAACCGGTCTCGCCTAGTATACTCATAATGACAGCAGATTTACTATATGATGTTAATCACTGGCTAGACAGATTCAGATAAAGCCAACCACCAGCCAAACATTACAACGTGGCTGTTCCCCAATAAGTAACCTCTTAACTAGATGAAACCAGTATAACTAAGTTCAGCTCTTCAGGGACTATGATTCAACAAATAAGCGAGTTTAACTAGTAACATATATTTTAAAATATTTTTTTAGAAATGGGTAAAGTGTGTGACTATATGTAGTTATATCACCTTGCAACTGGCAACGCCATAGTGCGAGTGCTGACCGCGTATAAATATTTCTCCTGCTCTTCGATGAAGTCGTGGTCGGAGACCTCGGGCCGCTGCGTCAGGTTTATGGTCACTGGGATGGAGGACTGTAGGAGGTTAATAACCTCCGACATCCTGAAAGAAATTAATGTAGTTTTTGTTTGGGCTGTTCAGTGTTGTTAGAAACATTTACAAGCAAAAATCGCAATGTCTTAATGGGGGTGGTTTTTGGATTACAAACATTGTGACTTGTTACTTGCTACTTTATTAAGTACAGTTTTCTTGAAAGCACTACACACACACTTGCTTGAGGCACTACAGACAACTTTTTTTTATTTTATGAGACAAGCGGGGCATTGTCATCATGGCAATTAATACAGCTGCTCTTAGCAATGTGGCGCTAGTTAGAATTATATTCGCAGCACCACAATGTGCTCGTCTCCTTGAGACTTAAGATGTAAAGGTTTGTTACTCCAATAATTTCACTAGCTACAACGTCCTTCAAAACAAAACACAGTAATGTTTGCACATTACTATTTGGCAGCAGAAACAGGAAATGTGGTGATACCGACCTAGACGGTGTCCGGTAACAGAGACTCCACCAGTGAACTACTACTACTGTAATATCTACTTGAAACATTCAGAAAAGTCTTATAACTCACCGATGGTCCCTAGGATAAAGCAGACTTAGCAGCTTGGTATTTAAGTGCTCCATACCGGTGCTAGTGTCGTCGTCATCGAACTTATTGGTGGGATCTTCGATAGGCTTCGTGACCGCGGAGTATGCAGTTTCTTTCTCTAAAGCCTCCAATGCCAAGGCTAAAAGACACGAGAACTGATTAAGTGACAATACTTAAGAGATCATATATAGGATATACAGTAATACCCCGCTTTACGCGAGGGATACGTTCCGAAAAAAATCGCGCTAACTGAAATTCGCGTATATCGAGATTTATGACTAATCATAGACAAAATTTAATACAAAAAAATACAAATAATTTTAATCAATCACTTTAATTCTAAGAACACTTTATGCAATACATACTCTATTGTCTTTTGGGTAGCGTTTTGTTTACGTTCTTGTAAAATACTTTCATAACACCTAACACTGTTTTTAATTGTTTGACACACGGTCATCATTATTGTCTATACTCTGTAATATGTTCAAACCTGAATAAATTTTTGAAAGTGCATTTTGTATTTCCCCTGAAGATAAAACTTTCTCTTCTACTTGTTCTTCGTCATCGTAGATAGGATTATTCTGTAACTCGATCAGATCTTCATTTCTGACAGATCGTCGTGCGTTGCTACAAATTCTACGAGATCTTCAAGTTCAGATCCCTCAATCATTGCAGCAATGTCTTCAAGCACTTGTCTCTGCATCTGGACAATTCTTCTGGGTGCTTCCACTACATCTGGCTAAAGATTACGCCACACCCAATTCATACAACTCATTTTAACTTCCTTCCAAGCCTCTTCTATGTTGTAAAGACTTCATAATGTTGTATGATTTCCACCACTCTCGCATAGACTGTCTTCTTTCCCCAAAAGTTTAATGAATTAGTTGGCTAAAAGTGCGGCGATGGTAATTACTTTTGAAGTTTGCTATTGCATCCTGGTCCATAGGTTGACGTAGTGTTTGATGGAAGGAACTTTACGTACACTTTTAAGTCTCTGGGTTCAAGTGAGGTTGAATGTCCTGGGGCAGTGTCTAAGAGTAATATAACTTTAGGTTCTGTTCTGTCACAGTATGATTTGACTGATGGGCAAAAACTATTAGAATACCATTCTTGAAAAATTTCCCGTGTAACCAACGCCTTTCTGTTTGATCGCCACACAACTGGTAGACTTGTCTTGTATGTGCCTCGCATTGCACGAGGTGTTTCTGAATGGTAAACTAGTAAAGGTTTCAGTTTGAAATCACCAGTGGCATTACCACCCAGCAAAAGTGTTAGTCGATCTTTCGTAACTTTGAAACCACTGGATTGACGTTCTTCCTTAGAAATTAATGTTTGAGATGGCATTTTTTTCCAGTAAAGTGCGATCTCATCAACATTGAAGATGAGACAAGCAGGAATTTTCTCTCGTCTAACGAACTCTTGAAACTTGTCTGAAAACTCAGCTGCAGCTTGAATGTCCGCGCTGGCCGCCTCGCCTGTTATGTGGATATTGTGAAGATTAGAACGCTGCTTGAATCGATGGAACTAGCCTCTGCTGGTAGCAAAAGTCGGAGTGGCACTCCCTTCTCCTTCTTTTGTTTTCAGCATCTCATACAAAGATTTTGCTTTTGTGCATATGAGATCTTGACTCAGTGGTGTGTTCTTATTCAAATCTTCGATCCAGACTGACAGTAATTTCTCCATTCTTTCTAAGACTGATGATCTCGAACGAGAAAGTTTTGTTGCATTTATAGGTGTTGAACTTTCGCTGGAGATTTTAATTTTTTCCCGATTTTTATAAATCGTTCTCACAGTCGATTCTGAGAGTCCAAAATCTCTCTCAACGATTGTTGCTTTGCTTCCATTTTCCATTCTTCTTAACACTTTCATCTTCAAGTCCAAAGTGACGCTTTTACGCTCTTTTTTCTTTACAGGTGGCATTTTTAACTTAGGATTAAATTATGTATGTATCTCCAATAAACGTTAAAACAAAACTGCAAGGCGACCGAACTAACATTACGGAACAAATGAACACACGAAACGAACTAGGAAATCCTCATAGAACAAAGTCGAAGGACAGAGAATTCGCAATTCTTCAAAGAGAATATTCAGAGAAAGCGGTGATCACGCGACCATAGAGAAGTTAATGACTACATTATGTTTATACGCACTCTTTCTCGTAATGGGGTCGCGCTAAGCGGGGTATTACTGTATAAAATAATTTTTCCAGCAAGCTACAAAACGAGCACGACGTTGATTCCATGGTAAATGATATGTATGACCACTAATAATAAAGTGGCATTAGTTAGGATGATAAACATTGTACTCGTAGCCTTAGGTCATAAGATATGTCCTGATCCCATAGTAATTTTATTAGCTACAGTACCCTTCACACAGTAATTTTTACAGTTTACTGTTTGGCGACTCGAAGAGTCGCTGCTTTACCTTGACAGTTACTGATAGAGATTATGATTAATTGAAGAAGTTCATCAAATGATGTTACATATGAAAGCACAAAGAGAAAGCTAGAAAACTCACTCTCCATATACTCGTCGGTCGACTTCATGGCGCGTGCCGTCCTAGCCAGTGTGGCCAAATCCTCCCGCATCACAAGGCAGTAGGCCTCCGGCGGCCAGTCAGTGGGCGGGGCGCTTTTGCAGCGGCTGAAGATCATGAGGAGGAGTAGTCCTATTGCAGGAGGATAGTTGTCTATACCCCTGATTGTGATACCTGCAATGGAAGTCGACTCACAACGTCAATGAGGATTAGTGAGGAGCGTCTTTAACGCCGCCTAACTAATAACACAGAGAAACTTTCCGAGACTATATATTGAGGAGCATCTTCAGTAACGTAGTCATACTCGGACCGGCACGCACTTGTCAGACCATACAACAGCAATATTTGTTGTATACAACTGCCAGTTGGTAATAAAAGACTTTCCAAGCTCACCTCTTTCGCAGGCGAGCATAGCGGCCTGTGCATGCGGTGGGACATGGGAGCCGTAATCCCTGCGTGGGCGTGGTGTACTGCTGCCCATCACCTGCTGACTGAGCAACTGGACACCGGCGGAGCGCCCCCAACCGACCGTTGCTATGATCTGTAAGCAATATACTCATCATGAACCAACATCATTATTAGCGAAGCACAACATTATGTAAAAACCTGATCATTTCTTATAAATATATAATTAGTAAAAAATAGTGAATAATCGTAATCATCAGTTTTTGTTAATCCATTACTGGAAATAGGTATTTTTCAATGTATACCAAATTCGATTCCCAGCTTTCGGCATTCACACTTTCAACCGCTTTGATAATGTCGATTCATCTGTAGGGACTGCGTCCTACGTCTGTTTGCTGAAGACCTGTGATAATTGTGCCTCACCTCTATAATATCTCGGCAAGTATCATTGACATCGGGCAGGTACGGATAATATCCCACATCAACGTCCTTTAGCATTGAGTTGATGAAATTGAATATAGCAGGTGAATCCTCTGAGAAGTAATTGGGGAGTGTAAGCTTTTTCAAAATGGCGTCCGTAATTTGCGATTCGGCTTCATTGTACTCATAGTTGTAGTCGTTGGGAAAATCTATCCAATAGTGGTTGACATAGTTACTCAGCCTCAGATCCTTGGCCAATTGATACAAGACCACAGACAGTGGTTTCAAATTGCTCGACAATAAAATATTTAGCTTCAGATCTTCGTAAAGCAAGTGAAGAGAATAAAAGACTTGTGCCATGTAGGGGAATAGGAGAGAGTTGGTGTTAAATTGCACTGGTTTTTCTATTTCTATGGTTTTTACTTTTCTAGAGTGCCATTGTTTAGATTCCGGATGGGGCTGGTTCAGATTAAGCATACAAGCGAGTGTGCCACCGATAGCTTTGTGCATTTTGGAGTTGAGGAGGTAGTCCCAGTCATCTTGAGTGCCGTCACTGGATGTTCTTTGCTTCTTACTGGCAACTTCCAAGTTATCCTCGTCGCTTTGGCGCGTCTGACCAAGCCTCTCCACGTCGTAGCCGATGAGGGAGAGGAGAAGCTTCGAGAACATAGCCCACTCCTGCTCAGGCGTAAGATCCTGCGTGCCCGGCGCGTTACGTACCCCGTACCATTTAATTAACACCTGTAATTGATTATATAGATGTGATTTTAATAATTAATAAGATCGATACGATGTACAAAAAAAAATATACGAAAACAATGTAAAAATAATGACTGTTTTGTTCACATATAGCACCAATAATTTGGGAGATCTTTGAGGGGAGACATGTCCAACAATGGACATCTATCAAATGATGGGGACAACATAATGGATGCTTAATAATTTTTTTTATCTATGAAATTTTCATTTTCAAATACTTTCTTTTTTAAATTTTTTATCATTTATTTATTCACCAGAAAATGAAAAAAAAGTTAAAGTTTTAAGAATATCAATAGTAATAAAAAAATTACTTAATATACAATTTTAATATATGCATTGTTTCTATTAAAACCACAATTTATTATCGAAGTTATAATTAGCAGCAAAATGTCAAGTGATGTCATTTTAAGGAAAAAAGGACAAGTTCAGGTGACCTGCATGGCGATGTCTCGAGGCAGCAGGCCACGCAGCGCCGCAGTGGCGCGCGGAAGCAGCGTCGCAGCAGCGAGCGGCGGTAGCGCGATTCGGTACAGCACGCCGCTCTCGAGGCACAAAGTCACACGGGACCCGGCTGCGTCGCACAGCCCGCGCAAACCTTGCTCATTCAAAATTAAGGTACTGATCATTGATGGTAGACATGGTGCATGGTGCTTTAACGAGCAAAGGAATGTAAACAAGACTAAAGTAATGAAAGTAGCATTAATGCTGTGGAGATGATAAGCCTGAGAAGTATAACTGAGTTAAGCTGATGGACAAAGTGAGGAACAGTGTTATAATGAAGCTGTGCGGCGTGGTTGAAGATGTAGTGACAAAATAGAGAAAGGGATGCTCAGATGGTTCAGCCATGTTGAAAGAATGGATGAAAGAAGATTAACGAAAGAGGTATACAAGGTAAGAATGATTGGAAAAACCGGTGCAGGAAAGGTGTGCCAAGATCGTAGCAAGAGGAGAGGGTGGTTTCTGCCTACCCCACTGGGAACAAGGCATGATATATATGTATCAACAACTGCGACTGCTGGCAATTCATTTTCTGTGGAGACTCTAAAAGGAAAATAAAGTTGAACCAGCAAACAGAAAATGTAAATAAGGCCTGATTCCAATTTTACGGAAGTAAAGATTTAAAAGAGAAAGCCTCGAGTCCCAAAAGAAGCAGGTAGAGATGGGAATGACGACAGTTTTTTTTTTCAATAACAAAATCGGTTCTTAAAGTTTTTATGAGGATAAGGAAAATTGCAAATGAAACATTAAACTACAATGTCTAAAATCTAAAATAAAAAAGTGTATCATATAAGTAAAACTAACCCAAACTATCTTTATGGTCTATTCTAGACGTCGAAGAGTGTGGAACTGGAGACAGAAGATGCAGCGCAGAATCGTCGAAGGCGGCATCAGCAGCACGACTCGGTAACAGGCTACTGCGGCGAGGGAAAGGCGATTGAAGTGGTTGCTGCAGTTGGAGAGAGCGCTTAGTATACGGAGAATCCAGAAGACGAGCAAGTACTCCACCCACGTGTACCTGAAGTGAGAATAAAAATAAAAAAGAATGGAGAAAAGATGTCTAAATGACTAATCAAACTGTGAGCTAAATTTTCGTGAATTATAAGTTAAGAACACTATTGACTAAGTTTTATCAAAAATGTTTGAGAATTATGTCAACAATAAGTTAAGTTTTAAGTTAAAACATAACTTATTGGTGACATTGACTACGCGAAACTTATAATAGCAACTGGTCCTTTTGTTAATATTGATATAAAAATAAACTTTTTTTAATTTAAACTATTTTTAACAATTGTATATTTGCTGGTACAAGAGGACTAATAACTCTAGCTTGTAGACCCTTGTAGTAGCATCTAGTAGTACATTTAGGAGCCATAATGATTATCATGATATCACTTTTTACCTTTCCAACAACACTGTTCCCTGAGTGCAACATGATGTTACCGGATTCATCAATCAAAGCGATCATCTTCAAATCATTGAGAACCACAGCATCTTTTGCGTACACAGAGGAGACAGTACCGACAATCAAGTTGCGTTTTATCAAATGCCCATGCGCGAGAGATTTCTGCAATCTTAATATTTGCAACTTGTTCACTCCTCCCACTTTAACAAGGAAACAGAGATACTCGCAACCTACAAGATCTGTATGTAGGAAAGTCTTAATATCTAATGTACTTTCAATGGGGTCCCTTCGGATGATCTGACTGTCTGTCCAAATGTGATCCAAGCATATGTCAGGATATAAAGGCAGTGACGGCGGCGCCTGGGTCGAGGTGTTACCCAACATCGATGTAGCTGAAGCCTGTCCAATAGAAGCATGTGGTGATAACCCTTGCTGATGAAACATATTTGCCATTGGACTTTGATGTGACCGGTTTGGTGTGTTTGTGCCTCTTCTAGACTGGAATGGACTACCAGCATTCCAACTTGTGTTTCTACCCATACTTTGCATAGGACTTCCAACAAACTCACATGACTGGCTAAACACTGTTGTCGTCGAGTTCAAATTCGGACATATGTTTAGACATTCTTCTCTTGATGCTTTCCGAATCTTCCAAAGAGAATGAGTACCTAACTTCCAGTCGTAAAGCAATATAATGCTTGGATCAACATTAACAAATATTATTTGCACATCCCCATCATTATAATACTGAAGCCCATGAGATGGTGACTTCATCAATATAGGCGTGACTTCATCTAATGGATGTGATAACGAGAAACAGGTTGGAAGAGGATATTCCTGGTCATAAGTAAGAAGGGACTCAGCCCGAAGTTTTGCACTAATATTAAAGGGTGCACTTGTCTTTGGTTTGGATAGGGAACTGTTGCAAGTCTCATTAATTTTAAAAAAAGATGTTGGTAGCAGTGAGCTGTGGGTTTGCGGACTTGCGTCTTTTTCTAATAAAACCCCATACTTCATAGGCCATACTTTTTTGACTTGGAATGGTATACTTGTTACATACTCTCTGCCATCCATTGCGAATACTCTCATGCATTTACTATCCATTAGTAAAATTGATGGCATTATTTTTGTCTCAATGTGCTCTGTGGTATCTTCTATTTTAATATTCCTCTTGACATCGCCTATTTGTGAGTTTAACGCGTCTATTAACATAGTATTGTTTATTCCGATGTGAAAGTCACAGAAAGTTGCATGTTTGATTGGGTTGTCTATGGTGTAACAAGCAATTGTTTCTCTATGCTCAGGTCCAGAAAGTTTTGTCCCGGGAGTTGATATCAAACCTGAAACATTTTAATAGTCAGGGCCAGACTTAAATAAGAATAACTTAAATGTAAAGAAATTATAAAATAGTGGTGTTATATTAGGTGTACCGGAAAGTAATGTCGTTTTCTTACGCTAAATACAAACATACATTTTTAACGAGTCTTTATTTTTAATCAATGATGTATTCCCCATCATTGTCAATAACCTTTTGCCATCTAGTGAGTAAATTTTCAATCCCTGATCGATAAAAATTAATTGGTTTTTCGGCAAAATATCTAGAGATGGCATTTTGGATATCATCCAAATTTGCAAATGTTTTGCCACTTAAAAAGTGTTGCAGCGCTCGGAATAAGTGGAAATCCGATGGTGCAACATCGGGCGAATATGGTGGATGAGGCAGCACCTCCCACCCCAATTCATTAATTTTTTCTAGAGTTCGCCTTGCGCAGTGCGGTCTTGCATTGTCATGTTGGAGAATGACGCCTTTTCGGTTGACAATCGCTGGCCACTTTTCAATTAAAGATTGATTGACTCGCTGCAATTGTTCGCTGTAGAGGTCTGCAGTAACAGTTTCTCCAGGTTTCAGTAATTCAAAATGAACAATGCCGCGAATACTCCACCAAACACACAAAAGCGCTTTTTTGGGGTGTAAACCTGGCTTAGCAGTACTCCGAGGGATTTCATTTGGAGAGAGCCACTGCCTTTTGCGTTTTGGGTTATCATACAGGACCCATTTCTCATCTCCTGTGATCAAGCGATCAAAAAACGCTTCTGTGTTGTGTCGTTGAAGCAATAAGTTGCATGTGATTGATCGGTTAGCCTTATTCTGTTCGGACAGATTATGCGGGACCCAAACACCTGCTCTGCTTACTTTTCCAATCTGCTTCAAATGTTCTTGGATGGTCGACCAAGGTTTGTTGAGACTGTTTGACAATTCCTCGATCGTCTGACACGGATTTGCTTCCACTTCCGCCCTTAACACGTCGTTGTCTAACGCTGATGGTCTTCCTGATCGATACGAGTCGGAAAGATCAAAATTACCCGATTTGAACTTGGAAAACCACCTTTGGCATTTACGAATGTCCAGTGCATTTGGATAAACATCGCAAATGTTTTTGGTAGCAACTGTTGCGTTATTTCCCTTGCGAAACTCAAAGAGCATGCAATGCCGGATGTGTACCTCTTCTGGTATTTGGCTGGCCATTTTACCCAAAATTACAAAAAAAAATTGTAATTCAATTGTCTATAAGTAAAGAAATCACTATAACCTCACAATGTCTTTGGTACGCCTCTGAACAAAACAATGAGCTGACAAATGACAATCAAGTATTGGCATGCGCAGAAACGACATTGCTTTCCGGTCCCCCTATTATTTATGGGTCATTGACTTGTATATGTTATTGGACAATAGTATCAACTAAGTACTTAATAAATATTCACATAATGTCAAATTAGAAAACAGCTACATAGCTGCTAGTAACACATAGTACCTACTCTTGTGTTATCAATTATATGGTATTTAACAGTAGGTATTTATTACAAGCAGACTTCTGGGTAGCTACAGAGGGAATTTTGGCTGCCACACAGTAGTGTCCAAAGATTATTGTGTTTGAGTTTGAAAACTACTATTGTTATTGAATTAACTGGGGTGTTGGGAAACCTTACTATTAGTAGACATAGGTGAGAAGACTATAGTAATATCATTGTTTTACATTGATCTACTGTGTTGCAGTAGTGTATAACCATTATGTACACATAATTGGAATACCATGTTTCTCTATTGTACATAGTGTGATAATAATTTAAGTATTTTAATTAGAAGTGCTTGATTGGTATAGAGATCTTTGAATATGGTCTAATTTCAGCAGTGGCCATTTATTAGTTGATGACAATAATTAAAATTTCATTACCCTTTACATATAAAAAAAAAAATTTTGGTTATTAAAAGATTTCTTACCCTTAGACCAAATAGCTGAACAACCTTTAACATACAGCTCCTCTTCATAACAACTATCTGTCTTTGGATTCAATGGTTTTGTCATTGGTTGTTTATTTTGTGTAGAATTTAGATTAAATTTTTTGGACATATTACTCGAACTGTTTGCACTGCAGCCCTGTGAAGGCCCAGATCCACTATCCACATCATTTCTTTTTAATCCGCTAAGTAATTCAGACTTTATAGATATGTTAAAGTCGGGCTTTATTCTGCTAGGTGGTCTGAAAGAATCTTCATATTTTTCTTTTCCAGATTGTATTAATTCATCTTCATCTATTTCTGAAAGTATACATATTCCTATACTTAAAAGTTAAAAATATAGTAATCATTTTTTAAGTCCCTACTGAAATTTATAACTACAGAAACATTTTGATGAGTATGGGTAACAGAATTCAATTAAAACCATTTCATATTCATTTTAACAAATTTTTTACATAAACTATCAGTTTTTTTTTTATAATTTAGTCTCTTGGCAAGATTAGTAATTATTTGAGTATAGTGATATTTAGTAGTAATTTAGAAGGTATAAGGAATTGAAACATGTAATAAACTATATGAAATTAAAAAAAAAAAATTATAGACTAATTTTATCTGAAAATCTTTATAAAGTATGAATGAAAATATATATATAATAGCAGTGAATCAAACACATAATACAAAACATTTAGCAAAATTAAATAACTAATTGTGCTTACTCCCTGAATCTCTGTAATAGACTTCTCTTACACACCACCATTCTTCTTCTATATCCTTAGCCTCAAGCATACTCTCATCTTTTATTGCAAAATTGGTCAGTTTATACATAAGAGAGTTCTCGGATGATGAGTTGTTATGATTTTTACCATATATCTGTCCAGGGTGTTTCACAAGTACTGTCCTGCCATGAGGCACAAACTCCTGATATAATCAAAGAATTTAAAAATTAATACAGTGTTGTTAAATAGTCATACGCACAAGTGTATTCGTCCTTATGTGTAAAGATTATAAATTCTATGTTTTTTTTTTTAATATAATCATGCCTTTTTCCCTGTAGGGGTGGGATGAGGTGAATAAACACCCACATTTCGCCAGATGTGGTCAGATTAGGTCCCATGTAACAGGGGGCGAGCCTGTTGTCACTTTATTGGGGGGAGTGTGCAGGATTCCTCATGATGTTTTATATATTCTGCAATGATATTCTTTAATTTTATTATTTATTGATAAACAAGGTTTTACAATTATTGAAAAGGCAAATGAAAGTGAGAGTTTTATAATTTCAGTTATAAATGTAAACCAAAGTCCATTAATTTTATTTTAGAATTTTGAAAGACAAATGTCTGTATTTTCGAAGACACTATGGCAGAAGATACAAGAATCTAGCATCCTAGAGATCTTGAACCAATTTAAATTATTATAAATTTATTTATTAATTTTCTCCACAGATTAATAGAATATAGTTATTTTTCTTCATAATATTTTTATTATGTTATTTGCAGAGGTGGTCTCTGCCTAACCCATTGGGATCGAGGTGTGATATATATGTATGTATTATCAAAATAAGGTTTCCAAGGATTTTCCCATCCTACAGAGTGCCAAGCAAATTAATGACATTATTATTGTAACTTATATGCATAATTATTTTCATCATTTCAGTCCATTGATATTCACTACTGAACTTAGGATTCAACAAAGTCATTAGATAACAGATAAGATAGATAACCAAACTCTGTATAAGTGATAGGGAATCTCAATGATGACAAAGATCACAGGTATTTGCTTGTTAGCCTTATCCTGAAATTGTTCCTCTAATAGCTTTCTACAAGTTGCAAAGATTGTGTAAATTAGAAAACACCAAATGGAAAACATCATTTAATAGAGATTAAATTAATACTAAAATATTGAAAATTATAAAACAAAATATTAAGGGGCTGTAATTAGCAATTATATCAATAATTTTAATAACAGTGACTGCATATATATAGAAATATAACCACAAAAAATTCTTTAACTGTAGACGAAAATAAACTACTACTTAAAGTTTTGCTTCCATTCATAATAAAGAGCTTCATTTCGCTCCTGCAAAATGTTTTTTTTAATGATTTTGTACAAAAGTTTTTAACATTTCTTCAAGTAATCTTTATAGTTTAACTTACCAATGGTTCCGAGGCTGCAATCATTATAATATCATCCAGATTTGAAACAAATATTATTACCACTTAAATGTATTACACAAACTTATTCTTCATTGAGTAAGAAATAGTTTTTAAAATATTTTTTTCAATTCAACGATTTTTCGTCGAAATAACTGTCAAAGTGACATTTTACTTTGTTTTTTTAAAGCAACATTGAATTAAACAATAGTATCGGTACTATATACGTATTATATACATTTTTATGTATTAGCGTGGTGTATGATAGAACACAGTACATTTACGAAATATTTGTTAATTTCTCTTCATTTTAAAAATACATTTATTTTGATTGTAACTTTTTTTTGGAACTTAAGGAGCTACTCTTTTAAAACAAAATTTTTAATCTATTCATATCTAACATGATTATTCTAATTGTGACAGAAAATATTTTAAAATCCTTTAAATATTTAAAATTACTTTTACTAGATGTTTAATAATTAGATGGTTTACAGTGCTGCTAAACTGCTGTTGCAAAACGGTTATTGTCAAGTCGCAATTTGCTCTTCTATTATTGTAATCATCCAAAAACTAATATATTTGCTGGGATGTTGTTCGTACTTTCGTTTTCTTTCAAATTAAAAAAATATAAGAATGAAACACGCAGATTGTTAATATGAATAAACTTTATTACTACAATAAAAGATATAGATTGAATCACGCCCGTCTTTAACAAAACATTCAACAAAACACTTTGGAGCCAACAAAACATTTGGTTGTCGACTTATTATGCCCTAATTAACGAATTATTTAGACCAGTGTTTCTCAAACCTAAAAGTCGTCCCACATTCTTGTTTTGCAAACAATATCAATGTTAACAAAGCATAGTCGCATAAACATATTTTTAAACAGATATTCTGTTGAACTTTGAAACGTTAATATAAAAAAAATAAATTTCACTTAAAATTTTAGAGGTATAATATCAAAGGTGACAAAATCCACTGAAAACAAAGATAACTAATATATAGTAGAATAACAGAGATTACTGAATTTAAAGGTGAAAAAACTGTGACTGGGGAGTTTGTTAAATTCGATATTATACCTCGGATTTTAATAATTAATTTAATATTCAAAACAACACAGTTCTCCTTAACATTAACAGAGTGGAGAAATCGATGCGACCGCGCCCGCAGTAACCTCGATATTGTTTGCTCACCAGGTAAAATTAAAGCATCGCAAACGCTGTTGCGTCGCCACACCAAGTGTCCCCGCGTCCGCTCAATATCATGACAATAATAACAAAAAGCAAAATTAACGGAGATGCTTAACACAAAATCGTTTGCGACGTAATAAAAAAAATAATTTAACTCTAAAACGATACCAACATATTCCATTGCTGAATAGGAAAGTCGTGCAACGGATGCTTATATAAATAACTTAATACAGATCTTCCAGCACCTTTTGTATCAGTAAACCGCCTCTCCTTTTATTTTGATATTCTCTATAAGCTCTGCTTTTCTCGTAGTAAATGTCCATAGAAATTATTTTGGCAATATATGCCCCACTTTAATATCAAAAACTTTCAAAATTTTAATCGCTCCCTTCGCACTCACTGGCCCCACACGGTCCATATGTAACCCCTGTAACCTTAACACTAAAGTACATTAAAATAAGACACTATGATTGACGAAAACTTCATAATTTATCTGATATCAAATAATTTAAGTGGTACTGTAAAACGCTCATTGTTACAAGGAACTTGATAAAACTCTCCTTTGCAGTAAAAATTATAACGATCGATAAAGTTAGCAAAAAAAAAATAATAAGTTGTATAGTATTGAACAAAAGCAACAAAAAAAAAAAAAAATAGATAATGTGACATTCAGTGCTGCCATAACGATCAGTGATTATTAATTAATATATATTATTTAAACATATATATATATATATATACACACATATATTTATATATATATATATATATATATATATATACATATATTTATATATATATTTATATCACTTATATATTACATACAATAATTCTAAAGCCTAGCTTTTCTATATTAAATACATTTGGTCTTTGGATGAGCATGTCACATTATGGCTTGTGTCATTGTTTTTATTTTAAATTATATAAGTGCACTTCTCGAATTTAGTACTTGATTATTTTTATTACAATACTATTCTAGACTAGACCTGCAATGGAAGCATTGCACCATCGACAATCTGTATACCTTTTTATTATTTCAACAAAAGAAGGTAATCACAGAGGCTCCTAAATAACGCATCACAAAAAATAAATAATAACATGAGGAAAATATTTGAGAAACACTGCTCCGGGACGAACTAGCAACACAACAACAAACGGTACCAAAAAGCTCTGTAAAAAAAAAATTGCTTAAAAACCAAGAAACGATTTTCGTAAAAGAGAAATTTATGAAAACTTTCCATAATTTTCAGGTACCATAATTGGGGACAAAATTCATTTTAATATACTGGACGAAAGTAAAAATATTTTTTTTTATGTATATATAAATATATACTTAAATATTCTTCAGACATTAACGAATGATAGATAGAATGATAATATATGGTACATCGTGAAGGCTTCCCTTGATATTGGCATATTCTTTATCACAAGGTAGGGTAGTAGGTTTTCCTGCAGTATATATTTTTTTTATTCGATGAAGCAACGAGGCGAGTTGTACGTTCACCTGCTGGTGAGATACTCCTGTCCATAACGATGTGGTGTCAGGATTTATGTACACTACATCATATGCTCATCTCTTTGAGACAGTGGCTGCCTTGTTATCCTAATACGCTTTAAAGCGGAACATAATAAGGTTTGCACACTACTGTTTGGCGGCAAAAATAGGAGCTGCGGTGGTACCCACCTAGACGGTCTCAGCAGTAAAGTATTAATATGAACTGACAATTTTAAGATATTCGCAGTTTAGACAAACCCGGTTCGTAATAGTTTCTACTTAAAAGTAACATCAGTAACGTTATTTTGATAAGGCTATTTTATTAACTTTATCATTATAACATTTGTCGTTATACAACACCAACGATTATTGTGATGAACACAAATCTGTACAAGTGCCTTAAGTTACACACGTTTGCAAATAATGCAAGACTAAACGAAAAAAAACGTCACCTCCGAATACGTCACAGTCTATGCACGTGGTGTCGTAGTTCTGCCGCACTGGCTATATTATTAAGGCGATTTCAATAACCTAAGTTACACGTAATGAGGTTTATGACTTGACAATGACTTATTTTTGGCATTTTTTTTTTTGTAATATTGTGATGTATGGTGCGAATACAGGGTGATCAATAACGGACACAGTTAATTGACGAGCGTCCTTAGATCACCATGTATTTCATATATCCGACACGATTACTTAACATGGTAAATAGATTATGCACTTTAACACCTGTGATATATTAACAGTACTTTATTCGTCTATCACCCATAGTTTTTTTTTTAATCCTAAAAAGCGGAATATCGCAGCCTACGCGAACTCAACCCAAGTATACATATCCTCTCTCTATCTCTATATAAATAAAATCTATCTCTAATTTACAAAAACTACAATTAAAACGTGTACAATATTATTTTTTTATGCGTACCATGTAAAAGTAGATCTATATATAAATATTATCTGATTATATAGTAAATAATTTTTGGAATATCTTTTGTAAGGCTAATTGTGTTGGTATTTTATACCGTGGAAGCGTTGTGGCTCGCCCTGGCGGCCTCCTCCGCTATGGTGGTGTCTTCTATCTTGGACGTGTTGGCGGCCACTTCGGCCAGCGTGGCTAGCGCGAGCAGATCGCCACTGTCGTGCGGTGTCTGGTTACAGATCTCCATGTTGTGGATGACGGTGCGCGGTGCTTCAGTGGCTATTTTGATTTCTGGACTCGTTTTCTGTGAGCCGTTCATATCGCTCGACACCATACTGTTGATCTCCAATCTCGTGATACTTATCTTCCTCGGCTTCCGTTTCTGACTGCCGATGACGTTCTCTCGCCACTTCTCGGCCATATCCCGCCTGTCGTCCAACATTGGCCGCGGCACCGAATTGATGATTTGTGAGGACTCTAGGGCCTTCGGTTTCAAGTTGATTGTTTTTTTCTTGCGCTTGTTCTCTCGTTTCTTCTGTTGGAACTTCTCTAAACTTAGCGAGGGTAGCGCTCTTATCTTAGCATCTAAGTCGAAGTCGGCAGCCTTGAATGTTTTGGTGGCATTATTGCCTGATTCAGAGGTATCTGGCAATTCAATCTTCATTTCGGTCTTTACAATCACTTCGTTTACAAAACTCGATTTCGGGTCTTCGATGTAACATTCTTCTTGCGAGCTACCAGGATCCCAGCTACAGGACGCGCTGTAGCTCTCGTCTGATATTTTGTCGGAATAGTCTCTCCTCTGCCTCTTATTCACTATCAGTCCCCCAACCGCCATGAACTCCTGGTACCTCTTTCCTTTGCAAGTTCTTCCTGATTTAGATTTTTCGTCATCAGACCAATTTCTTTGATACCCATCATCCGTCGAGTACCTCTTGTCTACAATTTGGTCTATGACATCTTGGTTCGTGAACTGTTCACTCGGTACTCCGAATCGATATATCCGACTCTTGTCCTCGAATTCTTCTTCAAATATCCTCGTGGTTTCCGTGAGTGCGTTTTGTAGTTCACGAATGTTATCGTCTCTATTGCCCTTTATCTTAACCTGTTCTAGGATGTTATGAGATCGGTTTTCTATTGGTGTTGAGATCGCGTTAAACTTAAAGGAAGGAGGTGAGTAATATGGGTTTGGAGTTTGTATTTCAGTCTTAGTGGCTAGGAGGCTGCTGAGGCCTCCCATTTGGGCTTCGTCGGCAAGCTTGCCGGGTGTAAACATAGACAGTTGTTTCGAGTCGACATCAAAAGCATCGTCGGCTGATTTGTTGTTGAGGTCTACTTTAGTTGAGTTGTTGTTTGTTTTCTCCAATTCGGTGTCATGATATTCACTGTTAGGGGACCCGTTGTTCTTCTCGATCGACTCCCGTGGCCTAGAAGAGAGGGTGCGTAGGGGTGGTGCAGGCAGCTTATACCACTTGAAGTCGGGGTTGGCGTTGAAGAACGCGTCTTTATACTATGAACAAAGAACGCACCGTTAGATAAATGTGCTATTCAAGAATTTGTTATAAAAATATACATATTTTACCTGTTTCGCAAGACTCGTGTAGCAAGCTTTCTCTTCTTTCTCCAAATTGGCCCACCACTCGCCGAGAATCTTTGTTATAGATCTGTAATTATAAAAAATAAACGTTATTTGCGTTATGTTTTAATCTTCTATTTAAAAATGTAGTCAGATATGACGACAGATCTATCCGCATAAGGATAAACGTGGATGTGATCTTTTGCACCACAAGCATGATTATAATATTATTTATGATTGTTTGTTATGTTAAAAAGAAAAAAACTGTACCTATTCTCAAGATTTGGGTATTGGTTGCGCACGACGCTCCTGTGCCGCTTGCAGAAAATTAGGAAGGCGTTCATGGGCCGCCGGGCGTGGTGCGCCGGCTCCCCGTCGCCGTCCTGCTCGTGCATTTTTCACTACCTGCAAGTTAAAAAGAAACATATAAACATTATAACTTAAAAATTTAAAAACTTATCTAAATTTTATTTTGTTTCTAACGGTAGTCCAACTGACGGAATTTTTGATGCCAATCTTTACATTGGTGAATAAATTAAAACTTGGAATGTTTTCTATTCATTTATCTTATAATGACGTTTTTTTTAAAAATAATTTATGAGCTGCTCGAAATGCCGCAGACAGACATGCAGATAGATCCACGGGATAAGTTTATAACACCACCTTTTTGTTGATTGGAAATGTATTGCCGGTGGCATAATTAAAATTCTAATAACATGCTTGTTAAAAATAGCTCCCTCATACTTTTTTGCATTGTTTTATTTAAATTTTGTGATTATTATAATACAGCAACAATTCTCAATCACCGTTGTTTGTTCGTGTGGTGGTCTGCATGGTAATAGGCATGTCCAAGTTTGTATATATAACAATTCAGATCGCTTATGTACTTAGGCTCTCAGAAAGACTTATTTATTTGGTATTGGGACGTGAACTCATAAATACCCTATCTTTTGAAGTAAGAGGTGGAGCATTTTAAAATTCAGGGTTAAATATGGTTTCTATTCATTATGACCTCTCTATGGTCACTCTGCCACAACCATTAAGAATCTCGAATTCATACAAGGGAACAAACATATTGTGTTTGATGATTTTCCACAGAAGTGACGTGTGCATGTGCAGTAATAAAATCACAACTGTTAAATGAATTTTCATAGTGTAACTACGGATTATGCGCTCTTGGCACTAGACCTGAAGTGTGTTGTACGATTATAGGTTAAAGGTTGTCAATATTAAAACCACATAATTAACCATCATAATAACTGCAATTAGTGTCTTACTAAACAATAGAATTTTTGATGATTTATGTAATTAAAAACAAAAATTATTGACAAAGTATCTATAATAATAGTGCTGTTGATATAACAATTGTTTAAATAAGATAGTTTCAAAATGGACGTCGTGTATGGGTTACTTAACATCGTAGCTTACTTTATTTTCGGAACGTAATACCAATTAATCGTTATTGTGTGTACGGGGAGGTACTCGTGCGGCTACAAATTTGAAGCCTTATTTACTCTACTTTGCTGAGAATTATCAGAATAATAACACTTTGAAGCACTATGTAACTAGGAAAAACGTCGGCGGAAGAAACATTAAGTTTGAAAATTATGTTAATTGTGGCAAACCGTCACACCGACAGAAAGTAAGAGCAAATTTTCGTACGCTTCGCAAACGTTGACGATTCGATGAGATCACCCTGTCAGAGTTTAGTCGGCGATTATGTTACGATCGGGGTTGCCAGCTCCAGACAATCTACCTGAAGTGATGTTAATATACATATTATAGAACAATAAACCCTTTGTTTCACAGTCCACCCAAGCTGTGTTTACGGAGGTCAGAATATTTTTTAATAGCGTGAAAAAACAACAACGATTACTTTTCTAAACATTAACTCATGTTTTTTCTAATCTGACCACAGAGAAACAATAATATGATTTGATAATATATTATTGTACAGATTTTATCGCGTTTATTCATTTATTTACTACCCCGACGTTTGCAGAGCTTTATAGAAGTCCCCCATTAGCTATATTAAATATATAATATTTGCGGTTTTTATTTTTTACTACAGCTGTTGTAATATTATTAAAGGTTTATAACTGTTCAGGTTGTTTTAAAATATTGCTACATATTTCATTAAAAATAGTATTTAAAACAGTGCGCAGGCTGGTATCCCTGACGTTTGACATTTGGCAGCAGTGTTTACTTTGTGCCGCAAAACTTTTCGCACTCGAGTTTGATAAAATACAACCGCATACTGCAGTGGAATCAATCTCCTCGATTTTAATGCGGAGTGGACATTGGTAGTTTCTTTTAAGTTTTGCCATATTCTTTAAATCTCACAATAAGGCCGCCATGTTTAAAAGGTTATCGAATAACCTTTCTTGGCGGGAGAAATTGCGTTAATAGCAAACAATTTGTCTAAAGCGATAACTCGTCAGATTAATGTCGAAATAAATTAGAACAGGTAATTAAAAGTGTGTGAACGGTAGTTAACAAAATTTTTAGGATAGTGGAACGCTATAACGATCGTGCTAAATTTTGTTCAATAAATGTTTGGGAAGCACTGCGTTGTTATAATTAAAATGTATTATCCGTCCTCCGGTGAAATACATCTCAGCGTTTTACTTAAAGAAAAAACAATTGTCAGCCAAAACAAAGTAAGCAAAGTCACCGACCCCCCCATTATCGGTTGTTATCACGTGAAGAAACACGTCTATACTTGGCAAAGAAATAATATCGCGTTACTGATAAGCTGTTACGACTTGCTTTGTTTATGATTTTTCTTTGTCCATTACCATTTATCGATTCGCGAGATGAGTTTGTAAATAAAATTGTATGTGATATTATCGGATGATGGTTGCAGCAGCTTACCCAGTTCAAATTCGTGTTTCAATTCTTAATACAAATTAAACACTGCTTAGAAATACAATGTGTTAAATTTCATTATACCCTCAATTTGTACGAATTATCAATTCGTTAATTATCATCATAAATGTAATATGCTTAAGTATACATAATGTTGTGGATGTATGAAGCTGTAAGAAGGACCATTTTGTTTTCTTACGGGAAAGGTGAAAGAGTAAAATTAACTTTTACTGTAGGAGATAGTTTTTTGAACTGTGTAAATATAAAGCAGTAGGTAAGCAAACGAAAAAGTAAAAGCCTGGTCATACCCCCTGTGCCGCTTTGGGCCGGTTCACGAGCCGCGATCACGCTCTGGTGTCCCGCTATGCGTGTTTTCACTTTCGTGGGCCGATGCCCCTCGGTCAACCTTGGCACGCTTCATAATTTTAGGTCAAGGTCAGAGACCATAAAGCGCTAATTGCGATTTTGACCCTCGAAAACTCTATGTCGATGGTAGTCTTAAAATAAAACACTTGTAGCGGTGTAAATATAATAGCGGAAAAACATTTGAACGAGAATAAAGATCAGAGTGTTGCTATTATTTAAAATTTATATTTCATTAAAAGTTACCACGAAAATTGGTAAATTCTTAAACGAAAAAGTTTTTTTTTCTGTTAAATCTTGAACAGGCTTCTCTTTGATCAAAGTTCTCGTTTCGAAACGAATTTATTGAGAAATGGGGCAGAGAAACATCTGTCTGAACGGAACGGTAGTTAAGGGTATAAACATTGCCGGATTATAATATGGGAGTTGTTAAAAGAGTTTTATTTAATTTATTTGGAAGTATTACTCCGCGTATACATGTCCTTGCGTGATAAATGGATGTCATTGGCAAAAAAGGCGTTAATGGATCACGCGCTTGGCATCCTCATGCTTCGTACAAAAACAACAATTGTTTTTCAATCCGGCGAACAAATAACAAGAACGAGAGAATGGGTACTAAAATAAGTATGTGAATGTAAAATAAGCTTTATTCATTTGTATTTTCCTTTACCGAACACTTTCAAAACGATACTTAAATTTATTGCAGGAGTTATTAACATGTTTCATTGTATGATACAATATGCGTTACTGATATATTATTGATTTAAATTATATCACCAGATGTTTCTACGGTTAATATAAGAGAAATTTTAATTTTGACTCATTAAGTGTATTCATAGCGTACATTTTATAACAAAAAAGAAATATTTTTTCTTATAGCTAATCCCTATGAAGGTAAACCTATGACAAATATACAACCTTAAGACATAATGACAGAAATATAAGAAAAACTTAAAAAATATAAAAAAATATTTAAATAACTTTGAAATAGGTTCTAGGCTCACATTTTTCAATGACCATGTTTAATGGAATTATATAATAATAAAGGCTTTCGTTTATGTAATGGTATAGATTACCTGTTCCACTAGACCATTGTGCGGCGCCGTCGCTGAAAGTGTCTATCGGCAAGGTCAAGGTCATATTCGAAAACCCGAGCGTTTGCTCCGACAAAGCAAAAACGAGAAACTACTTCGCGAGGCCGTGCCTCTTAGCTCTCATGTTAAGTTATTATAACGTACTTGTTCTAACATGAAACAGGTTCATTTACATTCAATGGCACTCCGTATTATTACGTATGAAAATTACTAAAATATGTGAGAATAAAAAAGTGCACTCCGAGATGATCTGTGGTGAGTTGATGTATGAAATGACCACAGATAATATTCTATAATATTAATATTGTTAATATATTTTTACGAGTTGTATCTGTGCGAATAATGTAGGAATATTTAAAAACATTTTTTTATCACCAAGCGCGATACTAATATAAAATTAAAATGTATCAATCGGTCGCTTTCGATAACTAACAAGCAGTTTCCTCTATGATAGCGATAGTGCGGGCAGCGGATGCATGCCCAACCAATCGCTGCTTACTTCAAACTCAACCTTATCTAATTACCTTATAGGTTTATTTTAAGTCGATTGAATCACCATTAATGAATTATTACTAAGTAACACACTGAACTTAACTAAAAACTAAGAGGTAGTAAGTTTTATACAGTTTAAATTCATAAAGCTGTGTTAGCTTAGTTTGAAAGGTAGTATCGGTTATCCGAAGTGATTCACGGTGAGCTTGAACTTACAGTGATAAAGCCGTCGCGTTGGAAGCACAACAGCCAACGTGGCATCGACGATCCGCTTCCGAAAAATTTCTTTGGTAAGAAAGTAGCATGGACACTTATGGCAGAAAGTTCCGACTTACGTACACCACATAGACAATTAGATAATTAAAAAGTTATAACTGTTTTTATATATAGTTGATCCGTTATTATGTTGTTTCATTAAATTGACATTAAATTATGCAGCACTTAATTAAATAATGGTTTAATTAATATTAACTGTATGAATGTACTTTTACGCGCTTGCCTTACTTTTTTTTTAAACATGGCGTCGTGCGCTGTCATTGGCGTGATAATGGCGGACTAAATTTCCGACATGTTTACACAGAACAGCGGAATCGATTTTTTTATCCACAACGAAAGTTTATAGGTGATTTGAAAAAGACATTCTTAAATATAGTTTTATTACTTATACTTGTTTGTATTATATACATAGAAGATATCTAGAGAGCTATTGACTTACCGCGAGACCTTCTAAACTATTAGACGTGAACACTCAAAATTTGGTAGAGATATCGCTTCTGCCGTTTAGACGTCAGCTAAAAATGGATTATTCAGAATTCTTTCCCCAAAGGGAGTTGCCGGTGTGTTACGGCCAGCAAAATGGGCGAAGTACAGCGAGTAAGTTATTATTATTGCTAAGAGAAATTTTTTCTTAGTTTGTTGTTTTTTTTAAATATGTATGTAATTTTTTTTTGTATTGATTATATACTGGCGTTTTTTTATCTGTTCTTAACGTTTTTATAGTACACTTTTACTATACCTGACATAAATATATACAAGTTGAAAGTGATACAAGTGGGGCGGTTAAATAGAAATACAACTGATGGTAGGTAACTTTTTCATTGATGGTAGGTCTCTGTCGTTGGAGACCGCCTAGGTACCACCGCAGCGTCAAATATTCGTTTGTAAATATTACTGTGTGGTAATGAAACTACATTTTATGTCTTAAAGCGACTAATGTAACAGGGTATCATCCTAATTGGCGCTCTTTACTTACCTTCAGGTGGACGTTTCGCTCGTCTCTTCGCTTCGCCGAATAATTAAAGCAAATTTCACTACTCCGAATCCGAGACCTCTGTTTTACATGGCAAGCGCATGGTGAATGCGCCATGGAGGCTGAACGTTTGGGTACAATGTATCGGGAGTAAGTAATCCTCGTGCAGATTTGGAGCGATATTGCTATTACAGTCCGTTTTGTTTACAGAGGCGGTGTTCCGCGCGAAAAGGTTATTTTTGTCCTGGAAAGGATGGCGGGGGTTATCGCGGGTCGCAGTTAACGCGACTAAAGTAAACTATTGCAGTGAAATGTGCTTAATTAAAAACAGAAAGAAGTTAATGCTTATACTTACAAAGTTATATCTAACTTATGTATTTTTTGGATCATTTCTTTTTATTTATTCCACGAATCGATTAATTATTAACCTAATGATAATGGATACACTTACCCATAACAATATGGCGCTGATTAGGATGATATACACTACGACAGATTGTGCTCGTCGGAAATGAGAATCTGAATCTCTTTACCGCTGCAATTTAATTGGCTAGAACGCTTTTTAAACCGGAACACTGAAATACTGCTGTTTGACGGCCGGAACAGGTAATGCGGTGGTACCTACCTATCAAGACGGTCTCCGGTAACAGAGACCTTCTTTTTATCCAATTTCTGGAGGGAAATCTTAAACACATACCCTGTTTCTGGTGGGAAGTCAGAGTTATGTGAGATTATTATTCACTAAAACCTCCTCGGTGGTCTGCATCAGTGCATTCGGAGAGACTCCGGGATCTCTTATAGAACGCACCGGTGCCTCCCTACACTTTTTGTTACACGTCTCTGAGGAGGAGCCTAACCCTCCTATGCACCATCGCTAAGCAATACGCTGTCTTACGCAGGTTCGCTTGTTGAGCGATAAGAACCTCCACCTTAAAGGTCTACGACACTCCTAGATCTTTTAGTTGCCTTATACGACAGGTAGGGCTTACCTTAGACTTATTGTTACTACACTGAGGTTACAAGGCTCCGATAACAGAGATCTACGACTAGTAAAAATTTATAAAGACGGACTTTACCCATGATGAAGCGAAAGTCATACATCGCTTCGAAGTATAATAAAAATTGTATGCAAAAATTAGACCTAATAAATTACTCAGAGTATCTCTTGAGCTGAAGTGCTGAAATATTTAAATAGTATCTGCAGCAGCGCTATTTGTATTGAATGCGGCATTCACGAGGGGTGAGATGAAAATTTGAAGCCGATCCAATTTCGTTAAAATAAAACCCAGACAACCTTCGATAATAAGGGCGGGCCAACTTTAACGGCAGTTCTAACATTATTTTCTAATATATATATTTGTATTAATATTCATCGCAAAGTTTCTATTTTTACTTACTGCGTCTGTTCTGTTCTTTATTTTTTGACATTCAAAAATATCCTACATCCTTTTTTGGAGATGTTTAGAGATATCCTGACCGTTCCTCTCTCACACTCGGCGCGTTATAAAGAGACTAAGGAGTGTATAGTTCTAATGATAGTAGAGTAGCTTCCTTTATGACTATTACTTTGTAAATATTCTCTTTTGAAGAGGGCTACGTCCAGTAATGTAGATCAATGAGATGAAATGGTGAAGATAAGAATAATCTTTTTTCATTAAACATGAGTTTCTGGTATTCTTTAAAAAAGTGTCATAATATTCAACTACTCACACTTAAGTGAGAAGTTTGTTTAATATTGAAAAGGTATAATGTATAACTACAATTGTTTATAACATGAAGAGGGTAGATGAGCGATGTGAGATATTCAAACTGGTCTTCCACCCGGGGGATGCTAATTAAAATACTCTTAAATTTCCTTTGACTAAATATTAAGTTTGCAATGGTAACGAAAAGAAGACATCCGGCATACCCCGGTCGGATACTAGAAAGCGTTGACTCATCGAATTTTCAAATGCGGCGTGGACGAAGAATTTGAAAGTTACAACCTTTATATAAGCAGCATCTATAAATTGCTTTAATTTTTTTTACCGCAATATAACTTATAAAGTTTTAACTAAGTTTAAGTGAAGCTCCAGAATACTTAGACTCTCACATGTTGATGTCCAATTATATGTAAAGTTTAAGAAACAAGAAAAAACCTATAGTTACCGCTATGTGGTGAATAAAGCATCAAATTCTTTGAATTGGTTATTTATTATTTAAATCAGTGTTATAAATATTATATTTAAAAAAAACCATATTATTGTTGAGAAAATTATTTCACAGATGATAACGTTGAAAATGCATTGCTTTTACTAAAATTCCCACTCTGTAGTATTACATACATACCAATATATTTACTTCCACCTACTGTACTTATGTATTACATGGAAAATTATTTATTCTGGATTATTATTACATATAATCTTTTTATGTTAAATAAGTTCCAAGTATGCTTTATTATAAAATCTTTGCAACTACCCACAATCTATTGACTTACAGGGTTGACTAGTACACTGTTACATCATTAAATCCGTCCTGTGTACCCTAACCGTGTACGTTAAGCATAAAAATATAAATATACATTTGTTAGTACGATCACAAAAAAAAAAAAACAAAGCGAATCTGTCTTTCTCTTTCCTTGTTTCTTTTCAAATCCTCTGAAACAGCTACAATCAATCTAACTCAACTGTTAAAATATTATATACCCGAGATTTCCTCCTATGTACACACACTCATCTTGGAATTTCTGGAACCATAAGGTCTAAAGACTTGAAATTTGGTAGGAATATTCTTTTTAACGAGTTCAGGTTAGCTAAGAAGGGATTTTAAGAAATGGTACTCTTAAAAGGGGTGAAATGGGCCTGGGGCGAGGTTGAATGCCGCCGGGCGTGAATATTTCAGACAAACGTATAATTCTATAATACTACCAGCACAGCGGGCGGAGAACAGCTAGTAAAGAATATAATATGATTATGATGTTGTGCAATATTTTGAATTGCACCTTGTTACCCAGCTATTACATTATGGAGTTCAAGAGCGCCGCCGCCGACTGCGTAAGTTCCCATCGACCGCAAATTACTCACTGGGCAATTTGCCGTCTCTGTGTGGCGCACTTACCCCTCATCACCATAACTAAAATTATACTTGATCTGTTTGCTGTGACGTCAAGGGTTAGTTCTCAAATATGTAAACGTGGGTGATGAAGTCGATGAATATGAAAATTACCATCTTAGTAAAGATATGTGCATCTGAAACGTAGATTGTGCGAGAGAGGGAATAGACGTAGATGTTGTACTGGAGGAAACTGGGAATAATCCTGGACTGAAATTTGTAGTAACCAATTGTTCTCCAACGAGCTCGGCATGAAGTATGTCCTCCATTGTTCGGTGTGTCAATCGAGCTGATAGTGCAAGAAGAGGTAAAAGATATTAAGATACGGAGTAGATTTGGCCAGAGCAGAGATGCCTTCACTGAATAAACAAAACATGAGACAAGTTTTTTTTATTCAATAAAACAACTAGAAGAGAGGGATATTCACCAGATGGTAAGTGATACTCCTACCCGTAACAACGTAGCGCTAGTTACGATGGTATTCACTGCACCACAATGTCCATCTAATGTCCTCGTCGCCTTGAAAAATAAAATATTAAGTCTTGTTACCCTATTAATTTCACCAGCTACAGCGCCCTTCAAATCGTTATACAGTAATGTTTGTACATTTGTGTTTGTCGGCTGCAATAGGAGCTGTAGTGGTACCTACCTACATAGTCTCCGACAACAGAGACCTACCACCACTCCAGACTTACCACTGTAAAGAATAAACATCACACTATGTTCTACAGCGGTAATGATTAGGGAGTATGTACGATATATTCTTACTTCGTGAGGTCAAAAGAAATTGATCAGGCAATTGATGACGTCATTCTGCAATGTTGTAATGTTATTTGTGTTATCCATCAATCACAAGGGTGTTACAGGTTGCTCTTGTGAAGACAACAAAAACATAGAAGACAATTAAGATTCTGATGTCGTTCAAATCATTACGTAGTAGTACGCCGTTGAGTAATGTTCTGTTGTGTACTATCGTCCTAATTACAAAATCTATGTTATATATATATATATATATTTATATACGCACACACATATAATGAAAATAGGTTTTGTTCGCAAATCACGTTAAAACCAGTGAACGTATCGTGGGAACATGAGCAGTCGACGAGGACTGATCTATAATAGATGGTAACAAGCTATTCCTTCATAATTTTATTTCTAATAAACTTTTATAAACATTTTCCTTTGGTATTGTTTACGCGGTCGCTACAGTAGCGGTTGCTATAGCAAACCATTTACGGTTGCCAGCAAGGAATATTTCACTCAAATTTCAAGTTAAATTTTAAATGACGGCCAGCAAAGCGATCGGGGTACAGCTACTGTACTATTTATATTTAACCGACGAAACAGGAAAAAGTTTACATTTCGTAACGTACATTTTATTATTTATATCCTTCTATAACTTTTCAGTCTCTAATTTATAAGAGGTTTTAATTACGCCTTCTATTTTTCCTATTGTAAGTAACACTTCCTGCAGGCAATTGGTGCTCTCAAAATAGTTTTGAAACCGACTAATTCTGATCTATACCAGTCAACGTACGACACGTTTGTGCTACTCTAGTGGAGGAGGTGGTGAACACACGCCTAGTAGTATCGGGCTAGTATACTAGGACTAAGGTAAACACTGCGTGTCGTAGAAGGCGACTAAAAGGGTGTAGGAGTTTCGCGGGCCTTGAGGGTGGGGGCCCTTATCGCTCGACAAGTGAACCTGCGTGGGAAAGCGAATGTATGTATATAAAAATGTATATATAATACTAAATTTAAATAGGAAATGATATGATTAGAAAATGATAAATCCTCATAACATTATTTATATACAGAAAACATAAATTGATGTAACGAAACAACCGACTAAGGCCTTGACGACAAGTTAACGACAACTTAACCAACGAACAGAAAATCATGTATATTTTTTTCTATTACTGTAGTTATTTGTTAAAGCTTATTGAGAGGTACAAAGGGCAAACTTGATGGTCATAATCAGTCAAAGGTAGCTGATAAATTGAGACAGCTGCATAAAAAATACAACAGCTAAGCGCTTGTCTATATAACTTGGATGTCTTAGAATCGATTCAGACTTGTGATGTTTGGTTGGTGGCAGGGTTCTTTTCAACCCTTCGGATAAATAAAACGGTCATATTTTAATTTTCTCGGCATTACAGTATCGCTGTGTCCAGAGTTAACATATGACAGGAGTATTATATAAGAGCATGCCTCACCATCAATTGCCTCATCGCCCCTTAACGGTATATAAAAATAAAACAATCTGCACGAGTATTACCCAACATCGTTGTATTTCCGTACTCTTTATTAAAACTTTTCATTTACGAGCCCCACCCACTCCTCTGATAACTCCACACCTACCCCCAAACAATATAAGTTATAACGTATATTTTAAATTAAGTATTTTGTGCTTTAATAAATTATAATGATGTTTATATAAATTAACTATTTATCTTCTCATTTTCTTCCGCCATAATTAATTTTATTATCAGGTACCCACAATAGGATTCGGCGTCCTTTCAAAGCTACAACCACACACAGAGAATAGCTGATCTAGAGAATAATCGCAAATTATTACAACAGTATTATAAATACATTATGTATGAATTAAATGATTGTATTATTTTTTTGTCTGTACGTACTTTTTCCTCGCGAGCAGACGGAAACAAGCTTGTCTATGTATAGCAGACACGGTACCGGCTAATTGCAAGGACACGCATTGGCACTTCAATCGATAAAAACAAGCTTTCGTATGCTTGTAGTGGTTATAATTGTAACTAGTCGAACCCCACACAGTACACAGCTATTGTATATATGTTATGTTTTATTTATATTGTTATTATTATCGCTAAAAGAAAACTTGCCAATAAACATTATGAAATTGTATCGGAATGTGGGTTTATTTCTGAGAAAACCTAATTGGCTTTTTAACTTAAATAGCTTCATATTTTTATATATCGCTTTATGAGTTTCGTAATAATAACAGTCGTTTTTAATCAAAACAGATAGACATTCATATGATGTAAGTGTTACAGATTCTTAAACTTTATTTATATTCACAGAAAACATTTTATGTGATTGATTATCAAGTCTATGCTTTGGCTTAAACATAATAGATGGGTATTCCCCGCAGCTGCCATATTGCTTTAGCGTTATTAACAAGTAACCATAATCGTGTAGCTATTTAACTATGAGAAATTGATAGCATAACACATTACGTTCGTATATGCACACGAGTAAAAGTTGATATCATTGCCAATAATAAAAGAGACAAACAAAAATGCATAGGATCGTTAATAAAGAACAGGTTTCGTCTAGCGAACAAATATATTTCGTGTTCAACGCCTCAAACAAAGGACTAATTAGTAGCTAGTTATTAATCGACACTCGCTATGTCGCAATGAAACATTTGATAGAATTAGAATTAATATGACAAAGTGCACTACATCACAACGCCCACCTCGCAAAATAACCTATATTGTGTATTATTATTATACCATCAATGTTCATCATTTAACTACCCAATTAAAGAAAAAAAAAACAACGTAATTAATACATCGTAATTAAATTCTATGCAACTGTGTCGAGAGCGATTGCATGTCTATTTATCGACACAGTCGAAAGTTGACATATGTTTTGTTACACCGAATGTATGTCTGTAGGCAGGCATTAACGAGCTACCTGCGTCTGCCATATTCATCGTTGTGAAACATTTTATTTAAAACAATGTCCGAAGTTTCGTAGACAACAATACTTTCTATGAGTCGAGAGCGTTCCATTTTTAGTTAAGTACGTAAAAGTCACTTGTAGTTGCTAAGCGGAATGATTGATGGAATATTTCCGACGGCGGCCTCGGCGCACGCCCGTGAATCGACAAATACATGGTAGCTGATGATGCACCCTTAATCGTTCTATGGGCTTAGCGACAATTTTGCTGCATAATTTTCAAGGGCATTGCAAAATGCCAACTTCACCGACAGACCAAGACGTCGAGCTTCCCATTTAGTTTCTAAGCGCATAATGAATGAAAGCAAGACCCACTCGACAGACAATATGGTGGGATGAGCATCAGTTTATTAATTTTAGTGCAAGAATAAAAGAAAATACTTACAAACTCGCCAGCGATACGTGTATAATCACACACATGACGTCATTTGACGCAACACAAACCCGAATTATTGAGTTAAATGTGTAGCACGCGAGTTTAAAACGTTACAACAATAAAGTACGCACTGCTTTTTACTGTATACAAATACAACGTTTAGTCATTACAACCGATTTAGGACATTTTACGACATTTATTTGTTGTCACTAACTCCAGTTTTGACAAGATGGTCGCGCACCGACTGTTTTGCTTTGGTTGTCAGCTGATACGAAACGCTGGTGTACTTTAGGCGCAACGACACATTTTCACTGTCTCCCTCTAACGTGGGCCCTTTAGCCAGGCAAGAGCGAGACAGCCAATATTGACGCCATAATTGAAAACTACTTGAAATATAACAAACGTCATTTTCTCGTTGCAATAATATTTGCAACGAGAAATGAACGCAAATAAAGTTATTGTTTAAATGTGATGAATTGAAAAAAATTAGGAAATTATAGAAGATAACTTTCTATTTCACAATATTATGCAACCACTTAGATATTACTTTATATTTGGGTGTGACAACTTAGTTGTTTTGAAAACCTGTAGCGCCATCTTCCGGATATTGTTGAAGATATCTCGGCATAGTTTTAGGCAGTTAATCTAAAATTTTATCACCATTTAAGGTGGCGGTAGAAATATCAACTAGATATAATGCAATGATTATTAATCATAAATATAAGGAAAATAAATGTTATTGAATACTATTATTTTATGTAATAACGTTATCTCTAAGAATAAGTTTTATTAGAGACTGTATTTGTAAAAGTAGCAAATAGATGGCAGTTATCTGTATAATGAAGCGTAGACAAGAATTTTAATATTTTTTTAGACTCGACTGTTACCAACATGGAAAAGAGTAAATGAATTTATTGTTACATCAGTTGATAAAATGACTAGAAATTGCAAATGAAAGATAATCAAATGACCAGCGAATAATTATTTATATGGATACAGAATTTATAAACAGTTGATAAACTACTCAGTATATAACGTTATAAATAATTATTAGCATCTAGTATTAGTTAAGTGTATTTGCAACTAAATCGATAAATTATTACAGTGTTGCCAAGCAGTAGAAAGCCAAATAGGTTGGCAACACTGTAAGCTATTAGTACATGATATATGTACATTGATATGGAATACAGAATTAATTGTGTGAGTCAGAACATTAGTAATGTAATTACATACATTTTTAGCGCTGGGAATGCTAGTAACTGGTTCAATATGGCTAATTAACTTGTAGTTATTATTGTGAAATAATTATTACCTATTTTATCATACCTGACTTCGGTATTATGAAAAAGGTTCAGAAGATAAAACAATCATTAAACATAGTCGTAGGCGTATTATTGCCAGTATTTTTTTAGTCCAGGTGATCGCTATACTGGTTGAGCAACTTGCATAGTCTGGAAATAGGAGAGTTTGATCCGAAAACTGTTTTACGAAAGGGTGGCTGGAACGGAGTTATTTTGTACTTAGGATATCTAACAGGGACGCGTAATTGAAATTTTTCTAACAATGGAGAACAATCTAGCTTATTATTAAAGATTTTGGATACAAACAATAAGTCATTTAATATACTGCGATCAGCTAGAGAGATCATTTTAAAATGTCAGTATTGGATGTATGGTTTCATAAGATAAGTAATGGTGTATAAATGTAAGACAATTATGTTGTAATTTATAGAAAGGAATCGATGGTATCCAAAATACTGCAGCTTTTTCTATTGGAAAAAGATACGCCGTATATCCTCTATAGCTAAGCGAAATTTATCTATCCGGGAGTTTGCAAGCCCAGTGTTCGTGGTACAGTGGATAGTACACACTGGATGAGTTCCAACCACCTCGAATGCGGTAGTAGTGTACTAAATTCTTTCATAAGCAAGTTATGCGACGCCATTAAGTTATAGTAATATTTTTGACTGCTTTTTTTCAAATTAATTTCTCATTGCTTCTTTTTTTTTTGTTTAACGTGTGGGAAATGCCAGCGCATATCCGTCCTCGCGGGGGTAAGGACAGGTTATGTCGGACTTGCATACATTGTGTGTCAGTGCGTCAACACGTCGCACCGATGAATGGTGCTCCCCTACCATAATGGGGCCTTTGGGGTTGTTGGCGATCAGGATGGGGGTTCTCATCGCCTTCTAAACGATCCTGAGGAGGACAATGGCTAGACATGGTCTCCGGTCATTGAAGTAATACTTACGAGGCTGGTAGGGTCTGTATAAGCAGACCCCGGGACGAGCTATTCCAGCATAGCGTTAGCGAGGCCGCGGTTGTGTTCCGAACGGAGATCCCGTGACCTCGCCAAACGCCGAAGGCGACCACCGAGGGGGTTTTAGTGGGTAAAAATCTCCACATAACTCTGACTTCCTCTCAGGAGGCAGAGTATCTTTTCGAAGATTTCTCCCCCCAAACCAAAAAAAAAAGGACTTGCATACATACATACATATATATCACGCCTAGTTCCCAGTGGGGTAGGCAGAGACCATCTCTCTCCACTTGCTACGATCCTGGCACACCTCTCTCGCTTCCTCCACTTTCATAAGCGTCTTCATGCATGCTCGTCGGTTGCGAGAGCTTTTGACCCGGCCTTTCTTTATTACATCTACGATTTGATCGGAATATGTCCGCCTAGGTCGACCTGCACCGATTTTTCCAATCATTCTTACCTTGTACATTTCTTTCGTTAATCTTCTTTCATCCATTCTTTCGACATGGCCGAACCATCTAAGCATCCCTTTCTCTATCCTTGTCACTACATCTTCAACCACGCCGCACCGCTTCCTTATCACCGTTTCGCTTCCTTTTCACTCCAGTTATACTTCTTAGGCTTCTCATCTCCACAGCATTAATCCTACTTTCATGTTTCTTTTGCCATACCCAACATTCACAGTTACCATACATCAGTGTGGGGACGAACACGCCTCTATGCACAGTCAGTCGTCCGGCTATTCATAAAGTTATGAAGTGCCCCATTGACTTGATTCCCTTTTAAAAGTCTTCTTTCAATATCACCATCACACTTGCAATCTCTCGTAAACTGTGAACCCAGATATACAAATTCTTTCACTTGTTCCCTCAATCATAATGTCACAGTTTGTCATACATTCTTCTCTTTCAAAAACCATTACTTTCGTCTTGCTTACATTCACTTTCATTCCTTTGCTTGTTAAGGCACCATGCACCATGTCAACCATCGCTTGCAACTCCCTCTTCGATGATAATAATAAAACTTGATCATCGGCGTATAGGAGGTACTTGACGGTCAACTCATTCATTCTTAGTCCATACTCACTATCTTTCAAATCTTTCAAGCAATTGTCTAAAAATAAGTTAAATAGCTATGGCGAGGCCACACATCCCTGTCTAACACCCTTCTGGATGCTAAACCAGTCTGAGTAAGCACCGTTTATCCTGACACAAGCACTAGAACCCTCATAAAGTGATTTCAGTGCTCGTATCAGCATGCTGTTTACCCCATAAGCAGACAATATGGACCACAATTCATTCCTCACCACTCTGTCATAGGCTTTTTCCAAATCTACGAAAGCGCAATAGACCTTTTGGCTATGTGCCAAAGATTTTTCGGTTATGCTACGTAAGGAAAAGACCTGGTCCATGCATCCCATTCCACTTCTAAATCCTGCTTGTACATCCCAAATTTTCTCTTCAGTTTCATTCATCACTCTTTTAATCAGTATCTTTGCATACAGTTTGCCGACGACGCTCAGTAAGCTAATGCCACGATAGTTTTTACAGTCTTGCTGTGACCGTTTTCCTTTATATACTGGAACCATTACGGCTTTGCACCAGTCATCTGGCACTTTGCCGCTCCTCCAACAAAGGTTGAAAAGGTAATACAGCTAACTAGCTACTACGCCCTGTCCAGCTCGCGGCATCTCGACCGTAATCCTATCATATCCTGTAGCCTTACCCAACTTCATACTATTTTTTTCATTGCATCTAAAATCTCTTTCAAACAAATATTACTTTCATCCCCACTCTCAGTTTGACCCCTACCGGAGTTTGGCACATGAATATCCTCTTTCTCGAATAAACTTTCAAAATATTCCTTCCACCTCTTTAGGATACATTCTTCACCTGCCACAAAGCTTCCATTCTGGATTCTGATTTCGCCATGTGAGCTTGTATTATTAGCTCTGGCTATTCTTATGGACTTCCAGAAGAACTTAATGTACGTCCGGAAGTCATCAGATAACCTTCTTTCAAATTCATCTCTATCATTAATTTTCTTTCTTTCCACCACTTCCTTTGTTACGGTCTTACGTCTTTTATACTCATTCTTCGCATTTTGTACATTCTCTGTCGTTGCCTTGTCCATTCTATGATTGGCTTTTGCTGCCAACCAATCCTGCCATGCTTTCCTCTTTTCAGACACCGCCTTCCGAATTTTTGCACTTACAGTCTTCTACATACTTCCTTTACTTCTTTTACTCACACCACATAAATCAATGGCCGCATTCACAACTCCATCCTTGATCGACTTCCTTAACTCTTCAACCTCACACATTCTTTCTAATCTGTCAAACTTATCAATCAATTTACTCTTATACTTCTCTCTCATTTCATCATCTTGCAAAACCTCGACTTTCACTCTTTCTAGTACACTAATGGGTTCCCGAACATGATGCCGCCATCGCCTAAAGATCCCCCTTATTCGGCACAACACCAGGAAGTGATTAGTGTCGATGGCAGTGCCACGGTACACCCTGGTGTCTAGCACTTTCTTTCTCAATCTCTTATCGACCATTAAAAAATCAATCATACTTTCCTTGTTTCCTTCTTTTCTTGTGTACTTGTGGATCTTTTTGTGGTCAAACATTGTGTTTGTTACCACAAGATTCCACTCCAAGCAGACTCTTTCCATTTTCATTCACTCTTTCATCACCGAATTTCCCTAACACAGTTTCATATCCATCACGCTGCACTCCAACCCATCCATTAAAATCTCCAAGCATTACAATTCTTTCATTACGCTTACATTCATTCAGAATATCTTTCAGACTATGCCAAAACTCTTCCCTTTCGGTTTGGACTCTCGAGGACCGGTTCCATCCCGCATCTTGTGGAGCATATACCCCTATAATGAAGATGCGGGTAAGGCCAACCTTCAACCTCACCCACATGAGTCGAGGACTCACACAACCAAAGACAGTCACACATTCGTTCATTCTAGCAGAAAGCAGCACACCAACTCCTTGACAGCCTCTGCTGGTTTCAGGGACTCCTAACCAGTAGGCTGTGTAAGGTCCATGTATGGTGGTGTCACATCCTTTCCGCTTAGTTTCATTCACACATAGAATATAAATTCTTCTTTCCCTCATCATCTCACATATATCATCAATTTTATTTTTCATTCCTTCTCTAACATTCAAAGTAGCAAAGTGGCTATCGGCAGCCCACTTTTCGCTCCCCCGGGAGACGAGACGTGACGGGTTGCGAACCACGTCGTCGCCATTCTGGGACGAAAAGTATTTCATCATTAGCGTTCCCACGAGCAGCAAGGGAAAAAATCGTTGACCCAAACAGAGCCCCGCATGTTTGGGCAAGATTAACCTTATTCTGGGGTCACCCGATCCCAGGGCAATGGCACGCTAATCCCAGATTCGCCTCTGGACACGCAGCACTTGGGCACGGCCTACCACTGGCTTGGCGGAAGGGAAATGAGAAGGATTAGGTAGGGAGATGTGTAAAGTAAGGGAATACGGACTTTGGGAAGAGATTAACAATAAGAAGGAATACTACTGACCCGGAAAGTGTAGAAAGGAGTCAGGAGTAGCTCGGGAAGCCGGGGTCGCATTCCCGTTACTCAAAATAGTGCCAGACAGACGGCTGAGTACTCCGGACCGGACTTGCATCGACTAAAACCCTCACTTTCCACCTCTGTAAGGACATGTCTCTTGCAGTCGCGCGGGCAACGGATTCCTCCGAATCCGTCACTCAGAGGCCATGGGAGCCAAGAGAGAAAACTCTTCCGACTCACTGCGGCGGATCCGATCATGAGCTCCGCTGCTACTCGTTATATGGCGGCTCAGGATAGGGAGAGTGGCGCATCAGCGCTGCGGCACCGCTTAGTCGCACAGGGCACTCTCCCTCCGCGACATTACCTCGGTTGCAAAGGGCAGTACATGTTTGCCTCTGCAGCTCACCGGGACGCATGCGAAGTGAGCTCCCGGTGGAGTTCCGGGACTCTATCCAGGAGCGGTCGCCTCGGGCGGGCTCTAAACTGCGGGCCGGTCGGGTATGACCCTCTTCGCTTCACCGTGGGTGACCAAGGCACGGCTACTGAGTACCTCCGCCACGACAAGGCGGGAACCTGTTGGGGGTTTCTCTTTGCCCCTATGGTGTTAATATTATTATGAACTATTTGCAGGTCCGTACGTTCTATTTTCGGCTTAGGAATGGTTAATAGACAAGTATAATTGTTTAATTCTACACAATCCTTTATTTCAATAAACGCAGACTGTTGTCCTTTATTAGATAAATAATAATTAGTTTGTACTGTAACAATTTTGAAAATTAAATTTGCACTTTCGAGTACTCAAACAATATAATTTGATATCGAAATGTGAACTGCCGAAATTTAAATTAGTTTTGTGCGCAATACAAATGAAACTTTCACGTTAATTAAGATGAATTGATCTTATCTGTTATTATTTTGATGATAATGTTAATAATCCGTTTGTTGACCGTTTATTTACTTATCTTGCGAAACAGAAAAGGTATACAATTTTTTTTTGAAGCTTGAGGGTGGGTAAATGAGTTGATCTATCCTTATAAATGTGTTGATGTAACAAAGATGTTTAAAATAGACCTCTAATAATACCCTGTGCACAGTATTAACACCTTATTCTTTATTGATGCCAGTAGTGTGGAAACATTACTGTTTCAGGCTTGAAGGATGTTTTTTACCTTTTCTAATTTTCTCTATTATTATTCAGAGCTTCACCTTATCCTCTTATTTACAACATATGCACTACTGATTTATATACATTTTTTCTAACATTATTTCTACTTAAATATTTTTTTTACATTTTCTATACTTATGCTATCTAATTATGTAATATTCACAGAAATACACGGAATATTATTGTGTCCATATATATAAAGTAACATTTACTTATCCTTATTTCTATTGTTTACTATCTTATATATGTTTAAACAATAATTTACTAACTTACTTCTTACTGATTTATTTTTTATCATCTCGAAGAGGGCTGAAAGATGTTAATCTCTGTGAAAAACTATGGATTACAATATCTTTAATATTGAAATGAAGAGTTAACTAGAATTTACTTAAAAATGCTTGACTTCTTCTTGATAACGATGATGATGTTGAAAGTGTATAGTGACGAGAAATCGAAAATTTTACATGTGAAAATATTTGTAAAGGATTTTTTTTGTTTATCGAAAAATACGAGGGAAGTTTTATAGTAGTCGATTGATTTGTTTAGAAGATGAGAATACTTTGTTTTTAATAGGCACAACACAAAGGACTATCATCCTGCAAAATTTCTGCTAAAATTACAGTTGTACAATAAACAAACATATAACTATTGTCCTGCCATAAGTAAAGTTGCTATTGAAGATAATATAAAACGAAGGTATACTCTAGTTTTTGTTTACAAACATAAAAGACTGTTGTGTTGTGTTGTGCTAGTCGTAAGTAACGTGGTAAAAACAATTGAAAAAAAAGTGTTAAATAAATAAAGGTACATTGAAAAGCCGGGGCCCGTCGACCCACCTATACACTACAAGTCTTCACAAAAACAGCGGCTCCGGGGCCCACCTTTTTATGTCAATACGACTTCAAAGGGTCCTTTGATAGATAATTAGGCTACAAAGAGCTTGTCTAAGTTGAAATGCTTTTCACTTCGACAACAGAAATACTTAATTTTAAAAATATTTATATAGAAAAGTTACCGTTATTTTGCTTAAGTTACTGTTTGTTTTTCATTTAAGTTTTCCTTGTTAGTATACAGTTCTTGTGATTTAATATACTTAAGATTGA
Source organism: Troides aeacus (assembly GCA_033220335.2). NCBI lineage: Eukaryota > Metazoa > Arthropoda > Insecta > Lepidoptera > Papilionidae > Troides > Troides aeacus. Next base: position 939,620 of record CM067281.1, on the reverse strand, counting down.
CTTATAGAAGGTGACATATATTAGGGGGACCGGAAAGTAATGTCGTTTTCTTACGCTAAATACAAACACATACATTTTTAACGAGTCTTTATTTTTAATCAATGATGTATTCCCCATCATTGTCAATAACCTTTTGCCATCTAGTGAGTAAATTTTCAATCCCTGATCGATAAAAATTAATTGGTTTTTCGGCAAAATATCTAGAGATGGCATTTTGGATATCATCCAAATTTGCAAATGTTTTGCCACTTAAAAAGTGTTGCAGCGCTCGGAATAAGTGGAAATCCGATGGTGCAACATCGGGCGAATATGGTGGATGAGGCAGCACCTCCCACCCCAATTCATTAATTTTTTCTAGAGTTCGCCTTGCGCAGTGCGGTCTTGCATTGTCATGTTGGAGAATGACGCCTTTTCGGTTGACAATCGCTGGCCACTTTTCAATTAAAGATTGATTGACTCGCTGCAATTGTTCGCTGTAGAGGTCTGCAGTAACAGTTTCTCCAGGTTTCAGTAATTCAAAATGAACAATGCCGCGAATACTCCACCAAACACACAAAAGCGCTTTTTTGGGGTGTAAACCTGGCTTAGCAGTACTCCGAGGGATTTCATTTGGAGAGAGCCACTGCCTTTTGCGTTTTGGGTTATCATACAGGACCCATTTCTCATCTCCTGTGATCAAGCGATCAAAAAACGCTTCTGTGTTGTGTCGTTGAAGCAATAAGTTGCATGTGATTGATCGGTTAGCCTTATTCTGTTCGGACAGATTATGCGGGACCCAAACACCTGCTCTGCTTACTTTTCCAATCTGCTTCAAATGTTCTTGGATGGTCGACCAAGGTTTGTTGAGACTGTTTGACAATTCCTCGATCGTCTGACACGGATTTGCTTCCACTTCCGCCCTTAACACGTCGTTGTCTAACGCTGATGGTCTTCCTGATCGATACGAGTCGGAAAGATCAAAATTACCCGATTTGAACTTGGAAAACCACCTTTGGCATTTACGAATGTCCAGTGCATTTGGATAAACATCGCAAATGTTTTTGGTAGCAACTGTTGCGTTATTTCCCTTGCGAAACTCAAAGAGCATGCAATGCCGGATGTGTACCTCTTCTGGTATTTGGCTGGCCATTTTACCCAAAATTACAAAAAAAAATTGTAATTCAATTGTCTATAAGTAAAGAAATCACTATAACCTCACAATGTCTTTGGTACGCCTCTGAACAAAACAATGAGCTGACAAATGACAATCAAGTATTGGCATGCGCAGAAACGACATTACTTTCCGGTCCCCCTATTATAAATTATTTCTTTATATTATATTTAGTAAAAAAAAATATTTAAGGTGTTAATCGTCATTGTGGACAGCACCACATCGAGCACATTACCTTGAGTCATGTCTGTTATATAATATTGTTAAGTATCGTTACCCTAGTGATTTCATTAGCTACAGTGTCCTTCAATCCTGAACACAGTAATGTCTGCTCAGTACTGTTTATCGGCTGCAATAGGCGCTGCCGTAGTAAAGGGTGTCTGGCGGCAGATTTATATTTTATAAAACGAATATCTCAATAAGTTATAAACAGTGCGGGGGGAAGGTGGTGGTGTGGTGTCATTAGAATCACCGATCGTGCGGATTTCTTAGTCACGATGACGCAGTGGTGCAGTGGTGCAGTGGTCGGGTGAGCATCGCGCGTTCGCTATTGAAGCATTTTTCAAGAGTAACGATTCTTACGTACTCGCTCGCCGACAGTTTTGTTCACATTTCAATATTCGACGGATAGGCGATGGGCCGAGTGTGAATTTAATTCGTTCGTGGGTGGAGAGGTTCCGCGCAACTGCTTCGGCTATGAACACACCACGGCCAGGACCTAGTCGATCGTCAAGGACCCCCGAAAACATTGAACTGGTTGAACGCAGTTTACGTGAAAATGCAAGACTTTCGATACGGAAAAGGGCAGCTTCACTGGGACTTCCAAGAGCAATTGTGCATGAAATTTTGAAAAAAAATATGAAGTTACATCCTTTTAAAATTCAAATAATTCAAGAATTGAAAAAAAATGACTTTGCGTCACGCAAATTTTTTTGTGAAACCATGTTGGAGCGTTTTCACACTGTGAATTCCATTTTTTGGAGCGACGAGGCTCATTTTCATTTAAACGGACACGTAAACAAGAACAACACACAAAATTGCCGTTACTGGGCTCTAAGAACTCGCAATCCTCGACTGAAGCACCAAAAACCATTACATTGCCCAAGGGTAACTGTTTGGTGCGCTTTATCCACGAATGGGATAATCGGACCATTTTTTTTTGAAAATGCACGGGGCCAAGCGACGAATGTCAATGGTGAGAATTATCGGCTCATGATTTCGAATTTCTTTTTGCCGAACCTGTGAGCTCATTCATCATTCTCATCACACACGTGGTTTCAACAGGATGCGGTACAGGTGCAACCGCACACACGGCCAGAGCTTCGATGGATTTGTTGCGAGAAAATCTCCTTCAAAAACTGATTAGTCGCTTTGGGGACATCCCGTGGCCACCGAGGTCACCCGACCTAACTCCAATGGATTTTTTTTTTGTGGGGCTACCTCAAAGAGAGAGTTTACGCCAACAATCCGCGAACTGTTGTGGACTTAAAAGAAAATATTCGGCGAGAAATCAGCGCAATTGAACCAAGTTTACTGCAGCGTGTGGCACGGAATACGAGGCTCCGTTTCGAACAGTGTGTGTGTGTGTGTGCAACAGGATGGAAGACATTTGGATGACATTATCTTTAAATAAATGAAATCCGCATTTGTACTCTATCTTTTAATACTTTTAGTAAAATTATATGTCAAACATATTATTTTTTATTTAAATTTGAAAACATAAATCTGCCACCAGACACCCTGTACCTATATAGACGGTCTGTAGCAACACAGACCTACCAACAGTAAACTGTACCACCATTATAATCATCATCATTAGCCATCATTTTATTCCTCACTAATACATTTAGCGGATTGTGGTTAAACATTGAACAACGCTTATCCATTATCGCTGTTATATCTCTAATGTGACATGTAATACTTATGTGTCACACACGTATATAATTACACTGATTACATACATACATATACATTACTCCTTGTTCCCAGTGCGGTAGATAGGTATTGTTTGTAGTAGGGTAGGTAGTAGTTAATGTTAATATCATATATGTTGATGATATACTTGAAAGGAGTATGTAATTTTTTTTTGATGAACCGGTTTTAGGTCTCTGTTGCCGGAGACCGTCTAGGTAGGTACCATCGCAGTTCCGATATGAAAAGTGTTGTAGCTAATGAAATTACTAGGGTAACGAGTCTTAATATTTTATGTCCTAAAGCTACGAGCGCAATGTGGTGCAGTGAATACCATCCTAACTAGCGCTACGTTTTTATGGGCAGGCGTATAACTTACCATCGGATGAATTTCCCGTTCGTCGCGTCGCTTCGTAGAATAAAACGCCGCATCGAAAGATCTCAACTGGACTTAACATTGACTGAAACGAAACAAACAAGACCGCCGATGGAGCAGTAAAGTCCACGAGTGGCACCCGCGTACCGGTAGACGCAGTGTTGAGAGGCCTCCCACAAGGTGGACCGATGATCTGGTGAGAATTCCGGGAATCCACTGGATGCGAGCAACGCGGCACCGATCGATGTGGAGATCTTTGGGGTAGGCCTATGTCCAGCAGTGGGCGTCTATCGGCTGATGATGATGATATATTAAAACAAACAAGTATATAAAGTAACTGTTCACTGTTATTAGTTACATGGACTAATTTTCAGCAAATATTTAAGGAAATTTCTGTTTTAATATATTAATTATGAGCTGACGAGGAATTGGAGACGCTCGTGTTAATTATTGTCCGATAATTAAATCCACAAGGGCCGACGTCCGCTGCACTCTGCTGATGGGAGCACTTCGCCTGTGAAACCTCACATTTTAGGGGGAATTTAAACTATTATAAATAGACTTTATTAAAACAGATTTTTAGATGGTGTTGCGGATATTACCCAAATGGCTAGCTACCACCATCATTTTGTGAAGGTACCGCCATAGCAGCACCGTTGTTCCCAATACCAATATATAGAAGCCAAAGTTTTCTGGTCAAGGTTCATCTAACTTAATACTATGTAAAATTGAGGTCAAATATTAAGCTAACAATAGATAAAATTTCAATTATTCTTGTCTTCCGCTACAGGGGTGTAAGGGGTCCTGCAGAACAACTTACAGGGCCCAACCAATTGCTCGTGGTGCACTCTGTTAATCAACAGACGAGGCTCTGCTTCTCGCCAATTCGCATTGGGCAAGCGTGGTGGGAAATGACCTAAATCCGCCCATACCGACAATAATAAATGTATCACTTTGTTTGGTTAAAGAAAAGCCCTTTTTACCTAACTTCCGGTATCATCATAACACCCAATTTACGTCCGCACTATTGGGGCACAACCTCAATTAGACGGCGCTGGGCCATAGTAACCACGCGGGCCCAATGCGGATTGGTGACTTCACACATACCTTAGAATAAATTCTAAGTCATGTGCGGGTTTCCTCGCGATGTTTTCCTTCACCGTTTGTATCTCGCTGTTGTAACTAAAGTCCACAAATGTACATAACTTAAATATTAAAGTCATCGGTACATGCCGAGATTCGAACCCGCGACCAGCGCGGCCAGCGGCGAGCTATTTGCTACTTACTTTCGGTATGTATACCTTTTATTCTTTCAGCATAATTTTCACCTAGTTTAAAAGGTCTGTTTAAATTGACTTTTTGTGCTACAACTTACTACTACATAGTGGTAGTTGAAAGCCTGCGCTGCAAATGGAAATTTAAAATTACAGTAAAGTTTTTTTTAATTTAATAATTTCCCTACGTACGGTTCTGTTTTGCTTAACGTGAAATAATTTGGTTTTGATATTCAAACAGAAACAGAAATGTGACGAAATTTTAGTTTCATTCAGTTAGGTTGATACGGTTGATGCTGTAGGAGTTAAATAGTTTTCAATGCATCAGCTCATGACTACGTTGATGACTAAAATTCATTCGGTCTAGCTTTTAACAACGCGCCTAAAGCAGTTGCAATGTATTTTTAATAAGCTATTAATCGACAATTAACTGATGGCATGTCTCTGTTGCCGTAGCCAGTGTATCATGATACCGTCGCAGCTCCTAATTCCATAACCAAACAGTTGTATGCAGACGTTACAGTGTTCCGGTTTGAACGGTGATATTTTTAATGAAATTACAGCGGTAATGAGAGTCATCTTAAGACAAAGCGATGAGCACCTATGTAGTTCTGTGTATATCATATAAAATCCTAGCCTTACGTTATGGGCGTGTCAGTTACCATCGGCTCATTCGATTAGCTGATACTTTGTCTCCCATGAATTGATGGGTAGAAAACAGCAAAGCTATTAAGGCGAAGCTAATGAGGGAAGACATTTATATATTATATGAGAATTGTAGCTTGCTCATACACATTACAAGTAACTCGGGAATCAAACCAGCGACTGTAGTTGACTGTATATGTTTAGCGGCTGGGGTACGGAATCAGTTAATCATACAGTCTGTCTATATACTAATCTCTGCGCTGGTACTTTTCATATTTTTATTTTTTGGGGTGTGATGAAATGGATATCGTTTACTATCACTGAGAGCGCCTGTGGATATAGATCACTATTACCACATTGCTCGGGAAACAGAATATCTATTCTATATCTATTTATTTTTATACTGGCACCGAACAATTTTTAATAGAAGCGAACCAATTAAACTAAAAGCTCCGCCGTCGAAATTACTCGTAACGGCGCTTTGGTAACGCGGTAATTGTTGTCTGCAATTACCGATTGTTGCGGATCAGCAAACTGGACCGAGGATCGTTAATAATGGATCTCGGAACCGGGACCGGGATACCGGATAAACTTCGCTATTTCATTACATATTTACTAGAGAATTTCATATTAACCGGAATCGCGGGTAGTTTTTACGACTGGACCGAATATCTCGGACAGATCAGACGGGACAGACTGTGTACGAAATATTACACTGCACTGCAGTAAACGAGGATGCCTCATGAAATAATTACATTAAAACGGATGTTGGAATACTAAATGTCATGCGAAATGCATAAGAATATTACTTCCTCTAACTGGTGGTGTGATTTTAACTTTTACTCGTCACAGGTCTATATTTCCCGAGCCTATATACCAACACATCGCCTGTCTCTACCGCCATACAGTGATGTGAAAATTTTACTGTGTTCCAGTTTGAAGGGCGTTGTAGTCAGATTACTTAATGGGGTAGTAATACTTAACATCTTATGTCCCAAGGCGACGAGCACAATGCGCCTTGTTACGGGCGCGCGTATCATTTACTATCAGGTGAACATCCTGCTCGTCTCGTCGCTTCATTGAATATAAAAAAAAATATTATTAATTCAGGGGAAGATAAAAGCATGTCTGTGCTCAAAAGAAAATCATGGTTCAATTACTTAAAGCTCTTAACCGGACATGGTTCGCTAACGATCCCCAAATTAAGGGCCGCGGTTTCTAATGTTAAAATCGCCGTAATGGTTGCCAACCTACCTGAAGAAACGGTACATTAAAGGGGGGGATCCATCCCTTACTCCTCTGACGCAGTAGCTATGACCTTACCCGGAACATCCCTGTTTTCAGAATCACTACGTTAAGATGATTGGTGGTGGTAGCATTTTATTCGACTATGACTCAATCAAATCAAGATATTCTCCTGATGGTACGAGTAAGTGATCCGTCCAGCCATAAAAATGTGGCGTTAGTTAGGATGATATACACTACAGTACATTGCGTTTGACGTTTTATGAGAAAACATATCAAGTTCTGTGACTCAAATTTTACTACTGACTGTTGTGTGCTGGTTATCTGAGCTTGCTTTAATATTTTTTGTTTCCTGGTATACCGCCTTTGCTTTCTGGTCGTATTACCCTTGCAGCTTTCTTTGGGGAAGGAATTTTTTAATAGCCATTCTTAGCTGACCACTAAACTGCAGAAGCAATATCTCCACCAAATTTAAGTGGTTACGTCTAATAGTTTCGGAGATATCGTGGTGAGGCAATGAATCTCTGAATATATTTACATATATTAGTGATCTTGTAGAAAAATAAAAATCCTTAAGCCCGAAGTGTACTTTGTTAATTAACCTATTGTGTTACGAGGGTATGGTCACGATGAATACCAGCCTCAATTGATAGCTGATTCAGGTTCCGTCGTGCACGTATTATGTATTGTCATTGCAATCAGTTCAGCAGTATTGTACTCAGCTACTATTGATTCAGCGACTAAGATATAAGCTTGATTATCGATTCCCCTGTGAAGTTATAAATTTTTAATATGTGATTATTACTGGCAAAACCCTGTGTGGAGACGACGGGTTAGAATATAACCTTCCCTTAAACCACCCCCGGGTGTCGTAAACAGCGACTGGGTATAATTCCAGGCAAAATACAGCAGTTTTCTCTGTGGCTATAATCAAAACTTTCGAGTATAAAGGTTCGTATTTTATTAACTATTTTTAGGAACCTCAGAAGTCCTAGGTACACTGAGCACGTTAATAACAAGTATTTACTACATAAGTTTGATGATATTGATGAGTAAATGTGCAACTATTGAAACAAAAACTTCACACGTCACATGTTATGGGGAGCAGAAGAATCAGCAAGAATATAGGACATCGATCATCTAAACTAGAAGATACCAAGCTTCTATCGTTAGTATATCAAGTATGGTCTCTCTGCTGGTAATTTGCTACTTGCTTACGCAGCTAGTGCCTTGTATGGTGGAAATGGAGTTATGCATATTATTACTAACGACTCCAAACAGTAGTGTGTAGCTATAGTGTGTAAATACCTGTGTATTGAATTGGAGTAGGTTGTAGCTAGTGAAACTACTGAGGGTAGTGTCTTAAAAAATACTTTACTGCTTCACATTGTCATCACAGACTTCTTAATTTTGGATAATTTAAAAAAAAAGTTAAATTAAAGCCTAATGCTCACCGGAGCAGTAGCTTCGATCAGCACTGGTTTTTGGACTCTCCAAAAATATTTTGATTTAACATCATCTCATCCAAGGTACTCTCTCTATAAATCGCTTCACTCTTGTCAGAGTGGTCGTGGTTATGATGTTCCCGTTGGTTGGACAGAGAATAGTGCCCGCTTCACGACGTCTCGCCATCTCCGTCTGCTGTCCGTTAATCGGACATTATTACATCCAAGGTACATGAGCACAATATCGTATAATGTATATTATCCCAATTAGCACCACATTGTTACGGGCAGATGTATTACTTACCAATAGATGCTCAATGATGATGTGCCTTTCTATCCGTATCGTTTCATCAAATTAAATTTTATTTTAATGATTCTCTTTACATTAGCAGTGGATGTCTATCGGCTGATGATGATGATCAACCTCTTTATACTTTATACATTGTCTTGTTTACAGGATTATTAAGTGATTCGTTGCAATAAAGATGAACGGAACACTGCGGAAACACTGTAATGTAATATCGAAGGCTTCATTCCGGTCCAGTGTACGCGTACCCTAATATCGTTATTCAAGTCACATATTGGCTGTGGCGTTTCAAAAGCTCAAAGAGACTGCGATATTTATTTAGTGAAATTCCCACTTAACGGGGTGAAAAGGGTTCTCCGTGATGGCTCGGGATCCGTGGGTACACTCTTAACAGCGTATTTGGTAAATAGGTTTAGTAAACATTGGATGCAGACGTAAGCAAATACATAAAATGTCATTCAGAAATAGTATCGATATGCTCTCGATTTTCATCATCATCAGCCAACAGTCGTCCACTGCTGGACATAGCCTTTCCCAACGATCCCTACATTGTTCGATCCAACACTACCCCCAAGGAAACCAGGGGCCATCGTTTGTAGAGATTCATTTATGGGGTTTGAGCCATTTCCCTCTTCGCTGGCCCAATGATTATTAGTGGGATTTATTGTGTATATTCGTATAACCACAATAAGTAAGACTAAAGGTTAATTCCTTTATGAATTATTACGGTGATCTGCATCTCTTGTTGCTGTTGGATAAGAAAAAGTCGATACCAGATATTATTATACATCTATACTGTAGTCTTCGGCTATTAAGAACAGGACTAAAGTAAGCCCTGCCTGCCATCCGTACCCAGCGATCCGAGCGTCGGAGAAGAGATTATGCCCTTCTCCAATCCCCCTAACAGATGCTTAAGTGGCGGATACGAGGAAATCCGCTACCCAGTAATGTAAGCCTTAAGAAGGCGCATGTATTTCCCGCGCAGGACTGTCTTGAGTTTCCACAAGAAACCCGACCCAGTGGTCCCGCTGTTTCAGCCAAAGGCGCAGCGAGGAGACCGTGTGGTTTTAGTCAGTAAGAGTCTGGCATAACTTTATCTTTACAGCAATGGGAAAGTTTCCATGCAGAATTTCCTGACGAAACAAAAAGAATAGCGATGCTTGTCGTAGAAGACGACTAAAGAGGTTTTCAGGTTCGCGTGCTTTGAATGAGGATATCTTTATAGCTGACTAAGCGAGCAGGACGTGATATAATCATGTGTGTACTAGAATAGGAACGTGATGGGGAAATTACGTCCTTTCTTGATATGTATTGCGGGGAGGTATCGGTGTCATCCCTATAAGATGTCCAACGGTTGGGATTTAATAGATACAAATCCCAGATGTCTTATCCTTAGAAGCAGAGGATTTTTTGAAGATTTCCTCACCGACACCAAAACTAATAGCCATTACTACACTTACTACTTACACACGACAGTATAATAAAGATATATTCGCTTTAGTCTAAAGAATTTTACTACATTTTGTGTTTTGATGTTGTTTGAGGTTAACTTACATTTTTTTAGATGCAAGATGATTACGAACGAATTACATGTTTATGAACTGCTACCACCACCATCACTATCAGCCGATAAACGTCCACAGCTGGACATAGTTCTTCCCCAAAAATCCCGCGAGCAGTGAATCCAGTGACTTGTTATCATATTAAACTTGCTAAGGAGGTTCTCGTTTATTTCGTTTAAATAATAGATACATATTAACAACGAAACGTAAAACGAATTCACTTAGAATTTTGGTGAGTAAAATAACATGTTGGCCGCTTCCAAAGGGTCCGAAGCTATTTGAGTTTAATTTCCTTTCTTAATAGGCCACAAAGAGCGGAGAAAAAAACCCGTTCACAAAAAACTCATCTCGAGTAGAGGACTAAATGGCTTTTTAGTGAACATAGGACTGATAACGACAACCTCTAATTCATGTAAATAAAGTATGAAATATTTTCACTACCACCAATGTGAGCCGATAGACTTATATCGCTGGACATAGATTTCCCCCAAAGATCCTCACCCCATCCCCACATCGATCTCTCCTGTGCCGCCCGCATCACCGGGCACCAGGGGCCGCCGTTTGTAGGGTTTTATATGGGGGAATTTGAGCCATTACCCACCTGGCTGGCCCAATGCGGGTTGGTGGAAGCCAGAGTCTCGTTTGTTGATTAGCAGGGTGCACCGCGAACTGGTGAGGTTGGCATGAATCCCGTGAGTTGTCGTGCGGGATCCCTCACAAAAGTATGAATTATTTATTATATATAAACCAATCAACAAATAAAAACTCACAGAGCTAAATGAATGTTATAACAGTATTGACGATGATGGTGAAGATAAAAGAGCATCATTATAGTCGAAATACTGTTTACTGTTTAGCAGTTAGATTAAACATATTTCTGTGTGAACATTTTGATAAAGGTAACAGTATTGTTTTTTAATGTTTCAAGTATTTGTTTTATAAACGTAACAACACTAGAAAGATGTTGACCACCTAAAAAGCTCTAAACAATATGCCTGTCCATAATATGGAGGAGCTGGTTAGTATGTTTACATAGAAAGTTTATATTGTTTGAACTGAAAGACAGTAATGCTTTCATATTAAGTTTACTTACGGCGGTATTCATATACATGAAAAGACGGGGAGAAGCTGTAGTATATACTGTATTATGTTAGTAAGTTAAATGATAGTATAAAAATTGGTGATACGAAACAATTAATGAGCCAGTCGGCAATAAACAGTTATCCAATCATCAAATTAATATCCTATGTATTAAGGCGACGTGTGAAATGTGGTGCAGTGTACACCATCTTAACGAGCGACACATTGTTATGGGCAAGCGTATCAGTTACCACCAGAGCAACGTCCTGCTCGTTTCGTTGTATCATAAAAAAATGTTAGTTTTTCCTAAATTTTTAAGTCGAAGAAGACTCATTTTATCCTACGAGCGACGACACGTGCGACACGTCGATCTGATGAGCAATACAACAACGTGGCGCTAGTTAGGATGTTATACACTGCACCACATTGCGCTCGTCGCTTTGAGAGATAACACTTTAAGTACAGTTACCGCAATAATTTCATTAGTTACTGTTACTTTCAAACCGGATCACAGTACTGTTTGTCGGCTGCAATAGGAGCTGTGGTGGTACCTAACTGGAAGGTCTCCAGCAACAGAGACCTACCCCCAGTAATATTGTTATGTTAGTATTATTTATTGTAATTCCGATACTAAGCACGGTATTAAGCGAGTAAGTAGATTGCGGATTGGTTTCGTTAAACGAACTAAAATTAATATCTTGGTCGGAGTGCGCTGGCTCAGCGTTACTCGGCGGCTCGGCACCGGCGGCTCGGCACCGGGGGCTCGGCACCGGGGGCTCGTGACCGGGAATAAATTGAACTAATTAAATATTTGATTAATGTAAGCTTCATTAAATGTCACCTATAAATAAAGTTAATGTCATGTCTAGTTATTTCCAAGCTTACAATACTTTGCAGGGCGTTGTAGGTAATGAAATTACTACAGTAAATAGACTTAATATGTTATTTCTCAAAGCGATGAATACATCTTAACTGGCGTCAATTGTTATGGGCAAGGGTAGACCTGTGCCCCAACGGTGGGGACGTTAATTGGCTGTTAAAAAAAAAAAAAAACTGGTGGTGAAATTATACAAGTTGATAATTCCGGTTTTCTCTGCGAAACTATTATTTAAACGAAATGTACTATTTAGAGAAGTAATACATTACAGACAGACACATAGACACGCCCTTTAAAATGTTAGTACCGGCATACTTCGGGAGAAGAAAGAATAGAATTTTTTTTTTTATGAGTGTGAGCAAATCGGCGAAGAGTTCACCTGATGGAAAGTAATCACTGACGCCCATGAGCAGTAGCAACACTACACTATACTAATACTACGGCCGGTGGAAAGTAGCAGCAGGTATAATTCAGAACAGCTCCTCGGTACACTTCTCGTGATCCATTTTTGCTTAGTTTAAAAAATAACATACGGAGATAAAATTTGATTAGGTTATTATTTAATTAAGTTCAGATTCAGTGTACACAAGTTTTTTTAGACAAGAAAAAGAAATCCTTTTTTCAATAATACAGTATTCCTTTGTATCGTTGCGACAACGATATCGCTGTTGAAGGATATTCGTTACGAAAAGAATTTAATAGAAAAGCTATTCCGCTGCCGCAGATATGTCTTACAACACTGGGCAGGGGTTTTCATTGAATACGAACTAGTTTTTTTTTTTAATATTAGGTCAACTTGTGTACGAATGTTAATATCTATACACAAGAATATAAAAAAACATATATGTACTAAACAAAGAGAACTTAAGTTTATATAACTTGTTTAATTCATAATCGGAACAAATTTACTCACTTTGAGATTACTAAGTTATCAGATAAAGCTTAAACTACAATGGAACTTAAAAAACATTGATAATGTAACATTTTATCAACAGTTCACCTGATTGTAAGTGACACGCCTGCCCATAACAACGTGGCGCTAGTTAAGATGATACACACAGCACCACATTAAGTTCGTTGTCTTAAGACATAAGATAATAAGTCCCAATACTCCAGTAACTTCACTAGCTACTGCGCACTTCAAACCGGATCATAGTAATATTTGCATTGTACTGTTTGTCGGCTGCAACAGGTGCTGCGGTGGTACGTACCTAGACGGTATCCCGGAACAGAAACCTAGCACCAGTCGATTGCTAGTGATACTTTATTTAAGCATCTTATCTTCTAAGTAAAATTTTTAATACGACAGTAGATTCTAGCGAAAGTACAGATAACTTAGATTAAAAAATTATTCCTTTAACGATTCAATTTCGCAGCCTCTCTAAGCGTTATTAAACGTAACAGATTAATCTTCGGGACATAAAAAAAGGTTTCCGTTTGCGGCGGAAGAATAAGAAATCTTATTAATTGCTAAAACCATCCATTGCTTTATACAGCTTTTGTGTTATTTCAAAATTATATTACATATAAACATATACATACATAAATACATGATTTTTTTTATTTTTCGATGCGATGAGATGAGCTGAACGTTCACCTAATAATAAGTGATCCGCCCACCCATAGAACAATATAGATAATTTACTAGTAAGTTCTTTTTATGCAAATATTTTACCAGGCTTTGGTGTCTAGTCTATTTCCGGAGACTGTTTAGGTACCGCCGCAGCGGCTAGCGCAGCCGACAGGTAGCATTGTGCAAACGTCACTTTGTTCCGGTTTGAAGGGCGTTGTAGGTAGTGAAATTACTAAACATCTTACGTCTCAAGGCGACGAGCGCAATGTGGTGCTATACTATCGTAACTACCTCTATATTATTATCGGTGTATCACTTACTATCGAGTGAATGTCGTCTCGTGGCATAAAAAAAATTACTTAATGTTTAAATTAATACATGAATTTATAGAATATAACTTAAAAATAAAAATGATTATGATGTTACTTGCTAAAGTTATTAAATTTCGCGTACGAATGCTTAAAGCTTACTTAAAAGCATACCTCTTACTAGGCTTCATATTTGTCTTGCTATGTAAGCGATAAGTTAAGTTCTTGTTAAGTTATAGCAACACTGTATTGCTACGTTTCGTTCTCAACAAACATTTACCTTTCACTTCACGGTTCAAAACTCTAAGTTGCGTGTTTAAGTTGTTCCAAGTTGCCCTTTTAGTTTATTAGTCGTCTTACATGTACGTCAAAGTATTAGTTTTGCTAACTTTGACATAAATTTAAATAATTCTTGAGACTTAGAGTTAGTTCTTGGAAGCATATTGTATGTTTACTTCTTAACAGTAGAAAGAACATGGTGCAACTATGCAGTGTGTTACTGTCGTTGGGGAAAGTCTAGGTAGATACCACAGCAGCTCATATTTTTACTGCCAAATAGTAGTGTGCAAAAATTACTGAGTTCCAGTTTGAAGGGCGCTGTTGCAATTGGAATTGCTGTCCTAAAGAGGCTTCATCTAGTAGTGCTAAGTTATAGGCGAGTCTGTTATTAACACCGGAAGATCGTCTATCAAGTCTAGTGATTTCGTTTAACGATGCAGTAGTTCCAGACGGTGTCAGTGAGGTGTTCAACTAATTTGAATAACCGCTGTACCTCGCAGTTGTCGCGTTAATTAAACCAGAAACTGATTTAGAAGTAATGTATAATACAGAAGTTTGGATCCAGTTGGATTCTGGCAGCAGTTCGCCGAGAACATTTCACTGAACATTCAACTTAGTTTATCTATTCGCTTTGTTTAAATGTTGATGTAGACAACAAAGTAACGTTGTATCCCAGCAGGCGAGTAATAAAAATATATGAGAATGTTAAAAACAAACATATATAGAGTTTCTCGTTTCTAAATTGATTTTAGTCTCTTTTGAACCATTTTATGATATATCTCCTACTTTCCAATAAATTAAAGTTAGCTAATATCCAGTTGACTCCACGGTTGATACTTTGGTTTGTTCAATATTTTTCAGAGATAAAGGAGTTCAGCAAATTTCACGACTTTCATCCGGTCGCGGACATTAAGCAATGTTCGCTATCTTCGCGATCTGTAAGATTAAGTTAAATATCAATTACATAATGACAATGTATTAAGCGAGAAGACAAATGGAACGTTCATCTTATTGTAAGTGATAACTCAATAACTCAATCAATAAACTCATAACAACGTGGCACTAGTTAGGATAGCACCCTCTTTGCAATATAACTTTAACTCTTTCTAATTCCATTAACTCTTTGGCTCTGTGTGAATAGATAAATAAATTATAAATCGTTCTGAATAAACCTTACTTGATCAATTCAGCGTTTCTAAAGTGATATTATTTCTAAAACAGTATTTTCACATATCGCTGTGTAACTGAAATTTGTTTACTGCACGAACTGCGAGCGCCGTGCAGCACGGAGCAGAGCTATTGGATCTGAAACTTTTCAAATCAAAGGCAAAACTCGATCGGTATCGTTTGTCAGAAATCCACTGAGCGCTGTTAAATTGTTTGATAAACAAACGGCTTTAGAAACTCGCCCCGTGCTCTCTAAAGTTCGATTCCATATTCAATGCGCCCATGCGAACTGACACCCCCATTGTGTGCGTACAATAGTTTTTTTTTTATCAAAAAAAATCCTCATTCAGATTTAAATGGCGGGGTTTTATTTAATAGTCTTCCTATTGCAGTGGATATGTCCTTGCTGTTATACGGAAGTATTTGTTTCTTTTTCAAAGCAACATTTATCTCCGGCAATAAAGACCAGTAGGTCTTTATTGCCGGAGATAAATGTTTGATCCGTGAAATGAGAGATCCGTCAAAAGAGACGCACCGGTAGTAACCGGTGCGTCTCTTTTGACGGATCTCTTAGACCGTCTAGACAGGCACCACCGTAGCATCTTTTGCAGCCGACAAACTACAGTACTCAAACGTTACTGTGTTCAGGATTGAAGTGAGTTCTAGCTAGTAAAATTACTGGGATAATGAGACTTAACATCCTATGTCTTAAGGCGACGAGCGCAATATGGTGTTGAGTGTACACTCCACATCCTCAACGTTGTCATCAGGTAAATGTCCCGCTCGACACTTCGTTTCGTTGAATAAAAAAAAACTATATAATATAATAATTAATTACATAATTAGTAATAACATTAATCAATTACCCACTTGCTGTCTTACACGAAGATTCCTTTAAGTTTCATGAAATCATTCAAAATTAAATTTTTCAATACATGTTTAATAATCATATTTTAATTCCTGTTACTTTTCAAATTAATGTATTAGAGACCGGAAGAAAGGTTTTATAAAAGCATAAGGAGCGAGACTAGGCCACTTATGTTCTACGTTGTCCAAGTTCTGGTTAGCTGATGGCACGCGTACATGATAGCTGTTGCTCTTAAAGCGCGTCAGTATTCCTTGACAAGAAAAGTAAGCTCAGAACGAATCGAGCCCGCTCTTCATTATAAAATGGCCGCTATATAATTAGCGTTTAAACTATTTAAATATAACAAATATCTCGCACGGGCCTTAACAAGTTCCGCGGGCACTTCTCAAATTCGCCGGAGATTGCGAAAGTTTGAGAACAAAAAACCAATTAAACTTGTCCGCTCTCATCGCTCTGGCGTAAATTCTTTGACGTTAATCTCTTTGAATATAATTTTTAACATATACATATATAAACAATACAATAAAGCTGAAAAACTATCAAAATGTCGTACCCTAATCTTATATGTATTTCCAGAGGATGATGTCATATGTATATACTACCCGTAGTATAGAATTAGACCGCAAATGACTTTCTAAAGCAACCGTTACTATAGCAACCTCGTAAAAAATAACAAATAAAAATGTTTGCTAAAGATAAACAGAAATAAAATGATGAAGGATCTATGAAATTCAAAAGGTATATATCCTATAATCATTTACAAATCCATTTCCAAATATCCGTGGAATAAGTTAAAAACCGGAAATAAAAAATGTTCTAACGGTGAGAAATTTGTACTATGATGGTGATAACTGTTTAAGCGTTCATGAAATATGTAGCTTCGGGATCGGATAAATCTATGCGTTTTCTACCATAGATCTCTCCATCCCCTCCAAACCTTTGAACCAAAAAGGAGCGAGGATTTTATCTTGAGTTCATAATAAAAAATTAATCTAGTACGATGAACAGATAGTAGCGACATAGTTTTTTTTTTTTTTTTTTTATATTGTCACGCCTTTTTCCCAGTAGGGGTAGGCAGAGGTGAATGAACACCCACATTTCGCCAGATGTGATCAGATTAGGTCCCATGTAACAGGGGGCGAGCCTGTTGCCACTTTATTGGGGCCACCACACACACACACAAAGATGATTTCAGTGTGCGGGTTTTCCTCGTGATGTTTTCCTTCACCGTTTGTATCTCGCTGTTGTAACTAAAGTTCACAAATGTACATAACTTAAATATTAAGTCATTGGTACATGCTGAGGTTCGATCCCGCGACCTTCGGAATGAAAGCCGCACGCTCTAACCGTTAGGCCAGCGGGCTACTGACGACATAGTCTGCACAACAATTAGGTGTTAAACAATATGTTTACACAACACCACGATGCACCAATCTATTTTTAATACTATTCACACGTTTATGATTATTAAAGACTTTATTGAAAGCTCGCATAGTGATTTAGAGTATTGTGTGATTTAAACAGGTTTGTATGCTACAGTTTAGCGAAAGCTCTTTTAGTAGTGGGCAGTCCATAAAAATGGGTCTATACACAGTAAAGCTCGATTATCATCGTATCTTTCATGTAACTTACACGAGAGTGGGTACCAAAGAAATTAAGTTAGTCGGTCGGCCAGATGAATGGTCCATTGTACAGCCTACCTCGAATGTTACATTAAATTTACATACAAACGTAGTTTTAGTACTAAATTTGCGAGGGCATGGGTAATAACGCCAAATTATCACTAATATTTATGTACAAACACACATATTTCCAGTTGCCTGATCTAAATCTGATATTATACCATGCAACGTTCTGTACAAGGTAAAGCAAAAATATTTCGTTTATACCGCTCTGCTTAAAAACTGAATTACTATGAACTGAGCATTTCTTTCGAAGTATCCATAATTCAAACACAAAAATTGCTTATGTTAATATACTGATCCATATTTATAAGAGATTTCCACATATGTGGAGACTCATTACGTCACTCTGAAGCCCTAAGGCTTGGAGACTTGACATTTGATAGGAATATTCCTTTTGCTGAGTATAGC
This sequence comes from Troides aeacus, assembly GCA_033220335.2. Lineage (NCBI taxonomy): Eukaryota > Metazoa > Arthropoda > Insecta > Lepidoptera > Papilionidae > Troides > Troides aeacus. The sequence goes on along the minus strand of CM067281.1, from coordinate 921,460 downwards.
CCAGTTAAGCCAGCAAGGACCTAGAGAGAAGATAGTAGTTGGAAAGTTTAATACAACAAGTAAATCTAGAATTTGTAGTAGATCCGAGTATTATAAGAAAGGCGAAAGAAAACAGATTATTGTAGATAGATAGTACTCTTGCTAAGGATGAAAAATTATCGTATCGTTAAGAAAGCTCTAAAAATAAAAAAAATATCTCGGAACTCAGATTGGAGGCCGGCCTATTGGCCCTATACGCTGTGAACGACCATCGCGATCATCAAGCGCTTGACTGGACGAAGACAGCGTCTACAGTAACTAAAGGACCGTGGAATGGATTAATCACCATCAGCCGATAGATATCTCCTGCTGGACATGAACCTTCCCTAAAGATTCCCACTTCTAGCAGGGATTCATATAGGTGATATGGACCATTTCCCACCACGCTGGCCTAGTGTGGGTTGGTGGGAGGTGGGAGGTATTGATTCAATGACGACATGTTTTCTCTCAATAGGAACATGACTGATAACCTAATTAATTATATCTGTGAAGTCTTTTTGGAGAAATTTTCCTTTATTCGAAAGGATAGTTTTTCAATGTATATGTGTTTATTTGAACATGTTTATTTATCACCCCGGTGGTAATATAGGCGAATATAAAAAGAAATAAAAACCTTGATATACATTTCACAACTTCCACTATAAATACTTATAAATTCTTAAAACACTCCGTATTTTTTCTTCCCTTGCTTTTACAAATCGCAACTATTTCCTGAAGCTCTGAAGATAAATACTACTGTTCGTTTTAATCGCAAGAACTTAACTAAGAGTATTTCGAAACTAAGTGCCATCGCAATTAACTTAATTGCAATAATTAAATGGACTTTTAAGATAATCTTTATTACGCGGGCATTAAAAAATGTGAAGAGTTATCAGCAGGGTATATACAGTGTAATTTATTGTAAATATTTACTGTGAAGTGGGATGAACACGTTTTTGCTGATTGTAGTTCTTGCTTTCGTCCTTCAGCAGAGAGTTGGGGCTCTACGTGGTCCCGTACATATATAATCGATGTTCGCCAGCTCGTGCTTACAGAATGTAGTGGTATAATTACTTTGATTATTTTGTTAACAATATACGTAATCTCACGTGATGTATCCTAGTGTAGCTTACAATATCGCATCATCTCCTTTCGACGTTTGTTTACAGGAGCGAGGCTGCGGCTGCAGCAGGAGATGCGGTTTGTACGTACAGGAAATTGGTTTTGCGGGTTCCGTCTCATACAGACACAATGTGTGTCCGAGATAATTTTCGCCAACACAAATATAAACTTTCACTGCAACATTTATAATTTTAACATATACACCGGATATGAGTTAATTAGTAGTGTGCTTTTTTTTGTCTGACATTATTGAAGACCGTACAATTGATAGATATTTTCTACGATGTCTTTCATGTTTATGAGATCCAACAGCAATTAAAACTGGGTGAAATATAATCATCATTATTATCAGTCGATAGACGATGACGATGACGACATAGGTCCCCCCAAAAAATCTCTACGTTTGTGAGCGTTGATATGGTGGGTTTAGGGCCGTTTATCCACCATTCTAGCCTAATGCAATCATATTCTTACCTGAAGGGTAGGCAACACACTGGCGACCGTGGGCGGCGGTGAATCACTGACCATCAGGTGACCCGTCTTGCTCGTTTGCCTCTTAGATGTTATAAAAAAAAAATGCAGGTTGGCTGGAGCCAGAGCATCGTTTGCTGATTAGCAGGATGCACCGCGAGCAGGTGAGGTTGGCTTGGATCCCGTAAGTTGTCGCGTTATTCAATAGATTATAGAAAGAGCTTTAAAATTACCAATTTAATGTAACATGTCTTTAATAATATGATCATGATAATAAATCAGTAAAAAAGTATGAAAATAAGTAGCTCGCTGGCCTAACGGTTAGAGCGGGCGGCTTTCATTCCGAAGGTCGCGGGTTCGAACCTCGGCATGTACCAATGACTTTAATATTTAAGTTATGTACATTTGTGAACTTTAGTTACAACAGCGAAATATATTACAAACGGTGAAGGAGAACATCGCGAGGAAACCTGCACACTGACATCATCTTTGTGTGTGTGTGCGTGTGGTGGCCCCTATAAAGTGGCAACAGGCTCGTCCCCTGTTACATGGGACCTAATCTGACCACATCTGGCGTGGGTGTTTATTCACCTCTTCCTACCCCTACTGGGAAAAAGGCGTGACAATATAAAAAAAAAATAATGAATCTGATTAACATTCTGTAAAAACTGTTTTTACTCTAACTGATTGGCGAGGTCTATACCCTGAGTTAGATATTAACACAACATATAAATTCCATGAATTTTAATGCTACGGATTCAAGGTATATTTGAGCTCATGCAGAGCTCACCTATGTTCAGCAGTAGTCGTTACCTGGGTGATAATAAAGAATGATTACCTCGGGCGAGCAGACAGACACCAACTACCGACTAGACAAATTCCTTCATTCTTTATTTCTCCTAGTCAGCAGCATAACCAGGCCAGTGCCCAAGTCACGACACAAATTAAGTGCCAAATAAGCGACGTGTTCAAACAAACATGTCTATTAAAGACATTGTAAACAAGTTTGAGCTTGTTAGATGTTTACAGTGAACACGTCCGGTAATACTGCAAGTTTGCAACTTAGGTACGTTGCTGCTTTAAATTGTTCATAACATAAATTTGCTTTGCTATATTTTATAATTTGATTTGATGTTCATCATCATCAACTAATAGACGTCCACTACTGGTCATAAGCCTCCTCCAACGATCTCTACATACAGTCAGCATGACTCCGGTACCGATGGGCACTAGGGGCTGTCGTATGTGCGGTCATATGTGGGGATTTGGGCCATTGCGCACCACGCTGGCCCAATGCAGATTGGCGGCGTTTGATGTTACTTAGTACTTTATACAGAATATTAGCTCAATAATTATCTAAATATATAATAAAGAGTTTAGGTTTAGTATTTTATTTTCAAGCATCTACAACAGATAACAAAATATTTCGATTTAAATACTAAATAAATACTGCTGATCATTCCCGTACCATAGAGTACCGAGCATACTAATGGCATTGCCCTATCGGATGGCGAAGCAGATCTTTTGTGCCGTGTAGCTGTCGGCTCTATAGTCTCGGGTGGCTTCGGTTAGTTTTTTTTTTCAGAATATCTGGAAAAAGTTGTTCCCTATGACCGCAAAGGATCCAACGACCCTAAACGATTCAAATATCTAATCCGCACAAAGGCTCATACATATTCCGTTTGAGGTTCTCTGCGTGTTTGCAATAGCACCAGCAATACTCGAAGTACATAAAACATGATACATTATTGCTTAAAGTTAAACTTGTTCGAAAAATTTATTGTACTGAAAATGGTCAATCATCTGTAGCTGTAAAATTGAGGTTTATAGTGAGCGGTAGGTCTCAGGGTATTATTTAATAAAACTATGAGTTAGTCCCACAGTCTAACTCTAGTCTTGTAACACAAACAATTTACGATATAAAACAATAAATACAGTATGACGCGGGCGCACGCAACTCACACTTAAAACGGCAACAATTTTAATTATCTGTCAAAAGACGAATATAGATAATAAAAACTATGTATAGCGAGCGGGCAAACGGCCGCGAGAGTCACGTATAGGTCGGTTTGCTATAGGTTGTAATAAAATTCGTGTGTGAGGTTCCCGAAGCGGGTAAAAATAAAGAATTAAGTCGGAAATCGAGTAAATATTGGTCCATTTTGCGTTCCAAATAAAATGTCAGGACTGACGTTTAATTTGCATTTAGATCACGGAGCCAATGAGAAAACAAAGTGCGGGGCCATTTCTAAAATAACCCTTTCCCCCGCTCGTGATAATATTTTCCGTAGGGGGCTGCGGCGGCCCTGACGCGCTCACCCTTTTTTTCGATCGTAATTAAAGCGCTCAAGCGTTTTTATTGTAGTAGAACTTTATTTATATCTAACGTGCTTAACGACGCGTTACGGAGCTACGATGTTACGGACAGGTGCTACGGTGCAGGTGCTATTTGCTACGGACCCACACATACATGCTACTATACAAGGGAAAAGTTGAGAATCGCTCGGAATTTCTGTACGTAATAAGGGGTCCTGCACAACAACTCATGGGCCTAAGCCAACCTCATCGACTCGAGTTGCACCCTGTTAATCAACAAACGAGACTCTGGCTCCCACCAACCCGCATTGGGCCAGCGAGGTGGAAAATGGCCCAAATCCTACCATATGAACCCCTACATACGACAGCCTCTAATTAGCCGCAGTTCCGCAGTTCATGCTGACTGTATGGGGTGATCTTTGGGGAGGCTTATGTCCAGCAGTGGACGTTTATCGGCTGATGATAATGATAATGTACTTAATAAATATTTATATTAGGTCTTTACCTATGAAAATTGCAGTTTTGTATGAAAAAATTTAAACGAATATTTTTCATGTATTTTTTATTTGTATTAATCGAAGTAATCACATATGCACATAAATGCATCTTAGCAACGCAGTGACAGTTTATTGATGCCCTTCTTAAAGAAATCAGCTGGACGGGACGCAATAAATTCTTCAAAGGCATGTTGTAATGCCTCTCGGGTATTGAATTTTTTTCCACCAAGAAGTTATCCAAATTCTGGAAAAAGTAGTAGTCTGTAGGCGCAAGGTCTGGTTAGTAGGACGGATGACGGAGAGCTTCTAACCTCAGTTCTTGTTACTTGGAGACCGTCTGCTGTGCAGTATGAGGTCGCGCGTTGTCGTGAAGGAGCAGCGGAGACGAGCGATTGACCAATGCTGGTTGGGGATGTGCCAGCTTCTCCATCATTGTGTTCAGTTCTTCACAGTACACATCTGCAGTAATGCTCACTCCGTTTGGTAAGAAGCTGTGATGAATTACACCTGGCGCTAGACTAATGAACAGTGACCATCACTTTTGTAGGGGTAAGTTTTCGTATAGGGCATAGTTTAGGCGCTGAACCAGGATCCAACCAAATTGCTGAGCGCTTGCGGTTATCAAACAGATTCCATTTTTACATCGCAGGTAACAATGCGGTTCAAAATTCCTTCATTTGTGTGTCTGTTTAACAGTGCAAGGCACGTCTCGACGCGTACTTCGCGCTGGTGATCATTGAGTCATTGGGGCACCCATTTGTCAAGCTTTTTTACCTTGTTAATTTGACGCAAATGGATTAATATTGTTTTGACGTTTAACGTACCCATGTTGACGAAAAAGGTTGTAATGCGATACAAATGTAGCACTAATCAATAAACTAATGACTGCTTTTGTAAAAAGAATTCCATGTTATTAAAATAAAATTAATTTCAAATTAGAATTCTTAGCGAAACAAAATATTTTTTGATTTGTAACGGCCGGCACCGCCGAGCGGCAATGTCATAGGTAAAGACATATTATTATACATATTACAGACAGTGTACTAGTTTTGTGTATAATATAATGTTGTAGCTCTTTATTGGCGTTTTAGGTAAAAAAAAATCTTAGAACAGTTGATAACTTACATTATAGATGTTTGATATTTAACAATTACACATTTATCCAACAACAAAAGCGGAAAACCCCGAATCGGTGAAGTAGTTAACTACGATTTCGTTACTATTTTTTTGTGACGGAAAGTACAAACTTTGAATCGAGATGAATGGTGATAAATTTTAATATTTTAATATTTTACATCTAAAACGTGTACACAATTTTAGTCTAAATTATTTATTTGTACGTCACTAACATATTTTCTTGTAATACATTCCCGCTCCTTCGATAGCGCCCTGCAAAATATATACCTGAAATGTTCCAGGTCTTAAATTTTCCACGTCAGAGAATATATCGTGTGATATCTGAAATTTCACATGGACATGTCACAATTTCTCGTCTTGTGGAAATGTTTTCATACATTACCACAATTTCTCAGTACCCGTATTAAAGTATGATTGAGAAATACGACGATCGATGATATATATACATGAGAGGTTTCCATTATATAAAAGTAAGAGTCGTCAAATCCTTCATTATCATCATTATTTCAGCCTATTCCGCCGTGAATAACAGGCCCTCCAAATCTTTCAAAGTAGACATAATTCGATTAGGAATTATTTGTTTTGATGTATTTTATTTTATTTCAAAAGGGAAGGAGAATCTCATCTCCGCGTTCGTATTTTATTTTGGGTTTTTCTTAAGTACGGCGCCGCATATCTGTTAAGAGTGGACCGTTGTTAGGAGTTTCTGAATCCTTCTTACAAAAAAAAGTTAGAATCCCTTGTTTTTACTCTTTAAGTTGGTATGTTAATAATTAAAAAGAAAACCATATAGTACAATATATCATACATTGCTTTGGCATAAGAATTTATGATAAGACTTGTAAAGGTATTGAAGGATGCGAGATCTCTGGTGAAGGACAACACACGCAACAATATCATCACTATGTTGATAATCAGCAGAGCGATATAAAGTACAGAGCAAGTTACTAAGTATTACAACAGCATTACGAAGATCCAGAGAGGTCCAGTTGATAGACACAGTTGTACACACAGTGATAAGCTACTGTCTCGATTCTTGGCATTATGAAGATCTAGAGAGATCCGGTTGATGGACACAGTTGTATACTTAGTGATAAGCTACTGTTTCCATTTTTGGTATTATGAAAATCCAGAAAGATCCTGTTAATAGATACAATTACATACTTCTTAATGATTTTTGGCCGAAGGAAATGTACACAAAGATGTACGATCCTTATAAGGATTTGCCCTACGACAAACGATAGCGTGATCTATTGTTCATGGTGGCGCCATCTGTTGGGTTGTTTGAAAATTACTTGTTACAGACTGTTTGTATCATTTCCTATTTATTTCCTGTAAATATTCCTTGCTAGATTAAAAAATACTTTATACTACTTATGGACAATTTCGCTAATTCCCATAAAAGATTATTTTTTTCCAAACATGTTTAATTAAGGCCTCGTAAAGCAATCATAAACAAGATATAAATCTCGCAATTAGATTGAAACCTATTCAGTCGCAAATGTGCCTTAATAAAAACTTAACTTCATCGAGTCTAGACTGAAACTATTTAATTATCTGTCGCAAAGAGATAGAGGGAATGAGAGGGGAGAATTAAACAATGCCAAGTGCAAACTGCTGGGACAAAGAATTAATCATGCAAAGAGATTTCATCGCGATACATATAAGGTATCTGCTGTAAATTGGAAGAAACGAAAGTAATCATTAGAACTTTATAAGATTTTAAGAGGGGTGTAAGGGGTCCAAACAACTCACGGGGCTCAAGGCAACCTCACGTGCTCGTGGTGCGCCCTGCTAATCAACAAACGAGGCTATGGTTCCCATCAACCCGCATTGGGCCAGCGTGATGGGAAGCGGCCCAAATCCCCCCTATATTAACTACTCCTACGTATCGTAATTACGTTAAATAGTGTCTATTTCAAAAAGAGCGATTCTAATTTCTCAAGCGATTAGGTCAGTAAGTATATTTAATATTATAAACATTTCTATATTCTTTTATTTATTATAGATTTTATTATACCAGTAAAGGGGGTGGTTTGAAATAGCTCGCGTTCAATTTATGTTGTTTAAAAAACCAAATTGGAATGGAAATAAAACACGCATTTAAATTGACGGACTTAATTTCCCCTCTCTCCCGAAGGGCACGAATTCGGGCATCCCCCCATTCCGCACAGTGGGCAACGAGATTCCTAATTTGTCAACCCGCTCGGGGGTTACGCAATCAATTTGCTTAATTTTTATATTTATGATAATATTTTAAAAACATTGTCCGTTTATGGTTACAGACTTCTAAAAACGAGCTGTTCATCCCGCAAGTTAAATTAATTAAACATTGATAACCAATACTTACTATACAGTAGTGAAGTTATAATTGAAACAAGAATTTCCGGATTGTTTACAAGCTAGCGTTCCTATTGTCGTCAGAAAAAAATTGTCACGATACAATATCCTTACCAAGGCCCGTTAAACAGGATAATGGCTTCTCGAAAGGTATTATACAAGTCGATAAGGTCTTTAATGGATCAAGAAATGGAGAATTCACAATTCGCCGTGGGCACTTAATCTAAATAGACTTCATTATTGGAAGACGCCCATTCCATTTACTCCAGCTCCTCAGCCCGTTACTTTTTATTTGTGTTTAATTAGAAAATAGTATGAAAGAGTTTGTTAATTAGATATCGGATCTGTAAAAAAAACTCTACTCAATGAATCTTTATTACTGTAGTATTATCATCAGGTAAATGTACTCTCGTCTCCAAGTTTCGTAAATATGATTTTTGAAATCTTCGAAAGATCTGTTTCTGGGGAAAAGTCAGGGTTATGCGAGTTTCTTACTCACTAAAACCCCCTTCGTGCTCTGCATCAGTGCATTCGGAGAGGCTCCGGGATCACTTATAGTACGCACCGGTGTCTCTCTACACTTCGTGTTAGCCCGTCTTTGAGGAGGTGCCTGATCCTCCTAAGCTGAATTGCTGAGCCATACGCTGTCCCACGCAGGTTCGCTTATTGTGCGGTAAGAACCCTTACCCTTAAGGCCCGCGAAACTCCTAGACCCTTTTAGTCGCCTTCTACGACAGACAGTGTTTACCTTAGTCCTATTCTTACTAGCCCTAGACTACTGGGCTTGCCAGAGTTCGTGTAGGTACCAGCGTAGATCCTATTGCAGCTGATAAACAGTACTGTAACTAGTGAAATTACTGAGATAACAGAGACTTAAAATCTATGTCTAAAGACGACGAGTGCAGTCAATACCCTCTCAATTAGCGCCACATTGTTATGGGCGGGCGTATCACTCATCATGGGGTGAATTCTCACTCGGCTTGTCGCGTTGTTCAATAAAAAAAATAAGTACAACAGAAAGAAGCGGATCACATTTAATCATCATTATACTTACGATCGAAAGCAGTTCAGTGCACACCCATTTGCAATTCATATCGCGCATCATCCCGCCCGCATCGGAACTCATCGGCGGTGTTATTATGATAAAATGTATTATATTATTAAGAAATTAAAGCAAAAAAAAAAAAATACATAAATGATAAAAACTATAATCATAATCATCGTCATCGATCGATAGACATCAAAGGCCTCGCCCACAAATCTCCACATCGATCGGTGCCGTGTTGATCTAATCCAGTGGATTCCCGCGAGTCTTACCAGATCGTCGGTCCACCTTGTGGAAGGCCTCCCAATACTGTCTACCGGCACACGGGAGTAACTCGAGGACCTTACTGCGCCATCCGCCGCCGGTCCTTCGAATCGGTCCTACTGCCATCAATTTAGCAAAAACTATATATATATAATGTGGTGTACCCCTGCCGCCGTAGACCGTCTAGGTAGGTATCACCTCAGCTCCTACTGCTGACGACAGATAATACGGGGCAAAAATCAACGTGTCCGGATTTAGAGGGCGCTGAGACTGAACATCTAATGACCATCGATGCCTTGCATAAAAAAAAGTGACGAGCATAATTTAATGAAGCGTACATCATGATAACTAGCGCCACGTTTTTATGGATACATTACTTATCATATGATGAACATGTAGCTTGAATTCACTGGTGATAGGTCTTTCTTACTAGACAACGTCTAGGTAGGTACCACCGCAACTCCTTTTTATGTCGGCAAAATGCAGTGTTCAAATCTTACTGTGTTCCAGACGGGAGGAAGTTGTAGCTAATGAAATTACTGGAGAATTCAGTATATAACATTCTAACTAGCGCCACGTTGTCATGGATTGGCGTGTCACTTGCCATCAGGTGAGCGTCCCGTTGGTCACGTTGCGTCATTGGATAGAAAAAAATTACTATGACCCGATGGAAGCCCATTGATGGACCTAAGCCTTTCAAAACTTAGTGCTGTGTTGTCTATATAGAGTCGCCTTTACATCTGGTCTACCTCTTGGTTGATCTTCCATTACTATAAGTATCTGTACGCGAGGACTGTTTGAAGATCTGACTGCCAATCGTCATTCAATAATGTCAATATGCTCTGCCCATTGATACAAGTATTTTTTTTTAATTAAGAATCTCCTTGCGTGTGGTAGGTCAGGGCCTTTAGTAGCTTTACATTTACCATCAAATTTTATTTACTTCTTTCCAACTATTTTTAATCTTGATTCCATCTTATCTTTCACTCTTCGCTCTTATTTCATACTTCTTTTCTCTATCATTCTGCTCTTATTCCTTTGACGCGAGTATTGTACCCTCTTGGTTCAGACTTTAGTTCTGACTTTAGTTCTTGAACAGATCTCATTTTCGATGCATAATGTAATAGTCCACGCGATGACAAGGGTTTTACTATTTTACGCTGTTCACTGCTGGACTGTCTCCTGTAACATATTTCACGAAACACGGTGTTGTGCTGTTAGTTCAATGACTCTTCAATCTCTTGATGTCGTCTGTCCACCTAGTGAGGGTTCTGACAAGGTCCTTTGATTCTACGAGAAATGTGTCCTGTCCGTTACCTCTTCAGCCACGCTTCTATTAAAGGTATCTCGGTAAGCCTGACTCCTCGGCGGATATCCTCATTTCGGATTATAAAAAAGATATCGCTGCATAAAGTACATGATAACACCGCGCCGGTCGCATTTTAATTTGTACCGGATGCTCGTGTCGTTCGCAACGGAAATATTCAAACAAACCTATATGCGGAACTCGATCCGAATGTAAATATGATCCGTGAAAGAGAAATGAAAGTTTACTTCCCGTTGTGGCGGCTTTAATGCGAACCTTGTATCTGCACAATGGAGTACTGAAAAATAAGGATGATCGATGTGAGATGACAGTGAGATGGATAACTGAACCAAAAAAAGAGGTTTTATACTTTCAGTTTTTTTTATAATTCCTCCTGCGTGTGGTGGCTCAAAGCTTTTATATTAAATACTAGTACTTTTACCATCAGTCTTTAGTTTTCCATTTTTAACCTCATACTCATCATTCTTCTATCTTATCTATCATGCTCAGTTCTGCTTTCGCACTTCTTTCCTGCTTTCATTCTGTATCCTAATTCCATAGCTCTCGCAAATAAAGACTGCCGCTTTATACTTATTCATGTTTCCTGAAAAAGAAACTGAAAGACATGAAACCTGCCATTTTCTGCTCTTTTGACTTTGTTGTTTTTCCTTTTTCGATTTCTAGTTTCAGCTTTTTCTTACTCTATTTCTGCAGTATTTCTTTCTTTTATTACTGTTTAATTATAGTTTATGCTAATTTCACTTTTAATATTTTTCTTATTTATAACTAATTTGTTACTTTTAATTACTATAGCTATAGTTGTTTTGCAAAATCTCAGGAATACTTGGCGACTTTCGTCTTCACTCATCAGAGAGGCAATCACTTCCATATTTATCCGCTTTTCTAGCTCCATTATCAATCCGTGTAAGGGACTATGCTTGTAATTTGGCGTGTACTCGGAAATACAGCAGTGGGCAAACATTACTATTTTACTGTTTGGATGGAGTTGTAGCAAGTGACATGAGTGGTGTAACGAGATATAACATCTTTTGTTTCAAGGTGACGAGCTCAATTTAGTGCTGTGTATACCATCGTAAGTAGAACAATGTTGTTATGGTATAAATTGCGTTAAGTTTACCATCATGCTAGCGTGCTATTATAGTTTTTCCACATGTAAATCCATTCTGATCTAGTACTAACATTCCTAAGAGAACGGTGAGATAGGAATCGTTTATGGATCTCCTGGAGGTTTAGTTGCATATATTGTAAAAAGCTGTATGATTTATTTTGCTCTGTCATAAAGAATAAATCTTAGAGAGAAGTACGAGTACTACTGTAATATAAAGTTAAGAAGTACAGAAAATATTTACACTAATGTAGAGATTTATCATGATATTTCTGGATCTGTAAGGTCTGGAGACTTGACATTTCGTAGGAATATTTTTTTTGCCCAGTATGGGTCAGCTAAGAACGGGATTAACAAAATTCCTCCCCCAAACGGTGTTCCAGGGGTGTTACAGCCAGCAAAGCAGATCAGCTAGATTTTAACATAACTGTTGTTTTTGGTTCATGCTTCAATATGATGTTTATTAAGCTTGTAACGTGAGAGCTAAAAATTCATTTAGAAAAAGATGATTAAATCAAAAGAAATCTTCAACATCATCTCTTTAATATCTGTTTGATAAAATCTTATGTTAATATGTCTTTTCAATAACTCCATTCTCTACAATTTTAAAAGAAGAATGTATAGACATAAACACCTAAAATCGCATATCACGGATCTATGCATCATGACATTATTATTTTCCTCATCTTACTCCTGTACATGAATGTATGAATAAGAAATAGGTAATAGATGTGGTAGTAGATGGTTGAAGTCGTAAATACTTAACATATGAAGCAGACCGGAACTACATTCGCCGAAGAACCTTCCTCCCTCGCGCAAGAGATCCGTCTATATTCACAGTTAACTGATATCCTTCAGACACGAAGAGGCACCGCCAGAAGACCGTTTTAAAATGATTATATGTGGTTTCATCAATATTTGGAAACGAAAAGCTGAAAAGAGATTTGTCTTATAATTTAATTAATAAAGGATTTCCGTGTAATGTTATTCTATCCTTCTGATGAGGGTGTTGAAAAAGTCGTAGCCGGCAAATCCTTGATAACCATTTTAATTAAAGCTTATAAATAAATCATCTCGTCTTTTTGTTTATTGCTTCTTTAATTTTCCCTAAAAACAATGGTGGCTTAACCTATGTCCAGCTGTGGTCGTCTATCGGCTGATAACGACGATGATGATGACTGCTCAGCTTAGTACTAGTTGTTACTCATAGAAACAAAGTTTTTAATGCTAATTCATTAAACGAAAATTAAACGTTTTGAAGGTTATCCTTTTGTCTGTTAATTCTGAAGTAAACAATGTTAATAATCGGTCGTTATTAACAAATAGTTTTAATTGGGGTTTTTATAAACTAAAGCCTTTTTTTTTACTATCCAATTAGAACCTATTAAACTAAATCTAAAGATTCATTAAAGAGTTAGTATATTACGATGAAAAAGCTATAGAAATTTTAAATAATTATATATTAATAAAAATTTAACTCATGCTCTGACTATTAGATAAATCGTATTTAAAGCTTTCATAAATTTAAAAGTTTCACTTTTAAACACTGTCTTATCTCGAATAAAGCTGCGGGCGCTGTGGCAGCGCGGGCCTCTCCCACTGGGACTTAATACGTAGATATATTGCTTTGCACATGTTTATGATATAAACACTGCATCACTGAAGAGCACACAGTGGACCAGATAGACATGTCAACTTTTGTCTGCGCGTGAACATGCTGCACGTTAAGGAATTGTGTCTAGACGTTTCATAAAATTATAGCGGTTTTTAACTTTTAATGGAATTTACAGTATTGCTATAAATAATGATTATATATTGTAAAATAATTAGGTAAAGAATATTAATTTATAATAATAACGTAATAATAGTAAGAGCGTAAAGGGTCCCACACCACAACTCACGGGATCCTGGTCAACCTCACCTACTCGTGATGCACCCTTCTAATCAACGAACGAAGTTATGGCTCCCGCCAACCCGCATTGGGCCAGTGAGGTGGGAAATGACTCAAATTGACCTATATGAACTCCTACATACAACAGCTCCTAGTGCCCAGAGGGAGCGGAGGCCATGCTGTATGTGGAGGTCCTTCGGGGAGGCCTAGGTGCGTCGGTAGAAGTGTACCGGCTGATGCTGAATAATAATATGTAATGGTTAAGAATTTGGAGACAAGAAAACGTATAAATAGTACCTATTAGGGGGACCGGAAAGTAATGTCGTTTTCTTACGCTAAATACAAACACATACATTTTTAACGAGTCTTTATTTTTAATCAATGATGTATTCCCCATCATTGTCAATAACCTTTTGCCATCTAGTGAGTAAATTTTCAATCCCTGATCGATAAAAATTAATTGGTTTTTCGGCAAAATATCTAGAGATGGCATTTTGGATATCATCCAAATTTGCAAATGTTTTGCCACTTAAAAAGTGTTGCAGCGCTCGGAATAAGTGGAAATCCGATGGTGCAACATCGGGCGAATATGGTGGATGAGGCAGCACCTCCCACCCCAATTCATTAATTTTTTCTAGAGTTCGCCTTGCGCAGTGCGGTCTTGCATTGTCATGTTGGAGAATGACGCCTTTTCGGTTGACAATCGCTGGCCACTTTTCAATTAAAGATTGATTGACTCGCTGCAATTGTTCGCTGTAGAGGTCTGCAGTAACAGTTTCTCCAGGTTTCAGTAATTCAAAATGAACAATGCCGCGAATACTCCACCAAACACACAAAAGCGCTTTTTTGGGGTGTAAACCTGGCTTAGCAGTACTCCGAGGGATTTCATTTGGAGAGAGCCACTGCCTTTTGCGTTTTGGGTTATCATACAGGACCCATTTCTCATCTCCTGTGATCAAGCGATCAAAAAACGCTTCTGTGTTGTGTCGTTGAAGCAATAAGTTGCATGTGATTGATCGGTTAGCCTTATTCTGTTCGGACAGATTATGCGGGACCCAAACACCTGCTCTGCTTACTTTTCCAATCTGCTTCAAATGTTCTTGGATGGTCGACCAAGGTTTGTTGAGACTGTTTGACAATTCCTCGATCGTCTGACACGGATTTGCTTCCACTTCCGCCCTTAACACGTCGTTGTCTAACGCTGATGGTCTTCCTGATCGATACGAGTCGGAAAGATCAAAATTACCCGATTTGAACTTGGAAAACCACCTTTGGCATTTACGAATGTCCAGTGCATTTGGATAAACATCGCAAATGTTTTTGGTAGCAACTGTTGCGTTATTTCCCTTGCGAAACTCAAAGAGCATGCAATGCCGGATGTGTACCTCTTCTGGTATTTGGCTGGCCATTTTACCCAAAATTACAAAAAAAAATTGTAATTCAATTGTCTATAAGTAAAGAAATCACTATAACCTCACAATGTCTTTGGTACGCCTCTGAACAAAACAATGAGCTGACAAATGACAATCAAGTATTGGCATGCGCAGAAACGACATTACTTTCCGGTCCCCCTATTATTATAATATCTACTACAGGAATGATTCCTAAGCAGCTGTTAACTGCCGTGAAACGTTTTGGTCTTTCGAATAATACTTTTTTTTAAATGCAAAAAGCAGCGACTCTAAATACCTGTCGAATTGTTCATAATTTTTTACAAGATCACTCATTTATTCCAAGAAACCCCTATTAGTAAATGTAACCGGCTTTTAGCTGAGACTTTACAAAGAAAAAATAAAAATAAATAATAATTGTGGAACAATCTTATATTCTAGTTGTTGATATAATTTTTAAATCTAGCATACCGAGGCTCTCGTGTATGTATAGTTCGAATATAAATATTAATGAGAAGTGGTGCGGATTCGTTCCCCAATCATCCATAGAAGAGATCGTGATTAAACGGACGTACTTCAAGGCCAAAAGTTGTGATGAGCCTGTGACATTTACCAACTCGTACCTGATCTTATTGTTAAGTAAATAAATTTGATTGTCTTCTTAACAAAGAAAGCCCTGATGAGCAAAGGGCTATGAGAGCTTTTTATTTAAGTTAAGCTGTGTATGAAATCCTAAATTCTTCGTGGCACAAACGAAGCGGTTATCTGCTGTACTATAGGAAATTTTGTATAAATAATAATAAAAATGAAAAATTTAATTAAACAATAGAAGCGGATACATTAATTTCGACCACTGCAGCTCTCAGATTTTTAATAGCAGTTTAGGAGTAATTGAATAGTTGCGTAATTAGCACAGCGGTGGCGCTAAAGACAAGGTATGCTGTAAACAACTAAAAGCATTTCCCGCTTTGTACAACCTGCGGGTTGCTGCCTCCCTCTACCCCCCCAGCGCAATCACTTCAACTACCCGAATGCCAGGGCGCTGCTGAAATAAATTAAATCTTAATTTTGATTTATCACCCGGAATGGCGGACGAACAAATAACTTTTCTGTTAAGCATAAATTTAAACGTTGACGTAAGCTTTATTTGAAAAAGAAGTACCTAAAACCTGCGAAGTTGAGAAAAAGCCTATCAAGTCATATATTATATTGGGATGGTTTTTGTAAACAATGGATGAGGAGACAGATGAGGTAAGTATTTTGTATATAAAATTATATAGTACGTAAGAATAAGTATGCTGACTGCGCCAGGACAGGGCCGGCTAAGAGTTGAGAGAAAAACGCTATAGAGTAGAATACACTAGATTAAATTGCTTATTTTTTTTTATATCATCACGCTTTTTTCCCACTAGGGGTAGGCAGAGGTGAATAAACACCCACTTTTCGCTAGATGTGGTCAGATTAGGACCCATGTATCAGGGGGCAAGCCTGTTGCCAGTTTATTGGGGCCACCACCACACGCACACACACAAAAAGATGATGTCAGTGTGCGGGTTTCCTTACGATGTTTTCCTTCACCGTTTGTATCTCGTTGTTGTAACTCAAGTTCACAAATGTACATAACTTAAATATTAAAGTCATCGGTACATGCCGATATTCGATCCCGCGACCTTCGAAATGAAAGCCGCACGCTCTAATTATTTGGCCAGCGAGCTACTTAGCAAATATATAAAAAAAAAAATTATTGCATATTAGAGATAGCAAAAAAAAGAGATGCAAAGAGCATGTTGATCATAGGTCTTATTACTAAAATCTACCTCTTTTATACGTTTATCGGGACTTGATCGGAACTGAGCTAAAATACAGTACAGCTATAAAGAAAAAAAAAACAGGAAAATGGTTATAACTTTCATTCGTATTAAATTTTTTAGTGTCAAGTTATTATGTGATTTTTTTAATGTGTATGTACTTATTCGTCTGAAAGTTGAACTTTAGTATGCGCCGTATAAACGGTCTCCGCCCCCACGTAGACAAACAACCCTTGTAACTTTACGATTGCGGGTGAAAAAATTTGTGGTTATTTTGTTGCAAATTGTTAATTTTACCCTCACGTTCATTTTATTAGAGGATGAGTCGTTGACTTTATAACGACACCGGTTAAATGTTTATTAAAGCATTTTACGTAGCATGCGTAGCGCTACGACAGCGTACCGCTACGGCGTAAGAGTGTTACGCAGTCGTAGCTCTACTATGACGTAGTGCGAAGACAATGCTGTGCTACGATACCGAAATAGCGACAGTGGAAGCTTTTGGAGTGCTATATTATTGGATATTGAAAACTGTTACCCACACTAATAATAATTTCTCATCGATCTCAAGAATTTTGACATTACCACGTTATAGAAAATTATGCAGCTTAGCAGCAGCAGTATTTGGATTTAATTTCAATAGGTATCCATTAATGAGGTTATATAAAAATTTATTAATACTAGTGTATATCATCCCAGCGACCGGGGGAACGTACCGCTCGTCACTTCGCTTTGGTGAATAACAGAAAAATAGATATCTATAACGTTTCCATAATCGCATTACATGTAACGAAATTGTGGCGTCGGGAAGTGACGACCCCACCGCCCATTTGCTGAAGTGTATATGACGATTGAGTACATTTACACTTCATCAAATGCAATCAGTCAACCGAACGATGGCGGTATATCCATCCAAGGAAGCGGAGGGAAATCCCGGACGTGGGACGGGCAGCAGCGTTTCACGATAGGGCCTCCGTAACTGCGATCGCCAAGCCGCCTGCCAAGCGTGGCGATTACGGCAATTCCCCCCTAAGATGAGATCCCAAAATAAAAAACGGCCCCTAGTCCCCGGCGGCCCCGCTATTCCTGGCTACGGTAGCGGTCACGGTAACGGCGGGGCAAGGGGTGCGAAGAATCTCCGGAAGCGGCCAGGCTACCAAAACCAACAACATCTGGCCCTGGCAACACTCAACACGCGTACACTGCGGACCGACGAGAAGATAATTGAGCTGGAGGAGGAATTGAGCAGGTTAAGATGGGATATAGTAGGGTTATCCGAAGTCCGAAGAGAGGGAGAGGACACGATAACTCTTAAATCAGGCAACCTGCTCTATTTCCGGGAGGGCGACCAGCAGTCCCAGGGTGGCGTCGGGTTTATCGTCCGCAAGTCTCTTGTGAATAACGTTGTCGACATCGTTAGTGTGTCAGCAAGGGTAGCGTACCTGATACTCAGAGTTACCAAACGTTACTCGCTGAAGGTCATACAGGTATACGCACCGACTACGGCACACTCTGATGACGAGGTGGTAACTGTGTCTGAAGATATTTCTAAAGCCATACACAGTTCCAAAACTCAGTACACCATTGTCATGGGAGACTTTAATGCAAAACTAGGACAGCGAAGTAGTGGAGAACTGAAAGTGGGGCAATTTGGATATGGACAGAGAAATCCACGAGGCCAAATGCTCGCCGACTTCATGGAGAAGGAGGGCCTCTATATAATGAACTCCTTCTTCAAGAAGCGGGCCAGCCGCAAGTAGACGTGGATTAGTCCTGATGGAGCTACTAAAAATGAGATAGACTTCATCATGTCGACGAAGAGGCAGATATTCAAGGATGTCTCAGTGATCAATGCTCTAAAAATGGGCAGCGATCACCGAATCGTGAGAGGCATTTTGAATATCAACATAAAGCTCGAACGATTTCGACTGGTGAAGTCCACGCTCCGGCCAGCGCCCATCCAACTCCAAAACCCCGAGAGCTTTCAGCTTGAACTACGAAATCGCTTTGCATCCTTAGGCGAGTGCATTGATGTGGACGATTACAACACCAGGTTCGTAGATGCTGTCCGTACGGCAGGACTTAAGATTTTTAAAGTCCCCCGTACCAGAAAGAAGAAGCCGATCTCTGACCACACATTAAACCTCATGACCGAAAGACGAGAACTGGTCCTGAAGTCTCCTGAAGATGCCACCAAATATCGGCAGCTGAATAGGCAGGTCTCTAAGTCTCTGACTCGCGACATACGCCGATTTAATACTGACAGTGTTAAAGAGGCAATAGAGCGGAACAAAGGCTCTAAAGTATTCGCACGAGATCTGTCTATCGGGCAAAGCCGGTTGACATGGCTGAAGACAGAGGACGGCAGGATCGTATCGTCAAGGGCCGAGGTTCTGGAGGAGATTGAGCGGTTCTATGGACAGCTGTACACGACTACATGTTCTCCTGGTGGACTAGCATCAGATCCAAGAGCTAGTCTAGCCCGACACTACTCTGAAGATATCCCGGTTGTCAGCCTACACGAGATTAGTGTGGCTCTGAATCAGCTTAAAGGCAACAGGGCACCTGGTGATGACGAAATAACAGCTGAACTTCTGAGAGCTGGTGGAAAGCCGATCCTCGAAGTCCTGCAGAAGTTGTTTAATTCCGTCATACTAGAAGGCCGATCGCCTCGAGCATGGCACGGAGGTGTGGTGGTGCTTTTCTTCAAGAAGGGAGATAAAACCCAGTTGAAGAATTATAGACCCATCTCACTTTTGAGTCATGTCTACAAGTTGTTTTCCAGAGTCATCACGAATCGTCTCACAATCAGGCTCGACGACTTCCAGCCTCCCGAACAAGCTGGATTCCGTAAAGGCTACAGCACCATAGACCACATTCATACGCTGCGGCAGGTTATACAGAAGTCCCATGAGTATAACCAGCCCCTATGCTTAGCGTTTGTGGACTATGAGAAAGCCTTCGATTCGATTGAGATATGGGCCGTGTTGCAGGCCCTCCAACGGTGCCAAATAGACCACCGGTACGTCGATGTTCTAAGGTGCTTGTACGAGAACGCCACCATGTCAGTCCGCCTCGAAGACCAGAGCTCGAAACCGATACGATTGCAGCGTGGAGTAAGACAGGGAGACATCATATCTCCGAAACTGTTCACCGCTGCATTGGAAGATGTCTTCAAGCTTCTGGATTGGAGAGGATATGGCATCAATATCAACGGCGAGTACATCACGCACCTTAGATTTGCCGACGATATCGTGGTTTTGGCAAAGACCATGGAGGACATCAACACAATGCTCGATGATCTTTGTAGAGTTTCACAACGAGTGGGTCTTAAAATGAATATGGACAAGACCAAAATCATGGCAAATGTCCATATTGTACCCACTCCAATAACAGTTGGAAGCTCTACACTTGAAGTTGTTGACAGATATGTCTACCTCGGACATACAATCCAACTAGGTAGGTCCAACTTCAAGAAAGAGATCTCTCGTCGAATCCAACTCGGATGGGCAGCATTCGGGAAGCTAAGACATATCTTCTCGTCCAATATACCGCAGTGTCTCAAGACAAAAGTCTTTGACCAGTGTGTGTTGCCAGCGATGACATACGGAGCAGAGACGTGGCCGCTTACTGTGGGCCTTGTCCGCAAGCTTAAGATTGCCGAGAGGGCGATGGAGCGAGCTATGCTCGGAGTTTCCCTGCGAGATCGAATCAGAAATGAGGAGATCCGCAGGAGAACCAAGGTCACCGACATAGCTCGAAGGGTCGCCGTCGCAAAGTGGCAATGGGCAGGGCACATAGCTCGCAGAACCGACGGCCGTTGGGGCAGAAAGGTTCTCGAGTGGCGGCCACGTACCGGAAGACGTAGCGTGGGCAGACCCCCCACAAGGTGGACCGACGACCTGGTCAAGGTCGCTGGCAACCATTGGATGCGGGTGGCCCAGGACCGGTCTAAGTGGAAATCTTTGGGGGAGGCCTTTGTCCAGCAGTGGACGTCTTCCGGCTGATTGGATTGGATTGGATTGGAGGTATCCATTTTCCAAATACTTTAATCCCTTGAAGAGGAATATTTTGGACGTCTTGTTTATGAAATTCGTTTCTATAATTTGATTATTTATCAAATTGAACGATTACTATATACATAATTATATAAACTAAAATGTGAAATAATGTTTACAAATGTGTACAATAATTTGGTTTTTACAGCGAATGTTGTGGTATTAACTTGGAAGGATTGTTTAATGAACAATTATATCAATAAGTTTTCGAAGGACCCAACAGATGGCGCAAACATTAACAATAGACCACGCTATCGTTTATCGTAGCGCCAATAAATCATTACGCAGTATACAATTAAATCCATTTACTGGATATTTTTGGATTTCTATAATGCCAGGACTTAAGTTAGTAAGTCGTTACGGAGTATCCAACTATATCCATAAACTGGTTCTCTCTTGATCTTCTTAATACTGTTGTCCTTAGTAACTTGCCTCTATACTTTAAATCACTCTGCTCATTATCAACATAGTGATTAATATTGCTGAGTGCGTTGTCATTCACCAGAGACCTCACACCTTAATACACAATGTCATTAAGTTAAAGACACAACTTAGAGTAACTATGAGCATCTCCATTCATTTCATCATCTAATTTATTGCAGTTGAAATCTTAATTTTGTGAACATATATTTGTAAAACGATTTATGATATACTACGATCCCATAATATGTTTCTTTTATTGTTTCATTTTAGGAAATTACTAAGAACAAAATTGAGGTCTGCGGAGCTTTTGAAGGCAGCAACTGCGAGGGGATCGCGAATCAAGCGGTTCTTGTATATAATACAACAAAAGCGAAGACGTGAAGTGGAGGACCACTCGACGGTAAATACACCGTCTTACCAAAACCATAAATTTTATATAGTCTTATACACCGCTCGTTGCTGTGTGCCGCGTTCAATATGTACCTTTGTGGTAGATAAGTGCTTGCTTTTTAATTTTGAAGTCTCTGATTCGATTCCGGTGTCACATACTGTGGTGTAAAGCTAGTTGAATCTGCTACTGTAATTCCACCGCTGTAACAGGGGTGTTGTGTTGTGACAGCTTGTACAGGCATGCTTTACCATTCACGACTTTTAAAGTAAAGAAGCATTTGTAATTATAATTCTAGTGATGAAAAAATTATCTTGAACTCTAATGTCACTGCCTTTTTAATTTATCATCATCATCATAATCATCAGCGGCTAGACGTCCACGACATAGGCTTCCCCCAAAGATCTCCACATCGATTGATCCTGTGCTGCCCGCAAAACCCCCAGATATTATGAATCCTCGTCTATTGAGGCATATTGGAGGGATTTGGATTATTTTCCAACATGCTAGGTCAATGCGGATAGGTGGAAGCTAGAGCCTCGATTGTTGATTATCAAGGTGCGCCAGAGCAGGTGAGACTGGTTTGGGTCCCTTAAGTTGTTATGCGGGACACCTTATACCCCTTTAGTTACAAAAGACTATTTACGTAAAACATTAACTTTTTATTTAATAGTTGCTTACGTAACTTAATTGAGTGTATTAACAATAGAAGTGTGTCAACGAAGCTGTAGAAGGAAGCTAATGGGTTCAAGAGCTTTCGGGCTTGAGGTTCAAGTTGTCTAAGAGCCTGTTCAACCGATCAATCGGGATTTCAAGTCTAGGAATAGAAAGAAACTTTTGTTACGTGAATGCCTTTCAAGTTAGTTTCATAGATTAATTAATATAAAAGTAATGACTACAGTACTTCATGTTGAAGTAAAATGTAATTTTTTTATGTAATCAAGCGACGAGTCGAGTGGTACGATCTCTCGATGGTAAGTGATACGCCTGCCCAGAAAAACGTGGCGCTAATTAGGACGATATATAAAGCACCAAATTGCGATTGTCGCCTGGGACATAAGATGTTGAATCTCGTTACTCCAGTAACTACACTAGCCACAGCACCCTTCAAACCGGAACACAGTAATATTTGCACATTACTGTCTTCCGGTACAACACAGGCTCTGCGGTGCTCCAGCAACAGAGACCACACCTAGCCGCAGTGTTCAGTTTAAGTCAATACTATGTAGATCGGACCGAAAATAATAATCAAAAGGAAATAATTATGACATCAAAGTACCTTTGACCTCACTCCACCCTGTAATCGTGATCGGATGCTGTAAAACGTTCAAGAGGTATTCATAAAATAAGAAGATTTTTTCACGCATAATTTTTTTT
This sequence comes from Troides aeacus, assembly GCA_033220335.2. Classification (NCBI taxonomy): domain Eukaryota; kingdom Metazoa; phylum Arthropoda; class Insecta; order Lepidoptera; family Papilionidae; genus Troides; species Troides aeacus. Next base: position 898,482 of record CM067281.1, on the reverse strand, counting down.
TGCATATCCAGCAAAGTAATTTTCATCATCATCAGCCGATAGACGTTCACTGCTGGACGTAAGCCTCCTCCAAATATCCCCACATCGATCGTTCTTCCGCTGCCTACATCGCCGGGCACTAGAGGCCATAGTTTTTCAGGTGGGGGGATTTGGGCCATTTCCCACCACGCTGGGCCAATGCGAGTTTGTGGGTCCAAGAGCCTCGTTCGATGATTAGCATTGTGCACCACGAGCTGGTGAGGTTGGCTTGGATAATAATAATGGGCTTATTAAATCCACGACGCCGTGATAAGTTACCTTGACATATTTCAGCTTAAAAAATTACCTTAAAGGTTAAAGTAAGAATAAATCGAAAGCCTAGATAACTTTGCTTCGCTTTTAAACTTTAAACTAGCAATAAGACGGCGTGAATGAAACGATGCGGAATGGGAAAGGAAGGGGGTAATTTTTTTTCGTTCTTTCAGAATTTCCTCCCTGAATGTAAGAGTTCACAACCTTTTAGAAACAGTTACTAATTTACGTTAAAATTCTGCGTCGCCGCGCGGGAACGTTCAGCGCCACTGTCCGGACTTCAGTGCCTCGCCGTCCACCGTCGAGGGTGGAGGGTTTCCGCCGCGCCTCCCGCCACTCCTCTACACCCCAACAACTATTACGATGTGTTAAATATTATTTAAACCGCGCTCTATGTGCAGTGCTTCAGTGCAGTTAACTCAGTGATATCCGGTTTGTTATTTGAAGCACAAATATTATACGAAAAACAACAACAGGTCAGTTATATTACATTACGTTAAAATATATATACTATTTCCTTTATTTATGGAATTAAAAACTACAGATCTAGTATTGTTAAATGAATACTACAATATGATTAATTCAGCGTTTCATGTACACGCTCGTCAAATGAAATTTTTTATGTTTAATATAAAAAGCTTAAGGATAATACTTAATGATGGATTATGTAAAGTTGTACTAAGTAAAAAACGTAGGTAATAACTTAGTATCTACAATACAAGAATTATATATTTTTTTGCTATGAACTCGCATTATTTTTGTACAAGACATATATAAAATCGCATGTGGATTCAATAACTGTATTTTAATCTGTATTAGTATAAAAAAACCCATTAAACTTGTTGCTGTTTCTATATTGATTTTTTTACTAAATTATTGGTGTCAGAGTTTTGGTGATAGATTTCTGTTATGAGACCAGGTAGGTAGGTACATCATCTAAAGTCATGGTTGAGGAATATCAGGGAATGGACTGGCATACTGGCACGTCCGTATTGTTCCGCCGAACCAGAGACAGTAAGGACTGCACCACGCTGATCGACAACCTTCACTAGTTGGAGAGGCACTTTAAGAAGAAGAAGGTACCATCGCAGCATAATGCAGCCGACAGTACTGTGTAGACATTACCGTGTTCCGGTTTGCAGGGCGCTGTAGCTAGTGTGATTACTGGGGTAACGAGACTCAACTCAACGTCTTGTCTCACGGCGAAGAGCGCAATGTCATGCAATGTATACCTTTATAACTAGAGTCATGTTGTTATAGACGGGCGTATCACTTACCATCCGGTGAACGTCCCGCTCGTCTCCTCGATTAAAGAAATAAAAAAAAAAAGTTAGATCAGTCGGCGCATATTAATTACTATCAAAATATTTGATTAAGCGGTGTAGAAATTACCTTGCTTCTTATAACTTATAAAATTGATGACATCCTCCTCCATGGAAAAATTTTCATCATCAGAAATTGATGTAATACAAGCTTTCCAGGATATGTAAATCTACTTCTCTTTTAGCTGGAAGCTCAGCAGAAGCTCAACAGTGATAAGAGGACTGTTAATGTATTCTATTTTATCTTCTGGATATAATTTCGAAGAGATTTAGTTCCTGCCGTTTAAATGTCAGATAGGAAAGGATTTTACAAAATTCATTTCCCTAAGGGAGCTGAGAGGGTGATGCGGTCAGCAAAAGGGGAAGGGGAACAGCTAGTATATATATGTGTGTGTGTACATATATATATATATATATATAGTTGGTATAAAGCGATCAGAACGTAAACATATTCAGTACATGTTTGTTTGTTCTGTTTAACGATCATATCGTGAGCTGCCGATCGGATAAAGCGTAGCGCTGTTAATTAATTGTGCTTAATGGATTGGCGCTGTGACGAGCTGATCTGAGCCTGTACATCTTTATGTTGAAATCCTGATGTACTTTAACTAATTTTGATCCAGTTCTCGCTTTGTTTGAAAGGTAAATATCGATAGTGATCTTAACTACGGTTAACAGGTGGTCAGAGTCTATTGTCCGTCCAGGTATCATCGCAGTTCCTATTCCTGCCGTCGAATAGTACTATTCAAATATTATTATTTTTTTTTATACAATTAAGCGACGAGACCAACGGCACTTTCACCTGAAAGTAAGTTATACGCCCGCTCTTAAACAACGCAGCGCTAGTTAAGATGGTATGCGCTGTACCGCATTTCACTCGTCGCCTCAAACATAAGATGTTGACTCTAGTTACCCAAGTAATTACACTAGCTACAGTGCCTTTCAAACCGGAATACAATCATCTTAACATCCACTATGGGTAGGTGTATTAATTACTATCAGGCGAACGTCTTACTGGCAAGACTGTCACTAGAATTGAATATATCAAAAATGATTGCTTTTTCAGTTTCGCAGCAGCAATCTTCATACGTGAATGGATGACAAGGAAGACGGTGTATAAACACTCTGCGGTAATGAATACCTTTTCACTAAATGCAGATTTGTTGTATAAATCACAATGACAGCCTGGAAGCGTGTCAGTAGATCACACTGAAGATTAAGTGTGTTGCATTTAGAACGAGAGTACGTACAATGTTCTCGCACATCGTTTACATCATAATTATCAGCCGACAGACGTCCACTGTTCCACATAGGTCTCCCCTCAATATCTCCACATCGATCGATTCTGCGCTGATCACATCCATCTGATTCCAGCAACCTTCATTAGATCGTCGCACCACTTAGCCGGGGGTATAGATTCCATATCAATTTTAAATAAGAACAATAAAGAAGAGAACTCTTGTAAAATGGAATTCTAGCTGCTGCTTACAGCGGTGGTTTAACTACTGTTGGCATGTCTCTTGACCGACTAGTTAGGTACCACCACCTCTCCTAATTTTCCCGCCAAACAGTAGTGTGTAAACATTATTGTGTTCCGGTTTGAAGGGCGCTATAGCTAGCGTAATTACTGGGGTAACGAGACTAAAGATTCTACGTCTCAAGGCGATGAGCGTAATGTGGTGTTGCGTATAACATCCTAACCAGCGCTTCTTTATTATGGGCGCGCGTATCACTTATCATCAGGTGATCCTGTTTGTCTCGTAGCTTCGTGGAATAAAAAAAAAATACAAAAAGATATATAACTGTAAAAAGCTTGTCACAAACCTTATCTTTATATGCTTCCGTAGCGCAAATGTTAACCGATTGCACTGTACAAAGACGTCTTTAGTTCGATTCCGGGGCCACACGTGCTCAAGTTTCACATATAATAAAAATCTAATCTTCCGTCGCCCAATGACTATTCGACTTTCTTGTAACACAGATATAGTCAGTTCGATTCCAGGGTTAGTTGTTTACTTAAACCTGCATGTCCAGCTTTAATTTTCCTATTATAAATTTGGCTGAAATAACAACAATAGTGTTGCGGTTGTCAATATTTGAGAGCAATACCGTTGTGTACCGCATGCCATTATAATATATTATCCACTTAATATTATGTGAAGTTTATGTCATAAGTTTATACTAAAGAGTTTAAGCTTTGGTTTTGAATAAGTTTTAGCCGCATTGATAAAAGCTAAGGAAACTTTTCAGCTTGCAACAGACAAGCTCAACGATGCAATGTACTTTATTTACATCCTACGACGTCTGTGTTAACCTAATTGAATTAAACTAACGTTTCATAATGTTTATTAGCTACATCTAAATAAATAGTGAAAGAACTATTTTTAGTTATATTTTAGTTGTTTACAAGTGATGGTCGTTAGTGGTATTGTTACATAAAGTGGGCTATAGAAATCGTGTTACATGTGAAGGCGCCGGTTGCGTTATGTAGTGGGAGGGACTGGAATGTATTTACATTAGTCTAACACGACGTGTATACACGTCAGCGGTTCCGCAGAGCAAATTTCGTTCGTTCTCCATTACTATCGAAAAGCTTAGTAAATTTGTCTCCAACACATAAAAGCATGCGCTGATCCATAATTGTACGATTCCATGATTCTAATATTGTACGGAATCAGAAAACGAGTTTTTCCAAAAAGGAAATACTCTACGAAGCCTCTTCTGGTTCCGGTGCTTCCGCAATTTTATTGGATTCTTTGTCTCCGCAGCCCCAATTGTTGACACGAGCCGAAAGGAGCTCGGTGGCGTGTTGAGGGAAAAGTAATTTATTGTCGTTGCTTTGACAATTGTCGTAAAAGGATATCGTTTCATTTTCTGCCGGTAATAGCTTAAGACGTTAAACGTCAATGTAATGGTCCTATTTCTGCTGACAAACAGCAGTGTGGCAAACGTTACTGTTTTCCGGTAAGAAAGGAGCTGTAGCTAGTGAAAATATATCTCGAAGTTATGAGGTCTAACTGACATTTTTTTTTAATGTTATGGACCGGCGTATGGCTTTCCGTTTATGTTTGGATCGTGTTATCGCTATATATTTTCTATAACAGTAAATCAATAAATAGAATATATTAAACAAATCTTTATCGTATACCAAATAAAACATAACATACATAATATAATAATTCATGGGCAAGGATCTTATTAATAAGAGTCTTCCACATAAACTTTGGATGAAAAAGGTGCGAGAGTTTGGATAGAAAATGGAGAGGGTTGTTATTATATATTATGATGTAATATAACAATGCAGATAAATAGATGTACTAACATTATCATCACTAGCCGATAGACATCCACTGCTGGACTTAGACCTTACCCAAATATCTCCATATTGCAACCAGTGGCTTCTCGCAACCTTTCAGTCAGCATAGCTCCGGTATCACCAAGCACTAGGAGCCGTCGTTTGTAGGGGTTAATATGGGGGAATTTGGGTTATTTCCTCCCAATGCGGGTTGGTGGGATGCAAATCCTTTTTTGTTGATTAGCAGGGTGCACCACGAGTAGGTGAGGTTGGCTTGGGTCTCGTGAGTTGTTGCGCGGGACCACTTACACTACTATACTATTTACTAACACATACATTTAAATGCGTACATCAGTAATAAATATATGCCATAGTTTTCGAAGGAGGGTGTAATAGATTTTTTTAATTATTGATTATTACCAGGTGGTTACGCAAATTATTCCACAGATACATAATTACATAATACATCACCACTTCCTATTTTTATTATAAACTTATTGTAGATAACTTTCATGTGAAATGTACTATTCTGTTTGTGTGAGATTCGTGAGAATAAATTATATGTGTTCTGCTATTGCTTTGGCTCCAGTCCCGATGGAATCGGGGTCGGGAATTTACTATGTATTTGAGTCGGCCACCGATGTTTGCTGAAGTAAATCATTTTGACCTTTATTACTATGACATATTAATTTTTTTTATTATTTCTTTTATGGCAGTACCTGTAGTGGGAAGTTTCGTAGCAAATACCTATTAATAAAACCAATTCCAAATAATTCTCAACGTTTCTATTCGTTAACATCAACCTTTGAAAATCTAATTGTTTTAGATTGTTATAGTTAAATATTAATTTTGTCTACATACTAACTATTCCTCTCTCGCTTAGCTGACCGTAAATCTCCCCAGATTCCTTTGGAGATAGACCATTAAATTCCATTCTTAGCTGACCTCTTAAAGCAATATCTCTACTAAATTTTGAGGCTTTACATCCAATAGTTTTGGTGATCTCGTGATGAGTCAATGAATCTGTATATATTCTATATATAGATAAGAAAACTACAGATAAAAGTTCATAAAATAATTTAATTAGAGCGTTGCTGGTATTATCATTGCTACTTTTTATGTTCATACGTATAATATTCGTCATTACGTATCATCATCATCCTCCAAGATAAACTGAAAGTTAACCCAGAAGGCACTAAGTCCACATTTGTATAAACTTGTTTACTAATCAATCACATCTATCAGAAATAGTGCTAAAAGTTTCTGAATGAAGACCTTTACTTACCGATAATAGAATTCCTCCCACAGCTGAACGCCGGTGCGGCCGGAGTGAGACGGATTGCGGTTTATTTTCTCCTGAACATTTCCACCCCAATTGTATTAGATATTTCCATACACGTGCGAACGGAACACGTATGCTTTATATAGTTAGAGTAACTTCGTCGCGTTTCAAATGCCACTCGCCGGCACAAGGAATTGAATTGGCGACTGTCGCCCGACCGCCGCTTATTTGCATACCCTATCTATTAATAGAATCATTTCTTATTGCTCGCACTAATCCACGTGGACGGATGATATCTATTTTCAAGCCCAATGTTAGTTCTATTCATCATCAACATCAAGAAAATTGTTATTAATTTCGCGTACATGTTGTATCGGTATCATTGAATCGGCTGAATTAGTTGATACTTTATTATATTTGTATCGAGATAATTAATATCTCTCTCTTCTTCCTAATCGGTATCACTCTTGACAGAGTGATCGTGGTCATCACTTTAGGTGTTGGTAGCAAACTCAACAACACGCCGCCATTCCCCTCTGACGGCCACCTTCCTAGTGCACTCATACAGTGGCAACGATTATAAGACCATCTCATAGGCGATCTTCCTCGTCGCCTGATACTCTGAACCTTTCCCTGAGCCACAAGTTGCTCAATAGCTGCCTCGCTTCGGCGGCATACGTGACAAAAAAAGGTGATACGAGACAGTACTAAAGATCATAAACGCTGCTTGATGCCGAGTTCCCGAACTATAGACTCGTTGCTACGAAATTCAGTCCACAATATTCTGAGCATTCTTCTCCAGCATCACATCAATTAATATTTACATCGTTTTAATAGGCTTTTCTTGTCTAATAACATGTATGAAATGAATCAAAATAAACAATACAGTCATCTGTCACAAATTGAACGCAGCACCGACAAACAGATGGGGCGTCGTATTGTCTATGTCTTAGTTACGAGTTCAGCTATTGCGAGGCCCAGTGAAATACTTGGCGACGGAGATCTACAAATCAGTGTTCTGTAGCCAATTTGTATAAAAGTTCTTCAATCATTTATAGATTTAATGGCTTACCCCGTTTAATGATACCCTTTATCGAAGACGAAACAGCCTCTTATATATATCTACTGCCATTCAATAGTAAACTCAAGGAAGAGTAATGCAGGTTATGACTTTCTCCAGCATACTTCACTCGTAAAGGCTGAAATGATGACTGAAAATCACTAATGTTTTAAATCTAGATTTAATCATGTCTTAGGCATGATATCGATCAAAAACTTTAAATTCCTACAAGAGAACCTTGGGGTATACATTCTGGGGATATTTTAAGGAACTGCTGTAACTTAACTATGAAGTATTGCTCCTCTGCGAATCTAAGAGCTGGTAGCCTCAGCAAACATGCTGACTATGATCCACGTTTCCTTTGTATTCAATGTAATTTAAAAAAATATGTGTTTGTTTTATATCAAGCTATTTTTAAGGAAATCGCGAAACTGATGGGAAAGAGATTGATCTTATGAATAATGTAATCTGCTAACTAAAGAAAACTTTATCGTCACTTTTCTTTAAAGGAAGATTTAATACTTTGGTGCTGTGTTATAGTTAAGGTATCTTCAGACGTATTACAAAATTTAGATTTGTGTTTTGTTCACACACATTTGAGTGCATGGCCAAGTTTCTCGTCGAGTTGGAGAATGCATTACAGCCAATTATTGCGGCGGGTAACTTTAATACAGCTCCTCATTGTGGCTCCTTTGTGATGACGAAATATTATTAAGCATTCACTTTACTTAGTCTAACAACTTAATATCATTCGCTAGATTCTTTTTTCTTTGAAGAATGATGCTGTAATTTATAAGATATATAGAATATATAGAATATATTTGGCAACTCTCTGATCGTAGAATTTGGATGGTGGGCGAGGTTTGTTCGATCTCGTTTAGATATTTAACGATCATATTATTAACTTACTATACATTAGTAAGTTTAAGTTGTTAACGTATGAGAGGCTGAATATTTTGGAAGAGCACTCTATATCATCTTCAGTCTCTTTGTTGTTTAACATGTAATATTGAGATCAATGTTATCACGTTGTAGACAGAAGAAAGTTTGATAATTATAGTATCTTGTGAGAAATAATTATTAATGATTTCTAGGTATAATTAATATCTCACTGTAAACCTGATAGATCAGATATGGAACCCGATTGATCAGAAGCTTATGCAAATTAAATAAAAACCCAAAACTTCAAAACATTCACATTATATTCTTCATACTAGCTTTTCTTTTATTGAACATGGGTCTGTAAATTTCTTTTACTGTTATCTGACTTAACTGTCTGTCTGTTATTTTACATATGATATATTACCTCGTTATGGAAAAGCACAATTTAACTGAAACTCACTTTAATTCAGTTAAATTAACACTTGTCTATTTTTAGTTGTACTATCACAAAGCTGTTATCCGCTGCACTATTACTGTCCGCCAGTTCAATATTACTGCTTACTATACCAACCAATCATTTCAAAAACTTTACTCAAATCTTCTATATATATATATATATATTAACTGATTTAGTATTATCAGTGATTTAGTAATATAGAATAATACACAGTGTATATATACTGGTACCGGTAGACGTACTGTTGGGAGGCCTCTCATAATGGGGACCAAAGATCTGGTGAGAGTCGCGGGAAGCAGCTGGATGCGAGCAATGTGGGACCGATCGATGTGAAGATTTTTGGGGGAGGTCTATGTCCAGCTGTGGACATCTATTGGCTGATGATAATGCCATAGTCTAGATTTAATAAGTTTAATTAAATTAAATTTACAACAGGGTAGCAAACATTACATAGATAATGATATTAATCAACCAGCACGAGGCTGGTTGATTAAATAGATGAAAAAATAAAAAAGCCAAAATATATTTACACCGGAAACATTTTGAATTTATGATCGCATATTAGAGGTGCGGTTTCCTGTCGTGATACATATCCGCTGCAGTGTTAGCGCTTCGCAATAGAATTTTAATTTATCACGCGGCCCCATAATCTGTCCGTATACATTATCAGCGAAGTGCTAGAGCGAGGTGCGGTTATACGTTCATAGTTCATCATCAGCCGATAGACATCGTCTGCTGGACATATACTTCGCGCAAAGATCTTCACTTCAATTGGTTCCGCTTTGTCAGCATCCAGCGGCATTTGTAAGGAAGATTTGGACCATATCCCACCACGCTGGCCCAATGCGGGTTGGGAGGAGCCAAAGCCTCGTTTGTTAATTAGTAGGGTGTACCACGAGTTGTTGTACGGAGCCACTTACACCCCATAATCATAGCTAAATCTGACTAATTATTTTACTTTCTTTTTTTATTTATTTTTAATTAATAAAACCCAAACCCAGATGAAGATCGCAGTGAATCATCTGATGTTACTGCTACAGGATTGCTTGCGTTGGAAATCGATTGTGAAGGTCCATGTTCAACAGTGAACAACAATAGACTTAAACGATTGATCTTCTTCTTCTTAAAGTGCCTCTCCAACTAATGAAGATGTGCGATCAGCGCGGTGCAGTCCTTTCTGTAATAACGATTATATACAAAAATCGAACCTGTCTCTTCGGATTCTACTCGTATTTACCTCTCCTATCTAACCACTACTTGGGCATGCATTGGGAAATAATACACTACTTCTATTTGCGATTCTTATTTCTTTAATTGCTTCTTTTACTTATTGACAGTTAAAATAGTTATCTACTTCTCCATACGAAGTCCATCATAATAATCACATTTGCGCGAATCAGGTCTAACAAGAAGCAATGTGTCAACGAGACTGTCTTTTGGTTTATGATCTGGTGAGAATCGCAGGAACCCGCTGGATGCGAGTGACGCGGGACCAATCGATGTAGAAATCTTTGGGGAAGATCTGTGTCCAGCGGTGGACGTCTATCAGCTGATGATGATGACGATGAAAAGTTATAAACTTATTGGAATAACGAAATTAGACAACTTACTACAACTTAACGATGGACGCGAATATTTTGTGAATATTGTAACTATCACCATATTAGATTTATAACACCTACCTTTATACTAACATGTTGCTCGTTTTCTTCTACCTTCTTCTTCTTGAGGTGTCTCTCTGACTAGCGGTCTCCTGTCTAAATATAGACTACTACTTGACGTTTTCACAAGGTTCTTACCAAGAATACTTTGACTCTTATATGTTGATAGTAGGAACACATGTAGCTACAGCATCTAATTTTCAACATGAGTGTGGTAACTGGAGTTGCAAAGTTCGGAAACCCTTGAAATATAAGAAAGTCAACAATTCAAGTTAAGAAACTCTCTGCTGGTTTCCTAAGGAGTTATAGAATAGGGTTCTTCAAAAATAGTGCGTTAGGGTTTCTCTGGCTTCCGCCTGTCGCGTCTATACGCTGGGGAAACAGCTGATCATCGGGCGATTCGCATGACTATTTGCCACCATCGTGGTATGAATACAGTTGAGCACAATATTAATAATATTATGAAGTGGTTAGTCATTTCGCCATGTAGAAGGTTACGGCGTGTTTTTTCTATACATTTTGTGTTCAGTTTTTAATATTTTTACCACTCATCATATTGAAGTTACGCTGAACGAATTTTTCGCAGCTAAATATCCAGTTAGAGAAGGTTCGTTTATTTATAAAGGCGTAATATTTCAAAAGGTGGCCTTCTGCATTCAGAGAGTGCATCCATTGCTCTCAGCTTCTGCTCGTGTTAGTTGAGTGTGGAAGACCTGATAAATGCTTATAATTTTAACGAATAAATCGCAATGTAATAAACTCATTAGCTGTACTTATATGCAAATGAACGGTTTCATTTTAATCAATATTGTGAAGATAAATCACCTTAAAATCGTTTCCGTGTAAGCGAATGCCTCGTGACCAGAGGTACTGGTAAAGTTTTTATATAGACTGTTGCTCACATAGTATATTAATAAAAAATATTTAGAAAATTAGTCAGTAGATAAAGTAAAAGCACTTGAATCCTATTCCAAAACTTAGTTTAATAGACATTGAGAGAAAAAGAAAATAGAAAAATGTCTATTAGACATATGACAACGTTATATATGTATGAACAACTTGATCTTGACTTCTATACAGCTGGATTTAGATCTCTTGTAACTTGAGAACAAAGGTACAATGTGGTGTAATAGTGTACAAGGCGCTGACGATATTACTAGAAAAACTAGATGTTAGTCTTAAGGCGACAGTATTGCAAACACTTTAACTGCTGTATCTCTTTATCTTTTGCATTTCTTCCGCTACATGAAAGCTTATTAAATACTTTCAGCAGCAAATGACTGTGTGAAATTTCATCAAGCCGAGTTTAATCCAAAGCACGTTGGCTTTTACAGCGGCGGTAACTTCAGAGCGTGTGTTAAGACATATTTACGCGCCAGCCCGGGCCTGAAATGTATTCAGGGGAATAAAGTTAATAAATATAAAGTCTTATGGTTACCTCACAGGGGAAGCTAACCACGTAATCTGTCATCATGTCGTTAAAATGGAAAGTTTCCTGGAACAGCTTTTAAGAGATGAAAAGTTCGTTATTGTTTAATAATTTAAAACATGATGAAGTAAGGAAATACATAACTCTTAACACCATACACTTCTTTAAAACTATGTTACGTAAATATAATAAACACTATTGTTTTTTCTACTTCCATACTCAGAAAGAAAAAAAGTATTTCTTAAGTAACTTTAACAACTTTTCAGTAGTTAATAGGAGTAGAACTGAATTTTGATTAAAAAGAATTGTTAAAAGTGTAGATTAGTTGAGTAAATCATTGAGTGCCTATTTTTCAACGCCCATGTTAATCGACGACGTATATCTGCCACAAGGCTAATATGCTATTGTCTTCCATTTCGTCGCAGTAATTAGTGAAATTACTGAGGTTACTATACGTCGGTATGCGTTACAATTGAAATAGAACAAATCACTGAACTGACAACTTATGTACTATTATTTCTTTATCACCTATCATGACTTGAATATCTCCTTTATATAGTCGTATTAAGTTATAAAAGTCTGCAATCGAAATCTTCATATAAATTTAGTTGCGACAAATGACGCTTTCATTTCCAACAAACACTCCATTCGCCGGGATCGCTTGATCGTAACATTCCCGATTACTCTCCGAGATTGGTTTCTCTCTTGAAAAATGTCTACGTTAAAATTAATATCCCAATCTACATTTCGATGGTGACAGGCGAGCGAGACTGTCACTCGATGGTAACTATGGTGGGCGTAAAATATTAAACTTTATTCTAGTAACTTCACTAGCAGTCCTTCTGAAAAGAGCACAAGTAACACGTTACTTCTATGTGTCAGATGGAAACGCTATGATGACAAATGCTTTACGATATACATAAATAGATTAATAGAAATAGTATGTATACAGTAGTTGGGTGTGAGGAGTTCCGCCCAACATTTTAAGGAGCCCACGACCAGGCTCTGATCACCCACCAACCCGCACTGGGCCAGCGTGGTGGGCTATAGCCCAATTCCCCTCAATGAACTCTAATAAAAGTGATGAAATCTATCAGCTGATGATGATGATGATAATGATGATACAGTAGCTGATTACCTTCCTCGTAGAAAATATATATAAACCATTTTACAAGCTACGAAATCTTATGCACTTTACAAAGATGTTGTTCTCATCCTACAAAATGTTTATTTATTTATCGACATAGCAAAAAGGCGTTAAAAGTCTATTAAGTTGTTCTTGTCGGTCTGGTCGAAATTTATTAATTTTACCATATAAGTAATAAATCATACTTAAGTTTTTAAGTCTATTTGGTTTTCATTACCGTTATACCCTAATCCAGTTCAAGCCCGTCGTCAATTAACGCAAGGTGACATTGTGGTTAGGCACCAACCGAAAAGTTTTGTGTAATAAAGATAAAGTTACATTTATGTGTGAGGATATTTTAGTATAACACACTGCTTTATGTTCTGTGATATACCTTTAAAAGCTTTGCCCGCTGCCTAACAGTAAACGTTCATTTATTTTAACATGTTAACAGCTTTGCGGTGAACTCGGCGAGCGGAAACTTTTCGCATTCGTCCGCTGGAGGAGTCGCTGCAGAGAGAAATTAAACTGGACATCGCCAACTTAGAATACCAACAGTATACTTCGAATAGGAGTGCAGTAATATTACTGCTGGACGGCAGGAGTAAACGCTATAATGAATCACAATATAAGATGAATAACAATGCTCTAGTTAAACTATATACACTACATCAGAAGTGTAAGGGATCTCGCACAACTCACGGGACCCAAGACAACCTCACCTGCTCGTGGAGCTGCTAATCAACAAACGAGGCTTTGGCTTACCCTAACCCGCATTGGGGCAGCGTGGTGGGAATTGCTCCAAATCCCTCCATATAAACCCCTACAAACCACCGCTTCTGTTGCCGGGCAATACCAGAGGCTATGCTGACTATGACGTTGGCAAGACGCCGGAAGCAGGCCAGCGGAGGATCAATCGGTATGGACATCTTTGAGTGAGGCCTATGGCCCGCAATAGACATCTATCGGATGATGATGATCGGTTTCCTCGCATTGATACCTCATAAATCTTGTATTCGCGTATGCTTAAGTACTAAAATGAGGGTATATATATACCTTACACGCAGTGGAGGTGTTCAGTGAATATTGCTCATTCATTTATCACATCCCCTTGAATACGTTTTCGTGTGGGCTCTCTCTTCAAATATAAATTTACTTGTATACAGTTTCTTTAACACAAACGCGTGAGCGATTTCAGTTAATGGAAATAAGGCTTTCTTTTCATTAAAATATAATGCCGTATGTACACGTTGAGTTAGAGCTTTCACTAATTTATCTCGGAGGAATGTAAAGGTTGGTGTTGCTGTATTTCTGCTTGACGCTTTCTTTGGTTGACTAAGGTTCAACTTAAAGCTTGATGTAGTTGAACACATTTCAGAACCAATAGTATATGGCAGAATTAAAATATAATGTTGTTGCTAATGAAAGCTTTGGAGTTTCTCCACTAACATAATGTATAAGAGATTTCCACCTATGGGACAGAGACACATCACGAGATATCCGAAATTATTAGAAGTAAACACGAAAGTATGGTAGAGATATTGATTATACCGCTGAGCTATGAATGGATTTTACAAAATCCCTTCTTCAAAGGCAGTTGCGGGGGTGTTACAGCTAGCAGAGGGGAGCGGGTAATAGCAAGGTTCCTACATGAATCCTCAAGAAAATGGCCTGCAGATTATGAATGTTTGTTAAGAAAGAATAGGAAGATAAGTAGCCATTCACCCTGCAATCAGTTTACCGAAGACTTCATTGTGATTTTTGATGCAAGAGTTAGTCTAGTTACTTCACTAATGTTACTAAATACAGTGCTATTTAAAGGGAAACAGTTATGTTTTCACAATACGACAAGAATACGTCCTTAGCTTTATCTGCCCACTGGTCTTCAGTAAGAGGCTATTTATTGGCTATTAAATGTCAAAAAATCTAAGCACAGAATCTGTAGACTATTTATTTACTGCTTTAATGAGCTTTTAATACATAATAATAATGATTTTGTACGTTCAATAGCAAGTAATCCTCTGCGCAGTACTATTGCTGATTCATTCATGTTTTCTTACATCGACTTATAAGGAGTAGTATAATATGAAAAGTGCGAGTTAAGTAAGAAGAACCTATTCAGCGAACAATGTGACGTCTCGAACAATGTAGAGACTGTCCGCCCGTTACACGAGATACTTAATGGACCATTCACACTGTCGATTATAAATGACTTTTTCTTTTCCTTTATAAATATATCCTATATCCTCGTGGGTGTTAAAAGGGAACAATATAAAAGCGTTTACATTATCCTCAAGCTGATTAAAGGTAAAGCTGGTTTGTGTCTTTCTAAAAATAAAGTGAAAGATTTGGGATCTTCTTATGTTTAACTTAAGTATAAGACGATAAGTCGTACACCTATTACCATAAAATAAAGCGATAGTAAGGTTTTTGAATGCGCACTAAGCGCGTGCTTTGAGAATTAAGTTGTTAACGTAATAATATTTAATATACCTGTGATATAACTTGAATGATGCTAAAATAACTTAACTTTTGGATGGTACTTGTTTTTAATGATTTTGATACTGGTTAATTCAAGTTCTTACTGATGATAGGTCTTTGCTGTCGCCAAACAATATTGTGTAAAAATTACTATTATTCGGTTTCAAGGGCGCTGTCGCTTGTGAAATTAGTGGAGTAACGTGACAATACTTTATGTTTCAAGGCAACGAGCTATGGTGCTATGAATACTATCAAATCTTGTGCCATGTTATTATGAACGGGCGTAACACTTACCATAAGGTGAACGTCTCGCTTGTCTCATCGTTCTGTTAAATGAAAAGATGTTTGATAACGTTTTAAAAGTATTTAAAATAGGGTGGTAATATATCATCAAGGGTATCGGTACGTGGTAACTTATTATAACTTAGTTTCAAAATTAGAAAAAAACTTATACAGATTGATTTAATTGCCGGTAGATTAACAAATCAAAATATCATCATCAGCCGATTGACATCCACTGCTGTACATAGACTTCCTCCAAAAATTTACACATTTGTAGGGATTCATATGGGGGGATTTGGACCATTTCCCACAATGCTGGCCCAATATTGGTCGGTGAATACCAGAGCCTTGAGGTTGGCTTGGATCCCGTGAGTTATTGTGCGGAAACCCTTACACACCCGTCAATCAAAACATGAAATAGTTAATATTTAAACGTTCGCCGTAGCGATTGCTACGCCCCGTAGACCCTGTTGCTTAATGTAGAGTGTAGTCGTTGTTGTTACTTGTGATACCAATTAGTGTATGATATGGTGTGCTTAACATTAATTAAGCGTTTCAGTAATAACATACATTGTTAATATTATTCACATGTTAATTTGGCCTCTCATTAGCTTGTCCTAATATTCATGAAATTCATGACATTTACGGAGACATTATACCCGCACACGTGTTTCCTGTTTGACGGAAACCATGTCCCTTGTTTATTTCAGCGGATGTAACTCAAGAAATTTTTTTTTTATTGTACACAGCGACGAGATTAGCTAGATGTTCACCTGATGGTAATTGATACGACTAGCTAGTTAGGATGAAATACACAATACCACTTAATGCTCGACGCCTTGAGACAATTGTCGTTACGCTAGTCATTATACTTGCTACAGAGTCCTTCAAACCGGAATATAACCGGGAATAAACCGGGTAAGGTTTATAAAC
This sequence comes from Troides aeacus, assembly GCA_033220335.2. Classification (NCBI taxonomy): domain Eukaryota; kingdom Metazoa; phylum Arthropoda; class Insecta; order Lepidoptera; family Papilionidae; genus Troides; species Troides aeacus. The sequence continues at coordinate 881,981 of CM067281.1, read as the reverse complement.
TACTGTTATCGGCTGGAATAAGCGCTGCGGTGGTACCTACGTAACTGGTGATAGGTCTCTGTTGCCGAAGATTGTCTAGGTGGGTACCACCGGCGCATATATTTCTGCTGCCAAACAGTACTGTGCAAACATTACTATGTTCCGGTTTGAAGCATGCATGCGTAATTAACGGGGGGACGAGATCCAACTTCTTTGTCTCAGGCGACGAGTGTAATGCAGTGCAGTGCATACCATATTAACTAGCGCCACGTTGTTACGGGCGGGCGCATCACTTATCATCAGGTGACCTTGCCGCTGGTCTCGTCGCTTCATTATATAAAGAAAACAGTCTCCAACCTCCAGCCCGTCAGTTGACTGACTGACTGTTGGTTGTTTATCAGTAACAGCGACCGCCTAGGTAGATACCACCCCCGCTCCAATTCCTGTCGCTTTATCAATGTATTTTTTTTTAAAATACCCGTTGCGTATGTTGGGTCCGAGCCTTTATTTACAGTACATTCGTTTACCATCTTATATTTATCTTATCTCTAGTTTCCTCATTCTCGTCTTTCATACTTCTTATCTTTCTTTCTACAACTTATCTCTCATATTTCTGTTCTCATTCATACTCCATTCCATTTCCCTCTATCATTTCATCTCTGATCAGTGAAGACCTTTTCTTCTTCTCGCCATCATTTCCAAGGGGGGTGGGGGAGCCTGAAAGGAATCATCCACTGTAGAATAATTCTCTCGATGATTTCTGCTTCTTTCTTCCCCGATTTCAGCTATTATTTGTTTTACAACTCTGTCTTATTATTTATTATTTATTTATATATCACAGTATTTTCTATTTAACTATTTACTTTCCCAATTCCCATCGATCACAACTGATAGAAAGCGGAGATGTTAACTAGGTGGTTCAGTGCACTAGTTCATAAACTAAGTAAACTAGGGTAATGAGACTTAACATCCTGTCTCTGGAAGCGCCGAGCACAATGTAGTGCTATGTATATCGTATTATAATAACCAATATACGTCGCTACTGTTGGGGCATTGGTCTCCCCTCAATATGAGGGCGATGGGGCCATAGTCACTACGCGGGCCCAGTCCTGATTGGTGACTTCAAACACCTTAGAATAAATTCTAAGTTATGTGCAGGTTTCGTCGCGATGTTTTCCGTCACCGTTTATATTTCGCTGTTGTTACTAAAGTTCGCAAATGTACATAATTTAAATATTAAAGTCGTCGGTACATGCCGAGATTCGGACCTGCGACCTTCGCAATGAAGGCCGCGCGCTCTACTCATTAGGCCAGCGAGCTATCAGCTACATATCATATCAAGTAGAATGAAGTTTTATGGGCAGGCGTCATCGTTAGGTGTACGTCTCGCTAATGTCATCACTTCATGACATAAAATACATTATTACTGGTGAATGTACCATTTACCACCAGATCAACGACCAGTTCGAGTGGACGCATCTTTGTATTAAATAAACCTATTTTATTGTTGTTTGTAAATACAGTTTTTCGGTAATGGCTTGATTGATAACGCTCTCAGCATGCTTATGACACAATGATAGATGACTACAAACATCCACTCGACAGCTGCTGAGCAGCTTTGAACAGGGTTAACATGTGGCTATTTTGGCAAATGGCTCGTTATTTGCTGTGTGTGTATGTTATCTTATACAGCAACAGTTTATATAGGGGTGGATTAAGCTTTGAACAGTGTAGTCTTCTGTAGGCGGTCTCGAGCAAGACGTATGATACATGTAAGATAAAATCAAATTTATATCTATATATGCACTAATTTTAGTAAGATTTAATAACATATATATATATATATATATATATATATATATATATATATATATATATATATATATATATATATATATATATATAGGGGGCTCGCTGGCCTAATGGTTAGAGCGTGCGGCTTTCATTCCGAAGGTCGCGGGTTCAAACCTCGGCATGTACCAATGACTTAATATTCAGGTTATGTACATTTGTGAACTTTAGTTACAACAGCGAGATACAAAAACGGTGAAGGAAAACATCGTGAGGAAACCCGCACACATATCATCTTTGTGTGTGTGTGTGTGGTGGTCCCAATAAAGTGGCAACAGGCTCGCCCCCTGTTACATGGGACCTAATCTGACCACATCTGGTGAAACGTGGGTGGTTTATTCACTTCTGCCTACCCCTACTGGGAAAAGGCGTGACAATATTAAAAAAAAAAAAGAAAAAAAAAATGTATATATATATAATTGAATCTATTTATAATTATAAAACTAAGACCTATCACACTATAAACAGACATATATAAGCTTCGTTCTTGTAACATCATATAGGGAGTTAACTAATAAGATATTTATTTATATATTATTAAGAAACCAAAAGGATTATTATTTAACAAATTTTTTTACAAGTATTTAAAGCTTGTGTATATAGCTTATTTAAAAAAAATATCTGCTAAAAAAAAGCTCTGGATTGAATTGGTTTTCTCAATCTGATCGCAAACTTCAGTTTGAAGAGGGCATATAATGATGATGAATATAAGGCTAATATAAAGGTTTCTTGTACATAAAATTAGTACGTTAGTATGTGGAGATAGTTAAAAAATAGAAAATAAATGCGATCGTTCTAGAATTAAGTTGATCAAGGCTACAACGGTCAACGTGAAAAATGAGTGCTAGTAGAAATATCTAGGTACAGAAGACAAGTAACAATACACAAACAGATATCTTAATTTAATGAATAAGTTGGCGTATGACAACATAAACAGTATTGATCTGTAGTTTATGTAGACGTGTGTCCTAGCTAGTTAAAGTTTTATTTGCACACAAAAAGTAACTTGAAGTAATCTTCCGGCTATTACTTCCAAGGTCCGCATAACATAGTACCTCAGTTGGATAATTCATGCAAATTGCAGGTAGCCACGAACCTTGGCGCTGTGTTTTGTTTGTAGAAACAAATAGCCTAGTACGAGTATCAAATTCTAAAACTGTATATATATTATTAAAAAAATAATTATTTTTGACTGTAGGTTAAGATATGATCTTAATTTCACTCGGTGACCATGAGGTCGAGTATGGTGGAGCTCCATCGGTCAGGACACCTTTTATGTTAGAAATATTACTACGGCGATGCTGTTATAATTCTATAGTATTCTCTTTCGGTTATCTAATTTTCTGGTGGTAGGTCTTTGTTGCTGGAGACCGTTTAGGCAGGTACCACCGCAGCGCCTATTACTACTAAACAGTAATCAGCAAACATTATTGTAGCTTAAAATCACTAGGGTCATGAGATTTAATATGCTATGTCTCTAAATGATGATCGCACTGTGGTGCTACGTATACCGTCCTAACTAGCGCATGTTGTGATCGGCGGGCGTATCACTTACCATTAAGTGAACTTTTCCCTTGTGTTGTCATTTCGTAAATAAAATATCTAAATCCTAGACCGATGGTGCAGTAAGGTCCTCGTGTGTCGCTCGCGTACCGGTAGACGCAGGATTTGGAGACATCCCTCAAGGTGGACCAATGATCTGGTGAGGATTGCGGGAACCCACTGGATGCGAGCAACACGAGACCGATCGATGTGATCAATGTGTTTGGGGGAGGCCTATGTCTAGCAGCGGACCACTATCGAGTGATGATATTGATGATGAAGCTTATGTGATCCTGGAATCGATTTATCGGATTTCAACGAGATGGACGGTTGTCGACTGCGCCGCTAAAAGAATTAAAAGTTATGTTTTTTTTTGAGTTCTGGTTTGATGTGGGTTGAAGGTTTATCGACGTGACCGTGATTTAAATTTGTTACCAAAAATCACAGAGTTAATCAAAGCGAACATTCGTGAGCAACATCGTTTGTGAATAAAATGTTGATGTGCACCGCGCTCCCGACTCATCGGGTGGAGAGCAAACATTAATGGGGGATGTTGTTTGTGTACCCCCCGAAAATGCTTTTAGAATTTTGTTAATATATCTGTACACACACACACACAGATATATACTTAGGTGTACCGGTATGAAATTAGCGTTTTTTTGTGAAAATAAAACACTAATTATTAATGGGAAAGAAGAAAACATTTCATTCAAAGTATTGGCCATTGTTTTCTACACATTGTGACCACGTTTCTACACAATTTGTGGATACCGCGCCAATAAAATTGTTCATTTTTTAAAGCAAACCAAGCAGACACCCAATTTTCGACCTCCTCGTAGGAACTAAAGTGCTGCTCAGCCAATGCGTGTCCCATCGATGAAAACAAATGGTAGTCGTAAGGAGCCAAGCCTAGTGAATACGGCGGTTGGGGTAGCAGGTAGCAGGTAGCAGCTCCCAGCCAAGTGTTTTGATTGTATCCTGAACCGGTTTTGCTTTGTGTGCAGGTGCATTTTCATGGAGCAAAATGACCTTGCCGTGTCTTCTGGCCCATTCTGGTCGTTTCTCGATCAATGCATGGTTCAAATTGATCATTTGTTGTCGGTAGCGATCAGCGATCAGCGATCAGTATTAACGGTTTCACCAGGTGGGAGTTTAGGAGCTCGTGGTACACCACACCATACACCTTTCTGTTCCCACCAAACACACAGCATTGTCTTCTTGCCGAATCGATCTGGTTGCAGCAGTCGATGTTGATGGTTGTCCCGGATTAACCCATGATTTTTTCCGTTTAGGATTCTTAAAATAAATCCATTTTTCATCGCCAGTAACAATCCGATGCAAAACCGATTTTCTTTCGTGTCTTTGAAAGCAAAATTTCACAAGTGTTTTTTCGGTTTTCCATCTGTCTTTCATTCAATTCACGTGGCACCCATTTGCCACACTTTTGGATCTTTCCCATAGCTTTTAAACGATCAGAAATTATTTGTTGTATTGTTGTGCAACATTTAACATTACTGCCATTTGCTTTTGATTCAAAGTGTCATCTGCATCCAATATCGTTTGCAATTCGGCGTCTTCAAACTTTTTTGTTGGTCTTCCACGTTCTTCATTTCTCACATCAAAATCATTATTTCTGAACCGCTGAAACCATCTTTTGCAGGTTGCTTCTGATAGAGCATGATCACCATATGCCTCGACAAGCAATCGACTCGCATGCGACTCTGCAGCACTTTTCTTCAAATGAAAACAAAAAATTAATGCTTTCCGTGAATCATCACTTTCTGGTACAAAATTCGACATTTTTAACACGATGAAAAAAAATGGTGTTGTCTGTTCAATTTGATGTAGACTAAATATGTTTCACAGATGTCATAGCAAACAAACAAAAAAATAAATAAAGGCTCGTTCAAAACAAATGTTCCCCATCGAGACATTTGTATTTTGACGCTCACTTCATACCGGTACATCTAGTATATATATATATAGAGAGAGAGGCAGTTAATTTTTATATATGAAAGACTTACAAAAGAAAAGTTTCCAGGTAGATTAAAGTGTTAGTAAGATAAGACTGTCTGATCTGTACAGAGAAAATAGTAGCAGAAGTAAAATGAAAGTAGGTTAAAGATGGAAAGCAACGATAGTTGTTAGTAAGACCACGGTACGAGGTATCTGTCGCGAAGAAGGCCAGGTTCGATCTTCACTAAACTTGAGCTTCCGGTGAAGGAGAACATCATATAAAAACTGATTAGAGCTCCGTCTTTTAATAATAAAAGATTTGGAAATCTATCTGTGAGAACGTAAAGAGGGTTGTTTGATTTGAGGGTAAAATACTTTATATTCATACAAGAATTTATATAGTAATTTATTATTCATATACTCAAGTAACCCTCCATTAAGTTTCAATAACATTAACATTCATCGCCGTATAAACGAACTGAGCAAACGAAAAAGTTCCGGAAAATATTTTGTTTTTCACGGAAACTTTTTCTTTTCTCTACTTCCCCTCCGGCCTTAACCCGTGGCTTATAAAAATGGCTTGTTCTTTAGCAAACATAGAACTTACAAAAACTTGAACACCTATATGGACTTTGGCAAAAACAAACAATCAACTTCACTCATCTCTCCTCACGTCTAATATCTATTCATTTACTTATATTATACATAAACATAAGCACATGTTAAGCTGCTCCCTGTGTTGTATCTTGAAGCTCTGTGTTATTCGTACAGTGGGTCGGTGAAATTTGCGTGTACTTAGTAGCGTAGAGAGCCCGTTATCGTCAATTTGCAGCGGCCGTGAAATAACGTAAAGTGGCGGAAAGTTTTTTTTTTAATACTTCGAAAAAGAATTTAACCTCACGCCGGAAGTTTATTTCCCACGAAAGAAATCAAGAAAGTTATATGCTTAATAACTAAGTAACCATGAAGTTAATTCAATGAGACAATATGTTTTAGGTTGTAAAGATAATGTGCTTCTTAATACTTGAATATCATCATTATCATCATCAGCTGATAGATGTCCACTGCTGGCCTCCTCTCCCAAAGATCTCCGCATACAGTTAGCATGACGTCCGGTACCGCTGGGCACTAGGGGCTGTTGTATGTAGAAGTTCATATGAGGGGATTCGGGCCATTTCTCGTTTACCAAATGCGGGTTGACCGGAGTCAGAGCCTCGCTTGATGATTAGCAGGATGCACCACGAGCTGGTGAGGTTGGTTTGAGTCCCGTGAGTTGTTGTGCCCCTTGCTTACCATACTTGAATATAGATTATTTTAAAGGAAGTTCAAGAACAAATTATATGTTTCATATATATATATATATATATATTATATATTATATATGGGTGTATATATATGTACAGATATAATTATATGTTCTTTAATAATTTATATGTAAATAATATTTTTGGTACTTTATAAAAAAATGCTGGATGATGGTGATTAGTGAAATATAACAATCAAATATCTCACAGTGTCTTTTGATATATATATATGTTTACTTTAGTTACTCTAGTGATTTAACTAGAGCTGATCGTTACATAGAAGCATTATTGAGTCCTAATTTAGAGCATGTCTGGAGTTTTTTTTTGTAACGAGCACAGTACAGTTATTTGTAACTGTACTGACAAGTAGACCAAGCGTTGTTGTCATGTTGCTTCGAAGTGTCAATGATATTAAAAAATACAGACAATGAAAATGTATTGAATTATATTGAAAGACAACCAGTAGTCGAGCAGTTTGGAATGCGGCTCACAAATCTAGATCTAGGTTGATCTAAAATTCTAAAGATATAAGGAAAAAAGGTAAATCTAAAGATCTAGATTTGTATATCAATTAACCGAAAAGTTAATAGGAAATAATGTTGGTACTTCTATCAGCTTTCTTTTGTAATAGCATATACTGTGTTATTCATTGTACCTGATATTTTTTTTTTTTTTAATTCTATTGTAAGCCATACACCATTTAGGTTAAGCCGGCTACTATACAATTAAACATTAACCTTAAAGAAGCTATTAACAAGAAAACTTAAGATTCTTTTACTATTATAACATGTAAACTGTGAACTAAATACTCTGTGAAAAACAAAAAATAAATCTTGTCTACTGCATCCAATATCACTAATAACATTATATAATATTACCTGATATTAATTATGTACTATATCATTAATGTTATTATTCATTGGATGCAGAATTTCCGATATCCATTATAATATCGTTACAATTCAATACAGTATTGTTTCATGTGTATTGACATCGTGGTTGAGCTTCCCTGAAACTATTATAGAACTAATACCAAAATTTTTGTGCTTAATTCAAGTTACTTTAGTTTGCTGGTACTCCAGATGTGACCTCTGCGCCGCCCATAAAACTTGTGAGGATCTTCTAAGTAATAAAGAAGCGCTGTAAGCTGCGGTAAGTAAGGTACACTCAGGAGATATAGAAGAAAGAGAAATGTCGCTCTAATTTACTCTTTAACTCCCTAGAGGTTTTCAGATCCGAGCTACGGTTGCGACTTAAGGATTAAAAGTTATAGAACGAAGCTTTTTATAACCGATCATATGAAGCAGGAATCAGTTCTAATGATGATCAGAGTCCTTAATCTTGGATAACATCAAATCTGATTTGATCACAATAATGATGTTATGAGTAAAACAATTATTTTTGGGTTAGGTGAAAACAAGTGGTTCGATTTCATAAGTATCATCATTATCATCATCATCATCAGCATTCCTTTATTCGCTGGTGGAAAAGTTCTTTTGCAATGTCTTCCCCCCAAATGCGATCCTCAGCTTCACGCTTCCGACCGTTCTGATGATGTCGGAAAAAAAAGATACTCATCTTTCTACACGAACCTTTGTCATTTGCCATCGAAGTCTCAAAATTACCAGGTTGTTGTGGTGGTGGAAATCCTTTGTAACCGTACTAAATAAGTACAGCAGTAGTTAAATCCAGCCCTGTAGTCTCGGGTTATTAAGAATGCTTGAATGATTTTCGTAGAAGGCGACTAAAAGGGTTTTCGGGTTCGTGAGTTCGGAAGGATGACTCTCATTGCGATTCCGTGGTGAAAATCCCTGGAACATGTTCAGAGGCGGTATGTATCGTAGGAGATCCCGAAACGTCTTGCAAAGCATTAAGGATGACCAGGGGTTTCAGTTGGTAAAATCCAACTTAACCCTCTCTTTTCCATAGAATAAGCTTATCTATTTTAAAGATTTCTCTCTACACAAAAAGGGTAGGTACAGCTTCGGAGACGTTTTCTTTTCGTCCCTGTTTCGTTTCAATTACTGTGGTAAATTGTTTCATTTCCTGTTTCCAGCAATTAAAGTGTCGCGTATACATTTTCGGATGGAGTCGCGCTCTGCTGCAGGAGAGTAATTGGAAATAATATGTCACCGTGATACGCTTTGGCAGAGATACTCCCCGTGATATGATTTAATTTGTTTGTCAGAACGTTATCGTTGGATTGCGTGAGAGCTTTCGCGTCGTGCGGCGGCCAACAAAAGCTCTCCGTATGAATTTAATAACCGAGAAAGAGATTCTCCTCCGCTCCTTATGAATAATTCTCTTACAAAATGCCATTTACACGCTCAATTTATATTTAAATTTCATTTCTATTGTTGTGTTATTTTGTTAATATTTCTATCCACATATGAATGTTGTATTATTTTTTGAAGCTTATGGTTATCGGCGCACGTCCTACCCGAAAATATTGAGATTGAGAGACTGAAGAGATTTACAGTGACTCTTTCTCTGAAGACGATTTATAATACTTCAGGAATATATATTTTAGCCACTGGGCAGTGAAGTACAAATATTTCTGTGTTATAGATTGAAAAGCATTGTATCGGGTGTAGTTATTTGACTAACGGGGGATTATATAGTCACAAAGCGACCAACATTGCACCGCATTGTTATGGATTGAGTGTATAAACAGATATCCGGTTTCGCTTGTTGTTTGGTATGAATAGATAATTCATTTATGATTCACCTACTTGTATCAACCCTACTGTTTCCACCTTTGAATATAAGCCTCTCCGTTCTATGCCTAATCATATACTGTGGTACATCATATTTTTGCCAAATGAGTCAAACAAGCGACTTTACCGTTTAATCTCTTATAAAATAAGCAACTTTTCGGTAAATAGAAATTATGAAGCTGTGTGTTGAATAAATGATAACATATTGAATAAATGAGACACCTAACAAATAAAATAAAACGGCGAAAAGTAAGAGAGTGAAGAAGATAGTGAATTGTACACGGACGAACATGTAATGTTTTTTTTTAATTATAGCAAAGTGAGTGAAATTGGAGACGGAATCTGCAAAAACGTACCAGGTATATCAGTCAACATAGTCGGTGTAATTGTTTAGAACTCACCAGATCCATTACCATTTAATACTGTAAATCTGCGGCAGTGAAAAACGTCCCTGAGTTCCGGTTGTCAACATATGGTAGCCGGAGAATTATTTGCGAGTAGGTTTCACCATTTGTAATCTCATTATCGTTTATCATGTGAAATTGTGGTCAACTGTTAGTCCTTTGAAAATACAATCATATATACATATTAACTTTAAACCCGACACATCCATTTAGGAGAAGGTTGAGGTTGGACAAGTTATTAAAAACATAACTATACTAGAGATAGATCTCTGTGGCTGGAGACCGTCTAGGTAGGTAATACTGCAGCGAATACTATAGCCAGCAATCAGTAGTGTGCAGATTTTACTGTGTTCCAGTTTGAGAGGCGCTGTAGATAGTGTAATTATGGAGGTAATCAAATATGAATATCTTATGTCAAAGCGACAAACAGGGTGAGATGTTTTGTATATCATTCTCATTAGCGCCGTTGTTGTAGGCAATGTGAGATGATCATCATCAGCCGATAGAAGTTCACTGCTGGATGAAGGCCTTCTCCAAAGAGCCCCACTTAGATCGTTTATGAGATGCTCTGGTTCCGGCGCCTTGCGAACGCAGGACCTATGCGGGTTGGTGGGGATTGAGATGATCATTATACTCATTTAATTGTTTTGTTTTGTGTCTTATATAATGTCTACTTTCTATTCTGGCACAGTTCCGATTTGAAGAACAAATAAGGAATAATGTTTTATCTATTCAACACTTGACCGACTTTCCTTTCCATCATAAAAACGATCCTCGTAAAGCAGCTTAAGTACCTCTTCCGATTACGATAAACAACGAAATGCATTTGAACTCTACTTATATTTTTCTTGATGATTTTAAAGTTTATTGTAGTACTTTATTGACGCTTAGCCGATCTCTACGTTAAAGATAATAAAAAAGATAGTATTCTTGGTGATGGTTATGAAAAAAAAGATATATATCAAAACCGCTGCTTAATACAATCTCGGAAGAGTGTAATAGTAAAGTTATCACTTCGCATCCAGTGGGTTCCCACGATTCTCATCACATCGTCGGTCCACCTTGTGGCAGGCTTCCCAACACCAGGTCTACCTTACTGCCGCATCGGCCGTCGGTCCTTCGAACAATGTACCTTGCCCACTGCCACTTAAATCTAGCAATCTATTGGGCTTTGTAGATGACCTTACTTCTTCTGCAGATCTCCGCTTCATGATCGATTGCGAGTACCCACTGGAAGCGAGCAACGTAGGATCGATCGATGTGGAGATCTTTGGAAAGGCCTATGTTCGGCAGTGGACGTCTATCGGCTGATGATGATGATGATGAAAGTAATCACTTGATATATAAATCTGAGACAAGTTGTATTTGTACTTACGAAGTTGGCGGTATAAATAACGTGGATAGGAAAAAGTTCCCTTCTTTTTAATAACCGTGAAATGTCTGGACAAAGTAAGGGTCGTTAAGGTTGGAAATAAATTCTTATGAATATTGGGGATCATATATTACTATCAAGACATTAATCATTACGGTAATATCACGTCAGGAAAACATTATTGATTACATCAAATATTTATATACCATATAGAAAGAAAAGCAGGAAGTACTCAAAAGCATTCATTTGAACCAATATTAAGTAAATGTTTGCGCATTGGCAGAAAAATGTGGAGGTGTTTCTATTATCCTGATGTTCCATCGAAAGAGGAAGTCCTCAGCGACATAATTTTAGATACAGATTTAACTTAAGCCACATATAAAACCAACAAGGTTTAACTGTGGAGGATTTTTTTTTTCTACGAAGCGACGCGTTTAGCAGGACCTGATGGTAAATAACTCGCCTGCTTGTAACAATGTAGCGCTCGTTAGGATGGTATATAATGCACCACATTGCGCTCGTCGCTGGTGTTAAGTGTCGATACTCTTTTCACTAGCTATAATGCCCTTTAAACCGGAACTCATCAATGTTTGCACACTATTGTTTGACGGCAGAAACAGGCACTACGGTAGAACCTAGACGGTCTCCAGCAACAGAATGATGAAACAAAACAATGGTTGTTAAACATTTCAGTGTCAAGTCCAGCACCAAATATTTGACGTAAGCAAGTGTGTAAGAGTATTTTCACAACAACTCACGGCATCCAAGCCAACCTCACCAGCTCGTGGTGCACCCTGCTAATCAACAAACGAGGCTCTGGCTGCCGCCAATCCGTATTGGGCGAACGTAGTGGGGAATGTCTCGAATCCTCTCATGCGAACCCCTACAAACGTGGAGATCTTTGGGGGAGGCCTATGTCCAATGTTTTCTCAGCATATGAGTTAATATATTACATCCCTTAAACAGACAGGAAGTTTTGAATACTGATCGTATATTCTGCACTGCCACCAAGTTATGTCATTCAAGTTTACGTGCTACTTTCTTTTCAAATAATCGCTTTAAGTATTTTACTTACCGCTTATTTGCCTCTTATTTAATAAAGCAAAACCATTACTCATGCCCTCAAAGGAAATCGTGAAAGCAATTTCACGGACGCGAACACAAACGGGATCCTCTATAATCTAACGTTAACATGTTTTCAGCTTCGAACGTTTTCAGTTTTGATAACATTACAAACATTTCAACATTAAGCCTAAGCACTTAAAGGGATGGATGGTAATTTTTTGTTTTGTCCGTAGTCAATCTTATCGAATAGTCAATAAAATTTAGTCATAAACTACGTCGAGAGATAACTTTCTTTTTAGAAGGAAAGAAGGCAAACGAGCAAGCAGTTCAAGAAAGGGTAATATTCTTCGTTTGCAAATAACTTTCAGTGTTTTTTTTTGTTATCGTAGTGTTAATATTTTAAATAGATGTAGGGTTTTTGTTCATTAGCAACCCTTCAGCGCGTTGCAGGAGGTCTCCGGATCTCCGATGAAACGCACCTGTGTTTTCCGGCACTATACCTAAACCCCAGGGAGGGTTGTAATCCTCTTTGGCACCCACACTTTGGCACAACAAGCACTAGAGCATCATGTATATGTCGTTCATCCGGGGCTCGCTTAGTGGGCAAAGAGAGCCCTTAAAGTCCACGAACGCGAAAACCCTTTTACTCGTCCTCTACGATAGGCAGGGCTTGCTTTAGTCCTATTCTTAAAAACTCAAGACTACCGGAGAATCAGTGCCACTTAACGTCCTGAACGTCCTGCTCGTGTCGTCGCTTCGTCTGTTACAAACACTTGCTTATATGTTAAAAAGTTGAGGTAACTACAGTTTGTTCTATCGAAGCTCAGTTGTTAGTAAGTCAGTTTGTAGTGTAGTTAAGTATTAGTAAGTTGAGTATTGTATACTTTAAAAAAGCGTACTTTCTCCTAATAAATATTCAAGGCAGCTATCAGTTACCTTTAATTCCTTGACTGAAGTTCACTTGTTTGCAAATAAAACTTTATAATATTCATACATCGTGCGGGTGTATAAATGAAATATTTCTCCTCTCGTGTACCTTCATTTTTCATACTCTTCTGATTTAGCGCTGTTTTCCTGTTTCCGGAATATAAAAAATGACAACGGCCTGTATAAATGTTGCCACTTAAATCTCTCTCGTTTTAGATACATTTCATTTGATGTGGTAATCTATTAAAAGCGGTAATTTTTGGTGCTCATCGTGAGGTTTTGGTTAATACTTGTTATCATTGTAATGGTATAATACCTAGATCATTTATATATACATATATTTATTGTTAATTGTTTACTTTAAAACTAATATATTTATAATTGAAAGAGGTATAACATTTTATCATTAGCGAGCCACGACTAAGCAACGAGACAAGCTGCGCATTCCCTTGGCGAACAACATTCCTTCAGTAATATGACGCTGGTTACAATGATATACAGTGCACAACACTGTGCTCCCCGCCTTAAAAGATAAGATATTTTTACTAGCTACAGCATCCTTCAAACCGAAACACAGTAATGTTTGCACGCTACTGTTTGTCGGCTGCAATAGGTACTGCGGTGGTATCTAAACGGTTTCCGGTAACAGCAATCTAGCCTTAGTAAAATTTTGCATAACTTCTGTTCAAATTAATCTAAAGTAGTTAAAGTAGTATTAGTAAGTTACGGTTAACTTACGGAAGCTTTACGTAGTTAAGTCTGAAAGCAGTGAGAACGTTATCGTGCGGATTTATCTTTTACCGATACTTTTAGAGAAATAAAGTTTTATTTAAAGCTACTCATCAATACTTAAAAATAACCTTTTTTATGTTTCATCATCAATCATAGATTATAATATAATAAGGTAGTTATACGTTTTCTATGAGTTTCTTTGTAATATTACTAGACGTAGTAAATCCATAGTTTTAGTTTCCGTTTCCGTGCTTCAGCCGCACCTCTGATACTTAATTATTTAATACGTTTGCTTTCCATCACACAACATGGAACAACTGGCATTGTTTGCTTCTCCTTGTTCACGCTTATCTTGAAGCGGCGAATGACACCAGTCGCGGACAATAGCCGGTTTACTTTCAGTAGTTTTTGTTGAGAGCATCGCTTTTATATTTCGTTCCGAGATAACCGCCTTCGCGAGTTTGCTCTTGCTCTCAGATTGGCTGAGGACTGTCAGTTGTTTACCATTTATACCACGGTAAATAAAAGAATTGGCTTTAAAATTTAATGCGTTTACTGTTGCGCTTATACATCCGCTTTGTTTTCTGACTTACTCCCATCAAGGCAGAGCCAATTCTGATGATTTATTGTTCATAATGAATTTAGATAGAAACTGTTAGTTATCATTATAATGAACCAATTTTAAATAAAAAAAAATAAGGTCGCTATAATCTTTAATAATACTTTTCTGTAGGTCTTGTTTCATCATTAACCGATAGAGGTCTGTTGCTGCACTTAGGCATCAAAGATCCCCTCATGATTGATTCATATGGATGGATTTGTTGGATATGTTGTGAAAGCCAGGGCCTCGTTTGTTGATAAGCAGGGTGCACCAGCAGGTGAGATTGGCTTGGATCCCGTGAGTTGTTGAGCGGGAACCCTTACATCCCCGGGTCTTGTTTACAACAACTCAATGTTTTACATCAACTCACTCAACTCAACTCAAATTACTACAATCAGCTTGTAATTTTCTTATTCTAGGAAGCGACGAGACGAGGTAGACTTTCACCTTTTAATTGTTGGTGTAGATTTAGGACGACATACCCTGCACCACGTTGTGTCTTAATCTTTTTTTTTTATATTGTCATGCCTTTTCCCAGCAGGGGTAGGCAGAGGTGAATAAACACCCACACTTCGCCAGATGTGGTCAGATTAGGTCCCATGTAACAGGGGGCGAGCCTGTTGCCACTTTATTGGGGCCACCACACGCACACACACAAGATGATTTCAGTGTGCGGGGTTTCCTCACGATGTTATCCTTCACCGTTTGTATCTTAATCATGGTATTGAATCTTATCACCTCAGTAATTTCATTAAGTAATGTTTGCGTATTACTGTTTGACGGCAGAACTATGTGTTGCGGTGGTACTTAGACGGTTTCAGGCAACAGAAACGTACCACCAGTAAATAATATAGCATAATACTAAACATATAAGAACATATTATGTTTACTTTAACAATAAAAGAACCATTAAAATACCACATTTTGATAACTAGGTAGTTAGTTTAAATGTTATCAACACCGAACTTATTAAAAAACTGCTATTAATACATTTAGTATGATTTCTATTATAGAATTTAATTTAAGACTTAAACCGGAAGCTTCTATTTTCATAAATTTTCTATTTACACTATACAGAAGATAATGATGCTCACAACTTTTAACTATCATCCTAAACTACACAAGGGTTTAAACTACAAAGACCCTTTTCGACGCTTTGATGTCTTGCTTAACTGTAAAGTTATTTAGCACAATGCTACATACATTAATATTAGTTACATTGAATAACGAGAGGAGTTGTTGTTTTTGTAATAAAAATATCTCACTGTAATTACCAGTAATCAGTAATTTGTAGCATTCGTTTTTAGTTAAGCAAATATTACTGTTAAAATCAAAGGGATTTTTTTTGAGTTATTTAGTAGTTTCATATAGCATCCTATTATATGTATAAGCGTGTTGTTGATATGTAATAAATATAAAGTTATACCAAAGAACAACCTCCGAGTTATTAACATACTTTACTTGTAAATGATCATCGTGAGGAGTAAGAGGTTAGCGCGGTACGGGCATGTTGCGCGGAGGGATGAAGGACATAGAACAAAGAAAGTAATAAGGATGGACGGGGATGGTTATAAGGGTAGAGGAAGACTGTAGAAAGTGTGGATGAATTGTGTGAAAATGACATGTATAAGCAGAGTGTGAATTCAGGTATAATAGCTGATAGAGGGATATGGAAGAGAAGTACATACTGTGCTGAGCCCACATAGCTGGGAAAACGGTTGGATTAAGAAGGAGAACTAGTAGATGATCATCGATTTTTTCAGTACTTCGATATTCACCTTTCCATTTTGATAATACACGGTCTCGACCCCTGGATCTTTCTACTACACAGACAGTCCAATATTTGTGGTCGTGTCAATGTGGTATGTCTATTGACACTTCTGCTTATTACTACTTTAAGTCAATGACCTTTATTCTACGTGCCTCATCATTCATGATACGAACACTACGAGAAACAGCGTAGTTTTCCCAATGTTGTTATGTAACTTTGAATTTTATTTTAAACTTTAAGTCTTTATAGCCAGGTCGTCCAGGCACCGCCGCTGCTCCCATTGCAGTAAACAAACCATAGCATGCAAATATTACAGTGTTTCAGTTTGAATATCGCTGTGGCTGCTGATATTATTGGGGTAACTAATGTCTAACGACGACTATCGCAAAGTACTGTTCTGTATATCGTCCTAACTAGCGTCACACATATAGGCGTATCACTTACTATCAGGTGAATGTCTCGTTAGTCTCGTCGCTTCGTAGAATAAAAGAACACAAGTACGTGTGCTCATTTTAAATAATAACATTTAATACTTATCAAAGCTGCATTTAGAATTATATATAAACTTATATAAATATTAATAAGTTATTTCTGTAAAAATCACTTTCATGCACAAACACATAAGCTTTTAATGTTAATAAGATTACCATACAAATTGCTCCAGGATTCGGGCGAGTATCAAATATTCGTTTGCTTTAATTAAACCTCAGCGTCCGGCCCCGAGGTCAATATGTTCCAAGTGATTCTGTTAAAGGCACACAACATCATATAATAATATACATTATTCTTCTTTACTCTTTTAAAAAGGTATTCAAATCATTTTTCTTGTATAAATCTTCGTATAGTGATCTTCACTTACTCATGTGTCATATATCTATATTCTCCTATTCAAAGAAAGTTTTTATCACTTTTTTAAATATTTATTAACACTAGAGTGATATTAGTTAATAGGTAATATTGTAAGCGTTTTAATTTGTTATATTTTACTTATAACAGACATCTGTAGATCTCGTTAACTTTTCTTTCAACGTCAAAAGATATCCCACTCATCAATAATTCAGAATATGTATTAATCATAATATCTCGGTTACGAATTAAAGAAAATCTCTACGATATTTCCTCGATGACAAGCCCTGAGCTCATCCGTTTAAACGGAAGCGCACAAGTTATGGTAATCACTTGAATCCCCGCCAAGAGTGATACTTTTGTTAGACAAGTTATTTCTTTTCCGCCGTATTATGGTGCTACGTCACTAAAGCGGCGAGCAAACATTTTATAGGGCAGGCTTTGCACAACTAAGGAAAACTTTCGGCTCTTCCTGTATTTATGTAAAACACCAACAGACAGTTCGCTGTCTCAACAACAATGTGATATTTTCATATATATCATTACCTAATATACAAGAAATATGTGCTTGTATCAGTCAGTTAATTGGGGAGTATACCAATGAACTGACTGCTACAAGCACACACAGAGTACTTCCAGATGGATCGATGACATCATTAAAGCGGCCGAAGTTGATACATGCGAGAAGCTGAGGATGACATTTGGTAGAAGTCATTGGGAAGACCTATATCCAGCAGTGGATAAACAAAGCCTGATAATGATGACGAGCACTCAGTTAACGTTAATATTAGGATATTGTTAAATTGCTACTCTATCTTAAAGTTACACGCCTATCTGATAGGTAGAGGAATAACTTTTTCATTTTATTACATATATATATATTATATATTTGTCTAAATATAAATAATCTGTATCATTAAGATCTTCCAATATTATTTGCTCCCGCTCCTATTATCTTTGTTTCCGTCAATCTTCGTCTCTTAAGACAAACGGTATTCATTATTCAGCTGTCACAATTAGCAATTAAACGGGATCTCCGACGCATCCCCGTCCGCTTAGGTTTGGGGATGGACGAAGGGATGACAAAGTTTATCCTTATTAATTGTAACATATTAATCATAAAATAACTCTCTTTGTTCATTGTTAAATATAGCTTAGTAGTGATTAATATCTGTAGACTATAAAAAGGTAGGTACCAACTACCGCGATCGTTACTGCCCCTAAAAAATGCATATATTGTCCTACAACAGTTTTAAGAGAACTGTAGCTAAGTAAATACCTAGATTAATCTAAGTTAAAACTGATGTCTCAAAGTGAATTTAATTTGGTGCTGCCAACAAACATCTTAATCAGCATAACCAATTTATTCGACACGAATGTCCTTATACATTCTTTGTCTTGTCTCCACGATTAGTAGTCCTTTTTGTATAAAAATATTACAATCATTCTTACTAACTATAAGTAAGGAAATAATGACTTCAAGATCATAATATTCTTCTGTATTATTATCGATATAGATGAAGCTTCTTTGGAATTACATCGATGTAAAAGTTACGAATATTAAAAGCTTAGAAAAGCGTCAAAGGAAGCGTCAGTCCTTATTCATCTTTGAAAGGTTTCCGATTTTAGACTTGTTTTCGATAGAGCGAGTGCTTTTGTGTATTAAAAATTCATAAAAGGATATTACTTTTTTTTATCAAGCATCCTGACTGGTGAAACGTTCACCTGATGGTAACTGATACGTTTACCCGTAACAAAATACCGACGGGGTTGTACACACAGAACCGCGTAGTGTTCGTCGCTTTGAGACATAAGATGTTGTCTTGATACTTTAGTAATTTCAACAGCTACAGCGCCCTTTAAACTGGATCACAACGATGTTTGCACAGTACTGTTTGTCAACTGCAATATTACCCTCTTTTTATAAGTTCGGTGTCCGTCTTTTCTGTCTGAGATATATAAACATACGACTTGAGCTTTTTTTGTTTAGTTTTATATTGTTTATATAGTTTTGTTATACATCCAATTAGTGCTTGAACTTATGTCGATATATAATGACTGGAGCTCTTTGAAGTAACATGTGCAATAAATATAAATGTTTATAAGTGCCTTGTTAGGTTAAATTAAATTATAATAAAACCCCATCGCGATTAAACCTTCCGCAGCCGCGCATTCATCAGGCCTTTATTGCCAAAATTACTCTGAGAAATTATCATGTTAGATGTAAATTAAGCTACAAAGCAATTCGCTTTTAACTTAACTGCTTGAAATGTTTATGTGATAACTTAATGTTTTGAAATATCTTCTATATATTAACTGTAGTTTGTAGACACTCGCTTTTAAGTAATGACGATATCAAACTTGATAGTATACTCCTCGCCGAAATCGGTTTAAAATATCTCCACTATCACACTGTACGATTAAGTCTCTAGTACTCAAAAAAAGTTAACTTCATACGAAGGTTGGTTCCTAAGGTTGATGCTGGAGGACTAAATTACCTGAAAATGTCCTCGTGGTAGTAAAGTTGATCGTGCTTAGATGCTATAAGCTGGACAGCTGAAGATCGGATTAGGTTTAACAATCTGATCTTAGCGTTCCTTATATTCAATTTGAAGAAGTTACTCTACTTGTCACTCTACGCTCAGGATCCTGTAGAAGAAGAGTAAAGAATTAACAGGAAGATAATTGCAGCTCTTCCCGTGACCAGGATAATTAGTAGGTCAACTGCTTTAGCAGAAGCCTGTATACAGCAAAGTTCATCAATAAGCTGATATTATGAAGATTCTTGAACGCTGGTACTTCTTATAGATTCTTCTAGGTAGGTATCACCATAGCGTCTATTTCTGCTGTCAAACAGTAGCGTACAAACTACTGTATTACGGTTTCGAGGGCGCTGCAGCTAGTAAAATTACTGGGGTAATGAGACTCAATATCATGTCTGAAGGTAATAGGCACAATGTGATGATGTGTACATCTTTCTAACTAGCGCCGCGTTCTTATGGACAGGCTACTGTCAGTTATCCGACTGTTACTTGTGGTATTACCGGCTCTTTCCTCGGAGGGTGGGGGCTCTTATCCGGTTGTAGTATTGATGCCTAGGAGCGTTAAGCCCCAAACCGAAAAAAAAGGAAAAAGATCAAAAGGCCCTGTAGTTTCGAGCTTTTGGGAATAGCAATATGGCAAGTCCTGTCTGTTTAAAAGGTGACTAAAAGGGTTTTGGAGTTCGTGGGCTTTGAATAAGTGCGAAGTGGTCTAATTCTTGTCGTATCAAAACGAGGGTAACGAGAAGAGCTACAGCCGTCTCTGCGACGTTCTTTAGGCGTAGTGCCGGGAGGCGCTGGTGCGGTCCGTAGGAGATCCTGGGGCATGACCCATCACTTAGAGGATGACCATCGAGGGTTTTTAGTGGATAAAAATACCACATAATCTTATCTTCTTCCCAGAATCAGGGTGTCTTTAGATTTCACCCAACAAAATGAAAAGGCATATGACTATATATATCTGTGGCTATCTCATGCCATCGCTGTTCTCATGACGCATGAGTTGCAATATAAACATATTAATTAGTAATCTATCTCATCATCATGATTCCCATGTATGTAACAAAGGTGTGAGCTTCAGCTATTCTTTATCAAAATCTTTGTGAAAGAAACTAATTAATGTGAAATCATTAATCTTACAAATTAATTAAAGCCGACAGTTTAGGGTTCCGTTTAATTGGGTTTAACCCACCTACATTGTCTGAAGTCAATGTAATTAATTACATTCCGATGTGCAGAACGGGGTGGATTAGGAAACTAATTAACTTGAAATTCAGTGAAGACAACATAGATCTCTTTTCTGTAACAAAAGATAACTACATAATAGACCTCATCGGCAGATAGACGTCTACTGCTGGACATAGTACTTGCCCCAAGATCTTCACATAGAGACAGCACGGCCTCCGATACCGCAGGGCACTAGCCGTCTAGGTAGGCACCACCGCAGAGCCTATTTCTGTCGCCATACAGTACTGTGCTCAGGTATGAAGGACGCTGTAGTTAGTTTAATTACTGAAGTAACATGACTCAACATCTTATGTGCAATGTGTTGCTTTGTATACCATGTTAACTAGCGCCGTGTTGTTATGGGCACGCGTACTACTTATCATCAGGTGAACGTCCTACGCGTCTCCTAAATATATATATATATATATATAGTTGTTTATAAATAAATAGTGCTTAAATGTTTCCTTTATCACGGTTAATGAATTTTAAGACAAGATGTAAATCTCTTTACCTCACTAATTCACTAGTGTCAAAGACAATGAAACCGGAACACTGTAATGTTTGCACAGTACTGTTTGTTGGCAGAAATAGGAGCTGCAGTAATATCTACCAAAACAGTCGGCAGCAACAGAGGCTTACTGCCAGTGTTGCTATAATTAAATATACTATAGTTTACGTGCTCTATTTTGAAACTGTCAGGTCACAGCTTGCTTAACTTCAGCATAATAAGCTTAAGGAATATTTGTAGAAGTGAAGAGCTGGATATTCGTTGGGACATTTATTGGCCTTTTATATAGTACTTGGTGTTATAGAGAATATTTTACTTGCACAGGTTATATTTAGGAGAGCACTGTAAGTGAGGACTAGTTTCGAATTAAATATTCATCAGTTTAAGTACTTTAAACCTTTACTGAACATAGTCGACTATATCACAGGTATATCATAAGCGTAGCGTGCCTGCAGGTGTTTCATCCAAGGACATTTACATGAATATCTTACGCTTTATATACACACTATTTGTAATGCTGTAAAGTTAATAGATCGCTAGCCCAATGGTTAGAGCGTGCTGCCTTCATTCCGAAGGTCGCGGGTTCGAATCTCGGCATGTACCGATGACTTTAATATTTAAGTTGTATTCATTTGTGAACTTTAGTAACAACGGCTAAATACAAACGGTGAAGGAGAACATCGCGAGGAAGCCTGTACATGAATTAGAATTTATTCTAAGGCGTGTGTGAAGTCACCAATCCGCATTGTGCCCGCGTGGTGACTATGGCTCCATCGCCCTCATGTTGAGGGTAGGCCTGTGCCCCAACAATGGGGATGTATTATAAATTGACTGTTAAAGAGTTAGAAACCCTTGCGGTATTATACAAGATATTATCTTATATTTAATGGGCGCTATAGCCAAAAAATTTACTTGGTTCACGAGATTTACTATCCTATGTGACTAGGATAAGTAAGTAGTTCCGGGGCGAGAGGGTCCCAGTGCGGGGAGCCCTCAAGTATTTAGGGCTCACTCTGGACGGGCGATGGAGCTTCGGGGAGCACTTCGAACGGCTTCTCCCGAAGCTCACCGCCACCGCCGCTGCGCTGGGCAGATTGCTGCCCAATGTTGGGGGGCCGGGTCATTTGTGTCGGCGCCTATACTCTGGCATCCTGCGGAGTATGGCACTGTACGGTGCGCCCGTATGGGTGGATAGGTGCGAGACCGCCAGGAACGGGCCCGTGTTGAAGAGGGCCCAACGTATCCCGGCGGTCCGAGCCTGTCGGGCGTACCGTACGGTGTCCTGGACGGCGGGTACGCTTCTCGCGGGCGATGCGCCTTGGCATCTACAGGCGCAGTCGCTCGCGGAAGTGTACCTCTTCCTGCGGGATGCCGGAGAGCGTCGGCCGGACCCGGCGACGGTCCGCCGGATCAGGCGCGTTGCCCATGACGCCCTGATCCGGCGGTGGGAGACGGAGTTAGGTAACCCTGCCGCCGGCCGGGACACGGTGGAGGCCATCAGGCCCCACCTGTCCCGGTGGATGAGCCGGCGGTACGGGGCCTTGACGTTCCACCTGGTGCAGGTGCTGACAGGCCATGGATGTTTCGGCAAGTACCTGCACCAGGTGGCTCGTAGAGAGATGACGCAAGAATGCGTCGAGTGTGGTGCGCCGATTGACACAGCGCACCACACTCTAGCGGAGTGCCCGGCATGGGGGCCGCAACGCCACTCCCTCGTCGTGCAAGTCGGCAGTGACCTCTCGCTGCCGACTGTAATCGATCGTATGTTGAGCAGCGAGAGGTCTTGGAAGGCGGTAGCCTCCTTCTGCGGCGCAGTGATGCGTCAGAAGGAGGCCGCCGAGCGCACGAGGGAGGCCGACGCCGCTGCCGCACCTTGCAGGCGACGGCGGGCCGGCGGGAGAGCGCGGCGGCAGAACCACGCCGTCCGCTTCCTCCCGCCGTGAGCGACGGGCCCCTAGCCGGGCACGGTGTGAGGGGGCCTTCGGGCCGTTAGGCTTGGCCCTTTGGGCCTTTTGTCGTGTTTCCCCTGGGGGTGCGTCCCCCGGGGGAGTCTTGGTTTTTATCCCCCCTCCCTCGTCGAAGTGGGGGGGAGTCTGGAGGGAGGAGGCCGCCGCCCAATTCCTTCACGGGAGGGCGGCGGCCGGGCATGCGCTCCGTCGTGGGCGCGCGCGGTCGTCTGTGGGGTCGGGGGGCCCCAACGTGTCGGTCCCGCGAAAGGCCGGTACGGGACGGCAGGTGGGTGCCTTTGCTCCCCGCGGGCACCCACCAGGAGGAGTTTTATACGCGGAGGCGCCCGGAGAGTTGCTTGACTGAAACCCGGGCGTCTCCAGTATGCGTATGGCGGGACAAGCGGTGGTGGTTTTAGTGGGTATGGGGGTCACGCACAACATCTCAGTGGCCCCGAGCGCCACATAACCCGGCGTCCCCCCCCTTGAAAAGGACGTTGGGTATGTGGTAACAGCATTCCCACCACCGATATCAAAAAAAAAAAAAAAAAAAGGATAAGTAAGTAGTAGTAGTAGTAGTTGACTAAGTATAACTGGAGTGAAACGGATGGACAAAGTGAGGAACAGTGTAAAAAGGAAGCGGTGCGGCGTGGTTGAAGATGTAGTGACAAGGATAGAGAAAGGGATGCTTAGATGGTTCGGCCATGTTGAAAGAATGGATGAAAGAAGATTAACGAAAAAAATATACAAGGAAAGAATGATTGGAAAAATCGGTGCAGGTCGACCTAGACGGACATACTCCGATCAAATCGGAGATTTCCTAAATAATGGCCGCGTCAAAAGCACACGCAACAGACGAGCGTGCATAAAGACGCTTATGAAAGTGGAGGAAGGGAGAGAGGTGTGCCAGGATCGTAGCAGGTGGAGAGAGGTGGTCTCTGCCTACCCCACTGGGAGCGAGGCGTGATATATGTATGTATGTGACTAGGTGACGAGAGCGCAGTCCTGTAGTCTCAGGCTTGTAAGAATAGGACTAAGGTAAGCCCTGTCTGTCGTAGAAGAGGACTAAAACGGTCTAGGAATTTCGCGGGAATTGAGGGTGTGGGCCTTATCGCTCAATAAGCAAACCTGCGTAGGACAGCGTATAGTTCAACGATGGTGCCTAGCAGGGTTAGGCTCCTCCTCAAGGACGTACTAAGACAAAGTTTAGAGGGGGACCGGTGCGTCCTGTAAGAGATCCCGGAGCCTATTCGAATGCACTGACGCAGAGCACCGAAAGGAGTTCATTGAGTAAGAATCTCACATAACCCTGACTTTTCTCCAGAAGCAGTCCTTCGAAGATTTCCCCTCCGAAATAAAAAAAAGGTGACGAGAGCAAACACGTTTAATGTAAACATCCTAACTAACAGAATATATACTGAGGTATATGGCTGATAAAGTATTGGTTGAAGAAATGACATATAAATAATAGTATATGTCATTATCATCACCGTCAACTGATAGTAGCCCACTATAGAAGGTAGGTCTCTCCCGAAGATATCTCCAATCAGACTTGCATTGCCTGCATCCTACGTTTTCATACGATCTTATCTATATATATAAAACCTGAAACAAATTTTAGAGACAATCTAATTACGAAGTGGCAACTCTGGAGTTAGTCAGCTGGGATTAGTGTTACAACAAAGTTATTTTATTAATGAATACTGTTCGTGAGCTGGTAACTTCGTTTACCGGACAAACTTATTCAAAACAATCAATCCCCACCACCCTCTACGTATTAATAGATTCTGCGGTACGTTGTGGTCAATTATTATCCAGTTTGCGTATATCGAAGGGTTGTTATAAGTTATTTGTGTATTTACATATATATATGTAGCTATAAATATCTTATGTATAAGAGATTTCCACCTATGTAGTCAGAGCGATATATTTGGAACCCTAAGGCATAGACTTGAAATTTGCTAGAAATATTTCTTATGCCGAGTATAGGTAAGCTAAGAACGGATTTTATAAAACGATACCCCATAAAAGGAGTTGCGCGAGTGTTAATAACAGGAAGGGGTCCAAGGGACTGTGCGAATATTTCGGACTAATTTTAAATCTTATTCTGAATTACAGGCAGGAAAGCGGGCGAGAAATAGCAAGATATTATATATATCATCTCTTTCTGTGGAACATAATTTATTATAAATACTTCAATGAATATGATAAATGACAGATTTCTAAAGCCTGTAATAACTATCCATCTAAGACAAGCTATTGATTAGTTGTATTAAGAATAAGTTACCTGGACACAGCCAGATAATCTGGATAAGCTCGTTACAGTGGGAAAAATCGGAGACAAGAAATCACGAGCTCGGTCGCTTACCCGACGGTCCGACCAGACACAGGCAATCTTAGCCACCAACATTCCGAATGCCCTGACACGTGCCGAGAACAGGGCGCTTGTGGTGGCAGCTGACTTTTCAGGATAAGCACGACCTTCAGTTATGAAGTACACGAAAGAGCATTTAAAAAGAATGGTTTCTCATTGTTATGGACATTATCACCATCGAATGTATATCTATACTATATATAATAATATTTGACATATAACAAAGAAAGTAATGAGAATGAAAGTGGATGGTTATGTGGGTAGAGGAAGATCGAAGATAGTGTGGATGGATTGTGTGAGAAGAGTGTGAATTCAGATATGACGGCTGATAAAGGGATATGGAAGAGAAGTACATACTGTGCCGACCCCACATAGCTGGGAGAAGGGCAGGAGGAAGAGAAGATATAATAATATTTGAAACAACAGGAAAAAAACTTTATAAACCTAATTTAACTAGGTCATGTTTTTATTGCTTTTTATGATGATCCTCTTCTGCATTAGCACTAGACGTTAAGGTGTACTGATTTTAAATTTACTCAGACCTCTTATTTTTCTTAAGCTTCGAGCTATGAGTTTACTATACTTTAAATTTAAGGCTCTATCGCTGATCTTGGATTTTAATATTTTTTTTCTTTTACATCCTAGTTTATATTTTTGACCTTTAACAGGGATGTAAGTTGTCCGGCACAACACCTCAGAGGACCCAAGCTAACCTCACCTGATCGTGGTGCATCTGCTGATCAACAAACCAGGTTCTGGCTCCCACCAACCCGCATTGGGCCAGTGTGGTGGGAAGTGGACCAAATTCCCTCATAAAAACCCTACACTCGAGGATCCCTGGTCCCGTTGATGCACACGGCACAGGAATTAATGTGGAGATCTCTGGGGGAGGCGTATGTTCAGCAATGGATGTCTATCGATGGTTGTGGAGATGGTCGACCTTTAACAGGTGTCGTGGTTTTTCGATTGGCGTGTCTTATAATGGATAGGCTTTTACCATCACTTTCCACTTCCGTCGATTTTGGGTTTTCCTATCTAATATAGATTATTCCTCTAATAACTCGGATATCATCAATTCACCTTTTACTTATTTGCTCCTTTTTGTTAAACCTTCTCGTCGCTGCCATTCTGTTAAGGTTTTAGCTTATTATTATCTACTGTTTCTAGTCACGTGTCACGTGTCACGTGCATCGTCACATGAATTTTCTTTAGAAAATCTTCTACTTTAGTTATTTTTTCGGTCTTTTAGCGTCAAACTTAAAGTACTTCTTTCAAGTTTATTATGAAGCTAATACCAAGTGTGAGAAAGTCCAAGAATCGAGAACCTCTCGAGTTTAATAAATAGTTTCTCAGAGCCACAAGGGACCGCTTAAGTTATTAGAACACAGCAAACCACTTTGCTACAATACGTTTCAGAGGAACGCACGTACTGTAGTGATATTTTCATTTCTCAACTCACTGTTCCTTTGGATTTATTTTTCAATCTCTAAGTTACAAATATATCTGTAACTTAAATTTAAAAATATACTATTGGATAATAATAGTATTTCATGATTTTTTCTAAATAACAAATAGATAGTAGTAGCTATATGTTATCAAACTATGTCCTCTTGTTTTGAAAGATTTTAAAACAATAAATCCGATACAGCTTCGGCTTATAAAAGACGTGTTGTACCTTTAGAAGAAACACTACAGAAAAATAAGTACTTAGCGTGGCTCAATTATTTCCAGTACACTATAATAATCAGTAAGTAATGTCACGATCAAAACTAATCAATTTCGTTATCGCTAACCAATCGCAAAGTAAATAATATCTTCGTTTTCCACACTTCCAGAGATATAACATGCTTTCTTAATTCAGTGACTAACAGTCACATAATAATTTAACGACATTCTCTTTCACGTATTTCATGACCGAAGGTCCTGCTTGTCTTGAAATGTCCTTATTAACATTTCAACCAGCTGCCTCCTCACTGGCACCATCTAACGTACGATGGAATAATTTGTCATAACAAAACTAACAATATTTCAAAGGTTCATTACAGTAAACAATATTATATTTCTGAAGATAAATAAATTTTAATAATAATAAATCTCTACCGCGAACGTTATCCTTTAGACGTAATACATCCTGTGCTTATGAAAATAAATGCTGTTGCGGAAAAGGAACAGTTATGAGGAGTTATAATAAATCTGGAAAGCTTGCGATATACCGCTCTAGCTTGCTTACTTTTATAACTATAAGCGATTTTTATTATTCAACGAAGAGACGAGACGAGTAGGATGTTCACCTGATCGTAAGTTTATTATTATCGTCATCATCATCAGCCGATAGACGTCCACTGCTGGACATAGGCCATCGATCAGTCCGGCGTTGGTCGCGTCCCGTGGGTTCCTTCTTAACAACGCGGCGCTAGTCAAGATAGTTTAGATAGCTCGTCGTCTTGGAACGTAAGATGTTAAGTCTCAGTAATTTCACCAGCTACAATTCCCTTCAAACCGGAACACTGTAATGTTTGCACACTACTGTCTATCAGCTGCACTAGGCGCTGCGATGGTACCTACCTAAAAGATCTCCAGCAATAGAGACCTACCATCCATCATAAATCCATAACAGCTAATTTACGTCTCCGCTGCTGGGGCAA
The DNA here is from genome assembly GCA_033220335.2 of Troides aeacus. Taxonomy (NCBI): domain Eukaryota; kingdom Metazoa; phylum Arthropoda; class Insecta; order Lepidoptera; family Papilionidae; genus Troides; species Troides aeacus. The sequence continues at coordinate 853,674 of CM067281.1, read as the reverse complement.
AAGCCTACTCTCAATATGAAGGCGATTGGGCTATAGTCACCACGCGGGCCCAATGCGGGTTGGTGACTTCACACACACCTTAGAATTAATTTTAATTCATGTGCGGGTTTCCTCGCGATGTTCTCCTTCACCGTTTGTATCTCGCTGTTGTAAACTTCACAAATGTACATAACTTAAATATTAAAGTCATCGGTACATGCCGAGATTCGAACCCGCGACCTTCGGAATGAAGGTCGCATGCTCTAACCATTAGGTCAGCGAGCTACTATAGAGAGAGAGAGAGACCTACCACCAGGACAAATTAAAAATGTCTGCGTGTATGCTTAGATCATTGGTGTAGTCACAATTCCACGTCTTATTAGGATGGAAATAGTGCTGACTATGCGTGATGATTCCAAACCTTCGCTGTTCACATTATGAAGGATAAATTATGGAGGAAGGACTAATTACAGGAGTGAGCAGTTTTTTAACGCAACTGTTATCAAAATGTTGACTTAGACAATATGCATATTAAGGAAATGCTATCTTTTGAACAGTTGACGTCAAAAACTAGAATGATGATGATTATGATGTTATTCAAAGATCGGCAATTGACGTTTGTATTTAAATAGTAATATAAAAAATCCGACCATTAACAGCTTGTCAAGTTAACCGACAAACAAACATAAACGTTGTTTATAATGAAGTGTAAGAAAACTTTACCATTAAATGTTTTATCGCAATTTTAAACATCTTAAAAGGAAAATTACTTAGACGGCGCTAACTTGAAATAAGTTTAAGACCTTAAAATGGAAAGTAAATATTAGCTCTCAAAGAAAATGGAATAGGTAACGCAGGAGGTTAAAATGAACCCTAAAATATTATAACGAATTACATACATCTGGGATGGGAACAAACTGGTGTGGGTTTTCATCGGGCAGCGATATGAAAAGTTTACACGAGTATAATATAGAAAGGCAATGTAGCTGATGAAATTACTGAAGTAACTGTCAATTGTTTACCAAATTAGTGCTCTATCTACAGTAACTGATCACGTCAGGTGATATTGAACAGAGAGACTGAATATTGTAAAACATCATACTCCAAAAAACTCTCGCTCCAGTTGTCAGTAACTGCTGGAAAACATCAATGCTGCTGTGCCGGAAAACTTACTATGAAAGTTGTAACTAGCTAGAGGGGTTGTTAAACCCTGGCACTTCCACCTTCACTCCAGGACAAGGAAGGAGTTTTTTATTATTCAAGGAAGAGACGAGACGAGTAAGTGATACGTCTGTCCATAACAACGTGGTGTTAGTTACGATGATACCACGTTGTGCCCGTCATCTTTAGACGTAACATGTTTAGTCCATAGAGAGTAGAGAGCTTATAGTACTCGCTACAGAGCCAACGATAAAGTGTTAACTTAATAGCTAAGTTTAAAAAAGAAAGATGTTTAACTGAAAACTTTGAAAGATAATTATTTATTTTAGGAGTTATTTTCAGATTCCTTATTAACTGCAAAAGAATCCCTGTTCGGAAGTTTTTAATTAATATTAACTTCGGCTTGGTATTTTACAATAAAGCTGTTCGTAGAGTCTACATCATTTAATTAATAAGAAACTATAAGTCTTCCATTTAGTTGAATTGTTTTTGGAAGAAATTTAATAACTCTGCAGTATTTTACCTCCAAGACCAAAATTCGTATATGCAACACGGTGATAAGACTGATTTTCATGTACCGTAGCGATACCTGGACTAGTGTCTTATAGAAGAAGAATGGCTTCTGGTTGCCGAGAGGACGAGACCCGACCCGAGGACGATAAGTGTCGAGCCCGACGCAACATTGAAATCGAGGGGCTGGTTGGCGAAGCGAGAAGCCAAAGCCAGACTTCGCTGGATGGGCTACTTGCTGAGGATGAGAAACGATTGTAGCATAAAAAAGCCTTCCTCGGAATCCCAGTTGGCCACCGACCTGTCAGCCTTACAGATATCTTTGGAAGGATGCCGTAGAATACGACCTGCGCGAGCATTAAGCAGTGGACGCGCAAGAGGAACTGCGAGACAGACTAAGCTGGCGCTCTCTGGTGTCGGAGGCCAAGACGAAGAGAGCGGAGTAAGTAGCGAGTAGTAATTTTTATCTTCTGCTGAACCTGGGACATCTTTAGCAATAATCTCGTGATGAAAGTACCGTCGTAATCAGATCAACAGTTCTAAACATTACTAGTAACAATTATCAAAAGAGTCGGTTTCTTTTATTAATATTTTTTAATTTAAATAATAGCTTAAATGAAGAAACAAGTTGTTATTTTATACTTAAAAATAGTGTAAGGGATCCCGCATAAAAACTCACGTGACCCAAGAGCGCGGTGCATCCTGCTAATCAACAAACGAGGCTCTGGTTCCCACCAACCCACATTGGGTTAGCATTGTAGGAAATGGCCAAATCCTTCCATATGGACCTACAAACGACGCCCCCTGCAGCCCGCCGATATCGGAGGCTAAAATGATTTTGACAGACGTTGGTAAGGCACCGGAACCAGGGCAGCGTAGCACCGGTCGATGTGAAGGTCTTTAGGTGAGGTCTACACCCAGCAGTGGACATCTATCGCGACGATCTAGTAGTACTTGTACTTTATCATATAAATATTTTTTTTTTCTACGTAGCGACGAGACGAGCGAGTTGTTCACTCGATGGTAAGTGATACGCTTGCCTGAACAAAGTGGCGCTAATTACAATTGTATACACGGCACCATATTATGCTCGTCGCCTTAAGGCTTAAGATGTTATGCTCCGTTGTCCTAATAATCAAACTAGCTACAAAGCCCTTGAAACCGGAACACAATAACGTATGCATACTGTTGTCTGTCGTTTGTATTAGGCGATGTGGTAGTAAATGCTATAAGTTAAAGTTACATTAGATGTTAGTTAATACAAATATATATCTGGTTTGTATGACTAGTTTCCTCTTCGTTTGAAGATCCAAAAAGTTGCTTTGCTTTTGTATTGTTTTTAATATCATTTAATATCGACTTCTTTCTTTCTTTAACTTCTATTTGCATGAACTTCTGTACTCTTATTGAGCAGGTATCAGTAGAAAGTTCTCGTCTTCCACCAAAACAACACCAGCGACTTGTTTGCGACGCGAATAAGAAATACGCGAGACGCGACTATGAGGGAACAATCACAAATAATAAGTTGGAAATTGTTTACTTGACGAGCCTCTCGACCCTCGTTACGGAGCACGCCATTGTGTCGAAAGATTTCTAGAAAAATATGACAGATATTCCACCGAACTACGCTTGTCAAAGTTTTAAGTGCCTCTTTGTATATTCTGTTTGAGTTTATTTCAGCCTTTTACACATTTCCCTTTATGTACATTTCAATTTAGTTTTACATCTTGTTAAGTGATTACTTACTTCCATATAGATTGTTCTAGCGCTCGTGTTAATAACTGGAGTAAAGTGATGATGTTATAGTGGTAAATTTACGATATGGAGTTATTTGGTATGTTGGTGCTATCCGAAAAATATGTGCCACCAGTCTCAATCAAACCTGAGACTTTGTACTCCAAGAAGAACAGTTTACTGTCGGATCTACAGAGATAGCTTAAAGCTAAACACCTGTAACCAGCCACGAGTTATATCAAGAGTTCTACAGTAATCTTAAGATGTAATATACTTTAATGTTTTTTTTTTTAATTTACTAAGCGACGAGGCGAGCGGGGCGTTTACCTATTGATAAGTGATACGTCCGGTAGTTAAGACAGTATATACAGTAGTACGTTGTTCCTAACGATTTGAGATATAAGATGTTGAGTCTCAATACTCCAGTAATTTCACTAGCTACAGCGTTGCTACTTTGGTTGTACTTACCTTTTTTTGTTTCGAGGGGAAATCTTCGAAGTATAACCTGCTTCTGGGTGGAAGTTAAGGTTATGTGAGATTCTCACGTTGCTTTGCATTAGTGCACTCAGAGAAGCTCCGTAATCTATCATAGAACTCACCTGTGCCTCCCTAGACTTTGTATTAACTCGTGTCGGAGGAGGAGCCTAACTCTCGTAGGCACCATCGTTGAACCATACGCTGTCCCACGCAGATTCACATGTTAAGCGATAAGGGCCCCCACCCTTAAGACCCACAAAACTCCTAGACCCTTTAGTCTCCTTTTTACCTTACTTAGACCGGGCTTACTTTAGTCCTATTCTTACTATCCCGACGTTACAGGACTGGCGGAGGTACTTACCTACATGGTCTCCGGTAACAGAGACCTACCATCATATACATGCTGAAATATATCTGATGCGGTTGAATCACTTATTTTTCGGTCAGTAGGAAACACCGTTACCGCCGTGATCAACTAATTACAAAATGAGAAACGAGACACTAGCACGCGTCGGAGACATTTACGCGGATAAATAATGCCTCCTGCTCCAAACGAATGTCCTCGTGTAAATTACATTAGACGTGAATTTTTTCCTCTACTATAATTAATTAATCTCATATCATATGTATGTGGCGGAGGTCAGACATTTTTAAATTCACCTCGACAGGTATCACCCTCGTATTGTTAATCTGCTTTCATAACAATTTTGCTCTGCTGTCTCTTGTGTTGAGGTTGCTAACATATGTAAGGGAATGTTCTAGGTTATTATGCTTTCACCAACTTCAACTTCATTATGACTTAATACAGTTACAAATTGAAGTAAATTTTTTTGTTTATCGATGATAAACATTGGTGTAAGAATATCGCTTTACGATATTTATTGGCTTGCCTACGATTGTTTCATTTCAGATTTATCTTTCGACTATGTTATAAATAAAAAATTAAAATTTTGTTTAATAGATTGAATGTTGATTTCCTCATCCACATCATCATCATCCTCAGCTCATAAACATCCATTGCTGAATATAGGCCTCCCACAAAGATCCTCACATCGATCGGTCCCTCGTTGTCTGCATCGCCGGGCACTAGAGGTTGTCGTTTGTAGGGGTTTATATGGAGGAATTTGGGCCATTTCCCACCAAGCTGGCCCAATGCGGGTTGATGGAAACTAGAGCCTCGTTTGTTGATTAGCAGGGCATACCACGAGCAGATAATGTTGGATTGGGTGTCGTTAGTTGTTGAGCGCGACCCCTTGCACCCATATTTTCGTTGATTTCATACAGAAAATTATCTTCTTATTGAATAGATGAAAACTGATATTTTTAATGATAGAAGTTTCGCTTATAAATGGAAATAAAAAAATATGAAAGGTACAAAGCCAATTAGTACTAATTTTACTCTCGCATATCGTTCACTGTGTGCGGATACACAAAAAAAGGACGAAAGAAAAACACGCGACAAATTGAAAAAACTCACATCGTCCTCGTAATGAAAATGTACCTTACAAATTGTGGGATACATTTTCATTACTGTACCCGGGGAACCGAAAACAGAGTACGAAAAAATGTTAATTCTAGTGTTATTAATGTATGTTCGTAGTAATGTATGTAGTTTGGGAAGCTACGCAGCATCCTTTCGTTTCAGATACAGCAGTGTTCGAAGACAAGTCTTCACCTCGTGCGTGTTGCCAGTTTTGACTTACGGAACCGAAACGTGGCCTCATAAAAAGGCTGAAAGTCACCCAAAGGGCAATGGAGAAGGCAACGCTCAGAGTTTATCTGCACGATCGAATCTGAAATGTGGTGATCCGCAGAAGAACTAAGGGCACCGACATTGCCCAAAAGATTGCTAGACTTAAGTGGCAGTGGGAAGAGAACATTTCTCAAAAGACCGATGGCCCATGGGGAGGTAAGGTCTACGAGTGACGCCTTCGTGCCGGTAGACCTAGTGTTGGGATTGCTCTCACAAGGTGGACTGACGATCTGGTGAGAATCACGGGAACCTACTGGATAGGAGCAACGTGGGACCGATCCATGTGGAGATCTATGTGGGAGGCCTTTATCCGGCATTGGACGTCTGTCGGCTGATGATGATAATGTATGCCGTGGATATATTAATAAAAACTTTATTTCCTCGTTTAGACATTAAAAAGCTCATAAAACTTGGATGCCCTCAAGTTTACCGCCGTATAATGGAATCACTATCAAACGCTTATGGCTGTTTAGGCAAACTGGTGATGTTATTGCGAGGGTTACGAGCGGCGTAACTAGCTTTAACGACTCCTCGAGAGCCGGCGCATGCGAATTGGAGCCCAACTTATAAAGTATAAGAAACTTTAAAGATTCTTTAACGGACATCTACCGATAATAACGGAAGTAGTTATCTATTTACAAACAAAGGTAGCAGTAAATGGTTCATCAGCGCTGCCACTATATGAATGCACTAGGAAGGGGATCATCAGAGAGCAATGGTGACGTGTTGTTAAGCTTGCGACTAACACCTGCAGTGATGACCACGACCACTCTGTCAAGAGTGATACCGACAAAAGAGACCGTTAATAACCGAAAGAGGAGATACTTTAGAAAACGTCACAAAATGGTGGTTCCTGTTGCCGGAAACAGCGCCTATTGTAGCTTACAAACAGCGCTGTGCAAACATCATAGCGTTCCGGTTAGAAACGGGTTGTAAAACTTGTAATTACTTGGCTAACGACACTATAGTTATTATGTATTCAAGCGACGAGTACAATACGATGTAGTGTATACCATCCTAACTATCGCGTTATTATCCATCACCCTGAATAACTTCGTCTCATCGCCGAAAAAAAATATAGTAAAGTAGTTCTAAAAGTAAATGAAAAATAATATTGGAAGTACTTATTGTTCTTGTATTATTAACTTAAGTTACTAAGTAATCATTATGTATATATAAAGTTAATTAAAATAATATTACAACAGCTCCAATGAAACGAAATGGTCATCCGTGAAACGGTCGCCTACAATGTTACGTTTACGATGAAATATCGCGGCGGACGTCCGTTTTGTTAATAAGTTAACAAAGTAAATTTAAGCATCTGTTACCGACATGTAACATTGTTAAGTTGGAGTCATATTTTAAAGCAATATCATCGAGCAGATGAACGGAAGGTCTCTGTTGCCGGATACTGTATAGGTAGATACCACCGCAGCTTCTATTGCAACCGACATAGATCTGCACAACATTGAGCTTCTCGCCTTGAGACATAAGATATTAAGTCTCGTTACCTCAGTAATTTCACTAACTATAGCGTCGTTTAAACCGGAACACAGCTATATCTGCACAGTATTTAATGTCGGCTGCAGTAGGCGCTGCGGTGTTACCTATCTAGACGGTCTCCGGCAACAGAGACCCACCGCTAGTAACATATATGTTAACATGTATGTGTGTTTACTCCGCTAACCCGCATTGGGCCAACTTGGTGGGTATGGCCCAAATCCTCTCATATGAACCCCTGCCTAAGTCAGCCTCTGATGCTCAGCGGTACCGGAAGTCATGCTGACTGTATGTGGATATATTTGGGTGAGGTCTATGTCCAGCAGTGGACGTCTATCGGCTCATGATGATGATGTATGTATGTATGATGTTTTCTTACAATAAACCTTTTATGTATTTATCCATTTAGTATTACTTTAAACTTATATGTCATTATTTTAATGTTTAAGTTAGGAGAATAATTTCTTTGTTAAGGATGTGTGTTACAAGCTTACTGAAGTTAACTGATAATTCAGTTTAAGTTAAACTGTTCCACATAATACGGTTTATATTTTTCTTTTTAAATTTATATAAGAAGTTAATATATATATATATATATATATACAAAATGCAGACACTATAACCATTGTCTAGTTTAACATAAAAAAATCTATAAAATAATCTTTTCCCAACTTCCGCTATGAAGCTTTACACGCGTAAATGGAAATATAAATATATTTTTCTCAGTAATTGAAATAGAACAAGAGCGAGCTTTTCTCTGAAAAGAGCCTTTATCAGCGAAGGAAAACTAACACTAATATACAATTAATGTTATATATATGCTATAACAATTAAATGAGGGAATAAAGTAAACGGATGCAATACGCAGATATATAGTTATATACATAGTATACATAATATATTTCACTAGAGGTGAAGTTAAAAATTCTTTATTATCTATGAAAAGTTTAAGAATTTGTATTAATAATTACTTTCATAGTAATTATTACTGAAGTTTACTTGTATAGAGGTTTTGTTTGAAATTTATATAGGATATTGTATATGAGGTACGAGGGAATCAATTATTAACGTTTAACCATGTTAACCACAAAAAGTTTTTGACAGTTTTATTAACCTGTTTTAAGCCGGCGGTGGTGGTGGTGGTGGTGGTGTTGAGGGGCGCAGACTAATTTATTACACGCTAACACTATTTGGTTTAAATTATAAAGCAAAAAGGCGGCAGGCGGCAGGCGGCGACATCAAAGGTGAACGATTTGCGTATTCATTGAATGAAAATCTAGTTAGTGTGATGGTTCACCTGTGTACACTGGCGTGGTGTTAATGTCGCTACATCTACACCAATAGGCTGGTGCTGCAAGGTACCGCCTGTAACTGTCAGGTTCGAACCTTATACTTGATTACTGTATTGTAGATGAGGCAATATAGATGAGGCATTATCACCTAAGATTCTTTCTTAACTTATTATCAAGTTGGATCGTTAAATATCATGTTAGTAAGAACCTAAAAAAATCTACTGTTGGTTTAGAGAATACTCTGAAAAAACCTTTTCGTATACCCCCACTCGACCCTCGTTACAGCGGGATCCATTGTGTCGTGTGAGGTCACTAAATGAGCTTGTTTTTCGGACGCCCACTTTAATACAGCTTCAACAACATTTTTATCTTTCCTCTATATAATAGTTTTTCTCAAGTGAAATTCATTCTTATTCATACAAATATCTTCTGTGGCAGACAATCGAAAATTTTAGTTGTATTAGATAGAAAGTTATTGTTAGAAAATAGCGAAATTTCCGAACCAATACGATAAAGGGACGTGGCCTATTACAACCGGCCTTATGAAAAGGCTCACAGTCATCTAAAGGGCAAAGGACAGGTAGTTCTCTGCGTGATCGAATCAGAAATGTGGAGATCCGCAGTAGAACTGGTATCACCGACATAGCCCAAAAGATTGCTAGACTTACGTAGCAGTAGGCAGGGCACTTTGCTTGAAGGACCCACGGCTATTGAAGCAGTGAGGTCCTCGAGAGGCGTCCGTGTGCCGGTACACGTAGCGTTGGGAGACCTCCCACAAGGTGGACCAACGATCTGGTGAGAATCGCGGGTATCCACTGGATGCGAGCAACGCGAAACCGGTCAATGTAGAGATCTGTGGGGAAGGCCTACATCCAGCAGTGGTCGTCTATCGGCTGATGATGATTATGATCACATAGGGGGTCTTCAAGAAAAGAGCGTATCAACCCTTTAAAGGCCGGCAACGCAGTCGCGACCCCTCTGGCGTTGCGCTTGCTCATAGGCGTCAGTGATTACTTTCCACCAGGTGAACTGTTCACTCGTTTGCCAACCCTTCCTATAAAATAAGCTCAATAACGAACTTTTTATTATGATATGTATTTAGGAAAAATTTAACCGACAAACCACGTATGTATCTATCAGCTCCTTGTTGCAAGGGACCGTCCTATTGTCAGACATTCGTGCGCCAATTTTTACTGTTAAACAGTAGTAGTGTCAGTGTTACTATGTAAAGGAAGGTAGTGACTGAGTAGATCAAAAAGCGGTGAATACAGTATGGTGCAGTATGAACTCCTTACTAGCAACACTTTATTAAAGGAAATGTTAACTTGCCATCAGATTAACGCCTAGACCGTAGCAGCTCCTAACAGTCCTCCACAAAACACAACAGTGTGTAAACATTACAATGTTTCGAAGGGCACAGTAGTTAGCGAAATTACTGGGGTAACGAGACTTAAGATTTTATGTCTTAAGATGACGAGAGCAACGTGGTGCAGTGTATACTATTCTAACTAGCACTACGTTGTCACGGAAAGGTGTATCACATACAATCAGGTAATCGTTACTCTCTTCTAGTCGCTTCGTTGACTAACGAAAAAAAAAACATTCAGACTGCAATGTAACTGATCTACAAACAGTTATATAATTTTTTAATAAATCATAAAACTTAAAGTAAATCACAGTTATAGTCACAGTTAAAAATTCCGTTAGGCTGCAGTGGAAGTGTCGTAAAATATTCATGAGCCACTCGTGCGGTGCCGACTTGTGTCAAAAGCGACATCAGAGGAGCGCGGTAAATATATTTATATATCTCGTTTCCGGTTCTCACTTACATAAATATTCATTAACTACTACAATTCGGGCTCCCCCCTTTTTATCACTCCGTCCAACGATATCAGCTTCGATAGAATTGTTTTCGACGGAAACAAGAATACTGACACTACATACCTATAATATAACACATTCTATAGTTCCTATTGTTATGGGAAGTAATCTTTTACTTTACTACATATAAGTTTTACTTGTAGTGTTTTCACTGTTATTCAGTAGTTATTCTATAAAAAAAAATTGTAAATTAGTTCCGATCTCTTTTTTATTAAATGACGCGATAAGACGAGCGTTACATTCACCTGATGGTGACACGCTCATCTATAACAACTTGGCACTTGTTAGGATGGTTTTGAATTGCACCGCATTTTGCTCGCCGTGAGACATAAGATTTTAGGTCTAATTACCCCAATAATTTCACTATCTATAGCGCCTTTCAAACCGGAACATAGTAATGTGTGCACACTGGTGATATACTGTTTGTCGGCTTCAATAGTTGTTGCGCTGATACGTACCTAGACGGTAGTCTGCAACAGAGACCTACCAGCAGTAAATAGGTTTTATTGCTAGTAAACTTATCAAGCTGATGGTACTGGATATCTTCGACATAAAAAAAAACTGGTAAGTGATAATATGAGTACTAGCGAATTTGTAAGATGAATGGCAGTTTTGTCTCGATTCGTGCGTCCCATAGAAAGTTGTGGAGACTCTTAACACATGGAAGAAGACCACCAAGTGAGTAGTAGTGAGGAGGTGTAAATCCTATATAACTCAAATACTTCCCCAGAAGCAGGGTAACTTTGAGAATTTACCCTCAGCATCAAGAAACAGAAGATTTGTATTAAAATCGGTGAACGTCTGACTAATTATCTTTTTACGCTCCCAAAGATTTTAAAAAGTCTGTTATTATAAGAAAATAATAAAATGAAAGCTTATTAAAAGTTCAATTCGTTATCTTAACTCAAGTGATGAATTAGTGCATAACTTATGAAAATTTTAATGAAAGCATTGTCCACCCCCGAACCGCCCCTAGCGAACGTTTTAAATTAAAACGAACTTTGAACATTTTTATGGGAATTTCAAAAGTTCACACAAAGGTACAATTTTGTATAGGAATTGAAAATGCTTCGACACTGTGGTCAGGTATTTTAGGTATTACTCCTTTAATACTGACACTGTCCTACTGTCTAGTAGTTGTGGTCTATCATTTATAAAGTTGGGCAGAAATAGGACATAATAGAATAGGTCTTCTTACTCCTTTATGTCGTCAAAGGATTCTTGCTCACTTTCTGTAGGAATTTTGCCCTCCGGGAACAAGTTTGCGAACTCATATAGGAATTAACTATATTTTCTTTATGTGCGAAGAAAACTTTTTTCTCAAATATATGCTACAAAGTAATAAATCAATTATTCGATTAATTGATATACAGTTATCAGCAAAGTTCTGCCCCAAGTGATCGTTAATCATAAACTTATGGAGAGCAAAAAAATGACTAAAATTGCTTGAATTATTTACACTGTCTTGATGCTTGTTTATAGTCTGCTGATTATTATACATTACCTAACTGCTTTATTGTAATGTTTGAGATCTAGACCAGTCATATTCAGGTCTAGGTCAGGGACTAGCATTATTATGATGTAGACAGATTACCTACGCTCTAAAGAGTGTCGTTTAAAGTCGCGCCCTAGAACTTCTGAAGGAAGATTTGATTTGAACGAATCTGTCGCGCGTTACGTACAGTCGATACCAAAAAGATATTATTAATATGAAATATATTAACTATATTATGTTTTATTTATTTATTAATAGGCACAACAAAAGGCTACATTAATCTGTTACATCGTATCTTAATAATAACTTAACACTACTAACAATGTAGCCAACACCTATGTACACACTTTTTTTCAGGAAGCAACGTTATGGGACATATAAAAATTGTAATTAATGAAGTGATATACTTTATTTATACTCTTGATTAATTAAAACATTTATTACTGTGAAAAGAATTCATATATCAGTTTATTTCGCTTCCGCAAATTATCTAAAGCAACATTGTTTATAAGCTCTAAAGGAACATTAGGCTAGGTTTTTAACAAAGCTTACTTGTTAGGTTAATGTACGTATCTAATTTAAATCAGTCTACATTATAATAAGCACTTGTTTTAAGAGATAACTTCTGAACAATAACAGAAATATTAAATTATGTATTATAATTTCGTATTTTATATAATTGTAATAAAAGAGTGTACTGTAACTTGTATATGAACTTCTGTATTGCACAAAATTATATCTTTTTCTATACCAACACTTCTAACACTATACTTCGGGAACCTTTAATGGTCTATTTAAGTAAATTTAAGTTATATAAAAACATACATAAGAACACTTTTATATAATAATGTATATGACATATGACTTTGTGTGTTCATTATTACAATTAGCCACCAAGGAGGTATTAGTTAGTAATTTTTTTTTTCTCACAAAAGCAAGATAAATTTATAGATTTACCCCCGATAACAAAGAAATAGGTCAGTTACCCGAAAATGTCGAGATATGTACCATCGCAACGCCTATTTTTCCTGCCAGACGGTAGTGTGCACACTAGTATGTTCTACTACTGTGTTCCGGTTTGAACTTACTGCTGTAACGAAAAAACATCTTATGTCTCCAGACGACGAACATTGTTATAAGTGGCTCTTACCATCAGGTGGGCATTTTATTGATTCGTCGGAAAAAAAAGTTGAAAAAACGCAAGTCAAAACATATCACTTATTTTTAAGTTGAAAGAAAGCGTTTAAGTGTTACGACAGCTATGAATTCTATATATAACAGTGAACTTAATTTGACATGATGTTCGATGAGAATTAATCCGAAGGTTATAAAGCGAGCTTTATAACAAAGCTGCGGCTCCGACAGCCTGGACAAAGTAAAATCTGTAGTATAATTGTACAAAATTAAAATGCATCACTTTTGTATGCGACTGTAGCAATCTGTATCCGAAGGTCCATTAAGAATCCACGTCGCTCAATTCAATTGTAGGACAGGCATCGGTGACTCTAGACACTAGTTCATTACCTCGGTTAGAACCGCTCCACTTGCTCTCAATTTTATGGAGCGGCTTCAGACGGTCTATAATGACATTCAATAAGAAATCTTCTTGTGTGGTGTACCTTCAAGTAGTTAAATATTCAAAAATATTTACAAGATCATGTATTGGTTAAACAAGCATAGATGCACGTACTCTCATGATATTTAGCATCAAAGGAACAGGTATCGAAGTGACAACATCTTCAAAGGTTCAGTAATCTTTAATTTACTAAGAGTAACGTTTAGAATCGTTTGTAATCTATTTTAAAACTTATAAGTAAAGGATTTAATATGTATTACATGAAGGTGTTGTACTTTATCTCCCGTTACATATGAAACCTAATGACTGGAATATATTCATTAAAATAAAGCTATCGAGAATTTTCAACAGTGAGTTTTGAACCTTTCTTGAAGCACTTACTTGGCTTCTGGTATTATCCTTGACACAAGATTGAACGTCCAAACTTCGGATATTAATTCTCTCAGTCAGCCACATAGTTTCCAGGACAGAGCGATGTGTTAAAGATATAAGACTATGTTCATAAAATTAAATGAAAAATCATTTTATGTATGCAGTCAAACGGAATTCTGAATAACGTAAAATCGAATGAATAATTTAATTTATGCCATACTGCGAGGAGGAGGCTCTATTCATTTCGATTCGCCGAATATATTACGGAAAATTTTCCACTAATGGAATGAGCCGTCTCCCACCAGCAGCTTCCGGAACCTGAAGGTGAAATCCAATTACAGTACGGAGTACACAAACGAAATTTATTCGCCTAATTGTAATTAAAGTATATCGAATAATTTCTTCAATTAGAGTTAGTTACCATGTATAGAGACAAAGTTATTACATGTAGTTATTTTAACAACAGGAACAAATTCAAGAAAGACACACGTAATAGTTACAATCCTAGGGTTAATAAGGTCCAAATAGTCGGAGGTAAAGGTTCCCTTGACACCCTGTCATTAAGGACTGCATTAGGTAAATGAAAAGGACTAATGCAAGCCTATCTTGTTACAGATTGGATTGAAATGAACGTGGAAGGGGAAATCGGAAACGGGAAATAAGAAAATGGACGCCGGATCGGCTCTTAATGCGAAGGCAGTGGAGATGGATATCCCGAAACAGGGTCTGTGTACGAACCAATGCCGGAACGTTTCGAGGGTCACGACGGTTGTGTTCAGATCGCCGGTAGAGAGCGATGTTTACCTGAACCGAGATTTTATCGAGAATCGGAATGAGAACGAGACGAACTATCGAAGGATCCTGGAGGCGAATCTCGGTTTGAACGAATCGCTCGGTGACTTTTACAATTTCGATAGAACGTTGAACGAGACATTCGTTAACGTGAGCTTCGAGAACGCGACGTGCGGCGGCGACGTGCACGGGTACAACCTGTGGGCGCTGTCGCTGCTGGTGTTTCCGGTTCTGACTTTGTTCGGCAACGTGCTGGTGATACTGAGCGTGGCCCGCGAGCGCAGCCTGCAGACCGCCACCAACTATTTCATAGTGAGTTTAGCCGTCGCCGACCTCTTGGTGGCCGTCGTCGTAATGCCCTTCGGAGTATATTATTTGGTGCGTAAATTTCTGATTGTTTCCGTTCAAACTTTTACACGATCATGTCTGTTTAATTTAAAATCCAAATAACGATAATGTTTCTCATAATCCTTTTCTTCTCATTATCAAAACCCTAAAAAACAATCCGATGGGATATGACTACTTGAACTAATATAATAACAAACAAAAATAAGAATAATGAAATAGTATTGGAGATCTTTGGGGTAGGCCTATGTTCTGCAGTGGACGTTTATCAGCTGATGATGATGATGATTACAATTTTATTCATACCAGCTATTATACCTATCCATTATAAAGTAGTAAATAATAGTTTGTAAGTATCAGGATTATGTAACTGAATCGATTTATTTCGGAGACAGATCTTCATTACCGATATTTGGTTAGTTAGCCGTTTCGTGGAATATTTAACATAAAGACGGCTAAAGGAGACGAATACTATACAATGAATACCCAAATAATAACAATACATCAAGAACTGCAAATGTTTCTAGTAGATTCAATCATGTTGTCTCACCGTCCTTGTTATATTCGTTACATAGAAACAATATTACCAACATATGTAATTTTAAGTTAACGGCGACAGTTTTATGTACATAAAAGAGTTCAGTACATATTATATATTAATTAAACTGTAGCATACACATAAGTAAGAGTAAAGTAATGATTAATTTGAAAGACCTATCCACGATGGTTAGCGAGTTTAGATTTTAGTACAACAAATAATCTAATAAAGCTCGCAAATGCAACAGCAAGGTCACTTTTAATCAAATTAAAAGCTTTACTGAAGAACTCTTACATTCCACCGCAGAGGTATTAAGTTCAGTCTACTTTTAGGCATCTGAACTGTTGTACCTATAGCATAAGTCAATGTAACTTCAAATTGTAACATGTAAATTATAGTTATATGTTAGCATATAAGTTATGTAACACATGCATAGTTGTTAGTGAAAAGTAAGCAATAATAATAAAAATCAGTAAAAGTATAAAGGGAGAGCGATATAGGACCTTGAGGTAAATAGACCGAATTTTAGTATATAAAGAAGTTACTAAAGCTAGAATACTGTTTATGTCTATAGAGGACGGTAGAAATATACTTGAGAAACTGTACCTTAGAGCAGTTTTGATTTACTGGTTGAATTTATTATTACCTACTGTTAGGTCTTAGGTTATAAATAAATTAGTCTTATTAATATTATATGTAGGTAAATTTTCCTACCAACGCTCACTTCAATATCAGATATGAAGACGGCTGTTCCAATTTTGTGATATACGCATTAGCAGGCGTAGAGCAGAACTCTGTGATTTATTGCGGGGGGTATCAATAAGAACGGATATGTGGAAGGATCGCGAGGATCAATGCTCGCTTATGATTTTATACTCCTTATTGTAGAAGGCCGAGGAGCGAGATGTTTCTGTATGAACTCTCAGTTTATTTAATCCTTGCTTAAAAGCTATGTTATGCGTGAGCACAAAATGAAAGTTTCGCTAAAGCACATTTTTGTGCGGAAGTATAAATTACGTATACATTTCGCTTCTATCTCTTTTTATTAGTTACCAAGTCAAAGGAATCACTTCGGGGAGTACAAATGCAGAAAGGTTTTTAATTATAATTACACAGTAAGTGTGTACTTGTTGTCTGCGCGTGTGTCTGTTAATGAGGTATTGCACTAATGGAACATTTTCGCCACTCATCCGGTGGGATTTTTCTTTCTAAAACATGAAATGTTGAAGAGTATAATGGGATATACTTTCGCGAAATACATGATGAGTGTGGAGCTTGAATAATTGTTTTATTTATTCAAATCACTCTTAAATAGTTCAATTGCAATTTCTTGGTAAGCATGAAGTATGTAGCAATTCGCTTATTTCCAGATCGTTGATAGTAAACACAGGATTGTTATTAAATCGATTGTTAATTTATTATACTTTAGTGATTGCCTTATAAGACTACATGATATTGTAGTTTATTATCTACTAGTACATATATCAACTACTAAGTTTGAATCTGGTATAAGAAGAAGAGTAAGAGTTTATTTGTAATTTAGATTCACTATTAATATACAAAGCTTTCATGCAGTTTAATGGAGAGTGGGGTCTGCCCGCGTTCGTATGCGACTGCTACATCGCCATGGACGTCACCTGCTCCACTTCAAGTATATTTAACTTAGTCGCCATATCAGTAGACAGGTAAGTACATCTGTTGAGAAAATTACTAATACCAGTATTAATATATCAATGAATAGAAATACTTTTCCGAACATCAATCCAAACGTTGTCGGTAAGTTTCTCTCGTCGGAAACTGTCTAGATAGTGTAGACAGTCTAGATAGCGCGCAAACATTACTGTGTTGCAGTCCAAAGATAATTATCGCTAATGAAAAGGCTCATAGCTCAAAGCGATGAGCGCAAAGTGATTTCGTGTAAACGTTTTAATTAGAACCTCGTTATGCAACTGGATATTCAGCGTCATGAAGACAAGTTTACAAATTTACAGACATCCTGTTTTAAATGTACTAAACCCAATAAAGAATAGATTTATGTCATCTAGTTCATTACTCGTTTGAATGTAAATTGTCTAACCCTAGACATAACACTTTTCTTCCGAAGCAGTAATAGTTCAGTAGTATTTGCGAATTAGGCACCCGATTCGAAGATCTGTGGGTTTGGATTACTAAACAAGGGCTATGGAATTCACACAATCTACTAACACACTCTTAGTCTATGGAATGGATTGTGACAGTGACTCTCCTTGCGAAAGAAAAACACGAGTACCAGTAAGTTGTATGTAAAGTGTTGTAAACAACATGCTATTAAAATAAAATAATCAAAATGTAAAGGTGGAGAGTGTAAGGGTTTCCGCACAACAACTCACAGGATCCAAGCCAATTTCACCAGCTCGTGGTGTATCCTGTTTATCAATAATTGAAGCTTTGGCTTCAACCAAATCGTATTGGGCCAGCGTTGTGGAAAACGGCTCAAATTCTCCAATATGAATTGTTTGTGATTCAATCAAAATGTTATAAAATATTATTTTTTTAATATAAGGTATCACATATAATCACATATAACCCCGGTTTACACAAGTTCAAAGATATATTAATGTACAAGCTATAATATAAGTTAGGTTACAGTTAGCGAGTGAAGGTCATAGAAGTTCGATTATTTCCAGTGCAAGTTTAAGCTTAACTAATTTGGTTAATGGAACTAAGTAATATTAGGTTTACGCGAAAACTTAAATAACAAAAAAAATCTAACCCTTGTTAAATACAAAATGGAAAGCTTAAAGCGATTTAGTATTAATAAATAAGGATTATTTTCTCTTCTTTCGCAAGACCGCGGTTAGTGGAACATACTACAAGAGACCTATATCCAGCTGTGGGCGTCTGTAGGTAGAAATAATGATGATGATGATTTTCTTTAGTGAATGATCTAAATTACCTTCTTCACTCGTTTGTTACCGAATTAGAAATATATCTTTAAGCTCATTCATACCTCTTTTTTGGCTTTTAATTTTTTCTGTATAATTGTTATTGTAAGCGTAGTTACTAAGATAACGGAACAAAACGATTCATTTTATCTGAATATAATTTTTTTTACGGAGCGATGGAACTAGTGCATCGTTCACCTGATCTTAAGTGACCTTGACCTTGAGACATTAAATGGTAAATATTGTTACCCCAGTAACTTCACTAATTATAACTTTCCAAACTGGTACACAGTAATGTTTGCACACTTCTGTTCGTCGGCTGAAATAGGGGTGCGGTGGTATCTACCTAGATGATCTCCGGCAACAGAGATCTAGACCAATATTTTTTACGGTTATACTTTTATTACCAAATGATTATGGTAATTTGTGGGTATAGCCCTATAGTAAACTAGATTTACTTGATTGGGATAAAAACGATACCTCATAAGGAATCCAAGGCCACAAATGTAATAATGTTTCGCTAGATATGCACTACTACAGGTACATAGCAGTCACACAACCTATAAAGTACGCGAAGCACAAGAGCAACGCCCGCGTTTGGCTCATGATCGCCGTCGCCTGGCTGGTCTCCGGCGCCATCGGCTCCCCTGTGGTCCTCGGCCTCAACAACACCCCAGACCGCAGCCCTAACGCCTGCCTCTTCAACAGCACCGACTACGTTATCTACTCCTCGCTCGGTTCCTTCTACATACCATGCATCATCATGATGTTCCTTTATTATAACATATTTAAGGTATGTATATTCGAAAGTAATTGATTATTTATGTATCATTGAAACGACTTGGATCGATCAGTGCGGATATCTTTAGGGAAGGTCTATGACCAGCAGTAGACATTTATCGGCTGATGGTGATGATGATCGAATCGGTGTTTGATTTAATTTTGAGATATCTTTTCATTTTCATACATATATAACACGCAAAATTGGAATTTACAAAATTTATCAAACCCAGTCATAATGTTGAAAGCTAACACAGAATTTTAAATAGCGTTAGTTTGAAAACGTTTCGCGGTTTTCTGTGAAAAGCTAATATTAATATTTGACTATTCATTTGTTATTCAACCCCAGTCGAAATTCACTGAAATAGTTGTAATGTACTAAAAATCATTTGGTATTGATATTAGTCAGATTCTTTTTCAGTACAATAGCCTAATGAAATACAAGAATTCTTCGTAACGCTAGGTAATACAATAATCGCTGGTGGTACAGAACTGGTCGTTAAGGAAGCACTTAAAGAGGTGCACAACAGTAGGCATCTATTAGCAGATGACAATGATGATGAATAGTCTAAAGTTTAACTTGATAATATGAGATCGTGTTTGAACCTTTGATTATCAAAAAGCTTTGACTGAGAACTTAATGAGATTTTCATTAAAGTCAAGAGTGGAGACTAACATATTTTAAATTCACACGAAGGCTATAAGAAAAAGAGCGAAAAAGCAGCGCGTTGCTAAGAAGACTTCATCAGCAATAGGTTCAACAGTGTCCAGTGGGACCGCTGCTGTGGTGATTGAAAATGTGGGCAAACTGCATCGACGCAACGACAGCGGATGTACAATGCAAGAAGACAGGCCGACAAATACTGCTTCAGGAAGCAATGAGGACGAGGACGAGGAGAAGTAAGTATAAGGACATAAACTGGGACAGGTCCGAATTACAACTCATCTGATTTATATAATTCCAAAGCATATATCATCAAGATCACCTCTAGGATCCTCGATTCGTTTGTAATCGTACATTAGGCATTATAAACCCTTGGTGTTATTACAGCTAGAATGATGTAATTGAATTTCTGCTTTACAGCGAGGCTAATGAGGTTTGACATATTTTGTGTCATCAGTGAACTGAATTTATGTTTGTCATATGTTATAAAAAACATTAGGTAATGCTGAAAATATAATATAAGACTCTTAATCCTTTAGGATTACTATTATTAGTCTATACAAAAGTGGAGTTCCTTGGGAGAGGCCTAGGTCCAGCATTGCATTAGCACAGGCTGATGATTATGATGATGACGTTTTATAAAATTATTATTGGTGATAATTAACACGTTTAAAAGCAAACAACTTGAAAATTTAATAAAGCGCGTAAATTGTTTAAGTACATAAAATAATTAGCATAGGTCATTTTGTTTTAGTTTTGACCGCACCGAAATGGGGGTGTTCGCAGATGAACTGGCAAATACGAGGTCTACAAGGTTTATGCTGGCCGCCGTAGTGGAAGAGACTGGTCTGTAAGTAGGGGATAAAGATAAATTAGATCACTTAGATAAATGTTATAGATCGAAAGATAATTAATTACAAAAGTTGTATTAATATTAAACATTTCGTTAGGATCATGGCGAACCTGGCGTCGCCAATTCCGATGATGGACCCTAACACAAACAATGATTCCGGTTACGTTCCATCAAATATTGATGTTGAGAAAGAGCACACTCCTCCTCCGTCTCCTGGCAAAAAGGAACAAAAAGAAAAAGATATCATTAAACCCATTTTAAGGAAGCCGGAATTAAAGTAAGTATAATCCAGAAAGTCCAAAAATTTATTAATTTCCATATTATACGTTTGGTTTGCTGGGTGCGAGCAGTGCAGGTGTGGAGAGGCCTATGTCCAGTAGTGGCCATCTGTGATGATGATGATGATATTTGGTTTATAATTCCACAAGATAGTTCATCTATAGGAACAGTAAGCATGTCGCATATGAATATATAATAACAGAGATTGTCCATTTGTCTTTGTTGCAATAATACTGATGAGGACTGGATTAGTTTCCTCAATCTGAACAAAGATGCTCTTCATGATGATGATGGGATATGGCTCGGAGGTTATCTTCACTGCCGTTCTAACCTTGCCATCTCTTAAAAAGAGACTAAGGGAGGAATTAATCCAGGGAAAGGAGAACAGCTTTTGCTGGATACCAATATAAGGTTTCATCAATATATCAAGTATTATGAGTAAACTACGTATTGAAGTAGCTTAGTAAGGCTATGAAAATAATAAATTCTTCGTCTTGTTTTATTATCTACATGCAGAAAGAAGCTCAGTCGTCTGAGCACCAGTTCAGTGATCACAACTCCACGGAGGCGATTCAAGAGCGCAGCGTCCGCCGCTCGCTTCACGATCTTCCGCGCCAACCGCGCCGGGAAGCTGCGAGCCAAGTCGTTTGCCAAGAAAGAAAAGAAGGCCACGCAAACTTTAGCCATTGTCTTAGGTAATCTAAGTTACTTCTTTTATTAACATCACATCTGACTAAATGGCACAGGATCGAAAATCGTCTGATTATTAAAATATTTATGTGCTTCAGTGGAGTGGGTCGCCACTCGCTTTGTGATGACACGGTCCCTGATTCGATCCTTGATCCTACGGTCTTTTTATAACTTAACACGATGTCAATTTACTTAAGTAGATAAAATAATATTATTCATTCTAACTTAATATTTTTCTATAGCACTTTGTAATGTAGCCTATATCATGTTGTGGAGGGACAGCCTCTGTCGGGTACCAGAGGGTCAAATATAATATTATAATATATTAGTTCCATTGTTTTCTTAAGAAAAATTTAAAATGAGAGATTAAGGAAATTTCTCAAACATTTTTGTCCGAACTGCGCTGCGAGGCGGCCTTCTTAAGATAATCTTCGTTATTTCACAGAATCTTTTACGTGAATCTTAATTTAAAATTTCTCACAAGGTGAACTTTAAGGAATATTACTTTAGTCTCGAAAATATTTAATTCTTCGATATTCTTTTCATTGTAGAAGAACGTAGAAAGTAACATAAGGTTTGCAGCTCGCAGAAGTAATTGTCATAGTTTTTAATAAAAACTGCTACTCTACTTATAAAAAAAATCAAACATTTATTATATCATCTTCATTATCAGTCCACTAATGTCCACTGCTGGACATAGGCCATTACTATTATATATATAGATATAATTAAATCATTGAGTCACGTTTATTTGAATTTATGTTTTTCGATGGCAGGCGTATTTCTCTTCTGCTGGGCGCCGTTCTTCACCTGCTCCGTGCTGGACGCCCTGTGCACTAAATTCGGCCTCTCCTACTCCCCAGGAGTCACGGTGTTCATATTCACCACTTGGTTGGGCTACATAAACTCGTTCCTCAATCCGGTTATCTACACCATCTTCAACCCGGAATTTCGAAAAGCGTTTCGAAAAATATTACACTTAGGTACATAGCTCAACGATTTCTGTATAGTCTATGATTAAATATTTTACAATGAGCCTTCATTCGTGAAAATTATGTAAAGTATGAAAAAGTTAGCGCAGTGGTTGTAATTGTATAATTTAATTCAATCGTTTACTGTATTATAATAAACATAAGTTACTAAGTATAAACTAAATAATACATACTACGTAACGTTACTTACAACCTTAGATGTTTAACTTTAGAAAAGACTTAAATCGATTATATTCTCACTTCGAATATTAAGATCATAATAATGTGAAGACAGCCTTTTAAAAATTAAGTAAAGTGCTTTTAAGTTTGGTACTTACTTTGTTCTTTGAGAACTTTTCATCATTCTCTACGTCACAATAATGTAAATATTACGCACACAAAGCTGTAAATGCGGTAAATCTGTAAATAAGCTTAAATTTGAATAAAAATTTCTTGTGCCTCTGAAATTATAAAAAAATTACTTATAATACCTTATACTGATTATGTAAACCGGAAACGAATTAAGCTGGTCGTCGGCCAAATATGTTGATAGCCTTAGAGTACAGATGTAACGCAAATATTTTTATATCGTGCTAAGTCATTGTTATTATTAATTAATAGAAACTCTATAGCCTTCGCAAAACTTAAGTATGTAACGTATAGATATAGTGGGTAACTTATATATGTATAGTTTGGTTACTTCCTGTGGTTGTGATGTATATAGAATCTTCAATATTTTAACTTTTTATACCTAGCTAATGAACCGCTCTCTCTCTCTCTCTAATATCGTTGTCAACATTTTCGTCTTTTCTATGTTGTCTTTGTTATATAGATTTTTTTTAACTATGAATCGACACGACGAGCGGGATGTTCACGTAATAGTAAGTGATAACATAACATAACATCGTGGCGCTAGTTAGGATGTTAAACACAGCAACATATTGCGCTCGTCGCCTTGAGATGTGTGATATTGAGACTCATTACTTCAGTCATTTCACTAGCTACAGCCCCTTTCAAACCGGAACAGTAATGTCTGCACACTAATGCTTGTTGGCTGTAATAAGTGTTATGTTGGTATCTACCTGGACGGTCTCCGGCAATAGAGACCTACCACAAGTATAATTATGTCTCAAGACGACGAGAAAGTGGTGCTGTGTATAACACCCTGGCATCAGATAGTTCAGCTCGTCCCATCGCTTCATAAAAAAAAAAATACTTATGAAATTACTGAAACATTAAATCGCATCAATTCCCGCAACCTGTTCTTCAGCAATTAAATTAGCTTGGTATAACTTCCGCGCAACTTACTTCCATCTCCAAGCAACTTTTTATGCTGGAACTTCAAACTATTTCGTAAAGCTCTAACTTTATTAATCCTTACATTGTTAAACGCCATTTCAATTTCAATATTGTCTACAACTTAATTAACTTGAACAATGAACTTATTGCTTATTTGCAGTACGAAAATATTTATTATTGCTTTATTTACTTAATTCATTATACCAAGCTAAACCAGCTGTAATGTTTGTAAATAACAGAGTTCTAGACCTTACTAGTAGCGTTGCAATGCCAAATATGACTCATAGATTTGTACAGAGTAATGAATGTTACAGAATATATTATATTTATGTAAATTCAGTGTTAGGGGATGGTGGCGAGGGGTTTATGTCTATGAATAAATGTGATATTATTAGAACTGTATGTGTTTCTTTTCATACCTTACAAACTTCATCAACATTTAATTTTTAAGCAAAGATTAACTAAAATTAAATTTTACGGCCTGTTGCGTTATTCAGGTTAGTTAATTTAGTAATTTAGCTACACCTTTTTTAGCGAGATAGATATCATGTGATTGGATAGCTTCCGGTATATATAACACTTCATATCACATCATTAGCTGACAGACGTCTACAGCTGGACATAGGTCTTTCACTAAGATCTCCACATCGATCGGTCCTGCGCTTTTCGCATCCAACAGCTTTCCGCAAGCTTACAGTCAGTATGACCTCCGGTACTGTCTGTAGGGGTTCATATGGAGGGTTTATTTACCCTCCCATTCAACATTTACTACCTATCAAATTTCTATGTCCTCTCTGTAAATATATATTATTCGTGACTTTCAGAACTATGAGAAGATACTGTAAAAATTTAGAAATCTATAGTAATACTATAATTAGAAGAAACATAATAAATTTGGTTAGAGCGGAGATGCCTAGTAGAACAAGATTTTTTACTGAATAAAAAAAAATAAGCTGGGTTTCTTTTCTTAATAAAGTGACTAGATCAGCGGGTCGTTTATCAGATGGTACAACAATATGGCGTTAGTTAGGATGATATTCACTCCATCACATAGCGTTCGTCGCCTTGACACATAAGTTGTTAAGTTACATTATCCCAGTAATTTTACTAATTACAACGTCCCTGGAATCGGAATACAGTAATATTCATACATTACTGTTTGTCGGCTGCAACAGGCGCTGGGGTGGTACTTGCCTAAGCGGTCTCGCGTAACGGACACTGTCTAGGTCACCTCTGGCGCAGCGACACAAAGTGAGTCTAGGTCTCCGACACGAGAGCCTCCAGCGTTGTCTCTCTCAACAGCAGACTAAATCAACAGTTACTACAGCGTTTAAGTTCTCGTTAAGTTTCTGAATGAAGCTGTGAGCCTGAACGAAAATAACATGAAATATCTGAATATTCCCGGTCACGAGCCCCCCATTAACAGCAGCCGGCGCCGGGGGCCCGTTCCCACCACCTCTGTAAATACTGTACTACTTTTCATCTTCTTCAACGACGTCAACGAGGTACTCAATGCGATGCGTACAATTTTTTTTGTTTCTTTATATACTACGGTTTGCTGTTCAAAGCGTCGAACCACTTCGGAAAATTGGTGATTTTTTTTTTAACTGAAAAACAATCTTGAACAAAGGTAAGCCGAACAATATGACAATGATGAAAATATACGAAATATTTACTTTTTTATCCGTAAATAACAGCTGGTATGTTTCTGTTTCCGGACAGGTAGGTAGGTAGGTAACACTGCAGTTTTTAATGCAGCTGACAAACATCACTGTGTTTCGGGTGTAACGAGACTCAATATCTTATGTGTTAAGGCAACTAGCACAATATAGTGCAGTACGCTGTCCTAACTAGCGCCAAGTTGTTATGAGCGGGAGTATTACTTTCTTAGGTGTAAGGTATCCCGTAAAACAACCAGCTCACCAGCTCGCGGTGCACCCTGCTAATCAACAAACAAGATTCTGGCTCCTATAAACTTGCATTGGGCCAGCGTGGTGCGAAATGGCCAAAATCGCTTCACATGAACCCCTATAGATGACGGCCTATCGATGTGGGGATCTTTGGGGGAGGCCTGCGTCCAGCAGTGGACGTCCATCGGCTGATGATGATATATTACTTATCGTCAGGTAAACTTACCGCACGTCTCATCGCTTCGTTGAATAAAAAAATAAATAAAATAAAAGCTATGTGAGCTTAATTTTTATCTCACTTCTGCTATTTATGGAATAGGGGTCAAGTGTTTGCTCTTAGTATAATATATAATATAATATGTACGAATACTATATATTTCAATAACGTAAATACTATTAATAAAATACGTATATAGGTTACTACGACTACGGTACGGTATCTATGTAATACACAAGTCAGTGTTGGTTTACAAGTTATCCGTGTACAAAACTAGAAACAGAATGAAATTCCAGTTGGAAACTTCGCAGTGCCCCTAACCGGCGCGGTGAAGTTACGGCGGGGGGTCCAAGTTTCCGGTTAATAAATTGAAATGAGAAGCTGGCTGCTGCTCCGGGTACAATATTGATCAAATGTTTCAAACGTTACAAAGTGAATACTTATCGTCAAGACTGTTACAAGTATTCACTATTTGATTAAAGAAGTTCAATCTATTTACCGGGAATAGTCACTAGCAGTAGGGTTGTAAATCTACATATATAGATAGCGTAATGGCTAATCACTCAATCTCCGAAACCACTAAATTTAAACACTCAAATTTTGTAAAGATATTACTACTGCTATTTAGTAGTTAGTTAGGAATGGATTTTACGATATTCTTTCCCCAAAGGAAGTTGCGAGGATGTTGCGGCCAGCAAAAGGGGTGGCGAACAGATAGTGATATAATAAATCCAATTACTGTTAATTGGATTTATTATATCACTATCTGTAGCAAATATAGATTTGCATACGTTATTTTGATAGTTTTTTAAATATTTTATGCGATACATCAGTTAAGTAAGAACATCATAGTAAGTGATCCTTATAACAACTAGTACAAGTTCGTATGTTCATACGCCGCTGACAAATAAGATGTCCTAAGTTAGAGTAGAATTTAGATAATGATGGAGTTTTACTTTCCGATTTAACTTGATACAAAACTTTTTGTCAAGTGGCAGCTATACTTAAATAAATGCTGTGTTCTCGTTGTCAATATATCAGACTCTGAATATCTTGGATAGAAAAAATCATTGTCACTTAATATTGTGTGAAATTGAGATCAAAGTATTAGTGCATCGTCGGTAGTATAGCAATGTCCTAAACAGATCTTATTTATCATCAGGATTCTGTTTTATATATAAAATCTGTCTTCAATTCATTTTTGTAGGGTTGAAAAAAAACCTTTAATCAGTGGAAATATCAGATGACCTGTAAATTAAATAAAACCAGAGCCACGATCCGACAAAATTCTCTTTGAAAGATGATTTGCAATATTTTCAAATCAACGCCAAGTTAAATCGTATCTGATGATTTTGCCCCTTTTATATATTGTCATGATCAATCATATTCCCCGAACAAAGGTCCGAACCGTTATTTCTCACAATCAATTTACTTTCTCGTTTCAACTTAAATCTTTAAGTTACATCAAACCTTTCCACATCTCTCGTGATTTACATTTTAAGTGTTACCAGAGAAATAAAACATTAGACATATACATATAAGTTAATATTGCACAATAATATTATTATACGTATGAGAAAATAATTTGCTTGTAGAAAAATAACATATAAAATCTTAATATGTATAATAGGGTCAACATCATCATCAGCAGATAGACGTCCACTGCTGGACATAGGCCTCCCCCAGAGATCATCATCACCATGGTCGGTCCAGCTTGTGGAAAGCCTCCCAACACTATGTCTACCGGCACACTGGCGACACTCGAGGACCTTACTGCCCCATCGGCTGTTCCTTTGAGCAATATGCCGTGCCCACTTTCATTTGCGGAGAATTGGGCAATTTCTCACCACGCTGGCTTAATACGAGTTGTTGTGCAGGACCCCTTACACCCCTGCAAGTGGAGGTACGTAAAATGTTTTTCGATTTCTATGGCACTATACATTGGAATATCATTACAGTAATGTGCTGATAGCTCTTTGTAAGCACATTAACTAGTTTAACAGTCACGTCTATTTGCTCCCCCCTTCCCAGGTTGAGAATGGCGTTAGGCTTTAATTCCACCTATTGTAACTTAATTGTAAGTAGAACAAAAAGTATTTAAATAAATAAAAATAAAATAAACATTAAAGGTATTTTTATATAAATATAAACGCTGTACGTTCAGTGGAATTGCTTGGAGCCGGATTCCACCTGAACGGATTGAAGGTTGCGCGGCACGCGATGTTATTATTAAACCATGTCCCAGGAGAAATTTCTTTAACAACTTGAAATAAAGTTCACTGACTTGATCTTTAATGGATCGTTTATAACGGTAACGAAATTAATTTCAAAAACTATTGCTTTATCCTCAACATCACCATGGAAAGTACTATTTTATATATGTTCTCGAAGTAGCTACAGGCTTTCTTGTAGCTGAAGTGAGGTTCATCAATATAGGAATTGAGTAGTTTTGTTCTTGTAAAAAAAAGACAGTACCCATATATTTCTTAGAATATACTTTACAATAGTATAAAAAATTAACTAATAGTATGAACAGTTAACTCTGCTCTTAAAGGAATCTAGGTGATATCTACTGCAGGCGCCCAGTCTTTTACTTTTGACTATTTAGAAGCGCAACTCGACACCGCGCTCTTGTTTCCTTTAACGCACTGTATAAATAAACAAATTAATAACTCAACATTTGTTTATAAATATAAGCAACAGGTTTGATTGTTTAGTGTTCGCGTACCAGGTGGAAGGAGGACAACGGAATAATAAAGAACGTCTGTCCACAGCGGCGTCGCGTCGGTGCTCTTGTAATGATGGATACAGTGATAGCTGGTGTAGGAGGATAGTCTTGGAGTTGAGGCCACGTACTGCACACAGGGGTGTAGTCTTTCAAGATGGACCGACGACATCGTAAGAGCGATCGGAAGTGGGTGGATGTGAAAACATAAGGGATGTATCTGGTCGAAGACATTAAGGATGACCTGATGATCCGGTAATGGATTAAGAAAGGCTGATGATGATGCAGACCCATACATTTACCTCAGTCGTTCTATAAACGTTTTAGAAGAATAAATAGGTTTTATATTTTTAACAGAGATTTAAATTTAAATTGACCCACTTGAGCCTAAATGTGATAAATTCATTTAACTGAAGTTTGTTTTCAATTTTCCACCATAGACTGTAGCTTAAGGGATGATAGTATTTTTACAAATTGAATCGCAAATATTTGTCCTGTCAAATGGGATAGACTTGATAAACGTTATGGTTTTTCATAACTTATTTTAAATGAAAAAAACTGAATTATTTATGTCCCGGAAGCGAGAAGCTTAGAACTTCGATAATGATCTTGAAAAGGTGACAGTGGACATGCACCTTATGGTAAATGATAAATCCTCGCACCAACTTTGAACTACTAACAAGGACGTCTGAATAACTCAATAATGTGGTAGGTGTATTATGTTATGATAGGTATTGTTTGGCGGCGGAAATAGGAGTATAATATCTATTTAGACGGTTTCCGATAACAGTCACCTACCATTAGTAGGGACAATGTTAATGTATGTTTAAACCAAATATCAAATCAGGTTAAGCATAAACGTAAGCTTATATCAATGAGGTGACATCAACTTAATGCGATATATAGGAGTATAAACAAACATTGATATTATAACAAATATGTTGTACTGTTGACTTAAGTAAGTGTTGCTTTGTAACTTAAGTGCGATACTCGAGTATCAAGTATTGTTTATGTATCGTTTACTCCTGCTGAGTGTCAAGCGCGAGAGGCTATTTGGAAGCGGAAAGCGAATAGGAGAAACTATTTCTTTGAATTATTGACCTTAGACAATGTGGTCTCGGGTCGTGTCTCCCATTCGCACGGCTATTTTAACTTTTACGAGATATTATTGATTTACTTTGAGTTTGTGATGGTAAAATGGTTATCAGAGTTTTCGTGTATCGTTTCGTAAACTCTCAGTGGGTTTGCACAACATTTCTATTTATACAGGTTTGTATCTATGTACTCCTCTGCATAATGAATATGACGTGAACAGTAGTATAAGATGTCATAGTAATCTCTAGATATTTGTATAAAATAATTATTATTCGCTCAAAAGGATAGTCTTACGCAAATTCATGATAATATTAACTTTTATCCATAAGTTTTTGGTTAAGTCTTGTTGAAAGTCTTCAATAAGATTCAGGTCGACATTACAACTCTCAAGACGAGGAGAATTTAAAGAAAAGAAAAGAAGGTGCAAAAGCGTTGCTAACAAGGAAATAGTTTAAATAAGTAAAGTACTTAAATATATAAAGATAATGGAAAAACTTCGTGCCGGAAAATTTATTAAAATCTCGATTATGTATGTCGTGGATGCCTATCATCGGTTTGAAGGGCTTTCCAACAAAATTGCGGAGGCGTGAGTTGTCAAAATTCTCCATCATTTAACAGCGGCGGCGCTCAGGTATAGGAAATATATTTTATGTGGGTAGATAATAAATTGATATATAAAAACTGGTGGTAGGTCTTTACTAGGGGAGACCGTTTGGGTAGGTAGCACCACAGCCCCCAACATTACTGTGTTCTACATCGAACGGGGTTGTAGCTAGTGAAATTACTGGCGTAATGAGATTTAATTTTCAGTACCAAGGCGACGAGCGCAATATGGGGCAGTGTAATAACATCTTAACTAGCAACATGTTAGAGGCGAACGTGTCACATGCCAGAAGGTGACCGTCCCGCTAGTCTAGTCACGCCATGAAATAGTAAAAAATAGTATAGAGTTGAAAATTCCTCTTCACTATTAAAGTTAAATTATGTTAGTAAATGTTCTAACATATTAGAAATCGACGGCAGAAAGAAACAGCGGTAGTTACTGTTTTGGTGATAACTTACCGTAACCGGAAGTAATATCAGCGACGAATATCTATTATCAGCGCTTACTATAAAGGTATTTCAATGGTGTCTATGTATAAAACTCTACCAATATACCCTAGTTTACCCCAAAATGAGAGAGTTGAGGAAAAAGAATCGAATAACCTTTCCTTCCGGTAAACTGATTTCGTAAACTTGATTTATTTCGCCGTAGCTTTGCGCCCCCGTCAGGTCAGGGCGAATATAAATATATCTCGTGACGAATGGATCCCGTAAAGGCGGAAGCAGTCCATTCCCACGGCCGCAGCTGGGATGTGGGCAGGCAGGCATCTTTACTAATGTTGGGATTTGGAAAATAAAAGAGTCTTCCCTTCATTATAGAATATTAAATATTAATTGTGTTACTTCAGTTTAATCTTTATACATCCTGGCTTTATTACTTCAGCTGAAAAAAAAGCTCTGTCTCGTTCTCTTAATGAGCTGTAAGAAATTTAGTAATAAGACATCGGATACTGTTCATCATCATCATCGTTAGCTGACAGACGTCCACTACTAGACATAGGCTTCCCTCAATGATCTCCACATTGATCTATTCTGCGCTGCCTGCATACAGCTGCTTCCCGCATCCTTCACCAGATCGTGGGACTACCTGGTAGAGGCCTGCTCGTCGTGATCGGCAAAGCCACCGGTTTCGTCTTTTATTGGAGTTCGTTGAGGGCAATTGGGCTATAACTCACAACCCAGTGCGGGTTGGTGGGTGATCAATGTCTCGTCGAAAGCTCGGAAAGAGAAGGGCGGTACCCTTCACACCCTACCGGTACTGTTACTAGTTTTTAAATAACAACAATCCGTAATTTTAACAACAATTATCGCGTTACCAATGGCCGTTACGAGTAATTGCGTTGTATATGTCGAGCTGACGACTGACGAAGCTTTCAGATGTTTCAGCAGTTTTTGATACAGTATAATGAATCTGTCATATCGCACGAACTTTTTTGATGATGCTCCACATTTTAACAACAAATATTTATTTCGTTCATTCTCTATGTAGTCGAATCTTTATGTTGTGTTATTGTGATAATTATTACTTGTGTACTTGACCTTATTGTAACTTAAACTGTCTCCTAGTAAGGAGTACAATTATAAAAGTATGCAATGGTGTACTGTTCATTATAATCACATTCATGGTATATAGTTTACAATAAAAGAGACAATTGTATCATCAATTTGATTTATAAGACACTGTGTCGTTTTAAGTTTTAAGAGTCTGCAAGAGTAAGTTCCAGATGTCCATAAGCGAACGAGACAATGTACTACTATATGAGCTGCTTACTCATTTGTTCACTTATAACTGTAATTTGAAAATAAGTAGGATAAAAAAAATTACTATTCAAATACAATTTGAAGTGAAAAATTAACACACTGTAAATATTGAAATAACTTATTTTTACAAATCATTTAACAAAATATACTTTTTAAAAAGAAGTTCATTTAATTGAAAACACTATCCTACCAAAAACAGTAGGTTATGTGGAGTAGGTATTGTTAACAAAAGTTAACAATTCACACTAAATTATTTACAACCCCGTTTCTGTATTTCGTGTAAGTTGTAGGATACAAGTTTATTTGATTCCTTCACAGGCTGCGTTTATATTAGGTCATAAATTGACCCCGAGTTTTGCGTAAGCGCGCCACGGGGACGCGCGGCACGGTTTACTACAACACGCACAATCTGTGCTGCGGACGATCTCAAATATAAATATATATCCTTTTACCACTTCCTTTGCGAATCAGTTTATTTATTTCCATTAATAAGGTATTGAAGGTTCATTATCGATCATCATGAGCCGATAGATGTTTGCAGGACAAGGGCCTTGTGTCAAAAACCTCTACGCCTACCGGTTCTGCGCTGTTTGCAATTGTAGGGTTCTTTCAACAGATCGTCGGTTTATCATTCGCCACTCTGGGACCTTACTGCTTGTAGACCTTTAGTCTATCAAACGAAGTGTCTTTAATTAGTGATGTTACTGTCTATATCCTGTCCTGTACTGACTGTATGTAGGGAGCAGTTGAAACGAGTGTAGCCGTTAGCGAACTGATTTTATTCTCGTATTTCGGCGGGCGCAGTCACCACTTATTTTATAGATATATATTATAGAAGTATTATGTCTTTACACCGATCGATGTGGAGATCCTTTGGGAAGGCCTATGTCCAGCTATAGACGTCTATCGGCTGATGATGTCTTTACACATACCCCCATACATGACATATTCCTATACCCGTATCAGTGTTCTAACTACTAAACAGTTTACTTATCTTTGTGTCAGTACTTATACTATTATATTGATAACTGGATGTAAACAGCCCTTAGCTGTTTTTTTTTTTACGATATTTTAAATAACAAATTCTTTTAGTTTTACTTTCTTTTTTGGTTACCTGAAATATGATTATTATGATTGATGATAATCTCCACAGAACACGGCCTACAATGTTGAGAGGAAATTTAATATTTACTAGTGTATTGGTAAAAATAAATCCTTTTTTATAGGAAATGTTCACTTTAAGTTGCCTTAACCTCACTAAAAATAAGTTTTACTAGACTTATTTAGCAGATCAAAACTTAAAAATAAGGGTAAAGCTTGCATATTGCGAGTTTCATTTAATTGGACACGTGGACGCGACTCTTTCAACATCGACAGGGTAACGCGTACATTTCATGAGACCAGCGGCCCGTCCAATTAAAATAGATTGAATTGATATATACATAGACTTTGATGGTGTAGATGCTGTCAAGTCCACACTCCATTACATAAACAGACTAGACGGACAAGTTTTGCACTTGTAATGTTTCTACAACCGATGAGTAGTTTGAACATAAATCTTGTAGCATTGAATCACGTGATGACACTTCACATTATTTAACACACTTGTTACGGCGCACTCCAAACTGGAACACAGTAATGATGCGACCTATACTGTATAGGCGGAGATACAGGAACCTGTGTCTGTATATTATACTCACCTACACGGCGTATGAAATAAAGACCCTACGATAGCACTTGTGGTCAATTCTATTAGGTGGACCGGAAAGTAATGTCGTTTCTGCGCATGCCAATACTTGATTGTCATTTGTCAGCTCATTGTTTTGTTCAGAGGCGTACCAAAGACATTGTGAGGTTATAGTGATTTCTTTACTTATAGACAATTGAATTACAATTTTTTTTTGTAATTTTGGGTAAAATGGCCAGCCAAATACCAGAAGAGGTACACATCCGGCATTGCATGCTCTTTGAGTTTCGCAAGGGAAATAACGCAACAGTTGCTACCAAAAACATTTGCGATGTTTATCCAAATGCACTGGACATTCGTAAATGCCAAAGGTGGTTTTCCAAGTTCAAATCGGGTAATTTTGATCTTTCCGACTCGTATCGATCAGGAAGACCATCAGCGTTAGACAACGACGTGTTAAGGGCGGAAGTGGAAGCAAATCCGTGTCAGACGATCGAGGAATTGTCAAACAGTCTCAACAAACCTTGGTCGACCATCCAAGAACATTTGAAGCAGATTGGAAAAGTAAGCAGAGCAGGTGTTTGGGTCCCGCATAATCTGTCCGAACAGAATAAGGCTAACCGATCAATCACATGCAACTTATTGCTTCAACGACACAACACAGAAGCGTTTTTTGATCGCTTGATCACAGGAGATGAGAAATGGGTCCTGTATGATAACCCAAAACGCAAAAGGCAGTGGCTCTCTCCAAATGAAATCCCTCGGAGTACTGCTAAGCCAGGTTTACACCCCAAAAAAGCGCTTTTGTGTGTTTGGTGGAGTATTCGCGGCATTGTTCATTTTGAATTACTGAAACCTGGAGAAACTGTTACTGCAGACCTCTACAGCGAACAATTGCAGCGAGTCAATCAATCTTTAATTGAAAAGTGGCCAGCGATTGTCAACCGAAAAGGCGTCATTCTCCAACATGACAATGCAAGACCGCACTGCGCAAGGCGAACTCTAGAAAAAATTAATGAATTGGGGTGGGAGGTGCTGCCTCATCCACCATATTCGCCCGATGTTGCACCATCGGATTTCCACTTATTCCGAGCGCTGCAACACTTTTTAAGTGGCAAAACATTTGCAAATTTGGATGATATCCAAAATGCCATCTCTAGATATTTTGCCGAAAAACCAATTAATTTTTATCGATCAGGGATTGAAAATTTACTCACTAGATGGCAAAAGGTTATTGACAATGATGGGGAATACATCATTGATTAAAAATAAAGACTCGTTAAAAATGTGTGTTTGTATTTAGCGTAAGAAAACGACATTACTTTCCGGTCCCCCTATTATGTGGTGTTGAGAGACAATGAGATCAAAAATTGTGTGATTGACAGAGTAAACTCATAAATATTCTAATGGACGCCTAATGCTTCCTCCAAGGATGTCCGCATAGATATGATTTATTCACCCGGAGCCTGGCATTTTGGGACAACTCACGGGACTCTTTTTTTTTTGTTTAACGTGGGGGTAATACCTGCGCATACTTGTCCTTGCGGGGTAAGGACAGGTAATGTCGGATGTGTGCCGACTAAAACCACGATGTTCTGCCTCGTCGCTTTATGGCAGGGTCACGGGAACGTTCTCGTCCACATCTGCGACCCCACTAGGACTGGCCGTAGAAAGCAGCTCCACCTCAAGAGAGAGAAGAACCCTCGCTTTCCATCTATGTAGGGTCACGCCGGAAGACACAGCGCGCCCCCGCCTCGGCCTATTGCAGTTACGTGGGCGGATTCACCCGAATCCGTCACCCAAAGACCATGGGAACCAAGAGAGAAAACTCTCCGTAACAAAGTACGAATACAAAAACACACAAATAGACTCGGATGACAATGAAGAAATAAAAATCTTCATAGACGGAAGCAAAATGGAAGGGAGAGTAGGAGCGGCGTTTTCAATATCACAAAATCATAAAGAAATAACCAAGAAAAAATTTAAGCTGTCAGATTGCTTTACAGTCTATCAGGCGGAGCTTTTTGCCATACTACAAGCAACTGTCTGAGTAAAAAATCACAAAAGGAATACTTATGGAATATACAGCGATTCAAGCTCGGCGTTAGATTCAATAAAACGGTGACATCTACATAGGTTAATAATTAATATACGCAAGAACTTTAAATGTTTTAAAATGGAGGGGAAAGAATTAAAATTCTACTGGATCAGGGCTTTGATGTGGGATACAAGGGAAATGATAGAGCTGACGAACTGGCAAAGGAGGCAGCTCTAAAAATTAACACAAAACCTCATTTCAAACTCTGTCCTGTCTCTTATGCGAAGAATAACATCCGAGACGAAATCGTAGCACAATGAAGTACGAGATACCTAGACAGTGACAAAGGAAACACAACAATAATTATCTTCCCTGACGCAAAGGACGCATACAGATTAATCAGAAAAAAATAGTCTGTCTCCCCACGTAATACAAGCACGGACTGGACACGGAGGGCTCGCAGATTTTTAAACTGAAAAACAGCCCCGCATGCATATGCAACCCTAGTAAAAACGAACCATCGTTACACTTAATATTCGATTGCCCGATATATTACAAAGAATGCAAGTGGAGCAGGAAATAAATGATAAAATTGATACAAAAACAGTATTTGCGATTTTAGAAAATAAGAATGTTAGAGATAAGTTGATTGATTACATTTATTGAGAAAATAGTAGACGATGCGATATGACGAAGAATGATATAGTTATATATTACAATGGTCATCTTTATAAACATACGATCAATATACACTCACGATGTAACACGCTGAACTCTACTTATTGATTAATATTGATATTGATTGATTCATATTATATTATTATTTAATAATACCTAGTTTTACTTAGATTAAGATCTAGCCCTGGCTTATTACTTATCGTTTATTACAAATATGCTCATTACAATTGATTGAGAATTATAAAACTAATAGGAATCATTAATAATGGAACAAATAAACAGATAAGAAAACAGAGGAAGATAAGGAGTTCAATACATTGGGAATAATAAACGAAACTCGTCTAAATAAATAATCAAAAAGGATAAACAAGATCTCGGACTTAAGTTTGACGGGAACAGGAAAAAAAAACTGGAGCGGCTGCCTCGGGCCGGCCACGGATCAAGCCACGGTTACTGAGCCCTTCGGCACGACAAGGCGGCTACCTGCTGGGGGAACTCACGGGACCCAAGCCCACCTCACCTGCTCGTGTTGAACCCTGCTAATCAATAAATCAGACTCCGACTCCCGCCAAGCCGCATTGGGCCAGCGTAGTGGGAAATGACCCAAATCCCCCCACACGAACACATACAGACGACAGCCCGGCGGTACCGGAGGCCATGCTGACTACTGTGGAGATATTTGGGGGACGCCTATGATCAGGATTGGACGTCTATTGGCTGATGATGATGATAATAAGAACGTAAATGGAGGAAAGACATGAAAAGTCTCTCGATTGAACTCAACGAGTTGTCTAATGTTAGGCAGTTCAATTATTTCAGTTTCATTTGCCGGTTGAAATGAATATTAATATAACATTCAAAGGGAAATTTTAGCTTTGAAGATACAGTTAATGAACGGATTTAAATATAATATGCAAATATTCAGAACTATCTGTTATATTATATTAGTTAGCTTTTAAATAGATTAGGGGGGTGCTCAGAGAGCAGACTGTTTAGACTTGTACCTTACTTTTAATGTAAGTGGATTAGTTCGGTGTAGAGATGTTTTAGGTAGACTTACATCAAACGGACAATGACGATGGCGATGGCGATGGCGATGGCAATGGCTAATCTGTGTAAAAAAAAGTTGTTCTAGACGACAGAATGCTCAGAGCTGACATATTTTACACAGGTGCTATGACAATGGAGACGCCTTTGAAAGATGTTAAAATTAATTTTAAAGTAGAATTCCTTTTAAAGAGTCCAAAGAATGTCCGCCGTCACATGCTGTCAGCTATTTCAAGCACGTAGGGGTGGTTTTTAAGTTTTATTACAATATTTATTTCTTTAAAATAAAGTAGGCTGTGGAGGTTTATATTGTGGTATGAGTTGGAATATTTACAATGCTCTTGAATATATCAAAAGTCATTGATTATATTTCAAAAGCTCTACATAAAAAGTTTCATTGGTAGACCTCTACCGTTATTATTTAAGGTCAAGTGGTCCATTCGCAAAGCCTAATGGACCATATTTCTCTCACATTGTTCGCAAGAGTTCGCATCGCTTGTTTAATAAAGCCTCCTGAGCAATTGCTTTCTACTTCCCTATCTTTTTTACGTTGAATGAATAAAAATACAAATTATTCGTCGCGATCCATTGATATGGTGAATAGATTTGTTGACTTCTACATTTATTACTATATTACAGAAGTAGTGAATTCATCACCATCATCATTATCAGCCGATAGACGTCCACTGCTGGATATAGGCCTCACCCAAAGATCTCCGCGTCCATCTGTCCTGAGCTGCAGTCAGTATGGCTTCCGGCACCGACGGACACTAAGGGTCGTCGTTTGTAGGGGTTCTTATAGGAGGATTTGGGCCATATCCCACTACACAGGGACAATGGGAGCTGGCAGAGACTCGTTTGTTGTTTAGCAGGGTGCCCCGCGGACAGGTGAAGTTGGCTTGGGCCCCGTGAGTTTTTCTTCTTCTTAAGGTGCCTCTTCGACTAGCAGAGATTGGTGGTCTGCACGCTGGCCTAATGGTTAGAGCGGGCGGCTTTCATTCCGAAGGTCGCAATTTCGAATCTCGGCATGTACCAATGACTTAATATTTAAGTTATGTACATTTGTGGACTTTAGTTACAACAGCGAGATACAAACGGTGAAGGAAAACATCGCGAGGAAACCCGCACACTGAAATCATCTTTGTGTGTGTGTGTGGTACTCCCAATAAAGTGGCAACAGGCTCGCCCCCTGTTACATGGGACCTAATCTGACCACATCTGGCGAAGTGTGGGTGTTTATTCACCTCTGCCTACCCCTACTGGGAAAAAGGCGTGACAATATATAAAATATAAATATATATATATACACATATATTTTAACTTATAACGTATTATTTAAAAGTGTGATTAATAAGAAAATGCGATGGGATGACTTCGTGCCTACGCTCAATTAAAAGCACCTAACTGCACTTCTCTATTTGTTGTATAACTTTGATTTATTATAACCAAAGCTTTTGTCATAATGCGGGTTTGATATTGTTTCAAAAGAATTTTCGTTTGCGTGAGCTTTCACATTCGTGAGTAATCCATATAAATGTGATTATGTGACATTACAGAAGTTATAAGTCCCATCTTAAACTGAAAGTAAATAAAAACTTAGTAAGTATAAAAATATAAAATCTTTTAAATACCTATCTATAGTTACACATCAGTTAAGTCATATAATATATATAAAATATCGAACGAGGCACTGGCTCCCACCAACCCACATTGGACCACTGTGGTGGGATATGGCTCAAATTCTCCCTTATGAACTCCTACAAGCGACAGACCCTGGTTGATGAAGTGATATAATAATATTTTTTTATGTTAAGTATTTGCTTAATCACGTATAACATAACTTTATCTTCCGGTACGAATACTTACAAGTATACCGCTACGACTGCTACGAGCGTTACAATCGCTACGACGTAGACGCAGTTATCCCTCCATTGGTGAAGCCCATTGTGTCTGCATTGTATTGACGCTATTTGCATTTGATTGGGGGGCTTTGTTACAAACTTTTATGAACTGAAGCACGTAAAGCAATTTGTTTCATACAGCTGAGAACAAAGCGACAGCGTATCTAGATCTATTACCTTATTCTATATCCACTATCTACGTAGAGACTGTCGTATGGTAACACATATTTACTGGTGATAGATACCGGATCGTATTTATTGCAGATAGTGATGAGTAAATTAGGTCTCGATTGTTTTCGATATTTTATACGAGCAAGACTGAATGAACAAGACCACGACAAAAACTAAGATTGTCCAAGTCACGATCTTGTTCTAGTTCTGCTCATCATCAGTAGCAGTAAACACACACACACACACACATACACCACATGTACCCAACAATGTAGATATAAGATGAATAAAACCTTCTAGTACTATATTATTAATCATAAATTGTCATATAAATTCTTGTTTAAACTATTTTATGTATTTGTTATAAATATTCTTTGTGTAATTGGTTTATGCGTAAGCATCGTTTTAACTTTAAAAAAACAAGGGGCGAGTCGTAGTAACAAACTTGATTAACAGCCGATAGACGTCCACTGCTGGACATAGGTATACCCCAAAGATCCCCACGTCGAACGGGACGCACAGGAGCGCTGCTCGCATCACCGGGCACCAGGAGTTGTTATTTGTAGGGGGCATTAGAGGGACTTGGGCCATTTCCTCACACCATTTCATTCACTCTGGCCCAATGCGGGTTCATGGGAGGTAGCGCCTCGTCTGTTGGTTAGGAGGATGCAACAGGAGCAGGTGAGGTTGGCTAGGTTCCCGTAAGTTGTTGTGCTAGAACCCTTACACCCACAGTGAACGATATCAAAAAATTATGATATTAGGAATTATTGTAAATCCATTGCGTCAAGAACATATTTTAAAACTACTTGAAGACGGAAATATCTGATATTACTTGTTCTCTTTATTGCTTTTTAAATTAGTATATTCTGTTTAAGCTATATTTAGAGTTGATTTAAAGCTTTCTGCTAAAACTTACTACAACAAGTAACATCACTATATTACTCTACTCTTTACATGGTAAATTTAACGCAACGGAAGTTCGCGTTTAACATACAAAAAAAAGTTTCATAACAATAAATTAATTTGGAAGACATGTGAAATGGTCCGCGATACTCTCTACTTACATTGTTTCAATATTTACATATAAGAAAAGTTTTTTGAAACAAATAAAACCATAAATTGTATCAGTCAATACAAGCGGTTATACGTACAAGTTTACTGTTATACTGCTACTGTATAAATAGTATACGAAACACGAAAAGGAAGTATCGAGAAGAGAAAATATAAGAGAAAGTCTCATTTGTAACATAAAGATTATTTATAGTCGTTTTCTGATAGTAACTTTAGATGGTGGAAGTATTTATTTGAATCCGTTAGGCTACTATCGTTATCAATTGCCACCATAGCATTTATATACTTTTTTTGGCTTCTGGGCGAAATCTTCGAGAGATACCCTGCTCTTTTGAGAAGTCAGGGTTATGTGAGATTCTTACTCAAATTTAAATCCCTTAGGTGGTCTGGATCAGTGCATTCTGAGAGGCGTTGGAATTTTTATAGAAGTCACCGGTGCCCCATCTATAGTTTGTGTTACATGTCTCTGAGAAAGGGCCAAATCCTTCTAGGTACTATCGCTGAGGCATATGCTGTTCCACGCAGGTTTCCCTGTTGAGCAATAAAGCCCCCACCCTGAATGCCCGTGAAACTCTAAGACCCTTTCAGTCGCCTTCTACGACAAGCAGGACTACTTAGTACTATTCTTACTATCTCGAGACTACAGGGGTGAGTATTTATATACCTATGATAGATAGTATTCTGATCGAGCAGCTTTTCCATCTATATCTTCGTTGATATTTAATATTATCTAAAATTGTGGTGATGTGGCTCAAATAGTATAAGAATACCTTTTAAAATGTATGTAAAGGTATCGGTGTAAGGGATGTAAGGGGTGACTCAGGGGTCTGATTCCCGCCACCCGCATTGGATCAGCGTGGTGGGAAATACTCCAAATCCCTCTATACGAACCTGTATAAATGGAGACGTCTCTCGGCTGATGATGATGAAAGTTATCGACTCTATAACAGTTAAGTCGACCTGAAACATGAAAACCCACCATCCATCATTTACTAAAAAAATAGCGTTTTCTTTATTCAACGGCTTAAAGTTGTAACAATCACTCATCATTATCTAAATAAAGCTAACATTTACCTTACATTTTTTGTACCCTCGTACTCCGTCAATGTCTGTATGATATACATAGGGTTTACAAATTCCGAAATAACTACTTATTCATATTACAAGAGGGTGTGTAGAGGGGGTAGTCGCAGCTATATTTTATTATACATACTTGCTGTTTACCCCGGCCGCTTATTTAAAATTAAACTTGAAATTTGTATTCCTTGCGATCAACCGCACCCGCAAATGAATTTCTATAACACCCGTTACTATAGCAACCGCATAATTAATACCAAATAAAAATGTGTATAAAAGTTCATAAGAAACGAAATGATGAAGGATCTATGAAATTCAAAAAATCATTGGCCTTTACTCATCCATAAATCATTCCGCGCTAAATGCTCATGTTCCCGAGTCGATACGTTCACTAGTTTTCACGTGATTGGTGAATAAACAAACCCTGTTTTCTAAATGCATATATATATATATGGAAGGTAGATTTGTTATATCTTCTTTAGAGATCTGCAAACATAAATATATAAATGTGTGTAATACCAGTAAACGCATTTTCGAAGAATCAAAGTATCACGAAAGTTTTGCAAGATTTTTTTTAGTTTATTAAGTTAGTTCAAAAAAATGTAGTTAAAACTTTAAACTTAAGAAAATGATAAGTTTTTCTTATGTTAATTTATTTTGAAACTACTTTTTTTTTGGTGTTACTCGTTAATTAAATTTTATAAATCTCGGCGTGGTGTTTCGACATGTTAAATAGCAACTATCGAGTTCGCCCTTTACCTTCGCGAGCAGCACTTAACCTAAATTACACTTAAGTAGGTTCTATTTATGACCAGAAACCTATCGGTGATACGTCCATGTTTAAGCGTCACTGTCCAGTCTGCATCAGGCTGTGGTTGGTGAAATTATTTAGGTAACCACAACATTAATCTGTGTGAAGTTGTTATAATTTTATTGCATAGTCCTTCGTGTGGGTTCTGTAGCTTTGTTAATTATAAAAAAATGCAACTTTAAACCGGATGTAGATGGTTCTACAATAAAACAGTTTCTATGTCGTAAAGCGCGTTATAATAAACAACGGTAATACAATCTGGAGCCTCCCTCAGTCTCACAAGCATGGAGCGGTGCGACGGAGCCAACTTTGTATTCAGCCCGTGGAATCTCTTACTTCTGTGTTTGTTATTTATTCCGTAAAAAAAATAATAGCGAAGTCTCGGATTCGTTCCAGTTTCGCCGTGTCACGTAGAAAGTTCTGCTTATGCAGAATACAACGGGCTCCGAATGAAATTTTTACAACACCAACAGTGCTTAAGTGAATAACTTATGTCTCATTTTGAATTTTTCAATTCTCATTTTTTCAGCGGAGCGCATTTTACTGAAAGGGATATGGAACGAGACCGCGCCGGGGGCGGAGGATGTGCCTGTGTTGTTAGTGATTTTTTTTGCCTCTATATTTTACACAACAACGATGAGATGAAGAGGACATTCACCCGATGATAAGTGATATGCAAGCGCACGGTTAACGCTAATTACGATGATATGCCGATCATTTTGGATGCTGCGACTGCATGGGCGCCAGCGGCTAAGAAGCTGCTGGTCCGAAGGCAGCTCAACACGGTTCAGCGTGGCTTCGCGCAGAAAATTGCGCGAACTCACCGAACCGCATCGTTGCACTCGGCCCTAGTATTATACTTGCCGGGCTGCTTGCTCTGGACCTCCAGCTCTAAAAAGCGGCCACTTTACTTGAGCTAAAGTACGGCCACTCCCAGGAAGTGCTAGGTGACCGGGAGCTGGAGGCTCCAGTCAGC
Source organism: Troides aeacus (assembly GCA_033220335.2). Taxonomy (NCBI): domain Eukaryota; kingdom Metazoa; phylum Arthropoda; class Insecta; order Lepidoptera; family Papilionidae; genus Troides; species Troides aeacus. Next base: position 810,038 of record CM067281.1, on the reverse strand, counting down.
CACTTGAAGCTACCACACCCGTCGTTTGGGGAAGAGTGCGGAAGAGGTCCAACTTGCCACCTCGGCTGCCGATTCAGCCATTTACACCAACAGCAGCCGCATCGACGACAAGGTGGGTGCGGTGTTCTACGTCATGCGAAACGTCGCAGAGGTTGCTACTAAGAAACTCAAGTTGGACAACTTCTGCACCGTATACCAGGCAGAGCTGCTGGCTTTCGTGAAAGCGACAGGGTACGCGGCCAGCGGGTCGGTGCATTTGTGCGCCGTAGAGGGGAATGAAAGGGCGGACCAACTGGTCAAGGAAGCGACCCTGAATAAAAGAAGACCGGAGTACGAGGATTACCCCGTTTCCTTCATCAAGCGTTAGCTAAGACTGAGGACGCTTGACGTATGGAACAGGAGGTACGTGGAAGGTGCAACGGCTTCAACAACAAGGGTTTTCTTCCCCAACGTCCCGTCAGCATATCGCGTGCTTCGTCGGCTCGAGCTCAACACGGTTTTAGTCTAGATGTTCACGGGGCACGGGGGATTCTCCGAGTATCTTCATAGGTTCAAGCTCAAGGAGGGTCCCGCGGGCCTCTGTGACCCGGCGGTGGACCAGACCGTGGTGAACATCCTGGTTTCTTGTCCCTTATTTGGGAGAGAAAGGTACAACGTTGAAATGGAGATCGGAAGAAGGATAGATGTGGAACTCATTGCCACTCTGATGAGTGAGGACGAAAGTTACCAAAAGTTTCTAAACTATTGTAAAGCAGTAGTAACTAAAACAATAAAAAAGAATATGACAAAACTAAAATAATCTAAAAAAAGGAAATAAATAAATAATGTATAAGGAAAGAAAGAAGGAAAATAATAACAGATGAAAAGGGATGATTCTGTTTCAGAGAAGGTGACGCGGCGATTGTGATCTCCACTCACTTGCGAGAGGTATGAGAGAAGGAAATGGAATGGAGTATGAAAGGAGAGGTAAAGTATGAAAGATAAGTTTTGGGATGACAGAAAAGAAAGAATGAAAGTAGAGAATGAGGTATAAACAATGTTTAAAAATAATCTAGAGATGATAAGTGAAAAATATACAATAAAGGCCCTGACCCACTATACGCAGGGTAGCGGGTAAAAAAAAAACAAAGAAAATATTACGATGATATACAGTGTAACACAATACGCTTCAGTTGCTTTGGGACACGAGATGTTAAGATTGGTACTTAAATACAGAAACTTTATATATTTATTTATATGCATATTACAAATAGGAGTAATAAATAATAAAAGAACTATGTCCAGCAGTGGACTACTATCGGTTGACATCGGTTTATATATTTCCATGAGCACTGTTAACATGGGTTGTAAAGAGTTTCGCATAACTCATGCGACCCAAGCCAATCTCACCAGCTCGTGGTGCACCCTGCTGATTAACATATGGGTCTTCGGCTACCGTCAACCTGCATTAGGCCAACGTGGTGGGAAATACTCCAAATCCCCCCATATTATGCCCCTACGGTACCGGAAGTCATACTGACTGTGAATATCGCGGGAAGCCGCTGGATGTAGGTAGCGCAGGATCAACCGATGAGGAGTCTTTGGGGGAGGTCTATGTTGAGCAATGGACGTCTATCAGCTGATGATGTGGACTGGTAACGTGTTGCAGTTTGTTGAATACGTATGTATTTGTCGTAAAGAGACATTTTAATCACTGAACCTAAAGGTTTATATCGTAAAATCTTTTAATGTGCACTGTGAGAGTTACAATCGGTATTGTGATCATCAACTGGCAACATTAAATTAATAACATTTATGTTCAATAAAATTCCATCTCAACCATGTAACGTGTCATAAAAATATATATGTTGTACTCTTATAGCAGATTTTCTCATATAACTATACATTTATAGTAAAGTTTATAATACTGGTTATAAAATAATACTTTGGTTTATTATATATTGGCCAGGCACCTCGAAATACACCAGAAAATCAGAAGACTTAGTTTTAGTAGGTACCTCAAAAGGTGAACCGACGATCCGATTAAGGTGGCAGGGAACTGCTAGATGTAAGCAGCATGAAAATCTTACTGGAAACCCTAAGTCCAGCAGTGGACATCTATCGGTTAACGAATATAATGCACGACAATTAAAGCTTATGATGGATCCTTGAAACGGAAGACAGTACTACAGTTCAAACTCATATGTAATATAAAACAGTAGTGTATATACATCATCTACTTCCGGTTTAAAACGAGCTGTAGCTAGTGAACTAAAGATTTGTTTATTTGCTTAACTAACATACAACTTTCTTTAAGTAAAACTAATCATTACCTCAGAGTAGACATTTTTATGGATCCTGCGTCACAACCTCTACGCATCATAAACAATCGCTTAAATCAGTATCATGAAGCTCTAAAAGCCTCGAAGCTTATTTTGGCGTGGGGTCAAAAAACCCGCAAATAATTTTTTGATGATCGTTAAAAAAATTTAATTAAAATGTCTAAGTTAGCGTACGAACTCAAGTTTTATAAGTTGGTACAACCTTTCTAATTTCGGCCCGGACGGAGGCGCCCGTAAATCTACACTTTACGATGCATTTTATACATTTTCCACGTGCATTTTCTCCGAGAGAAAAATTTAATGCGGCTGCGAAAATATATTCACCTATGTTTCAGTGTTTTAGGTGTCTGCATTTCCATTGTCTTTATTTTGTTTAAACATACATATAAATATTTATGTCGGAGAGATACGGATCCTGTAATCAGTTGACGTCGACAAAGAACACGAGCAAACACTGCCTACCGGATATAGATAAGGCTCTTCGTCTCCAAAAACCTCTTACAGTTATGGAATTAGATTATAACTTAATCTTAATTAAGATCCAGAGGACAGAGACAGCTGGATACAAGCTTAAGCATTTTAGAGTACAGTTCTTTTATGTCGAATAAAAATTGTATTTATTAATAACTTGGTCTCTACGCTTTACTTGGATCCATTAGATCTTCGAAGTGTTGACTGTAACAAAAATTTAATTGTAGTTCTTCTCAGTTACATTTCACTGAAGAGGTTTATACGTAATTTGTGCCGTGTAAAGAAATATTTAATGAAGTGAAAAGTTCTTTATAATGCAATAAAAATAAAGTTCACATATATCAATCAGAAGATAATCGTTTCTTAACATTTAACATTTCGATATAAATGTGCAGATATGCACGTTTAACAATGTCTTCTTCGTAGAAACAATGATGACGCAAAGTTCTGCTCCTGTGAAGATTGAAAGTGGATCTACTGCCATCTGTAGGAATTGTAAGTAAGACAATCTATTTAGGGCCCATATCATACTGATCGTTACTTGAACTAAATGAAATATTATTTTTTATAAATAAAACAGTACGTTTCAGAAAATTTTGTACATTTTTAGATTTTTTTTTAGTATTAACAAAAAGATTTTAATTTAGTTACAGCGCCCTCTATTAGATTTTATTAGGACCAAGAAGACGAACAGTTCAAAGACACAAAAATATACTGTTGTTATATTTTTTCAATTTTAGCTAGATAGCGCTTTTTTATAATTGTATTGTTCGTGGTTTCACTCTTTCTTGCGTGTAATACCGCATAATAAACACGTCTATTTGATTAGTTACTATTAATATGATTTTAGTGGCGGTAAACATCTGATGCCGGATATTCGACCGACTAATCTTCTTTTATAAGCAGATAAATTCTGAATATTACTTTATTATTGACAGAAAGTAACATTGATATATTAGATATTTATTACACTGATAACACATACAATTTAGTTATTTTTGCGTCAAGAGCACTAAAAATATAAAATCTTTAATAAGAAAGTGAAGCGTAACTGACATTCGAGTTTTCCGCCAGTTAACATAATAACGTAAACGACTTGCGCGAGTTTCTTAATCTCGTAACATAAAATAAACTTATCCATCGTGAACTTTTAAGGTGCGTCTTAATTTAACATTGTTCATATAATCTTCAATAAATCTGTCAATTAAAAATTACAATAAAACTTTGTTAATCGCACGAACTTGAATCGGGGAAACGACGCTTTCTTTGTTAATACCTTTTACACTTCTTTTCACTTCACAAATTAGTTGGCACGTTTTCCTGATCGGCTATTTAATGGAAAATGTTTTCAACTTGTAAATACTTCTTTAATATTGAATGAGCTTGAAATCCACCTCACCTTAAGTGACAATAAGGGTGATCATGACGTGATGCTTGTCGAAAATAATCCAATTTTTGTTTATAGCTGGCTTTGGAATTTTGTTTCTACGATGAAGGATTCCGGCCAACGTCTTACGGAGGCCAAGTCAACCACACGAGCACGCGGTGCACCCTGCTGAATAACAGACGAGGCACTGACTACCCACCAACCCGCACTGAGCCAGCGTGGGTTACGGCCCAATTCCCCTCAATGAACAATGAACCGATCGACGTGGAGATCTTTTGGGGAAGCCTATGTCCAGCAGTGGACGTCTGTCGGCGGATGATGATGATGAACACGAATAAAATGTTAGTCTTCAAGTATACTTTTCATAGATGTAGTCTGAATTTCATATTCTCTTGTGTTAAAAAGAGATCTATTGTTGAATTTTTATTTATTATCAGGACAGCAACGCTTATATCTGCTATAAGTTTGAAATATATACAAAAAGAGGATATACGGTTATTAAATATTCAGACCCACTTCCCAGCAACCAGCTTTAGGCCAGCATGTTGGAAAATGGCCCAGATCCCTACATATGAATCCCTACAAATGACGGTCGCGAGAAGCCACTGGATGCGGGCAGCGCAGGACCGATCGACGTGGAGATCTTTGGAAGAGGCCTATGTCCAGCGGTGGACGTCTATCGGCTGATGATGATATATTCAGAGAATGAAACACAGATTTACATTTTCTTCAATTAGCCACGCTAATTTGATTACTCTGGGTATATAACTATGCTTAAGTAAATTTTTTGGAGAAACCAATACAATAGCGTTGTAGGCCAAAATTTCTATTCTATGAAACGAAGAGACGTGCGGAAGGTTCACCTAATGGTAAACGATACGCCTGCTCATAACAATGTGGAGCTAGTTGAAATGATACACTCAGCACTACATTGCGCTCGTTACCTTAACACATAGGACGTTAAGTTTCGTACCCTAAAAATTTCAGCTACCTTCAAATCCAAACCGTCCGGCGGCAGAAATCAGGAATGCGGTGATACTTACTTAGACAGTCTTCAGTAATAGAGATCATCCACCAGTAAAAGAAACAGCGTTGTATATTAACAAACCACAGTAATAAAAAATGAAAAACAAAAAAAATCTATAAAAAATTTCTAAAGTACTGATAATTGTAGTAAATTTATAGATGGAAAGGGTTTGTTTACCTTAGGCTCTGAACAGCTGATGCGGAGGTGGCGGTGGCGGGTGTGGGGGTGGTTGGCCAGACGATACATGAAATTTCGCCTTTCATACGCTGGAATCCACATGATAAAGTACCATTGTTCTTAGCTCTTGATAAAATCCTTATATACTGAGACAGTAATGGCCGCGTCTAGACTTGGCGAGCTTAAATTTAGTGCATCAAATAATTATCACGCAGTTTATCGACTGTTACCGCACTCCCAGTAATTGATACAGGTTCTTTCATTTAACTTTAGTGTCGCTTCGGTTCACATGATAACTTGCCAAGACAAGTGGAACGGCTCCAGCAACTTATGTTATCTGAACTTATACGTTTATACTCAGATTGCTTCGATTAATGTATACAAAAAATTGTAAAATAAGTCACTTTTTGATTTGAATAGTCGCTGCGATCAATCGACTAATCAAGTTGCTGCTCGGTTTTAGGTGGGGAAAAAAATGGTGGGAGAAATACTGACCGGTACTGTGATCGCATTAATATCGACAGTGGGACATCGGCGATTAAAGTGGAAGGTTCCATTACTAAAAATATTGTTTTTTTTTGGAATAATTACAAAATGTGAATACTACCCAATGATTCGTTTTATTTCATTTATTAATCTACGTAGGATACTCACACCTGAAGTCCTGAAGCCGAAGGAATATAAAGGTTTGTTTCAACATTTCAGAAGTGGGACAATCTGCACGTTTACATTCGTGAGCTAAGATTTTTACTCGTTATTCTCTTTTTCTTTTAACTTTTTTTTTAAAAAAAAACAGGCGTTAAGCTTGACATACCATGGTGATATAAATTTTATTTTAGTAAGATCGGATTCCTGGGCGCTAATTTACTTTCAGATAAACATGGATGCGGGCGTAGGTGTCTTCTTTACACCTTGACAAGACTCATGGTCAGCATTGGACAGCCGATCGTTATGCAGTTCAATGAGGCGTCAATCATGCAGCCGAGATCTATGGCGTGCGCGCGCAGTTGGTTGAAGTGCGAGTCCAGGGTACGCCTGAGCCGCTGCTCGACCGACCAGACAAAGCAACCACGCAGTATACTACCCGTGTAGCCGAGTGGGCTGTAGCAGAGCTAATTCAGGTAAGTGTCGGCGTGGTAGGTACTGCTCGCGTAATCAGGTAAGCTGCCGCGCCCCTGACCCAGAGTCGTCTACAGTTGGTGCCGAACTGCATGAACGCCGGTTCAGACTGTGCGCAGTAAATGGATGATCACTTACTGGTACCGTTTAGGTAGGTACCACCGCAGTGCCTATAGCAGCCGAAAAACTTTACTGTGGTCTGATTTGAAAGGCGCCGTAGCTAGTGTAATGACTGGAATAACAAGACTTAACATCTTTTCTTTCAAGGTTACGCGCAGTGGTGCTGTATAAATTATTCAAACTAGGTGAAGGTCTCGCTCGTATTGTCGATTCATAGAATAAAAAAAATCTGCTGTTCTAACTTCCGCCGACAAACGGAAGTGTGCAAATATTATTGTATTCCTATTTGAAAAGCGTTGTAGCTAATGAAATTGTTGGGGTGACGAGGCGATACATTACTGTATGAAAGCGAAGGTATTATGTAAACAATTTAACTGGTATGTCTTTGTGAGGAGCAGGCGTGTCGTTCACCAGCAGGTAAGTTCATATAAGTTGTTCATTGTACAACTAGAAGTTTTTTAATTATTTAACAAAGGAAAACAAGTCGAAACAAGTACAGGGTAAACAAAAAAAGTTAGGAATACTTCAGGTGATGTAGGAGACAGTATCATTAAACTTTGTCGTTCGCGTTGAAGTCTCCACGTGGAATATAATGAATAAAATTTGCTACGAGTTTAATAATCCATTTATAATTAGAGGTTGAATATTCCTTACTTAAGGTGAGGTTTTCATGAGAAGAACTGTTACTACTACTTTACTGGTGTTAGTTCACTGTTTCCGGAGACCGTCTAGGTACCACGGCAGCGCCTATTGCAGCCGACAAACAATTGTGTTTTGGTTTGAAGGGCGCTGTAGCGAGTGTGATGGCGGAAAGGCGACGAGCGCAATGTGGTGCAGTGTATATAACTAGCGCCACGTTGCTATGTACAAGTGTATCACTTACCATAAGCTGAACTTCCTACTCGTTTCGTTGTTTTGTTGAATAAATATAAAGAAATGGTTAATGTTTATATTTATAAAGCACTATCACAAATTCTGCGATCTAATTGCCCTTACAATAGTATACTCGCGTGTCTTATGAAGTGATTCGCGCCCTCCGACAACTTCCTGCGGTAACGGCGTCGTCACCCCCTGGGGGTTGCGGGCGAGCGCCGGTGAACTTATTGAAAAATTTCTTCTGCCTTTCACTCTTAGAATATATATATGATACCAGTTGTACAGTTAAATACTGGCTCGTTTTTAGAAACGCGCTGGCTAAAACTCTAGCTCCTGCTGCACATCCTAGGACATTGGCAAAATAGCCAGGCGGATTCGAAAATTTCCACCGTCACCCAAACCATACGATATATGACAATCAGACATGTACTATCAGTGAAAGCCCTCTCTCTCTCTAATTATTAATATTATCATTAAAATAGAAGTAAAGATGTTACTGATATATATGTAATATAGATATTTGCTGTCGTACGTTTTCAATATTCTAGATAATCTCGATGCGCATTGCGATTGCATTAAAAAAAATATTTCGTTTCATCGCCATATGTATGAAATGTGCGCTTAAAAGTAATTGCCCATTTTGAACGTTTGGAAACCATTTTCACCGGTTATCATCCCCATCTGACGCGGACCGTTTAAACTCGCGTTAGATCAGATGCAACTCTTAATATTTTAGTTAAAAAAAATTTAAACAGCCTTGTGGCGATAACTTTAAGTATAACATTCAACATAAAATGTTAACGTCGATTAAAAAAAATATTTAAATTTATTAGTGTGACTTTATATCTAACTTCAATATAACAGATCATTCATATAGAAAAGCCACTAGTCGACCGAGAACCGGTAAAACAGTAGCTATTTTGTATGTATAATTTTTTTTATTCATTTATGCGACGAGACGACTGGGGAAGAGACGAGGAAAAGTCGAGTTGTTACCCCAGTAATTACGTTAGTTACATCGCCTTTCAGATCAGAACACAATAAAGTTTGCATATTACTGTTTGTCGGGTGAAATAAGCGCTGCAGTGTACTTAATTAGATGGTCGCCGGCAACAGGGACCCACTACCAGTAAATTGCAGACCTGTTCCTGTATCATATAATATATTATGATTTACCATTTCAAACGTAACTACTTGAAGGAGATTAAATCGGTTGTTATTTACTTTATATATTACTTTTCGATTTATAAGCCGCGTAGAATCACTCGGCATCGTTTAGTCTACCCCTCATTCCCAGAGGCGTGCGCTTCTTGTAGGCAAATACTAACCTGCCCTATCTCTCTAACTTTATTTAAATAATAATCTCTAAAGCCACCCAATGGGTACATGAATACTAGATTCAGTGAAAATTATTAAGTTTATTCTTAAGTAGGGATAACGATTTCAGGTGCGTTATGGATACGGTGAGCAATAAGTCTGTCTGTATATGTCCTGTAATAACACAGCGCCGTGTAATCGGTCGTTCAGTAGGTGTGATTCTTTTTTGTCTGTATTTTTTTTTAAATTTTCGTGTTTTTGTAGGTAATTATAATAATAAAGTAATCGCTAATTATCTCTTGTCTTGTATTAATCAGCTACCATAAATGAGCTTTTATTGACGACCACGCTTTATTATTTCTGGTTGCATTCTTACTTAACATCATATATAACTGAGATCAAGTGTCAAATTTGTATAATATTTTAGTCTAATAATAATATGACATATTTATTAACGTAGCAACCTGTTTGTCTCTTTTTTCATTATTCTAATTCTTTCTGATTTATTAATGTATAACTTTCTGTTGCTTCGCATTTGACTCTCCGTAGCAGTCTGCCGACGTAACCGCGTAGCCACGTAGCCGCGTAGCCGCGCAGCACCCGCAGAGCGCCGCCGGCGTAGCGAGTTGCTGACCCTTATTTAAAATGGACCGAGCGCTCTTGCAATTTAAAGCCCCAGGGACAAGTTGAAGCGACTCTTAATTAAAACTATAAAATGATCCCCCCTTTTTTAATTTTCTCCTCCGTACGGATCTGTTTGTTTAATATATCAGTTATTAACTCGGTAAATTAAGATAATAAATGAACAAAAAAATATAAAAATATTTACTGGTGTTAAGTAAGAAGAACTTGACTGAATATAAACGAAATACTGAAAAACTGAAATAGAAACGGTTATTTACTAAACAATACTGTGCAAATATTAAATAGTTACAATAGTATATATACTGGTTAATATGAAGTAGTAGTGCAATGTACAGGTTTAACATAATTAAGATCGAATAAACTTTACTTCTCTACTTACAATATCTTATAAAAATTTGTAAGATATTCTCCATACTATAGCGGGAAACTGCTTTCATTTGAAGGTACCTGGTACGAATTAGACCTACTCACAAGTTAAAATTATCGTTGGGTTATTTTAATTTCTGCATGCTGACTTTCGCTTTATTATTTTAATTGAATTGTTAATATCTAGTCTTTTGAATTAGCACACATCGCTATCTTCAAATTGTCACTTAAAATCATTTGAAATTGAGGTCGTGTTGTCATCATCAGCCCGCGTCAGTCTACTGCTGGATATAAGCCTCTTCCAATGAACGCTACTTGGCCCGATGTTGCTGTAGTCGTTAACAAAGTTAGAGGTCTAATAAAGAGTAATTCGAAATGCGTCCTCATAATATGAAGGAAGGAGTATAAAGGGATTCTGCACAACAACTTACGGGAGCCAAGCCAACCTGCCCTGCTCGTAGTGTACCCTGCTAATCAACAAACGAGGCTCTGGCTCTCACTAACATGTCTTGGGCAAGTGTGGTAGGAAAAAGCTTAAATCCCCCCATATGAATACCTATACACGCCAGCCCCCAGTGCCCAGCTTTACCTGTGGCCATGCTTACTGTATGTAGAGATCTTTGAAGGAGGCCTATGTCCAGCAGTGGACTTTGATCGGCTTATAATGAATATCGAGAAACAATTTTGTATTACAATGTTTGTCTAGTTTTTTCCTATAGCAAGTGTGAGTCTTCCTTTATCCTAATTTATACGACAATCTAAAAATAAGGCTCCTAAGATAGGGCGCTCTAGAAATTTCTCTGCGTTGTAATAGGGTCTTAGTGCTTACGGCCTTATCGTGAACGAACATGTCTGCGGTTTATCTAATTACATGAGGCATTTAACATAATTGAGCTTACACGACTTTCTGTATCTTGCGAAGTTGTTCAAATGTTTTTTTTATGTTATATAAAATCATTTAAATAACAGGAAGGACTGTACCACGCTGGTCGTCAACCTGCACTAGTTGGAGAGGCCCTTTAAGGAGAACATATGTTATATAATAATATGAATAATACTAATAAAGCGTTATTGAAATAGTTAATATGGAAACAACTTTGTATAAGGTATATCAATAAGACAGATGAAGTGTTTTATTTGCAAAAGCGACTATGTACTAGTAAATTAAAAACTATTGCTTTCTTTAACGCGCTTTAAGAAGTTTTACTTCAATAAGGCATAGTATATAGTTAAAAAATATTAAAATTAACTTAATTTTAATATCGCAGTTGTTATACTTCTGATGTAAAGAGAATAATGAGTTATAGATTAACCGAAAGATAGACTAGCTATGAGATACGTAGTCTTGTAATGTAGTCTGTACAGTTTAAAGATGAACCGTTTTTGTATGAATACGTATAGGTTTGTATTAATTTTCTCATAATTTTCTTCTTGGTATCATCTCGGAGAAACGCTGTGCCACGCCAGTAAACATTAATAACGACTCGTTAATAATTTAGTGTACGTAATACCATTGACGGCCGGGCCGGCAGGGCGCACTCCACTTTTGGTGTTTATTATAACGGCGTATATTGATATATCGGATATTGCCTCGTTGGGAATTATATGCGCACGGGTTATTAATATCAATTTCATATTAAAACACAATATGTTATAATGCACGCTTTGATATTAAACATGCCGATCATAGCACCTCGGGTCTAACTAGTCGACTACGTAACGCTGTAGCAGCTCCGTTGAGCAACTATGCCGAGCTCTTGATGAAACGCGTGCGAGTTTGCTTTGCTTTTATGCTGTAAGGAACATTTAATGCATAGGAAATGTTGGGGTTGTAGGGTGGAAAGAGGGGAGTCTATATATATTTTATTTAAAACGGAAATGTTTGTGTAACAGCTATTACTTTTAGTTAAACCTTGACGACTATTTTGCAACAAAACGGATACGAGCAAATATCTCTGTACGCTTTCGAAGGTTGCTGCACCATATATTAGGTTGGGGAAAAAGATATCCATTATTTTTTCGGTAGATGGCTGTATTGATAAATTTCTCGTAAAGTATCGATCAAACAGTTTCAGATTTATGCTCGTTGGAAAGGTGACATTTCGCAGTAAAAAAATTCTTTTGCTGTTTTTTGTTTGGTGCATTCAATTGTGAGTTACAGGGTGTTAAAAATGGAAGTGAACAAAGAGAAAATTCGGTACATTTTACAGTTTTTCTTTGACAAAGGCGAAAATGCAAGCCAGGCGGCTAAAGTTGTGAATGGTGTTTATGGACCCGATACTGTAACAGCCAATTATGTGCAATTTTGGTTTCGTAGATTCCGTTCAGGAATTTTTTTTTCGCACAGGTAGGCCGGTCGCCGAAAATGTCGATAAAATCGGAGAAATCATCGAAGTTGACCAGCATGTTAGCAGTCGTAACATGGCCCAGGAGCTAAAAATGGACCACAAAACAGTTTTAAACCATTTACACAAAGCTGGATTCAAAAAGAAGCTCGATGTTTGGGTGCCACACCAATTAACAGAAAAAAACATGATAGATCGAATTTCCATCTGCGAAGCCTTGGCCAAACGGAATGAGATAGACCCATTTCTTAAACGGACGGTGACTGGAGATGAGAAATGGTTCACATACGATAACCCTGTGCGAAAACGATCATGGTCAAAGAGCGGTGAAGCACCTCAAACGGTGGCCAAACCAGGACTAACGGCCAGGAAGGTTCTGCTGTGCATTTGGTGGGACTGGAAGGGGATTATTTATTATGAGTTGTTTCCATATGGCCAAACACTAAATTCTGATCTCTACCGTCAACAACTGGACCGTTTGAAGATAGCAATTGACCAGAATCGGCCAGAATTGGCCAACAGGAGAGGTGTCGTGTTCCACCAGGACAACGCTAGGCCACACACGTCTACAGTGACTCGCCAGACACTTCGGGAGCTTGGTTGGGCAGTTTTAATGCACCCGCCATACAGTCCGGACTTGGCACCAAGCGATTACCATCTTTTTTTTGCATAACAAAATTTCTTTAGTGATAAAAAATTGGCATCTAGGGAAGATTGTGAAAATCGGCTACTAGAGTTTTTTGCAAATAGAGACCAGGACTTCTACGAGAGAGGCATTATGAAGTTACCTTTAAAATGGCAACAAATCATAGAACAAAACGGTGCATATTTGACCCAAATCGGACAATCCGAAGCATGTTAAATAAAGTCCTGAAGTTCATATAAAAATAATGGATTTCTTTTTCCCCAACCTATTAAAATTACTGGATCGAGTAATTTTCTTACTGCCCGATGAGTTACCGGTTTAGTCGCTTTCAAATGAAACAAAATAAATTTTACTTAATTTAAATTGAATACTTACTGTATTCACTTCACATATAAAGTCGAGCGATCTGTATCGAGAATAAAATGCATAAAAGAGAGTATGATTGCTATCTCATCGTTCACATATTTATGGTCACATCTAAAACTCTTCTGTTTCACCGGCCATTTGTTAAGTAATTTCTCTCCTTCTCTATAATAATTTGAAATGATTAGGATATTTCATTTCATTTACATACACTCGCAAAGAAAGTTTTACGATCGTCCGGGGCGTACGGGTGTAAAATATTTTTATGTACACACACATATATATATCCTACCTACCTTTCACCATTTTTCACGTGAAAAAGACTACATATTACAGAATGAATATTCAGTTTTAAATTTTAAGCTCTGAGTAATTTCTATTTTCTCTGTTTATTACTTTTAATAGTAATAAATTGATATAATTCACTGGTGGCAAGTCTGTATTGCCGCGGGCCGTCTACTTATCACCGCAGCTACTATTTCTGCTGGTGAACAGTGCTAGTGTAATTACTGGGGTAACGTCACTTAATAAACCATATTTTAACGCAATATAGTGCTGTGGACAATCCTAAATAGCACTATCATTTACCATTAGATGCACGTCTCTCACTTCTCGACTTTTCACGGAAAAAAAGTTACTAAACGCCTAGGCTTTCCTATTAAAATTTTTCACAACGTTGTTTCTAAAGTTACAAATCATTTAAACTAATTGATCTAAGTATGTTAGGCTATTAACATCCTTTTTCTCATCTGAATTTTTGATTTTTTTTTGCTTTGTGAGGATTATAAGTAGAGTGGCAGCAGTTTGTTTAAGTATATCTACTGTAAGAAACTTCGTATTCCGGTAAGACAAATATATTTAATATGGCTATATACTCGTCCACATATATTTTTGTTTAGATATATGAAATAATAAGGAGTGTAAGGGATTCCGGACAACAGCTCAAGGGACCCTCACCCGCTCGTGGTGCACCCTGCTAATGAACAAACGAGGCTCTGGCTCCACACAAACCCGCATCAGGCTAGCGTGGTGGGAAATGGCTCGAAACCTCCCATATAAATATCTACAGACAACGAGCTCCAATGCCCGCAGTGCCGGGGGCCATGTGGACTGCAGCGCAGGACCGATCGATGTGGAGATTTTTGGGAGACCCCTATGTCCAGCAGTGAACATGTATCGGCTGATGATGATATGTAATACAAAGACAAAATGGATAGGTACAAAAATATAATCTACATTCACAGCATCCTTTAGTATCCAAAATATATAAATTACATTTGGAAACTTACGCGATGTGCACTTCTACCGAACTTCTAAAGCTCTGCACTCCAGCTTTTCAAAATTTTGCATAAATTTTTCCTTAAAGTTATGAAAACATATATTAAAAAGAATCTTCAGTAGCGCGGTATCCAATCTGACTGTCATATTTATTCTAAAAAGGGAATCGCAGGAACAGAGGTCCAATAGTTATATTTATACGAGGAGAGTTTATTATTTGATCAGACCTCGATTGCTACTTTTTTAGTTTTTAAATGTGATATATTATAGTCGGAGGGGTTGTTCACCTCATGATCAATGGCGCACTCGTAAAAACAGGTCCATCACATTAGAATCTTAATTTATCTAATTCTTTAGTGAATTTATTAGTAATATTTGCGTTGTTATGTTATACTATTACCTATTTCGAGCGTTGAGTGAATAATCATCCCTACACTGATTTATTTTACATTAAAGATATGTCAAAGAAAGTGGTTGCGAGATCCGATTGTGGAAGTAAGTCTATTTTCATCTAAGAAGCAACATACTGAAATTATGAAAAAACGGAATGGACTGATGAAAGTAATCTTTTATATCTTATAGATTCTTTGGTACTCATTATCAAACTGTGATCAAGTAAATAAGTTTACCTCTGGACTTAAATTGTAAAGTTGTTAAATTTTGAACATGTCACCTATTTTATGTAATTTTTTTTTCAGACAGATTATTGATTAAAAATGCGATGGTAACATACGAGCTACGTGGATATTAAAATCAAGTAAACGCTAACGGGCCGACGTTGCATTACTGGCGCAGAGCACTCCACGGGCACGTTAGGCGAAAGCTTTACATCTTATGCTCTCGTGCAGATACATTACAGGCCCACTCGCGCTAACGAGCTGCCCTCAGCGTTTCGGAATGACTTACTGCGATACCTCCTCCACGCTACTCATATTTAGATACATCGCTAAATACTTGTATGACTACCTGATAATTGGACACTTGGGGTTGTGGTATATTCATAGAACTAAAACCATCGTCCACCACGCCAACCCAGTTCGAGTTTACGGAGGCTCGGTACGGAGGAGTAATTTATATATTGACAGGGCACACCATGAGTAGGTGGGGTTGGAGGAGGTTTACTTGGATCGCGTAAGTTGTTCCAGTGGTGGATGCAGGAATCCGTTATATGTGAGTAGCACAGGAACCATTGAAGTGATGATCTTTGGAGGAGGTGAAACGTTTTGATTTCCAGACATAGCAGCTGTGGGTATCTTTCAGTTGATAATAATGATGAATTGAATATTATAAATATCAAACTGTATAACTTTAAGTGCCAGTCATACAATACACGATTAAGGGTACTTAATGTTATCAAATGATATGTACTATTACAGTTAGATTATTTTATTACTTTACAAAAAATACTTTAATAAAAATTTTGTACTTTAAAAATTGATTTTGCTTAACCAATACAAAAAAGCTTATTTTCGTCTTAAATGATAACAAAACGTCTTAACTGTAAAATAATAAGCATACGAATTTGGTAAGAAATATTTGTTCATTAATATAGTATATATTTACTTAGTATTTTAAAGTATAAATGTACAGGCTATTACGGAATGCTAGTTCTAAAAGAAAACTCATCGGGCCGCGGCGTTATTGGTTATTTGTCTCGACTTTCCGCAGCAACCCTTCTCCGGGGGAGTGCGAACTGAATCCGCTTTTCTCATTTTAGACGAAAAGTTTTTCGAGGAAAAAAATAACAACCTTAACTTACTCTTTAAATATCGTTTTTTATCATCGAGACATTTCAACGAAAACGAAGACAAGTTTCGAGGATTTTTTAACTTTTAACCTAAAAATACAAATACATCATGCAAGTATCTACTGTGTATATATTTTTGAGATCTTAACTATTAAACAGTTGAACTGATTTATATATTAGTACTAATAGGTCTTTGGGCCACATCTGTATCTATGGTCTTTGTACAATGTAGTAATCAGATTGGTTTATAAATATTATAGCTTACGGAACATGTGACGGTTAATTTAATATTTCTCAACCTTTATGGGTGAATTATACACAATTCTTTTACCTGTGAGTTCTTTTAACATGACACTTAATCAGCATCATTGAAAAAAAAATATGTTATATCATATATAATGACCATCATCATAATTATAAATGATAAGAACAGTCCGAACAGTCAGTATTCTCAAATATTTAAACAACGTTATATGTAGCTTTTAAAAAAAACTCTCTACGAGTACGTTGAACTTATGAATATGATCAGGTTCAGTTTCAGATTTTTATCTACAATAAGCTAACAATTTTTATCAAATTTAAATGATTTTTATTCCGACCGAGATTTCACTTGATAGTTAGTGATGTCTGTCTATAACAACGTGACCATAGTTAGAATTAAATATAGAGCACTAGGGAAGTGTAAAGGTCCCGCACAATAAATCACGGCATTTAAGACCACATCAACTGCTCGCAGTGCATCCTGCTCATCAACAAACGAGGCTCTGGCTTCCGTCAATATGCATTGGGCCAGTGTGGTAGGAAATTATCCAAATCACCCTATATGAATTCCTACTCGATTGATACGGAAATCTTTGGAAGAGACCAATGTCCAGCGTTTGACGTCGATCAGCTGATGATAAAATAGGGCACTAAAATCTATTCGTTCCTATAGTCGAAAGATGTTAAGTCCCTTTACCTAAGTAATTTCACTTACCACAATGTCCTTTCAAACTGGAACACAGTAGTATTTTCACCCTGCTGTTTGGTGGTAAGAATAGGAGCTGCAGTGGTGGTATATTGATGGAAGGGATATAGCAATGTTGTCAAGGAGACTGAATGATGATGAAATAAATATTGTTGTAAATATTTGAATTAAACTTATATACTTATATTAACTTAATAATTTTCTCAATGACATTGGGTCAGAGTGGTGGGAATTGGCTCAAACCCACCCGTATGAACCTTTATAAACGATGGTCCCTAGTGCTCGGCGATGCGGGCAGCGCGGGATCGATTGATGTGGGGATCTTTGGGGTAGGTTAACGTCCAGCAGTGGAGGGCTATCGGCTGATGATGATGACACGGTACCTAAATTCTTCACTGAAATGGTACAGTCGCAGCTTTACAAAATGTTATATTAAAGTTGTGTAAAGTGCGCGAACTCCTGCACACGGCGGCGCGCTTTATATTTGATTTCTCCGGGGAATACCCTGTTGACTGGCCACACATCCGCGGGGTGGTTGTTGAAATATGATAATTCAGTCGAAATGACCTTAAACGAGAAGATCGGATATAGAGTTTGTATTTGTATCGATTTTTGTGTGTAACGTGTCCATACATCTATTGATAAAACAACATTGATTTCAATGAAAGATGTGTGACTTTGCATAAATAAAACATTAGTAAATACATTAGATTTTAATAAAATTGTGAATTTATGAAATAAGCTTTATTAGGGGTAGATTTATGTTGCAAATGACAGGGTTAATTCACTAGCTGTAACGCTTTTCAAAATGGAACATAGTAATAACTGTACACTACTGTTTTGTAGTAAAAATAGAAGTTGCAGTAATACCAAGACGGTGTTCGGGAGCACAGACCTACCACCATTAAATATATGTAAAAGGTTTTCTTTTACCCTCTTTTACATCAAAATTTAGGGATCATGTTTGGATCTTTGTTCTACACATTTTCTCTTTTCAACTATCTATATATTTATCAGCCGATTAGTCATCTACTGCTAGATATAGGCTTCACCCAAAAATTTCCACATCGATCGGTCCTGCACTGCAGTCAGTATAGCTTCCGGCACCTCCAGGCAGTAAGTATCGTCGTCTGTATAGGGGGGAATTTAGGATATTTCCCACCACGGTAGCCCAATGCAGGTTGGCGGGAGCCAGAGCCTTGTTTGTCGATTAGCAGTGTGCACCAGGAGCAGGTGAGGTTGGATTGGATCCGATGAGTTGTTGTGCTATCTGTATATTCATTATTATATACATTTACCATCTTTAATAATCTTCAGGGTTTAAATACCACCAGATAAAAAGAATAGTAGGGAATCGAATTGGTTTTCTCAATCTGATCGCCAAATTTCAGTTAGAAGAGGGCACCTAATCATGATGATGAATAATCTTTCCAGTATCTATTTACAAGTGCACTTAACCCGTTGTATATATTGTTGTATATTTAGTTTCTGTAACTTATTATTACAAATAACTTATGTGGAGAGGTTGGAATTTGTTTGTCCGGTTGTAATCATATCCGGGCGTAGCTGAGGAGTCTTGAATGTGAGCCGCGGTGCAGCCGACGGCGCTGCATTAAAGGATGCTTTCGTTTGCCAACTCATTGTGTATATTTACGCTGAACTAGCTTTCTGCGCTTTTAAAGCTTTTCAAATGGTACTTTTCTTTGTAACTCGTTCTCTTTTTGTGTAGCGAAGTAAAGTGGAAAAGTGCATTTTACTTATGCTGTTTATGCAGCACCACGAAGCGCTCATTGGCTTGAGATGTAAGGTAAGATTCGTAATACTATTAATTTGACTAGGCACTCGTTTAAAACTACAAAACGGAAGTAATGTTAGCATATTTCTTAATTCTGTTGCTGTCGGCGGCCATTGGCTTGACTTTATCAAGAGTGTCTCGCGTGCACCATCAGGTTAGTTACAAAGTTCCGCTTGTTTTATTTTTCTCTAATAATGTTTAATTTTGAAGTGTATTGCTTGAATTTTCTTTCAATAATGTTGACAATTTTTGCGTAAGATATATACACAGACTCAAACACTCTTAAACTTACTCTTTAATCCTTAATTTGACAATGTATACCCTGGCATACATGAAATTCGAAAAAATATTTTGTTTAAAAATTGCAAAAATAACGTGGTTTAATATTTTTATCTACTTACAACACTATCTATTTTTAAAAGAAAATATAAAACACATGTCTAACAACACTCGCTTTGACATTAGTCGACGACAACGACAACCCGGCGGCAGGCAGCCGTGCTATCCAAGCTAAATAAATTTAAATTGTATGTATTTCGCGGTTAAGGGTATGTATTAATAGTAAGTTTTATGCGTGACATTATGATACTATAATTTTGGTAATAATTTGGAATCTTTACTTACATAAAATGATTCTATTTGGGGCACTAACATTATGTATGCGGTGACATACATTGTCAAGTTCATAATAAATGACCCTTTATTTCATTTGTATGTCATGGCATACATTGCCAAATTAGAGGTTTTGTTTTGCTTATTTGGAGTTTAAGCATTTTTTTTTCTATGTCGGCAGCAACAGCTTCAATCACGTGATGGTAGAATTTTAGCGGCAATTCCTATTCAGAATGCACCTTCTGACGATAGTAACCGTTCAGATATTGAAGACGAGATATGTATGCCCACTTCGCTTTCTTTGTCAAGTTCCTCTGCACCCTCTATTGATAGCTCTTTAGAAAGACTGAACCTATTAGACGATGAACATATCATAACCCTGCTATCGAAAACGTTTGCCTTACGCCAATTTTCCAAACTGTTTATCCAAGTCCATCTCTAGAACCAAATTGCAATGTGCTACCGGTATTAAGTGACATTACATCATTTCCCGCAACACCTGCATCTCCCACAACTCCTGCAACGCCTGCACCTCTTGCACCCTCTGCACCTGGCTTGGCAACACCACGCATGACGACCAATGCTTCCTCTGCATCAAGTTCCAGGAAAACCCGGTCACAACGTCCCGCGGTTGTTGCCAAACGAAGGCGATTTCAAAAATTCACTCTAATTTATCACTGGAAAAAAGCTGTATTTCGACATATGGCAACCACAGAAGAGGAAGCAGATCCTGCAGGAGGTGTTCAGATCCTATTTCCACTGGAGTATTTCTATAAGTTTTTTCCCCTGACATTTTAGCAAATATTGTTGAGAAAACAAACGCGTATGCAATTTTTAAAACTGGACGTACCATTGGTTTGACTGAAGACGAATTGTGAGATTTTTTAGCCGTACATATAATAATGGGTGTTATGACCATGCCTTCTTTTCTTACACTGATTATTGGAGTTTGCGATATAGATACGAACTGGTGGCCGATTTGATGCCTCTAAAACGATATCAACAAATCCGTCGTAATTTACATTTCGTTGACAACAGCATTCAAGACTCCGACTTCCTAGCCGAATACTTAGCCGTAGTATGGTGGAATGACAACAAAGCTGTGACACTGATAAGTTCCTATGTGGGGGTGGAACCAGTAAGTATCATAAAAAGATACTGCAAGGAGTCGAAATCAAAAGTTGATGTACAATGCCCACAAATAGTAAAACAATACAATAAACATAAGGAAGGGGTTGAATTAGCCGATATGCTTATTTCACTGTACAGAACCCCGTTCAAGACGCGCAGATGGTACATCGGTATATTTGCCCAACTTCTGGACATATGTATAAATAATGCATGGCTTTTACACCGAAAAGATCACTTAAAATTAGGAAAACAATCCATCTCCTTGAAAGACTTTCGGTTTGAATTATACGAAGGTCTCAAAAAATGCGAAAGCACTGGTGTCAAAAACAAAAAAAGGGTACCACAAACCAAACCAGTCGGATCGTCACGATATGACAACGTTGGTCATTTCATGACAATGAGCACTCAAGGACCTCGGATGTCGACTATGCTCTAAACTAACGGTTGTAGAATGCATTAAATGCCAATTCCGCCTTTGTTTTGTAACAGGTAAAAATTCTAGAAACTGAACTTGAATACACACACACACACACACACACACACACACATAAAAGAGCGTAATTTTTTTTCAAGTACTAATAATGTTTTACTTATTTTTTTTAGGCTTAATTGTACTAATATTAAATTCTAAGTAAAAAAAATCGTGTCTTTTATTTCATACTTAGTTCGTAAAGTTATTGGCAATGTATGTTGTGGCATACATAAGTTTTCAGGAAAACTAAGCTTTTCTGATTTTTTTATTATTTTTTTAAGATAGTTTTATGTGTTTCAATTACAATTACAACAACAAAAAAGCTTCTTACTGCATTTTATACTTTGCCAAATTAAGGGTTAAACACTTAAAATTTTGGTAAAGATATTTATTCTGACGTTTAGAGCACAGCTAAGAAAGGATTTTACAAAATTCCTTCTCCGAAAGGAATTGTGGCGGTGCGAATAACGGAAAGAGGTCCAGGGGGCAGCGAGAATATTTTTGACACATTTCAAGTCTAAATTTCAAATCTAATTCTGTATTACTACCGCCAATAAAACGGAAGTGGAAAGGATAATTTATTAATATATCTGCTTACATTCATTTAAACTATGTGCTGAATGAATATGATTTTCTCTTTGAGGAGGCTCCAGTAATAGAAAAGTTGACATGGCATCATCAGTAACGCTTACCGATAGATCTTAAGTAAAATTTAAGTATATTATCTGTCTCGCTCACACACAGTAAATATAAAACGTTAATTGCAAATAAACATTTACTCATCAGATTTATATTCAGCCTATTAAAAATAATTAGCCGATCGTAGAATATCTTTCAGCATTTATACTCCGGAACAAATTGTAGCCTTTTATAGGTCTTAATAAATGACTAAAGCGAGGGATGGGGGGACATTTTATTAAACGTTATGGTATTCCATAGAGTTTCAGGCCCATTCCGTGTACCATTTGCAGATATTTATTGATCCTCACTTCATTCGGAATACCCACACTAAAAGCGATTTATAGTTAATTTTCGGGTTGAATTTAAAAGTTCAACCCCAAAAACGTATTTATAGGTGACGTAAATGAACGAAGTTAAATTTAAGTGAAGCTTCTATTTTTGCGTATATTTTCTGTTGTTTGTTAATACACATCACATTTAACAGTTATTTTTTACTTAAAACATTAATCAGCTGCCACGGTTATACTCTACTTCCGTTTATTACACTTATTACTTTGACCGTGTTTAAATAAAAAAAAGATTATCAAGTAAAAAATGATGGTCTATTTAAAAAAATATACAATTTAGTTAATGAATCACATTACAAAAAATAGTCTGTAAATAATATATTTGATTCATAATATAGCTTTCTGACTGTTGTAGATTTTATCATCTGAATTGATCCCTGCAGAACTCGGAAGGAGTTTTCTCTTTCAAGGGAGGGTTGTATCATTCCCTTTGGAAACATTCAAGGAACTAGAAAAGTACTGAA
The DNA here is from genome assembly GCA_033220335.2 of Troides aeacus. NCBI lineage: Eukaryota > Metazoa > Arthropoda > Insecta > Lepidoptera > Papilionidae > Troides > Troides aeacus. The sequence continues at coordinate 787,364 of CM067281.1, read as the reverse complement.
ACTTTCGAAGTGCAACTTGAGAACATCAGAAGGCTTCGTGTTCTTATCGCTGTCACCAGTGGGCTGGCTCGTCCGTCGCCAACACTAAATTGGCAAGGATAGGTTTTTACTGCAATATGCAATATCGTAAAACTTTTAGAAGGTGTATGTGAAACTCGCTGGCCTAATGGTTAGAGCGTGTGGCTTTCATTCCGAAGGTCGCGGGTTCGAATCTCGGCATGTACTAATGACTTAATATTTAAGTTATGTACATATGTGGATTTTAGTTACAACAGCGAGATACAAACGGTGAAGGAAAACATCGCGAGGAAACCTGCACATGACTTAGAATTTATTCTAAAGTATGTGTGAAGTCACCAATCCGCATTGGGCCAGCATGGTGACTATGGCCCAATCGCCCTCATTTTGAGAGTGGGCCTGTGCCCCAGCAGTGGGTACGTAAATGGGCTGTTATTATTTTATATGTGAAACTCGAATTCTTTACATTTTAAGTATTATAAACTATACCTTTTTTTGGATAATGTAATGGTTGCAGTTATCTGTTGCTGGAGACGGTCTATGTAGGTACCACTACAGGTCTCATTGCAGATGACAAACAGTACTGTAGGAACATTACTGTTTTTATTTGTAGGGAGATGTAGCTAGTGAAATTACCAGGGTAACAAGACTTAACATCCTATCTCAAGGTGATGAGCTCAATATGTTGCAGCGTATATACCATTCCAACTAGCACTACGTTGTTATTGGGCAAGCGTATCACTTACCATAACATAAATGTTCCTCTCGCATTGTCGCTTAGTTTAATAATAATAAATATGTAGTAAAGAAAATATAGATCAGATTATACTCGAGATCGGTCCATGTACCAACGCAAACAGCAATTTCGAAGTTTTCGAGCTGCGTCGGTTGGTTAGTTAGCTCTGGCTCTCTTTTTTGTCTTCGCCTAAGTAAAAAATTTAATCAACCAGACGGCACTCTATTTGCGCCGAAATTACCTTTCCACCTTTAAATAGAGCCCTACTTAACTCAAACGTGCCGCGAGCGGGAGCAGAGCGTTCAAACCGTAAACAGAGGAATCGCAGTAGCGGGCGGGCGGCGGGCGGGCAGGGCGCCTGCGTGGCCGCTCGCCGCTCGCCGCTTGCCGCTCGCCGCTCGCCGCCGTGCCGCCTTGCCGCCGCGTGCCGCTCCGGACGCGCCGCCTCACAGTGCACGCACCCGACGCGCCGTAGCCGCACGTAGCGCCGGCTACGGAAAAAGCGCGCGTAGTTCTACGCGCCGTAGACGTTTCGTAGAGACCGCCGCGCGGCACTGTGACCGTGTATGATTAATCGTCGAGTGCTATATGTGAGTTGTTACGACCGTCTGTAATCACACGGTAAGTTATTCTAAGTTATCATATATGTTATATTCATTTCCAGCAAGGACATATTCATAGTTGGGAAGCATAAATGAACCGTGAAGAGATGAAGTTGTGATTAATCTAAAGTTCCTACCTAAGCACTCTTGATAGAAAATAAGTTTAATATACTTTAAAATATACTTAAACTTTCTAATTCGGTTATATGGGTATGCTTTTGCATAACAAAGTATCTCATAAATTAGAGTTGAAAGTTTACAAACATACATTTGACTTTTTAAAAGAAATATCCAAACTGTCTTCGTGTATAAGTGTATGAGTATCATAAATCATATAAGTATTTTTACTTAGTTTCAGCAGGTATGTTATGTAGCAGTTATAACTTAAAAAAAATTGTAAATATTTTCATGTTAATGCAAAATATGCGTAGGCATTTTGTTGCATCTGACAAACAGTTCTGTGAAAACATTACAGTGTTCCAGTTTGAAAAGCGTTGTTGCTAGTAAAATTATTGGGGTAATGAGACTTAACATAATATAATATGTCTTAAAGCAACAACCGAAATGTAGTGCAGTGTATATTATCTTACGTAGCGCCACGTTATTATAGGTAGGCGTATATACCATGAGGTGAAGGTCTCGCTCTTCCCTGTCGGTTCATAGCAAAAAAAAATAATAATATAAAAGACATATATTTAAAGAAAGTAAAATAAAATTGCAATTGTAGAAACAAAATTTGTTATCTCAATGTTAAATGTTACTTTCAAAAACAATTAAAGACGAAGAAACACAAGAAGACTCGAGTTACCAATTAATAGAAAAGACAAGAACACGGGAAAAAAGAAGAAAACAGGATCATGAAGACCTTTATAATTAGAATGAAGTAGGGAGCATATTATGAAATCATTAAAAAGGTAGTTGCTGGTAATTAGTGTTTAAACAGCTTTATGTGGAAAACTGCTACATTAATAATTTAAACAAATTATTGCTTTTATATTCGAAAAAAGATATTATTGTCTTTTGCGAGATTTGACCATGAGGCCATGGTCATCTAGGACTCATTGAGATATATTATAATATCTCATCAGTTAAATAAAATGATGGTAAGAGAAACAAAATGTCTGCATTATATTAACACGCAAGCATGCGCACTTTATATTATCTGCATTTGTGCGAGTAGATTGTCTCGTTGAGTCTCTGGTTTGATTCCTGGGTCACATTTTGTAGTTTGTTCGGTGGAAGGGTATATATGCCGTTATAACGAAATTGTTATGTTCATCAACCACATTGTCACTTATCACATGTGATATAATGGTCAAATATTATAATATTTATATTATTATAATTGTACACGAAATATAGTTAATTTTAATAACATGTATGTTATAATTAACATATAGCATGAAACGATCATGGTCGTAAAGTCGGATTATAAGTAACATCACAGCAAATTTATTAGTAGAGGTTCCTAGAGCTCGGAAAGTTTATTGGTTATGAGATAGATATAGACGTGAAGTTATTGTTGAATACAGACAGATCTTTCTCACGTATTATCTGTAAATAGTTACTTGTTATAGACTATTTATCGTGAATACGAACGAGGGTGGCGATTTTTACGAGAGCGGATCTACCATCGTTTAAACTTCTTTTATCACAAAAGGTCCGATACGAAACAACTTTGGAAATATCCTCCCCATTCCTCCTCGGAAAAGTTCATAATAAATCGAGGCATCCAACGCGGGCCACCTAACCCTAAAAAGGTTCCTTTACTTGGAAAAAGTTTTGAATAATTCAAAGAATGGATGTAAGTTTCACTGGAGTTTAGTTTTTCTTCAATTTAATCAATACAATCGATTTGATCATCGTTATTGCTTAGACTGGTCGTCGGCATTCGTTGTCGGAGACCATTTAGGTAGGTACCACTGCAGCGCCTATTGCAGCCGATAGAGAGCACTACAAATATTACCGTGTTCCGGTTTAAAGGTGTTATAACTAGTGACATTAATGACGTAACGAAAATGGCATCAAAGGTCTCCGATCCGACGAGCAAAAATTGGTGCAGTTATATCATCCTAACTAGTGTCACATTGTTATGAGCTGGCGTTTCGCTTACCATCAAGTGGATGTCTTCCTAGTCTCGACGCTTTATAGAATATAAAAAATTGAGCTTTTTAATTTTTATATAAATAAAGCAACGACAAACACGACGTCGCCCAGTAGTAATCGGCACGCTTACTGCCTCGTACTAGTTAGAATGTCGATGTCCTTTGTAGGTTTTAGTTACATTGCTTGGTAGTAAAAACTGATAACTTCTACTGAGAAGATTTTATTTCTTTGTAAGATACCCCAAAAAAGCGATATGTCTCTTATCAATAATAAATCAAATCGCTACTTTATTTAATTAATTAAAGATAAAGTACAAATAATCTACTCCGCTATCATTAAGAAGTCTTAACTAAGACGGACTACTCCCCGGAGAGTTCAGAAGAAAACTACTTCAACATGAAATAATGTTAACCATGAACTTTGCGGATATATCACACGGTTTTCAATTAACTATCAAGTTAAGATAGATCTTTTTTAATATACTAATTAACTAAGTACATTCACTTTGATTTATTCACATTTAATAACGGGTTCATTTCTCAATAAATAACATCACTAAAATGCTGTTACTGCTATGTTATCGGTCTACGTGTTAATTTGAAAGTCGTTATCAGAACCATCGGGTTTGTTTTTTTTTTATTCAACGAAGCGACGAGACTCGGAAGAGGTTCACCTGATGGTTAATGACACCACGGCCCATATGTTATACACCGCACCACATTGTGCTAATCGCTATGAGACAAGATGTTGACTCTCCTTACTGCAGTAATTACACTAGCTACAGCGCCCTATAATCCGGAACAGAGTGATGTTTGGCCAGTGCTATCTGTCGGCTGCAATAGGCGCTACAGTGCTACCTAGACAGCCTCAGGCAACAGGGTGTGGTGGTAAAAAGAGAACAACACCAATAAAGGTGAAGATGAAGATGTGCAAACTATGTTCTGTTACTAACAAATCTTAAGCTCACAGTATCATCAAGAGTAATCACAGCTTTATGCTAACTTTAGTGCGGCTTCTCGTAACTTATTTACCTCGTTCCCTCTAAAAAATATGAAATTAAGCTTCAAGTTCAATTTTATTAAAACACGTCAACGAAAACTGTTACCGTAATTCAGTTACACGTAATCACATTCGGCAAAGTTGGACGGCGCGTAAACAAAATTAAAACGAGCTGCGCCAAAAGTTTCGCTATGTTCAATTAGTATACAGCAATTACACTAGCTACAGCGTCCTTCAACACGGACGGGTATTCGTCGCTAGAATGAAATGTTACTATTGCTTTTATATTTTTTTATATCTTACCAAGAATTTAGGGTGAAAGGGGTCTCCCACAACAACTCACGGGACCCAAGCTAACCTCACTGTGTGCCAAGTCGTGATGCACCCTGATAATCAAGAAACGTGACTCTGGTTCTCACCAACCCGCATTAGGACAGCCTAGTGGAATATCACCCAAATCTCCCCAAATTAACCCTTATAAACAATGGCCCCTGGTGTCCGGTGATACCAGAGACCGTACAGACTGTGAGGTCGCGGAAAGCCGCTGGATACGATCAATCGATGTGGAGGTCTTAAGGGGAGGCCTTTGTCAAACGGTGGATGTCTATCGGCTGATGATGAAGAACGTTAAAGAACAGAAGATATACCCTTCTACCCAGCTTCATAGCTGTTAATTCTATATAAAATCACTACTAATCCTATCTCCATATATTGGCGATAGGTCTCTGTTGCAGGCGACAAACTTTACTGTGCAAGCATTACTGTGTTCCGGTTTGAAGGGCGCTGTAGTTAGTACAAATACTGTGGGTAATGAAACTTAGCATCTTATGTCTTAAGGCGACAAGAACAAATTGGTGCTGTGTATATCATCCTAACTAACGCTAGGTTGTTATAGACGGTATGATTATATTATATTATATGGTATTTTCAAGATGGTAGGTATCACTTACCATCATGAAAACCTCCCGCTCGTCCCGTAGTTATATATAATAAAAAAAATCGTTTATATTGAATTTTATATCTTTTTTTCACTAGACCTAAGAATGTCAGACCAGAGTGCATACCCCTCTTTAGCATCCCCAATTTTGTCTCTCGTTATGCTTCACTAAGTACCAAAATGATCTTTCGGGAATTGGCACCAGTAAGTAATATTCAACCCCAACAGTCCAGCAGGTTATGCATAGAATCCGGTTAATAATTGTTGTTGTTCTGGAAAAGTTCTCCAACATCAATGAAAAGCTTTATTCTACGGAGCGACGAGACCAATTAAACACGCCTGATGGTAAGTTATACGTTGAATACAACGGCGCTAGTTAGGATGGTATACACAGCACCAATTTTTTTTCTACTTTAGGATACTTGAGGACACTAGGATTCAAGTAATTTGAGTAGCTACAGCACTCTTCAAACTGGAACACAGTAGTTTGCATAGCACAGTCCGGCGGTTGCAGCAGGCGCTGCGGTGGTGCCTACCTAGACTATTTCCGGCAGCAGAGAATTACCACAAGCATAATTAAAGTTATGGGTTATAACCTTCCGCATTAAAAAGTAGTCGGCGAAGATTAAAAATTAATTTGAACTCGCATCGGTATTCCGTTTGATTCGAGCTGAATGTTTCCGGTGGGGATACTCTTTAAAATGTTTAAACTCAGCTCGGGGGTAGTAAATGAGATAAATAGAGCAATCGATGAGGCCTGGCGCGCGATAAAAATGGCTCGTTGTCAGACATCGTTCCATCCCTTAGGAGCTTCTGCTGGAATCAGATGAGCTGTTCACCTGATAGCAATAATATATGGGCGGATGAGATTAATGATTTATATTTATTATGGAAGTACACCATATGTTCATATATCATAGCCATATCGTGTTGGTATAACAAACGTAGGATTTTGACTGAATATAAATCAACAGTAAAACTTTTAAATTCTTAATATATATTTTTTTATATAATTAAGCGCGCGCCGGGTTCCGCACAATAACTGAAAGAGGCCAAGCTAACTCCACCTGCTCGTGCTAATCAACAAACGAGGCTTTGGCTCTCACCAACCCGCATTAGGCCAGCGTGGTGGGAAATCCCCTCATATGAAACACTACAAACGTGGGGATCTTTGGGGGAGCTCTAAATCCAGTTGTGGATGTCTATCGGCTGATAATGATGCACGGACGAGAGGAACGGGACACTAACCTGTTGGTAAGAAATACGCCCGTCCATAAAAACGTGGCGCTAGTTAAGATGGTATGCACTGCACCAAATTACGCTTGTCGCCTCAAGCCATAAGATGTTAAGCCTCGTTGCTCCAGTATTTGCACACTACTGTTTTGCGGCGGAAATGGGAGTTGCAGTGGCACTTACCTAGGCGGTCTCCGGCAACAGAGACCTACCACCAGTAAATAGGCTACCACCGGTAATATTCATAAATAATCCATTTTCTGTGTCTTCATATGTTTTTCTTTAAATCTTCAGACATTTCTTTATAACTATTTAAACATGTACGCATGCTACTCGAATATATAATTGTATATGTAAACTATTCCACCTCATCATCTACACCCGATGGACGGACATAGCCCTCTCCCAAAGAAACCACATCGACAGGTCCTGCGCGGCCTGCATCGCCGGCCACTAGAGGTCGTTGTTTCTAGGGGTTCATATAGGGGGATTTAGGCCATTTTTTACCAGGTAGGCCCAATGCGTCTTGGTGGGAGCCAGAGCCTCGTTTGTTGATTAGCAGGGTGCACCACGAACTGGTGAGGTTGGCTTGGGTCCGTGAGTTGTTGTGCGGGATCCCTTACTACCATATTACTATTTCCTTACTACTATTCTACTTACTTTGTTAATTTAATATTGTTATGAAATACTTTTTTTTATAAATAAAATTATAATTCATCACATTACCATACATGCTCCAGGAAAATCTCAAATAAATAATTGCACGGCTCTCCAAGCATCTCCAATGATCCAAGTATCCCGTGTCGCGGCTGATTGTGCACCGAGCACAATGGGTAGCGAATATAATATTTCGTCGCTAATGAACCCGCATTAAAGACGATCTTTAAGGGTCACAGATTAAAAATGGATTTAGTATAAAAGTAGGTCAATTCACTTTTTACGAGCTCCCCTTATCTTGATAGCAAGTCAAGCGTACTTATTGAGTCATCAACTTGAGAGGCGCGACAAGAAGAACTGCGGCGCTACACAAGGCACCACATTTTTGCTTTAAAAGTCCTTTTTTAATAACAAACTAGGATAATTTATTGTGAAAACCAATGTGAGCTTTTTATAAAAGGACTATTAATTATACCTTAAGACTTGTTTCAAGAAATATTATTTTTATTTCGAACATAGAACTTTTATTTCGAAAGCCTCATTCCAAAGTATTAAACTCGATATAATCACCAAAAATATGCTGTTCTCATATCGGTATACTGAGGATATTAACCTCATAATCCTTAAGGTGGAGATCTTTGGGGGGCCTTATGTCCAGCAGTGGATGACTATCGGCTGAAGATGATAATGATGAATCCTTAAGGTTAAAATATTCTTTATATACAGTTAGAAACATTTTAATAAAACAAGCCTTGTCTGCGGAGTGAAAAGAAATAATCATGTCGATTGTCATACCACGGTAATTGTCCTTCAAGTCTTGCAAGCTTTCTATTAGAACTACTGCAGTATGTTACTGAAGTACTTAAAATTTGATATCCTATGATACTTTGCTTTCAGGGCGATAATTATTGTATAAACCCACCACTCTCTTTTTTTGTTCTAAATGTACGAGCTAAGGCGATCACTTAGGCACTGCGACAAAACTACAATCCTCTATTTGTCCTTAACTTTTCCCGCACATAATCTCCGTTATGACGGACCCGTTGCGGATATGATCTGGGCGGGTCCATTTTTTCCCTCCAGCCCCCACAGCCGCGAGGAAATTAGGTGTCAGCCCGATATGCATGAGATTTAAAACAAATCCGACTCGGAGTGTGCGCCGCAACGAAACCGGCGTACGTATACATGTTAAGATGTTTATTATTTATGTATAATAATAAGCATTAGTAGCTCTGTTTACTTACCAATAATACCTAATGTACTATACCTAACAAAATACTAGTTCGGCACTTGTAATACTGGTAATAATAATGACGATTGATTATATATTAACATTTTTCACCATTCACTTTTAATAAATTAGTGTAGTACGAATAATTAGAAAATTTAGAAATAAGTATAATTGTTAGAGAGGAAACGGAACTTTAACAGTTTCACACACACACACACACACACAACAGATTTTTTTTATTTATTCTTTGAGACGGAAAAAATCATTTTCAAAAAATACACTATTATCACCTGAGAACCAGGCTTCATCTAGATAATACAGTCGTCGTGGCTCAGCTGCAGCGCGAGTCACATCCGGGCTGGTTTGCAGTGCGCCATGCTTTAACCCTTGCTCGGTATTATCAAATAGAGTAGTAGTGAAGTAGTAGATAAGAGGACGATATTTTTTTTTATATCATCACGCCCTTTTTTTCCAGCAGAAATAGGCAGAGGTAAATAAACACCCACTTTTCGCCAGATGTGGTCAGATTAGGTCCCATGTAACAGGGGGCGAGCTTGTTGCCACTTTATTGGGGCCACCACACGCACACACACACAAATATGATGTCAGTGTGCGGGTTTCCTCTCGATGTTTTCTTTCACCGTTTGTATCTCGCTGTTGTGACTAAAGTTCACAAATGTACATAACTTAAATATTTACTTATGAATTTGCCGTTTTGTATGAAATGATGCATGAATCAATACATCTTTGCCAACGCAGTGGCAGTTTATTGATGCCCTTCTTAAAGAAATCAGCTGGACGGGACGCAAGAAATGCTTCAAAGGCATGTGGTACTGCCTCTCGGGTATTGATTTTTTTCCCACCAAGAAGTTATCCAAATTCTGGAAAAAGTAGAAGTCTGCAGGCGCAAGGTCTGGTTAGTAGGACGGATGACGGAGAGCTTCCAACCCTAGTTCTTGCAACTTGTACACCGTCTGCTGTGCAGTATGAGGTCGCGCGTTGTCGTGCAGGAGCAGCAGAGGCGAGCGATTGACCAATGCTGGTTCGAGATGTGCCAGCTTCTCCTTCATTGTGTTCAGTTCTTTACAGTACACATAAGCAGTAATGCTCACTCCGTTTGGTAAGAAGCTGTGATGAATCACACCTGGCGCTAGACTACTAAACAGTGACTACCACCTTTCTAGTGGTATGTTTTCGTTTAAGGCATTGTTTAGGCGCTGAACCAGGATCCAACCAACTTCCTAAGCGCTTGCGGTTATCAAACAGATTCCATTTTTCATCGCAGGTAACAATGTGGTTCAAAATTCCTTCATTTGTGTGTCTGTTGAGCAGTGCAAGGCACGACTCGACGCGTACTTCGCGCTGGCGACTAACGTCGAAGGCTGCTGTTAATTCAGCCGTACATTGTGTATCATCAGCTTCCGCAATCGCCTTTAATTCGTCATTGTCGACCAAAGTTTTCGGACGACCGCGAGGTTAATTTTTCAGGTCAAAATTTCCAGAACGGAGCGAGCAAACCAATAACAGGTGGTGCGTTGATTTGTAGAGTTAGTTCCGTAAATGTCGCTGATGTTGCGTGCCGCTCGTACCGCTTGTGCCGCGTTGCTGCCGCGACGGTGCTCATATTCCACAAGTACTCGAATTTTTAACGTATCTATGATGACGAAAAAGGTTGTAATGCGATGCAAATGTAGCGCTAATCAATAAACAAATGACTGTTTTTGCAAAAAGAATTCCATGTTTTTAAAATAAAATTGATTTCAAATTATAATTCTTAGCGAAACAAACATTATTTTGATTTGTACCGGCCGGCACCGCGGAGCGGCAATGTCATAGGTAAACACTTATTATATTATAAAGTCATCGGTACATGCCGAGATTCGGACCCGCGACCTTCGGAATGAAGGCCACACGCTCTAACCGTTCGGCCGGCGAGCTACTCACACTACATATTTATAATCGCAAATATAGTATAAACATCCTAAATCAGCATCTTCTTTTTATTGACACACATTATAATCAGGTGCTCAAAGGCCCTTTGCTTCATCGTTTAAAAAATTAGAGCGACCAGAAAGAAATGGGATGCTCTCAACCCTCCGAGCGTACATTATGAATTTGTAAATATTAAGGGTGCATTTATCGTGAGATTATGACCGGATTAAAAGCCCGAACCTGCGCCGATAATCCGGGTAAGTGCCGGATAATGACAATTAACGCCCGGGTGTCGGCCGGATTAGCTACAGTATAAATATATAAATTTGTTATAGCGTAACATTACACTAGCCTCCTGTTTTACCTGCGTTACGGTAAATATAGTTCTACGCCAAGTTTCCTGTCCTGGCCGTTAACTTGTTAGATGATAACCTTCATTTTTCATCTCGAAGTTAATATGAATATGTTTCTTGAGCAAGGCGCTGTATCTTCTGCACTCTGCAGAGGCAGTGAAAACGCAGACCGTATTCGTCACTCCCTATCCTTCGACATGGTTGTGTTTGTCAGGTACAGTCTTGGTGTAATGTGGAGGGGTCAATACGAAAATGAAGATTAGAATGTATGTTTCCAGGTGTCATACCAGGACAAGAAGAGAAGGTTCAGTTATTCGGGATCTATAGGTGGCGATGTCGCGGAACTGCGCGAAAGCTTTCCCGCGGCTTTATTAAGTTCGTAAAGAAAATATCATGTATTTTAGGCTATACTAGTTTCGCTATACCTGTTCCTGCTTCTTCAAGATCAGGTAGGCAAAGGCAATCACCTAATTTGATAAACCGTAAAAAGGTCTCATTGTCATTTTATATCGCGTCGAGTTAGTCAATGTTGGATAAAACAAATAACAAACTCCCAAAAGATTTCGCAGAACGAGTGTACGTGTATAAGACAAAAATAAAATATTCATAGAGTTCGGACTTTAAACATTAAGTAAATGTCTCAGTTTTCGTTTCGGACGGGACTTTTGATTATTAAGTATGTGAGAGGCGTAGCCCGGGGAGCCTTGGGGCCTGCGCCCCGCGGCATCCGAACAATACGATAGTTGAATATTAAAAACCTTTTCCTTTGCAATCTACTCATCATCAAAAGCTTTCAACTCGCGACATGGTGGAACAGTAATAGTAATATATCACATTTGTCCGCGTGTAGAGCCATGCTGCCGACACAGCTTACGTTGGAATGAGTTTTGGATTTTCTGAAGGTGCTTTGATCAATAAATAGTATTGCATAAGAATCGTCTGTTTAAAGGTTAATAGATTATTTAATTAATTTCTTATTGAATTTTAATTCGATCTGAAGAAGTATTTACTTGATTTAGAAATATTTGACAATCCAAGAAGTATTTAATAAAACAAGATAAAGAAAGAATATCCAAGAAATCATTAATTCAAAGTGTAGTGTAAAAGCTTATCAAATTACCGCTCTGAATTCAATAAATTTACAATACGTACTAAGATACAGTTTACGAAACAAATTATTGGAGTTTCAAAGTAATACAGATGTCATCAGGATTACCAGGGTAATACAATTTGCATTGCAAATTCAAATTGGCAAAACTGTATAAATTTTGAAAATTTACTTGTTAACGCCTTTGTAACTAGAGAAATGCGGAGGTCCCTGCTTCATGTTGCGGAGTTTAGTTGGTGGGTAGGGTTTATACGAATCCCTGGGTAATCTGTCACCAAACATGAAAGGCCATGAGGTAGTGCGTGCGGTACTTCTGCTTAATACTTGTATTGGGGGTGGAGAGCAGTAGCTCCATCCCGAGATGTGGTCCTATCAAGGTCCCTCGCTGTCGGAGCCCCGGTAGTGTGCGAAAGCGTTCCCATGGTTCCGGCCACATGCGAGGAGAGAGGAACCGTGGGGTTTTAGCCGGCAAGAGTCCGGCATAACTCTTTTGTTGCCCCGACAGCAGAAGATTAGATACCCTTCTGCAGGATTTCCAACTAAAAAAAAAAGGGTTTATACGAATCCGTCTGGCTGACCAACAACATAGCATCAACCAGAGCGAATATTACTATCTTTTTGTTGTAACATTAAATAAAACCACAACACTTTTTAACACTTCTTTCGAGAAATAAAGAAACAATGAGCCATAAAATGGGTAAGCCTGCCTAAGTATACCAGTATTATCACAGTTATATCACAAGATAAGGAGCAAACACAATAAAAACAAAGCAAGATATAATCTATCACAGTGTACGTATTGTGGGAAGAAGACGCTGTGGTTAACCTTCGATTCGAAGGCTCGACGAAGAATGTTGGCGCTGTGGTGAGATCTTCCAGCTGATCTTCGTACAAGAGCGACAAGGACGTCAAACGAAGCAAGGTTCTTTGATCGTCAACTCATCGTTGTTTTAAACGTTGGCGGGTGACCTTCCCACTTCGCATCCGGCGGTGGTGGGGTTGTCACTGATTGGTCGCAACCGCCGAGCTGTAAGCAATGAGGAAAAATCTCCTCATGAGGCCATCTTCTGAACTATCCTGTGGCGCGAACACAGAAACACCAAATCAGCAACAGATTAATTGCACGAGAATGGTAGATAGAATAACCTGTGGATCTAATAATGAATTTTCACTTCCGTTTTACAAGGCTAACTGTTATTCTGTGCGATACGAGTTAAGTTTTATCTATTCTTTATTATTTTAGGAGCTTCCAGCTTATCAAGGCTAACCTAACCCTGTCATGAATGAAGTTCAAAAAGGTGAAGTTGCAATTAAAATAGCTGAATTAAATTAGTTTCTTTTGAATTTAATAGAGAAACCTATCTCCAGTTCTCATACTAATATCGAGATTAATTTATTTATAGCTTGAACTTTGGTTTTATCTCAAACGTATATATATATAAAGGAAGACAAATTGGGCAGGTCACGTAATTTTTTTATTATTTGAACTTCATCTAAATGGTATCTAGCTATTTAATGTTTTATGATGTACCTAAACCGTCCTACATTTTCATAGTTTCTTTGAGATATGATAGAAATAGAGAGATCTATGAATTACACCGTTCAAATACACATTCAATACAAAGTAAATATTGTATGTTGTATATCAAAATACCTTTGAAACGTACGGACTCCTTCGTTTTTATTGGTAATAGATTTAAATGCAGCATTCTCGTGGAGATCACATCGTGTTACAAAAACGACGATGAAGTTCCTCCCATCCAAGTTGGGCTAAAGTTCCACAGAATTAATTCGCAGACGTTATTTGTTCAACATCGTCAATAAACTGAGGGTACATTGTAATGCTTTTAAAATCCTTTGCCTTAAGTAATCAAAACTTTTAATCTTATTGAGTGAATACTTTATTTCGGGCCTCAAAGCGATATCGGGTTCCAACTCCTTTATTCGGATATTGATAAGATTCGTCCTAAATTTTATTGTTAACTTGCTTTCTGGACTTGGCTACGGGCTTCTTCATTACTTATAAAAAAACTTTAAGTGAAAAATTGCTTAATAAAGCTTTGGAAAACTAGATACCATTACTGGTATTAGACCATACATCTCTCTTTTTTTTATGGCGCGGGTATTCTTCTTAGATACCTTTCTTCTGGGGGGAAGACAAGGTTATATGGAGCTTCTACCCACTAAAACCTCCACGGTGGTCTCCCTCGGTGCATTAGGAGGGACTCCGGGATCTCCTACGGAACGCACCGGTGCCCCCCTGCACTCTGGATAAAATATGCCATGGAAGGGCAAAGCCTTCCTCAGCACCCACGCTGTGCTACGGCAAATACAAGACCATCATGCATTTGCCGTCCTCCTAAGACTCGCTTATTGAACTCACGAACCCGAAGACCCTTTTAGTCGCCTTATAATGGTTCTCTCTGAGATACCAATTATAACTTTCATCAAATTATTGTGTACGAACATTGTGTTCCTATTGAAGACATGCAAAAGCTTAATGAAAGTTTTGACGACGTTATTTGGAGAACACAGAATCTTGCACTTGTTTTTAAGTGATACTTGCGTTATCCAAATGAAGATGTGCAAAATCATATGCTATAGCGTCTATAAAACTTCTTATTCTTAAAGTGCCACTCTAAGTAGTGAAGGTTTGTGATCAGCGTGCTACAGACCTATCTGTCTCTGGTTCGGCAGAACAATTCGTACGCCCCAGATATGCCGTCAATCCCCCGATATTTCTCCACCATGATTTTATCCTGCTCCCCAACATTTTGTAAAACTGGATCACAGTAACGTTAACTTGCTGCTAGTAGGCCTCCGTTGCAGAAGATTGTTTAGGTAACATCTCATCTCTTATTTGTGCGGTCGAGCAGTAGTGTACTAATGAATGGGATGATATACGCCATTTCCCACCTCGGTCGCCCGATTCGTGTTGGTAGGAGCCAGAGCCTCGTTTTTCGATTAACAGGGTGCACCACGAGCAGGTGAAGTTGGCTTGGGTTCCGTAAGTTGTTCTACAAAATCCTTTACTAACTGTGTTTACCTAAAAAGTCACCCTGAAACACGAAGGAGTTCAACAGTAAATAAGAAGAGTTCTCTTTAATTACTTTAACATAGATTTCATTATAACATAATGCGGGGGTGAAATGAGTTGGTAACCCTTTCTTGAGCCCCTGACAATGTACACGCGACGACGGGCCCTCACGCAGGGCTATCAGCAAGTTAACATTACATTATCGCCCTTATTTTGATCGTTCAGAGGATAAATTGGCGTGAAGCTTTACGAAAGCTGCGGGCTAAAGCTCCGCGGCGGTACGAATGTATACATTAATTTTCAAGTTACGCAACGTAGAAAGCGAATAGTATTATTATAATTGTTACTTTACACTTTCTGTTACCACTTTCATACGTAGACTAAACATTAATTACTAGTAACAAATCGTTGTTGACTTGTTTACAGACAAGTTAAACTTTATAAACATTTGCCTTGCGATACAAGTTTTACTTCGTATTAATATCAGCGATCTTTTTAATTAAGATTACAAAGACTTTAGATATTAATGTTTCCGTTGTTTATGTTGTAATAAAATGTATCCCCTACACGCGTGTGAACGAAATGAGTTTTTAACCCTCGTCGGGTTTAAACAATGTGCGGATTATATACGCAACAACCCTGTATTAAAGAAAAGTATTAAGTTTTCAAACATCTCCGTGTTCAGCTCTTTCTGAGACGTAGCGGGTGACATTATTGTAGTGCTGTGTAAACATCGACACATCTTCAAAATGAAGAAAGGAGCAAGATGTTCACCTGATGGTAAGTGATAGATACGATTTCCCATAATAACATGATGCTAGCAAGCTAAATTAGTATGATATATATATCACGTTAAGCTTGTAACCTTGAGACATAAGATCTTAAGATTCGTTACCGTAGTAAATTCGCTTGTTACAGCGCACTTCAAACCGGAACACGTTAATGGTTACACTGTACTGTTTGTCAGGTACAATAGGAGCTGCAGGGGTCCCATCGTTCACCAGTAATATTTATCAAATATTGATTTTGTCTATACGTTTTAGCTATTTAAATGGTTATTCCGTGTAGTCTCACTGCAGGATATCCGGCAGCAGTATTCAATATTTTATACTTAATCCGTCAAGCCACTATATTATATTAAATCGTAAATAAAAAAAAATTATAACTATACACTATTAAATGACTGAAAATGGCCTATTAGGTTTAAGCTTTAATCTTTTTACATGACTTGAAATTTCTGATAGCGCTATATATCCATGTATACATGTTTAACTTACAACATCCCCTATTTTGTCGCGACATAAATAATGAATCCATTAGGGATGATAAACCAGGATTGTGAACTTTGAAGATATCATGCAAACATTAACATTTAGTTATGTTAAGTTTCAACTTAAATTTTACACGAGGTCCGCAGTAACACAAGGTGTCACTAATTACCAAAGTTCGTCAGCAGCTGAACAAAGTTTCAGAATAATACAATAACTCGGTTAATTAATTAATTAGTTTGGTAATAGTTATTTGACTAAGTCTGTACTACGCTGCTAGTGTTTTAGGTATAGTTAGTGTTAAAAGTATAATAGTTAAGTAAAATTTGATATTATATAGTATAAGTAGAATGAAGTAAGGCTGTACATCACCGTTTAGTCTTCGTATCTCTTCAGAGGTCAGTAACATTACATTTACATTTAACTTAAATTAAACTTCTTGCTGTAAAGTATAAGTTTGTTTCTCTATTACTTCAGTAACTTCCCTACCTACATCGTCCTTCAATCTGACACATATCTATGTTAACACAGTAATCCTTGATCCTTTTGGAAGTAGTTACTGAGGCAATCTGTAAAGGGAGATTATCAATATGTTTCATAAAATAATTACACACTGTCATCCCCAGCCGATAGACGTACACTGTTGGACATAGGCCTCCTCCAACTGCTCAGAATATCAGAGAGGGGTTATGGGGAGATATGGGCCATTTCCCACCACCCTGGCCTAAAGCGGGTTGGTGGGAGTCAGAACCTCGTTTGTTAATTAGCAGGCTACACCACGAGCAGCTGAGGTTGACTTAGATCCCGTGAGATATTGTAGGGGAACCCTTAGACCGCTTTTGTTTGTTTCAGATTATCAATATGTTTTAAAAATTACAAATTGTGAATACTTATTAGTGGTTGAGCCCTACGAGCAGGACAACACAAAGGGTGAACGTAAACAATTGAAATTTTTAATCTGAATAAGAATTTCACAGCCGCTTATAAGGGTGCGTCAGACGAGCGCTGCGGTAACGTCGGGATTCAGCCAATAAATAAATCAGACTTCAGTGTGAACGCGGATCTCGCGATAAGTTCTTTGATTAAAATTAGATAAGCGCTGTTTAATTATGTACGGAGGAAATTGCTCCGGCGAACGAAACTTGCGCTCGGTGCGGATCAGGGCTTTCCCCACCAAATCTCTGCTCAATGGGTGGGAAGGTGATCGAGGTATGTTTACGTATTTATTCGCATATGTATTTATCCATTTGTGGTATGTATGTGTAGTTATAAAATGTTCTTGGAAACCACTGCATCCCCTATATTTCTAGGTTGACTAATAGAGAATGATTATTGGTATTAAGTTTGTTATCTAATCTTAGATAGTTCAATAATCAATAAAGATTTTAGGGTGTAAGGGCTCCCGCAAAACAATTAGCGGTATCCAAACTAACCCACCTGCTCGTGGTGCACCCTGCTGATCAACAAACGGGGCTTAACAACTGAATTTCAGTCAAAGATTCTAATTGTTTATGTTGTTTTCATTTATTTGTAACAATCAGCTGATTGTCTTGGTAACTATCTCATTTTTTAATTACAATTGCTTGCAAATGATTTACTGGTCGTTCTTTGCTGTTGGCGATAGACCAGGTAGTTACCACCGCAGCTTCTATTTCAACCGACAATCAGTATTGTGCAAATATTACTTAGTGGAAGTAGTGAGGTAATGAGATGTAATATCGTTGTTGTTGATGTTGTCGGCAGGAATAGGAGCTGCGGTGGTGGCGACGTAGGTGGTCTCCGACAACAACACCATCATATTCAAAGATACGCATATAATAAATACGCCGTAATAAATCTACACCAAACTGTGCTTGTCGTTTACAGATATGTTTTAATTACACTAAGTACAACGTCTTTTAAACAGGACCTCTATTAATTCGATTCTAGTATGAAGCCAGAAGACTGTGGTATATCACCAGTAAGAATTTTAAATCATAATTTTATACTTTTGTGTTTGTTATATAATTTAATAGTTTATTACAAATATTTCCACACGTGAGAAAAAGATTAAGCTTGCGTCTCTCTTTCTCTCTTTATCATATCTATATATATATATATATATATATATATAAATAGAGATAATGGCTGAAGCGAGCGCCGGTTAAAATAGCTCTCGTAAAGCTGTAAGAACATCGTATAACTGAGCTTATAGGGGGAGAAGCTTTAAGAACAAGGAATGACCATTAAACAATGATTATACAGATCATTAACGTTATATACGCTGACTAGCTATTGCACATCTTTGTATAATATACGAATGTTTTCATCTAGAGATCAGTCGTTCATCGGGTGGGAAGCTTTACAGCTACCATTAGCAATAAAATGTTGAAATGTTTTTCAGCACAGCAAACAAATAATGAGAAGGTAAGTTCAAGTGGTTGTCAATTAGACCTAACAGTAAATTGATGAGATATATCTATCAAGACATATCGTCATATTGTAATGGATGTGAAGACTATTATCAGGTTAATCCGATCATATCTAAGTTCTGTTTCTTATACTTCGATTTATTTCGTTTCAAATAATATAGATGTTTATATATATAGCGAAGGGGCCTACCCTGTTATTTTTACCTATTAAAAATACCGCAAGCAAAACGTTCAGAGAATGAAATAGTTTTGAAGAATAATACGCTCAATTTTCATGAATTTTTCTTGCGTCGTTACGAGTTAGGTGAGAATGGCTGAATAAACTTTGATGAAAGTTTAAGTATTATTTGAATAATTCTCTCCGCTCTCTATAAAGTTTAGTTTTGTGGTGCTTTTAAACTTTTACGAGCGGCGCTTGAAGGGGAGACTAAATATATTTCGCGCTTCTAGAGAGAGCGTTGCTACGGTCTTTAAAACGGAAGATTGTGTCACATTAAAATAATAAAAAAAAACTATTAAATAGACTGTGGACTAGACTAGAACTAGACTGTGACTAGAGTGTGTTAAAGAAATACAGGCTTCGTTAATTTTATTCTATTTATTAACTGATTTAATTGAGAGTCCAACTCTCGTCACTCTGCAACTTGACTGGTTAAGGTGTAAGCAATAAATGTAACTCACATCTGCTCCAAAGGTAATACCTCAGTCGCAGGGTCCTAATTGTGGAAGTTCTCGTAATGAAAGCAATCGAAAAACCTTGCCAACTTCAGTACTTAGTATCGGTTTCCCGTTGAATTTCGCCCTCATGTTAGACTTACTCCCAACTTAGTTCAGTAAGTTACACTGACACTGTGAGTTTTTGTAACGAAGTGAAACTTCTTATAGTCAAAGGTCTCAGTGAGAAAGAAATAGAATTCGAACGATGGCTTTGGAGTGTGATAACTGGTTATTAAAGCTTTCTGCATTTCACAGCTATAGAAGTTCTTACTTTCCGTTTTGTTATAATAATATATTTGATTTGTTCAGATGTAAGCCCCTTATCAAAAAAGTGGAGAAGAAATTTTAGCTAAGAGAAAAAGATATAACTAAATCCACAGCCATATAGTATCAAACCTAATGCTATCAGCTCGTTTTTCCTCGCAAATTTTATATTCATAGGTATCCTCTTTGAACATCTCGGCGGCACTGCAAAAGCATTAGAATAGTAGAAGGATGCGGAATACAAATTATTGTTTATAAGAGACCCATTACGCAGCTGTTATACTTTGTTTTCATTTCTCATATTCAATTTGGACTATTTCAGAAGAACCTCGTAAATAATATGGAGGAGTTACATTTTCATCACGCTGCGGATCCCTAAGCAATGTTCGTAGATGTTTTCGTAGTGAACACGAGCTGTACAAATGCAACACATAGTTCGGTGTTTGTTTCCATTCGAAATCCATACAACCAATCAAATACCGTCCCGCTGATCCAACAGTGTTGTTTTGATTGTTGAGTCACTTTATATATTTGCAGTTCCAACAACGAGCTGATAGATTTCCGATTGATATTTTGATACCACAGGTAATAAATTATAAATGTGTACACATAAGTAATCATATATCATGGTACATTCTTATGATTTATAGATACACATAAATCATTAGAATTTATCGTGTAAAGGGCCCGCACAACAACTCACGGGATCCAAGCCAACCTCACCTGATCGTGGTGCATCCTGCTAATCAACAAATGAGGCTCTGGCTCTGACCAACCTGTATTAGGCCAGCGTGGTGAGTAATGGCCCAAATCCTTTCATATGAACCTCTACAAATGTGGGGAAATTTGCAGGAGGTTTATGGCTGATGATGATGATGATATATATATGTATTTATATTAGAGGAAGTTTTTACTCGGCAGCTAAGAATGACCATTTATGGTATATTAGAATTAATAAAAGCTTAGTAAATAATTGTTTAATATAAAGTTAAAAAGGGACTTTAGGAATCTAACCGGAAGTAGTCAAGATCTATAAAGTGCAGTAAACATTTGTAGTAAAGAGAAATTATTAAGCGAATGAATGTAGAACATTGGAGAAAGCTGATGTCCAGTAGTGGATGTCAATCGACTATTGGTGATTATGCTAATGATATATAACAAACACATACTTTTGGGTGAGAGACTGCTCTGTTTCGTAGTTACCAAATAAATCCTGTCGGTACGCCGGATGTCAGTCGTATAGTCAGTCGACTAGGACAAAATCTAATTATTGGTTTGCACATATCCATACAAAAGCGATAACCAATTCGATTTTGAATGGTCCGAAGCAGCTGCAGTGTACCACTCAGAGCAACTCCATCAGGCGGGTCGACAGTCGTCACCGGGGACACGCGGACAAGCAATCAATGGTTCGCGCAGATGGAATTATTCAACGATTTTTGTCGCTCTCATTAATATTGCGAATTTGCAGCGATTTTACCCAGAACGGATGTCACCACAACGATTGCGATGCCCTAAATAATATGTTCAGTTATTCCATACATTTTGCTGTATGAGCTGCAATATAAAGAACTTTGATATTAATGTGATAATGGTGGCAGGTCCTCTTGCCGGACACTAAGTAAATATCATCGCAGTATCTATTGCAGCCTACAAACAGCAGTCTGCGAGCATTACTTAGTTCCGGTTAGAGATGCGCTGTAGCAAATGCAATTACTGAGGTAACGAGACTCAACGTCTTATATCTAAAAGCGACGAGCACTAAGGGGTGCTGTGTATACTATTCTAACTAGCGCCACGTTGTTATGGGCAGGTGTATCATTCACCATCAAGTAACGTGCTCGTCTCGCTTTATTGAAGTGAAGCGGGTCGGTAACTCGCTGGCGATGATTCTGTGTTACTTGCGTTTATAGGCTATGGTTACCTTTCCTCATCAAGTAAAATGTCAGTCTATTTGTGACCTTAGTTGTATAAAAAAAAGCTATAGGCATCGCAGGTGTTTTTTTATTTTTTATTAACGTGTGTAACAAAATGCTGACGGAACGCACACCCCGGGACCAATAGTGGGCCGGTGCCGGGGTAGTGTCGGGCTCCAACCGACTAAAAAGCTTCACACGGTATTCCTGCCTCGTCTACATGCTCGAGGGGTCGCGGGATAACGTATTTCAGTTCCTCCGTGACCCCCGATCGGCGCCCGAATGAACGGTTTCACCCCGGGGAGGGAGGCATCGCAGGTGTACTGTATCATCTACGTAGCAGATTAGATACTAGGTCAATAGTTAAAAAATATTCAAGTAATTATACTATAAATTTTATTTTTGAAAAAAATCCTTTAAACACTATACAATTATCATAGTTTACAAAGCTTTTTTTATTTTATTTAGTCATGTTTTAGGGTTGGTGCAAGAGGTCCTGTTTTACATGGTTATCACAGTTATAAATGGAGTATATTAAGAAAACGTAGACTACAGTGAGAGTTTGCTATAGGACCAGCTACAACTATTTTATGAGAGAAAATTAAAAAAATATGTATTCTAAGTTACATCGGGTGCAATTGCAGTCCAGTGAATAAACTACTATACAACTAATTGTAAACAATTATATGTATCTAACATTGGACAGCGTTTAGTACATAAATCGTCTGTAATATTTGGACAAATCTAACATCTGCGACAATAACAATAAGGCGGGGAGGTTAACAAGAAATTTTATTGAAACGATATTATTCTCTAATTAAATTCCACCCCTCGAAATTAGAAGCCGCTCTGTTTATATACAGACTGCGCAATTACAATGCTAATAACTTGTACAGTACAAAGTAACATAGTTAAGATAAAGTTCACACTGAAGCGATTATTAAATCAATAAATGTTATCATAATTATCTGATGAACCTCCACTGCTGGATAGTCCTTCTCCAAAGATCTCCACGTTTGTAGCGGTTTGTGTTAGGGGGATTGGAGCCATTTCTCACCACGCTGACCCAACGCGGGTGCACCACGAGCTGGTGAGATTGGCTTGGATCCTGTGAGCTGTTTTCCGCGAACCCTTACACCCCAATAAATATTAGTTTGGCAAATATCTCCCTTCCGCTTTTTTGCTCTTTATTCAATGCTTTATAAAAAGTGTTACAGTGATCGGATTTAGTTCAAATATGCGCCGTTTTGTTCGATAATCTGTTTCCATCTAGACGGCAACTTCATAATACCTCCCTCGTAGAAGCCCCCCTCCTTATTTGCGAAGAACTCGGACAGCCACTTTTCACAAGCCTCTTTTGAGTTCAACTTTACACCACCAAGGGCGTTCACCATGGACAGGAACAGGTGGTAATCACTTGGCGCTATGTCCGGGCTATATGGTGGATGCGATAAAATCTCCCATCCGAGCTCCCGTAGCTTCTGACGAGTCATCAACGAAGTGTGTGGTCTGGCGTTGTCCTGGTGGAACACTACACCCTTCCTGTTGGCCAATTCTGGACGCTTCTGGTCGATCGCCTGCTTCAAGCGGTCCAGTTGTTCGCAGTAGATGGTAGAATTAAGCGTCTGGCCATATGGGAGCAGCTCATAGTGGATGATTCCCTTCCAATCCCACCAAACACACAGCAAAACCTTCCTGGCCGTCAATTCCGGCTTGGCCACTATTTGGGACGATTCACCGGCCTTCGACCACCACCGTTTTCGCTTGATATTGTCGTATGTGATCCATTTTTCGTCGCCAGTCACCATCCGCTTCAAGAATGGGTCGAGTTCGTTCCGTTTCAGCAGCATATCGCAGGCGTTGATTCGGTCCAGAAGGTTTTTTTGCGTCAAATCATGCGGCACCCAAACATCAAGCTTTTTTTTGTATCCAGCCTTCTGCGGATGGTTTAAAATGGTTTGGTGACTAACTCCCATCTCCTGGGCGATGTCACGAGATGCCACATGCCGGTCTAACTCGATGTAGTCCATGATTTGATCGGTATTTGTCGTCACAGGTCTTCCGCCGGCTGGCTTATCCATGGTGTCGTTTTCACCGGCTCTGAATCGTCGAAACCATTCCTCCGCGGTTCGAAGTGATAGAGTACCATCCCCCAAAACATCATTAATCTCACGGAACGTTTCTCTAGCGGATTTGCCTTTAACGAAGGAAAACTTTAAAATAGCGCGAATTTCGGCGTTAGTGAACTATATGTTTACACGTCTATAACTGTTGAACGCAATATCCAAACTAATTATGCATAGCGTCGTTTTGTAGGTTATGTCAAGACCTTTCAAATTATGTATAGTATTGCCAGATACGAGCTCTGTAGCGCTTTGTACATAGCCGCGAAATTCAAAAGACAAAAAGGCGGAAGGGAGATATTTGCCAAACTATTATTAGATGCAACAAATAAAAGCTCTACTACAGGTCATTTATAGCAATATAGCATTTGTAAGTTAAAACATGTTTATTTTAAGGATGATTTAAAGTAAAGTATTTAAATATTACAAAACATGACGAGCTGGTTGTTCATTTGACAGTTAAAGACGCTATCCTTGCAGCACAGTTCTACCAATGACTAAAAGGATACGTGATTACTGTAATTTCGAAACTTATGTGTCTGTAAACTTCTATAAGTTATTAGGGGAACACTGATTACCACTTAGATTTAATCCGCCTAAATCTTACTTAGTGCTAGCACATATGTTAAATTTTACATCCATTAAGTAGATTGGAGCGTAAAAGGCGGGGGTGGGTTCTGTACACTACGGATAGTTATTTCAATAATGTTATTAATGTTAAGATAACTTAGCTTTATATATATTGTATCCACACGTGCTATCGATCAAATTTCACTTATAAAGGACACACATACAAGGGAGGAAGGACAAGAGAAAAAGGGTAGGTTTTTTAAATTGTCGCTAAAAGACGAGATTAAATTTCACTTCACGCTTTTGCCGGTAACATTGTAATATTTAAAACATTGTTAAGTTATATTACTTCATAGTTAAGCTAAACCTTAAACAAGTTAAATCCATGTCGGTACAATTCAGTAAAACACAAGTGCTAGGTCTCAATTGCCGAAGACCGTCCACCTAGTTACTACCGCAACTCCTATCTCAAACACTAAACAATAGTGTGCAAACATTACTAATTTCCGGAGTGAAGGGAGTTGTTACTAGTGGAATTACCCGGCTAACGAAACGCAACATCCTATGACTTAAGACGACGAACGCAAGGTGGTGCTGTGTACAACATCCTATGGCCATATTGTTGTAGGTATCATTTACCATGATCGACAATGAGGTGAACGACTCAGTTGTCGTGTCGCTTCGTTGATTAAAAGAAAGGAATAATTTAGTACAAGCACGATGTAAATTAAACTTCACGCTTATTATCATCAGCTGATAGATGTCCACTACTGGACATAGGTTTCCCCCAAAGTTCTCCATATCGATCGGTCCCGCATGCTCTCATCTAGTGAGTGCCCGCGATTCTCACCAGATCGTCGCTAGTCCTTGAAAGAGGTCCAACACTATGTCTACCGGTGTGCACAGGCGCCACTCGAGGACCTTACTGCCATTAAAGTCCTGTATATACATAAAACAGATGATTCAGTCAAAAGTTGAGTGTGATAGTGTACAGAGAGCACAAGTAATACATTGAATGAATCTCGGTAATCCCTTTGTCGGTAAAAAATGTTCTGTAACGGTTGAATGTCCGCATTGTAAAAATGTTTGTAAGAAAGGTCCGCTTCCTGCAGCCGGCGGGTCCGGGCCCCGCTGGAGCGGACCCGCGCTCATGGCTGAACGCCCCCAGCCCTTTGATTTTCCACCCGCTGCCCGGTACAAATAAACTACATACAACGCCATACGGAAAAAAGCTGTGCAGCTTTGTAATCGATCCCGTCCTCCTCACCTGCTTAAAATAATAACTTTTTTCAGTTTTATTTCAATGTAACATTTATTTCCGTTTCCTGTCACTCTTCGAACGGTATTCAAAACTGTTTTCAGCTAAAAAATTTAAGCAAGAATTCCTTTCATCAACTGATTTTTTAATGTAAGTTAGTACATTTCCAGTTTGAAGAAACTAACTCACCTATGTAGAAACTAGTTTACCGTCGAGACGTTCACCTGATGGTAAGTGACGCCTGCCTACAACAACGTGACGCTGGTTACCACGATGTACAGCACCACATTGTACTCGTTGCCGTGAGATTTAAAATCTCGTCAGGTCTCGTTACTTAAGTAATTTCACCAGCTACAGTGCTCTTCAAATCAGAACGCTGTAATATTTGCACACCCCAATTTGGCTGCGGAAATAGGTGATGCGGTGGTACCTAGACAGTCTCCAGCCACAGAGACCTACCACCGGTATATACTAAGTACGTAACTATTAATATATCATTTCCAATAGTAATCATTGAGTAATTTGGAACTGAACTGATCATGGAGTAAGTATAATCCCACAGGATGAAGCCTTTAATCCTTGGATATATATTGGGTTTAAAAGTAATTGCTTTACAAAAGTTTTTATTATAATTCGTAATGTGTTCAGTAGATTAAAGAGTTTATTTATTGTCTTTATTCCAATACTAGCTGCCCCCGCCGGGGCTGTTGCCTGTAACACTCGTGAACTCCCTTTGGGAAAAGGAATTTTGTGAAGTCCATTTTTAGCTTACCTGTACTCGTCAAATATTACTAAACGATTTTAAGACTAGGCCTTATGGTCCCATATAATAGGTTAGCAAATATCTCCCTTCCGCCTTTTTGTCTTTTGAATTTCGCGGCTATGTACAAAGCGCTACAGAGCTCGTATCTGGCAATACTATACATAATTTGAAAGGTCTTGACATAACCTACAAAACGACGCTATGAATAATTAGTTTGGATATTGCGTTCAACAGTTATAGACGTGTAAACATGCGAGTTCACTAACGCCGAATTTGCGCTATTTTAAAGTTTTCCTTCGTTAAAGGCAAATCCGCTAGAGAAACGTTCCGTGAGATTAATGGTGTTTTGGGGGATGGTACTCTATCACTTCGAAACGCGGAGGAATGGTTTCGACGATTCAGAGCCGGTGAAAACGACACCATGGATAAGCCAGCCGGCGGAAGACCTGTGACGATAAATACCGATTAAATCATGGACTACATCGAGTTAGACCGGCATGTGGCATCTCGTGACATCGCCCAGGAGATGGGAGTTAGTCACCAAACCATTTTAAACCATCTGCAGAAGGCTGGATACAAAAAAAAGCTTGATGTTTGGGTGCCGCATGATTTGACGCAAAAAAACCTTCTGGACCGAATCAACGCCTGCGATATGCTGCTGAAACGGAACGAACTCGACCCATTCTTGAAGCGGATGGTGACTGGCGACCAAAAATGGATCACATACGACAATATCAAGCGAAAACGGTCGAGGTCGAAGGCCGGTGAATCGTCCCAAACAGTGGCCAAGCCGGGATTGACGGCCAGGAAGGTTTTGCTGTGTGTTTGGTGGGATTGGAAGGGAATCATCCACTATGAGCTGCTCCCATATGGCCAGACGCTTAATTCTACCATCTACTGCGAACAACTGGACCGCTTGAAGCAGGCGATCGACCAGAAGCGTCCAGAATTGGCCAACAGGAAGGGTGTAGTGTTCCACCAGGACAACGCCAGACCACACACTTCGTTGATGACTCGTCAGAAGCTACGGGAGCTCGGATGGGAGGTTTTATCGCATCCACCATATAGCCCGGACATAGCGCCAAGTGATTACCACCTGTTCCTGTCCATGGTGAACGCCCTTGGTGGTGTAAAGTTGAACTCAAAAGAGGCTTGTGAAAAGTGGCTGTCCGAGTTCTTCGCAAATAAGGAGGGGGGCTTCTACGAGGGAGGTATTATGAAGTTGCCGTCTAGATGGAAACAGATTATCGAACAAAACGGCGCATATTTGAACTAAATCCGATCACTGTAACACTTTTTATAAAGCATTGACGAAAGAGCAAAAAAGCGGAAGGGAGATATTTGGCAACCTTATATATTGTGTTGAGTCTGTGCGTTGGTAAATATGTAGGTATTATATATTATAATCATCATTAACATTCATTACTCCATTTCAATGCAATAGATTGTCATCAGGGTGCTTCAATAGTATATATGAATGTTGGAACAATCTCCCTCCTCCCTTCAGAGACCCGGAGACAGTTTAGCTTTTTTTTAGCTTTAGTTAGTTTTAAAGCCAGATATAAATCATGGCTTATATTAGAGAAAACCAATCTGTAATCTAACTGTCCTCAAAGTATGTTCCAGCACTTCCTGCTGGCGTTTGTTTTGTGTGCTTTAAGTTTGTTTTCGTGTGTTGTTTATTATGTGGGTATAAAAAAAAATAGGTATTTATCCTTTGTAATGCTTTGTCTTCCTTTTTTGGTGTTACCTCTTGCATTCAACACTGTACTAAGTTAGGGTAGTGTGTACGGCACAATCAAATGGCTGCGCTGAAAATCAGTTTCGTGGGTGCATGCCCACATGTAGACTGAGCGTAGTCCATTGTTGTCCATCTACAAAGTGTGTCAATTAATTTATATGTATAAAAAAATGAAAACAGGTTTTAGACAAATAAAATATTTCTTTCATTCTTTCTTTCTTTCAATAGTATATTAACTGTATTTAAAAATGTATTTAAGCTTTAAAAAAAAATAACGTTATAATTAGCGTCTTGAAAAATTAGGGAATTCATGAAACTTAATCAGATTCAAGCAGACGGCGGGCGCGTCTAAGATTAAACGTTCCTACAAAGTATTTTCATCATAATTTTTTTTTTTTTTTTAAAGAAATAGCAAAGAGTTCTTATTATATCAAATGTATGAATTAATGCACATTTTTTAATTCACGACTAGAATATAGAGTGATTTTTAATATCACGGTATCTATTTGAAAGAAGGTAACAGGATCAACTATTTGAATGCCATAGTTTAATCTATGTTGTAGATGTAACTTATATCTATACCTATAAACTTACCTATGGTCTAGGTATGACTGTCTAGACCATAGCGACTATAGCGCTTAATCGTTAATCAGTATTCAAATATTACTGTGTTCCAGTTTAAAGGCTGCTGTAGCTAGTTATCGAGGTATCGAAACGTCTCCAGTCCTAAGGCTACGAGAGCCATGTGATACTGTGTATATGGATTCAAATGATGGTATTATTATGAGCCAGCAATATCGTTTACCCTCGCATAAACATCTTCTTTATTTCGCCGTTAACTAAATTAAAAAATATTTAATTACATTTTTAGTTTCGTTACTGCTGGTAGGTGTCTATTTAAACCATCTAGGTCCCACCGCAGCTACTATTTCCACCGTAGCTCCTATTTCCACCGCAGCTTCTATTTCCACCGCAGCTCCTATTTCCACCGTAACTCCTATTTCCACCGCAGCTACTATTTCCATCGCAGCTCCTATTTCCACCGCAGCCCCTATTTCCACCGCAGCTACTCTGTTTACCGCAGGCACTTACCCACCACTCTACCGCTAAATAGTAATGTGCAAAAAATATTGTGTTCCGGTTTGGAAGGCACTGTAGTTATGGCGAGATTTAATATCTTATGTGTCAAGACGACCAGAACATTGTGCTGCTGTGGATACTATCATATAATTAGCGCCACATTGCTATGGGCTAAGCTTCAGGTGAACGACTGTTTCGCCACTTCGCTCCCTCAATAAAAACATTATCTAAATAATATTTTATCAGTTACTTTTACGTTATCATGTGAATTACTGGCTGTAGTAACTTTTTTTTGCGGGAGGAAGATACTTTCGAGAATTTATATGGAGGATAAGTAAGTTTTTAATTAAGCTCGATAATACGCAAGTTCTTATCTCGAGATTAGGGCGATTTCCTTTTACAGCTTCCGCCGGCTCCGTAAGCTCCTCGCACGGGAAGGTATTAACCGCTGGACATCCGCTCCTATTAAATGTCCACTATATTAATAATATAACACCGTAGAATAATAGGTTAAGTATTACCGTAACAGTCTATTACATTGGGGTGAGGCTTATGAATATTAAGTTAACTTGTTCGAATCCCATATTGGAGTACTATTGTGAAATATCTGATACAAATGATAAAGGTGAAAGGAAAGCTATAAAAGTAAAAGTTGCTAGTTAGGAATATTACTTATTGTCAAAAAAAAAACACGCTGTTGTGTATCCATATCGACGGTCTCTACTAAACTCAAAGGTTCTCAACAATCCTTGCTGCAACTCTACTTCGCATGGTAACAGAATTGAACATGTTACCACTAAGCTACAAGGTAATCAGTTTTGCTGTTGCGTCAATGAGACAGTTTGTATTTAATTTATAATATATACAAATAAAAGTTTAAAGAATACATAAATATATATTTATGTATTCTCTGTATATATATATACATATATATATGTCGGAGATTGGATAACAGAACGTCACATTTTAATAGACTGCAGGTATCCGGATATAATAATGCGCAACACTAAGGTTGAATCGACCTGCGGGTATTTGGATATAGTAGCGGGCAACACTTAAGAAGATTCGTTATATGCACAATAAATGTCATTTCGAGGAAGTATAAAAGGAGGAACGCGGTGCGGGAGCGAACACTTTCTCAGAGGACAGACTGCGGTGAGCACCAGTATAGCGGACCGTCCAACTGTTATCGTTGTTGCTTGGTACTCTGTTGTATTACAAACCTATCGAGTATTGTTTAATCGACAGTGAATGAAGATCGGAGAGAAGAAGAACGCTTGCATCCTATCAACCTCTCTTCGTTATATATATACATATATATATATATATTTCTTAGCTGTTCCCCGTCAGCTTTACTGGCTGTAACACCCCCGCAACTCCCTTTGGGAAAAGAATTTTGTAAAATCCATTCTTAGCTGACGTCTAAGTGAAGTAATATCTTTAATAAATTTTCAGTTATTACGTGTAATAGTTTCAGAAATCTCGTGATGAGGCAATTGATCTCTGGATGTCTTCTATATGTATATATAGAAGAACAAAAATATGTTGGAGTCGATAGAAAAGCATATTACAGCATAGGTTAATATATCAATCATAGTTTTTAATACGTTCGGGCGTGGAGCGATTATCTATTTGCATTGATATGGAAGTCCCAGGTTCTATTCCGGAGCCTCTAACGGTGGAAGGTTGATATCGAAGCCTGGCTAGGTATCACCACTGTACGGTAAATGCCATTACAGCATAGCTGAGTTCCAACTGCCGATATTGTGGGACTATTCCGGGCGAGCTCCGTACATTTTACTTTATAGTTACTTAATATATAAAATTATGGTCAAGTGTAAGCTGCGGTGGTATCTAGACGATCTCCAACAAGAGACCGACCAGCAGTATATATATATATATAGTACACTACACGGTACACTATAACCATGTCTAAAAATACTTCGAGTGTAATTATTTAACAAAAGATATAATTAAATTATTAATTGTTATACAAAGGAGCTCGACCATTTCCCTCGCTTTGAGGTTTCCATTCGTTAAAAAGGTTGTCCCGCGGTATTTATTGTACGGCGGAGATTTATCTCGCTTTGTTAGGAAACGTACACGGAACAAAACGTATATATATACACCTCTATTGAATTATAAACTACTCGTTCCATTTATCAAGGAATTTTATATACATAATAAAGATTAGACAAAATTATCCGGATCCACCACAATACGGTTAATGGAGAGCTTTCAATGTTTGGTATTACTTTTACTTTAAAATCTATAGTAATCCTATTAACAAAGAAATAACTTCAAGTTTAAGTTGTCAATTTCTGTCTCATTGACATATATTCTCTGCACTAACTAATATTATAAGAAAGAAGCTCTCTCGTACTTCTTAGTTTATCGTTCGTCAAATTTCGCGTCTAATGTATCTATTAAATGCTTTATCTATTTAAATTAACACGAAAGCTTTACAAATAACTTCAATATTATTGAAAAACATAATTTTTAAAAAGTTTTTTTTTTATAATTTATTTCTTATAAATTAGTTTTTACTTTTAATGTTTTTGTTATTCAACTTGGTTTAGTTATCGTTAGTACGTATTCCATAAATGCAGACCTAAGTGACATGTTACAGAGGAGACACCACAATTACATATTGGATACAGCTTGAACCCTGGGTGAACCTAGCGTTCCCCGAAGCAACTCGTAAGAAAGTTAGTTTTAAGTGAGTACCGTATTTCAATTTCATTGTGAAGTTTTATAAAATAATAATCTTTTACTAACATAACAAAAAATATTATTAACTTGCTATCACTGTGCTAACGAAGTATTTCTGCCCCGTAGCAGTTCATTTGTTTGTTTGTTAATTTACTCTTAAATCTCTAGTAAAATATATAAATAAATAGATATATAAGGTTGTCAAATATCTCCCTTCCGCTTTTTTGCTTTTTATTCAATGCTTTATAAAAAGTGTTACAGTGATCGGATTTAGTTCAAATATGCGCCGTTTTGTTCGATAATCTGTTTCCATCTAGACGGCAACTTCATAATACCTCCCTCGTAGAAGCCCCCCTCCTTATTTGCGAAGAACTCGGACAGCCACTTTTCACAAGCCTCTTTTGAGTTCAACTTTACACCACCAAGGGCGTTCACCATGGACAGGAACAGGTGGTAATCACTTGGCGCTATGTCCGGGCTATATGGTGGATGCGATAAAACCTCCCATCCGAGCTCCCGTAGCTTCTGACGAGTCATCAACGAAGTGTGTGGTGCTGGCGTTGTCCTGGTGGAACACTACACCCTTCCTGATGGCCAATTCTGGACGCTTCTGGTCGATCGCCTGCTTCAAGCGGTCCAGTTGTTCGCAGTAGATGGTAGAATTAAGCGTCTGGCCATATGGGAGCAGCTCATAGTGGATGATTCCCTTCCAATCCCACCAAACACACAGCAAAACCTTCCTGGCCGTCAATCCCAGCTTGGCCACTGTTTGGGACGATTCACCGGCCTTCGACCACGACCGTTTTCGCTTGATATTGTCGTATGTGATCCATTTTTTGTCGCCAGTCACCATCCGCTTCAAGAATGGGTCGAGTTCGTTCCGTTTCAGCAGCATATCGCAGGCGTTGATTCGGTCCAGAAGGTTTTTTTGCATCAAATCATGCGGCACCCAAACATCAAGCTTTTTTTTGTATCCAGCCTTCTGCAGATGGTTTAAAATGGTTTGGTGACTAACTCCCATCTCCTGGGCGATGTCACGAGATGCCACATGCCGGTCTAACTCGATGTAGTCCATGATTTGGTCGGTATTTGTCGTCACAGGTCTTCCGCCGGCTGGCTTATCCATGGTGTCGTTTTCACCGGCTCTGAATCGTCGAAACCATTCCTCCGCGGTTCGAAGTGATAGAGTACCATCCCCCAAAACACCATTAATCTCACGGAACGTTTCTCTAGAGCATTTGCCTTTAACGAAGGAAAACTTTAAAATAGCGCGAATTTCGGCGTTAGTGAACTATATATTTACACGTCTATAACTGTTGAACGCAATATCCAAACTAATTATGCATAGCGTCGTTTTGTAGGTTATGTCAAGACCTTTCAAATTATGTATAGTATTGCCAGATACGAGCTCTGTAGCGCTTTGTACATAGCCGCGAAATTCAAAAGACAAAAAGGCGGAAGGGAGATATTTGACAACCTATTATATATATATATATATATATATATATATATATATATATATTTTAAATCTTCACTGTACCTGTATAATTAGTGTGCAGTGAGTTTATACGTGTTTTATTCAATGACGCGACGATAACAGTAGGACATTCACTTCATGGTAAATGATCCACTCACCAAAAACAATGTGGCGCTAGTTAAAATGGTATGCACTGCACCACATTGCGCTCGTCACGTTCAGACATAATATATTGTCATATCATTCATGTGTCAGTCATCATCAGGTACATTGTCCTCAGTAATTTCACTGATTACAACTCCTTTCACTGTACAGTACTGTTGTAAGGGCTGTAATACGCGTGGTATTGGTTTGTACCTACCTAGACGGTCTGTAGCAACAGATACTTATCAGCAGAGAAACGAAATGTTGGTACAAAAAGTAATAGGAGGAGGGCCAGGCTGCGGCGGCTGCACGTCTGCGTCCCGTCTAGTTTATTTCAGGTGCGCAGCAGGTGGAAAATCAAAGGGCCGCGCGGGCAGCGGGCCGTGAAGCGGCCGCCGCACGGGCTGCGCGCACCTGCCCGCCGCCGGAAAGGGAAGCAAACTCCTTACCCTAATCATTCCATTGTTTCCTATCCCTACTGCTACAGCTCTAATATATTTATTCATTTCTTTACATCCTCCTAACGAGGTATACACATTATGACCTCTTCTTCAATTATAAGAGACCGCATACAAATTTAAATATTTATACGATAATCTTCTTCTTTGTCGGTATAACTCGTGATAGAGTGGTCGTGATCATCACTTGAGGTTTTGGTCGCAAGCTTAACAACACGTCGTCATTCCTCTCTAATGGACGCCATCCTAGTGCATTTATATAGTGGCAATGATGATGACCCATTTACTGCCGCCTTTGCCTGGGCAGTTCATCTCATAGCCGATACGACAATACAACTTCATATTCTTAGATACAAATAAATATAAACAATACATATTAAACGTAAATGTGATTAATTAACCATAAGTTTTTAGGAGCACATAAATATTGGAGGAGTTGCTTCCTTATACTCTGAAAAGTCCGTGATGTTAACGCCACGCGTTTTTACAAGATAGTAATCACATTATCTTTCTACTATCGCATCTTTCTAGATTATAGACAAAAGAGATTTATTTAATAAATCTATATATGTACGTTTTACTTTAATATAAGTAATAAGACATGGATTATGACGGGCAAATTTAGGTCGAGACTCGTTCACATACTCCCAAATGTCTTGCTTAGGATATAGTGCAATTAAAGTGAATACACTTTACAGAATATTATTGTACCATTGTTAGAGATATACGTAAACGTCCGTAGAGACCAAATCGCTTATTACGCATAAGCAATATCGCTTATTACCGCCGTAATTGCGAATGCACAGCCGCGTTGTAATTGCGCGAAACAGCAGCGCGCAATCAGCGCGGCAAGTCGCACTGTTCACGGCTTAATTCTGTTCGCTGCGGAATCGCAATCGCGTTCGCTTAGCACGAATCGTATGGTGATGACATTGTAATTACAGTTTATCTTATTGAACGTTAACTGCTTTAGTTAACTGGCACAGTCTGCGTTCACACAATATTCGAGTAGTAACGAATTCTGTGTGAATAGACACACATCGTACTACAAGGACAAGTAAGTTTACTTTAGTTATAATTTCTGACGTAAGTTGTGTTGTACAGTATGAATCGATTAATTTGTAAGGGGTGTAAGGGGTCCCGCACAAGAACTAACGGGTGCCAAGCTCGTGGTGCACCTTGTTAATCAACAAACGAGGCTCTGGCTCTCGCCAACTGCATTACACCAGTGCGGTGGGAAATAGCCCAAATCCCTCCATATGAACCCCTACATACGTCAGCCCCTAATGCCTAGCGTTACCGGGGGTCACGCAGACTGTATGCGGAAATCATTGAGGGAGGCCTACGTCCAGCAGTGGACACCTACCGGCTGATGATAATGATGATATTTATTTATTTATTACTACCTGTACGAGGCAGCAGCTACATATCCTGTAACATTTGTAACTTTGCAACTCTGAAGATTGTTATTAGATTCCAAGACCACATAATAAGTGTCCGATAATCTGTTTGTCTAACTGCATTGCTATATTTCAGATGTCGACTTACGGAACACAATATATTCGGCACGCTTTGACTATATTGCCGAGGGTTTGTTGTCACTTATAATCCTGAGAAATATCTATATAATAATACTATCCAGGCAAGTATGGAGGAAATTATTCACATCTAATAAACTCCGTGTTTAGTTAGTTACGTATTTAATATTATACAACAGACTACAGCAATGTATAGAAGGTTTTGTAGAACAAAGTATATCTCTGTAACAGTTCTCGTGCACCCGCAAATGACCGAAAAGTTTAACATTCATCAGATTATAGTTCAACTGCAAACTTCAAATCCCACGGAAGTAATTGGAAACAGATAACCGAAGTTGTAATTTAACTGTCGCCGAAACAATCTTCGGAAACTTGGAACCTTTTGAACTTGAGTTAAGCAGGCGGTAACAGTTTAGCAATAATTGTATGTAAGCGGAATTAAATAGATGATAATGAATATTATCAATTCAACAATTTTTAACTTCCGACACCTAAAGAACAATAAAAGAAGAAGAAAGACATCCAAAATGATGTATTGTGATGAATTTCTTTCATTTAAATAACTAGGTATAGACTCAAACAGAGACATAAATATTCTAAACAATAGGTAACATTCTTATTACTTCTAAACCACTAAAACCAAAAACCCTCAATAAAGTTTTTCCAATAAGACCTAGGATGCTCTATGGTTCAAAGTGCTGGCCCACAACCAAGACACAAGTGCAAAGAACCATGTGGCAGAAATGCATATGCTTAGGTGGGCAGGAGTTACCCTAGAAGATATAAATATCAGAGGTTCCTTTAAAGTGAAACCGGTTCAAAAGAATATAGTAGAGACACTCCTGCGCTGGTACTGCCATGTCAGGCGAAGACCAACAACGCATATGGGTAGGGTAGCGCTGGACCTTGATATTAAAAAGAGATGACCTGGAAGACCCCCGAGTACTCGGTTGACGATGATCAATAAAGTTCTAAAGATTAACAAATAGACAGAAGCTATGACATAATAGAGATAGACTTAGAAGAATGACCTGGAGAGCCGACACCAAGTAAAGATGGGACAAGGTTTAGTAAGAAGAAGAAAGTTTTTCCAAGGTTATGGGATGAATTGTCCAAAGATATCAGATTTTTTTACTAAGAAGATCAGTGGTCGTCTGATGAAGTGTGGATGTCTATAACACGCGCTGGTGCTTTTGTTTAAATCACTTGTTATTGTGGTAACTTAAGTGTTAATAACGCAGTGCAACCCGGATCACAGTGTACAGTATTATTTGACCGCAGAGATAGACTGATAACTTAGATTATTTCATGTAATGTCCTCGCCTCCTTTGCAAGTTAAAACCTAGTAGTTAAAAATAGTTAACATTTAACATTTATTAGTAACGTATAAGTTAATTGTAGCTTAATCGCTGTAAAACACTTTTAGCTCGAAAACGTCTTCTTCTGAGCATATGTTTCTCACCAGGATCTCCGAGTAGATCGGTTCTGCTATTGCTACATTTATTTTTGCATTAGTGAATATTAGATAATAATGTTGTGGTAATAAATAGTTAAGTTCCCGAAGGCTACGTTTTGAGAAGTTATCTGATAAGCACAAGAAGAACCACAAAGCTTAAAACAGTTCGTCAGGAAAAATCTCAACGAACATAATTTTATCTCGCACATTGTTTTTGTCGATGAAAGCGTAAACCTGCCACAAAAACTTTGCGATACACTTGTTGTAGCGTGCAGCAACAGGTCGTACAACATTCCCGCACTACACGTGACCTTGAATGCTACAGTACATCCGGCTACAAGACTCCGACAAATACGCGTCGGATACAGTATACAGTTATCGACTAACACTGTAACACAGAGAATAACAGATTCGTTTTAAATAGTTAAATTTGATTTTTATTATATATTTTTTTATTTCAATTAGTTATAAAAATCACTGTTATCTAATATATATACATACAATACTAGAGAAATAACATACAACTAGCTTTACTCCCTTGCTCTCTTTACTTTAAGGACCTAAATTATTAAACAAATGCTTCAGTAGTGTGTATAACATATTCCGTCAAGAGGAAACGAGCTTTAGATTTTCATACCTTTGTTTTTGGTTTCGGAAGGGAAATTTTCAAAAGGAATCAGGTTTATGTGAGATTTTTATTGCAGTAGCTTGTTGGCCTAACGGTTAGAGCGTGCGGCTTTCATTCCGAAAGTCGCGAGTTCGAATCTCGGCATGTACCGATGACTTAATATTTAAGTTATGTACATTTGTAAACTTTAGTAATAATAGCGAGATACAAACGGCGAAGGAAAACATCGCCAGTAAACCCGCACACTGAAATCATCTTTGTGTGTGTGTGCGTGTGGTGGCCCCAATAACGTGGCAACAGGCTCGCCCCCTGTTATATGGGACTTAATCTGACCACATCTGGCGAAAAGTGGGTGTTTATTCGCCTCTGCCTACCTCTACTGGGAAAAAAGGTGTGATAATATAAAAACAATACTCACTAAAACCCTCTAAGGGGTCTACATCAGAGGAAGATCCGCGATTTCTTATAGAACGCACCGCTGCCCCTCTATACTTTGTGTTACAAGTCTCTGAGGCCTACGCACCATCGTTCAGCCATACGCTGTCGTAGGTTCGCTTGTTGAGCGATAAAGGCCCTCACTATCAAGGTCCGCGTAACTCTTAGACCCTTTTAGCCGCCTTCTACGACAGGTAGTGCTTACCTTAGTCCTATTCTTATTATCCCGAGAATACAGGGCTAAACTTCCATACCTATAAATTTGATGAAAATAATATTGAGATGTATGCCTAAAGTTCTTTTTAGTTTTTTAATAATATAAAATAAAAAGCCGGAATATTTTGGCTATATAACGAAGAATATGAAATGCGAACTGCTGCAGCTAAACTTACAAGAAAAGCTCGAGAAAAGCGTGTTTGGACTAATGGAGAATATCCTCGTTAAATAACATACGCTTTTCATAGCCGCTATATCGTGAATATAGATGGTTTTTTTATTAAGAAGATGAACGTCGTGCCATCCATCCCTTGAACAGTCAGATGCTCTTAATTACGATTTACTATCATCTGTTAAGGATTCCACTCTTTAATTACTCCTCAAATTCTATATAATTACTGAGCAATTAATTGAGGACTCCATTTGTAATTACACACGTGAAGATGTCGAGCGACACGCATCCAGCTTAATGACGAGCTTAATTGGGTTTTTGGAATCGTAACACATCCAAGTTCGACGTATCATAACTTCAGGTTTCAGATATGTCACAAACAAAATTTGAATACACCCTCAATAGACCTTTTAAGTATAATGTAAGAAAAGGATAAATGTATTAAGAAACAAATAACTAAAGAATACATAAAACATTGCTAAGAAAAATTTAGCTAATATTTTTTTAATTACAAAAAGTTAATTTATAAGTTATAAGTTAGTTAGGTGGTGTGAGGTCAGCGTGGTGCGGGCATGTTGTGCGGAGGGATGAAGGACATATAACAAAGCAAGTAATGAGGACGAGCGTGTATGGTTATAAGGATAGAGGAAGACTGAAAAAAGTGTGAGATGAATTGTGTGAAAGATGACATGTGTGAGAAGAGTGTGAATTCAGATATGACGGCTGATAGAGGAATATGGAAGAGAAGTACATACTGTGCCGACCACACATAGCTGGGAAAAGGGCAGGAGGAAGAAGTTTCAGTAAAGTTATATAACGATACATTTAAATCTGAAGTTAAATATAAAAGAAGGTCAACAATAAACCAGAGGGAAGACGTTATTCAATTGTCATAGCCGTTGGATGTCCACTGTTGGACATTTCGCTCTCTCTCCTCTCCAAACGTTTTACTAGGTAAGTAACACCGTTGCACTTCTTCCTCCCGCCAAACAGTACTACGCAAACATTACCGTGTTTCGGTTTGAAGGGCGTTATAGCTAATTTATTTACATAATAACATATTATAATTCATGATGAGTATAATGTGGTGCTGTGTATATAATCCTAAGTAGTACCGCGTAACTATAGGTAGTGAAGTTGTCGAATGTTGGAGACGGGGCTCCTGAAATATTTTTCCACTTCTTACATGCATCATCGTATTCGGTTATAATTCGGAGAATTTTTTCTGATCCCGAGCTACTTTCGTGTTACCGAAGACGATCACATCAATATCGCAAAACCAACTAACAATACTTAACCAAAAAGTTTTATCGACGTTCGAAAACTTCGGGGAAATTTAAATCACCCCGTGTTTTGGCAAACTACCAACCCTTACAGTTTCACCTATCAGATGCAAGTCACGCATCTACTTAACCCTCCAACTTTAGTTCAAAACTTGAAAAGTTTTCACTTATCTTATAAATCACTTTTTGTGATAATGTTCATTATACTTACTACTTAAGGTGACCAGCAATATCACTGCAGTATAAAAATCCTAGTAGCAACTAAATTTATTATGGGTATATACCCTATAGAAGGTGCTGCTCCTTCAATACCTTAATTCAATAAAAAAAATGTTAAATACTTGACTCCTCCATCTTTACTCCTCAAATGTGAGTTCTGGTTTAAAGGAAGTTGTAGCTAGTGGAGTAAAGAAACTTAACATGTTGTTTTTGAAGCGACGAGCACATTGTGGTGCTTTATATCATCGTAAATAGCACTGCGTTCTTATGTGCAGTTGTTACTTACCATCAGGTGAATTGCTCGCTTATTCAAATACAAAAAAAAAACTTGAAATATCTATATGCTAAATTAGTAGTAATGGAGTGTATGGGATCCCGCACGACAACTCACAGGACCGAAGTCAGCCTCACCTGCTCGTGTTGCATCCTGCTGTTTAAACGAGGCTCTGGCTACCAAACATTCGCATTTGGCCGGCGTGGTGGGAAACGACGCAAATATCCCATACAAACCCCTACATACGAGAGCCCCTAGTGCCCAGTGGTACTGGAGGCTATGCTGACTGTATGTGGAGATCTTTGGGGGAGGCATATGTCCAGCAGTGGACGTTTATAAGGCTGATGATGATGAGTAATAATAATATACAAATTAGAGTAATTTTCATTATTCAACGAAGCGACGAGACAAAGGTGACAACCATCTGATGGTAAGTGACACGTGCTTATAATTACGTAGCGCTAGCTTACGGTTAAACGTTATTCAAACCGGAACTAAGTACTGTTTGTCAGCTGCAATAGGCGTTGCGGTGGTATTTAGACGGTCTCCGGAAGACCTACCAGCAGTGCAATATGTGAAGTATAACAATATGTTTTCTATACTGACGTTCAAGTAATATCAATATGACTTAGGAAACATCAAGTTATGTAGAGTATAGAACAGTATTTTCGCAAATTACATCCGTGTGCGATGAAATACTGAGACGGGAGCTGGTCGGAAAATATTGAGGGAGACGGGAGCTCCAAATGGAATGAAATTCAGCTGAAACAGGATGCACCAATAAATTCAAAACGAGTGCGAGAGACGGAATTATCATAACAATAAAATATATTGAGCTCAGCACCGTGCGTGTACCGTAGTGTACATGGCCGTTGGCACTAAATGGGTGACCCTAATTTGCACCTAAAGCGTTACTCGATACCCAATAAGCGGTACGGCGCCGTATAATAATATCATCACAACACCGCCGCCGAGAACATTACCAGTTATTACACTTACATATATTTGCAATACAATAGAAAAACAATCCCAATAAAAGTGGGTGTAAGAGGTTCCGCTCAACATCTTACGGAGCCCAAGGCAACCTCACCTGCGCGCGGTGCACGCTGCTGATTAGTAGACGTGGCCCTGACCACCCACCAACCCGCACTGGGTCAGCGAGGTCGGTTACAGCCCAATTCCCCTCAATGAGCTTTGGGAGAATCTTATGTCCAGCAGTGGACGTCTGTCGGCTAATAATGATGATGATGATAAATATAACATTAATGTAATTGAATGAATTATTGAGTATTTGATCAGTCCTGAACTAGAGTTGTAGCTCGCTGGTCTAATGGTTAGAGCATGCGGATTTCATTATGCAGGTCGCGGGTTCGAATCTCGGCATGTATCGATGACTTAATATTTAAGTTATGTACATTTGTGAACTTTAGTTACAACAGCGAGATACAAACGGTGAAGAAAAACATCGCGAGGAAACCCGCACACTGAAATCATCTTTGTGTGTGTGTGTGGTACTCCCAATAAAAATGGCAACAGGCTCGCCCCCTGTTACATGGGACCTAATCTGACCACATCTGGCGAAAAGTGGGTGTTTATTCGCCTCTGCTTATTTCTACTGAAAGAAAAGGCGTGATAATATAAAAAAAAAACTGGAGTACATCTGGACGGTAACAGTAGTATA
Organism: Troides aeacus; assembly: GCA_033220335.2. NCBI lineage: Eukaryota > Metazoa > Arthropoda > Insecta > Lepidoptera > Papilionidae > Troides > Troides aeacus. Next base: position 745,611 of record CM067281.1, on the reverse strand, counting down.
ATGGCTAATCATCTGGTAACGCAACCAGAGCCTCGTTTGTTGATTACCAGGGTGGACCAAGAGCAGGTGAGGTTAGCTTGAGCCGCGTGAGTTGTTGTGGGGAACCTTTACACTTCTTATTCCCTTATCCCACCTCAATAACTATAGCCATTATCATTCGGCCACCTTAACACCATTACTTTGTCTTCTTAGTCATATAATATATATAACGATCGCTGCATACTCTAACTGAATCCATTCGACTGGCTGGGTCCAATTTCCTATTACTCGCTCCATTGGCTAACATTAACTGAATTATCGATATTCAATGGCAATGCCTCTGACTTTTGATATAGATAGTTCCTCGCAGTAATTTCCTCAGCGAACGACCTCCTCCGAGTCTATTCGAGGCGCACGGAAATTACATCCCTACAGATATATTAACATTTATATCTTGGATCTTTATCTTATTTGTGTTATTATTTCTTTTTTGTGTTCCGCACAGCTACAAAGCTACTTGTGCATTAGTTTATATGTTTGTGTAATATTATTTCATTATTAGATATGACGAGTTCCGCGGAAGAAGTAAGCTCTCTAACATAACAGACATAGTGCTGTACGGTGAGCCGATAACCTGACGGCACTGTAAAATGGAATGACTTTTGGAGATGCCTACTCCTAGGTCAGCCGTGAACATTTATGGGCTAATGATGTTGGGATAACATTGTCTAAAAACTACGCTAAGTGCTTCAATATATATATTACTTATGTGTTCCTAAAGTTCTTCCTCACCTACCACAACATCCCTCCACTTCCTAGGGTGACTGTTACCTATTTTAGATGTCATAATAAAGATTTTAAATAAATAAATAACCACTATTTTATTTCCTGAAATTTAAGTCGGTTATAGAGAGTCTACTTTTTGAGAAATATGTCTATCTTGTAACAATTTGAAATGTCTAGCTTAAAACCTAAAAGTTTGTACTATTGCATAGTATTACCCCACTTACACAGACTCTTACCGAATTGTTGGCGATCCGCCAGGCTGTATTCCTTTCATAAAAACGCCAAAGACTGGGACAAATAGCTAATGGCTTTAAGGAGTACATCAGATGCTATTATCGACCGGAAGATGTTCTACGAAGATAAACTTCTAACAAGTATCTCCATTTAGATCGATCTTGTGCAGTATTGGGATTTAAGTCGTTTTAAACAAACTAACTGGCGCCAGGCTGGCCCCCAACTTACATTCACATTAACAGTACTAACAGTTAATGTGAAACAGCGTGTGAAATATGTTTCCGTTTCCATCAAAAACTAGACGGTCCGGTTATATCATAACTGTGTCGTTTAACCGCAAACTTTCAAAACCCACGTCAATTAAAATATTCTGAACTGTAGCAGACGTTTTAAACAACAATGTTACAGTTCGGGCCCGTGTTCGGACCGAAAGCTCTTAACTTGTTTGTTGCCTCACCAGTAGTGAGCTTTAGTGGTGTGGACATCGTGGAGAGGCGGCAGCGATTTATTATTTCACATGTGAAATTATAGTTATTACTAATGACGGCTCTTCTATTTACTTTTATATGTTTAAACCAAATGCTACAAACTCTCACAACAACAACGGTCACTGTCATTGCTCAGTAAATAGGAAAGCTAGCAGCTGTATTAGCAATAGACGAGCCACAAACAGCAGAGATCAGACGACTGATGGGAGAGATAGATCTTTGAATGGAGAACTCGTATTGACAAATAAAGCTACCGATGATCAATGTAGGAAGTAATTGCTGGAAAAAAGACTGGCTTTCGACAATAGTGTTAAATAAGGGGATGAAAATAGCTTAAAAGTATGTTAAGATTAAATAATAAAGTCGATGTGTCCTGAACCATATGCGGTTTGCGCGCGGACATCAAAGGAATTCGTCTACCGGAAACACAGCGTGTTCGGGTAGTTTGTGATAACGTTACTCCGGACGCGTGATATCCGACGCATGCGCCGGGGGCACGCCGGGGCAGCTTCAATTATAACTTTACGTATTTAAAAGGGTAGCGCCTGATTTCAGATGCGGCCCGCTGTAAATGTTGCGAAAAGTTATCGGACTTTTGGATCTTTTAATATAAGCTCACCTACGCGGTCATTTTATCATGTGAAATTTATTATTATATCGTATAAAGCTACCCCTTTGTTTACTTCAACTGAATATTTAACAGCAACAGGCAGCTGAAGATTTGCAGGCAACAGGCAGGTGAATGTGTACAGGCAGCTCTATGGCCATATAAACGCTTACCTCTGCCGGAAAAATTTATATCGTTGCCGTTTGTACGTATATATTTTTTATTAAACGTCCACTATCACTAAGAATGTGAAGTAAGATTCAATTAAAGATGACTTAAATGGTAACTTAACGATGTTTTCACTTATTTTACAAAAGTATTAAATATGACGTCTCATAGTGTTTAATAATGAACACTATTGTTCTCTCCGTATACCTGAAGCTTCGTGCTTCATTGTGGATAATTGATTAACAAGTTACCGTAGACTTAATTACAACTTAATTTGAATACTAAAATTGAAAAATTATTGTTAATTTGTTTATCAAAACATGTTTTAGTTGGCTAAACTTGTTTTGTTTTTTCCATTTATATTGCAGTTAATGAAATTGCATATGAAAATATGTTCTCATATAATATTGTTACTATTGTACATGAAGCCGGAACGTTATTGCGAAATATATTATTAATTATGATGAAACATTTCTGAAGGAAACTAACGCCTATAGTCCTCTTACTTTCTTTACTTCCGGTATTCATACCTCTGTCAGTGATATCTACGAGTATATACATGATTTGTTGTAACTAGTCATATATCCTGTAATCAAACTTGGTTATAAACGAAGTCGGTCTAGTTGGACAGGGTTGTATAAACCCTATTATAATACCAACTCCAGCACTTGCCGCCCGAAAGTCGAATCAGGTACTCTTAAATTGAAAAACAAAGGAAAACCTGGAAACTTAGTTTATAATTATATCCTAAATCTAACTATCCGAACTGTCTTCCGGGAGGTCTTACGATTCAAGGAAATTACGCGAAGGCGTGAGTGATTCTGCTCGGCGGTACGGGGAGGCGTCGCTACCCCCGCGCCGCACCCCGCAGCGCCAATAAATTAGTTAATGGAGCACCCCATTACGGGCTTTCTACACCCTATGAGTAGAGTAAAAATAAGAGCCTCATATGTTAAACTTTGAACTATTTGATATTTGGATCATAACATTATTGCCGTGTTCCTGTTATCGATAGGAACACAATCAGAGAGCAGGCTTTACTTCAACTTAATTGATACTTAAAATCATGTAAATCAGAAGGATTGTTTTAACGAAATGCTTAATAAAATAATTAACAAAGGAAATATTAAACAATATCCTAATCTATATACAACATATTCCTATATATATCATTCACGAAAAACTTCCGTAACCTGCGCTTGCCTTTTTCTATAGAAAAAATTCAAATCAAATATTTGGACATAATATTCATAATCATATCATCATCATCATCATCATCACCTCATACGTAGACGTTCGTGTCAACTGTTAAATATATGATGTATATAGTCACAGTGATTTGTGCATTATGTATTAATATTGTAGGATTAAGTTATATAATAATATCTATACTGTACAGCTAGTAATCATGTAATGTATTTACTTCAAAACATTACATTTACATTTATTCTCTTTCCCAAATAATTAACTACTTTTACTGTTTTTCAACTACATTACATAGAATATCTGAGATATAAACTGCTTAAACGGTGTTAATGATAAAAGCCTATTACCCATATTATATATTTGTTTTGGGCCCTTATTAATTAAGTAAATGGAAGTATACGCAACAGCCAGTATTGGATAAAAACTATTGTATTCTCTCAGTCTTACTTAAATCAATCGGAAACTTCGAATAGATTGGTAACGTTTCAAATAAATTTGTTTGTGCGTTTCGCCAATAAGTAATCTTCGCTTAGATGATCATAGTAACTTATGTAATATAAAAATAAAGGATTTTTCTTGTATACAATTGACCGATACGACTGGATGGATTTACGTCTGGTGGTATTTGCTTTGTAAATAACGAGCCGGTGGTGAGAAAGTTTACAGTAAACTCTTACTGATCTTATAGCAATAAAACATCGCTAGCTTGAACATAGCAGGAACAGAAACATAATTAGGTTTGCATACTATTGCGTAGATCTTTCAACTATTTACATTACAGCGATGTATGTATACATACATATATATCACGCCTCTTTCCCAGTGGTGTAGGCAGAGACCACCTCTTTCCATTTGTTACGATCCTGTCACATCTCTCTCGTTTCCTCCACTTTCATAAGCGTCTTCATGCACACAAACATCAAACTATGCTCGTCGGTTGCGAGTGCTTTTGACCCGGGTTTTCTTCAGCACATCTCCGATTTGATCGGAATATGTCCGTCTAGGTCGACCTGCACCGATTTTTCCAATCATTCTAACCTTGTATATCTCTTTCGTTAATCTTCTTTCATCCATTCTTTCGACATGGCCGAACCATCTAAGCATCCCTTTCTCTATCCTTGTCACTACATCTTCAACCACGCCGCACAGCTTCCTTATCACACTGTTCCTCACTTTGTCCATCCGTTTCACTCCAGTTATACTTCTCAGTCTTCTCATCTCCACAGCATTAATCCTACTTTCATGTTTCTTCTGCCATACCCAACATTCACTACCATACATCAGTGTGTGCGATGTATGTTTCTAATATATATAAAATGCTTAAATATTGTATTGGTACATAATATTCTCTTATAATAAATGCGGGTGACAAAATGTCGAATATGTATCATGTTAAATACAACTTATTTTCATTTACTTTACATTAGTACTTATATTAATCTAGCCTAGTCTTTTCATTAGGAGATTTACTCGACTGACCACGGCTTTAAACAGTATGTAAATACGGACGGATTATCAGACATTTTAAAAGATTAACATAAACCCAGAGCCTGCTTATGAAAGGCTCCGAGGCAATATTATCGAGTTGTGAATACTCTTAAGTGTTTATATAGACTTACATGAGATAATGGCTCTATTTAAAATGATCCGTACTTAATAATTTTGTTAATGTAAAAGGGTGCCGCTGCTATGTTTTCACACTTAAACTTGATGAAAAGTGTTAGAAAAGTCAATGAGAGTGTTCAGAAGGACATAATTTCAGGAAATATAGTTTTAAATTGAATAAGTACAATCTGTAACTATTACTAATTATTTTTAAGCGAAATGTTGTCGCGGTCGATAAGTACACAGCAAAGTTTCTTAAGTTAATATTAAGCACTGTTCATTTCGTCCCGGCCATAGGTTTCGAAGGCAAAGTTAGCTTAAGTAACTTTAGTTAACTCGATATTGAGCTAAAGGGGATGTCAAAGCTTCAATTCACTGTTGAGCCTTCACAGTGCAAGTTTTTATTTAAAGCTACATTCACTCTACGTATAAGCACCAAAAAAAGCTCTACAGATTTTCACTTGGTGAGCAACTGTAGCAACTGTTGTTGAACACTATTTCAAGCTTAAGTTATTATCTGAATAATTACGTTGACTGTAGCGATATTCATAACAGTTGATGTACTTCTATAGGACGATAGCAATCTGCTTTGGAATCGCTACAAACTGGACAAATATTGTTACCCTTCAAAACCCCCTTCCAAACCTAGGCTGTATACAACTAGATAGCATAAAGTCTGATTTTTATGTGTCTTTATAAATTTGAAGCAAAATATTTCTATTTACGATTAAACTCGCGAAATATACGTTTCCGAACAATAATCGCTTTCGCTTCACGATGATAGATGCTCTAACAGAATTTTACCATACCAGGCCGTGATTTCTGCTCGAGTAACTTTCAGAGGGATTTCGTTAAAGGAAAACATACGAGCTTTTACGTTCAGCGCGAATAAGACAAACACATTCAGTTGAGTGTAAAGGAATGCTTCCGACGTAGTCCTTTGAACAAAAAACAATATAACTATTATCTACTGAATAACAAAATGATAGAGACGGCTCACAGTTTCAAAGTGTGTTTGTTATAATATTCGTATAAATCTCATTCGTATAATGTTTGAAAAAAAAAAAAAAAGCTACAAACAGTGAAATCGGTCGAATTAATCCGTGAGATAAAACGACAGTACTTTGAAGTATTTGTTAGACGATTATAAGCAAAACAGTGGTTTATTACTTTGTTTAATTATAACTTAATTAAAACGAATAACGAAAAATATTAATCAGGAGCTGGATTTGACTTCCAGCGGTAGTTACGGTGGAATATCCTTTGACAGGTTTGTTTCTGTATCGGATTATTTACCGACATGTAATAACATCAAAAGTCTACACACAGCTGTACTCACTCGAGTACAGCTGTGTGTAGTAGTCACTGCTGTACAGATTTTACTCGCTTTGTATTCAAGTCATTACCAATTAAGTACAACCGATTAGATTTCTGCTAAACCCTGACACATTAAGCTCTAGTCTCAGCCTATTAATTATGTCTAACGCAGTGTATCGTAGAAAAGAGGTCCTTGGCTTGTCTTAGCCTAGCTAAGATTCTAGGGAGTGTTATTCTCATCTATCCTTATGTGTACCGCGAAAAGGCATTATCGTTCTTAAGAGACCCCGAATCTTCTCGCATACCATATAATGAATTTTAATGAGTAGAACTCCTTATATAATACATTGTAATACATAAATATAGCAAAAAAAAATGGTTCTATGTACTTTGCTAGTTAAAACTGAAATATATCCTTATAAATTATATATGCTATATATGTACGTACTACGAAGGTTACCGACGATCTGGTGAAGGTCGCGAGTAACCGCTGTTGATGTTTATCGTTAAGTTAAAACGAAATTATATATTTAATTTCTAATGAAATTTCTTTAGAGATACGTCTGCCCGAGTTGCTGATCCCAATCCTTGTTTATATTCGATACAACATTTGACTAAAGTGAATATATTTCAGTACATCTACCACCGTATTAAATAAAACGGAGAGGTAATAACATCGAAAACTAATATGTCTATCGGAGATTGCAATTTAAGTTTGGGCGGCGCGCTGAACGACTTAATGCGAATTATCGGCAGCCGCGGCGCTGCTGCCAGCCCAGGCTCTATGTATCCACTCGTGTACTACGCACACCTGATTTGATAAAAGAAAAACATTTATCATCGATTTTACAATTTTATTTCTAATCAGTTATGTACGGAAGACATTGCCATTATAAATTTCTGATTCATTTTTACGGTATACACTAGAGATAAAATTTTTCCAAACGAGGTTTTCTATCTTCGGTGATAGGAGAGCTTCCGCCCTCTTAAGGACAGCCTGTCGATAAAGAGACAGGTCTGTAGGGACCTAATCGCTGTAGCCAAGAATTTTACGTGGATAATCGTCGAGAAATTATCTTAAATCTTAAAGCGTTTCTTGGGAATTGCTTATCTAACGTTTTTTTTATCTATTATGCATTAACACTTGAACTCAATTTCAGACGATGAAGTGACAAAGAGGCCGTGTAACGTAGAGCTAGAATACTTTATCTCTCAACAGCAGTGACGCTATTATGGTGGTAATTTGGCAATAAGAACCGTAGCTAGGCGAACGGAATCGAGAAACTTTTTCAACAGCCAATTTACGTCCCCACTGTTGGGGCACAGGCCTACCCTCATTATGAGAGCGATGCGCCATATTTACCACGCGGGCCCAATGCGGATTGGTGACTTGACACACACCTTAAAATAAATTCTAATTCATGTGCAGGTTTCCTTGCGATGTTTTCCTGCTGCGTTTGTATTTCCCTGTTGTTGCTAAAGTGCATAAATCCGTATAACCTAAATATTAGTCAGGGGTACATGCCGCGTTCGAACCCGCAATCTTCCGAATGAAGGCCGCGCATTCTAACCATTAGGCCAGCGAGCTACTCGAGAGAAACTACTAACATTTTAACTCCTCCATTTACATGGTTTAGATTTAAACCAGGGAATTTTATGTAATAATACATACAGCCAAGATTCTGAGCTTGGTTAATTCTCTTTACTTTTAACGACAGTTTAATTGTTTTTGAAAAGCTTTTTTGCTACATATTTAAATTCTTTTAGGAAAGAGTTTTGTGGCCACAGACCGACGCTGGCGCAACGGGACAGCCGGTCCATGTATTAAGCACACCAGCGCGGAGTCTGCGGATGTAGTCTAAGGGAACAAATGGAAGACAAACATAAAATATGGAAGGGTTCCGCAGCGCGGCGCCGGCCGCTTTGTGCTTGATATTTGGCCGTTTATTATGTCATCGAAATGGACCCGTACATATTTTATGTCGCCCTGTCCCTATTAATGGAGTATGTTTATGGATCTTTTCGGGAAAGTTCACATCTTGGGGCTTTTCGTATGTTTTATTTAACGGTACTAACAATGAATGATAAACACACTTTACATTATTGTCAATTTCCGATTGGTGCGCAGTTGCTCAGTTTAAATAATTTAATAGTGCTGTTACGGTTAATTCAATACTAAAGATATCATTATTTATAATATACTTTATATTCGTATCATAAAAAAGATATTGCACCACAATAAACAATTTGTGTACGATACATAAAAATATATAATTCTATATTATATACAGCATATAGTTATTGTTATAACATGTTTAGCACACATCTAAAACTTTTTTATTCGATAAGAAAGAATTAAATAGACGGTTATAGCTTTTATTCAATTGTAATTGATCACACATAAACAGACAAAAAATAAAACATTATATTGATATAAGTTGTATATAAGTCAGTTATTATATAAAGATTATGTATATAACTTAATTGTTTACTAAAGTTTTGTGTAATAATATTCATCCTGCCAGAAACTGACACAGTTCTCTCGGCTACCGAGGTACGTACTCCCTTTACGTTTTATTATACGCATTTAATTTACTTTCATGTCCGTGAACACCGGCTTTATCATCATCATTCCGCGGCTCGCGTCAGTTAATTATTGGACATACGCACACACATATACCTATAAAACGTAAGAGTTATAAAAGTGACATATTCCGGATGAGAGGGCCCCCGTTAGCGGCGGTTGACGTCGTTAGTACACTTTGTACATTTATGTCGAATGTGCTCGGTATATAGGATACGCTTTCAGACGGCTCCGGACATGTTCCGCGTTCGTAATGCTCACAAGTTAACAGGAAATTGTCATATCAGTGACGTTTAACTCGTACATTGAATACTGAACCCGAACAGTATATTCTCTGTGTTTAATTGCGTGGCAATAATTATGTATGAATACATGAACAGAAACTTTTTAATGTACTTTATAGAATCGGAACGCGGTGTAAGATTTGGCGTAGCTGAAATACACGATGAAAAGGTTGAAACCTTTACATTATTTTAATATTAATATTTATTTATGAGGAGATCTTTGAGAGAGGCCTATATCCAGAAGTCGATTCTATAATCCAATGACGATGATGATCCATTTAAGGTTTTATTTATTTGTTTATTTATTACTTCATTAATCATTGTTACAATCTATAATACATAATTTTCTACAAAGATCTCTCTCTATATATGTCACTACGTGCAGTGCAGAGATTAGTGACTCCCTCTTATTGTTAACCTGCTACTTTTGCCATCCTTTCTTCACTTAGACCTTGGGCTAACCTCTTGGGCTTCGTTCGCACAGCCTCTCACTGTTAGTCTTACCAGTAACGCGATAAGCTTTTCAAGTCATTTCTTGCAATTTGACCAAGGAACTTAATATCTGACTCTGAGAGATGATTAAAAGGACACAGGACTGCAACGATAACTTCCAATCAGATAAAATCTATGCGTGTAAGATATGTGAGTACTCTTACTCAAAGAGAACATTTGAAATGTTGCTACTAATTTAAGAAACAAGCAAATGTATGTAGTTGCTATATTCTAGTCAGTGTAAACGGGTAGCATCTGTTAGCGCATTTGTTCCAACTTAATGCTTGCACGGGGGGCGTCGCTTGAGAGGCTCGTAGACGCGGGATATATATTAAACTTCGCACAGAAGCGAGTGCTACGCCCACGCTACGCTCGTAGCGCGCCGCTACAACTTGCGCGCTGCGATACGTAATAAGTTGAAACCGTAGCGCGGTTGTTTAAAATTAGCGTAGCGCTACGTGCGTAGCAATCGTGTGGAGGGGACTATTACATGGAGATATAATCTTCAACTAGAATTAGAGAAAGGGAATATGCTTGTAACTTGATGTTACTGATGTTTGTATTGTGAACTTAATTAGTTTCAAATTAATGATATTTCTACAAAATCAATTAAAGTGGTTACAAATTGATTTTACTGTTGGTATGTATCTGTGGCCGGTGACTGTCTATTTAGGTACCACCGCAGCGCTTATTGGAGCCGACAAACAGTACTGTGCGTGCACTACTGTGTTCCAGTTAGAAGAGAGTTGTAGCTAGTAAAATTACTCGATTTTAATTCTCAAGGCGACGACAACATGTGGTACTGGGTATATCGTCTTAACTAGTGCTAATTTTTTATGGACAAGTTTATCACTTACTATCAGGTGAATGTCCTGATCGTCTCTCCACTTAGTTTAAAATAACACTATGTATATATAGAATGCAACACTGCATCTCATTGCTTTCATCGCCTTGTGACATAAAATTAAGCTACGTTTTTTTTTAATCGGATAATGACAATGCTTTTACAATACATTGCGGGAAAAAATACATGATAGAGCAGTACCATCGCAGGTTATTCTCCTTAATCGTACCAGTCTTGTCGCGGTCAAGTTGTGTTCCACCAGGCGTCTGCACATCACCATTGTAAGAATAAGGCTATAAATTTTTCCCTATAATTTGTTCATTTGAGTCGTTTTAACCATTGTATATATTTAATCAGGTTTAAAATATAAGCACTTCGGTATACACGTATTTCGATGCGAGAGCAAAATATAAAAAAAACCTTTTCACCCGGACAGAGTAAATTGAATTACGATAAAAAAAAAGGTTTTATGTTACAAAATGCTGCCCGTACCTTATTGGATACTTCACCCCTTATTGTATTATAAAACTGGATGCATGCATATTTTATGTCAAAACATTCATTTTTATGTTGGACTCTTCGCACTTTTTATTCAGAGTTTCTGTGTTTAGGTTTTGTTAATTAGATTATTTTAATCAACAAAGATGCTTTTTTGTATTAGAAAACTTGCAATAAAATAGATGTAGATACAGATAACAGTTTGATAATAAGACTTCCTCTTCTTGCTCAAACGTCGAGACTACCTCTCCCAATCAATCTTGTCATGATGTTTCGCCACCTCGTTCTAACTCCGGCTACTGAGAGAGCATCGTAGACTATGAAGTCGAGCGTGTTGATGATCTAGTCATACATAGGCATTGGGTTGTGGCCCCTCGGCCTTATTCCATCCACTTTGACAGTAACAAAAAGTTTTTCGAGGTTGTCTCCACATTTATTGGCAATGTGTCCAAAGTACTCTAAAATTCGCTTGAAGCTGATATATACGTTTATTTAAATCTTCAGGCAACGTTGCAAGTTGACAAATCGGTTGTTTTAAAACCATCTGTCCCCGCACTAATTGCGGACCCGCCGACCGACGAGAGGAGAATTCCAATTTGGTAATAGGCTGAGCTTTGTTTGATGAACGTTTTGGGTAACGACTTCTGTCCAATTTTCAATTATTTCTAACGTTCTCTAATCAGACTCCCACAGTATACTAATCTACCTAACGACGATTTATTCGCAGGCAAAATAAGTTAAGCGGTTAAAAACTTAATATAATATATAATTATTTGAATAATATTACCATCATATTATCCAGTTGCCGTACACTGCCAACGATTATTTTAATACAGTTTGCACACCTACTATCGGACCTGCCAAAGCTGCGTTCTACGCATTCTAGCTAACTACCCAATGACCATAGGTCTACGAGCTATGTGCTATGCTCATCAACATTTCATTCTCGCGACTCGTAAATAGTTAAATTGAATGTGCAAGCACATCTATCGCACTATTCACGACTAAATTTTACTAATTTATTTGGAATATTATTGTTAAAACTTTGGACGTAAGTTTAATTGCGAATATGGTTGAAGAATATATTGTATTAGAAGTTGAGAGGGTGCACTCGGCCGGGGTGGTGCGGAACATCGGTTAGCGAATTAGTTCGGGTGGAGTGCGCCGGGACCCGCCGACATCCGCTCAGCCGGCGACCAGGATTAGTCTACGGATGTTTGTCGATTTACGCCTCATGTTGTACATGTGCGAAACTAACTCGTACACAGTATATGTACAAATAAGAGACGGTATAAGGCAGTAAGGGTGATAAGTTGTAAAACTATTAATTCGAATTCAGACTGGAATCAAGGGTTTCGAGTTATGAAACAGTTTTACAACAGTAAAGATTATTCAGTCGTCACAGACAGCTCACATGATACTAGCTTTGAGAGCTCGGGGGTAGCGGTAAAAAATCCTGCGACTGCTACTTTAGATGGATGGTACGTTTTGTAGAGCTAGTAAGATAACTTTTAAACCAATTCACTGTCAGAACCATTTGGTTTCTTATATAGCGAAACAAAAGCTAGTTTAAATATAGAAAAAGTTTAATTTTCTTTCCAATCTTTTCACGTTAGAAGGTAGATTGCGACGGTCGCATGGCAGATTCGTTTCTGATTCCTTTGATAAACAATCCTTACTTTAAATCACAACGCATGTGACGGTCTTAGGTGTTTAGAATATGTATGTGATGATACAGAAGATGAGTCTCTCAAAAGTCTCTAAATAATTATACATACATATCACGCCTCGTTCCCAGTGGGGTAGGCAGAGACCACCTCTCTCCATCTGCTACGATCCTGGCACACCTCTCTCGCTTCCTCCACTTTCATAAGCGTCTTCATGCACGCTAATAATTATAGTAATATACAATAATCCACGGCACGTGAACACTTATAACGAAAGTATTACATATGATCGAAGTAAAGACAGGCAGAATAGGATTCTATATCTTATACGAGTATCAGCCAATTTTAAGGATCTTGAGATATATAAAGATCTAAATAAAGTTGCAAAGGAAAGAGTAAAATAAAATGTTGGGTTGTTTAAATAAAAATGGTATTTTTACCGCGCTCTGGTATTTCTAAACATAGGATATAAGATCTGATACATTTCATTGCATTTCAAGCGTAGACATTCATTCTCTAGCGAGAATTCCTTTCAAACAGGGTTGCAAGAAACACACTTATTAGTATTTTTTTTTATTAATTTAGATGCTATTTTACAGTTACACAGAATGTACCATATTGACAAGCTATAAAATATTTTAGATAGGGTCAGGTTATAATTTTTTAACAGTACACGTGTGCCTCGCAAGGCCTTGAACGACTACTTTTGATATTGTCATCAGCCGGTAAACGTCCACTGCTGGACATAATACTTTTGATATACTTTTTAAAAAGGTAAGATTATTGAAACCATTTTTCATTATAACTTAAATCTTCACTGCTGAGTATAAGCTTCCTTGTTTGAGGGTAACGCTATACTCGGATTAGGTTACGGGTTATGTTCTGTAGTATTTAATATTTTAATAGTATGGTGACATGTTATTGACGGCCCTGTAGTATCGCGGTAGTAACTGGATACGTCATCGCCGCATCCGATATCTCGGGCTGCAGAAATTGCTTTTTCTCACTTGTTGCTGATGGCTTGTTACCGAGACGTGGCGTGGAGCAGAGCAAATAATTCCCAGCTCTCATTCTTCTACATAGTGAATCGAACAGTTGCCTGATGATATACTTGAAGTATTGATCATCCATATATAAAGAGAAGTATCTGTAAATATATTACGTATAACGTATACAAAGATGTAATAATCACATTATGTATTACCTACACTTATGTTATATATCTGCAAATGATAAAATGCTACAGTCAAGTAATTTTTATATAGACTTGACATATTAGGCCTCCTTACAACAATGATCTCAACAAATATAATATAACTTATATTCAGGAACATAGTAACCTTAACAGACTACTACTAAGTACTTCTATAGTATATCATACAACGCTATTGTAAGATCAATCGATCTACTCCAAGACAATATAATTGTATTACACAAGTATTTAAAAACTTTTGATGCGTTAGTAGAAAATTTTCAATAGTTACTCCAAAGAGTTCCATATAACTGTTCTTATGAAGAACTCAGATTTTGCAATATCAGTAGTAGCATAGACATAACATAGATGGTTTAAAATACGATCTTTAAATCTAAAACACAATAATATCGGAAATCTAAAAAGTGATTGTTATTTCCACAACATCTTCACCATTAATATTAAACTATGATCGGCCTTATTGTGTCCGCTCTCAAAGATAAACCTTCTCTCCATTTCCTCATACCTTATCATTCGTTGACGTCTTCATTTCCCTGCCAGCTCCTCCACACATACTGTCTTTTCGGTGTTTGGATGGATTGTGTCGTCTACGAATTTTCCATTTAATCAGACATCTAGAAGGTAGCAAAAATTTCTTTGAAATATTCCGTTACATTAACAGATTCGACTGAAGCCAATATAAAGCCCATTGGAAATCCAACAAAGACATGTCGTGATTTTTTTCCTATTTGTGAGTTCTGCGAAAAACGTTTAACGCAATAGGAAAGGTTTGTTTCGGCGCTGAAATGGAATTCATAATTTCTTTTCCACGCGATAAACTTGCGCGTTATCAATTCAATTCGTTGTCTACATCCGTAGTTTGGGGGTGGCAGGTAAGGGAGAGGAAAGGGATTAAATCGAGTATATAAATTTATTACTGTATAATACAGGCGCGGTGAGTTTAGGAGTACGAGGTTATTAAATGCTAATAACACTTTAAAAGTTATATAACGATAGAAATGATCAAGATGGTCACGATCCTCAGAACATGACTGATGAGGAGCGTGCCTTTGTGTAAAGGCACCAGTAATATTTGCCGGTTGGAATTTGACAGTTGCTTGGCGAACGTTATTTATGTCAAAGAGCGATTCGACGTTCGTCCTGTCGGCGACAAGAATACAAGATAAGTTTTATTGGTACGAATTCGATTTGATATGAACAAATCAGAATTCAGGCTCACTCGTTTGAGAATAATATTTCTTTACATGTATATGCATTTAATAACATCTCCGCATCACCCGAGCTAGATTGAAAGCTAAGTAATTAATCCATACTTAGCGATGTGTGAAGAGATATAAATAAATATCAATAACTTGAATACTTAAGTTTATTTATCTCATGATGTTCATTTGCTACTTACTTGATGGTCTTGTTTAAAAAATTAGCAGCTTTTGTAAAAGTACATTAAAGTGTTTTTTTTTTTTATATAAGTAATATTTACAAGTAATACATATGAAATGTTACTATAGTCACATCACACTTAATTGTGATATAATAGATGATGAATAGCAGTAGCTCGCTGGCCTAATGGTTAGAGCGTGCGGCATTCATTCCGAAGTACGCGGGTTTAATCTCGGCATGTACCAATGACTTTAATATTTAAGTTATGTACATTTGTGGACTTTAGTTACAACAGCGAGATACAAAAACGGTGAAGGGAAACACCGTGAGGAAACCCGCACATGACTTAGAATTTATTCTAAGGTATATGTGAAGTCACCAACCCCCATTGGGCCAGCGTGGTGACTATGGCCCAATCGCCCTCATATTGAGGGTAGGCCTGTGCCCCAGCAGTGGGGACGTAAATGGGCTGTTATTACTAGATGATGAATATCACCTGTACACCACAGTCACTATTATAACACTGTTACCCTATACACTGAAGTAAAGTATATTTATTATTATTATTAAAATCAGGTATAGCAACTGTAACGTATTTGTTAATTTTCATAAACATACAATAAAGACAATTACAGTAATACATACTTTTGTATTAGTGGCTGGTGTCCGTTACCGGAGACCATTCGGGTGGGTCCACCGCAGCGCCTATTCTGACGTCAAACAGTACTGTGCAAACATTACTGTATTCCGATCGGAAGGTACCGTAGCTAATGTAATTACTTAGGTAACGAGACTCAAGGTGATGAGGACAATGTGATGCCGTGTCTTAATTAGCGTCGCATTGTTATGGGCAGATATATCACTGACCATAAAGTAAGTCGATGCGCTGGTGACGTGTGAAGATCGTGAAAGCTCTCAGGTAGACCTTTTGTTTTACTTGTGAAGTGTTTCCCTCATGTGTGATGGGGATATAATGGAACTTATGTCACCCCTCCTTTCGCCTGTTCGGTTAAATAAGTAAGTGGGTCGCGTTGATTGCGTTACTAATTATTTGAGCCAAAGCCGAGTCCAGCGCGCGCGATAAGCCCGCCGGGCTCCGGTCGAAGTAATTCGACTTTTATTGGTGAGGCTCACGGCAGTCGGGATTCCTCCTGTGGCGTTATAATGGCGACGCTGTTAAAATCTCAAAGAAATTTTCATGCTTCACCCTTATTAGGCAATCGCTTTATTGTACAAATGCAATTAATTAAAGTAATTATAAGTTAGAATCGGTAATTTAATCACGCCAACGCGCTCACGCAAACACTAGCGTACCTACTGATTTTATATCTTTATTTCATCATCACCATTTCAACCGATGGCCGCCCACTGCTGGACATAGGTCTCTTGTAATGTGTTCCAAACATCACTAACTTGCGCTGTTTGAATCCATTGGCTCCCAGAATTTTTTTTAATACATAACTATAATTAAATTTGTGTTGCAGTTGTTTAAACAAATTAAAAAGCGGACCATCAAAGAGGTGTAAGGGTTCCCGCACAACAACTCACGGGACTCGAGTCAACCTAACCAGCTCGTGGTGCACCCCGCTAAACAACAATCGGGGCTCTGGCTTCTACTAACCTGCATTGGGCCAGCGTGATAGAAAATTTCTTAAATGCTCCATTAGAACTGCTATAAACGTGATCTTTAGGGGAGGCCCATGTCCAGCGATAGACGTCTCTCGGATGATGATGATGATGACCATAATTAAAAACTTTAATATAAGTATTATATATTCTGCGTACAAAGAGACCACGCTCATATTTATGGAACCTTTTTTTTATCTGTTAGTACAAGAACTATTTTGTTGCTATTTATTTCTAAAGAAACACTTCCTTTAGTCAAGGATCATAAAAAAACTATTCCAAGTTACAGCAAACTCCTGCTGCCGGAAGTCATTCCGTTAACATTATCCGAGCTGAAATAAAAAGCGACGGGTTCGGCAATAAGGGAGCGTACTGCGAGACGCTCTTCCGGCTCCGGCGCGGCGAGAGGTCTGAGTGGCAGGTTTAAAGTTAAGTAGCTGTGAGGTGGTCACGTATGTCGGACCTGAGCAATGTGTCAGCGCAACCAAGCAATCACATGAGGGTTGTCGACTAACAAATAATATTGTGGTTCATTCAACAGAGAAATATAACTTAGTCTTTACTATAAAGCGTAGCGTCCCTATCATGGATTTTATTCGATCTTTGTTGTCCTAGATCATTTAATGTCTCAGAGGGTCTTCAGCTTAAAGAGACCACAGTGTCTATATCTGCTGCTAGAGAATAGTACAAATAAACTACTACCTTTCAGTTTGAAAAGCGGTACAGTAAATATAAGGTTGTCAAATATCTCCCTTCCGCTTTTGTGCTCTTTATTCAATGCTTTATAAAAAGTGTTACAGTGATCGGATTTAGTTCAAATATGCGCCGTTTTGTTCGATAATCTGTTTCCATCTAGACGGCAACTTCATAATACCTCCCTCGTAGAAGCCCCCCTTCTTATTTGCGAAGAACTCGGACAGCCACTTTTCACAAGCCTCTTTTGAGTTCAACTTTACACCACCAAGGGCGTTCACCATGGACAGGAACAGGTGGTAATCACTTGGTGCTATGTCCGGGCTATATGGTGGATGCGATAAAACCTCCCATCCGAGCTCCCGTAGCTTCTGACGAGTCATCAACGAAGTGTGTGGTCTGGCGTTGTCCTGGTGGAACACTACACCCTTCCTGTTGGTCAATTCTGGACGCTTCTGGTCGATCGCCTGCTTCAAGCGGTCCAGTTGTTCGCAGTAGATGGTAGAATTAAGCGTCTGGCCATATGGGAGCAGCTCATAGTGGATGATTCCCTTCCAATCCCACCAAACACACAGGAAAACCTTCCTGGCCGTCAATCCCGGCTTGGCCACTGTTTGGGACGATTCACCGGCCTTCGACCCCGACCGTTTTCGCTTGATATTGTCGTATGTGATCCATTTTTGGTCGCCAGTCACCATCCGCTTCAAGAATGGGTCGAGTTCGTTCCGTTTCAGCAGCATATCGCAGGCGTTGATTCGGTCCAGAAGGTTTTTTTGCGTCAAATCATGCGACACCCAAACATCAAGCTTTTTTTTGTATCCAGCCTTCTGCGGATGGTTTAAAATGGTTTGGTGACTAACTCCCATCTCCTGGGCGATGTCACGAGATGCCACATGCCGGTCTAACTCGATGTAGTCCATGATTTGATCGGTATTTGTCGTCACAGGTCTTCCGCCGGCTGGCTTATCCATGGTGTCGTTTTCACCGGCTCTGAATCGTCGAAACCATTCCTCCGCGGTTCGAAGTGATAGAGTACCATCCCCCAAAACACCATTAATCTCACGGAACGTTTCTCTAGCGGATTTGCCTTTAACGAAGGAAAACTTTAAAATAGCGCGAATTTCGGCGTTAGTGAACTATATGTTTACACGTCTATAACTGTTGAACGCAATATCCAAACTAATTATGCATAGCGTCGTTTTGTAGGTTATGTCAAGACCTTTCAAATTATGTATAGTATTGCCAGATACGAGCTCTGTAGCGCTTTGTACATAGCCGCGAAATTCAAAAGACAAAAAGGCGGAAGGGAGATATTTGACAACCTTTTAAAATTACTGAGGCAAAGAAAACTTAACATCTTAGATTTTAGTCAGGTCATTATCATATGTCAAGTTAAGGTCCTGCTTGTCTAGTAAATTAGTCGGATAAAAAAATAGTGTGTTTATAAGTACGTAAGAAGTACGATAATCGTTTCAATTTATTTAAGTTTAAGTAAATATCTTAACTAATATATAAGACTGACTCTGACTGAAAATTAACCGTTACAAATTTTACTCTTCACTTCGCGCACACTGTCAACTATTACATATAAATACGTAAATCACAGTGAAATTTTTTGTAGATATATATTGATCTGTAAAACTATTCCAGTTATAAGGATCAGACGAAGGGTTGGCTCCATATATCCACCCCCAAGGACACAGTGGTGCGTAATCACACAACTTCAAAACTTAAAGTTTAGAACAATGCCTAATAAGACGTCGATTCTCATGTATGAAGGTTTCCATTTGTAATACGACAGACAAAGCGGAAGATGTAAGCAATCGCTCGCTTCCGCTTCATTTGGAATCGCGCCACTTGCGAGAAGGTTTCGTTCACTTTCCCAGATTTATGACCTCTGGAATAAATCGTGTCGTCGCTTATACAACTGTAATATCGATCTATTATACTACCTATAAGGAAAATATTTCAAGAATCATATAAGTTTCACTCACGGGATCCAAGCCAGCCTCACCTGCTCGTGATGCACCCTGCTACTCAACAAACGAGGCTCTGACTCCCACCAATCCGCAATCGGCCAGCGTGGTGGGAAATGGTTTAAATCCTCCCATATGAATCTCTACCAAATAGTGTGGGAATAATTGAGAAGGCCTATGTCTAGCAGTGGACGTCTGATGATTGTATTAGAAATCCGTAAATAAAGTTCTCTTGGTGTCTGCAGGTTTTCTTCTTGTAACGGGATCTAGGAGTATCTCTAAATAGGCAGTACCTTTCACAGGGTAGTAGTAGCTCTCATTGCCGTTGGAGTTGGCTTTTGGTTTCAGCTATGCCTTAATGAATACGTTGTAGATATTTATTATTATTTTTTCAGCATTAAGAAGTGTGATTACTAGTAATTGTTGGCAAATCTCTTTTATATTAAATATAATTTTGTATATATTATAATTTTATATTAAAGACCGTGTATATACTTTTATAGCGTTTTTTTCTGTCGCTAAACACTACTAGGCGACAAATACTGTTATCGTTTGATGGCAGAAAAGTTTCGGCTGGAAGTTTTATTGATAACTATTGCAGCAATGAACTCAGAGCTCGAGGATCTGATATCCGCGAGCCCCGAGTCCGATGAAGCTAAACATTTACATATATATTATATGTATATAAAGTTGTATGTAAAAGGGAAAGAAGAAAGGCGAGAAAATTTTGGATGCGAAAAGGTTGAAGAGAGTGGCATAGGGTGAGAGATATGGGGTAACAGAGGTAACATATTGTTTATGACAAATTGTTTATCCTATTTGTTAAGTGCAAAAACCATGAAAGGATAGTATAACTATTTGGAACACAAAATAATATTTGAAAGCAAAGATCACAGTTTGAAGAATGAAAGAGAAGCTCCGACGTTGCTAAGGTCTCGGGGATAAATCTAAGGATTATCCAAATTCGATTTTCCGCGGAACGGAAATAGGACCATCTCCCGTCCGTCCGTCTTCGTTAAGATGTTGCTATTGAGAGCCATCGCTCTGCAGCAGATGCTCAGCTTAAATTAATATCGTTTAGTATATTTTGTATACAAATGAGCAGACGATCTTTCAAATAAGTAATGTAAAAAAAATTATGTTTTTTTCTTAGTCATGTAGATTACGTCATTTACGGAGAGTAATCATCTGAGATGTATATGTTTGATTCAATAGTTTCGTTAAAATATATAACTAAAGATTCTCAATTCTACGACTGAATTGAAAACGACACATATAGTCAACTCAAATATTAATATTTTCCTACAATTATTGTATAAAGTATTTTCAGCTCTTTTTTTCAATTTATATCATTTGTATTAACAGTAACTCCTTGCTACAGGACATCAGAATACGATCTTTGATTATTTCCCATTCATGAAATAAGGAAGGTCCATTTACATTACATCTCGTATAAGTAGGTTTCTGCCCACGGATAACATTATCTATCCAGATATATATTAAACGTATGCACAAATAGAAGAACTGATGAACTGGATATAATGCTTAGTTTTAAAGAATTATTTGTAAATACTAACTAAGGCCATACTTTCACTAATGTGTATGTGGTGGATTCTTCTCCTCGTACCGGTCGACGTAGATTTGTTCTGCAAATAAAGCCTTTACTGATCTCTTGTATTTATCGTTACGAATGATTTTGATACTATATTATGAAACAGTAGTAAGTAGGCTTAAGTTTTTATTAATCTATGAAGTGATTGAATAATCGTCAACCCTGCTGAAGCGGATCGCGCGTGCTAACCGCCAGACGATCTATTTTCAGCTGAAGCCAAGTTTGTGCTAATTTGTAAGCGCCTTAACGAGCAATTCGATTTAACTGCCACTTGTCATATTCCACGTATAGTTAGTACTCACACCTACATCACTGTAAGTTATACTTTCTTATTGGATATAATAAGTTAAGCACAAGGAGAATTTGAATTTGTGAAACGAAAAAGTGTAACAAAAGAGAGTCTCTCCCATTCACTCTGTTTTCCACTACCATAGTATATTCATGTCTACCCTTAAAAATTAACCAGAATACAAAGTAATTTATTATATTAAAGCTAGAAGACTAAGAAATACCTACCTTTGAGAAAACCTCCGAAGCGAATAGATTATGTGGGAAATTTCTTAAGATCATCGCTTATGTTATAGGATATAACTTACTCGACTTATATGTAATTTATAACATGTTACTAAAAGTTTAAAAAGTGTTAAAAGTAGCTTTAATTATTTGCTATCGCTAATATAGAAAACCATTAATGACACCGTCGATGATAAATTTAATAAATTTATGTTTTGTTTCACGGCTCTCATAAGGCCTAATAAAGCTTCAGTACATTAAGCTCTATATATAATAAATAACACACAACAGTAAACGTCTATTGGAATATATGGACAATTAACTTATATAAATATATACTAACAGGATGTAGAACTCTTTGCAGGAGGCCTATGTCTAGCAATGGACCTCTAGAGGCTGATGATAATGATATTACTATCAGGATATAGTCTGCTGAGATGGATT
The DNA here is from genome assembly GCA_033220335.2 of Troides aeacus. Lineage (NCBI taxonomy): Eukaryota > Metazoa > Arthropoda > Insecta > Lepidoptera > Papilionidae > Troides > Troides aeacus. Next base: position 723,395 of record CM067281.1, on the reverse strand, counting down.
CCCAAGCTTTAGTGCCATGATTTAAACCAACGCAAGTTTTATTATGTAAATGATTACATTAAAAACGAGGAATAAAAATGTGAGTAAACAAAACGAAAAGCTTATCTGGACTTTAACGGATCTATGCAACAAGTGGTTCACATACACTATACATATAATATTTATAATTCTACGTATACTATTACTTCAAAATAAAACGTCGTTTGAGAATCTGTTGAAGTTTCCACATGCCCAAGTAATTCCTTTGTCCTCGCTATGAAATACGATAACGTTCCCCGTGCGTTGGTCCTCCGATAAACGTATCCTTGTGCAAGGAGAAAATAAGGAAATGTTACGCAAACTCGGACTGACAGCTTTACAATTTTCTCTTCGGCGCTGAGTTATATAATACATTTAATATTACGAAAATATATTTTAATGTACTATATCTACTTTACTAGGGATCTCAAGGATCTCTGTTACAGGAAACCGTTTAGTTAGGTACCACCGCTGCTCCTATTTCTGGCAGAAAATACGTGTGCAAACATTACTGTGTTCTAGTGTGATGGACGTTGTAGTAATGAGGTAACGAGAGTTATAATAGGTTAGCAAATATCTGGCAGTGACCTCTCGCTGCCGACTGTAATCGATCGTATGTTGAGCAGCGAGAGGTCTTGGAGGGCGGTAGCCTCCTTCTGCGGCGCAGTGATGCGTCAGAAGGAGGCCGCCGAGCGCACGAGGGAGGCCGACGCCGCTGCCGCACCTTGCAGGCGGCGGCGGGCCGGCGGGAGAGCGCGGCGGCAGAACCACGCCGTCCGCTTCCTCCCGCCGTGAGCGATGGGCCCCTAGCCGGGCACGGTGTGATGGGGCGTTCGGGCCGTTGGGCGTGGCCCTTTGGGCCTTTTGTCGTGTTTCCCCTGGGGGTGCGTCCCCCGGGGGAGTCTTGGTTTTTGTCCCCCCCCTCCCACTTCGACGAGGGGGGGAGTCTGGAGGGAGGAAGCCGCCGCCCAATTCCTTCACGGGAGGGCGGCGGCCGAGCATGCGCTCCGTCGTGGGCGCGCGCGGTCGTCTGTGGGGTCGGGGGGCCCCAACGTGCCGGTCCCGCGAGGGGCCGGTACGGGACGGCAGGTGGGTGCCTTTGCTCCCCGCGGGTACCCACCAAGAGGAGTTTTATACGCGGAGGCGCCCGGAGAGTTGCTTGGCTGAAACCCGGGCGTCTCCAGTATGCGTGTGGCGGGACAAGCGGTGGTGGTTTTAGTGGGTATGGGGGTCACGCACAACATCTCAGTGGCCCCGAGCCCCACATAACCCGGCGTTCCCCCCCTCGAAAAGGACGCTGGGTATGCGTTAACAGCATTTCCACCACCGATATCAAAAAAAAAAAAAAAAAAAAAGGTTAGCAAATATCTCCCTTCCGCCTTTTTGTCTTTTGAATTTCGCGGCTATGTACAAAGCGCTACAGAGCTCGTATCTGGCAATACTATACATAATTTGAAAGGTCTTGACATAACCTACAAAACGACGCTATGCATAATTAGTTTGGATATTGCGTTCAACAGTTATAGACGTGTAAACATGCGAGTTCACTAACGCCGAATTTGCGCTATTTTAAAGTTTTCCTTCGTTAAAGGCAAATCCGCTAGAGAAACGTTCCGTGAGATTAATGGTGTTTTGGGGGATGGTACTCTATCACTACGAACCGCGGAGGAATGGTTTCGACGATTCAGAGCCGGTGAAAACGACACCATGGATAAGCCAGCCGGCGGAAGACCTGTGATGACAAATACCGATCAAATCATGGACTACATCGAGTTAGACCGGCATGTGGCATCTCGTGACATCGCCCAGGAGATGGGAGTTAGTCTCCAAACCATTTTAAACCATCTGCAGAAGGCTGGATACAAAAAAAAGCTTGATGTTTGGGTGCCGCATGATTTGACGCAAAAAAACCTTCTGGACCGAATCAACGCCTGCGATATGCTGCTGAAACGGAGCGAATTCGACCCATTCTTGAAGCGGATGGTGACTGGCGACGAAAAATGGATCACATACGACAATATCAAGCGAAAACGGTCGTGGTCGAAGGCCGGTGAATCGTCCCAAACAGTGGCCAAGCCGGGATTGACGGCCAGGAAGGTTTTGCTGTGTGTTTGGTGGGATTGGAAGGGAATCATCCACTATCAGCTGCTCCCATATGGCCAGACGCTTAATTCTACCATCTACTGCGAACAACTGGACCGCTTGAAGCAGGCGATCGACCAGAAGCGTCCAGAATTGGCCAACAGGAAGGATGTAGTGTTTCACCAGGACAACGCCAGACCACACACTTCGTTGATGACTCGTCAGAAGCTACGGGAGCTCGGATGGGAGGTTTTATCGCATCCACCATATAGCCCGGACATAGCGCCAAGTGATTACCACCTGTTCCTGTCCATGGTGAACGCCCTTGGTGGTGTAAAGTTGAACTCAAAAGAGGCTTGTGAAAAGTGGCTGTCCGAGTTCTTCGCAAATAAGGAGGGGGGCTTCTACGAGGGAGGTATTATGAAGTTGCCGTCTAGATGGAAACAGATTATCGAACAAAACGGCGCATATTTGAACTAAATCCGATCACTGTAACACTTTTTATAAAGCATTGACGAAAGAGCAAAAAAGCGGAAGGGAGATATTTGGCAACCTTATATTTAGGTATCTTAAAGCGACGAGCTCAATGTGTTGCAGTGTACGATATCTTAACTAGCGCCGCAGGGTCATGGGCAGGTGTAAACCTTCCAACGGGTGAAAGTGTACTGCGTTACATAAAGACAATAGTTTTTAAACTGTAACTAAGAATGCTATGACTCAAACAAGAAAGAAAGATCAATATTATTTAAAGACGTTCATGGGCTACGGTCATCTAGCGACGGTCATCCTGCGGTCAGAGATATGAGCAGGATACGAGCTCCATCTCGGGCTGGATGAACGAATTCAAGGATTACCGAAACCCGATTTACTTCGGGACGGAAATAGAGCGATCTGCCGTCCATCAATCTCTAGCAGGCTTCAATATTTTTCTTTCGTTATCCGTCATTTATAAAACACACCTAATAAGTTTTCTTCACAATTTTCAAATAAAAAGGACTTTACTAGATCTTTTATAAGATCAACAAATTTATTTAGTCTGTTAACTTAACAATAGTTTCTAATAACTTTTTTATCTGACTTATTTTATGTACTACTCGTATGCGTAACCTTTTATATAGCGTTTCAGTGTTATCATTTTTTTTCGTTAGAGAGTGTAAATGTTTAGTTTAAATAAAAAAAAACAACTCCAAAGGAAAAAATAGGAAAGAAAATATATCTTAAATTGTTACTTGACAATGGTCTTTTATCAGATACTTAGAACTTAGCTAATCTTAAAACACTGATGATGTAGTTAAACATTTTACTAATGAAAATAATTATCACGACCATTTTTTTTTGGTTTCGTGGAGAAATCGCCGAAAGGAATCCTGCCTCTGGGAGTAAGTCATGGTTATGTGAGATTCTTACTCACTAAAATACTATCGGTGCTCTGCATCAGTGCATTCGAAGAGGCTCCGGGATCTCTTATAGAACTCACCGGTGTACCTCTACACTTTAAGTTACACGTCTCTGAGGAGAAGCCTAACACTCCTAGGCACCGTCGCTGAGCCAGACGCTGTCCCAGACAGGTTCGCTTGTTGAGCGATATGATGCCCCAGCCTCAGTGCCGCGGAACTCATAGACCCTTTCAATCGCCTTTTATGATAGGCAGAGCTTACCTTAGTCCTATTCTTACTAGCCTGAGACTACACACACAAAAATGTTAATGCGACAGATGTTACTAAATATCTAGTATGAGTAATACTTTACGTGGAACCATCTAGAAGTTCCCAATCCCGGAAGATTTATAAATTATTACTAATTTGATTTTTAAACAGGCAGGACACATCGGTCGAAGGACTGACAGACGATGTGGCACTAAGGTCCTCGACTGGCGACCGCGTACCGGAAGACGTAGTTTTGGCAGGCCACTACCAGGTAGTCTGACGATCGGGTGTCGGTTGCGGGAAGAAGCTGGATGCGAGCAGCGCAGCAACGATCTTTGGGCAAGGCTTATGTCCATCAGTAGACATCTGTCGGCTGATAATGAGAAAGTTACTATTGTTTAAATAAATAATATTTCAACTTCAAAGCTTATATTTCAAAATGCAAACGTTCAATTTGTTACCGTGAAGTCCTATTTTTCAGGTATAATCCCAATCTAGGTTATTTGTTGCTATCGCCGGAAACAGTATGACAGTGAGAAATCTTTCAAAGCTGACGCCTCGCTGCAGATTACATTCAGATATTTATGGGAGATGAATTGTTTATAATTATTTATGTTTAATTAGGCCCCTTTTACCTTGATTATGAAATATTTTATGCGATTATAGTAAGAGATGGGTGATATAACAGCTATTATATTCTTTTCGTATATAATCGACATTTTTCAATGCATCGTCCAGCCTAAAGTTTTCCAAGTTTTAATTTCATTGCTCGAGATCATATATTGTTTTAAATGAAGAAGTTTAAGTATTAAAAGTTCCATCTAAAGAAGTCATATTTTTTTTTAAAATTCATTTATGAAAAGAAAAGGTACGCGTCATTGCTTGTTGATAGTGATTAAAAATAAAGCAGGCGCATGTTTGAAATACTTTTCACTTTTATTACTTTCTAATGTTATAAATATCAGAACTAGTATTAAGAAGAAATAAACTAAAGAATTAGGTGCAGCTTTATAGCCTGTGAACGTCTGTGCTTACCTACCATAGGACTTTTATCTAACCTTATTTCCTAGAAAAAACGAAATATATGAAGATATATTTTTACTCGAAGTTCAAGGATAATAAGAACAATATCAGTTGGTTCAAAAGGCGTTAGTTAGCTATATCCTATTATTCATTTTCATACAACATAACTTAAAGAGAAATTTCAGAAATGAAAATACTGATGGTAGGTCTCTGTTGCCGTAGGTCATATAGGTACCACCGCAGCAGCTATTTCCGCCGTCACACAGTAGTGTGCAAACAACACAATATTTCGGTTTTTAGGGAGGCTAGTGTAATTACTGCAGTAACGAGTTTTAAGATCTTACATCTCAAGACGTCGAGCGCAAGAGAGAGTTCTGAGACAGTTTTAGTGAGAAAAAAACCATTACTTTATTATGGAGGACAAATGTAACAATATTTTAAGGTTCCTCGTAATGACTAAAAGACTAATGAAAAAAAAACCTTCATCGAGGAAGAAATTATATGAAGATGTAGCGAACATATCGATTAATTGGCCGAGATGAAGGTCACTCTATCATTGCCCTAAGACGTAGTCTGAGTTAATCGGATAAGTGGGGGGACAGGCGAAATGATACCTTATTAACTTAAGGACAGGGTTCTGATCAGGTCGATGCTCCACAGATAATTAAATTCGTTCCATCTACTTAGTTATCGTCACCGGTTAGTGCAGAGCCGACTAAACTCGGCGACGCTACCAGCGCGTAATGATACTTAAGAAAAACGGAGGGGATAATTTTAATTACTGTATTGGTAACTGGGTACTATATCCGGTTACCTGACGGTTATTCATACAAATTTGTTATATCTAAAGGAGTAGAGCAAATAGCACACTTGCTATGAGCGCACCACTGTGCGTACATATATATGTAGTTAAAGAAAACAGTGGTTAAACCGTTAGTCTAGTCCAAACAAAGGTTTCTGATGAATAGCTAACGTCTTTATCGTCAACTGCCGTTTTATAGCCATTACTGTATTCCGACTCTAGCATTTGGGAGTTAATTGAGAAGGTTTAAGATCATTACTGTATTCCGTTTCTAACATTTGGGAGTTAATTGAGAAGGTTTTCGGTCATTACTGTATTCCGTCTCTAACATTTGAGAGTTAATTGAGAAGGTTTTCGGTCATTACTGTATTCCGTCTCTAACATTTGAGAGTTAATTGAGAAGGTTTAAGATCATTACTGTATTCCGTCTCTAACATTTGAGAGTTAATTGAGAAGGTTTTCGGTCATTACTGTATTCCGTTTCTAACATTTGAGAGTTAATTGAGAAGGTATAAGATCATTACTGTATTCCGTCTCTAACATTTGAGAGTTAATTGAGAAGGTTTAAGATCATTACTGTATTCCGTCTCTAACATTTGAGAGTTAATTGAGAAGGTTTTCGGTCATTACTGTATTCCGTCTCTAACATTTGAGAGTTAATTGAGAAGGTTTAAGATCATTACTGTATTCCGTCTCAACATTTGAGAGTTAATTGAGAAGGTTTTCGGTCATTACTGTATTCCGTCTCTAACATTTGAGAGTTAATTGAGAAGGTATAAGATCATTACTGTATTCCGTCTCTAACATTTGAGAGTTAATTGAGAAGGTTTAAGATCATTACTGTATTCCGTCTCTAACATTTGAGAGTTAATTGAGAAGGTTTTCGGTCATTACTGTATTCCGTCTCTAACATTTGAGAGTTAATTGAGAAGGTATAAGATCATTACTGTATTCCGTCTCTAACATTTGAGAGTTAATTGAGAAGGTTTAAGATCATTACTGTATTCCGTCTCTAACATTTGAGAGTTAATTGAGAAGGTTTTCGGTCATTACTGTATTCCGTCTCTAACATTTGAGAGTTAATTGAGAAGGTTTAAGATCATTACTGTATTCCGTCTCAACATTTGAGAGTTAATTGAGAAGGTTTTCGGTCATTACTGTATTCCGTCTCTAACATTTGAGAGTTAATTGAGGAGGTTTTCGGTCATTACTGTATTCCGACTCTAGCATTTGGGAGTTAATTGAGAAGGTTTAAGATAATTACTGTATTCCGTTTCTAACATTTGGGAGTTAATTGAGAAGGTTTTCGGTCATTACTGTATTCCGTCTCTAACATTTGAGAGTTAATTGAGAAGGTTTTCGGTCATTACTGTATTCCGTCTCTAACATTTGAGAGTTAATTGAGAAGGTTTAAGATCATTACTGTATTCCGTCTCTAACATTTGAGAGTTAATTGAGAAGGTTTTCGGTCATTACTGTATTCCGTCTCTAACATTTGAGAGTTAATTGAGAAGGTATAAGATCATTACTGTATTCCGTCTCTAACATTTGAGAGTTAATTGAGAAGGTTTAAGATCATTACTGTATTCCGTCTCTAACATTTGAGAGTTAATTGAGAAGGTTTTCGGTCATTACTGTATTCCGTCTCTAACATTTGAGAGTTAATTGAGAAGGTTTAAGATCATTACTGTATTCCGTCTCAACATTTGAGAGTTAATTGAGAAGGTTTTCGGTCATTACTGTATTCCGTCTCTAACATTTGAGAGTTAATTGAGAAGGTATAAGATCATTACTGTATTCCGTCTCTAACATTTGAGAGTTAATTGAGAAGGTTTAAGATCATTACTGTATTCCGTCTCTAACATTTGAGAGTTAATTGAGAAGGTTTTCGGTCATTACTGTATTCCGTCTCTAACATTTGAGAGTTAATTGAGAAGGTATAAGATCATTACTGTATTCCGTCTCTAACATTTGAGAGTTAATTGAGAAGGTTTAAGATCATTACTGTATTCCGTCTCTAACATTTGAGAGTTAATTGAGAAGGTTTTCGGTCATTACTGTATTCCGTCTCTAACATTTGAGAGTTAATTGAGAAGGTTTAAGATCATTACTGTATTCCGTCTCAACATTTGAGAGTTAATTGAGAAGGTTTTCGGTCATTACTGTATTCCGTCTCTAACATTTGAGAGTTAATTGAGGAGGTTTTCGGTCATTACTGTATTCCGACTCTAACATTTGGGAGTTAATTGAGAAGGTATAAGATCATTACTGTATTCCGTCTCTAACATTTGAGAGTTAATTGAGAAGGTTTTCGGTCATTACTGTATTCCGTCTCTAACATTTGAGAGTTAATTGAGAAGGTTTTCGGTCATTACTGTATTCCGACTCTAACATTTGGGAGTTAATTGAGAAGGTATAAGATCATTACTGTATTCCGTCTCTAACATTTGAGAGTTAATTGAGAAGGTTTTCGGTCATTACTGTATTCCGACTCTAACATTTGGGAGTTAATTGAGAAGGTATAAGATCATTACTGTATTCCGTCTCTAACATTTGAGAGTTAATTGAGAAGGTTTTCGGTCATTACTGTATTCCGTCTCTAACATTTGAGAGTTAATTGAGAAGGTTTAAGATCATTACTGTATTCCGTCTCTAACATTTGAGAGTTAATTGAGAAGGTTTAAGATCATTACTGTATTCCGTCTCAACATTTGAGAGTTAATTGAGAAGGTTTTCGGTCATTACTGTATTCCGTCTCTAACATTTGAGAGTTAATTGAGGAGGTTTTCGGTCATTACTGTATTCCGACTCTAACATTTGGGAGTTAATTGAGAAGGTATAAGATCATTACTGTATTCCGTCTCTAACATTTGAGAGTTAATTGAGAAGGTTTTCGGTCATTACTGTATTCCGTCTCTAACATTTGAGAGTTAATTGAGAAGGTTTTCGGTCATTACTGTATTCCGACTCTAACATTTGGGAGTTAATTGAGAAGGTATAAGATCATTACTGTATTCCGTCTCTAACATTTGAGAGTTAATTGAGAAGGTTTTCGGTCATTACTGTATTCCGTCTCTAACATTTGAGAGTTAATTGAGAAGGTTTAAGATCATTACTGTATTCCGTCTCTAACATTTGAGAGTTAATTGGGAAGGTTTTCGGTCATTACTGTATTCCGTCTCTAACATTTGAGAGTTAATTGAGAAGGTTTAAGATCATTACTGTATTCCGTCTCTAACATTTGAGAGTTAATTGAGAAGGTTTTCGGTCATTACTGTATTCCGTCTCTAACATTTGGGAGTTAATTGAGAAGGTATAAGATCATTACTGTATTCCGTCCCTAACATTTGAGAGTTAATTGAGAAGGTTTTCGGTCATTACTGTATTCCGTCTCTAACATTTGAGAGTTAATTGAGAAGGTTTTCGGTCATTACTGTATTCCGTCTCTAACATTTGAGAGTTAATTGAAAAGGTTTTCGGTCATTACTGTATTCCGACTCTAACATTTGGGAGTTAATTGAGAAGGTATAAGATCATTACTGTATTCCGTCTCTAACATTTGAGAGTTAATTGAGAAGGTTTTCGGTCATTACTGTATTCCGTCTCTAACATTTGAGAGTTAATTGAGAAGGTTTTCGGTCATTACTGTATTCCGTCTCTAACATTTGAGAGTTAATTGAGAAGGTTTTCGGTCATTACTGTATTCCGACTCTAACATTTGGGAGTTAATTGAGAAGGTATAAGATCATTACTGTATTCCGTCTCTAACATTTGAGAGTTAATTGAGAAGGTTTTCGATCATTACTGTATTCCGACTCTAACATTTGGGAGTTAATTGAGAAGGTATAAGATCATTACTGTATTCCGTCTCTAACATTTGAGAGTTAATTGAGAAGGTTTTCGGTCATTACTGTATTCCGACTCTAACATTTGGGAGTTAATTGAGAAGGTATAAGATCATTACTGTATTCCGTCTCTAACATTTGAGAGTTAATTGAGAAGGTTTAAGATCATTACTGTATTCCGTCTCTAACATTTGAGAGTTAATTGAGAAGGTTTTCGGTCATTACTGTATTCCGTCTCTAACATTTGAGAGTTAATTGAGAAGGTTTAAGATCATTACTGTATTCCGTCTCTAACATTTGAGAGTTAATTGAGAAGGTTTTCGGTCATTACTGTATTCCGTCTCTAACATTTGAGAGTTAATTGAGAAGGTTTTCGGTCATTACTGTATTCCGTCTCTAACATTTGAGAGTTAATTGAGAAGGTTTTCGGTCATTACTGTATTCCGTCTCTAACATTTGAGAGTTAATTGAGAAGGTTTTCGGTCATTACTGTATTCCGTCTCTAACATTTGAGAGTTAATTGAGAAGGTTTTCGGTCATTACTGTATTCCGACTCTAACATTTGGGAGTTAATTGAGAAGGTATAAGATCATTACTGTATTCCGTCTCTAACATTTGAGAGTTAATTGAGAAGGTTTTCGGTCATTACTGTATTCCGTCTCTAACATTTGAGAGTTAATTGAGAAGGTTTTCGGTCATTACTGTATTCCGTCTCTAACATTTGAGAGTTAATTGAGAAGGTTTTCGGTCATTACTGTATTCCGTCTCTAACATTTGAGAGTTAATTGAGAAGGTTTTCGGTCATTACTGTATTCCGACTCTAACATTTGGGAGTTAATTGAGAAGGTATAAGATCATTACTTTATTCCGTCTCTAACATTTGAGAGTTAATTGAGAAGGTTTTCGGTCATTACTGTATTCCGACTCTAACATTTGGGAGTTAATTGAGAAGGTATAAGATCATTACTGTATTCCGTCTCTAACATTTGAGAGTTAATTGAGAAGGTTTTCGGTCATTACTGTATTCCGTCTCTAACATTTGAGAGTTAATTGAGAAGGTTTTCGGTCATTACTGTATTCCGTCTCTAACATTTGGGAGTTAATTGAGAAGGTATAAGATTATTACTGTATTCCGTCTCTAACATTTGAGAGTTAATTGAGAAGGTTTTCGGTCATTACTGTATTCCGTCTCTAACATTTGAGAGTTAATTGAGAAGGTTTTCGGTCATTACTGTATTCCGACTCTGACATTTGGGAGTTAATTGAGAAGGTATAAGATCATTACTTTATTCCGTCTCTAACATTTGAGAGTTAATTGAGAAGGTTTTCGGTCATTACTGTATTCCGACTCTAACATTTGGGAGTTAATTGAGAAGGTATAAGATCATTACTGTATTCCGTCTCTAACATTTGAGAGTTAATTGAGAAGGTTTTCGGTCATTACTGTATTCCGTCTCTAACATTTGAGAGTTAATTGAGAAGGTTTAAGATCATTACTGTATTCCGTCTCTAACATTTGAGAGTTAATTGAGAAGGTTTTCGGTCATTACTGTATTCCGTCTCTAACATTTGAGAGTTAATTGAGAAGGTTTAAGATCATTACTGTATTCCGTCTCTAACATTTGAGAGTTAATTGAGAAGGTTTTCGGTCATTACTGTATTCCGTCTCTAACATTTGGGAGTTAATTGAGAAGGTATAAGATCATTACTGTATTCCGTCTCTAACATTTGAGAGTTAATTGAGAAGGTTTTCGGTCATTACTGTATTCCGTCTCTAACATTTGAGAGTTAATTGAGAAGGTTTTCGGTCATTACTGTATTCCGTCTCTAACATTTGAGAGTTAATTGAGAAGGTTTTCGGTCATTACTGTATTCCGTCTCTAACATTTGAGAGTTAATTGAGAAGGTTTTCGGTCATTACTGTATTCCGACTCTAACATTTGGGAGTTAATTGAGAAGGTATAAGATCATTACTTTATTCCGTCTCTAACATTTGAGAGTTAATTGAGAAGGTTTTCGGTCATTACTGTATTCCGACTCTAACATTTGGGAGTTAATTGAGAAGGTATAAGATCATTACTGTATTCCGTCTCTAACATTTGAGAGTTAATTGAGAAGGTTTTCGGTCATTACTGTATTCCGTCTCTAACATTTGAGAGTTAATTGAGAAGGTTTTCGGTCATTACTGTATTCCGTCTCTAACATTTGGGAGTTAATTAAGAAGGTATAAGATCATTACTGTATTCCGTCTCTAACATTTGAGAGTTAATTGAGAAGGTTTTCGGTCATTACTGTATTCCGTCTCTAACATTTGAGAGTTAATTGAGAAGGTTTTCGGTGATTACTGTATTCCGTCTCTAACATTTGAGAGTTAATTGAGAAGGTTTTCGGTCATTACTGTATTCCGTCTCTAACATTTGAGAGTTAATTGAGAAGGTATAAGATCATTACTGTATTCCGTCTCTAACATTTGAGAGTTAATTGAGAAGGTTTAAGATCATTACTGTATTCCGTCTCTAACATTTGAGAGTTAATTGAGAAGGTTTTCGGTCATTACTGTATTCCGTCTCTAACATTTGAGAGTTAATTGAGAAGGTTTAAGATCATTACTGTATTCCGTCTCAACATTTGAGAGTTAATTGAGAAGGTTTTCGGTCATTACTGTATTCCGTCTCTAACATTTGAGAGTTAATTGAGAAGGTATAAGATCATTACTGTATTCCGTCTCTAACATTTGAGAGTTAATTGAGAAGGTTTAAGATCATTACTGTATTCCGTCTCTAACATTTGAGAGTTAATTGAGAAGGTTTTCGGTCATTACTGTATTCCGTCTCTAACATTTGAGAGTTAATTGAGAAGGTATAAGATCATTACTGTATTCCGTCTCTAACATTTGAGAGTTAATTGAGAAGGTTTAAGATCATTACTGTATTCCGTCTCTAACATTTGAGAGTTAATTGAGAAGGTTTTCGGTCATTACTGTATTCCGTCTCTAACATTTGAGAGTTAATTGAGAAGGTTTAAGATCATTACTGTATTCCGTCTCAACATTTGAGAGTTAATTGAGAAGGTTTTCGGTCATTACTGTATTCCGTCTCTAACATTTGAGAGTTAATTGAGGAGGTTTTCGGTCATTACTGTATTCCGACTCTAACATTTGGGAGTTAATTGAGAAGGTATAAGATCATTACTGTATTCCGTTTCTAACATTTGAGAGTTAATTGAGAAGGTTTTCGGTCATTACTGTATTCCGTCTCTAACATTTGAGAGTTAATTGAGAAGGTTTTCGGTCATTACTGTATTCCGACTCTAACATTTGGGAGTTAATTGAGAAGGTATAAGATCATTACTGTATTCCGTCTCTAACATTTGAGAGTTAATTGAGAAGGTTTTCGGTCATTACTGTATTCCGACTCTAACATTTGGGAGTTAATTGAGAAGGTATAAGATCATTACTGTATTCCGTCTCTAACATTTGAGAGTTAATTGAGAAGGTTTTCGGTCATTACTGTATTCCGTCTCTAACATTTGAGAGTTAATTGAGAAGGTTTAAGATCATTACTGTATTCCGTCTCTAACATTTGAGAGTTAATTGAGAAGGTTTAAGATCATAACTGTATTCCGTCTCAACATTTGAGAGTTAATTGAGAAGGTTTTCGGTCATTACTGTATTCCGTCTCTAACATTTGAGAGTTAATTGAGGAGGTTTTCGGTCATTACTGTATTCCGACTCTAACATTTGGGAGTTAATTGAGAAGGTATAAGATCATTACTGTATTCCGTCTCTAACATTTGAGAGTTAATTGAGAAGGTTTTCGGTCATTACTGTATTCCGTCTCTAACATTTGAGAGTTAATTGAGAAGGTTTTCGGTCATTACTGTATTCCGTCTCTAACATTTGAGAGTTAATTGAGAAGGTTTTCGGTCATTACTGTATTCCGACTCTAACATTTGGGAGTTAATTGAGAAGGTATAAGATCATTACTTTATTCCGTCTCTAACATTTGAGAGTTAATTGAGAAGGTTTTCGGTCATTACTGTATTCCGACTCTAACATTTGGGAGTTAATTGAGAAGGTATAAGATCATTACTGTATTCCGTCTCTAACATTTGAGAGTTAATTGAGAAGGTTTTCGGTCATTACTGTATTCCGTCTCTAACATTTGAGAGTTAATTGAGAAGGTTTTCGGTCATTACTGTATTCCGTCTCTAACATTTGGGAGTTAATTGAGAAGGTATAAGATTATTACTGTATTCCGTCTCTAACATTTGAGAGTTAATTGAGAAGGTTTTCGGTCATTACTGTATTCCGTCTCTAACATTTGAGAGTTAATTGAGAAGGTTTTCGGTCATTACTGTATTCCGACTCTGACATTTGGGAGTTAATTGAGAAGGTATAAGATCATTACTTTATTCCGTCTCTAACATTTGAGAGTTAATTGAGAAGGTTTTCGGTCATTACTGTATTCCGACTCTAACATTTGGGAGTTAATTGAGAAGGTATAAGATCATTACTGTATTCCGTCTCTAACATTTGAGAGTTAATTGAGAAGGTATAAGATCATTACTGTATTCCGTCTCTAACATTTGAGAGTTAATTGAGAAGGTTTAAGATCATTACTGTATTCCGTCTCTAACATTTGAGAGTTAATTGAGAAGGTTTTCGGTCATTACTGTATTCCGTCTCTAACATTTGAGAGTTAATTGAGAAGGTTTAAGATCATTACTGTATTCCGTCTCTAACATTTGAGAGTTAATTGAGAAGGTTTTCGGTCATTACTGTATTCCGTCTCTAACATTTGGGAGTTAATTGAGAAGGTATAAGATCATTACTGTATTCCGTCTCTAACATTTGAGAGTTAATTGAGAAGGTTTTCGGTCATTACTGTATTCCGTCTCTAACATTTGAGAGTTAATTGAGAAGGTTTTCGGTCATTACTGTATTCCGTCTCTAACATTTGAGAGTTAATTGAGAAGGTTTTCGGTCATTACTGTATTCCGTCTCTAACATTTGAGAGTTAATTGAGAAGGTTTTCGGTCATTACTGTATTCCGACTCTAACATTTGGGAGTTAATTGAGAAGGTATAAGATCATTACTTTATTCCGTCTCTAACATTTGAGAGTTAATTGAGAAGGTTTTCGGTCATTACTGTATTCCGACTCTAACATTTGGGAGTTAATTGAGAAGGTATAAGATCATTACTGTATTCCGTCTCTAACATTTGAGAGTTAATTGAGAAGGTTTTCGGTCATTACTGTATTCCGTCTCTAACATTTGAGAGTTAATTGAGAAGGTTTAAGATCATTACTGTATTCCGTCTCTAACATTTGAGAGTTAATTGGGAAGGTTTTCGGTAATTACTGTATTCCGTCTCTAACATTTGAGAGTTAATTGAGAAGGTTTAAGATCATTACTGTATTCCGTCTCTAACATTTGAGAGTTAATTGAGAAGGTTTTCGGTCATTACTGTATTCCGTCTCTAACATTTGGGAGTTAATTGAGAAGGTATAAGATCATTACTGTATTCCGTCCCTAACATTTGAGAGTTAATTGAGAAGGTTTTCGGTCATTACTGTATTCCGTCTCTAACATTTGAGAGTTAATTGAGAAGGTTTTCGGTCATTACTGTATTCCGTCTCTAACATTTGAGAGTTAATTGAGAAGGTTTTCGGTCATTACTGTATTCCGACTCTAACATTTGGGAGTTAATTGAGAAGGTATAAGATCATTACTGTATTCCGTCTCTAACATTTGAGAGTTAATTGAGAAGGTTTTCGGTCATTACTGTATTCCGTCTCTAACATTTGAGAGTTAATTGAGAAGGTTTTCGGTCATTACTGTATTCCGTCTCTAACATTTGAGAGTTAATTGAGAAGGTTTTCGGTCATTACTGTATTCCGACTCTAACATTTGGGAGTTAATTGAGAAGGTATAAGATCATTACTGTATTCCGTCTCTAACATTTGAGAGTTAATTGAGAAGGTTTTCGATCATTACTGTATTCCGACTCTAACATTTGGGAGTTAATTGAGAAGGTATAAGATCATTACTGTATTCCGTCTCTAACATTTGAGAGTTAATTGAGAAGGTTTTCGGTCATTACTGTATTCCGACTCTAACATTTGGGAGTTAATTGAGAAGGTATAAGATCATTACTTTATTCCGTCTCTAACATTTGAGAGTTAATTGAGAAGGTTTAAGATCATTACTGTATTCCGTCTCTAACATTTGAGAGTTAATTGAGAAGGTTTTCGGTCATTACTGTATTCCGTCTCTAACATTTGAGAGTTAATTGAGAAGGTTTAAGATCATTACTGTATTCCGTCTCTAACATTTGAGAGTTAATTGAGAAGGTTTTCGGTCATTACTGTATTCCGTCTCTAACATTTGAGAGTTAATTGAGAAGGTTTTCGGTCATTACTGTATTCCGTCTCTAACATTTGAGAGTTAATTGAGAAGGTTTTCGGTCATTACTGTATTCCGTCTCTAACATTTGAGAGTTAATTGAGAAGGTTTTCGGTCATTACTGTATTCCGTCTCTAACATTTGAGAGTTAATTGAGAAGGTTTTCGGTCATTACTGTATTCCGACTCTAACATTTGGGAGTTAATTGAGAAGGTATAAGATCATTACTGTATTCCGTCTCTAACATTTGAGAGTTAATTGAAAAGGTTTTCGGTCATTACTGTATTCCGTCTCTAACATTTGAGAGTTAATTGAGAAGGTTTTCGGTCATTACTGTATTCCGTCTCTAACATTTGAGAGTTAATTGAGAAGGTTTTCGGTCATTACTGTATTCCGTCTCTAACATTTGAGAGTTAATTGAGAAGGTTTTCGGTCATTACTGTATTCCGACTCTAACATTTGGGAGTTAATTGAGAAGGTATAAGATCATTACTTTATTCCGTCTCTAACATTTGAGAGTTAATTGAGAAGGTTTTCGGTCATTACTGTATTCCGACTCTAACATTTGGGAGTTAATTGAGAAGGTATAAGATCATTACTGTATTCCGTCTCTAACATTTGAGAGTTAATTGAGAAGGTTTTCGGTCATTACTGTATTCCGTCTCTAACATTTGAGAGTTAATTGAGAAGGTTTTCGGTCATTACTGTATTCCGTCTCTAACATTTGGGAGTTAATTGAGAAGGTATAAGATTATTACTGTATTCCGTCTCTAACATTTGAGAGTTAATTGAGAAGGTTTTCGGTCATTACTGTATTCCGTCTCTAACATTTGAGAGTTAATTGAGAAGGTTTTCGGTCATTACTGTATTCCGACTCTGACATTTGGGAGTTAATTGAGAAGGTATAAGATCATTACTTTATTCCGTCTCTAACATTTGAGAGTTAATTGAGAAGGTTTTCGGTCATTACTGTATTCCGACTCTAACATTTGGGAGTTAATTGAGAAGGTATAAGATCATTACTGTATTCCGTCTCTAACATTTGAGAGTTAATTGAGAAGGTATAAGATCATTACTGTATTCCGTCTCTAACATTTGAGAGTTAATTGAGAAGGTTTAAGATCATTACTGTATTCCGTCTCTAACATTTGAGAGTTAATTGAGAAGGTTTTCGGTCATTACTGTATTCCGTCTCTAACATTTGAGAGTTAATTGAGAAGGTTTAAGATCATTACTGTATTCCGTCTCTAACATTTGAGAGTTAATTGAGAAGGTTTTCGGTCATTACTGTATTCCGTCTCTAACATTTGGGAGTTAATTGAGAAGGTATAAGATCATTACTGTATTCCGTCTCTAACATTTGAGAGTTAATTGAGAAGGTTTTCGGTCATTACTGTATTCCGTCTCTAACATTTGAGAGTTAATTGAGAAGGTTTTCGGTCATTACTGTATTCCGTCTCTAACATTTGAGAGTTAATTGAGAAGGTTTTCGGTCATTGCTGTATTCCGTCTCTAACATTTGGGAGTTAATTAAGAAGGTATAAGATCATTACTGTATTCCGTCTCTAACATTTGAGAGTTAATTGAGAAGGTTTTCGGTCATTACTGTATTCCGTCTCTAACATTTGAGAGTTAATTGAGAAGGTTTTCGGTGATTACTGTATTCCGTCTCTAACATTTGGGAGTTAATTGAGAAGGTATAAGATCATTACTGTATTCCGTCTCTAACATTTGAGAGTTAATTGAGAAGGTATAAGATCATTACTGTATTCCGTCTCTAACATTTGAGAGTTAATTGAGAAGGTTTTCGGTCATTACTGTATTCCGTCTCTAACATTTGAGAGTTAATTGAGAAGGTTTTCGGTCATTACTGTATTCCGTCTCTAACATTTGAGAGTTAATTGAGAAGGTTTTCGGTCATTACTGTATTCCGACTCTAACATTTGGGAGTTAATTGAGAAGGTATAAGATCATTACTTTATTCCGTCTCTAACATTTGAGAGTTAATTGAGAAGGTTTTCGGTCATTACTGTATTCCGACTCTAACATTTGGGAGTTAATTGAGAAGGTATAAGATCATTACTGTATTCCGTCTCTAACATTTGAGAGTTAATTGAGAAGGTTTTCGGTCATTACTGTATTCCGTCTCTAACATTTGAGAGTTAATTGAGAAGGTTTTCGGTCATTGCTGTATTCCGTCTCTAACATTTGGGAGTTAATTAAGAAGGTATAAGATCATTACTGTATTCCGTCTCTAACATTTGAGAGTTAATTGAGAAGGTTTTCGGTCATTACTGTATTCCGTCTCTAACATTTGAGAGTTAATTGAGAAGGTTTTCGGTGATTACTGTATTCCGTCTCTAACATTTGAGAGTTAATTGAGAAGGTTTTCGGTCATTACTGTATTCCGACTCTAACATTTGGGAGTTAATTGAGAAGGTATAAGATCATTACTTTATTCCGTCTCTAACATTTGAGAGTTAATTGAGAAGGTTTTCGGTCATTACTGTATTCCGACTCTAACATTTGGGAGTTAATTGAGAAGGTATAAGATCATTACTGTATTCCGTCTCTAACATTTGAGAGTTAATTGAGAAGGTTTTCGGTCATTACTGTATTCCGTCTCTAACATTTGAGAGTTAATTGAGAAGGTTTTCGGTGATTACTGTATTCCGTCTCTAACATTTGAGAGTTAATTGAGAAGGTTTTCGATCATTACTGTATTCCGTCTCTAACATTTGAGAGTTAATTGAGAAGGTTTTCGGTCATTACTGTATTCCGACTCTAACATTTGGGAGTTAATTGAGAAGGTATAAGATCATTACTGTATTCCGTCTCTAACATTTGAGAGTTAATTGAGAAGGTTTTCGGTCATTACTGTATTCCGTCTCTAACATTTGAGAGTTAATTGAGAATGTTTAAGATCATTACTGTATTCCGTCTCTAACATTTGAGAGTTAATTGAGAAGGTTTTCGGTCATTACTGTATTCCGTCTCTAACATTTGAGAGTTAATTGAGAAGGTTTAAGATCATTACTGTATTCCGTCTCTAACATTTGAGAGTTAATTGAGAAGGTTTTCGATCATTACTGTATTCCGTCTCTAACATTTGGGAGTTAATTGAGAAGGTATAAGATCATTACTGTATTCCGTCTCTAACATTTGAGAGTTAATTGAGAAGGTTTTCGGTCATTACTGTATTCCGTCTCTAACATTTGAGAGTTAATTGAGAAGGTTTTCGGTCATTACTGTATTCCGTCTCTAACATTTGAGAGTTAATTGAGAAGGTTTAAGATCATTACTGTATTCCGTCTCTAACATTTGAGAGTTAATTGAGAAGGTTTTCGGTCATTACTGTATTCCGACTCTAACATTTGGGAGTTAATTGAGAAGGTATAAGATCATTACTGTATTCCGTCTCTAACATTTGAGAGTTAATTGAGAAGGTTTTCGGTCATTACTGTATTCCGTCTCTAACATTTGAGAGTTAATTGAGAAGGTTTAAGATCATTACTGTATTCCGTCTCTAACATTTGAGAGTTAATTGAGAAGGTTTTCGGTCATTACTGTATTCCGTCTCTAACATTTGAGAGTTAATTGAGAAGGTTTAAGATCATTACTGTATTCCGTCTCTAACATTTGAGAGTTAATTGAGAAGGTTTTCGGTCATTACTGTATTCCGTCTCTAACATTTGAGAGTTAATTGAGAAGGTTTTCGGTCATTACTGTATTCTGTCTCTAACATTTGAGAGTTAATTGAGAAGGTTTAAGATCATTACTGTATTCCGTCTCTAACATTTGAGAGTTAATTGAGAAGGTTTAAGATCATTACTGTATTCCGTCTCTAACATTTGGGAGTTAATTGAGAAGCTATAAGATCATTACTGTATTCCGTCTCTAACATTTGAGAGTTAATTGAGAAGGTTTTCGGTCATTACTGTATTCCGTCTCTAACATTTGAGAGTTAATTGAGAAGGTTTTCGGTCATTACTGTATTCCGTCTCTAACATTTGAGAGTTAATTGAGAAGGTTTAAGATCATTACTGTATTCCGTCTCTAACATTTGAGAGTTAATTGAGAAGGTTTTCGGTCATTACTGTATTCCGACTCTAACATTTGGGAGTTAATTGAGAAGGTATAACATCATTACTGTATTCCGTCTCTAACATTTGAGAGTTAATTGAGAAGGTTTTCGGTCATTACTGTATTCCGTCTCTAACATTTGAGAGTTAATTGAGAAGGTATAAGATCATTACTGTATTCCGTCTCTAACATTTGAGAGTTAATTGAGAAGGTTTTCGGTCATTACTGTATTCCGTCTCTAACATTTGAGAGTTAATTGAGAAGGTTTTCGGTGATTACTGTATTCCGTCTCTAACATTTGAGAGTTAATTGAGAAGGTTTTCGATCATTACTGTATTCCGTCTCTAACATTTGAGAGTTAATTGAGAAGGTTTTCGGTCATTACTGTATTCCGACTCTAACATTTGGGAGTTAATTGAGAAGGTATAAGATCATTACTGTATTCCGTCTCTAACATTTGAGAGTTAATTGAGAAGGTTTTCGGTCATTACTGTATTCCGTCTCTAACATTTGAGAGTTAATTGAGAATGTTTAAGATCATTACTGTATTCCGTCTCTAACATTTGAGAGTTAATTGAGAAGGTTTTCGGTCATTACTGTATTCCGTCTCTAACATTTGAGAGTTAATTGAGAAGGTTTTCGGTCATTACTGTATTCCGACTCTAACATTTGGGAGTTAATTGAGAAGGTATAAGATCATTACTGTATTCCGTCTCTAACATTTGAGAGTTAATTGAGAAGGTTTTCGGTCATTACTGTATTCCGTCTCTAACATTTGAGAGTTAATTGAGAAGGTTTTCGGTCATTACTGTATTCCGTCTCTAACATTTGAGAGTTAATTGAGAAGGTTTTCGGTCATTACTGTATTCCGACTCTAACATTTGGGAGTTAATTGAGAAGGTATAAGATCATTACTGTATTCCGTCTCTAACATTTGAGAGTTAATTGAGAAGGTTTTCGATCATTACTGTATTCCGACTCTAACATTTGGGAGTTAATTGAGAAGGTATAAGATCATTACTGTATTCCATCTCTAACATTTGAGAGTTAATTGAGAAGGTTTTATTTTACCTAACCTAACTTAACTTTAGTTAACCGGTATAGATATACCGGTTAGTTTCATTTATTCTATTGCATCACTACTGCACGTGACGTTGATAAGAACTTAAAGCTCTTATATTAATTAGCAATGAACTCTCTAATGTTAGAGTCGGAATACAGTAATGACCGTAAACCTTTTCAATTAACTCTCAAATGTTAGAGTCGGAATACAGTAATGATTTTAAACCTTCTCAATTAACTCTCATCAGTCAGTGTAGTGATTTTTATTATTTAACATAGATAAAGAAAAAGAATGAATGTTACTTCTGCTACAGTAAAAATAACTACGTATGTGTAAACGTAACTTTGAGATAATTTATATTTTAAATATTCTGAACAGCGTGTGCCGTTATTAAATATCAAAAAATCAAACCGCAGTGACCTCATACATTTGTTGAATAAGCTTGCTGATGTTTCATTAGCAGCTTCAAAAAGACAAGACAAGACAAGGTCTTCAATAAGAACATTAAAAGGACTCTTCAGTGCTGATGCGTTAACGATAGCTCTAATATCGCACATTTCGATCCCCCGTTCCTCACGACCTTCGGATGTTTGCACACGAGATACAGCATCCCTTCTATTGTTGTAGATATTTCACACATCCTTAGAAAGCCCTCGCTTTGTCTCTCAATAACACACCGAGCAGATAAATGAAATAGCTTATTGCAAACATTCCTCTAGAACAAGTACTCACATAGAACAGAATTGTGTAGTATTTATTTTAATAAACAAAGCTCTAAAATAAACGGGAAGTTCATCTGGTAGTAAGCTAATTATACGCACTGAGAAATGAAATACTAATTAAAATGTTTACACAACACTGCATAATAATAAAAGCATTGATTTGTTATGTTATACTATGTTAATAAGCTCCAGCGCTGTTAAAGCCTGGAGCACAGAAATGTTTATATACACAAGAATAGTTACACAAATAAACAAGAATATAGTGAAAATATTATACTTTAATGTTAAATATTTTCACACCTACTTAAAGTATAATAAAAGCTCGACTTATATACAGAAAACTTCTCCAAAACAAGCACAAGTAAAGCAACGTAAGGGAACGTTTCCAAACGTCACACATTACCGACGGTGTAATGTTATCAGCTGGGAGCGTTTATTTCCGTTTCCACCGGATGTTCGAGAACAAATTTATTGCAGTGCGATTATTTCAACGTACACGGCGTCTGATTTAGATGTAATGTAAGAATTCGAAGCAAAAGAAACACTGAAACAAAGGTCGTATCTAGGATATGTCATTACATCTGCCGTGTAACTTGTTAAGAATTATTTATGATAACTTTGCAGTTACAATTTTACTTTAAAGGATATAAACTCGAACTGGAAGTAAAGAAAATCTGAAAAAATAAAATCGTAACTAACAGCACTAAGTCTTAACAAGAGTGGGATTTATATAAGTTATGGGCGTGCTTACTTAAGTTGATAGTTCTGCTCGTCTCGCTGACACATCACATAGTAAGAGTTATTGTTTATCAGCTCGAGCGGCGCTGAAACAAGTGAAATTATTTCATAAATTATTAGAAAGCAGTGATTCGTAAATAAATCGTGTATTGGATTGTTTAATTGAAATATTCGGTGATTTGTGAACGCGAAACTAAATCATTCAGGTTTTGACGTATTTATTGTATCGGGCGGGCGCTGGAAGATTAATTGTTACAGTTAAAAAAGTTTTTTTTTTAATTCAACTTAACGACGACACGAACCGTTCACTTGTTGGAAGACACGACCGCTCATAACAACCCTCCGCTAGTTAATATGGTATTCGTAGCACCACGTCGCCTTGAGACGAAATATGTTAAGTTACATTACCCCAGTAATTACATTAGCTACAGCACTCTTCAAACCAGAATACAGTAATGTTTATACAGTACAGCGTATTAGCTGCAATAGGCACTGCGGTGGTACCTAGATAGTTTCCGGTAACAGGAACCTACCACCAGTATACTTACTATGTAATGTTAAAAGAATGATTTTCGGACCAGTTATTAGACTTACTTATAGATTTCTAATTTGAAGGTATCTTTCATATATTTATTAATTTGTAGACGAGAGAAAATTGATAGATCTATGCCCGAGGCTACAAGTATTATTATACATATCATACATAACATATATCAAATCGTTTAATAGCTTACAGTTCTACAGAGAGCTGAGACACCTCTATTTTAGCGTGGTAAAAAAATGTAGACGGCAACGTTATAAAATCATTCCCTTTCGAATAACTTACCTCATATAGCGCTGTATTATCATTCACTTCCGGTCCATTACAGCGTTTGCCGTTTGAACAGTCATCCCACTCCCTCCCTCCACCACCATCACATACGTACGCTTCCGTTAAGAGGACGATATGATCCAACTCGCTTTGTTTGAGTTATATCTCCCCTTTAATGGTTTCACATAAAATATTTATGCCTTTCATTGACATTCTATCAGTAAATTTGTTCAAAGAAAATTCCTTGAAAACCTGAACAAGTGAATCATTTTCACATGAAAGCTTCCAGTATATACTGTACTTAACTAACTATATTACTTATTGTATAACTAAGTTGTAAAAGGGAACTAGGGTTTGATCGCTGTAGATATTTTTTCCAGTTAAACTAAGTTCGGGCGGAGTCCTGCCGCAGATAGTTTCTTCAGATTAAAAGCTTCTGAATTTTCAACATTGATACTTTCCCCCCTGAACTTTTTTTGGATTAGTTACATTCTCTACTTGCCTCGACTTTACTCTCTTCTTTCATAGATACTTTAATTAGGTTGGTAATGGAGTAAGTCATATATAATTTATAACACAGTACAACAGAGTGTCTCGGCACCCCCACGGCGGGTTGTACACGACCTCTCCTGACAACTCAAAGCCTTTTTGTTCTCACGCAGCCAGCTGTAAACTTCAGTTCGCCGTGTAAACAAACACACGGCACCACACGTATTGCCATTCACTAACTAATCTCCAGTAATAAATAAGGGTACGCATAGAAAATTAACCGTTACAATGGCACCCGGTAAACAAACTACGGGCCCTTCCAATTAAACTCGGTAGAGGAATAACATTTAACTACTCGGAAATGACAGTAATTTGTATACTGTATTATCAACGCGATTCCCGTTTGATAATATATTACTAGTAAAAGCCTGGAAGTCAAAATAATTGACTGCTGTTCTAGTTACATTAAAATACAATAAAATCTTTTGATTATTATCCATGTTTAATTGTTATGGGTGAGTTGCTGTGCGAGGTGCAAGTAACAACTCACGGGACCTAAGCCAACCTCACCTGCTCGTGCTGCACCCTGCTAATCAACAAACGAGGCTCTGGCTACCACTAACACGCATTGGCCTAGCGTAGCGGGAAATAGCCTAAGTCCCACCACATGAACATCTCCAAACGACTGAAGGACGCGAGAATCTGCCGGATGCGGGCGGCGCTGGACCGATCGATGTGTAGATCTTTGGGGTAGGCCTATGTCCAGCAATGGACGTCTATCGGCTGATAATGATGATGATTAATTGTTACGGAAATTGAATTTAACCATGATAATTGTTTGCACGGTATTAGTGCATATGGACTGTTTGAATTCTGTGCGAACCTCACTCCATTGGCTGGCACTGGTATGCAACAAACCAATGAGCTGTCGGCGACAAACTGACGCACACTTAAGCTGCGTATGAATAAACAAGTGTTTAATGTTGAAAATTATGTGAGTTTGAATTTTGGAAGATTTCAAAGTATATAGATATTAAAGAAGCTATCAGTCTAGCGGAATTTGTCTTTGTAATGTGACTCATTGTCTCCCGGCATGTAGTTGATGCTGTGAACGTGGAATCAAACGTTGTACCTTTTGACTATATAATTAATTTGAACAGACACTCAAACACTAAGTAATCATGGAGATACATAAACAGCGCATTAGATACGCGCGTGAACAGCGCCGAAACTTCAGTCGGACTGAAATGAATGGAGAGCTTCTTAAATACTAGCCTCCTTTATTAATAAAAGTAAATCTTTAATAAATAATACATACAATAGAAATACGCAAAGAGCTACAAGATATATACATAGTATATATTTAGAGTAATGTCCGCTAATCCAATGTTGATCTCAATGATAATGTCCAACGTATTATTGCTGGTAGAGTTCCGTCAGTAGCTCGCTGGCCTAATGGTTAGAGCGTGCGGCTTTCATTCTGAAGGTCGCGGGTTCAAACCTCGGCATGTACCAATGACTTAATATTTAAGTTATGTACATTTGTGAACTTTAGTTACAACAGCGAAATACAAAACGGTGAAGGAAAACATCGTGAGGAAACCCGCACACTGATATCATCTTTGTGTGCGTGTGTGTGGTGGTCCCAATAAAGTGGCAACAGGCTCGCCCCCTGTTACACTGGACCTAATCTGACCACATCTGGCGAAATGTGGGTGTTTATTCACCTCTGCCTACCCCTACTGGGAAAAAGGCGTGACTATATAAAAAAAAAAAAAAAAGATTTCCGTCAACAGACGCTGTCTAGGTACCATCGCAGCTGCTATTGCAGTCGATAAACAGTACTCTGCAAGCATTACTGTGTTCAGATTTGAAAGGTGGGATAGCTGGTGAAATTACTGCGGTAACGAGATTTCAAACCACATGTCTAAAAATGAGCAAAATTGAGTGGTTTTATCATAGTGACTAACGTCACAGTGAAATGGCGTCATTAATTTTATTTTGTATTCTACGAAGTGACGAGACGAGCGAGACGTTCACCTGATAGTAAGTGATATGTCTACATATAATGTGCTCATCGCCTTGAGACAGAACATGTTACTGGTAAGTCTCATTATACCGGTAATTTCAGTCACTACTTACAATGCCCTTTAAACCGGAACACAGTTATGTTTGATCATTTTGTCGCCTGCAATAGGCTCTGCGGCGGTACAGATACCTACCCAACAGTATTATTTACAGGTGAGCGGTTCTGATACAAAAACTCATCTATTGGTAGATCGGGGAAAAGTATTTTAATTTATTTTGACTGAAAGTCCTTTATATCGAATTTTATTCAAAAGTTTAAGACTATTAGCATTTTTCGTAGAAACCCAATTTATACACAAACAGCTTATGTAACGACTATTGCCTTTAAGCTGTCTGGTTATGAAAGTCCAGCCAAAATCACTTATTCCGATGAATACAGTTAAGAAATAGACAGTATATATTTAAAAATAGTTTTTTTTTTTTGTATTCTTCTTAAAGTACCTCTCCAACTAGTGAAGGTTGGAGATCAGAGTGGGACAGTCCGTTCTGTCTTTGGTTAGGCGGAACGATTCAGACCAGATATGCCAGCCGTTCCGATATTCCTCAACCACGATTTTTCGGTATTGCTATACCGTATAGGTTTATCCAGTTTAATTTATCGAAGTATAGAGTTATTTATCCAGTTTGCGGTTATATTGGATGCGGATTCCGGTGCGCGGGGAGACGGGCCCGACCGCAGAGCTAATATCGACGCCCTGACACAAATATTTCGGTGAAGCTATCGCGCGCTGTGTTTATGTCGAATGATCTTCGATTGCCTGAGCGGGTATTACGTCAATCCAGTTACATGCATGTTTAATATGTCTTAAAAATTTAAATATCGATATAGATACGATCGTAAGTATGTACAGATAGCTCGTAACAAGTTTAACTGGTAGTAAACACTGTGGTTTGAGTATATCATATCCGGATTATGATCTCGCGCGGTTATTTATTCCAGATTGATGATAAAAATTTAGCATTAATTAGAACAATATATATTTCATCATTTTAGAAGATTTCATCTTGTTTTATTACCTCAGTAATTACAGATACAGCGCCCTCACACAGGCACAAGGTAATATACATGCATTACTGTTTGGCGGCAGACAGGAGCTGCGGTAGTACTTAAACGGTATCCGCTAATAAGACCTAACTCCATTAAACTTTTCTTTACTTATCACGGTTATGAAAGTTTAAGTTACAAATATTATTCTACACATCCCCTACGTTATCTCAACTTTCGTACGTAGGTGTTAAGCATATTACGTATAATCATAGTTACTCGAATGAGAGCTGTCGGAGGGAGCGCCCACCCGAACTACTTTTGGGACTGATTCATTTATTAATTTATTTACTGCCCACCTTTTGTTATGAAAGAACAAAGATGGATCTAATCTAAAACTAGTTTTTGTTCCTCTGTGTTCATTAAGTAATTTAATTTGGCATCCACTGCGGAACAATGGAGACGGACTTATAAGGAGTGAAAATAAAGGAGGTTTTACTCTGTTGACTATTACAAAATAGTTTTCTCTTGCCACAGTATATCTAAAATGAGTAAATGCATGAGATATTTTCTTTCAGTCTTAAAAATAATTATTTAGGCTTTCAATGATCATTGCTAGAGTAAGTATACGCATCCATGCATCAATGCAATGATTGCAATATAGTGCAATCAATGCCACAATCAGAGCGTCAATATTCCGGACAGATGTACCACGGGCGGGACGTTGCCGTGATGGAAGAAAATCTTGATTATTACATATATTTTTTCAGTTAAAATATCGTTGAAAACACTTCATCAAAATAAAGTCATTAAGTGCGAAGTGCAAACGCTTCCGCTGACGTCTCTCTGTGACTGAAGCCACTTCCTCTGTGACTGAAGCGCCGCAATATTTTTGTCGCCGCTCCGTCAGAATGGACTGTCTGTACGTTAAATATGAGATCCAATTTATTTCATACTCTGAATAATATCCCTTTGTCCGCTTTCTTATTGTTTCTGTTTGTAAGCAACAATCACAGAGGAACTTAGATGAGACGGAATGAGGGATTTCCATTTACCGAACTGCGACTCATCTATCCATTTAGAGTTACTCGATAGATTTACTTATTACTATACTTAGGATGTTATAATATTAAACTGTTATGTTTTTAGTTAAACTAAAAAGTTAATTTTAATAGAAATATACTTATTAAAACTGTGGAGTGGCTGAATTAAGTTGACACACGTTGGCCTTACTCCGTTTGAAACAGGTAGGTTTGCGGAGCCGCTCGCTTTGTTTATATAATGGAATTGGTTTAATAACCGACTGCCAAATGGGAAAATGAAAAATTTGCTCCCTATTGAAAAATCACTGATGACTGCTAATGAAATTTACATTCCCGATTGAAAATGAAAAACCGTCGCACAGCTAGTCCAAGTTAAAAGTAATTACAAAAGGTGTTAAAGTAGTCTGCGTGGGAGCAATTTTATTCATGAAGCAAAGATGCGTTTTGTGTAAACGTTTCTAAGTTTTTGATTATGTCTCTTAGTCTCTGATAACTAATCGTTTTCTGGCCTTCAGTAATTTCCGGAACTTGTATGGCATTGTATAATAATATAATTACCTTATAGAAAGAAACGCACTTCAGTTTAAAAAACAACGTCTCGTGCGTGATAACGCGCCTGACTTGAAACTCGAAAGATAAATTCTCAAGTCACATCCTTAGTGATTTACTACTCAACTTGCCAGGTAAATTACTGGAAGAAGATCGCACGAAGTGGGAAAGTAACTTTGGAGGGCCTGAAAAGTATTTTCACTGATAAATCACTTGTTGCGAAAGATTTTCAAGTGTTGTTCATCTTAAATAAACGTTAACGTGTACATCAGCTATTTTTATTGAACTCTCTGTAAGGCAGGAAGTAGAGGAATACTGAAGAGAGTTTTTCCGATCAAATGAATTTATTATTATATTCAATAGATTCTATACTGAATGAGTAAATTAATATACGCGGTATTTATCCGTAACTCGTGAAATCAAGTGAACTCGTTCCAAAACACACTCGAGAATAATCGTTCTCGCAAACCTTATTTACAGAGTTCGTTACGCCGCTGAATAGGAAACCGATTTAGAGACGAATGTATAGTCGATCCAATTTGTTGTCAGTTATTTGCGCGGATACTACCCCGTTACTCACCCTCAATACACATACATGGTTTTTAATTTGATTAGAAAAACAGCATATGAGGCCAACGATGCCTTCGTGCAGCATTGGGTAACGTAAGTTTCCGTTATCCAAGCATTAAAGAAAAACGTCTAAAGTCATCTAAAAATAAATCCACTACTGAATCATAAAGTCACTCGTGATTCTTCTATTGATGTGGAGATCTTTGTGGGAAGGACATGCCCAGCAGTGAGCATCTGTCGACTGATATTGATACACTTGATCCAATTATATTCATTGACATGAAATTGTTTCAGAAGTTTAGGACCAAACGAATGTTCTAATAATACGCGTGATATACTTATAACATGATTCATATTAACTGGAGCTTTTTCTATTAATGCTACAGAACTTTTCATACTATAAGACATCTGATTGTACTTATGTAGTGCTTTTGTATACCAATACTAATGTGACAACTTAGTATCACTCTTCTCTACTTGATAATGCTAAATAAAATTCATCGAATGGGATCTAAAGCTCCTTTATCAATTAGGTTGCTATTCGGACGGAAAGTTCACATTTAAGTTTTTATTTTTAGACTAACATTCAACTAGTTCTAAGTAAAACGCCCCTTTTTAATTATCCTACGCTGCTACTTAGACGTTGTTTGTATTACATTACGTCGCACTAAGAAAGATATGACCCAGGATTGGTTGTGTGGTTATTTTTAAAAAAAACGAGGGTGAGTTTTTTCTTATTAAGCTTGTGTTGAACTGTCTCCATGAGGCAATGCTCGTTTCCACTGTAATATAGGGTGAGCTGTCACGTACGAATTCCAGGTTAATAAGTAAAATTTTAAGGTAGGGTTATGAGAGAAGGTATCTAATTAAAAATTAAATTAGTTTTCTGCTATCTCAAGTAGTTGTATTTATATATAACTAGGTTAAAACGACGTGTTCTCTGTCTATTTAGCTAGCGAGTATAGGACTCTAGTTTTCACATCAGGTTTTCTAGCTAACTAGCAAATAACTTATTTGCTATAACTGTTACAGTTATTTTGAACTAGCGAATTTCAATTTAAATTCCACTCGCGTGATGTATAGCAGTTTTATTGGATACCTTTATTGGCGGCGCCGGCTAAGCTCACGATAAATCTGTATTTACTAAGTCATATATTCACTTAAAGTGACGTTGAATGATAAATCGCTTAGTATCCTAGCTGGCTATTTTTACACGCGCCATTCTAAAGCCAATAGAGAGTTTAACCTTTTTCCTATCAAGTTTTCTACTTACTTACATACTAATAATTGTACATATACATAAATAATAAAGAGGTTCAAGTTAAGATTTTTTTACTTCAAAATGAGATATAACGCATACGATATTAAAGTTAGCTTGGTTGCATTTATAAATTTGTAAGAAACCAATGAAGAAATCAGATAACGATATTTTATTTGATAGTGATGAGGAGAACGAGATTTCACCTGATCGTTAGTGATACATCAACACCAATGTGACGCTAGTTATAATCATATACACTGAGCCCATCGCTTTGAGACATAAGATCTCTCTCCACCTCGATCGATCTCGTTGCCACAGTGATCTCGGTGAGTACAATGTCCTTCAAACCGGAAGATAGTAATGTCTGTTAACTACTGTTTCTTCTGTCTCTACTATTGCAGAAATAGGTGCAGTAGTACGTAGACTACATTTTAAATTATGTTGTAGAGAGGATACAGTTGTTCAATACAGACTGTAGAGTAGCTTCAGCAGCTCCTAAGCTTTATTAGTACTTTATAAAGTAAAAAGATCAGAGAAAAATTGTCGTAGTTCCTAAAGTCGACATTTGTTTCATTTAGTAGAGATTTTAAATTGTTTTAGAAAACAGGAACAGACTTTCTCATAGAATAACCACAGTAAAGTATATATATTTATATACATATATGTATATCTATATATCAATATCCCTTGAAATTCTTATTATTACACTTGATCTCCCGAGTGCAGGGAGCTCAGGACCAGAGTGGAGGTCTTTGGAAACCTTTGTCAACCTTTGGGAGTCCATGATGATGATGGCTATAATATACTCTTTGCTATCCCACACAAAACAAGCCTTTGCCTAAATTTAACTGCGTGTGGGTTAATCTGTACTTTTAACTTCTTTACAACGGAAGCTGATTCAATATAGAACTTATTGTTATATTCTTATTTTCCTGTCAAGTGAATTCAGATTTTTTTTATTAAATTATAGAACATATAAAGATTATTAGAATTTTTTTTTATGCCGTGATCTATAACAATTTCTGTTTCCAATGATATCTACAATTATACTTGCTACGGTGTTTAGCGCAAGTTACCGCTGCAATAAAATATATAGGAGTTAACTTCCTTATCTCAACCGCCGGAACTGGCACTCATTGGCAAAAACTTCTGCAGCCAATGGCATGTTTGACCCAGTTAACTTAATTTACCGTTTCAGCAAATAATAACTTGGATCTGTATCGGTATATGAGGTTGGATAAGTTTTTGACAATTTCGCTATATAATTTTCATTTAATGCCAATAGCTTTACAATTTATGATACGTCATGGGAGCTTAATGCAAGAGCTTCGCATCATCCGCTAATATTATATAAAAACAGCCCATTTACGTCCCCACTGCTGGGGCACAGGCCTACCCTCGATATGAGGGTGATTGGGCCATAGTCACCGCGTTGGCCTAATGCGGGTTGATGACTTTCACACATACCTTAGAATAAATTCTAAGTCATGTGCGGGTATCCTCACAATGTTTTCCTTCACCGTTTGTATCTCGCTGTTGTAACTAAAGTCCACAAATATACATAACTTAAATATTAAAGTCATTAGTACATGCCGAGATTCGAACCCGCGACCTTCGGAATGAAAGCCGCACGCTCTAAACATTAGGCCAGCGAGCTACGCTAATATTATATAACTGTTAAAAATTTTCTTACTAGTAATAAGTGTAATAAATATATATTATATCTTCAACAGAAATTACCAAAAACTGAAAACAATTAACCTGTTGTAAAAAAAATTAAACATCAATATGGATCTGTCTTTCAATAGTCAGATGCAGCAGACAGACATACATACATATGTGTTAAACTCATCAGCATAATCGTCAGCCGATGCATGTCTACTACTGAATATAGGCCTACCCCAAAGATCTCCACATTTGTAAGTGTTACATGAGGGGATTTGGGCTATTTCTCACCTCGCTGGCTCAATGCGGATCGGTGGGAGCCAGAGCCTTGTCTGTTTATCAGCAGGGTGCACCGCGTGCATCAGCAGGTGAGTTTGGCTTGGGTCCCGTCAGTTGTTGTGAGGGATCCATTACGCAACTAAACTCATAACACCCCAAATTTTTTCAACTCAATCCATATGCTAGTGATATGATAGATAAGTGATAATGAGGCGGACTGCGGTAAAGCATTTTGTATAGATCACGGAACACTTGTTGAGGTGCTGATAAGGGTCTTTGTTACTCGCTTGAGTTCTTGGTGTTCGGGTAGTATACATATGAGAGCTGGGGACATTCTGTGGACAGGAAGGCTGTTCCAGTTGCTTATAGTACATAGAAGAGTATAATTTACGAGAGATTATGGTATACAAACAGACTCATGGTTGATTTACAATTTGGGGCGCGATGTCGCCCGCAGACGGTTTAACCGCATTTTCATATTTAAAGCTCGCGATATTGTTTTTGTGTAAACTGATTTATATTAAAAGAATATCAGGAAACGCGTCACTCGCATCCGGCGACATGTTGCAGCCGGATATAATGTTATATAAACTCCATATATATTATTATGTACTTTATGCGAATACCATTTAAACAGTCACAGTAGATCGCTGGGCATTATGAGCCGTCATTTGTAAGGGTTTATATGGGAGGATTTGGGTCATTTCGCACCATGCTGACCCATGGCGGGTTGGTGAAAGCCAGAACCTCGTTCGTTGATTAGCAAAATGCACTATGAGCAAATGGGGTTGACTTGGATTGGACTTGGTTTTTGTGCGGGACCTCATACATCCCTTAGTTGATAAGCGAGTCACACGAAAATCGACGGTCGGAGTAGTCTGCGATGGTAGGACCGAGGAGACTATTCTATAAATCCACTTCTGGATACCCAAGTAATTATTGGATGCAGATAATAGCATACTGCCACCTAGTAAAATTATTAGTAATATATGTTTAACTTCCATGACGCGAAGAAACAAATAAGAAGTTCATTTGAAGTCATCATCTCTCTTCAAACCGGAACACAGTAATGTTTGCGTATAGCTGTTTGTCGGTTGCAATCAGTACCATCAGGATAATATTCTGCTTTTGTTGACGTTTTGTATCATATGAAGCTATGACCAGTCATATATGTTGTTAATATTTCGTAACTTAGAATTTTAGTTAACCTAAGGAGATTATTAAAAACACAAAATTAACGTTGAAGTTTAAGGGATGAAACGTTGTAACACTGTGTGCATAGTTACCCAGCGCCTGGCGCCCACTGCGAGGGTGTGATGGATGGTCGGCCCGACTGACATATTCCATCTAAGTAAATCTGGCAATATATCAGTGCCATAAGAATTGTCCGATTTATGTCGCTTCGGAGGGCCCCTTTTTTATTGCACACTTTTGTTATTATGAGAACTCCCTCCAAACAAATTTAAGCTCTACCCTTACGAAAACAAAATATATATTTGCTGATGGTATATTTAAAGATACATTTCTTAAGCGATATGTTTTACTAATATTTCCAATGTAAGTCAGAACTCACTGAAGGGGAAAGATACATGTTTACATAAAATCCTATAGATCCTATCTTTAGATAAATTTCGCAGAAAGGGTTCATTTTCCCGTGTTGTAATTAATGTACGTATTTGCCTGAAACATTAGTAAATCTAACACCTCTACAATCATCATCATCATCATCATTATCGGCCAACGGGAATCCTTTGCTGGACTAAAGCCTTACAACGGACCTCACTTAGTCTAACCACAAGACACACATAACTGTAGAGCCTCTACAGTTATGTGTGTATTTTCAATTTTGAAATTGAGATTATAATATAAGGTTGTCAAATATCTCCCTTCCGCTTTTTTGCTCTTTATTCAATGCTTTATAAAAAGTGTTACAGTGATCGGATTTAGTTCAAATATGCGCCGTTTTGTTCGATAATCTGTTTCCATCTAGACGGCAACTTCATAATACCTCCCTCGTAGAAGCCCCCCTCCTTATTTGCGAAGAACTCGGACAGCCACTTTACACAAGCCTCTTTTGAGTTCAACTTAACCATTTTTGGTCGCCAGTCACCATCCGCTTCAAGAATGGGTCGAGTTCGTTCCGTTTCAGCAGCATATCGCAGGCGTTGATTCGGTCCAGAAGGTTTTTTTGCGTCAAATCATGCGGCACCCAAACATCAAGCTTTTTTTTGTATCCAGCTTTCTGCAGATGGTTTAAAAAGGGTTTGGTGACTAACTCCCATCTCCTGGGCGATGTCACGAGATGCTACATGCCGGTCTAACTCGATGTAGTCCATGATTTGATCGGTATTTGTCGTCACAGGTCTTCCGCCGGCTGGCTTATCCATGGTGTCGTTTTCACCGGCTCTGAATCGTCGAAACCATTCCTCCGCGGTTCGAAGTGATAGAGTACCATCCCCCAAAACACCATTAATCTCACGGAACGTTTCTCTAGCGGATTTGCCTTTAACGAAGGAAAACTTTAAAATAGCGCGAATTTCGGCGTTAATGAACTCGCATGTTTACACGTCTATAACTGTTGAACGCAATATCCAAACTAATTATGCATAGCGTCGTTTTGTAGGTTATGTCAAGACCTTTCAAATTATGTATAGTATTGCTAGATACGAGCTCTGTAGCGCTTTGTACATAGCCGCGAAATTCAAAAGACAAAAAGGCGGAAGGGAGATATTTGACAACCAATTATTAAATTTTTCTTCCTTATCTAGTTTGTTGTATTAAGTATAAATTTTAAGTTAAATCTTGAGAATAAGAGCGGGTTAAGCATAGAAGATAAATCAAGGTAATGAATCCTGTCTTAACTAATTTTTAAAAATCATAAATGTACAAGAGGAAGCAACGCGATCACTTAACATTTTACTTATCAGCTTTTTGCTAAGACCAGTAGAAGATTAAAGATCTGGAAAGGACGATATCAAGAATTGCTAGATTTTTTTCTTAAGAAATACATAGAAAATACTACAACAATATATAATATTGTTGTAGTATGTTCTATAGTGTGTATAAAAACAATATATTAATATAAAATAAAATGTTACTATCAAGTTACAATCGGGTGAGATCGAGTCCTGCGCCACTCTATACAATCGAAAAAAGGATGTCTCCTACCATATAATATAACTTTGGTTAGGATTAATCACCGTACCTGAGTCTATGTTATAGGTTAATTTTAGTTTAAAACCCTTTACAGTATACATAAAGATTTAAATTATACAAAGTTAACAAATATGGAGAAGCTCCAACAACTGATGAACTAAATCTTCCCAAGTGAACATCGAATGAAATAAAAAAATATTTCTTAAATAACAAGACTTGTGTTGCCATAGTACATAGCTAAATATTCTGTGCTGTTATTGGATTATAGGGTTATAGGGTAAAAGATTTTTACAAAGTCGGTAAAAGTCCGATACTGGATATAGACCCAATAGAGTCTCAAAGATGTCCACACCGATCGGAGCTTGCTTGAGTAATCAATCTTGCAATGTCTTGTATTATATACAGTTGAATGATCTGGTGAATGTCGTGAGAAGTCACTGGATGCTGGCAAGGCCCTGTCAGTGTAGTCATCTTCGGGACTCTGTTGGGTCTATATCCAGTATTGGACCATCACCGACTGATATTGATGATGATAACATATTTTTTATGGATGTTGCTAGACAAGATCTTTTTCTGAACTTTTTGTTTGAACAAATCTTTATCACTCTCCTAAACTTTACCAGTTCTTCTTTCTGAAGGTAGTATGGAATTATCGGCTGTAATTGAAGCTGTGTTGGTAGGTAACCTAGACAGTCTCCGGAAATAGAGCCCTGCAGCAAAATAAGGTAAAGTGTCTAAATGTCACTAAATATTAGTATGCAATCTTTGATCTGTTCCGGTTTGAAAAGAGCTATAGCTAATGTAATTACCGGGGTAACGAAACTTAACATTATATCTCAAGGAGACGAGCGCAATGTGATACTGTGAATACCAATCTAAACAGCGCAGAGTTATTATGGGCTGTCATTTCACTTACTACATTAATATTTAGACTAACATTTATTATCCATTGACGAAATGCATCTCATATTTCTTCTTCTTGGTCGGTATTACTCTTGACAGAATGGTCGTGGTCACATGTCGGCATTCCCCTGTGATGGATGCCTCCCTAGTTATCTCATGATACTAGACGTCTAAGTAGCACACCTGCTCATCGGTATACATAATCTATATCTACAATAGATTTCCAATATGAGGGTACTGAAAAATCATTAGTAAAAAAGCAGTGCCTTTAAGAGCAAGTAAACAAATTTAGTAGAGCAATCGCATCAAAGGAAATCATCGGAATTCCTCCTACGGGGGGTGAGTGCGGTGTTTGCGCTGCTAAATCTTTTTTTTCGTACTCTAATGGAAATCTTTTCGTTCCGTGAAATTTATTCGTATTTACGGAAAACAAATTCTATTACGGACGCCGTTTACGTTTTTTTTTACTTCGCGTAACCGTAAAACGATTGTAGACGTCTGTCAGATTTTAAATGATAACAATGATTGTGTAGTGAGAATAAATTAAGGAGAAAGAGAGTTGCTACTGAACATCATAAACAAATAAACAACCTTCATTAACCACGCCGACCTAGTGTTAGTCGGTGAACATCAAGTGTTCAGGAAGACTGTTCTTTAAGCTCTTTCTGCTGGAGTATTCCTGAAGCTTAAGCTACGCAGGGATCGAACTTCCGTCTCTTTAGAATATACCCAACTGAGCTATCATAGCTTCAATCTTATAAATATTTCTTATGGATGTTAGAAAGATTTGTTACTTAATTTATAACTCACATTATTTAGGAATTTGCAATGACCTAAGTAATTTTCTTCGAGGAGCTTGGAGACGGCTGTTGCTACGTGTTAATTAGGATGTTTGCACAGCACTAGATTGCATTCTTTGTCTTAAGTTGTACAATGTACGTCTTGTTACCTCTATGCTAAGTAAAACTCTTCAAAAATGAGGTCATAAATATTTTTTGTTTGAACATTACTGGGAAATTCGGAGACCAGTAACTTCAAGCATTAGGCCATTGAGGTCTAAAGCTTCGAAACTAGTCACTGTTACTCGGCGAGACAATCTCATTACTTCAAGTTTTCCTAATCCATCCTTTCACATATCCTTTACTTATTTCACTGGTGGTAGGTCTCTGCTGCCGGAGTCCGTTTAGGTAGGTACCACTGGAGCAAAATATGGTGAAGTGAATACCGTTCTTACTAGCGCCACGTTTTTACGAGAAGATGTATTACTTCCATCAGGAAAAAGTGTTGTCTCGTCGATTCATTGAATAAAAAATATACCTCTTTAAAGACTAGAGATCGAAAGAAAGATTTAATGCCTTTAAATCTAGGGTTATTTGTTTGTACAATACAATCTAGTCTATCGACATAGATAAAAGATTCCTAACAAAAAAAATCAGTTTTATATAGTTACGGTTAAATATCCACTAGTGTGGTGGTGTCCAATTTGTAAAGAGGTTTTTTTTTTTGGAAAAAATGGAAATGTTAGAGAAGTAGCTGCTACCCATATTGCATAAATCTGTGGCCATAAGCACATCTATTTCGCGATGTCAATATATGAGGAGCAGAGTTCTTTAGACGATGTTCGTAATCTTAAATGTAAAACTCTTAGGTTCAATCGGACTAGGCGGTTCCTTCGATTGCCATAAATTGATATTTCAACGCGGAGCGCCGTCACGACATGATGGATCGGTTTCACGTCAGGAGCTGTCACTGGGCCCCTGTAGCGTCATGAAGCTCATGAAAAATGATTATAGAAGTATAACCCGCCCACTACTCCGAATCAATAACGAGACAATTAATTTTATATGGAGCCAGCGGGTGACAGGCAGTTGGGAATGGAGTGGATGAAGGATAACGTAATATAAACAGCCCACTTTATGTTCCCACTGAGTGGACTAATAATCTTCTCTTACATGGAGATTTTATGCAACATGTTGTGTAAAGGATAACATTATACACCATTATCATAAAATGTAAAAAAAATATTAGAAGCTCTCAAAGTATAACTTTACGGATCCCGGAAACTACTTATAACTTGAAGGTTCGTAACAAAACTTAATATCATCATACTAAGCAGCAAAGATACCAGACCTGCGTTTACTTCAACATTATTAAGCAAAGGAACAAGATTTACTTGTTAACGATACTACTGACAATGATAATAAGCGACTCGCAGTTAAGATTTTTACACAACAGCACAACGCACTTATATGTTAAAGAGATCTGTAGTTAGTTACTAGTAATATGACTACTGATTTTGAAGCTCGCTTTACTTTTAAACCCAAACAAAGTTTATTTTCAATATGGGGGGCAGGTTCCGGTAGTATCCAAGTAAACTCCAGTTTAAAAGGTTAATGATGCTTTTGTCATCTTTACTTCTTAATGTAAATAAACAAGAGTGCGAGTGCGCCAAACCACTTTGTAAATCACCAGGTTATTGATAGTTCTCCTGGTGCTCCAGCTTGCGGCGCGTTTGGGCGCGTTTGGGCGCGGGTGGGCGCATTTGGGCGCGGGTGGGCGCGGAATAATGTTTAAGCATTAATGTGACTCGGAACAAAATGTAACAGGCTGTTGCCTTTCCATTAA
Source organism: Troides aeacus (assembly GCA_033220335.2). Classification (NCBI taxonomy): domain Eukaryota; kingdom Metazoa; phylum Arthropoda; class Insecta; order Lepidoptera; family Papilionidae; genus Troides; species Troides aeacus. Next base: position 684,542 of record CM067281.1, on the reverse strand, counting down.
ATTGATTGCCTTATATCCTTTTTCCTTGCGTACAAAAATATCCGTCCCAATAATAATGATATCAATTATCCTGAAGCCAAGGATCAATAGATCCTCCCGGGATCGCATTAGACATTCTTCTCCCGGTGCTCGTTGGGGATATTAAATTATCTAACCTTATTTTGTGTGCGAATATTTAATACACATTATGAGACGCACGAGCTTACACGAGCGTTACATTTTATTTAAATAATAACAGAAACATGACGAAATTACTGGTAACTGAAACAAACAAAGTAATACCGGTCTTTACCTATCAACTGTACTTAAATACAATACCACCTGATAGTAAATGGAGAAGTATTATAAGTTGTAAACCGAACATGTCTGAAATAAGCGTAGCCTCTTCTCTCTTAAGTTAACATAACAAAAACCTCATAATTTATTATATTGTTATAAAGTTAATGCAAATTTTATACAATGAAAAAAAAACTTCATTATCATCTTAATAATTAATCATTACTTAATACTAACTTAAACTAAACTCGGTTTAGATTCGCCCGCAGTTTATTTGTGTATAAAGGGAAGCAAAAGTTAATATATCTTTTTTATTTACTATATGTATAATATAATAATAATAACAGCCCATTTACGTCCCCACTGCTGGGGCACAGGCCTACCCTTAATATGCAGGCGATTGGGCCATAGTCACCACGCGGGCCCAATGCGGGTTGGTGACTTCACACATACTTTAGAATAAATTCTAAGTCATGTGCAGGTTTCCTCACGATGTTTTCCTTCACCGTTTGTATCTCGCTGTTGTAACTAAAGTTCACAAATGTACATAACTTAAATATTAAGTCATCGGTACATGCCGAGATTCGAACGCGCGACCTTCGGAATGAAAGCTGCACGCTCTAACCATTAGGCCAGCGAGCTACCTGTATTATTTACTATAGCCAAAACTATTTAAATGCTATTGTGTTCACCTATCAAGCTGATCACCTTCACCAGTATGCAACCATAACAGGGTTACTTGGTTCCGGCTGTTAACTTACGAAAGCCTCATTGCCAGTTAGCATCGTGTGAAGTTAAAGTTAAATACACTCTCATTTAGAATCAGAGACAATAATAAGTTATATGGAAGCAGTAAAGCTATTCTTCGTTCGGCCTGTTCCTAATTTTTAATGAGCTGTACAATAGAACACTCGGTTCTTGAGTTCCTTGAAGTTTTTAATTGGTCCTTTTTTCGGATACAATTAAAGGAATCCTCGCCTTCACTTTTCTTCCTAACCCAAATTTTTAATCATCAAGTCGTCGTTATTCTGTTACAAATGCTTTTAGGTATCGGAACGAAACAAATTTATAAATATAATGACAATGCGTTTCCTATTTCGCCAATCACTCGAAAACTGGTGAACGTGAACGTGTCGACAGGGGCACAGGAGCATGCGACGCGCACTGCCTCCTACATGGCTATAGGCTGTTTATTTTAGAATTTCATAGATCCTTCATCTGTTTATCTTTAATTAACTTTTGTAAATATTTCCTTTTGGTATTATTTATGCGGTTGCTATAGTAACGGTTGATATAGCATCTCATTTGCTGTCGCAGTTGCTCTCAAGGAGTATTTTAGACAAATTTTAAGTCTAATTTTATGTTACTACCAGGAAAGCAACCCGGGAACAGCTACTCTCTATATATTTACTTCCAGCCCGAAATCAGAATGCTGTTGCGTCTATACTATGCACCTTACATACTTCACGTTAGTCTAATTCAACATCTAGTTTGATCTAGTATTTTTAAAGTATATACTCGTTAGTTAGTGTTTGCGCCTCAAACGGTACCCGATCGATTTCAATAACCTTAATAAACTTGTACAGCGATTTGAAGATTTTCGTTTGCACCGGAAGTATTGTAATAGTTACAGATTAGCGGAACAATACTATAATTATAAATAGAACTATTTATATATCAATGGATGTTATGTTGTGGTAATATAATTGGAATATTGAAATTGTGTCTTCGAAAATTTATTGAAAATCACACAATTGTTTGTATTCAAAAACTTAGTAACTTTACTTAAAGACTTAACTCATGATATAAACATAATTTAAACACTTCCGTATGTCACCGATCTGCTACTGAACGTTCTTCTAATGCTATTAATTATAATAAACACTTAATTATTTCTCTACTTTCCAAGTATAATAATCATCTTCTATATGTAGATATATGTGAGATATCCAGAGATCCATTGACTTACCACGAGATCTTTGAATCTATTACACGAAAAGATTCAAAATTTTGTAGAGATATTGCTTCTGCCGTTTAGAAGACAGCAAAGAAGTTAATTTAGAAAATTCATCCCCTGATGTTAATTGCGGTGGAGATGAGGCCAGCAAAGCGGATGGGGAAGAGTTAATTAAATATATATATTTAGTCAAAAAAAGCACCTCCTCATATAGGTGTAAGAACATATTTTCTAAGCATATTATAATTCTCAGTAATCTATTAGATGACAGTCCACACTGGAAAATTGATATGCTATCGGCTGATGACGATGCTACCGTAATACGCTAATACCGTAATGACAAAATAATCAGTTTTAATTAAAATAATCAACTATATATAGGAAGATTAAAATGGTATAGGTTTGCATAAGCACTAGATGCAGGAAAAAGAATAATCATGTTATATAGAGATTGATGAATGGAAACGTGTTGAGAAATGATGATTTCAACTTCATCCTGATTACTAAGTTGTCCGTTTTTAAAAGGGAATATTACGAAGAATACTATCATGATGTGACTGATGATGCAAATGGTATTTTTAATATTAATAGGTCGGGTACAAAAAGATAAACCTAACCGAGTTTCTTTGTCACTTCTCAGATTAAAAGGGATTGTACGGAACCATCTTCATACAGAAGCAAATAATTAGGGTTTAAGTGAAGGGATCATAATAAGAGAGATTGGAGAACTTACAACACTTGAAATGGTTTTTCAATCCTGACAAATCCTTGACGCGTCTCTGTCCAACATCACTTATTGTAATATGTGTACTTAAAAGAAAATTCCATAAGAGAGCTTTGAGCTTTTAACAATTATACTACACGTGCAAAGCCATAGGCCTCCTCCACAATCTTCACGTTTTAGGGGCTACTATGGGAGGTTTTGGCCATTTCCCACGACGCTGGCTCAACACGGTTTGGTGGGAGCCAGAGCCTCGTTTGTTGATTAGCGGGGTGCACCGCGACCTGGTGAGGTTGGCTCGGGTACCGTGTATTGTTGTGCGGTATCCCTAGCACCGTTACACGGAATCAAAATAATATTCATCATCAGAAATAGGTCTCATTATACATATAGTTAGCTAATTACCGATGAAAAGAGTTGATTACATTAAATGGTAGTCGGTCTTTATTGTTGTAAACCATCTGTGCAGCGCCTATTGCTAACATTACCTAATAGTGAACAAATATTGCTGTGTTTCAGTTTGGTGGTAAATGTGATAACCAAACTAACCTTGAAACACACTCAATGCAATAAGCACAACGTGGTGCAGTGGATATCCTTGCAACTAGCCACATCGTTGTGTATCACTTAACGACTGGTAAAAAGTTCTTCCACTTTTATCGGTTTATGTTAAAAAATACTTTCACTTAACAAAGAGCGTATCTTTTGAGTGAAGAGGGAAAGAATAATAAACCTTAAAAAAACCATCAAGGGAATCTCTGAAACTCGTTTGAAGTTAATAATTGATACTTTTTCTTTTGCACTAATTAGGGTTGTGCAAATCTTTCGTTTGATTAAAGCTTTTCGAAGCGTTTTTAACAATAACTTTACTAAAAATACTTCTATTATAATATACTTTGATATTTTAACAAAAATCTAGATGGGTAAATATTGTTAACATTCATCATCAGCCGAATGACGTTCACTGTTGGACATAAGCCTCCTCTATAGATCTACACATTTGTACGAGTTTATATGGGGGATTTGGGCCATTTCTCACTACGCTGGCCCAACGCGGATTGGTGAGAGAACGTAACTGATATAACAATCTACGAACAATATCCATTTTGCTTAAAATAAACTTTAAAAGAAGCACATTAAAACTAATAAGCAAGTCCGTAGTTAGGTAACAAGGAGGTCGGAAGAGTCCGTACGATGCGCAGCTTAAGTGGTTTAAATGTTAAGTTTTAACTTGATGCGCCAACACGGTTTCATTAGACGCAAGTTATCTTACAAGTTCTCTCAATCAACATCGAACAGAAAAGAGGGATGTTATAAGATTAAAGCTCACGTCAACGCCGGAAGCCAAAGAAAGAATCAATTTAATATGTTTATTCTTTCATTCTTCTTCTATTTTTGTTACTCTCCTTCTTAGCTGTTTCATTGTCAACAAATTTATATAAATATGTAAATCTAAATGTTTCTTTCTGGTATAGAAATCACAACTTGACCACTTGTTTTATTTAATTTTCAAAACTAGCTAGCTGCTAGATAAAACCATTACAAATATATATATAATATAGTTGTGTCATGAAAATAAATAAAGTTCCACATAAAGAAACTAACTCAATTACGATTTAGATCTATTCTTACTGTGCACATTTTGAGAATAACTTTAGGATCGCTTTGACACTAATAATAATATAAATAAAAACAATAATACATAGTTAAACATGCTGACATTTCGTAAAAATTACTATAATTAATTACACTCGGTAGTCGGTGTAATGGTACTCAAAGCATCGCAGCTCCCATTTGTGCCACCGGACGGAAGTGTGCCCACTTGAAGTCTATCGGCCGATGATGTAACGGCGTAAAAAAACCGTAAAAATGTTTAGAATGTAAAACTTTTACGAGAGAACAAGGATACATCCTTTTTATATTTTTTCATCTAACTTAAGTTATTAATAAATTATATGTTAAATACTAATACAGTAGAAAATATAGAATGTACAGCCGGCGGAGAGCAAACGGCTTCAATAATCTGATTCCGGTTTATCATATAATATTTTCACCTCCCGTCAGAAGAGTGCAAGCGGAGTTCCGTACACATTCGTTGAATAATTTAATGTATATGTTCTAGTGCTATAATACCGATCCTAGTGTATAACTATTACGGCAACGGAACAACTGAATACTTGACATTTCGCCACCTAACACAACCGCGACACCGACACAAGCGAAACGCTTCACTTCCGAACTGTTCGCCGCTGTCATAATCCCCGTGAAACAACACCCCTGAAACTAAAATATCTAAAACATTTGTATACTGTAGCATATATAAGTATTTTAGTTAATAACCTAAGATTACTTATATAAAAGGTATTTTATAGAACATATAATATTATTTGGTATTCGTTATGTATGGTGTACGGTGTGGGGTATAAGGAGTCCCGCACAAAAAGTCACAGAACCCAAGTCCACCTCACCAGCTCGTGGTGCTGCTAATCAACAAACGAGGCTCTGGCTCCCACCGACCCGCATTGGGCCCTATCAATGTGGGAATTTTTTGGGGATGCCAATTTTCAGCAGTGGACGTCTATCGACTGATTATGATATAAGATGTGTAGGTGTCTGTTATAGGAGACCTCTTGTTTTCACCGCCGAATAGCAGAGTACAAACATTATAGTGTTCCAGTTTGAAGGACGCTGTAGTATTATTAGTTAGGTAACGGGATTAACACGTCATGTCTCACGTAACGAGTACAATACGAGGTTGTTCAGGCGGCAGTATCTCTTACTGTTAGTGACGTTCGTTTCTTGTTCCTATAGTAATTAATGTAGATTGTTTGTTAACGTATAGGCTTGTTAATCTATCATTTCAGTAACATCTAATAATTTTCATAGGGATTCATAATGAAACTGAACGCGGGAAATAAGAGAAAAGAGGAGATCTCGCGCGGAGACAAGCTATCGCGATGGGGCCACACGGCGATGGGGCGGCAGGGCGATGGGGCGCCGGCATTCCGTAACGAATATTCGATAGCATCTGTTGTAGGAGGAGACTGTGTAATTAAAATGCCATTACCAGAATCCCCGACACCGCGGAGGAAATTATTTTTTCATCTGAAGAACTTTATCGAAATTCCTTTCATCAAATTCTGAATATTACATTAAAATTTTCCTTCGGTTACGTTTGTTATCGTGATCGATAATCAGGATTGAATCTGTTCAGTTATATGTAACTGCTACATCATGTCATAAACCGGTGGTATGTTAGGGGAGTGTGATAGCTCAGTAGATGATAGGCTGAAGTACTCATCCCTAGTGTCCCATCCAAATGAAAGCATTGTTTCTATAGTAAACCAAGCTCAAAGTAATGTTGTATATTATGAAATCATAATTTAAATAGGAAAATAGTATGAACATAATAATGTTGTACTAAAAATGAGAATTCTGTATTCTGATGTTGAGCGATTGAAAGTCATATTGAATCTTAAAGCTTATCTTCTACTGAGCTCGTGGCGAAAGTACTCGGTCGTCGAAGACGGGGTCGGTTCTGTTCTCCGAGCACCTTCACCGTAAGTATTATTGGTGACGGTTTGATTGAGCGTGGTGTACGTGACCCCTGGGGATATTGGGATTAACGAATGCTGTGGTCTGTGTTTATTAGTCTTGGGATTCGACAGCTCGCAGTGGGTCGCCTGGGCCACCAGAAGGTTAGGGTGAGAAGACACATTGTTTAAGTAGGTTTAGAAGCAAAATGAGAATAAAAACAAATTACCCTATCATAATAATAATATGTCTTAGGATGTCCTTTCCTAATTTCTGAAGAAAAGTCGTATACAGTCTGTGAATTCGAATTACACTCTTGTAACATCAGTTCGGTGCTCTGTAGTTCGAGGGTACAAAGCAGAAACACGAGCCACTTAGACAAACAATACCTGGTATTCGATGAGAGAAATTTCTATAAGATTACGATATCGAGTCGGGTAATAGCTGTTAAAATCGCTAACAAAGGAGTACAGTCAGCACAGAATCCATCAAACCAAGTGAATTGCCTAAATTACCATAATGCCGTCCATCATACTCGCCGAACCCCGGACCCGGACCGGGACCGGGACCGTGAAACAGGATTTGCACAATGGCTGACATAGTTGAGCTATTGATTTTTAACGTTGTTCGGCAAAAGTTGAGTTGCTTTTAATGATTTATCAGGGAGATCAATCGGATGAATTTAACTTAACAAAGGATCAAGTAGTACTAGACTATTGCTTAGTTATGCTGTTTGGAAAGTTAAGCTCATAGGATCCGCTGTTCTACTTTTTTCTCTCATCTCGTGTCTGAAGGCAAAAACCGTTATGTCTTCTTATTCTTGTGCCCCTCCAACTGCTGAAGATTGTATGCAAGTTTTGTGGATCCCATTCTGTTGCGAGCCCGGTAGATCAGCTGCGCCGCTCTTGTGAACCAGCGTCAATAGCGCAATGTGGTGTAGTGTAAAAATTGTAACTAGTGTCATTGTTGCAGGCAGGTGTGTCACTGTGTGGTGATTACATTGCTTATCTCTTCGCATCTTTAAAAAATTAAGAGCTTTTAAACAATGACTGAGGAAACCAATAGAAATTGTTTTATGTAAAGGAGAAACTTATAAGACGGGACAAATGCTAAGAAGAAGAAGAAAGGATAAACTTATGTATCTAATAGGTTTTTTTATAACTTTAGTATTTTGCAAAGATATCTAATTTTTTGGTATCAGTACGTATCGAAATTATTAAAATATAACTACTGGAGCAGAAACATGGCACCTGACCATCGAGCTGGTCCAACGATTCAAAGTAACACAGCGAGCGGTGGAGATAGCTGTGCTTGGCACTTCTCTAAGGGACGAAATCTGGAACGAAGAAATTGTACGGAGAAGTAAAGTTGTCGATGTCGTTCTCAAAATCTGCAAGCTGAAGTGACAGTGGGCTGGCCAGGCCTGTCCTGTGAGTGACGGTCGATGGGGAGGAAAGTCTTGCACTGAAGACCGCGTACAGGTTATAGAAGTATAGGATGCCGTCCTTCCAGATGTATCGACGACATCATCAGGACGTTCGGAAGTGGTTGGATGCGAGAAGCTGAGGGATCGCATTTGGTGGACGACATTGGGGAAGGCCTATATCCAGCAGTAAATAAACAAGGGCTGATAATGGTGAAGTATTGGCTGGCAGCCACAACTGTCTTGTGAATTCAAACTTCAATGTATTATATAAAACGTTTTCAGAGAAGTTATAATTAAACAGGTTTAAAAACAATTTAAAAAGGACCCGTAATCATGATTGATCACTCCATCAGCGACATGGTTTCTTTGTAACAAATCCTGGGGCCCGGATTTTCCTATCAATCATTTTAAATTGACTTACACACGAAAAAACGATTGCTGCGGCCATTTAAAAAAGTATCTCGCTGTCGCAGTGTGCGATAAACTGATTGATTACTGGATTCCTTTCAGATAATCGCTTCTCTGCATAACAACCGCGATGTAGTGGAACTGCTTCCGTTGTACCAGGGTCCCTGGTTTGATACTGTACTCCCATGTGGTGTTAGATCATGGTACATTTTTAAACTTACCATCCTAACTACAATCAATATTCGGTTAGTCCGTTGCCCAAACACCATTGGACGGTTCCGGTTGACGACATATGAATGACTAAGTACGACGAGCGATAACCTCTACTCATTTGTTAGCCAATCTTTATCATCATCAGCCTATAGACATCCACTGCTGAACATAATCCTTTCTCAAAGATCTCTACGTTTGTAAAGGTTTGTATAGGTGGATTTGGGTAATTTCCCACCACTCTGGACCAATGCGGGTTGGTGGGAGCTAGAGCCTCGTTTGTTGATTAGCAGGGTTCACCACGAGCTGGTGAGATTGGCTTTGGTCGCGTGAGATATTTTAGCCAAAGTCGTTTAGAAAATATAAATTGATAGCATGTTAATAGCTTCATTATTAATACAAAAAATGTGGTCTAGTTAATTAGTGTTTAAACTAAACACCCATTCATTATGTTTCCATAATCAAATCTAGCAAACAAGGCCTAGATAGAACTCGTGAGGGTTCTTTGTACATTTAAATTTATTACAAGTAAACATTAATAAATTTGATGAATATTTTGGAAATGTTATCATAGTTCATGTTGTGAAATAACTGCTTTGTTATTTTAACTGAAATTGGATTCTTAATGTTAGCTAAAATGTATAAACGCTTTAATATTGTCTAGGTTCCAAATTGTCTAAGAATTCGTGAAAAAATAATGAATTTTTCCATTCTTACAGATTCTTCAAGAAATTTATACATACGATAGAAGACAGGAGTAAAAATCAGTATTAAAGAAAGACTGAAATAGCGCTGAATAAAACTGATACGATTACAAAATGTTAACTGGCGGAACTCAGATGAATAATGAAGCAAGTGCCGCATAACGATCAAATGTTGTTGGGGATGAGGGTGAACGTCACCAGAGTGCCGTATTACTACGACCCGGCGTACCACAGTATAACGACGTACTCATACCCATCCAAACGGCCACCCGACACCGTGCCCAAGCACATAGCAAACACAAATTACAGCACCACAGACAAAACGAAAGCTGGATACAGTAGGAAAGAGGCAGACAACGGGACTAGAGACGGAAGTGAGAACTTCATGATGCTGGTAGACGACTTCAGTGATTACTTCTACGGGAATGCAAGCCACGATATATTCAGCGCGCACAATCGAACCTTGGACATACTGAACGACGTGTACGAGTACTCCAACTGCACGTTCAACGGCACCCTGAACGTGTCCTGCTTCGGCCGCGTGGACAGCACGCCGCAGTACAACCTGTGGGCGCTGTTGTTGCTGATATTTCCGTTCTTCACGCTGTTCGGTAACGTGCTGGTGATACTGAGTGTGGTGAGGGAGAGGACATTGCAGACGGTCACGAACTACTTCATAGTGAGCCTGGCTGTAGCGGATTTGCTGGTGGCGGTGGTGGTGATGCCGTTTGGTGTTTACTATTTGGTGAGTAGTAGATATAAAGTTGATATAAAATTATTACCGATTCAAAATGAAACGTTAGATATATGCCCATGTTTCTGTTATGCATACAGTTCTATACTAAAAAGAGTAGATTCTTTTCTATTGCTTGTATTGTTCTTCAGCTTGCAGAATTAAGAAGAAACCAGAAAGCACTTATTAAGCATAAAATAGACACAAACTCTAATCTAGTTTTGTACTTTGCTGTATCATTGTAACTTAATAAATATACAGTTATTTACTTATACCGAACTTAAAGAAGCATATACTTTGAACAATTGTGTTCTCTCCAAGGGTGTAAGGGGTTCCGTCCAACATCTTACGGATCCCAAGTCAACCATAGCTGCACGCGGTGCTCCCTGCTGATTAACAGACGAGGTTCTGACCTCCCACAAACCCGCATTGGGTCAGCGTGGTAGGCTAAGGCCCAATTCCCTTCAATGAACACCAATAAAACTTGGAGATCTTTGAGGGAGGCCTATGTCCATCAGTGGACGTCTGTCGGCTGATATTGATATAATCTCCATTGTATAAAAATCCATCGAAAGTATGGAAGTCTAGTTTGTTCTAACCACCTTATCTCGTTCAGTGCAATTGTACTATACTACTATCATCATCAGCCGACAGACGTCCACTGCATCACTGCAATCGATCGGTCTTGTATCGTCCGCATCACCGGGCACCAGGGGCCGTCGTTTGTAGGGTTTCATGTGGGGGGACTTAGGCCATTTCCCACAATACTGTCCCAATGTAGCTCGCTGGCCTAATGGTTAGAGCGTGCAGCTTTCATTCCGAAGGTCGCGCGTTCGAATCTCGGCATGTACCGATAACTTAATATTTAAGTTATGTACATTTGTGAACTTTAGTAATAACAGCCAGATACAAACGGTGAAAGAAAACATCGTGAGGTAACCCGTACACTAAAATCAACTTTGTGTGTACGTGTGGTTACCCCAATGAAGTGGTAACAGGTTCACAGCCTGTTACATGGGACCTGATCTGACCATCTGATAATATAAAAAAAATATTATAAATAAATACTGTCCCAATGTGAGTCGGTGGGAGCCATAACCTCGTTTGTTCATTATCAGGGTGCATCAAGAGCAGGTCAGAGGTTGACTTGGGTTAGACCGTTAGGTGTTGTGTGGGCCCCCTTACATCCCAATAATAGAGACCTACCCTCATTAAATTTCATAAAGCGACAATTAGTATGTTACTAGTTAGGATGTTTACACGGTGTCAAGTTGGTGACATTGGGTTATAACAATAAGAACGTGTAAATCTGGTTGCCGCAGCACTGTGACATGAAGTGTTCACGATGTGGAGGAAGTGGGTCTCGCGAAAGAAGGACTACATGATTCGTGTTCGCGAGCTGCAGACGCTAAGCTGCCTTATCCGGACGTTGATGCGGCGGACGTAAGCACTTCGCCGGTCGGATTAGAGGTTTAGTTAAATATGAAATGACACATTAGCGATAAAAATAGTTAGTCCGGTCGGGGGTGTGTGTGTGTGAGTGTGTGGGTGTGTGGGGCTGTGGGGGTGCACACTGCGCCCTGCTGCGGCCATCGCGAGAGCTCGCGTCGTAAAACTTTTATACCTCGCGTGAAATTCGGCTGCTCGTAAAATATGTGTAATAAAATTATTTCACGTTCAACAATAGCGGCGCGGCCTGAACGGTTCCCTTCAGGAATTCTGGGAAACCATGAACAGGTCAAATCTTTTTGTTCGCTCCTGATGTTATAAAGTGTGGAATGTGATGTTCGGAATGTCGCAATTTACTATATAAAATGAAAGAATTGTGTTTTTTCCTACTCACCCTTCAAATTCAATTTCAAGATCTAACTCAATGATGATGTTGAAATATTACTACTCACGATAGATCTTTGTTCCCAGGAACCATCTGCATAGCTATGTACATTAGGTTGGGGAAAAAGTTTCTTCGCATTTTCAAAGAAAATTCAAAACATATTTTAATATAATGAATTTATATTTAACTAAAGTACGTAGGTACCATTTTGTTTGTTAACTTTTTGTCGTCTTGTGGGTAGGGACATGATTCCATTGCTATAGAAATTTTGGGACTTCTGATCAAAATACCGCGACAAGTGGTTTTGGCATTACTCTAGTGATGTTAACCTGATACTGCCTAAAGAATTCTCAAGAGACCGAAACAGGTGGAAATGTGATGGTGCTAGGTGGTGGTCGGGACTATACGGCGGATGTATTAATACCTCCCAGCCGAACTCTCTTAATTTATGCCGAGTGGCTAAAGATGTGTGAGGTCTAGCGTTATCATGATCAAAAACCACACCCCTTCTGTTGATTAATTCCGGTCGCTTTCTCTTAACGTCTTGCTTTAATCTCATCAGGTGTTTACAGTAGAGTTCAGAATCGATTTTACTGCCTGGTGGTTACAGCTTATAATGAATAATGCCCTTCCAATCCCACCACACACACAGCATCACCCTGTTGCGAGTTAACCCAGGTTTCGCCACAGTCTGACCGGTAGAAGCCTGACCGGCCCGGCTGTTTGACCACGGCCTTTTTCGCACGTTCTTGTCGTACGTGATCCACTTTTCAACTTTTCATCACCAGTTATCAGCTTCTTCAAAAATGGTTCTATTTCATTACGTAGTAATAAAGAATCACAAATGAGTACACGGTTCATTATTAGCTTTCTTTCAGTGAGCTCGTGAGGTACCCAAATATCGAGCTTTTTTGTGTACCCAGTTTTTTTAAATACGCCAAAACTATTTTGTGGTCAATTCCCAGTTCTTCAGCTACCTCTAAACTACTGATATGCCGGTCTTGCTCCCGTTTTATAAAAATGGCATTCATTTTATCCGTAACAGGGCGACCAGAGCGACGTGCATCTTAAAACTTCCGGATTGAAAACCTCAAACCAAATTTGTGCTACTCTCACAGGCACTGCACACTGCACACTGCACACTGCACACCGCACACCGCACACCGCACTAGCTCCATACGGAACATTTTGTTACGCGGCTTGCGTTGCATTTTTACCTTTTTTGTAGTAAAATTTTAAAATGTATCGAATTTCTTCATTAGATGAAGTCAAGATGTCAAGTGAAACTTGACATCTTGACTCAGTGCGAGAAACAAATAAAAATCACACATTTACATAATTTGAATTTGGAATTATGTTCTTTAAAATTTAAACTTTCAACGATACCAAAACCAGCCAGACACAAATAGTATGGCAGCAAAGAGATTTTATTACAAGTTCATACATACTATAACGCGAAAAAACTTTTTCCCCAACCTAGTACAACCGCAGCGCCTATGCCTGCCGACAAACATTACTGTGTTTCAGTTTGAAGGGCGCTATAGCTAGTATACTTACTGGGGTAACAAAACTCAATGTCTAATTTCTCAGGCGACGAGCACACATTGTGGTGTTACGTATAGCACCCTAACTAGCGCTACGTTGTTATGGGTGAGCGTATCACTTATCAACAGGTGAATGTCTCGATCGTCTCGTTCCTTAATTGGATAAAAAAAAAAAATAACGCTGACAACTATTTAATAATCACGGTGAACATTATCCAACCTTATTCTCGATTGTTGCATCTTGATTGTCTTTGGAACCTTTACTTTTAGACAGTTGACTTTGAAAAAATTATAAACTTCTAAATACTTTGAATAAAAAAGGGTTAACTAGATCTCCACGTCTGGACTTGTGTTTAGCAGTGGTCCTGCATGCGATTCCAGATACATATGTGATGGTGTTCATACGGTGGTAGGGATTTTACACCGACAGATTACAATATACATCTACTGCTATAACAGCGTCACTGCATTCCGACTGTTAACATTTATGAGTGTGCAACAATCATCCCATCTATATAACTGCAAAGTTTAATGGTAGTAAGTCTGGTCGTAGATCTCTGTTGCAGGGGACAGTCTAGGTAAGTACCGGTTTTTTAGCTAGTGAATTTACTGGGGTTAGAAGACATCTTATGCGTGCTGTGTATATCATCCCAACTAGCGCCACGTAGTTATGGGCGAGCGTGTCACTTACTTACCATCACATAAACGTCGTAGTCGTTCAATGAAAAAAAAAAAGTTTACACGGTAAGCTATTATGCTTCAAACACGCGCTTAGTTGAAGTAGACAGTGTTTGAGCGGTATCATTCCCAATCGGCGTGTATCGCGCCGTTTGTATTGCAGCCACGTCCCCGCGCCTTGTATAAGTTTCACCAAATGGGAACGGACTCTCGTCTCAGGATTTGTACGTTCCAATCTCAGTCTGATTTATGATTTGAATCCATGATTTGTGAAGCAATACTTTAACCACTTCAGGGTCACCAGACTGAAGTTTAGAGCTGGTGACGAAGTTGGGCGCGCAGATGTGACCAGTCTTTCGAACGATTACCATTATTGAACTAACAACAAATACTTAACTATACATTATGAATATATGTGTTAAATATTTTTTTTAGTTTATTATATAGCAAGTAAAATATAGGGTATACATATTTAAAAACCTGCGATTTGTATGAAAAGAGATATATTGTTAAGGTTACGTTTTAATAAGCGATCGACGGCCGCGCGGACCTACGCAAACATCGTTTCGTTTCAGTAATATAGATATATACAGGCGAAATGTTTGTTTTAGCTCAATAATGCTTTCTTTGCGTGCATAAATCATTTTTTTTTTATTAAAAAGAAAACAAGTCCGCCCCGTCTAGCGTGTACCTATTAACGTTATGAAAACATTATCCGACCACCGTGCGGGGTGCCGCGAGAATTTATTGAGACAAATGTGTTCATACGCGGACCGGGGCGTCGGCCTAATTAAAAAATATCATCGCGTTATTTAACGCAATATAAGGTGATGGAAAAGTTTATATAATCAACGTATTTACGGCATATAATAGATACAACAAAACTCCACGACATTGGGCCCTGGAACCGAATCTAGTGCTTCTGTGGAAAGGCAAGCGCTTAGCCACTGCGCGACGGAGACACGAGCTAATAAACAATATTAGTCATGACGTGACATGACGGCTGAGATATCAACATGTGCAAAGTTCTTTTTTTTTCAACTTGATAAGATAAGAAATATGGTTATTAGCGTCAAGTGATACTATGTTGCGTTTCCAAAATCATCATCATCAGCTGATACACGTGCACTGCAGAAAATATATATATGAACTCATAGATTTTCCTTCCTAATATTTTGCCAAGCCGGGTTCAGGTTCCGCTTAGCGCTGCCGAAATATGGTGAGGTCGGCATAACGGCTACGGGCACGCCCCTAGTTTATTGGATTTCATTGAAATCGCTCGAATGGAAGCGTAAGGATATTTGAATCCGTGAGTTAATATACTTTTGGTCCTTATTAAATAAGGATTGGAACAATGCCTCATTGGCTTTGTGGAGTAATTGATTTATTGGTAACGGCGCGCGACGGCGCGGCCCAGCGCCGTGCGTCCGGGTCAATTATTCCTCTAACCTTTATACTCCATATGCTACGGATATCCGGACTTGTGGATTGTCAGATCGTAACTAAATCAACAGCTGTACGATGTCCTTTGCTAGACATGAGCCTCCCATGGATACACGACATCCATCCCGCGTTCACATCCATCGACCTCCCGCGACCCTTATTAAACCATCGGTCCACCTTGTGGAAAGTCTTCCTTCACTACGTCTACTGATAGACCTTACTGGCCCATCAACCGTCAATGCTTCGATAAATGTGCTCCTCTCCATTATTAGTTATGTCTATCAATCCTTTAGGCTATATCGATAACGTTAGTTTTTCGACAAATCTTCTCTTTTGTGTGAATATTGAATATGTTTTTTCCATTTTTCTTGTCTCCAGCTATGGACTGCTCCAGAATGATTATGAAACTGTTATGTAGTTGCGAAAACTAAGTATAATAAAGAAAAATCTGTGTATGATAACGTAAATCTGTCTACTGTCGTGACAATAATGTTAATCTAGAAATTTCCATTCATTCCTCTCCAGTAAAATTTTTCTCTTCGCCGAACTCAATCTATTGAATTACAAATATAAACAAATCGTTTTGTTGTATGTTTACTCTTCTATCAAATAAATGTTGGAATGAAATCTTTTGTCTTGTATGTACATTGACTTATATTATATAATGATAAACGATTTCATTTCAGATCGCGCGCGAAGCACTGAACTTCAGTCACAATTACTAACAATAGCAATGTATAATAATATCACTACACTGGAATCTGTACGTAGAAGCAGAGAGGAAGTTTAAGTTACTAATACACACTTAATAAAAGACTTATTCATATCTTTTCTCTAACTTTATAATGAGTATTTAAGAGTTTATTTCCACTTGCTCGGATCCTCGTGCTCTTTCGACCACATTTAGCTCTGAACCTGAGGAAATATTTGCTTCCCATTATTCCCCAAACAATCAGTACAAAGGACAGTTTTCAAAGAAAGGATCTTTTTCCGTTTTTTTTTAAATTCTTCCTCGTTATTAAATTAAATTGATAAAGTTCGTTAGGTGAGAGGTGTTCCGATAAGGAGTCCTTACGTTTAGCTCGTTACGACAACACTCTTTAGCGTGAATTGAAGTATAACTCTATTAAGTATCCAAGCATAATACTTGCTTTATAAATTTGGATTCAACGTGAAATAAACATGACCATCAATGGTATTGTATGCGTAGTTATAATATTTTTTGATAGAATTTTATGTAATAGATATAGCCATCAACGGTTGTAGAAGACAACTGAATGAGTCTTTCAGTTTACGACTTGGGTATGGGGTACTGAATTTATGAGCGAGTCTAAAAGTATAGCAAACATGGAGAAGTAAGGTGTTCATTATCAAATTGATAGAGCCAAGAAGATCCTGTTCAAAGCAATGAGGCTTGTTAAAATATATGTACAGCATCACAGGATTTAAGAACTCCTCCTGTTCCCTAAATAAAGTTTACAAGTTACTGAGAGCGGGCAGGGACGGGCGCTGCGGTTGATATTTATTGTATATCAAAAGTAATATAGTATCTTCTTTAAATATTTTTTATCTTTAAGTTTATTCCTTCGTATACCGTATAGTAACTTAGATATCAATTGGCACACGAATTTCGTGTTTCCACAAAATGCGGACGGAATAACCTGCGCGGTATATTTTAATCGGATATAAATTTATACTGAAGGCTTTGCCGGAGTTGCCCCGCGTGAAATTTATTTAATGTCGGCTATGAGCATACTTATTGCAGTGCCCTACAGATATATTCTTATTACGTTTCAATATTATTTCATTCCTTTTTTTTCCTATTAAGATACGTTATTCGAAAAAAGATAACGATACGAAGTTTAGGCCATTCTACGCGGTATCAGTTAGGATTTGATTTTTATATTGACAAAAATTTAGGTTGGTTTTAAGTCAAACTGGTTCGAAGAAATTATTATAAATTTCACCACACGAGGCTATAAACCTAATCAAGAATCTCCATGTTGAATATAACATCATATTTAGGACGTTGTCGGAGCTGCCGCGGCGCTGCGGCGCGTCCGGGATGTTCGCGGGGGTGCGAAAACGCAGCTTCCATGATGCAGCCCCTGCGAGGTAGCACCAAAATTATCCTAATGGTGATAGCTGCTAGACCCGATTGTCCAAATAAGTGTCCAAATAATAATAAATGATATCTTACAGTCACAGACCATATCCGGGTTTGTCATATTGCTAGAGACTGTCCGAAATGCGTATTGTAATTTCACATCGCATGCTGTTCTGGACACCGTTGGAAACTCTATAGTTTACAATTGTTAATTGGTAATTCTTATAGATAAGTTATCTTTTAGATTCCATAAGATCTAAATAAGAAGTCGAACCCGGAAATACCACGGATATACAATGTACAAACCAAAGCCGGCAGAGGGAGCCATTGACCCAGTAAAGTTGGTAAACTTAAGCAATAAAGAAAACCGCGGGAGAGGAGGCTTTTAATTAAATATTTTAAATGTTGAACTTTGTTATATAATTGTTAAAATTTACTTAGTTAAGTCGGATCCAATGAGATCGCGGCGTACTTAGTTGTTAGATGAATAAGTACAGATTTACAATAGAGATGTAATACAAATGATTAAATCAACTGAGAGAACGAATCCCGGATCCGGGACACGGAGTCCGCGGGATTCCACTCTGCCGGATAATATTGCCTGCGAAATATTTCTTCGTATCGAGAGAAATATTTTCCTGTATTAGAACAACAGATGGATTCTGAAATTTATAGTAGATTTCGCTTTGAGCGACGCTTTGTATCGATTTGCTTTCAAATAACAAAATCAAAATCTATTTTACCAATAAACTTTTTTTTCTATTCAAAAATGAGGGACTAAGGTCACCGACATAGCCTAAAAGGTTGCTGGAATTGAGTGGCAACCGTTAGACGTAGTGCTGGTAGGTCTCCTGCAAGGTAGACCGACGACTTGATATAAACTGCTGGCCGCGAGCAGCGTAAGACCCACCGGTGTGGAGGTCTTTGGAGAAGGACTATGCCTAGCTGAGGACGTTTATCGGCTGATGATAATGATGAAGGATTTTGTTTCTATATATAGCAGTCAAAATAACTAACAGGGAAATGGATCCGTCTGATGTATAATGCCCACAAACAGCAACTGTTTAGGATCGCCGCAGTGTAATAGTCCCTCCACGCGTGTACGGTTCCTGTGAGAATGTTACTCTGGAACCTAATTATTTTAATGAAACATCTTTAGCAGGAACAGCTTGAAAATATTGTGGTTTATGTTTTTATAAAGATGGCGCAGATTCAGAAATATTATAAGCTGTTGTTAAAGAACTCAGTACATTTAACGAAGCGTTCATGCTCAACGAATAAATATCATCGTACGTTTGAAATTAAATTCAACCCTCGCCGGAAGATGTTCGTGAGGGTGGCCCGCACAAACTGAACAACGTATTGTTTCACAAAAGGTGTTATTTGCACTCGAGTTGAACCCGCCGTTGACGTGTTTAAACTTGTTATTTAACTGCCACTTATTTTGGCGAGCGTTCGCGCTTCGGATGTGTCGAGCCGTTGCAGCGGCGTGTCTTTGATAAATTGCACCGCTCGTTAGGTTAGGTCGCAGCGCGGGCACGCAACCGTAAATACACCATTACATTTATATTTAATAGCAATTTAATTTCGTTTAAAGTATTTACGATTAATCAACAGCTTCGTCTCAACCCATTGATGTCTACCGCTGGGCATAGCGCTCTTGTAATATTACTTCATAAAACATGTCGCTATGTCAATTCTTACGGCTAACTTAATTTTCTTTCAATCACTTTTGATTATAAAATGACGACAGAAACGGGACGTTCGTGTGATGTTAAGTGATACGTCTACCTATAACAATGAGCGCTACTTAGGATTTTATACACTACACCACATTGTGCTCGACGCTTTGATACATAAGGTGTTGAATCTCGATACCTCAGTAATAACATCAGTTACAGCGTCCTTCAAACCGAAACGCAGTAATATTTGCACAGCACTGTT
Source organism: Troides aeacus (assembly GCA_033220335.2). NCBI lineage: Eukaryota > Metazoa > Arthropoda > Insecta > Lepidoptera > Papilionidae > Troides > Troides aeacus. The sequence continues at coordinate 665,023 of CM067281.1, read as the reverse complement.
TGTCAGCTGCAATAGAGACCTACTGCCGCCAAAAATGTGCTTATTTAGTCTACTTAATAATTAAAACGTAAATTTAATGAATACGTTTCAGAAATCCGACAAAGCCTAGATTCTGATCTAGAATTTCATTCATTCTTCGATGGTCTTAATAATAATTTTATAAATAAATTTTTCGTTTAGGTCTCCTCCTACAACAGAACGAAAAATCATAGGGTTGTATTAAGAAAACTTAATGACCTTTACTTTAATTAATTATCTATATTAAATTATTGCATGATCACAAAAACGAACCAACTCCAAGTTCGCGTTAACTTCACCGCGGCGCAGGGCGCTGCTTTACCAGACTAACCGTTAATGGTATAAGTTTGACAATTCAAAGTGATTTAATTAACCGTTCAGTTTAACAAAGAAATTTAAATCCTTACCTATACAGACTCGTGCAGATTTACACAATTTAAACCAGATTAAAATTCAGTTCAAAAACTCCGGTTCACTGCCTGATGGTGGACGGTCTGCGATAAGGTAAACTTACCGTTATACTTTAACTTACCATAAGTTGTAAAAGATTTATCACCCTTTCAAAATAGAGCGACTTAGGAAGCTGCGGATAAACTTAGACTTTGATGCATATATATTATTAAAGTACGATTAATCATAGATTTTGCATCAAATCTTTGCAACTTCATCATCATCATCATCCGATAGACACCCACTGCTGGACATAGGTCTCCCACGAAGATCTCCACTATGATCGGTACCGTGTTGTTCGCATCCTGTGGGTTGCCCCGATTTTTAGCAGATCATCGGTCCACCTTGTGGAAGGTCTTCCAACACTTGCTACTTCATATCAGGATGTAAATACAAAATATACAGTCATCATTCATTGTTTCGCTTATACTCTAAAACATTTCCTCTCGACCCTCATAATCAGTAAAGCAAAGAATTGAGCCAGTCTGCCTGCATCAGCTCAATACAAACAACGGGCGCAGTAAAGTGTTGTGTCAATGTTCTATCAACTGCTGAACCTCCTGTTCGTTTCATCCATTCGAGTAGAAAAATAGAAGCCTCTGTATGCATTATTCCTCTGCGGACAAAAATAACTAATTGCGCATACCGGAAATCAAATAAAACGTAAGTTAAATAGCTGATAAACTTCAAACTGCAGTACTATTGATTTTGATTAAATCAATAGTACTAATAAGTCTATGTATAAGGGTATATATATGTATAAGGGTGTAAGGGGTCCCGCATAACAAGTCACGGGACTCAAGCCAACCTCATCTGCGAATCGACCAATGAAGCTCTGGCTCCCACCAAGCCGCATTGGGCCAGCGTGGTGGGGAATGGCCCAAATACCCCTATATGAACTAGTACATACGACAGCCTTTAGTGCCTAGCGGTAACGGGTACCACGCTGACTGTATGTGGTCTTTGGGGGAGGCATATGTTTAGCAGTGGACGTCCCGCAACTGATGATGATGAATACTCCATAGAACAACGTGCGCGTTAAACATGTACTACCCTCATGTTTGAAGGGTTAATGAAAAGTCGAGTCAGCGAGTAATTATTTCGCTCCGGCGGCGTTCCTTATTGCTTAAGTTAGTTGCGGTCCATCCGATTGTACACTCTGAGATATCTCCAGAAACTCGGGCGGCGGTAACTTAAGCAATGCGATACTTAGCCGTAGAACTTTTCAGCTGTTCCTGTTCGAGGACGAGAGCTGTTTCAGCACAACAAACAGAAAACAGTGAGTTTCAGTTAATAATGAATTAACACGCCGATTGCAAGCCACTCGGTACGAAATCTGTTCCAGTGGATAATATTTATGATACTATCGTATTAAAACTATTATATATTATTAAGGGGACCGGAAAGTAATGTCGTTTTCTTATGCTAAATACAAACACATACATTTTTAACGAGTCTTTATTTTTAATCAATGATGTATTCCCCATCATTGTCAATAACCTTTTGCCATCTAGTGAGTAAATTTTCAATCCCTGATCGATAAAAATTAATTGGTTTTTCGGCAAAATATCTAGAGATGGCATTTTGGATATCATCCAAATTTGCAAATGTTTTGCCACTTAAAAAGTGTTGCAGCGCTCGGAATAAGTGGAAATCCGATGGTGCAACATCGGGCGAATATGGTGGATGAGGCAGCACCTCCCACCCCAATTCATTAATTTTTTCTAGAGTTCGCCTTGCGCAGTGCGGTCTTGCATTGTCATGTTGGAGAATGACGCCTTTTCGGTTGACAATCGCTGGCCACTTTTCAATTAAAGATTGATTGACTCGCTGCAATTGTTCGCTGTAGAGGTCTGCAGTAACAGTTTCTCCAGGTTTCAGTAATTCAAAATGAACAATGCCGCGAATACTCCACCAAACACACAAAAGCGCTTTTTTGGGGTGTAAACCTGGCTTAGCAGTACTCCGAGGGATTTCATTTGGAGAGAGCCACTGCCTTTTGCGTTTTGGGTTATCATACAGGACCCATTTCTCATCTCCTGTGATCAAGCGATCAAAAAACGCTTCTGTGTTGTGTCGTTGAAGCAATAAGTTGCATGTGATTGATCGGTTAGCCTTATTCTGTTCGGACAGATTATGCGGGACCCAAACACCTGCTCTGCTTACTTTTCCAATCTGCTTCAAATGTTCTTGGATGGTCGACCAAGGTTTGTTGAGACTGTTTGACAATTCCTCGATCGTCTGACACGGATTTGCTTCCACTTCCGCCCTTAACACGTCGTTGTCTAACGCTGATGGTCTTCCTGATCGATACGAGTCGGAAAGATCAAAATTACCCGATTTGAACTTGGAAAACCACCTTTGGCATTTACGAATGTCCAGTGCATTTGGATAAACATCGCAAATGTTTTTGGTAGCAACTGTTGCGTTATTTCCCTTGCGAAACTCAAAGAGCATGCAATGCCGGATGTGTACCTCTTCTGGTATTTGGCTGGCCATTTTACCCAAAATTACAAAAAAAAATTGTAATTCAATTGTCTATAAGTAAAGAAATCACTATAACCTCACAATGTCTTTGGTACGCCTCTGAACAAAACAATGAGCTGACAAATGACAATCAAGTATTGGCATGCGCAGAAACGACATTACTTTCCGGTCCCCCTATTATATACATTCATTAACTGCTTATCTTACTGCAGAGTATATTTATATAAAAAAATCATAGCATTTACGCATTGCAACGATTTATGAATCGAAACTCCCATTGACCGCCTGAAAGTCCACCGGCCTAGGTATCTCTGAAAGGATTCTGCAGAGCACGACCTACACGAGCTCGAAGCAGTGGACTAGCAAGAGACAGTGTGAAACAGACGACACTAGCGTTTGTGTTGGAGACCAAGACTCACTTTGGGCTGCTGCTTCAGAGCAGTAAGTAAATAAGTAACAATTTATGAAATATCAAAGAAATTTTCAATTGTCCTGTACGGAATCAAACACAAAGTTTGTTCCGCATCCGAGCCGGCTGTTCATTCGCGATAACGTGATTAACTTATTTAAAACCTTGTAATTAACCATATATATATATATAATATCCATATTCGGTTGAATTATGTATCATCCAAGATCCGGAGCACTGCGGCTTATGCATAATAAATGATATATAAATGAGGGTAGCCCGCATTACGTTCGGCTGGGGGAGTCGTTCGAGACGATCCCTTATTAACGCTGTTTATAACAACTCGCAATATATCCCAATTGGTTTATTTAACCTAGCAAATGTTAAGATTTTGGTTTCCCATCAATAAAACAAGATGTTTATTTGTTTATCATTAAAATGTGTACTACAAGTAATTAGTAAATCAATCTCGTGGTTAATAAGTTCCGCAGTACAGCCCCGCTGTAACGTTCACACGGCTGTTCGTAACGCGAGGGCGCGGAGGGATAAAAGAGAGGCTTTTACCATAAACAAAGCCTGGCGCAGTAAACAAGTTCGGTGCTGAAATGTCTCCAATAAAGTCCAGGCCCCTTGGCGCAGCGCCGCGCACTCTCAGCAGACTTATTGCGACCATCTAGTCAGCTTTTACAACGCGGACGACACTCGAGGACTCACACCACTGCGCAGACCTTCACTCGTTTTCTTTACATATTACGATTCCTAGATGCTTCAAACTTTCACTTCTTCTCAGTGATCAGAAGTTTTACATTGATGTTCTATCCGTATATTTTTTTATTTAATCCAACTGCTCATGGTATCTTCATGTACCATCACAGACAATATCGCTTCTTGGAAGGTTAACTTCTTTTATTCTTACACATTTTTATATAAAGTCTGTTCTCATCGATGGAGGTAAACGCATCACAGTTGTATTTAATCAGGTGTTGTCCACTATCGAACCTGCACCATCAAATGAAAAGTGGATTTTTAATAATTACAGACTATGTATTATAATTACCTTAATATTATTTATCTTTAGACTCGAGAAACTTTTATGACGTTTGTATCTTTACGTATGCTTTTCGACATAGCCTTCAAATGGTTGAATCGATTTTGAGTTTCAAAGGAGACTCACATTGCATTTCAAAAATCTGTCTCTTCTTGTATTCATTAAAACGTTATAATTGAAACTTTTCAATATTGTTTTAAATAACATTGTTGTAAGGAATTCTGTAAAATACATTCTTAGTTGATTATTAAACGACAGAATCAATATCTCTAACAAATTAGTAGTGTTTACATCCAATAGTTTCAGATATTTCGTGATGAGTCAATGGATCTCTGGACTTTTCATATATATATTTAAATTCATATTATATAGATTATTCATATTATATAGATTAAGTGACTAAAAAACCTGAAAAAACAATTGAAAGGGGTTATATTTTTTACAAGTATTGATACTTTGCAGTTGTTTTTGGTTAACGGGCGAGCGTTTATCGCAGTGTTCACTATCGAAAGCGATCGCCGTGAGCACCGGGGTAGCGGCGGTGTGCGAGTATACATATTCAACATATCGTTGGGGGCAGTAAATGGGGTGCACTGGTAAAGAATTTATGGGTGAGCTGGCATTAGGCGGATGGCGCGCTCGGGCGGAAACTCCTCTCCATATCTTATTTCGATTCGAATCGTTATTTATGAGAGTGGAATGATTCTTTGGAATCGTTTCGTTCCGAATCGTCCGCACTGTTTTTGAGCGTCGTAAATCCGTATCGCGGTCGAGGCGCTCGCAATGCCGACGGACTTCATTACAATCGCACTCAAATACATTTATAACGATTCTATAAACGAAAAACTATAATTATATTCAAATATTATTATATAACAATATAAACTATTAAACTATAAAAGAAATAACGTTTGCTTGCTTACGTGTCGCAGTGGCTAAACGTTTGCTTTGCACCACGCAAGGTCTGGATTTGGCTCCGGGGCACCTTCAGATTGTTTAACTTATGTTATCCTTTCCTACCATCTTTCACTACCTACAGCCCCCTTATCATTTCAAAGTGTATACATGACATTAAGTTCAAGGCCTAAACGAAGACGAAGGGTAAAGACGAGGAAAAATTCAAGGATGAGGAATATCAAGCAATGAACTGGCATATCTGGGGCATCCGAATTGTTCCGCCGAACCAGAGACAAGAAGGACTGTACCTCGCTGATCGCTAACCTTCACAAGTTGGAGAGGCACTGTAAGAAGAAGAAGGCTCTAACCAGATTAAAAAAAATCGTTGTTTACTATATTTTTAACTGTATTATATTAATTGAAGCTTCAATTTACCAAATACATCTCAATAGTCGTTTGATATTCTGTAAGGAGGCTTTGCTACTTCTGAATGGATGATATCCCCAATGATGGGTGACCGCCGACAAAATAATTGAAACGCGACGGATATTTGACGCGCATCCTTGCGGAGGATTGCGGCGGATTGCGGCTGGCGGATCCCTGGCAGGCCGCCAGAAGCCGTTTGATTAATTGCCAATAAACTTGTTTTGCTCACATGCTTCTGATGGACGATGAGCAGGTAAATTAATAAAGTTATCTCACAGTTACAACTTCTCCAATCCAAACGATAACATCAAGCGTTACAACTCAAGAGTTCAGATCTAAAGAGTAGACAAGTATCAAGTTCTATACTCGTTCCGTAAACTAAGCTATAGTCTGCAAATATTACTGTTATCTAGTTTAAATTGTTCTTAATATAAATACTAAGTTGATGTTACAGAAGTGTAAGGTCCCGCACGACAACTCACGGGATCCAAACCAACCTCACCTGGTCGTAGTGCAATCTGCTAATCAACAAACGAGACTCTGGCTTCTACCAATTTGCATTGGGCCAGCGTATTGAGAAATAGCGCAAATCCCCCCATAGGGATCCCTACAAAGAACAGCTCCTAGTACCCGGCGATGCCGAGAGACATGCTAACTGTAGACCGATCGATGTGGAGATCTTTGTGGGAGGCCTATGTCCAGTAGTGAACCTCTATCGGCTGATGATGATGAATGTGACAACATATCACATCTGAATATGATGAGCGCAGTCTAATAAACATAACAACTAAACTCATTATAATGGATCTGTATCCCTTACTATCAGGTAATTGTACTGATGATGCGTATAGTTTGACAATGCTCCAAGCACAGTATGATATACTGATATTGATATTTTGATTGTAATTACGACAATTTGTAGTTTTCCCATACGAACGATCTGTTTGTATAAGTTAGCGTCGTTGCTTAATCAACTTGGTGCAATCGCAACGAATTAATCCCCAAGAACATACCCGCTGTTCCAGTTCAATTTAGCTTCCAAAGTTACGTGCAGCTAACTTGGAAACTCGAGTCATTGCGCTGGCCGCCTCGCACACCGTACAAGTTACTTAAGTAATTCCACTGCAAACGCTTTTTAAGACAAAACAGTAATCTTAAGTTATTATTTATAATTAAGACGATCGACATGGAGATCATAGATACATAAAAATTAAAGTTGTTACATCTTATTTCATAAGTAACAATTCTGGTAACTTTATCATCATTATCAGCCGATACACGTCTATTAGTAACTTAATACGTTTTATCCTCTGAACAAAGACATAACTTTATCGCTTGCGTTACCTGTCTGTGGCACCATAGATATTTTTTTTGTTTTTTACCTCTACTTCTATCACTAAGTTCAGCCTCATTCTGCATTCATAAAAGGAAGGTATATTTCAACATCGTCACCATTCTTACAGTCGCCATTCTTCTCTTTCCCTGGAATTATTATTTCTTTAGTCACGTTTTACATCACCTCGTGGTGTCATAATGATGATGGAATGTCCGAAATCCCTCCCCAATAAGGTTTTAATGTATTCAATCATGCAAACTGTCTTTCGCTTAAGTCAAATATTCGTTCATGTATACATGTTAAATTAAAAAAGGGGTGTAAGGTTTCCCACGCAACAACTCATGGGACTCAATGCAACAACCGCCTGTTCGCTGCTAATCAACGAGGCTCTGGCTCCTACCAAACGGCATTGGGCCATCGCGGTGGGAAATAGCCTAAATCCCCCCACATGAACCCGTAAAAGCGACGATCTCTAGCGTCCGGCGATGCGGGCAAGATAGGACCGATCGATTTGGGGATCCTTGGGGAAGACCTATGTCCAGCAGCGGAAGTCTGTCGGCTGATGATGATGTAAAATTTCCCACAAAATATTTTTAAAATTACTTTCCTCATATTCTGTATACATATAACAAATAATCTTGCTTAAAAAGAGACAAAACAGACGAAGAACAAAAAATGGTTATTATTAACCAGCAGTTCCTTGCCCGCTTCGCTGATTGTAACACCCCGCAACTCCCTTTCGAAAAAGATTTTTTTTTAAAAAAATCTTCGCTGACCTCTACGACAGAGGCAATAACTCTACCAAATTTTGAGTGTTCGTCTAATAGTTTCGGAGATCTCCTGAAGAGTCAATGAAGCTCTGGACATCTCCTATATATATATAAAGATACGCGTAGTTGTACACTTGTGTGCGAAGGCTCAATGAACATTTCTCTTGTAACATGGAGGCACTTACTTCAACACGAAGGCCGGATGTTGGAGAATTTGGTTCATGGTAATGTTTTCTGAACCCACTTGATTAGAGACCACTGTTACAACGTAAGTTTGATTCTACAGTAACATTGCTATATTCCTGCTGTCAAGGTGTAAGTTAGAGTATTCTTGGTGAGCTTTATGATCCATGACCTTATCGTCTGTGTATAACAATTTATGAATTTAAAAAGTTAGCCCGTAAAAAAAAAAATATAAAGTTTAAATAGAGGAGTCCCGGTCGGAGGCTGGAGGCGCGTCGAGGGGTGGTTACCCCGGGGCGCGGGACGTTTGACCTACTTGTAAGTAAGTGCTTCGAACTTGACTTTTTTCAGGACTATCCCATAAAATAGGTAATCGCTTTTTGATGTTTTTAAAATGCTAGTTGTCGGTAAGTGGTCGTAAAGTTCGTACTATGAACTTAATATTGAATTAGCGGCGGGAGGCGACGTGTTCACACTTTAAGTTAGTGTATGAGTTCGAAGTCATTTCAATAGCTTCTATTGTATTATTCGTTAAATAAATTATTTAGGTATACAAAAAACTCTTTAACGTACTTTACGAGTATATCTTATTTATTATTAGAAGATTTTCCTCTTGATCAATGCTGCGTTCATCATCCAGTTGACCAACAAATCTGAATGAATTTTAAATGGCGTTGTATACAATTACGCTGAATTCAACGCTTCGTACAAATGTCGCTTTTGTGATTTCAAATTGTTTGTCCGGTTTTAATATTATTGTCATTTCGTGTAATTAAATTTGAAAATTTAAATACTGAATTCCGATTTAAATACGGCTGTAGCTTTATCATCTGTGCACGTACGTCGACAGCGGGGTACCTGTGTCTCTCACATTAAACTTTACGGACCGTATAGAGGTCTAATATCCACACACACTATTAACTTGACAAAGTTTTTAACCAATATTCACAATTCTATTGTCATATGAGCTTGATGGATAATTTTAAAACTTATGTGTCTTATGGGGTGGGGGTAAATAGATAAATATTATTATGCACTCGTCTGTTCGTAGAGTTAAATTAAACAATACTTTGAGATGAAAAAGTTTATTCAAATAGCGCTACTACTAGCTTTATACACACATATAAGGTCGTTCGCCTATCACTCTAGAAATTCCTTGCGAACGTCGCTTTACAAGTTTCTAGAAAATACCACTCTATAAATTTCCAGATACCTCCTTTTTCTAAAGCAATACGGATAAACAATTAGCAACAACTCATTGTTTATTATAAACTGGCAGCAGGATTCCTGCTTCACGACGACGAGCTCTCGAATTTTTTTTTTCGAACACAACCAATCGAGATACTATTAATCATGTAGAACATAGGTAATGTTCGATGTCAGGTGTGGAACTTTTATATAGATGTCGGATGTAATCCGCGGCGGCAGCTCCTCCGGCGGCCACAAATCACGGTAACGGCCCGCGTCAGTCGCGCCGCTCGTCGCCATTAAACAGACAGCCGCCGGAAATAAATCCGGTTACGATTCTGTTCCGCGCCAATCGCGACACCAATCGGCGAACACGTCGGGGAGAAAAGTGCGTCCATCAACGCCGCGAGCTCACTTCCGCTACACTCGATTAAGCTTTCGTGGCAAAACTTTGATAAGGAACAGAGTTGAGTCAATGTAAGCGATGTTTTCTATACTAAACTATTGTATTATTGTATAGTTATGCGCAATATACTAATTATACAACAAAAATTAATATTTCCTCTGTCTCGTTGAATTCTCTAGATTTTTTTTCTTTTATTCAATAAAGCCACGACATCCGCGAGACATCCGCCTCACAGTAAGTTACACGTCTGTCTATAACAAGGCGGTGCTAGTTAGAATATAGACAGCACTACATTGCGGTCGAGGCTTGAAGATGAAGGAAATTAAATCGCGTTACTCCGTTAATTACTAGCTACTTCTTCTTCTTGTGCCTCTCCAATGAATGAAGACTGAACACCAGTTTTGCAAATCCATTCCTATCACGTGTTAGGTTGATCAGCTGCGCGGCGCTCTTGATCTTGGTCCACTCCTTGGTGTCGTCCAGCGTGCCTTGTTTTTGCGATTGATCTTTCTCTTTCCGGTCACTACAGTTACACTAGCTACAGCTCGCAGCAGATCTTCAAACCGGAATACAATAAAGTTTGCACACTACAGTTTATCGGTTCCAAAAGGAACTGTAATGGTAACTACCTGGGTGGTATCCGGAAACAAAGACCTCACCACTTAAATTTTTTTTAAAGCACAAAGTTTATGACGCTTAAGAACACGATAAAACTTTTAATTAAGTACCAATACAGGAAGTACTCGTGCTTTTTTGTAGAGAACTCGGTATAAACCGGACGCCGGTGTTCAGTTTCCAATGAAACCGCACAAAGGAACCGGAAAGATAATCCCGAGTACGAACCAAATAAAACCTTTTGTAATAAAAAAACAAATATTTGAAAGGTGATAAATATTTGTAGTAGGCGGGAGCGGCGCACTCTGCGTCTGTGCGAGATTCGGTTAACAAAGCACTTTAAATAATTCAGTTTGCAAATGTAAGGTTAATTAAGAGGCTTTGTGAGGACGCTCATTTATTATTGGGGGAAGCGTACATTCTTGATTTACTGCTAAACGATGTAATATATATTTTTTAATGGTACTAACGGTAAGCAGAGGCAATGGGCACTGGTTTTGAATAACATCCGCAATTAATTGAACCCGGCGGACGCAGCGGCCCGCGTATACTATTTTAACTTATCATCATTAGAAACCTAATTAGTAGCTCTTTACAAGTTTAAATATTTACTTATTAAATAAATATACTCTATCTGTCTAAGTTCAAAATGGATAGAGTTTTTATTTAGCCTATAATATGCTTTACATCTTCAGCTATACTTTTAAAAGTGCCATTAAAATCCGCCCAAACGTGTCGGATATTATCAGTACCATAAATATATGATTTTGTGTAACATAGATAAACTGGTATATTGCCGGAGACCATCTAGGTAGGAACCGCCGCAGTCCTGTAGTCCCGAGCTATTAAGAATTGGACTAAGGTAATCCCTGACGGTCCGTACAAGGCGACTAAAAGGGTCTTCAGGTACGTGGGCTTTGTTGGTGGGGGCCCTCAAAGGTCTTGTATTTACCGTAGCACAGCGTGGGTGCAAAGAAGGGCTTCGCCCTTCCGTGGAATATTTTAGCCAGAGTGCAGGGAGATACCGGTGCGTTCAGTAGGAGATCCTGGAGCCACTCCTAAAATGCACTGAGGGAGACCACCGATGGGGTTTTAGTGGGTAAAAGCCTCACATAACCTCGTCTTCCCCCCAGAAGCAAGGTATCTTTTAAGAAGATCTCCCCCGCGATAAAAAAAAAAGGTAGGTACCACCGCAGCACCTATTTTTGCTGCAAAACAGTAGTGTGCATAAATTACTATGTTCCGGTTGAAAAGTCGCTGTAGCTAGTGTAATTACTGCAGTAACGAGACTCAACACTTTACGTCCTGGGCGATAAACGCAACATGATGCAGTGCATACCATTATAACTAGCGCTACGTGATTACGGGCGCGCGTGTCACTTACCATCAGGTGAACGTGCCGCTCGTCTCGTCACTGAATTACATAAAAAAAGCTTAATATGATACCTCTACCCTTTGCATTATATATCAATACCTCACTTACACAAATGTAAATAGAAGACAATTTTTTCACTTAAAAACTGTCTTTAAATGAACTGCTATAAGTCTGTTGCTTACTGTCGTCAGCGCATCAAAGGCTTACAAATCTTCATAAATTCTTCTCCCTCCCCCTCCCAGTACACTGATTAGGTTGTTTTCTTAATTTATTACTTGCCGACCGCTTCGTTACACCCCACAGCGCTGCCTCCAACCATTTTATTTACACAACAACCGTCTCCTCTCCGTACTACTTTCAGGGAAGACGTCCACTGAAAGAAATATTAGCAAACAGTTCCAATTGAATAGTGTGCTCTTAAGTAAATACTGTTTTATCTCATTAAAGTATTAAGAGAATTAAGTTACTTTCAGTCCGTTTACTCCGTGAACTAAATCCAGGTGAAATTAACTAACTTTCGGTAGTAAAGTTTTGCTTCATGCATTTTTATATATGAGATAGTATAGCTAAAGCTTGTAGATTAAAATGTGTATATGTTTATTGGTAAGTAATGATACCTGATGATCCTCACCAACGGGGAGCGTCTCAGCTTTGTTGCCGATTTTTGTCATCGTAGCTTATAAACTGTTGATTTTTTGTGTCTAAGTTTTGTTTAAGATTTTATATCAGATGTAATAATAGAACCTCTATTCTATACTTGACGTATCCTAAAAGGCGACTAAAAGGAATCTACTCCAGAAAAAGCGATTGTTTCGATGATCTCTTCAACATCATTCATTTCCTTTCATCAGTCCAACATATGACTCCCCCCAACCATCATGAGTAGCGAGTGTAAATTACGGCTATCATTCTCAATCGGTGAGTCCTCTGTTCAGTATTGGACAGCAATAGGCTAAAATGGTGAAGGTGATGATGATTAATCAAATCCGTGACGTTCGGACTTAAGGTCCGCCCATAAAAACTTATAGACGGAATACTGTTACACGTATATATATATAAGATATATATGTAAGATACGAACTGAAAGTGTACCGGTTAAATAACTAACGCGTTAGTCATCAGGGTTTAAGTCACGAACCCTCGTAAGTGAATATTAAGTGTATCGACATACAAACGCGAGAGTAGTATGTTTAAGTAGTTTTATTGGAAAATACCTGGGCACCTTTAGTTCGCTGTTGCAGTATATTGTTTCTTTAGCAAACAAGGTGAAGCTATCCGCTCACCAAACAGGTTTCCGCCTTGTCGCGGCGATGGGACTCAACGACTGTGGCTTGGTCGCTCACGGTGAAGCTGAGAGGAACTTACCTGGTCAGCTCGACATTGTCGCTACAGATGAGCTCTGTGAGTTCACCTCGGATGGATGTCGGTGGGTTACGAGGGTAAGGTTTAATTGACGCCTGCAGCCACGTGGAGGAAAAGGAGTCGACATCGGGTTTCGTCGCTTTCCCTCTCCTTTGTGGCCGTATAACAGTTGATGGCGGAGGTAAAGACCAAAACTGCCGTAAAGAGTCGAGAGAGTTTTCTCTCTTGGCTCCAATGGATTCTAAGTAACGGATTCAGGGGGAACCGTTGCCCAGTTGACAATAACAGGCTGAGAGAAGGGTGCGCTATGTGTTCCGGCGCGCCCTTACAGAGGTGGAAAAGGGTTCTCTTTTCACGAGACGAAACTGCCCGGTGCAGCTGACGCCGGCGTGATCGCAAGAGTGTACGAAGGCGTTTCTGTGACTCCACCGGAAGCCGGCGACAGTGGAAAATCGTGGGGTTTTTAGTCGATGCAAGTCCGACATAACTAGTCTTTGTCGCGCGATGCCACGTATGAGAAAGTATTTCCCCACGTAAAACAAAAAATGGTGAAGAAGCTATCCGATTGTCTTCGTCTCTAGTTCGATTCTGGGAACGTGTGTGCTGAATATTATTAATATAGTGATAGATATTCAAAATCAATGTACAGACTTTTTTATGTTGAAAGTCAATGTAAGTGCTAGATTGTTGGATATCATAAAGAGTAGATTGAAATTACTAAATTAAAACCTAAGTTCGACTGCAGACTTCAATCGGCTGATTACGAGTTTTTTAGAAATCTTGGAAATATTCATGGAATAATGTTTTTATTCCAGGACACGCAATGTGCTCGTAGCTTTGAAACATGTTTTTCTCGTTACTGCAGTAATTTCACTAGTTACAATTCGTTTCAATCGACAACACAGTAATATTTTCAAAGTACTATTTGTACACTGCAATAATCTTATTGACCGTCTAATTAGGTACCCTCGCAGAGATCTGCGAGGGTACCTAACTGGACGGTATCCGCCAATAGAGACGTACTGACAGTGTACTCATCATCATCAGCGGATAGACGTCCACAGCTGGACATAGGCCTCCCCCAAAGAACCCTCCATTTGTTGGGGGTTCAAATTAGAGGGACTAGGGCCATTACCTACCCCACTAGCCCAATGCGGGTTGGTGGGAGCCAGAGCCTCGTTTGTTGATTAGCAGGGTGCACCACGAGCTGGTGAGGTTGACTTGGCTCCCGTGTGTTGTTGTACGGGGACACTTACCAGTGTATTAATATGATGGTATTAAAATACACACACACACATATATATACACGTATATATACACATATATATATGTATATATACACATATATACATAATCTGGGACTTCTCAAAAATGTATTAGATAAAACTTCAACAGAGATAAACCCTCAAAGTAACAATTAGATGAGACCTAAAGTTTATCAAGCCCTTATTAACGCCTTAACAACAATTTAATGTTTAAGTTTTATATACATATATATATATGAATAGCATATTTTTTCGCGCTTAAGTTGTTCGATACACTTTCTCTCCCCGGGGTAGACGGGGTGAGTCGGGGCTCGTAAATTAAAAGTTTCAGCTTTATTTGGATTCGGGTGAGAGTATGTCGTCCCGTCGCCGTGACACATCGCCCCCTCTTAATATTTAACCTGCACACGTACCGCTTTTTTACGTGTTCGAAGTAAACACGTAAATTGCTACGTCAAAGGATATTACGAGGATATTACTCCGGTTTCGTGAGGACGAAGGTATGAACGTAATTAACATGCCCCCATTTCCATGTTGGTACAGCGATAAGATCAGATGTTACAGCGGCGATTGAGTTTTTTAAGTACAAGTTAAGTTATATTAAGTTAAGCATTATTGTTGTGCGTGCGATCTAGTTAAGTTTAAGTATGATTCGCATCGCTTTTTATTACGTAATACATACTTTTTACAAGGGTTGTTGTTTTATATTTAGAAAATTAAAGGTGACTTCCACGTGCTAGATGTTGTCCTAGAGAGGCATTCAGGTTGTTAAGTAACAAAATCACATTCGTTAAGATATTTACCTAGAACCAAATATTGTTGAAACTGCATAGTTCGTTAATTTAGTAATATCATTAAAGACGGTGCCGTACAAATCAGAATGCAGTAAGATAGTGCTGCGCAGACAAGCGAGCTTTTAAGTCAACCAATATTTTAAGATTTTTTGAAATATAACCTAAGTAAGAATTAATTTAAGACTCACTTCAAAACTCACTCTATGACAATGCTAAGCTACCTATGATCACAGTGTAGGTGTAACTTGATTCTTTATGCTACTACTGTACCTTTTCGGGTCGTCCGAATAATCTCTAAGGTCAATAGAAATTTCTTCACAACTTATTAAGAGCTAGAAGTTGACGCTTCAGTTCGCATACCATCGATAACTGACAAAATACTTCCCCTATAGCACATTGACTAATGCCCGCCATTCACGCAACACTCGAAACCCGTCTCTAACTAAGCAAACAATGTACAGTATTTCGAGGAGTTCTCGAGGAGTGCTCTCTATTTATACTTGAGCTTAGTACTGAAGACACTTAAGTAATGTCTTCAGTTCTGTAAGCGTCCCTCGGTTAATAGGTGCTCTGATGTCGTCATGATTTATTATTTCTGGTGAACAGTTCTTGGACATGATGGAAATTAAGCCGTTGTAAATATGATGGTACAACAAAGATTTACAAGCGGGTCTACTAAGTCCTTTGCATTGCTTAAGACCAACTTGGAAGGACAGTTATTCTTATATTAAATATGGAATTCACTTAACTATCAAAACCTGGAAGAGCTTTTAAATTCAAGGGAGAAAGAAGAGATATCTGTATTCATATACATAGGGATAAAGTAGTATACATATATGACATTTTTTTCTATAAACGAAAAATTAAATACACATAGGCGATAAGCAGAATATATCAAATAATTCACAAAGTTTCGAGTAAGTTCACACTCAATCTCTTCGGGCGCTAGATCTTACCCCAATTAAGACAAACTTGTTTATAACTAATGTCATTCGACTAAGTAACGACTGCGCGAGTTCAAGTTACACTAGTGTACCGTACATCCTCCAACCTCGTGGTGGGAAATGGCCCAAAATCCCCCTATATAAATCTCAAAATATGGAGGATATTTGGAGGAGGCCTGTGTCCAGCGGTGGACGTCGATCGGTTGATGATGATATGTAGAATTTTACTTAAAATTGCAAATAGTATAAACATAAGTAGAGATTTTTTATCAGCTATTTAAAAATTAAACATACATGTAACATGTAAACGGAATGTTAAAGTTAAAACTATTTAACTTAATGTACATGAATATACTAACAATAAATATAGTTTAAACATTTTTGTTTGATATTGTTTCAAGTAAATTTCGTTGTGAAGTTAGTACTTATCGACAAGTAAGTTATTAGATGGGAGGCGCGCCGCTGCGCACGTCGCACCGGAACTGGCTCGCGCGCCGTGCGCGTTCAGCCTTCTCAAACTATTATCAGCGCTGAATTCCACAAAGTTATTGGTCTATAAGTGTTCCATTATGGACCCCTGCGACATTAAGGCGAACATGTGTGCGGCCCAAATTGATTTTAACTCGGGGTACCCGGCGGACGCCATTTTGGTAACCGCTTAAGATTCTCAACTTATGTTGAGTGGTGGGGTGCGTGGCTCACGCGACGGACTCCAACCGGATTGCTCACCCTCTTCCTTTCACAGATTTGCGAATGAATATTTCTATGACTTAAACTCAAAAGTGTAAGGTACTCTCTTTAACGTAATATCCTGCATTACATATAAACGGAGCTGATTGTAAATTATGAAATACAAAGGATTTAAATCGGTTCAGCTGTTTATGATTCATAGATATATTAACATAGATAAACGCAATAACATTTAGCACACCTCTTTTTGATTGGTGTTTAAAGTTAAAATGAACTGTATGACTTATTTAATATATAGTGAAAAATCGACGAAGAGTATCTTTCATAGAGTATCTTCAACAGGCCGGGGGCCAGGTTCTCGAGCCCAGTATCAGATGAGTTGTAAGAGTCGCTATAGCTTGCAAACGCCTACATCAAAAGAATCAGAGTATCTTCGTTATTGCAAATTATCTCTCTACGTGTGACCGAATGAACTACCCACATTTGGTACCAACCACACCAAATCACCACAAGGTATGCACGTAGTATAGAAGAGATAGTTCTCCTCACCACCTACATTTTTCCAATGAAAATAAGAGAGCAGGCAATCTATAAACAATAGTTTCTCCAAACGAACTTAAAGTTTCCATTAAGTTGTAAAAAGCATATAAATTAAGTACTGAATAATTAAATCTGATTTCTTTTTCCCAGCACTAACTTACTACATTCAGAAGACCTGAGATAAAAGATGTAGGTCCTTTGCTGACGGCCGCCGAGTTCAATTAAAATTAATTATCAGGTATTAGGCGAGACAAAAGAAAGATAATTATGTCGTGAAAGTAGAATGACACTCACACCGGTCAGGCTCAATGGTTAATAGATAACTGATACGTTTTACTGAGTATTGTAGGTTCTATTCCAACAAGAATTTATACATACATATTATTCAGCAAAGGTACTGTATCGTATCCTCTCCTTTTTTGGAAACGTATGCCGAGTGTATGCGAGGTGAGGCAGCTATTGAGCAACTTGTGGTCCAGAGAAAGGTCGAGGGTACCAGACCACGAGTAAAAACGCCTATGAAATGGACTGACCAGATAAATGCGTCAGTAAATGGCAAATCATTATTGTCACTATACAAATACACTAGAAAGGAGGCTATCGGAGAGGAATGGCGACGTGTTGTTAAGCTTGCGACCAACACTTAAAATGATGACCACGACCACTCTATCAAGAGTGGTACCGACGAAGCAGAAGAAGATTATGCAGTAAGTATTCGATACTTAATGAAATATTAAAAAACGTGCACGGCCATGGAAATATTTACATACACCAATCCGCACTCGATCAGGACGGTGAAACAATGACCTTGACTGTGTCTATATAGATAGAAAATCTTGATTCTCAGCTATGGGAATATCAAGAGAACTGTATATTTTTATTTCATTGTAGTACAAAATCATAAAGACCTCAACCCTTTCGTCCTTCATCAAACGGCATAATCTCAGTATATAAGCTTCACCATGTTCTCCTTTATTGATGCTTGACACCAAGTGTAGTTGAAGTCAACTATCTGACTGTAGTTAAAATATTAAAACCTATTCATCAACTATCTCCGTCTTTATTATAATGATAGTGACTTCCGCTTCTAGTTCACGCCGTCGGTATCCTCATGTTACCAGGTCAGATTTGAATAATTACAACTCATATCATTGGAAGCCGCTTCTATGTGATAGTAGATTATTTTTAATCATCTCCGGGGCTGTTCCGTTACAGGGTGGAACAACGCAGGCGTAAACGTATTCTAATGAAAAAAATACTATACGGGCTTTTAATGCAGCAGGCGGCGAGAGGAAATCTCATTAGGGCTGTACCCGCTGACGATTAACGCAGGCCTCGGTTAGGGTTGTCCGTGTCGATACATGCAATTATTAGGATGCACATTAGTTATTAATATTTAAACTTTTATAACAAACGAGATGAATAAAATACTAATTTATACTAAAAGGTTATATATAAGTTGAACCGTGAAATAAATAACTTTTAAGAAGACTATATTGATATTCTTTGTATATGAATTTCTTATCGTTAAGAGAATTTCATTATCGATGTGTCAACAAACAGATCTCCCTGGCGCTCCAATAACAAAAGCCAAAACACAACAACACTGTCATAATACCAGAATTATAATGAAGATAGTAATGAACCTAAAATACTGTACCTAATGTAATTCAAATTCAACAATACCGTCGGACCTGGAGTCGAATCGGGAACTGCTGTTTAAGTATTCCTATGAAACATATAATCTACATAATAATTGAGAATAACAGCATCAGCAGCATCGAAATCTGGACAAATACAAATAACGACAAAGGTCACAGTGAATGTACCGGCTCGTTATTGTTGTATCGTGATCAAGCGGTACGATCAGCTGTTAAGATGCAGGTGAAAGTGGGCCGCGGCGGGGTGACCTGAACCAGCCACCGAATAGCTCCACCTCAGTTGTCTCCTGTAATAAACATTTTTTTTCTATTCTACTCGCCGACGAGACAAGCGAAACCTTCACCTGATGCCTACGTAGAATAGACGAGACGCTACTTATAATGATATAACCACACAACATTATATTCGCCGCTGTGAGACATAGTTATTGTCCCGTTACCCCGGTTATTTCACTAGCTACAGTGGCCTTCAAACAAGAGCACATTAATATTACAGTACAGTTTGGCACTAGACGGACAGAGGCCATAAAAACATTGCTGAGAGCCACTGGATTCAAACAGGGCAAGACCATGGTTTGTGGAACACTTTACAAGTGCCCTATGTCCAGCAGTGGACGTTCATCGATTGAAATAATGATGATGACGACAGTTTGGCGGATGGTGTAAGAGCTGCGGTGGTATTTACATGGTTTTCAACACCTGTAAAAAATCCAGATATCTGGCTGTATACAATACATATTCTCAGTGTTAACAGCCAACCTTCAGACAATGAGCTTGTGCAATAAGAGAAGCATTAAAATCAATTTTTCATTATTTTTTATTAACATCCTATCGCCTCAAGATAAAGTAAAGGGCGTTCACGGTGATTCTTCATCGTGTCCGTCCTTGGGCTTCATCCTTAATCTCATCTCTCGTCTTCTCGATCTTATTCATCTCCTCTGCTACTGTGCGGCTCCACGTCTAACTTATTTTTGCGACTGCGCTCGCGTTTTTCTTACAGACTCCAATCAATCACCTGCTTGGGAATATGGTTGGGATCTCTTCGTAGAGTATGGTACGGTACGGTAAGAGGTACAATCCACTTCCATTTTCGATATCTGATTTGAAAGTCAATTTGACATTCGCGGCAGAGCTTTGGGGTTTTCATTGGAGATCCTCTCGGGCATGCAAATACTGTGAATTCGGCGAAAACAGCGGTTGGAGAAGACCTTGAGATGGTGCGAGATGATTTTAGTGAACTTTAACGTCTCACAGCCATATAACTGTATATGAAAGCGTAGCCCTATTAAAGCGATATAAAATTAATAAAAATTTAAAGGAAACGATTCAAAGACGATATCCAATTTATATAGAAGATGATGATGTAAATAGAAGACTATAAAACAAATGAAATGTTCAGGATAAAACACAGATTTTGCAATAGTTCATTAATATTAATGAAGTTTGTTTCATTTATGAACCTAATCAAGCTGGTACTCGTACGTCAAAGAATACATACTCAATACATTTGTCGTCTGTATCACTATCGATACAATTAATAAAAAAAAATAACTATTCAGCTCCATAATACATCACTATGTATTCATTGTTACAAAATATACTATTAAATCCATATATACCTTATATATATACCGATTTTATGTTTATAAATTGCTTTGTATCATGATACATCAATGAGGTCAGATCAATACGGCCGTTATCTTGTTGTGTAACGCGGAGTTCCCTGATTCAGTTCCAGGTCTAATGTAGTTATCTCAGCATCTTGATAGCATGGTACTAGTGAATTCGCTAATTTGGTTACCACCCATTAGTCTATCGCTGTATTCCAGCTATCAACTTATGCGAATCATAACCACCATCCGCCTCGTTAATTAACTTCATGTGAAAAGAACCCATTGTATATTTCAAAACATGAATAACCTGTTCAGTGTTTACAGTTTATGACGCGTTATGGCTCGCAGTGTATACGGCAGCAGTGCTACTGAGCAGTTCCTGTGCCAACACACACCCCTGCGCCAACGCCGGGCTACACGCGAAGCCTAAACACACACGTCGGCGAATCCAAACAGGCCGCCGCAACATTAAGGTCAGCATTCGTGACCGCACAAAATTGATTACATCCCTGAAACTTTGTGAAGGCATTCCGCATCCCCTTAACCCGCCCCCGCATTGTGACATATTGGAAGCTCCAATGATATGACGTGTTCTTCCTACGCCTCATCATAACCGAAGTCGCCGCTTTTAAACCATTTGTGTATAGCATTATTTTTTAGGTAGCTCGCTGGCCTAATGGTTAGAGCGTGCGGCTTTCATTCCGAAGGTCGCGAGTTCAAACCTCGGCATGTACCAATGACTTAATATTTAAGTTATGTACATTTGTGAACTTTAGTTACAACAGCGAAATACAAAAACGGTGAAGGAAAACATCGCGAGGAAACCCGCTACTGAAATCATCTTTGTGTGTGTGTGTGTGTGTGTGTGGTGGTCCCAATAAAGTGGAAACAGGCTCGCCCCCTGTTACATGGGCCCTAATCTGACCACATCTGGCGAAACGTGGGTGGTTTATTCACCTCTGCCTACCCCTACTGGGAAAAAGGCATGACAATATAAAAATATATATATATATATATATATATATATATATATATATTTTTTAACCTCCATATAACCTCAACTTCACAAGAAACACGATTACTGGTGGTAGATCTCTGTTGCTGGAGACCATCTAAGTAGATACCACCGCAAGTCTTGTTGCAGCCGACAGACAGTAGAGTACAAAGATTACCATTTTCCAACTTGAAGGGTGCTGTAGCTAGTGTTATTGCTGGGCTAACAAAACTTAACTCTTTAAATCTCAAGGAGACGACCACAATGTGTATAACACCCTAACTAGCGCCACGTTGTTGTAGCCCGGCGAATCTCTTCGCTTCCATGAATTAAATATACTTTTTCAAACGTTTCCCTCCTGAGATAAAAAAATTAAACAATACGTAAAATACGGGGGCGGGCGCAAACCAGACTCCGCTGAAAATTAACGCTGTAGCAGCTTATATTTATATCTATATACTTTAGCGCCCTTCAAAAATACATACCTCCGCATTCTGTCTCTGCTGGAGCTGATGTGGTACCGCGTAGGAGACCGGTTAGAATATTCCCACCGCTATTCGACGTTAGGCGTGCGGTAAAAAGCGACTAAAGAAGGAAAAATCTATGAAAGTATTAGCATAATATTTTTACGACCATTACTAGCATATCCTGTCAGTGGGTTTATCTGTCCTAGCGCCCCCGAAGACCACAGCTGTTCCTATTCTTCCCCAACCCCTTCTAATTCTTCTTCACCACTCCAAATAATAACATCCTACATTACTCGTTATTCCTGTGTTTTTCGCAACATTCCTCTCAAAAGTCTGCACTCCTCCAACATCTCCCTATCCCTACCAATACCTTACAGTCGCCAACCCGGATACCCAGCGTGGTGACTTATGAGCAACACTCCCCAATGAACAGGAAACACAAATTAGTTAAGCATCAGTATAACTATTTCTTTCAATCATCTACATTTACATGTAGGGGCGATATAATCGTTTATTATAAGCTGATACTCCGCGGGGATCGAACCTACGCCTCATCGAGTCACACATCATATACAGATGATGATACAAAATCTAAGCTGTTTATATGGTTAATAATATTAAATATACCCTCGGCTCAACAATCATATGCCCTTGGAATAGGTCCATTCCCTTAGATTTAGCATCCCTACATACAGTACTGCCTCAGTATGCAAACCGTCCTTAACATTTTATCGATATTAGAAATGCTTCCTGATAAAGGCGCTGTTGACGCAACTTGAACAAAAATATTTTAATGTATTTTTAAGAAAAACTACAGACAAATTTGATGATTCTACCCTGCTATTAAAGTTATAAAATATTTTATATATAAGTTCTTACTATACCGAAAGCCACGACAGATTCCTACCCTATCAGAAAGGTGTTCACTCTTCGAATATAAGTACTTAAAGTATCACAGCTCTCGTTAAGTGCTCTTACTGTCTAATTAAGATATTATTGGAATAAAACTATATGACTTTATAGTATGTTATGTTACGTTAACGCTTAACTAAAGCTTTATTTGCAGAATAGATACTAATTGATCTGTAAAGGTTATTTGTGTAACATTAAAAATAATTTGTTGGTCATAATGAAAAAAAAACTAATTTAAAGCTCACAGGTCGTGAATGCTGAAAATCGTTATTAATTACAGTAAGTCAATAACAATGAAATTGAAACATTAAATATTATAAAAAAATATCTAAGTCTAACTGATATTGCATCTCAAATATATTTTTTGATTGATGATTTAACTAGCAATATACTTCTTTTTAGTCTTCGGTTAAAAAAAACATATTGTACTTTTAATGAATTAGATCAGGGTTAACAATGGTATTAATTAAATGTTTCGTTTTATATTCCCACTTCGGAGTAGTACGTACGGAGGAGCGGGCGCTCCGCCAGCGCCGCACTGTCTGCAGGAAAGCTCGCACTAATCGCACCAAAGCCAGCGGTAACGAGCTTTGCAGCTAACTTCCGCTGCACAGTTACCACATTTAGTCCACACACAGTTCATTACGGAAACTCTTGTTACAGTTCAATAACATTTATACAAATGTATTTACAGAATATGAAGCTCCTCGTTATATTGTGCACTCGAAAACTTTTATGCAACATTTAACCTCAATTCCACATGGTGTTTCCACCACTTCTCATGGATCTCTCTGCAATCAAACTTCTAAACTTGTAACCTGGTGTACCATCATGGACCTCTTTGTTATTAGGCAAGTAGCTGGCTACTGTGCCAGTCTACTGAATACTTCATACAACCCATTAAAATCATGACTCTCCTAATAATCTCTGCATGATGTGAATTGGTATCGAAAGAATTTTCATCCGCCGGCAACATAATAGGTTGGGGAAAAAGAAATCTATTATTTTTATATGAATTTCAGGACTTTATTTAACATGCTTCGGATTGTCCGATTTGGGTCAAATATGCACCGTTTTGTTCTATGATTTGTTGCCATTTTAAAGGTAACTTCATAATGCCTCTCTCGTAGAAGTCCTGGTCTCTATTTGCAAAAAACTCTTGTAGCCGATTTTCACAATCTTCCCTAGATGCCAATTTTGTAATGCAAGAAAAAGATGGTAATCGCTTGGTGCCAAGTCCGGACTGTATGGCGGATGCATTAACACTTCCCAACCAAGCTCCCGAAGTTTCTGGCGAGTCACTGTAGACGTGTGTGGCCTAGCGTTGTCCTGGTGGAACACGACACCTCTCCTGTTGGCCAATTCTGGCCGTTTCTGGTCAATTGCTATCTTCAAACGGTCCAGTTGTTGACAGTAGAGATCAGAATTTAGTGCTTGGCCATATGGAAACAACTCATAATAAATAATCCCCTTCCAGTCCCACCAAATGCACAGCAGAACCTTCCTGGCCGTTAGTCCTGGTTTGGCCACCGTTTGAGGTGCTTCACCGCTCTTTGACCATGATCGTTTTCGCACAGGGTTATCGTATGTGATCCATTTCTCATCTCCAGTCACCATCCGTTTAAGAAATGGGTCTATCTCATTCCGTTTGGCCAAGGCTTCGCAGATGCAAATTCATCCATCATGTTTTTTTCTGTTAATTGGTGTGGCACCCAAACATCGAGCTTCTTTTTGAATCCAGCTTTGTGTAAATGGTTTAAAACTGTTTTGTGGTCCATTTTTAGCTCCTGGGCGATGTTACGACTGCTAACATGCCGGTCAACTTCGATCTTTTCTCCGATTTTATCGACATTTTCGGCGACCGGCCTACCTGTGCGAGGTGCATCTTTAACATCAAAAATTCCTGAACGGAATCTACGAAACCAAAATTGCACATAATTGGCTGTTACAGTATCGGCTCCATAAACACCATTCACAACTTTAGCCGCCTGGCTTGCATTTTCGCCTTTGTCAAAGAAAAACTGTAAAATGTACCGAATTTTCTCTTTGTTTACTTCCATTTTTAACACCCTGTAACTCACAATTGAATGCACCAAACAAAAAACACCAAAAGAATTTTTTTACTGCGAAATGTCACCTTTCCAACGAGCATCAATCTGAAACTGTTTGATCGATACTTTACGAGAAATTTATCACTACAGCCATCTACCGAAAACATAATGGATTTCTTTTTCCCCAACCTAATATATATATATTAACTGTTCTTAGATATAGATATAATAACTGTTCTTCGCCCGCTTTCCTCGTCATAACATATAATTTATTTTGAAATTTAGGCTTGAAATTTGACAGAAATATTGCCGCCCAGCAACAAGCCGACACCACTTGGGCCCCTTCCCGTTCTTAGCATCCCGCAACTCGCTGTAGGGAACGGATTTTGCAAAATCCATTCATAGCTGAACTCTAAATAGCAGAAGCAGTATCTCTATCAAATTTTGCGTGTTTACGTCTAATAGTTTCGGAGTAACGGAGGATATAGATGTCTCCCATATGTAAAGCGATCCATAGAGAAATTCACAAAGAAACATTACAAAGAGAAATTAAAACTTATGATTCCATTTACTTATCGTACAGTTTCGTAATTTTCAACATTACTTATCTTCTAAATACTGAGCTGCAAGATACAGAAACTCTATCAGTACAGATTCCTAATTGAACTAGTATAAGTAAACCGGGCAGACTCGGACAAAGTAAACCTGGGCAGCAGTGTACACTCTACATTCTGCTTAAAAATCCCAGTCCATTGTTTGTTTAATAATTTACACACATTTGTGATGAAAAAGTTATATTAGTTTCAGTTGATAATTACACGCTGTTCTCTGCAAATATACTGAAACCGTGCTCTGGTTTAAAGCGAAGCAATTTCGACAGAGGTTGAGACCTTGGCATCACACAAGAACTGTAAAAGTCATTTTGAGTTACGTTACGAATATTCAGGAAAAATAATAATAACTTGACCAAAATAATAGTAGTAGCATAAGTAATATAAAAAAAATATCTTCCCTGCAAGATGATGAGTAAAGGTATTATCATCTGCCTATTCTCTTCCCACTTCATGTCAAGTTGACATATTCTCCACGAGACAATTCAGCCACTATATTTTTAAAATTTCAGGTTGTTATTCATCACCAGCGCATGATGGTGTTGAAGTAAATAAAAATAAGAAATGTCGATACAAAAAACAGGAGATTGCCGATTCAATAATACGTAGCTCTTTGTATTTTTTTGTTCGGCAAGAGATTCGTGAAGTGTACGGAAGTGGGTCAGACGCAAGTGATTTATCTCCGCTATTGTTTGTCTGTGCACGGGAAATAATCCCGTTAATAATGGGATGCTGCATCTCATTCGTACGTAATCCCGTCGAACCTTTCGCGGGTTATCCAGTTTTATAATTTATAGGTTAAAGTTGGATCTCACAGCATTTTTATTTTCACTGCTGAATTAGACTTCTGCATGATTTTCGGAGTTATCGCTGCACTCAGTGCAAGCTCAATGGTGACAAGAAAAGCTCTTTGAATTTTTTAATATCTTTTAAGGACTGCTGTAAAGTGACGGAGAAGATATTCCTTCCACTACTAGTACCACTACAGCCAATGAACGTCCACTGCTGGATATAGGCCTCCCCAAAAATAGCCACGTTTGTAGGACTTCATACGGGGGGGGGGGGGGATGGTGTTTGAGCTATTTCCTACCATGCGGGCCCAATGCGAGATGTTGTGCGGGACCCCTTACAACTTATTCCTTCCACACATAACATTAAAAATAAATGCATCTGCTTGGAGTCAAAGCCTTTTTATACGAGACAACAGTCTATGCCCTTTAACTATCATTCAGTACAGGTCCGGTTTGACAGAGGTCCCCATATCTCGAAATGTTCAATATTATTCCTTATGTGGTACTTTACGTAGTTATTCTTCATAGGAAACACAAACTCAGCGGAGACCTGACCTAGACATTTGAGAGCTATTAAGCGCTCACTTTTGTCGCTGCTACAAACTAAGTTATCTTCTCTTTGTAGACAATATGTACGTTACTTTTATTACTTGTCACCGAAAGCGTGAACACTGCACATACACAATACACTAATCAGTAAACCGGAAACGCTACTGAGCTACCGTTATCAGTTGCCGGTATCGTTATTACTATTGGCTCCGGAGGAGGTTGTGCCGTCTTGTTCGATGTTCTTAATAACAGAGCGCTTTCGACATAGACACCACCAATTATTTTGAGGCATAGATTATGTCTAATTACCCTATTAATTACGCTAGCTACAGCACACTTCAAACCGGAATATAGTAATGTTTGCACACTACAGTTTGTCGGCTGCAATAGACGTTGCGGTGGTACCTTATCTGAACGTTTTCAGGTAAACGAGACCTACCCTCCAGCTATTTCTTTTCTCTCTGGTTTGAAGGGCACTGTAACTGTGCTATTACTAAGGTAATGTGATTGAACATCTCATATCTCAAGCGACGTACACAATATGGTGTAAGTAGCTTTCTGACTAGCGTCACATTGTTATGGACAAGCGTATCACTTATCATCAGATAAACGTGCCGCTCATCTCGTCACTTAATTGAATAAAAAAAAAACTTTATTGATTCATCTCTGAAGTAGCGGCCTGTACACTCCCCCTGTCCTCTCCCACACGTGTTTTGTTCACATTCTCTGTATTTTCCCAAACAGATATGATCCGGTTGACGTAGCGCCGGAAGTAGGCGCGTAGACACTTGCGTCTCCGCTCTACGAGGTTATTGTAAATTACTTTACTTTTGTCCTTATTCCTGTTTGATGTTCGCTCAAACATGTTTGTACGAAATGTTGACTTTCCTTTCGTACGCGAACTCTTCTTTTCGTAATCCGATTTGTCTTATACCGGGTTCGATTCCAAATTAGATTGTATCTCAGTACAAACTAAGTGCTGTACGAACTGTAGTTATAACATATTATTTTGATACAGAAATAGTATAAAGAAGATTTAAACCTTTGTTAAAATTCAATGTCGAATTACTGCTAAGATCTTTTGCATTGTTTTAGACTTAACGTAAAATATTCTTAAATACAAATATGATCAAAACTTGCCAACACTTGTATAGCAGCGGATCCGACCAAAATAAAACGACGATAACCAATACAAACAAACTTCAAAGGAATGATCTACATAACACAGCAGTTTTATTGCCCCTTTTACGGGTCTCCTGAAAAATAACAGCACAGTTACGTACAAGTAGGTCAGACGTCCCGCGCCCCGGGGTAAGCGACCTCCGACGCGCCCCAGCCCCGGGGCGGGACTCCGCTGCTCAGACCTTATATTGTAACGCAATGGGCATTGAATTTTAAGTATGCAGTCAGGACATTCGGTATCGGTGTCAACAACTACTACTCAGCTTTGAATATTTTACATCCGCGTTTCTCACATCTGCACCGTCAACTGAAATAAAATGGAAGGTGGATGGCCAGCACAGTAATTACTAAGTAGTGAGATTTTATCAAAACATTTTTTTATTCTCCAAATCGACGAGACTAGCTGAACGTTTACCTGATAATAAGTCATGCACTCTTCAAGCCGGAGAGGAAAGAGAGACTTGGAAATAAGTATCGTTTGCCTGAGACTGTTTATGCAGGTACCACCGCAAACCTGTTACAGCCGATAAGCAGTAATGTGGGAACATTGCTGTATTCCGATTTGAAGTGCGCTGTTGCTAGTGTAATTGCTGGGGTATTGAGACTTAACATATACCTAAAATAATTGATGGTGTCTATATATATATATATATATATATATATATATATATATATATTGTATGGGGAAGTGTAAGGGTGGGCCCACGTCAACCTCAACTGCACGCGGTGTACTCTGCTAAATAACAGACAAAGCTCTGACCATCTACCAACCCGTACTGGGTTAACGTGGGGCTGAGGCCCAATTCCTCCTCAATGAAGATCTTTAACGGAGGTGTATCCCTACCAGTAGACGTATATCCGGCTGATGAAAATGTACATTATCGTTACCAGCGCCACGCCATGAGCGAGCGTACCAGTATTACATAATCGTGCAGTTAAGGAATACTTTGTTCTGCAGTATAAGGATTCAGTTCTCGCGCCCGCATTAGACACTATTTACTAGTGAGCAGTGAGATGATCACGAGCCAGTCTGCGAGCAGCGGGGTGCCCTGGCAGTAATTGATTGCGGTATACATGTTTAATCCGATTCGAACGATGGCAATAGCTCCTTCCATAGATTTATTGCGGCTGTAAAATCACCGCAATAAAAGTGAACGCGACCCACAAAGCCGATCCAGGTAAATCTAATCGCGCCTGTACTATAAAGCAGCCAATTCACTTACTGCTGCGCGGTAAGAAAAATAAATTATATAAATACGTACGAAAAGAAAGCAGCTAACATAACTATAGGTCTTACTATAAATGTCTGTTGCTGAAGACGATATAACCAGGTGCAACTGCAGCTTCTATTGCAGCTGAAAAACAGCAGTGTGCATTACTGTGCTCCGGATCAAAGGGAGCTGTAACTAGTGTAATTACCGAGGTAATGAGACTGACCATCTTATATCTCATGGCGATCACAATGTGATGCAGTGTAATATCATCCCAACTTGCGGCACTTTGTTTTAAGCAGAAAAATATTCCTTATGTGATACTTTCCGTAGTTTTCCTTCACAGGAAGCTCCGACTCAGCAGAGACCTAACCTAGACATTTGGGTCATAGTACGCTTAGTTTTGTGACTTTTACAAACTGAGCTATCACATTTTTTCTTTGTAGACAATATAATATATATGTTACTTCTATTACTTGTCATCAAAAGCGTGAACACCGATAATCAGTAAACCGGAAACGGTAGTGTTACTGTTATCAGTTGCTGGTATCGTTATTCCTATTGGCCCCGGAGGAAGCTGTTCCGTATCGTTCGATGCTAATAATGGCAGAGCGTTTTAGACATAGACTCTACCATTTATTTTGAGGCATAATTGTACTAGGTACAGCGCACTTCAAACCGGAATATTATAATGCGCTCATAATGTGGTGCAGTGTAATATCTTCCCAACTAGCGCCACTTTGTTTTGTGCAGATGTATCACTTACCATCAGGTGAACATGCTGTTCGTCCCGTCGCTACGTAGCATTAGAACGGGACGTCTGCGCTCGGTGTACAACCTGCACTTGGCCATCGTGGTGGACAATGGGCTTTGTATTCTTTACCTCTGTAACAAAGTTCGATATTCTAACTAGCGCCATGTTGTTACGAAGGCGTATCACTTATAATCAGGTGAACTTCTCGCAGGGATGAATAATAAATAATATAGATGTTTTTTTTTCGTTGTTTTCAGAATCGATTAAATTTCTGATACTATTAAGGTATTAGTAAAGGGGTGTAAGAGGTCCCGACAACAGCTCCTGCTGGCGGTTCACCCTGCTAATCATAAAACGAGGCTCAGGGTCCCCCCAAGCCGCATTGAGCCAGCGTGGTGGGAAATGACCCAAATCCTATATGAATTCCTACCCGATCGTGTAGGAATCTTTGGGGAAGGCGTATGTTCAGCAGGAGTCGTCTGTGGGCTTACGATGTGATGATGAGTATTTTGTTATCTTCCCTTTTGTATTGTGAGATGATAAGTTTTTATTTTCCTCTTTCAAAATTGATCCTGCTAAACGGCTTCCTGTTAGCGAACCGTACTTATAAGCAAAAAAAAACAGTTTTCACGCAGAGCTAAGTTTCGAAGGACTATTGTAATTTACTTCACATCCAAAGAGACATTTACCCTTCCCTTAATGTTTGTGAACAATTCAAACTAAATAAACTTGAAAACTAATCCCACAGTTACAGTAACTTCTCAAAGCTAAGTTAATTAAATTTAATGCTTTGTATGTTTGTAGTAGCTCGCGGGTCTAATGAGTAGAGCGCGCGGGCTTCATTCCGGAGGTCGCGGGTTCGAATCTCGGCATGTACCGATGACTTAATATATAAGTTGTGTACATTTGTCAACTTTAGTTACAACAGCGAGATACAAACGGTGAATGAAAACATCGCGAGGAAACCCGCACACTGAAATCATCTTGTGTGTGTGTGGCGGTCCCAGTAAAGTGGCAACAGGCTCGACCCCTGTTACATGGGACCTAATCTGACCACATCTGTTGAAAAGTGGGTGTTTATTCGCTTCTGTCTAACCCTACTGGGGAAAAAGGCGTGATACTATAAAAAAAAATTGACTACATTCCCACCTTATGGTCAGCGGCGATGTAGTCTTTCGTGGTAAAGCGCGCTAGTATAGAAGTAGTCTATTCACTCTTCTCCTTTTCTACAAATTTATTATATTTATATTTATTAAACATTTACAATTAGGACAAAAGCTTTCATTATAAGAGGAAGTTGGGTTTTTAAAATTTAATTTGTGAAAACGGATGAGGAAGAGGATTCGTTTAAAAAGGTTGAAGTTCCAAATTAAGAGAAATAAGAAGAGCAATCATCGGTAGTCCTAATTGCGCGATCTAGTGACACAAGTCAAGGTATAGGGGCGCGGCTTTAAATATGCATAATGCATACGTACACGAGCTTCTGAGTGCTGTTCATGATAATTCTGAAGGGAAGCACTCGTGAGCTAATGGATTATTCTCATTGCTGTTACTTTCGAGTCGACGCTGACTTTGCGGGGTGATTATTCATCGTTAGCACCGACGCGCCCCTGCATTGCGAACTTCATAAACCGCTACAGCCAATTAATATCTCGAACAGTATCCACATAGCTACCAGTTTGGAAGTTTCACACTTTTACTTTATTACCACAGAATACTACTTACTCACTCCTCTGATGCAGCGAACCAACGCGAGTCTTGGTCTCCGACAGAAGAGAGCGCCAGCGCTGTCTGTCTCCCGCTGCCTCTTTCCAGTCCACTGCTTGAAGAGAGCGCTCTACGGCATCCAGCCAACGATATCTGGGCCCGTTGGGTTTCTAAGGGACGCTTTATTGACTCTACGATCATCTCCCATCCTTAGCAAGTGGCCCATCCAGCGAAGTCTGTGGGCTTTGGCTTCTTCAATGATGTCCGGTCAGATACTAAGATTCCCTTAAATACACAATCTTAAATATAAAGCAACATAGTAGCTACGAGATAATCATGACGTCCACATGATGGTAAACGATTGATTTACTCCATAACAATGAGTTTGTTATGTTTTTATATAGTAAAAACATTCATATCTCAATAAAAGTCTACTATTTTGATATTACCCACAGATTCTAAATTACAATATGCTACCGGATTCTGTTTTAGTTGTAACCAATTCCACTCTATCCAACTTTTTTCTTCCTACTACTTCCTACTATACGGTTACTTTATAGCTCTTTGTATCCGAGGCACCTCACTTAACCCCGATTCAAGAAATTTATGGCCTCTAAAGCACAACTATTGTAAAGACAAGAGTAATAGCCCCTCCTTACCTCTTTTATTAGGAATCCTTAGCAAGTAATATATCAAAAGGTCCGCGCGGCCCGTGCCGCACGTCGGGGAATTATTTATACAGAGAATCCAACTGAAACGGAAATAAATTAACCTGAACATGATATCGATGCAATCTATTTAAAAAAAATATTGATTTCATAAGAATATTTATCTCAGGATACCAAGTAACTAATCAGAAAAACAATTAAGCAATTTAGGCATTATTTGGATGTTTTCCCTTTAGAGAGTTACTGAAGGAAAAAAGTAAACTTGTCCTGTAAACTAATAAAAGAGTTGAAATATAATGGCTACGGCTACCATGTAAATAATCCTGACCGAAATTCAGTTTAGCCGAAGCTGGAAGCGCTTGAAGCTCACAGACCGACAGACGCCCGTTTATTACAGGCATAACCTTGATCTTACAACCTCATTCCCGAAGTGTCTGTGGATCAAGAAACGGATAATCGTAAAGCGCGTATCTATAAAACCTTAATAAAATCACCATAAACCCCCCGCCTGCTCAAATACTCAAAGAAATAAATACTCAATAAAATTATGATAACCCTTTTTAAAAAAAAAAAATAGCCAATGGCATGAGCATGTAGTCGTAGATTCTTATAAATTTTAAAACTCTACACTTCAAATACAGTAATAAAAAAAGTTTTCCAACAGAAATAAAACCCTGCGTAAGCTGACTGTTGAAACCATCTCCTCACCCCAAATCTCTTCCAACCCCTTATAGAATTCTGGTGATAATAAATCATAATTGAGACGGGTAGACGTTGATTCAATCAAAATTAGTTTCACTCATTAAACAGTGGTGATTTTTCACTGTGTTACATTTAAGGCATTCAGTGTAGGTTTCTAGTATTCTGCTTTAGGACACAGTCCTAAAGCTGTAAGAATTCTAAAACTGAAGCTATGGTTATTCTCTACGATTATCCTGCAACGGTCATGAAGTCTAAATAGAATGTTCTAAAATTGAATAATCTAGTATTTCTTTTTCTTAGATTTATAAACCATGTAAAAGTGTTCAATAACATTCCTAACTATTTTGTTCATCAAATGAACAAATGTATACCATCACGACCATGGACACATCCCCCACGTGGACCACGCAGGTTCTATTTAACTTGCAATGATCCTTAATAGCTCGTGGTGTTTCTTTGACGCATGCAGCTTTATACGCGCTTCGAGCTGATGATAGATCTGTCGCCAACTATTAATCAGCAGCGAAAGGCAAGAGGAGCAATTAAACATGTTATATACAAGACAGTGTTTGACCACTGACCTAGTGATCTTATGAAGTCCACTAACAATCAAAATGTGAGAGTATTTAAATTCAATAGGTCCTTGAGTTGTCACCTACAAAACATCCTTCCTCCATTTTGGAAATTAGCGGGATTTGATCCTGTATACATATGTAGTGTTAAAAGGGTCCAATTGAACTGAGTACTCTGCAACTCAATAGGTATTATATCAGTTAAATATTCGGTTCAGATGTCAAAGAGCCGGATCTAACAAATCGTCCGTCTAACTCGTGTTAATTAGAAGCCGCTCCTCGCAGGACCGAGCGTGACTCTTGGAGTGGTTTTTGAATGAGAAATAGACGCGTACTTACATTTGGAGATAAAAGAAATCGCGGAAATGACCATGCTTTTAAATAAGATCATGTCATAGTAAAGTATTGAAACAATACGTGGTGCACCCTGCTGAATAACAGACGAGGCTCTGAAGAACCACCAAACCGCACTGAGCCAGCGTAGTGGGCTGAGGCCCAATTCCTCTCAATGAACTCTGTGGAATTCTCTTGGGGAGGTCTATACCTATCCGTTGACATCTATCAGCTGATGACGATGATATACCGTCTCTCTTTGTCAAATGTGCAATCTGCATCGAGGTACTTTACAAACCAAACAATGATTAAATCCTTCAAGAGTTACGGAGAAGCAAACGTAATATTTTTTAGACACAACTTCTGTACTATATAATTGAATACTAACTTATCTAATCTTAAACTTATCTTTTGGGGGAGGCCTTTGTCCAGCAGTGGACGTCTTCCGGCTGATTGGATGGATGGATGGATTATCTAATTTTATATAGGATCAGTTAAACACAAATTATCATCATTAATCTCATACCGACATGATGGTTAATAATGACTGTGGCAAGTTATTCGCAGTAAAGGTTGCTGGCAGGAAGTACATTGGACAGTAACTATTGAATCTTTTACCTAACTACAATTATATGGGAATACACAAACTGCATATGCTTTAACCAATTTCATCACCATCAGCTGTCGCCAGACATGGGTCTGCATTAAAGGCTTCGGCATCTTCTGGGCTTTCGGTCTATATTTATTTTATATCCAATATTCCCAAGAAGTTTGGATGATGGATACAGCAGTTAGAAAATATGAGTTTTATCTGGAGGTTAATTTAAACAATTCTATTAAAGGGTTTAGCGGAGTAGCCTTCTTGAATGTTCATTAATATCCTATGGCCCTAAGATGAGGCAAAGGGCTACAGTGACCCAGCTCCATCGGGTTGTCTTGGGCTTCACCCTTTATCTCATTCTACGTTTTCCCAATCTTCTTCGACCGCGTTTAAGTTTTCCTAGCAGACTCCAATCAAGCGCCTGTATGGAAATATGGTTGGAATCTCTTCGTAGAGTGCGGCCAATCCACATACTTTTGCGATATCCGATTTGTAAACCTAACATAACAATACATATATAACATATACTTCTTGAATATTACGTACTATCAATTAAATAGAAGTGATGTTACATAGAATGATAAGTTTAGATATTTAACACTTACTCTGAATAGAAACTTCTTGTAAAGTCAAAAGGGCTGTACTTCTTCCTGTGAGCAAAATAACCATTTTTGTAAATATAAACGTGCCCCACGAAACCTTTCACACACACAAAGTCCCATCGTAGGAACTCTGATTATATTTTAAATTAGGATTCGGTCGGAAATACAACGAAAGTTTGAACATCTGCGCGACGCGATTTATATGTTCACCGCGAAACTTTGCGAAGCACTGCGTGCCGTTTCTTTGCTCGTACATTAACTGTTTGTGCTCTTTTGTAATTCTGTTTACGACACACACACAAAGTTGGATGTTTATATGTTCATTGTGACCGCGTTCGCGTTAGTTCATTATATGTATGCAGAACTAAAGTTAACTAATTTATTATCAAATATTGTATATAACATGGAACTGTGAACTTCGGATTATTAAACTCGGGTTTGAACCTCGCTGAACTTAAATTTAGGATGGAACAAAACCTTTTGAGAAAATTTACGTTTCGAGCATTACGCAAGTTTGATTCCAAGGGTTCCAATATAATAGGTTGTCAAATATCTCGCTTCCGCCTTTTTGTCTTTTGAATTTCGCGGCTATGTACAAAGCGCTACAGAGCTTGTATCTGGCAATACTATACATAATTTGAAAGGTCTTGACATAACCTATAAAACGACGCTATGCATAATTAGTTTGGATATTGCGTTCAACAGTTATAGACGTGTAAACATGGAGTTCACTAACGCCGAAATTCGCGCTATTTTAAAGTTTTCCTTCGTTAAAGGCAAATCCGCTAGAGAAACGTTCCGTGAGATTAATGGTGTTTTGGGGGATGGTACTCTATCACTTCGAACCGCGGAGGAATGGTTTCGACGATTCAGAGCCGGTGAAAACGACACCATGGATAAGCCAGCCGGCGGAAGACCTGTGACGACAAATACCGATCAAATCATGGACTACATCGAGTTAGACCGGCATGTGGCATCTCGTCACATCGCCCAGGAGATGGGAGTTAGTCACCAAACCATTTTAAACCATCTGCAGAAGGCTGGATACAAAAAAAAGCTTGATGTTTGGGTGCCGCATGATTTGACGCAAAAAAACCTTCTGGACCGAATCAACGCCTGCGATATGCTGCTGAAACGGAACGAACTCGACCCATTCTTGAAGCGGATGGTGACTGGCGACCAAAAATGGATCACATACGACAATATCAAGCGAAAACGGTCGTGGTCGAAGGCCGGTGAATCGTCCCAAACAGTGGCCAAGCTGGGATTGACGGCCAGGAAGGTTATGCTGTGTGTTTGGTGGGATTGGAAGGGAATCATCCACTATGAGCTGCTCCCATATGGCCAGACGCTTAATTCTACCATCTACTGCGAACAACTGGACCGCTTGAAGCAGGCGATCGACCAGAAGCGTCCAGAATTGGCCAACAGGAAGGGTGTAGTGTTCCACCAGGACAACGCCAGACCACACACTTCGTTGATGACTCGTCAGAAGCTACGGGAGCTCGGATGGGAGGTTTTATCGCATCCACCATATAGCCCGGACATAGCGCCAAGTGATTACCACCTGTTCCTGTCCATGGTGAACGCCCTTGGTGGTGTAAAGTTGAACACAAAAGAGGCTTGTGAAAAGTGGCTGTCCGAGTTCTTCGCAAATAAGGAGGAGGGCTTCTACGAGGGAGGTATTATGAAGTTGCCGTCTAGATGGAAACAGATTATCGAACAAAACGGCGCATATTTGAACTAAATCCGATCACTGTAACACTTTTTATAAAGCTTTGAATAAAGAGCAAAAAAGCGGAAGGGAGATATTTGACAACCTTATATAAATATTATTGTTTTGAACATGTTCTATTGGTATATAGAAAATTGTGTATTATTAGCAGGATGCACTCAGCTCTACTATGTGATTGTTTCGTACTTATAACAATTATTCATTATTTCGTATGTTTATACAACAGCGCATAATCTGCTTCAAATTATGATGGCCATTTTACATTTTTCTTCTTCTTATTTTGTTCATATTGTACTTTGTTTATTTCCTTTATTGCATACTCCAAAATATTCCCCACGCGCAGACAGACAAAAATATTAGTACGTGTAAACAAATATCGTACTTCCGGGAGTACTCCATAAAAGAAGCCATTACTCTCCACCGTTGCAATATTTTCAACATAAAGGGAGAATGGGGGTGGAGTTGTGTCTCTTGTCTGCCCGAACATATATCTTCTAACCAAAGAAGGAAACGTGCAAATAATATGAGATAAAGTTTGTGAAATAAAGTTTCCTGTACATTTTTTAAATCATCATCATTGCTGTACTGCTAGATATCTAAAAGTTACACACTCTCATAACAGAGGCTGTACCACCGCTGCCAAGGTGGTAGATGTGCGATAGCATTCTCATAGATAGAGCTAAGAAGGTGGAGTGTAACTTTAACCAAACCTTGCTTTTACGAAGACCTAAAACGAGAACCCATCTATAATTTTTCTTTTATGTTTTAAAACTACTGTACTGTTCCCGGAAATTATGCAGGTATAGATATATAGAGGAAATTAGAATTAACATCTTGTATCTCAATGCTGTGGGCACAATGCGTATGAACTGTCTTCATCAGCCGACAGACGTCCACTGCTGGACATAGGACTCCCTTAAACGACTCCACGTCTTTTTTTGGAGTTTATTTAGGGTAATTGGGCCTTAGCCCACCACGCTGCTCCAGTGCCAGTTGGTGGATGGACAAGGTCTCGTTTGTTATTCAGCAGGATGCACCGCGAGCAGTTGAGATCGACTTGGGCTCCGTAAGATGTTGAGCGGGACCCCTTACACCCTACATTCACTGTATATCGTCTTAATGGCTAACATATCACTTACTATCATCAGTGCCGTTCGTCTCGTCACTTCGTCGTTCGTTACAGTATCCACAACGAGATATGTTAGGATAAGAATCGTCAAAAGTGTTTATCGTTTAATTCAGGTTAGTTGTTTGTAACACTAACTTAAACTAAACTTAAAATATGATAGGAATAGAGTTAAGTTTATCGGGCCGCTGCGAACAATTTGTGGCGCGCTATAAAAGTGGTATCGCAGTGAGATAAAGTTTTACCCTCACATAAAGGGGTTAAATTTACGTCTTTGTAATTTATTACGTTTCATATATGTCAATCGTTGGAGTCAGAGATTTATGGTCTTTGGTGGTGGGGTGCAGGAGGCGGGGCGAAAGAGAGAGGGGGAATCTGTTTAACGAGTGTCCATATCAATATGTGCGCCAGCATGTGTCCAAAAAGCTTCATCGATTGTTTACACAACGAAACTAGCACCAAGTTCACATGATGGTGTCTTGTGATATAACATTAAGGTGTTAGGATGGTATACACTATTATTCGTACTACTACTACGAAGTAGTTAAGCTTTTTGAGCGAATAATTTGTGGTCGTCTCATCAAGCATCTGGGAGAGGTGGGTCCTAATTTATCGGATCAACATTTCGGCTTCCGTGTGGGTTGATCCACAATCGATGCTATTCAATGCGTGAAAACCTACTCGGACGAGGCAGTAGCCCAGGGTGGGGTAATGTTGGCAGTACCATTAGACATTGCCAATGCTTTCAACAGTCTTCCCTGGGCTTGCATTAGGGAGGCACTGACGTTCCACAAGATACCTTCCTATCTTTGCCGAATTTTGGAAGATTATCTCTCTGAACGGTACATCTTTTTCTACGGACAGGAAGGAAATTGTGTGCAGAGGAAAATGGCGTGTGGTGTTTCGCAAGGGTCCGTATTAGGACCATTAATGTGGAACATTGGGTACCACTGGGTCTTGCGGGACAAATTCTCCCCAGGTGTAATGGTAATACCCTATGCTGATGACACACTGGTTACAGCTCGGGGAAAAACTTATGAGGAGGCTGCCCGTCTTGCCACTGCTTCAGTGGCACAGGTTGTCGGCAAAATACAAATGATGGGACTAGAGGTTGCGCTTGGCAAAACCGAGGCTATATGTTTACATCGATCAAGGAAGGCACTCCCTCAGAATAGTATTAGATACAAACAGCCGTCGTCTGTATTGGGGGAAGTGCGGTCTATCGCTCTTTATGGGGCACCTATCTGGGTGGACGCACTGACATCTCAGACAATAGCTTATCTGAGACGTCCACAGAGCGCCATGGCTATTGGTGTTATTCGGGGATACCGAACCATCTCTTACAAAGCGGCTTGGGTTTTGGGCGGGATCTCCGTGGGATCTGGAGGCAGATTCTCTATCATCCATGTATTGATGGAGATCTGAACTCCGGTCTCGAGGAGAGCAGATTTCGTTAAGAGAATGGGAATTGCAGAAGTTTCAATTCCGACAGTCAATGCTTATAAAGTGGAAGAGGAGGCTAATCAACCCTAATGCAGGCAGCAGGTCTGTAAATCGCTGTCCGGCGGCTTCCAGAAGAAGCTGAACCAGGCCGTCCTCTCCATCAAGGAGGCGGTGGTAGCCCTGGCGGCGCGACTCGAGCCGGAGGAGAACCTCCGTCTCCGCTGCGACAATCGTCGCCTGGAGACGGAGGTGGACTATATAAGGCGTGAGCTCCTCGCCTTCAAAAAGTCCAACGAGGAGCTCAGCCAGCAGGTGGCGGCACTGCGCACTGGGGCGGGGCCCATGCCAGTAGAGGCTCCGGCTCGTCCTCCTCCTCCTGAGCCGGCGGATTTTGCGGCCCTCATCAACGCGGCCGTGGAGCGGGCATCCGAACAGATGCTCGGTACCACGGCGCGGATGATCGAGGGTTGCTTCGCCGGGCTGGAAGACCGCCTACTTCCAGCCCCCATCATCCGTCCGCCTCTGGCGGCGGATGGAAGGAAGGCGCGGGGTGGCAATCCCGTTTCGCAGGCCCCCGCGCCTGCAGACGCGGCCACCTCGGCTAGGACCCGGCCGGCGGCGCCCTCGGCGCCCCGACAGGCGCCGGCGCCGGCACCACTACCTCGCCGGGCGCCGATGAGGGCCTCGATCGAGGGAGAGATAGAGGTGGAATACGTGCCAATGCCCGGGCCCTCCACGGAGGAGGGCTCGTGGGCGAAGGTAGTCGGCCGGAAAGCGCGGGCCAAGGCCGCGAAGAAGGCGGCCCCCGCCAAGAAGGCGGCTCCCGCCGAGAAGGCGGCCCCCGCCAAGAAGGGGCCCAAGCTTGCGCCGCCCAAGACGGCCGCGATAGTTAAGCTGCGGCCCGAGGCGGTGGCCGAGGGGACGTCTTACCGGGAGGTCATGAGCTCCCTGGTGAAGACGTCCGCCCTCGAGGACTTGGGCCTCGTGGGCCAAGTGCGGGTGCAGCCAACCATGGCGGGGGCCCGCCTGTTCGAGCTGGGTGCCAGCCACGGCCACGACGTTGCGGACCAGCTAGCGAAGAAGATGAAGACTTCGCTAGCTGGGGTGGCCGACGTTGTCCGGCCGGTCAAAACCGCGGATCTGCGGGTGACCGAGCTGGACGACTCGGCCACCAAAGAGACGATCGAGGCTGCGGTCGTCGCAGCAACGGGCTGCCCAGCCGGGCAGGTGAAGGCCCTGTCCATAAGGGACGGGCCTGGGGGGATGGGCACCACCATCGTTTCGTGCCCGGTCGCGGCCGCGAAGCTGCTGGCGGAGAAGGGCCGCGTCCTGGTCGGGTGGACCTCGGCCAGGATCGTGGCCCTGGAGCAGCGCCCCTTGCGCTGCTTCAACTGTATGGCGATCGGGCACACCTCCGCTACGTGCCTATCCCTCAAATGCCGGAAGGATCAGTGCTTCCGATGCGGGAAGGTGGGTCACAGGGCCGGCGAGTGCCAGTCGGAGTTCCGATGCTCCGTCTGCGCCGACTCTGGTCGGAAGTCCAACCACTTGATGGGGGGGAGAACTTGTCTCCCCCCCAGGGTCAAGGGAAAGGCTGCGGCCGGGACACCTTCCCGCGTCGCGGAGAAGAATAGTGCGCCTGCAGGAGGTGAGAACATGGTCATCAATTAATTGATGGCCCACATCTCACTCCTGCAGGCGAATCTCAACCACTCCGCCAGCGCTCAGGACTTGTTCCTGCAGTCGTTGGCGGAGTGGGGATGCCACATTGGCGTGGCATCGGAGCCGTACAGGATTCCCGCCCAATCATCCTGGGTTGGGGACCTGGACGGCACGGTGGCGGTGCTGGCGAGAGCGGGCGCCTGCCCCCTCTTCAAGTCACTAGAGAGGGGGCACGGCTACGCGGCGGCAGGTTGGGGGAGGTACGCTGTCATCGGGGTGTACTTCTCCCCCAACCGATCCCTGGCAGAGTTCGAGGTGTTTCTCGACTCTGTCAGGGCCGCCGCGGGCAGGTTGTCACCGAGGGAGATCTTGGTCCTCGGCGACTTCAACGCCAAGTCTCGCTCTTGGGGCGGCACCGCCACCGACGCGAGAGGGAGAGCAGTTGAGGCACGGGCACTGCTCTCCGGTCTGAGCCTCCTCAACGAGGGAAACGCGCTCACGTGCGTGCGAGGGACGGGGGGGTCCATCGTGGACCTCTCCTTTGCCTCACCGGCGCTCGCGCGCCGTGTGGCAAATTGGCGGGTGGAAGAGGAGGTGGAGACCTTATCGGATCACCGATATATTAGGTTCGAGGTCTCCCCTCCTCAGGGGCGCGGCACAACATCATCGCGCCCCGGGTTCCACTTCCCTCGTTGGGTCCTCGGCAAGTTCGACAAGGAGCTCGCCGAGGAGGCGGCGCTGTTCCAGAGATGGAACATGCCCCGAGGCTCAGACGACGTCGGCGTCGACGAGCTGGAAGGTCGCATCCACAGCGCTCTTCAGGAGGTGTGCGATGCGGCCATGCCTAGGATGCGGCGACGTCCTGCGGACCGCCGCCAGCTGTACTGGTGGTCGGAGGAGCTCTCCGGCCTCCGGGCGGCGGCCCAGGCTCGTCGCCGGGCACTGCAGCGTTGTCGGCGTCGGCGCACGCAGGTGACGAGGGAGGAGGAGCGGCTGCAGGGTCAGTATGCGGAAGCCCGCAAGACCCTGCGGCTCGCCATAGTCCGGGCGAAGACCCTTGCCTGGGAGGAACTACTGGCAGGGGTCGACAGGGATCCATGGGGGCGCCCGTTCAAGACGGCACGGAAGAAGCTCTGTGCCGCAGGCGCCCCCTTAACGGAGGCCCTGGACCTGGACTTCCTCCAAGGGGTGGTGGACCGGTTGTTCCCGGGGGCTGACGCGTCATTCCAGCCCCCGGTTATGTCCACCACCGCCCCCGCGGCGGCCACAGAGGAGGGCCCTCCTCTGACGGAAGAGGAGCTGGACGTGGCCCTGGATCGTCTCCGGGGTCGACGTACGGCTCCGGGGCCCGACGGGGTCCCATCGAGGGCCCTCTGGGTGGCCGCCAGTCACCTGCGCGAGGAGCTCCGGGGACTGTACGACGCCTGCATTCGGCGCGTGCAGTTCCCGGAGCGCTGGAAGACGGGCAGGCTTTGCCTGCTGCGGAAGGGGGACCGCCACCCCGACTCCCCTTCCGCGTACAGACCGATCGTCCTTCTGGACGAGGCGGGGAAGGTCTTCGAGAAGATCTTGGCCGGCCGTCTCGTTCGGCACCTCGCCGAGGTGGGACCGGACCTCCATGAGGCCCAGTACGGATTTCGGGCAGGGCGATCCACGTTGGACGCCCTGCTCGACCTGAAGGGCCTCTGTCTGGAGGCCTTCGGTGACGGCGAGGTGGTCCTGGGGGTGTCCTTAGATATCGAGAACGCCTTCAACAGCCTGCCATTCGCGACGATCAGGGGGGCGCTGGAGTTTTTCCGGCTCCCCCCCTACATGGTCGGGCTGTTGGCGGCGTACCTCAAGGACAGGACGATCGTCTGGGTTGATGGCAGCGGCGAATTACATCAGCGGCGCGTGGAGAGCGGGGTTCCACAGGGGTCGGTCTTGGGCCCCTTGCTGTGGAACCTCGCGTACGACTGGCTGCTGCGGCAGCCGGTCCTCCCCGGGACGAGGGTACTATGCTACGCCGACGACACCCTCGTCTCGGCCCGGGGGAGGAGTTACGACGAGGCTGCTTGTCTGGCCGCCACTAGCACGTCGCTGGTGGTGGACCGGATCGAGCAGCTGGGTCTGAGGGTCTCCGTCACGAAGACGGAGGCCCTCCTCTTCCACGGACCCCGCAGGGGTCCACCCCGGGACGCGATCATCCCCGTCCGGGGCGAGAGGGTCCCAGTGCGGGGAGCCCTCAAGTATTTAGGGCTCACTCTGGACGGGCGATGGAGCTTCGGGGAGCACTTCGAACGGCTTCTCCCGAAGCTCACCGCCACTGTCGCTGCGCTGGGCAGATTGCTGCCCAATGTCGGGGGGCCGGGTCATTTGTGTCGGCGCCTATACTCTGGCATCCTGCGGAGTATGGCACTGTACGGTGCGCCCGTATGGGTGGATAGGTGCGAGACCGCCAGGAACGGGCCCATGTTGAAGAGGGCCCAACATATCCTGGCGGTCCGAGCCTGTCGGGCGTACCGTACGGTGTCCTGGACGGCGGGTACGCTTCTCGCGGGCGATGCGCCTTGGCATCTACAGGCGTAGTCGCTCGCGGAAGTGTACCTCTTCCTGCGGGATGCCGGAGAGCGTCGGCCGGACCCGGCCACGGTCCGCCGGATCAGGCGCGTTGCCCATGACGCCCTGATCCGGCGGTGGGAGACGGAGTTAGGTAACCCTGCCGCCAGCCGGGACACGGTGGAGGCCATCAGGCCCCACCTGTCCCGGTGGATGAGCCGGCGGTACGGGGCCTTGACGTTCCACCTGGTGCAGGTGCTGACAGGCCATGGATGTTTCGGCAAGTACCTGCACCAGGTGGCTCGTAGAGAGATGACGCAGGAATGCGTCGAGTGTGGTGCGCCGATTGACACGGCGCACCACACTCTGGCGGAGTGGCCGGCATGGGGGCCGCAACGCCACGCCCTCGTCGCGCAAGTCGGCAGTGACCTCTCGCTGCCGACTGTAATCGATCGTATGTTGAGCAGCGAGAGGTCTTGGAGGGCGGTGGCCTCCTTCTGCGGCGCAGTGATGCGTCAGAAGGAGGCCGCCGAGCGCACGAGGGAGGCCGACGCCGCTGCCGCACCTTGCAGGCGGCGGCGGGTCGGCGGGAGAGCGCGGCGGCAGAACCACGCCGTCCGCTTCCTCCCGCCGTGAGCGATGGGCCCCTAGCCGGGCACGGTGTGAGGGGGCGTTCGGGCCGTTCGGCGTGG
Organism: Troides aeacus; assembly: GCA_033220335.2. NCBI lineage: Eukaryota > Metazoa > Arthropoda > Insecta > Lepidoptera > Papilionidae > Troides > Troides aeacus. Next base: position 620,643 of record CM067281.1, on the reverse strand, counting down.
CCCTTTGGGCCTTTTGTCGTGTTTCCCCTGGGGGTGCGTCCCCCGGGGGAGTCTTGGTTTTTGTCCCCCCCTCCCACTTCGACGAGGGGGGGGAGTCTGGAGGGAGGAGGCCGCCGCCCAATTCCTTCACGGGAGGGCGGCGGCCGGGCATGCGCTCCGTCGTGGGCGCGCGCGGTTGTCTGTGGGGTCGGGGGGCCCCAACGTGCCGGTCCCGCGAGGGGCCGGTACGGGACGGCAGGTGGGTGCCTTTGCTCCCCGCGGGCATCCACCAAGAGGAGTTTTATACGCGGAGGCGCCCGGAGAGTTGCTTGGCTGAAACCCGGGCGTCTCCAGTATGCGTATTGCGGGACAAGCGGTGGTGGTTTTAGTGGGTATGGGGGTCACGCACAACATCTCAGTGGCCCCGAGCCCCACATAACCCGGCGTCCCCCCCCTTGAAAAGGACGCTGGGTATGCGGTAACAGCATTTCCACCACCGATATCAAAAAAAAAAAAAAAAAAAAGGCAGCAGGTCTGTAGAAGCTGTACGTCCTCTTTTAAATGAGTGGACGGACAGGCAGTATGGACCGTTGACCTTCAGGCTTGTGCAGGTACTTTCTGGTCATGGGTGTTTTGGGAAGTACCTATGCCGCATAGCTCGAAGAGAGCCGACAACTGAGTGCCATCACTATGGATGCGAAGAGGATACCGCGCAGCATACTTTAGAGCATTGCTCGGCATGGCATGCTCAGCGCCAAGGCCTCGTCACTGTTGTGGGAGATGACCTCTCACTTTTTGGCTTTATCAATGCCATGGTCAGTGGTTAGAAGTCATGGAATGCCAGGGTGGTCTTCTGTGAGGAGATAATGCTGCAGAAGGAGGCTGCTGAGAAACAGAGAGAAATAAACACCCATCTCTCAATCCACAGGCAAAGACCGGAACCTCGAAAGAGATTATTTTATGCCTTCCAACCCCCATAACAGAGGCCATGGTGGCGCAATCGGGGCAATGTGTCTCCAAACATGAAAGGCCCCGAGGTGGTGCGTGCGGTACTTCCGCCTAATATTTGTATTGGGGGTGGAGAGCAGTAGCTCCACCCCGATATGTGGTCCTATCAAGGCCCCTCGCTGTCGGAGCCCCGGTAGTATGCGAAAGCGTTCCCATGGTTCCGGCCACATGCGATGAGAGAGAAACCGTGGGGTTTTAGCCGGCAAGAGTCCGGCACAACTCTTTTGTTGCCCCGACATCAGAAGAGTATCCAATGCAGGATTTCCCAACTGAAAAAAAAAGGATGGTATACACTGTATTCCATTATGCTCATCGTTTTAAGATATAGGATGTCAAGTTACCTCAAGTAATTTCACTAGCTAACGCCTCCCTTTAATTTGAACCCAGTAATATTTGCATACTGTGTTACAGCAGTAATAGGAACAGCTATGATACCAACTTTAACTGTCACCGGGAATGGAGAACAATGATTTTGTTAAATTAATTAAAATTACCAGATCGCCCACGGCAGGATTATAAGGAAAAGTTTTGTTAATCTCCGCTTAAATCAATAAGGTTTGACTATACAACTGGATCTCCGCGGCTGCGGAGGAACAATCAAACTTTCAATACAACAACCCCTAACGAGAGCTTCGCGGCTTCAGTTATTTGAAAACATTGGTCTTCAGATACAACATTACCGCGTTGATTTAAACCAGATTTGCTGTACTATACACACAGTACACCAATATATATTTCTTTCATTATCATCATCATCATTTGTTTATCCACTGCACACACACTTCCACTTCCACCAAATGCGATACTCGGTTTCTCGCATCCACCCACTTCCGACCGCTCCGGTGTTGTCGTCGGTCCCTTTGGAGGGAAAGCGTCTTACACTTCTGCGACCTGTACGCACAAATACCGCAATGTCTCAAAATAAATGTCTTTAACCAGTGTGCCCTCCTCACCCTTACTTACAATGCTGAATCAAAACACTTGACCATCAGGCTGGTCCACCAATTCAAAGTAGAATAGCGAGCGCTGGAGAGAGCTATGCCTGGCATTTCTTTACGGGACAAAATCCGGAACGAAGAAATTCGACGGAGAACTAAAGTTGTCGACGTAGCTCTCACTTGGAGGTAAGGCCGTGTATAGGTCGCAGAAGTGATATTTATTGAAATGGTTTCAGTTTCAGAAATCTCCATTGCTGGAGACCGTCCAGATGCACAGTAGCGTTGAAACGTTACTGTGTTTCGGTTTGAAAGACTGTAGTTAATGAAATTACTAGAGTAACGTGACTTAACATCTTATGTCTCAAGGCGACGAGTGCAATAGTGGTGCAATTTACGTTATCCTAACTAGCGCCACGTTGATATGCAAGCTTATCACCATTAGCTGAACGTCTTACTCGTCGCGTCGCTTCGTCGAATAAAAAAATGTATGCAGTATCCCTGTCTCTCCATGTGAAGGTTGATAAGAAATGTGAAAGCGCCTAAAAGATTTACATAATATTTAAACAACCCTACATATTAAGTATGCGAAATTAATTTTTTTTTTAACTTTGGACTGACAATAAACCAACCATAGTTACAACGCTAAAACATCACGATTATTTCTATTTTCTAAACCTTAGTACAAAATTTTCAGGGTCCTCGCGCCCACCCTTCTGAGTAATCAATTTGTGATGAGATCTTTATCTGTTAAGACCTCTGTATATATCTTTCAAGACCTCTCGGGGCGTTCCCAGCTTATCTCTTACACCTCGCTCGTGTATATCGGCTGGCTGATTGCCGACGGGTCCCTTTAATTGTTACACAGTACTATAAATTACAACTTAGTTATTTGTGGTTAAAAAAAAGAGTATCTCAAACTTTTGTGCATCTCTTTAACTTAGTAAAGGCTGCTAAAGTAACCCAGACCTAAATATTTTTTTAACTCAAGATCTGAGATCTCAACTAAAGTTAAGACAAATTCTATAATTGAAGATTTTTCTTACAGTTAGTTTACTGTTTGTTGACTTAATGATAAGATGTATAATTCATCATCATCAAGCGATAGATGGTCACTGCTAGACATAAGCCTCCCCCAAAGATTCCTACATCATACGGAAGGATTTGGACCATTTCCCACCACGCTGGTGCTATGCGGGTTGGTGGGTGCCAGAGCCTAGTTTGTAGATTAGCAGGGTGCACCACGAGCTGGTGAGGTTGGCCTGGATGCCATGAGTTGTTGTGCGGAACCCCTTACACTGAACAATTACTTACTCCTCTGGCGCAATGACCTATACTGTGTCTTGGCCTCCGACACAAGAGAGAGCCTGCGTTGTCTGTCTGCAGAATTATGTTTACAGTATTTTTAAACTTCGGTTATATGCAAATAACGTCAACATCTACTTTAACCGTTAACTTGTACTGTTATTGTCTAACTTATTGCATTACCCTCGTAACTTGCGCAATAAATCCCGTCGTATTGCATTGTAAAACGAGCGAAACTCGATAAATGTAACTTAGATGTATACTTTACGTAGCTTGTCATTTACAAGCGTAAATAGATGTAGGCAGTGCGATACCGTGACAGTTTCAAGTTATCCATAAACATGTATTTAGATAACTTGAAATTCTTTATCTTATTTCCTGTTTTAATTATTTATGTACTAACCACGACAAAGAAGCTCGCGCCTCTAACAACTCGCTTCTTTCGTGTCCTTCTCACACCACTGATACTGTCTAGTCTTCTTTTTCTATTCAATTTATTCTTCTCTGTAATGCACTCTCTCTCTCTTTCTCTCTCTCTAAATATCAGAACATTAACTAATCGATGAACTTTTAAGCAGAAAGTACGCGAAATTCTCCCCATGACATTAGGTCTGAGTTTTCCTTCAAATAATTTTTAATATTTAGTTAATATCATGTATGTGTGTCTATATATACATATATATATATATATATATTATATGTATCTGTTTTTGGACAGCGTTACAGTAAAATTCTTTGATGGTTAATGAAGTTGGCACTGTAGTAATCTTTTTGATATCACTAACACTGCTAACTAAGTTTAATGAAGTATGTTAAATAAACAAACCTTGTAGATATGATGTGATTGTTCAGCGAAATATCGCTTTTTATATAGTAATTGTGAGAAACGTTTCTGTTCGCCGAGACGTATGTATCGTAAACTTGTATCCGGTAAGCAATACCTCCAGACGGTCGGAATCCGGTGAATATGAAATATAAAATACTCCACTAACTCGCTCCGTTGTAGCCGGCAAACAATCAGACTTCGATCGTACTTGTTTTTATTAGATTGTAACGATTCTGCTGCTTCTGAACAACGATGTCACACGTCGTGCTTACAGTGTTAAAGCCTGTGATACGTGGTGGTAAGTAGTCTCTGTTAGTTAACTAAATAAAATAAACACCCGTTGCCACCAACCCGCACCCGCATTCATCCATCATGGTAGGAAATGACCAAAATCCACCCATATCAATCGCTGCCCGATAGATGTGGGAATGTATTAGAGAGGCATATGTGCAGCAATGGACGCCTATCGGCTGATAATGAGGATGATGATAAGATGATATTGAGCCTAGATGGAACCTTATTTTGGTACGTAGTCTCAAATTGTTAAGAACAGTACTACGGCAAGCTCTACCTGTCGTAGACCGCGTTAAAAAAGGTTTTTGGGTTTGCGGGTTACACAGGTGGGGGGCCCTCATTGCCCACTAAAGGAGTCCGGAGTGAGCGACAAGTACAAGGTGGTCTCGGGTTTGTCGTAGCAAAGAAAGTGTGCCAAAGAGAGTTATAGTCCCTTTGGGGCGTGCTTAGGCGCAGGCAGAGGGGTAGCAGTGTGTTCAATAGAAAAGCACGAGGCTTCCGGAACGCAATGAGGAAGACTATGACCACCGAAGGAGTTTTAATGCGTAAAAAATTTTTTTTCCCCCGAAACCAAGTATCTTTTCTAAGGAAAATTTAAACATAAGTTTATTATATTAATAGAAAATTATTGCTTGTTTCAGGTAAGACCCGAATACTATTCAATCAAAGGAAGTATGCTTTAAGAAGATATCAATCTGTGCTGTCTTATTTTGAGTTTGTGTGCATTCGTTATTTATCACAGTACTTTACAGATGTTTGTCGCTTTGAAATGTTCATGATGAATCTGCATCTTTACCGGGTTCGTGAACAGTTAGTTTTTACTTTGGAATTTTTCTTCCTCCAACAATTATACAGTTACATAGATCCATTTAACTAATATATATTACCTATTCGTTTTACATAGCAATGAACTCGATAACAAAACTTCTTCAACTATTATAAATAATGTTTGCATACAATTACCTGTTGAGGCAGAAACAATTGCTGAATGTGCTACGACGGTCCGCTGCAATTGAAATGTTCCTGTTTCCTATAGAATTGTGTTAAGGAAGCTTAAAGAAGAATATTTTTTGGTAGTGCTTAGTTACTACAGTAAATTAAAATTAGCCGTTGACATGAATCGTTATTTAGTTAGTATTATAATAGGAGGCGTTGAACGAGGCAGTATAAATTACGTGAACATATGCTTTAAATCTATTTGGAGATTAAGTCGCATACCGAAAGGAAAAAGACAATCAGGTACAAAATTTAGATGCAAATTCTTAGAATCATTATTTAGAAGTGTTAAAAAGATATCTAAGACAATGTGACATAGTAAGAATCGAAGAGATTTAAATATATCATATTTTATACAGTTAAACACTTTCATTCGTGAACAAGCAAATAACAAAAGTACTGACCCAGTAAATAGTTTAGAAGAGCAATTTAACAATATATGATCTATCTTATCAATCGGGTTAATGTTATGGCAAAGGAGCGTTCAGCACCCTTAGATAAGCATCGACCCATGGTAGCAACAGAAAAGGGGAAAACACACAATTATCTTCAAATTTTCATTCGCTCTTTCAGACTAATGTAATCAGATGAAGCTGTGGTTAAGTCAAATGTGAAAATAATATTACTTTAGTTTCCGCAATCCATTATTAAATCGTCCGAAACGTAATGAAAGGGGGTGAATCAACATTAATCAAAGTATGATTTTGCCAATTAACGAAAACCAATCAAATCTTATATTTGTTCGTAAATATACGCTGTTAGCGAAATTTCTAACCTCGTACATTTTGTATTTTAAAGTTTAAATTTTAAACGGGAAGTGCTGAAAATCACAAAGTTGCAGATGTGAGTCCGACGCGGCAAGAAATACCTTGTAGGTACAAAAGGAATACATGGTTATAGGTGATACAGTAATTTCTTAGCTCTGCTCTTTACTGTACTACTTGAATTACGATTTACTTTATAAATCTATTTCTTTGTTGCCTATTTGATGTATAAATATCTTTTTTAATATTGTAAATTGTGAATTATGGTGATTTGAGACGTTTCAATGCGGAAGGCGACGAGGGCAGCGGACTGACGCCTCATTACAGCAGGCAGGCATATAACCCTGTGAATATACTATGTCTTATACATTTGTATTAAATTGTAAGTAATATAACTGGTATTCGTTAATGCCGTTCAATGACGCGACATAAATCAAGTCCAATTAGAAGTTCTCGCATCAATCATCATGTAATTCTTATTAAAATCGAATTCGGCCTCGAATCATCACTCGCGCGAAATTGATCACGCGAGTGAAGATATTATAATTACCGTATGATATTGATTACGCAGTTATAGTGCTCAGGGTTGAATTAGATTAACTCTAGTATAATTACAGTGTAATAAACATATAGTAATTAAAATTATCGCGATCGTATTTAATACTAGAATATTCGAAAACAATAAAGAGAGCGTTGTGCCGTGAGACAAATGTCCGAGAGCGAACTTATGATAAGCAATGAATAATATATCTGTGTTAATTATTAGCAATCATTCCGACCGATATACATCAAGCAAATGGGTTTTATAGAAATTTCTAGAATACTGTCGTCTAAAACTTTCTAGAACAGAGTCAACAAACGACCATAAAGTGTATCCTTTCGGCAAGTAGACGTTTGATTTTCGTGTTGAACTATGAGGCGATACCGCGATTAATCTATACGGGAGATAAGAGCGATATAGGGGTTGATTATTGTTGTCATAAGTATTAATTTCTGGGAGCGTCGATTAATTCGACCAAATCATAACCGACGCATAAGAATACGACCGTCTCCACTTTGCCGCTAGAAAGAAGGGTAAATTTTAAGGGCGCATTTAGTTGCCGGTGTTAGGTTCCTTGAATATTTCGCTACGCTGCAGACGGATTAGCCCCGTGCCGACTAATCTGTGCGACGTCAGCCTCCCTCCACCCCCACTGCAGAAGCTGCGCTTTAATAAATACAACAATTAATTCCTCTGGCGCTGAGATAAGTTTAGTTTTCATCTAAACAATCTTTCATCCCTTTAGATGGGGTAGTCTTCAGTACAACTAACATTTCTACTATTAAGATGTTACTGAACTATTTTATCTCTCACCGCGAGGTTACCGGTATGTTACCAATTTTTTACTGGCGATGACTGCTGTCTAAGACCGTATAGGCAGGTACCACCAAGCGCCTATTACAGCTGACAAAAAACAGTGTGCAAACGTAAGTGTTCCGGTTTGAAAGGCTCTGCAGCTAGTGAAACTACTGGAGTAACGAAACTTATGACTCAAGTCGTCAAGCAAAATTTCGTGCAGTGTATATCATTCTGATAAGAGCAACGTTGTTTTACTCTACTTATACTTCTACTTTCGTGGACATGTGAACCTACAATTAGCCAGCGAGGTGGACAAAGTTCATCAAACTCTCTACGCCTGTGAAAAAGGCCGACAGTAATAGGAACATTAATTACAATTCTAAAGGTTAAGCTTAAGAAGAGTATTAATCAATAGCCTCGATTTAAAACAAAGTAAAGATCTCAGTCAGATAATGTTCAAATCACACCCATTTAAAGGTACCTGGAAAAGAACTTAAAGCATCACGTAACTTGGCAAATAAAGACACTTATGATCTTCATCATAACGCGATACGAAGTCGTAACAAAAGCTCGTATTCCACACATAATATTTAAAGAGCTTTCAACTTGTCGTGATAGGATCAGTGAGGGACTTAGTTGAATCTTCTTTCAGTCTAATACTTCTAATCTATGGGTGAACATAGACAATTACAATTAAAGAGTAATTGACGCGCCCGCAATGCTTACCATATTGGTAAAGGTCACAGCAAAAATTTCGGCCTTGTCCTGGTTTTAGGTCCTTTACAGTCGCCAAGACGAGTGATGCCGATAACGTACATGTATGACTCCGGCACATGAACTACTTCTATTTATTCTCATAATCCATTTATTTGTAAGAGGTCCTTCTGGTACGTTTATACTGGATAAGGATAACTGATCAGTTCTCAAAAACAACAGGATGTTTTCCATTGTCTCTAGGGATTTGACTGTTAAACTTTATTGTTTTCCTGTAAATATATTACTGATGTATTTACTAGTTTCCATAACTTAATTTAAATCTATTCCTTTCTACATATAATATACGATAGTAGTTACTCCTGTCTCGCACAGGTATTATATAATATGTACCTATATACGTATAGTAAATACATTAGATAGACATTATCAGGAACACGTCAGGCGTCTGAATGGAGTCTTGAATTAACTGGAGCTGATTATTCATAGTTTAAAGTTTAACGTAAAATATTCAGGTATTGTAGTGTATATATTTGTTGCTCTTTAAGCTCAATGAAATATATGTTAAATTTATGTTATAACAATGAGATGGTTCACAAATGTAAATGATAAAGTACATGTAACATTGATTCAATATATAGTTGGCGAATAAATGTAACGGAATCTAACGAATAGCTTTTAACTTTATTATACAAATGAATTACATTACCGATTTAGTAATTTATTACTCTATTTCACTAGTGAAGTCTAGATCAGATAGTAGAACTATTAAAATGTGCTGTTTGTTACTCTATGATCAGTACATCCAGTTAAAAACCTAAGAAACTGTATAACTGGTGTACTTAACTATAACAATCTAACCGAAAGCGTCGCTGAAGTAATCCCAGCATGTACCTTCAGATCAGAATAATGCCGTTTAGTAGAAGTTGATAGATTTAAGTGTTATAATTACTTGTTATTTTCTATCTCAAAGGAATATAACAAGATTTTTATTTGTAACATTCACCAATGTTTGACTGCCATCACATCTCCTGATAAATTCTACGAGAATCATACTTCTCTTAGAGACTCCCACGTCATAACTAAACGCTGACAGATTACTCCATTGCGTGGTAGTTCCTACCAAAGAAGAAGCGAAATCCTTTGACCTGCTCTCTTAGGTAGCGGTAACATTGGAATAAATATCGGTTGTATTTCCGGTGGAAAAGGACAAGTGAGGGTATTAGATCGTGCAGTACGTAGAGCACCGAGCACCGAGAGGCTCTTCAGTTAGGCACGTAATAAACCTTGGTGTCCACAGTATAAATCACTACTTAAACTATATACACTGAACGCAGAAAGTTTAGTGTTCGCATCCGAAACGACCAGATTCAAATTCGAGCCGGTTTATAGAACGGATACGATTTTTATTGGTTTTATATCGACACGGCGACACTAAACTTGAGTGTCGATGTTTACGATCCCCGCACTAAATGTCGATACTCTATTTAATTTATCGTCGACTCACTGCTGACGATTTGTTGGCTTTCAGCGGGGGTGCTCCCATTCAGGTGTTGACAAGCTTCGTCCAGAGGATGACGTTCTGAAACGTTTTGGTACAAATATTTGATACAACAGGACGACAGGAAACAAGAAGACATTAAAAAAAAATTTTTTTCTTTATTAAGCTACGAGATGAGCCGGACGTTCACCTGACGGTAAGTTATAATCCTGCCCATAACACATATAGTACTATTAAAGTGCATTAAACGTAGTCACGTTTAAACAAGTTAGCCGGTAACAGGACTGTGTTGTGTGATCCTTGGTTCGATTAGGGAGAAAAGCGAGTAAGTTGTTTGATGATGGAGTTATTTCAAATCTGCCTTATTGACTCTAACACTGTTACTTAGCTGCTTTAATGTGGACAAAACATATCTGTGTTACCAAAACAAACAAATTATTATAGGCTAGTAAGCTTTCAACCCCCTACAACTAGACAATACAACTGTAGAACCTATAGCTATACTGTGAAGTGTAGGGTAACATCAAGTGAATTTGAAGACAAATTACTTACGTATTAAAAAGTAAGATACTCATTAGTTTACAAGTTATTTTACAAGTTAAACTTGTATCATATCTTAGTGTAAAACGAGTAAATATTATGTAAATAACTTAGCACTGTTACTGACACACACTGTGACATTTTTTAAGCAACTACGTATTTATTAATAAATAATAAAATGTATCTAAAGTAATGATAGGTTAAGTGCTGCCTTCTTAACTATATATTGAATATTATTTAAGTTACATAGATAAATTTAAGGTATTATATGTATTGAACATGTTACTTAAGAATGACAGGTTGAAGCAGTTTTTAGAATTTAATTAACTACCCTTACGTCTTATTTGTCCTTCACAATAAATGATGACTATGTTATTTAATAGCAAAGATTTCTTATCGTTCATTGGCGGTATCCGTAAAATATTACTGTGTTCCAGTTTGATGAAAGCTGTAGCTAGTGGAAACTACAATGCCACATTTTGAGACAGGCATCCGTCCACGTAGTCATTTTTCGGTCGAGGGTTAAACAGAATAAACTACACAGCGCAAAGTGCTTTACAAGGTTGTTTTCATCTGTCATAAGTCTGGAGATAAACTCCACATCCGGCCGGAAGATAACGCTCCCGACGATGCGTGGTGTGAATTAATTTTGGTTGGTATCGTGAGTCAAGGTCACACGCCTCCTCTGTACCGGACCCGTGCTTAGATAACAGCCTCCTGCGTATCATAGCTTACTAATCTATACACTCATTACACTGTCATTTGAAGCAAGTGAAGATACTTTCTGTATCTACACACAAACAGATGCAGGCGAAGAAACAATAAAAAAATACAAAATAAAAATCTTCCAGTGCTTCAGTTAATGATAAAAACTAAGTTAAAGACTGAATCTAGAAAATTAAATTAAAATAATAAACCTTACAGTTCCATTTAAAAGTCTGTACACAATGGAATCTCTGAGGACAACTACAAATGTCTTACTGGTTAAGGTTACGAGTGCACTGTGGTGTTGTGTGTAGATCCTCTTCATCAACAGATGCATCATTTATCACGTCCTGCTTCTGTGTTTGTTTTATTATTGATAAACGTTATTTTTGCAATGATATATGGTATTCATATACTTAGGGAGCCATATCCTCAAAACACAGCCTCAGTTAGGACACAATAATAGCTGTGGGAGAATGAGATGAAGCGCGTTTCTGTATTCTCTTAGTGCCATAGATCTCTGTTTCTGTACAGCATGAGGACTAATCCTTATGGTGGATACCACGCTTTGAATATAAGATGAAGTATAATGAAAAGGGAGAGAAAAACATTATTTTCTATAGGATTGTAATGCCTATCACTTGATTTCTTGATCGGACGCTCTCTCTCTCTATGTTTTTACCATCTCTACAGTGTATTCATCTCATTCTCTTACCGATGAATCCATTTCTTTAATTAATTGATTGCAGTCGTCTTGACAAAAAAACAGTTAAATGTAAATAACTTGTATTCTAATAAAACATCGAATTTAATTGATTTTGTACAAGTTGCCTTAAGTGTGACCTCGTAAAGCGGAGGTCAGATGTTTACGGACCTCTCCAGAAAGGTCGGCACTTAATAATGTTTACTCCGCACTAAACGCTGTTGATTTGATGATTTTATTTATTATTCACCGTAAAGAAGTTTTGTAGCTCGTTGATTACCAGTAAACTATGGGAGATCGATCTGAGCTCACTTATGGAACACGAAAGTTGGGGAGAAGGGAAAAGGGAAAAGTCATGGTTGAGGAATATCAGGGAATAGACTGGCATATCTGATCCGAATTGTTCCGCTGTACCATAGGCAGCGAGGACTGCACCACGCTTCACTAATTGGATAGGCACTTTAAGAAGATGAATAAATCCGCGTGGAGTTGAGAACCTCTTTCTTGGGCTCGGTTAAGATGGCTTTAGCATTGAAGAACCACTTCGCCTGCGAGATATTATATCGTTCTCGTTGGATGGGTGCGCCGAGTTGTTTGTTGGCTTAAGTATAATGCAATATTCCGGTCCGTCGGTGCATTTCGTTATACTTCCATTAATTTTAATAAGTTTCTCTTCAGCGCCGCCCTGTCTCCAGGATGAGATTTGAAAATGATCCTTTGTACCGTTTCATGCTGTTTAATAGCAATGGCAGAGGATTTAAGACGTTTGAATTATTACTTTTGAAATTACTTCCTGTATTTTGTAGCGGTTTTATGAGGTTTTCATTTCATCTTCATACCATTTGAAAAGTTATTATGCAAACATTCATCAGACTGGCGGCGATGGTTGTTGTTAGAGATCGTCTAAAAAGGCTACAACAAAATTGCCTATTACTGTCGCAAGTAGTTTTTAAAATAAATATTTTACTGGGTAACGATTGTTGGAGCTATATCTTAAAGCTTCCATCGCATACTAATTTTATTGAAAATCGTTTTTATTTTCAACAAGTTCGCACTTGTTCTCAATTTGACAAATACAAGAGACAATAAGCCAGAGTTGGTAAAGTGTGTTTTGCCCAAAAATTTATTATCTTTATTGCTGCAGCGACGAAATTTCCGTAAAGTAGCTGACGGTTTGGAGAAATCATCTACATAGTGCCACTGATGGGAATGTTGTTGTTCCAAGACAGGTCTTTGCACCTCGGGAAGGTCACATAAATGTAAGTAGGTCTTGTTTGTCTCTTTTAACCACAGGTTTTACTCATAGAATTTATTTCATTATTACTACATCAAATATTATTAATAATAAGACGAGGTCACATAAATTTTATCAAAAACTTAGCGGGAACAAGTAGAAGTACTATTAACTTCTAGACCCCCAAATCGTGCAGTGCTTTAATTTCCAGCATTAATCATTACATAACCTAAAGATATTTATCACGGTAGGAACTATATAAAGAAGCGTTTTATAACATCGAACTCGTGGAGATAAAGATAATCATCACCAGCTAAAGAATATCTAAGGGGTAGGTGTAAATCTCTTCCAAGGACTTCCATACAGATCCAGATACACGTCCAGCTTTATAGGAACTTTTAAATTATTTGAAAACTTGTTTAAATTAAAAAAAATATAGTAGATATTAATTTGCTGACCAAGAATAAAGTAAAAGAAATATATGTCAGCAACCCCATGGAATTACTGACGCGCGACTTGAAATTAAAAAAAGGGGGCGGCGCGGGGCCGCAATAAAATTCACCTCAGCGATATAAATTCGGTGCCTTTATTAGGAAATATCTATGCGGGGTTGTACCGAATGTTTTTTAATAAATACAGACAAAGGGAAACAATTTATATACATATATAATGTTAACAAACGGGATCGCACGAAATACAGGGATGAAACAGGACTAAAAATTCATTACAAATATTAACATCGATAATTAAAACAAATTCACTAATACGAGAAAACGAATATTTTCACTATTTCTAATATAAAAGCTCTTTTTCTAGAAATTCTTCCAACACCATGTTAAGGTTTTATCGATGGTAGAATTTTAAGAACCCTCCCCAGTTATCTCTCACAGACCGTTTACAAGCTACCGCAAGTATATTGCAACTGTAGAGAAATGAAAGCTGGAATATTGTAGACGAAATTAGTTCACTGTTAATCTATACATGTATATTGAAAATATGTTTATTTTTTTCGTCAATCACGTGAAAACTAGTGAACGTATAGACATGGGAGCGTGATCTTTCGACGCAGAATGATTTGTAGATGCATTCATTCCAGCAAAGCGGCCGGGGAGCTGACTGCGTCATGTAAATTTAAGGTGATATGATTCCATACAACTATAAGGCTACAAGAGAAAATTATAGTAAATAATATACTTTCGGCCCAGTGTGCTGTTACTAAAACTTCGTATATTTACTAACCATCAAGTCGGCAGATAGAAAAACATGCATGAGCCGACGGTCTTCGGTCAGGATAGTAATGATAGGAGGAAATGGGATGTAGGATGTCAGAAGAAATGAAGTGTGCAAGAAGAGCAAAGAGCGAAAGATAAGAAAGAATGCAAGATTGGAATGAGTTAAAATCTAGTAAGTAAGAAAAGGATGACAGATGGTTGGAAAAATAAAGACCCTGACCTACCACAACCAGGGGAACGATTAAAAAATTTATAAAAAAAAACCATCAGGGGCCAAAGATCTCCACATCTATCGGTTCTGCGCTGCCTGCATTCAACGGCTTCTCGCAACCTTCACGCAGTCAGCGTGGCCTCCGGTACCACCAGGCATCAGGGACCATCGTTAGTATGGGTTAATATAGAGGTATTTAAGCCATTTCCCGCCAGGCTAGACTATTGCGGGTTGGTGGAAGCTAGAGCCTCGGTTAATGTTTGCTTGGGTCCCGTAAGTTATTATGCTGAACCTTTTACCCCCGTCTATATATAGATAATAAATATATGATACCGGAAACAATATACTATCCTATCTCTGGACATCCGGCACAAAACAGTCAGCTCTAAATATTTTAGCGCTAAATTAAATTTATCGCTAAAGTTATACTTAAACATTAATTTAGTTAAAAACGCGATATGCTTTTACTCAAATTATATGCTAATTTAGTGCGCTATTAAGGAGTTTCCACAATTTAAGAGCTTCTGTCCCAAATTAAACGCGCAGCCGGGGCGGGATGGATGCGGGCCATTCGTTTGTTCACGGGCTCGCCCGGACCTTCCGGTGGAAACCTCAACTTAGTTATTGTATTCATTAACGCAACGTATACTACACACTATACATAATACCGACAGCCGAGTAGCTGGAGATAGGATGCGATGGCGATACATGAAGACAAGAGTGATTGCTGGAAGTAGTCACGACCCTCACACATTTGATTTGAAGAGAAGGATAAAAAATAACCGATGTAAATGTTAGAGTACGAAAATTTACTGCATAGATATTTAGCGTTTATCCAACGAATCCTTACAATCTTTACCACGACTTCAGTCCACCTTGCAGACTCCATTCCAAGATATTTCTACATCATCAGCCGACCGATGTTCGCACCATGTAATCGTATTACCATAATAAAATAAAAGTACTTATAATAATAGCATCTCCAAAATTTTACATAAATATCAAGAGATTATTGTTTGCGTAATAGCATGGAAGACAGATTAAATTAGGCGACTAACAAGGAAAAAGCTTTTCCTGGGACTATTTTATTTACTCTCACCATGTGTATAGGAAGCCGAAAATCTCTTACCGAGAAGGCTTGAGCTCAGCAGTAGACATCGATTACTTGTAGTAATGATGATGAATGTTCTATCATTAAATGATGAGTTAGAGAGTGATGATCCATCATAAGTTACACTATTTATTCAATCCTTATAGATGATATGGAGAGATGAAAAATCTTCACAACTTCTATAACTGAAATAACTTAATAATATGAAGCGATCTAGTTACAGAATTTTCGTTTAGATAAGTGTAGATGGACAATGATCAGCAACATCCTTGGACCATCGCATGTACAGGCATCATCCTTTAGTTGTCGATATTTTTTGCATCAGGACAAAGCGTTTAGCTACGTTATTCATAATGAGAACGGCGGAGAAATGGAACAACCTGCCGGTAGCAGTATATCTATCCTACGACGAGAGAGTCCGAAAAAGAAGAGTGAATAGAATAGAGATTCGCCT
The DNA here is from genome assembly GCA_033220335.2 of Troides aeacus. NCBI lineage: Eukaryota > Metazoa > Arthropoda > Insecta > Lepidoptera > Papilionidae > Troides > Troides aeacus. The sequence continues at coordinate 604,792 of CM067281.1, read as the reverse complement.
GTTTTAACATCCTCCTAACAGGATCTTAGAAACGCACACTATTGAGTCTATTTGATTAGACTTTTATAATAATTTCTTTAATAGAATTTTAGTATAACTAACATCACCATTTTGCCTGTTATTGGATACTGCTGGTGATTGGTTGTCCCGGAAACGCGACATACCTTTGTTTCATATTAATAACGTACAACGACTATGAGAAGACCAGTAAGATCAGCAGTATCCTAGATATAGCAACAAAGAAAAGAGGAAATAAAACCAACCGGAAGTCATTAGTTACATACGTTGCAAGGTCACACAGCGTGGGTGAGTGTGTAGGCTGCGTGTGTCCATTGTGACGAGTTGTTCAGTATGCGCGGCGCGTGCCCGCGAACCGGAATTATCACTTTACTGTGGAGAGCTTAAGTTAACTTTATGTAGGTCATATCTTTATTCTCTCCGTGCCCTTGGCGTCTCCTTGACAGGGCCTCACAATAGCAGCTGGTGCTTACTCCTCATTTCACGTAACAAAATATTATTTCATATTTGCAACCGCAATCTTAGCTATCCGCTGTGGTAACCGTCAATGTACTGACACAGCACTTTCAAGTACTCAAAGTGAACATCATCATTTACAGTGCTTCCAAATTTTGTTCTTGATTATCTTTTTAATATTTAATGAGGCGACGAGACGAAGGGAACGTTCATCTACCCTTGAAACACAAGATGTTAAGTCTCGTTACCTCAGTAAATTCATTAGCTACAACGGTCTGCAAATCGGAAAACAGCAATGCTTGCACACTACAGTCTAGAAGATATAAACGTTACAGTGGTATCAACCTAGACGGTGTCCGGCGACAGAGACCTACCACCAGCTTCTATGGTACGTGGGGAAACTGCAAAACCTACAAAATTCAAAACAGTAAGGTTTTTATTGCCCCACCAGGTGGTCTGACGATCTGATGAAGGTTGCGGAAAACAGCTGGATGCGGGAAGCGCAGAATCGATCGATATGGAGATCTTTGGGGAAAGTGTATGTCCCCTATGTATGTCCAGCTGTGAACGTCTGTCGGTTGATAATGATGATGATGGTAAAGGTTTTTATTAAGATATTTACACAGCACCACATTGATTCTAACTATAAGACATATATATTATAGTTGAAACAATGCATAATGTTTGTCAAGTATTGTTTGACAGCCTCTTCAGAGGATTACCTAGGATTTTCTTTTCATCCGCTAACTAAAATACAAACCCCTATGTAATCTGAGCGAGTCATCAGTTCCCGGCGTCGGTAATCGAACAATATCACTCATTACCAATTCAAATCAACCAGCATTTCTAATTCCAGCGGCATCATCGCGACTCCATCGAGCTTCCTATACAGTATCAAAAGTGACTGATTAACAATTCAAACAGGAGGAACCTCTCCTGCTGCGGTTGTTGGAGACTGGACTGGCTGCATTCAATTACGGACTAATGGAGACAAGCTTGTCGAAATCTCGACTCCGGCGTGCACATTGTAAATGATCAATAAACGAATCCATTCTGATATGTTTACTGAACACCGCAAACATTCAGACAATTAATATTGTCTCTGTATATATGGAAAAGTATTAACATGCACTAATTTCCATAAATATCAGAATTTAATTTTGTAAACTGTTAGCCACTACCTCCACTAGATGGCGGTGTATTTAACAAATGTAGTCAATGTTAAAACTACAATGGAAACGGTTTCAAAAGTTTGTAGCTCTTGTCATATTTAATATAGCTCAAAACCGTTTTAGTGTATTAGTTAGATGTTTGTGAATAATATACTTAGAATACTAGCCTAGGTTGGAGCACCATTTAATAAGAATCCTTAAAGCTCGTTTGCATTGTACGTTAGTAAATCGCGCCGTACCTCGCACGTTGCCGTTACATCAATGAAAGGAGTTTTATCCGATAAAAATATACTCAAACGAAACCTTCGTACCTATTATAAAAATGTGAGGGTCACCAGACGTATTTTATTTAAGGTGAGCCAATGACGAAATGGCAAGCAAGGGATCTGTATTCATATAATATGCTAATTTCGTCCGCGTAATGCGAAAGGGCTGATCCCGACCCTCCTGCCGGCGCAACGAAGGACCGAAATTAATATAAATTCACAATAAGCGTGTACGAATAAACATTCATCTTGTTTACAACAGTAAAGTGTACACACTGCAGCCAACCCTTAGGCACCAGTGCTAATTTTAGATGAGCTGTTTAAAGGGCGCCGCAGCTGCAGAAATTATAGAAACATCGTAGAGACGTAGATCTCATGTATTAACTTGATAAGCGCGTTAACGCATTGAGCATTTACTAGACTAGGCGCTAGTAAGTATATTTAGCTTAACTATCAATTCGTTGAAGGCATGCCAACGACAAATGCGGTGCTCACCACCTGGATGACTTGCTTTCTACCACTGCATTTCAAGCGCAACTTTATACCACGCAATGCTACTTTTTGGGGAGCATAGGATGCTTCATTCCATGGGCGTCAGTGACCAATTTCCACCAGGTGGACTGTTCCCTCGTTTGCATACCCTTCCTAAAATAATGTTAAATCAAATAAGTGTACTAATCATATTATGACTTCCTTGTATAAACTTTAGGTCCTCAAAGGTTACGTGCACGAGGCTGCTCGCACCGCAAAGCTTCTTTCATATATAGTAATTCCTGTAAGGGTACACAACAGACTGTTATTCATAGAAATAACCTATTCTGTATTACATATTCCAAACACCGTAATTGTATTTCACAGTTAAAAGATATGAAACAGTATATTATAGTACACGTTACATTAAATGCACAATTTGTTAGATTTTTTCTTTTGACACGGGGCGGGAGGGTATCAGCACTGGGGTGCCCCACGGCCGTCGAAATGGACCAGGGGTGAATGAAAAAACCTTCCATTTGTTCTAAATGATGACTGAACACATTAGCGGAGTATGAGGACGAAAGAAACTGTTTATTTGTTACAAAATCTGGAATAAAATAATTGAATGTTTAGTAGAAATAATCTACTTTCTTCATAGAAATTTCATGTAGTCAAAGATGATTTTCAGAATAGCCAAATAGGGGTTATCATCAGGTGAAGGTTCTATTTGTCGCCTTAGCATAATTAATGATATCCTCATAAAAGAAGATAGTCAATCAGTAAACTGTAGTTCTGCAGCGGTTCAACTTTTTTAATCACGCATCTAATAGTACTGCTACGGATTATTATAAATGTTTTAAGTGTCCTCATTTAGTATCAAGTTCCGGTTAGTTAAAGGTATCAGTAAACGTATTTCCACTTCCAGGTCGTAATGTGTCAATTTTACTTGAGATCCAGTTTGAATGGTGCATTAGGTAGTTCACAATCAAAAGCGATGTGCTGCCTGTAGTCCACGCCTCTGGGGAGCTTTATAAGCAATATCTCTGCAAACAGGCGGATTGCTCTGACGTAGGGTTGACTTAACCCTTAACGCTGAGACTTTCAGCTAAGTAATAATAAGTTACAAGAGATAAAGCCACTTTAGCAATAAATATTAAGGAAATTCCTTAAGCATCATACTTATCCAAATACAAAATAGTACATTAAAAGAATGTTGCACAAATCTTCATTAAGAAGAATAATATATTCACCACTCGGGCACACCTGTTCATATGATGTCAATTTTCATAAGAGACCTTTGTCCAGCAGTGGACATGGTGGTCCATGGAAATGATGATTGATTAATGTTCACAATTACTAAGACTAGGGTAAACAATATCTTACCTATAAAGTTAACTTTTGTATTCAATAAAGCTTTGAAGTTAAAAAAAGATTATATATATTAATTAGAGTACTCTCAAATTCCCTTTTCATCTCCACCCCTTCATTCGCATATTACTTGCTATTTATCCCCCATAAAATGCTCAAACGGTAATTTTGACCCTTCCTTTGATAAATTTAATATCGCGCGCAAAGGGCGGCCTTAAGTTAGCTGTGTGGAGATACCTAGCAACATGTTGATGTGATAATTGTTGAAACGGGTTATACTTAGAAATGTATTAAAAAACGATGTGATCTTTTAGAGAATATGGACCAAGCCACATCGAACTTGATGAAGAAATGTAACCGACACCTGTTGTACGAGTAAACCATGATATCAATCGTAATAAGCAGATTGATCGCGTCGACGCCGTCGTGTATTGATAATAACGATATGATACATGATCGTGACGTACAGCAGCCGAGACAACGGTGTGATGGATTAGATGAGATAGTCGCAAAAATGATTAAGATAAACATATCTATTTTAAGTCATTTGTAAATAAATATGGAGAATATACTGTTTGTGCTTAGAGAATAAAGCTCAAAAGCTTTCAAATATTCACGGTCTGTATATTCTATATAGCCGCTTGATGCGGGGAGCGCAGGATAGGTCGATGTGGAGATCTTTGGAAGAAGCATATGTCCAGCATTGGACGTGTATCGACTGATGATGATAAAGGTAATTATATAAATAAACAGATGCTAAATATAAAAAAAATCGTCAACGTAAAGAAAACGTGAAAAATGTGTATCCTAAAAAATATCTTGAAACTATAATGATTACATTTTATAAGGGTGAAGTGTTGATGTAATAAGTCGCTTAAAAATAAAGTACAACCTACGCGGTTCATTAGTTACCTGGTTGCCTTACAGCACGGTCCCTGGTTCGCTTCGGAGGTCATATTTTGAGGAGTTTAGGTGATGTCAAAATTTAAAAAACCTCCAGGATATTAACATCAAATTAAAAGTATAAAGTAATAACGGCATTATAATTGTGCTTGACCATATTAAAGAAGTACTCCCAGAGATCATGCTTTAGCGTCTTCGGTCTCATTGTCACTCAATATCATGTCGAACTGAGAGCGAGAGCGGCATAGCATCCATAGAATATAAAATAAATCACGCAATCGGGAACCTCCTCTCCGCCGTGGGTTATTACCGGTCACGAGGCGCGGACGTAAAGCGGAATGGCTGAACCGTCGCCGTAACGAGCCGTCGCCCGCAAACTGGAACTGGACTTTTCATGCGAAAAATTATCATCGAGTGTTCGTAAAATGGCCGCCGATTTAATGAACTATTGTCGCTCACGCGGCCGAACGGCGCCCAATAACCGGAAATAAGTTTTTAATCAAGTATTCACCGGCTGCGATCCGAAAACCGATTCGCTCTTCACATATTTATAAATATCACAAAATTTTCATTTACAGAACCCGAAAATTTTTCTGTTAGTTCTTTGGATTGTTCCTCATAACCTAGCTGGATATAGGTCTCCTCTAAAAGCGGTCGGTCCCGTGCTGCATTCTGCATTTTCTCGCCATTTTATAGGAAGGCTTTTATTTTTGGATCCCTCGATAGTTGCAAGTTTCTGTTGTCGGACACTGTCGAGGTACCACCGGTACTCCTATTGTAGTCGACAAACAATAGTGTGCAAACATTACTTTGATTCGGTTTGAAAGGTGCTGAAGCTAGCGTAATTACTGGGGTACCAGTAATTACACTAGATACAACTCCCTTCTAAATCTATATTCCCCATATATATTCTATATATATCGGAACAGTAATGTTTGAACAGTACCATGTGTCGGCTGCAATAGGCGCTGTGATGGTACCTGTCTAGACGGTCTCCGGCAAGAGATCAGCCAGCAGTAAACTCCTGGTACTACTACACCCAAACTCCGTGTGCATATCGATGTGTGAACGTGCGAAACAATACGAGTACATTAACTGCGGTTTGACTTAACCCGTCAGCAGTTAGCGCGGATTGAATTAATTAACTCAATTAACATCTTAGTGTGGTGTATCTGTACTTATCTACATTAATATATCAACTTTATATGAAAACTGTAGATCTCGATGAAGGGATTCCATATAATCAATTATAGTTTAAGATGAATGATGAAATGAATGTATATGTAATGATGAAATATGAAGTATTTTAAAGAACTTCAATGTAGAGTGATTGGACTTGGAGATGGATATAAATTAACTATACGTTAAGTAAAAATTAGAAGATTAATATGCATAGAAAGAGATGAGAAATTAATAATGTTATTAACTCTTTTTAACTAAAAGGTTAAATCAATTGTGCAGTAAATATATGTACATAAAACGTACGATAATATCAACGTAGCTTTCTCTAAAAATGTCACCGCGATCCGTGAAGAACTTTCCGAGAGTGACCATTAGTAACAAACGAACAATTCTCCTTGATATAGATTGAAAATATAAGTCAAGGAGTTATTGAAAGCCGTTCATACTTTTTCCACACTCGCTCGCAACCTGGAGACGTTCAGCAAATACACGGTATACTCCGAGGAGGCCTAAGAGGTCACCGCGCGACGTTACCCTCGTCAGCGTGACAGGTTACACCCGCGACACGTGTCGAAATGTGTTCACAAAAAAGTTGACTTTGCATGAAACTAGATCAGTTCATTGCTCTTTACAACTACTTTTACAACCTTTGCTTCCGCTAATTTCTCTGATTGATATAATTTCTTCATTTTACCACAATCTATTTTTTTTATTCAAGCAATCAACGAGCCGATCAGTACGTACATCTTATGGTAAGTGATACGCACACCCATAACAACGAGATGCTGCTAGTTAGAATGATATACATAGCACTACATTGTGCTCGCCGCATTAAAACACACAACTTGAGTCTTGTTACCCCAGTAAATACTCTAGCTACAGGACCCTTCGAACTGGAACGCGCTAATGTTGTCACACTACTGTTGTCGGCTGCAACAGGCGCTGCGGCAGTACTTACCTAAACGGTTTGTAGCAACAGTGGCCTACCACCAGTAAAGCTTAATTTTAACTAATCTATACTGTCACATCTGATAACTCTAGGAATTTCTTTATTTACTATCAAAATTCTAGACTAATGAGATGTGTTATCTACATTCAGTGTAATGAGCGCATTGCGCTAGTATGTAATTATCCTCTGTGTGACGTCACTCAGACTGAACTACATCACAAATACGATATAGTCTACAACTTAAACAATTTTTGCTCCTGTCCTGAACATCCAGCTCTTCCATTAAACAGGAATATCTTCTTTCTTTATCTTGTTATTATTGAAAACTTTAACCTGGACAGTAACGTTTGTTTTAGTAAATATAACCAATCTTGTACGACGTTTGTGATCGTAACCTCAAACTTTGATTTACGTTTCATCACTTTGTGAGATATAGACGATTGCTGTTGGCAGAGATTGCCAATCACAGCTTTGACTACTCGAACCAATAAGAGTAGCGAGCAGTCGCTGCGGGTACATATTGCATTTGATCAACGTTCAGAACTCTTTGTTACATTCATTATACTCGTCCGCTCGAAACGACTCGACTCTCCGATCGCTAAACACATAAATCACTTCTCAACTTTATGATTCAGCTGCAAGTCTCGGACGGTATCCGCCGAATTGTCTCTGCCTAAATAGGGAGCAATTTTTCAAATTTAAATAACCAGGAAAATTCCGCTGGTCCTTTCAGAAGTCCTGAACGTTTTCCTCGTACCGAAAATGAGGCGACACGAAATCTTTCCAATCCCGGGGGTTATTACAATTAGTAGCGTTTCGTTGGAAGCTGGGATTTCTCTTTGTAAAGTGCAAAAAAAACGTAATCAGTACAAATTAATACAGAACATGGAATGTTTATACATAAGTGAACCATCGGACATTATCATCAGTCAATAGAAGTCCACTACTGGACACAGGCCTCCCCTAAAGATCCCCCCATCGATCGATCCTGCGCTGCCTGCATCGTCATGCATCAGGGGTAGGGGTCCATGTGAGGGATTAAGGCCTTTTCCCACCACGCTGCCCCAATGCGGATTGGTGAAACAGTCTGACAAACAACTACAACTCTTTCTAGTTCCACTACTCTAACAGTTTATTAGATATTATTAGGCGAGTAAATCACGGTCAATATAATCTAAATCCGTCTTCTTCTCCCATAGTTCGTTTCCAGGGTAATATGTGGTGGAGTTTTCTATCTAATATAGCTTAAAAGATTGCTAGACTTAAGTGGCAGTGGGCAGAGCACATTACTCGTAGGATCGACGGCCGATGGAGCAGTAAGGTCCTCGAGTGTCGCCCGCGTACCGGTGAGAATCGCGGAAACCAACTGAATGGGAGCAAAGCGGGACCAATCGATGTTGAGGTCTTTGGGAGAGGCCTGTCCAGCAGTGGACGTCTATCGGCTGATGATGATATTAAGTATAACTGTATGTACTAAAAGGTATACACCGATGCCGCAGCGCTTATTACAACTGCTTTATTCGCTTCCGGGTTACGGTATTAGATGCAATATTACTTTCAGAACTAAAATATAAATTCTTGTGTAGTACATATATTACATTTCCTTCTAATCTAAAAGTGTTCTAGAAATTTTCTTTTAAGAAAGTAGAAACTTTATAATCCACGCTGCTGCTAAGCTGGTACATACCCCAGGTTCGCTCTCAACTTCTCTCTTTTGTTTCACTATTGATAAAGAAGAAGTTTTGAATATTATTTAAAGAATTATGGAAGCTATAAGCAAAACATGAATCCGCCTCCAGCCATAAAAACCGGTTAAGTGAAGGAAGACCGGATAGCAATCAACCGGCTCGCTCACTTGGAAGGAACGTTTAACACGTTTCAAGTGATTGCTTAACGAATGAATGGTTCGAGAGCTTAACATTGCAAAGAGATCGAGTCTGTGCTTAAGTGCAATGGGAGGAGAAAAGAACAGTTCAATGTTCACAACAACGTGTAGAATATAGAAAAAAAAATTGCTAAATTACAATCTCAAGTAGGTGTGGGTTCGATCCTCACTGACCATGATCCGACGGAGAAGGTAAAGCAACGCATGCGTTCTTAGAACAACAATTCTGTGAACGTATGATATCAACCAAATCGCACTTGGTCAGAGTTATGGATAAATGAGATAAGACTCTGAATCTCTGCTTAGGGAATATTTAGGAGACTGTATAATAATATTAACGGCGTGCGTCTACTTCTGAATAACAGCAGTAATGTGTTGCGGTTTGTGTTATTTACCTTCCGTAATAAACTGTAAGCTGAACTGAGTACTACAAACGATTTAACTGTAATATAACCAACGTGAACTAGCAATATTTGGAAGGGTTGAAAAAGTGACTAACTGAATGAATTTATTAAAGTATTAGTCTTTTCATAAAAACCTTAAATATGGCTGTGATCAGATTTGAATGGCACTACCACAGCCCTTGAGATATCCTCTTCACTCTCTCATCTCTCATAAGCAAACAATTAAAACCCGAACATACAAGAGGTCCTGGCAAAAGAAAGCGTCGAAAAAAACTTTGTATTTTTACAACAATTTAGGCAAGAAGTAAAACTGTCCGAGGGTGTGGAGCGTGTGGTGCGTGTGGAGCGTGTGGAGCGGTGCTGCCCCGGGGGAGCGATCAGCCAGCGCGCCCGCCCCGAGCATCCGCTGAAAGTGTTTCAAGTGATTCCTTTGCGGCTCAATGACCCGAAATTGGATTGCGATGACGTTTTCTTTACGCAACGCAAATGCAAAGGATTAAAAAGTTATTTTAATACTGTATCCTGAGCAGCGGTACTCGTTTCTCAGTCAGAAGGCTTTCGTTGTCGTACATATGAAATATTTCGATTAAAATAACATTATGTTATAAGTTTGCGAAACTATTATTTACTACAGCTTCTTGCATCTTCATCTTAAGTTTTCGATCTATTGACTAGATAGAGAATAGACTGCTATTGGTAAAGGTCATAGCAGAAACTACTACCCCTTTTCTAAACTATTTCCTCTTAATGATCTTTTATAAAGAGCCGAAAGTTAAATGGCTTTTTGGATACTTTAAAACGCTTCCCACAAGGGGTATCAATTGAAGGAATCAACTTACATTATATCTGCAAATATCATCATTGAAACTAAAATAGATGTATTTTAATTTATTAAACAGCACTGACAAAGTAGGTACAGAAAAAATAAACTAGATTAAGCCGGGTTATATCGATAGAAGCTGTCACTGGTAGACACAATCTTATAGAACTGAATATTTCAATTGAAGGCAAGGAATGTGTAAATAGAATTATAAACATACAAAAAGGCATCGCGTGGGGGTTGACCGAAAGGCAAAAAAAACGAGGGTGAAAGATATTTTGTTATATTTTCCTTTGGATGGGGCTCCAGTGAGCGCTCCACGCTTATTAAAATCTCTTAATACCTCGCCCGGGGCTACAAATTGTCTTTGGAGCGTTATTAATATTGGTTCTGCGGATCACACAATGCTCTCGAGTTTCTCATCCACAGACTCCTTTGTTAATCTAGCCTTAAACACAATTAGAGAGCTAGGCATGACGGCAGCGCTGAACACCTTTATAAGTATAATAAGGAGCATCAATGCAACCGATGGACGTCTGCTGCTGGACATGGTATTATACTTTTATAATATGACTGGTGAGGGTGAAGGAAACTCAGTCCCAGTCTATCTCCTCAACTGCTAACCTCACTTGCCCACGGTGCATCCTGCAGACTGACCAACGAAGCTCTGGTGACCGACTAATGGCGGTATAGCCTTATTGCTGAAGGGATAAAGGGAATGGAAGAAGTATATGAAATGACTGCTGCAAGACGATCAGTTGTTAATAACGGCTGGATAAGTATACTTTGCTACCATTAAGGGTGTTATGGGTTATTAACCCAATAAAGAAGATGGATCAAAACAGCACTACCGTCACGACTAGGAGAGAAAAATTCCAGGCAAAGATAACAAGTTTTACGAAGACATTAACCAACACGTGGACTCCATAAGGATCTTCTATGACGATGGATCCTATTGTTCGACTGTGGACGTAAGTTGAAACGATAATGATAAATGATAACTCAGTAATATCATTAGTCACGAGAGTTTTCGGTTGGAACGCAGCCATATACATAATAATCAACAAACGAGACTTCAGCTTCCGCCAACCTGCATTGGGCCAGAGTGGTGGAAAAAGCCCAAATTCTCCTTTATGAATACCTACATACGCGATATCGGTGACCATGCTGATTGCATGTGGAGATCTTTGTTGGTCGCCTTTGTTCAAGAATGAACATCCATCGGCTGATGATGATGATGTTGATCGCTGCCTATCAAAGCGACCGGAGAAAAGGAAGCAGTCAGGGTTTCATGAACAATTGATTCGCGCGGGTTTTTCTATTTGAAACAGAGCTCAATATTTCATCAAGTTTCAAGTGAACTAAAAGCGAATAACACATTAATAAAGTTGTTTTATTTTATTACAGGCGCTTAGGTAAATTGTGAGTTGTTTGGTAATGAGAAGAAATTTTACGAGTACCCTCCATTAATTTGGTTTTATTTCCCTAATAAACGGCGCAACACGAGCGCCCCATTCGTTTTAAACTGAACTCGCGCCTGAAACAAATTATTCAGCGGAACGGAAAAAAACGTGTTGAGACTATATTACTAATACTATCAGGTAGTAAGGTAACTGTTGCCGGAGACCCTCTAGGTACCACCGCAGCGCCTATTGCAGCCGACTAACAGCACTGTGCAAACATTACTGGGTTCCGATTCAGAGTGCTGTAGCTTGTTAGATTACTAGGGTAACGAGACTTAACGCCGCCTCAACGTAACGAGCATAATGTGATGCTGTGAATCTTTACTAACAACCACTTCCATATTACGGGCAGGCGCATACCTATCACCTATTAAATATTGTTGTTTAACAATTATATGTAATATAATAGAGTGAGCCATGAGTTCACCCCCGTAACTTAACCTTCGAAAATACCTGCGACGGTAACACGACCATTTAATAATTCGGCTGCGCAAATAAACCTTTCCAATGAATAGAGACATCCGATCCCGATAAAGTATTAACCATATCTAGAGCCGCAACGGCGCCGTTACGTTATGGGTTATTATACCTACAACAAAAGGGCTCCACCACAAAAGGAGTGACATGTACAACCAAAAAGTTAACCCTCATCAAACCCCCCTGTCAGCCACATAACACTTACCAGCTCGGAAGCCGCAATCAAAGTAATAATGGCCACTTGAATGGATTTTGAAACGGTTTTAAATTATAGATACGCACTTAATTAAGCCGTTTACTTGGACACGGGTTAGGGATCTTGCACCCTCCACCCACCCTTGGTGCTAGAGTTTATTTATAGCGATCACAGGCACCGAGCTTACATGGTGGTAACATTTGCCCATTGTAGCGCTACGGTGGTATACAGAGCACCGCATCCTGCTCGTCGCCTTGAGACATAAGATCTTAGACCTAGTTATGGCAGTAATTACACTAACTACAGCGCCCTTCAAGCCAGAACACGATAATGTTTACACGCTACTGTTTGGTAACAAGAATAAGAGCTGAAGCGGTACTTACATAGATTACAGAATCCTACCACCAGGTAAGTCTTCATTACTGAATGTCGTGTCCGAACTTTCCCTACATCCTTCACTTTTCTCCTCTTTTGATAGCCGATGTAAGAGGAAGTCCCATCAGGGATTTCTATTCATCAGACCTACTGAACGGTGTAATTCCATGTGGTCCTTTTCCCCTTCTCACAACCATATTTTTTATCTAAGTTATCGGAGAATTGACGGACTACATGACCAAAATAACCAAGAATCTTCTGATAATAAATAATCATAGACATAGCCTAAAAGATTGCTAACCTTAATTGGCAATGGGCAGGGCACATTTCTCGAAAGACGGTCGTTGGGACGGTAAGTTTCTCACACCGGTATAAGTGGTGGCAGGCCCCCACAAGATACTCCGACGATATGATCAAGGTCGCGTGAAGCCACTGGCTGAAACCAGCGCACGACCGATTGAGGTGGAGATCCTTGATGGAAGCCTATACTCAGCAGTGGGTGTTATCCGGCTGAAAACGTAATGTAATAAAAAGTTAATGAAAACATCCGGAAGCAATTTTTTAAATACATGAACAAAAAATTTGGTTTTTAGAGAAATTCTAATTTACTAAGAAAGAAGGTAGCTCTCAAGTGCAGTTTTGACGCAACACAGCCTTAACTAGCTTTCACTTATGGTCAGCAAGTAAGACACACCACGTTAATAATAAGGGTCTGAAATTTTTGGCTAATGAAATTACCAGTAATTTAAAAATAATCCCCCGCCTTTGACTAAGATATACCAATAGATGCTTATTAAGATATAAACTTAATAATCTCACGATTGGGATTCGAGCGCTTCTCTCACAAGGAGAGAGTCTATACCTTTTCTAAGTCTTTAGCCAAGTGTAAGTTCCTCAGTAACTCCTTCGTGATGTTTTTCTTTACCAGAAACCTGAGCTCTATGAGAATCGAACCAGCGCCAGTTCAAAACAAACAAGGCTTTTCACTGCCTTCCTAACTGACCTTCTGATTAAAAATAGTAATGAAATACAACAAGATAGTAATCAAAAAGTGAATTAGCCAGATAATTACCACAGAAAGGAAACTTTCCAAGTTGTAATTAACATTTCACTTAGTAACGGAGCGCGTAACTTAATGCTATGCTTAATTTAATTTCGCAACACGTCAGATAAGCAACTAATGTATTTACTTAGGCCGCTGAGCTGTATAATTAGGGGTCTATTAGGAGCCGGCGTGGAGGCACCTATTTAAACAGCACCCCCACCAGCCCAAATTAATGCAATGCTCAATGCGCCCTACTTCCTGTTGTGTAAATACTGGATAATGAAACTTTTACATAATCAGGAGCATAGGAAAGCTACATGCTTGTGAACTTTAGTTACAACAGCGAGATACAAAAACGGTGAAGGAAAACATCGTGAGGAAACCCGCACACTGATATCATCTTTGTGTGTGTGTGTGTGGTGGTCCCAATAAAGTGGCAACAGGCTCGCCCCCTGTTACACTGGACCTAATCTGACCACATCTGGCGAAATGTGGGTGTTTATTCACCTCTGCCTACCCCTACTGGGAAAAAGGCGTGACTATATATAAAATAAAAAAAAAAAAAAAAAAAAAAAAAAAAAAAAAAAAAAGGAAAGCTACAAAAGTTTTTATTACTTACATTACCTACTAAATTGTACAGACCAGAACAATAACAACTCGGAAATATCTACGCACTAATGATCAGCGGCGAAATTATACAGGTGATGATACCCTTTTTCTTCGGAGGTGATATCTTTAAAAGATATATTACTTTTGGGAGAAAGGAATGTGGGGTACGTACTTGCTAACTACCTGCACTACGCTTTACCTTCCAGGAAGGACCTTAACCCTTTTCACCGTTCTAAAATGCTACGAAAACGAAACGAGACCACCTCGCATGTGTGGTCAACCTCGAGGTTAACACCTCCTCACTCGCCTTCTGCACACATTGGAAAGGCATATCTTATTCCTATTCCTGTTAGCCCGATAGTGCAAACTAAGCTTTAACTCGAAAACTCTGCACGCGTAGAACAGTTATAGAATGATGTTAGGAAAAGTTGTATTCTTGGCGACTACTGATGGTAGGTCTCTGCTGCCCAAGTTGCGAAGCCTATTTAGCCGACTTACAGTAGTGTACAAACATTACCGTGTTCCAGTTTGAAGGGCGATGTAGCTAATCAATTTACTGCGATAACGAGATAACATTTTATATACCAAGGCGAGGAGCGCAATGTGGTGGTATGTTTGAATCCCCACCACGCTCATTTCGTTTCTACGTCTCTACGAATACATAACAGCTGGAATGACCGTTTCTACAGATTGTAGTATTTGAAGATACCAAAGGAGCTGATTAAATTATTAATTATTAGCACTTATTATTACTGGCAAAATTTACTTACCACTACACTACTGCTTGGGAGTGTAAGGAGTCCCAAGCAGCAACTCACGGGGCCCAAACCAACCTCACCTGCTCCAGATGCAACATGCTAATCAACAAACGTGGATCTGGCCCCCACGACCTCGCATTAGGCCAGCGTAGTGGGAAATGGCCCAAATCCCATCCATATGAATTCCTACATATGACTGAAAGTCGTCTGGGGGAGTCCTATGTCCAGCAGCGAACGTATATCGGCTGACGGTGATGACATCACTGCTTTGTTCGTCTCACTCAGCTGTTTAGAAAAATAGCACATAACAATACAGTTTATCAAAAAACATCAATTAGATTTATTCTCACTATTCCTAAACTTACTCTTTAAAAAAAAAACTCCATTTGGTTCGCAGTGTAATTGGGCCCCAATTAGACTCGCGTACTTCGAGCAACATCCGACTGCCTTTGAAAATGTTTTTACTTCAGGAAACCTAAGTTCTGTGAATGACGTGGCAAGTGTCACTGCTTGTAAGCACAGGGACAAGTGAAATGTCTAAGTTACACACTAACACAGTTCGCGCAGGCAACTTAATCCTTTCACACAATTATTTTTATTGTAATCCTCGGTCAGTCATTTTACACAGGACCATAATTTTATAATTAATTCATTTTTAAGAAGTTTTTCATAGGGGAAAGGTTATTTAAACGTTTTTGTAATGTAATTAAGTTCAAAACTCATACTACTATGAATATATAATTATATTATGTAATACATCAATGTAATTTAGGCTAAATTTTGTTTTCTTTGTTTACTCCACCAAAAATAAATTAATATGAAAACCAAAGAGCTTTAACAAACAAAACTATACTTAAACGCGGTAATCCAAACCACAGTGGTTAAACTCCTTTACAACTGTTGCAAACTTACACGCAAGTTCCGTTTAAGTTCGTTGGCCCATTGGTTATAAACACGGAAGTATGGGACACTAACACTGCGCCCGGGACTGACATTAAACTCACAGCGAACTGCCGGACTCCGGGGACCAAATCACTTCGGGCCGGGACTTGTTCTTTAAGTGTTTACTGCGGTGGATATACATCGTCAGCCCATAGACATTCATTGCTGGACATAGACCTCCGCCAAAGATTCCCACACGATAGGGTAGGGATACATATGAGGGATTTAGGCCATTTCCTACCACGTTGGCTCAATGCGGGTTAGTGGGAGTCAGAGCCCCGTTTGTTGATTAGCAGGCTGCACCACGAGCTGGTGCGGTTGGTTTGGATCCTGTGAGTTGTTCTGCGGGACCCCTTACACTTCGCGGTGGATATGGAACAATCTTATTAACCACAAACCTAAGTCTTAGATTGTTATTATATTAATAACAATCTAAGACTTAGGTAAAATATTAAGTTTATTATTTTTTCCATAAAATCATAGTTCGTAACTCCAGGACTAAAAATAGTTCTAGTATATCAGGTATCAGTTTCCGTTTTCACTTAACGGCAGAGGAAATATTTACAGATATTCGCATAATGTAATAATATAAGTACATCAAAGCATACATAATACGAATTATCCGTTCTGTAGCTGTTATGTAATTATTGTTGTCGCTAATAGTTTCCAAGGTACACGATATCCTCCAGTGGTATCGGATGTGACCGACAACCCACGCTTGGTGTGTTGGAAAAGTCCAGCAGTGGGGATGTTGTTATTTGAAGAAATTGCTTTCAGACAACAATGACACCTTAAACGAAACTTAAACGATATACACATTCATCTTTGTTTACACAAAGACCGCAGATGGTACACACCGACCGGGACACACAGCAATGTCAGCTGCAAATCTACTATTGTATAAGGTTGTTGACTTCCAAAACTATTACACTGAGAGTAATATTAATTAATAAGTATCCTTTGATAGAGTACATTTTAATAGAAACTCCTTTATTGTACCAATGAACTTGATCAGACGAGTCCGCAGTGTGAATGTGAACTATCCACTCTGTTTATCACTGTTCATATTGAATGTCAGATATGTAACAATAATTATATATTTACACTGGAAATTCGAAGGTATATGTGCAAAGGTTTTTAAAACATATGTGAATTTTAAAAGATCCATATTGTACACCTCACACAACAAGTAACTCATTGTAACGGAATTATTGAGCGCGGTGACCGCGGAGGTGTTGTTTGATAATTACAAAAGGGCTGACAACAAAATATTAAATAGATTACTTTGTTTATCTAGATGAAGGGATGTCTCTGGACTCGGCCAGGGTAAGACCATGTTTTTTGGACTATATTATAGAAGAAGGATGTCAAGCAGTGATCGTCTAACTGTTCAGATGATGACACATACTCACACACACCTTCAGCAAATAGAGAAGTAATTCTACAGTTTTTTCAGAGTATAAACATGTAGAAGTATTATCGATGGCTATCGTGTAGCACGCTATTATATTATTTCGTACATAAATTACAATTTATTTATGTTATTAGTACTTATATTTTTCTTTCGCAAATAATTGGTGGATGGGTAGTATTAAAAAAACCAGTGGTGGGTATTGTGAAATAATCAGTTGCGGCGTCAGTCGCCGAGCTGTCAGCTGAGCACCGCGCGGCTGTGCGCGCGACGCAGTAACTACCGAGGAGTTGCAGGATACTGATATTGTGACTACATGGTTACATTTAATGCAAGGTCCTTTCACTGCGACATGCTGGAAGACGATGATGTGTTCCGTTGAGGTAAGTGGTCTCGGTAATCTTATGTATTGTTATTCAAATAATTACATTGAATTTTGAAGTATTTCATGTCGGGAAGGGCAGGCATGTAAAATTAATTCAAAATAACAGTAGAAGCCTCAATGGTTAATAAGTTATAATTAACCTCTCTTTCACATTATCCCTTGTTCACGCGGAGAAGTCTGAAGGTAATTTATCTTTACTGTTACATCATTTCTATATTTAGCAGGACCGCAGCACGAATTTCTACCGAAGAGCGAAAGTGGCTGATTAAGAGGACTAGTTAAATTTACCCTCCCATCTAACAATGTGGCTCTGTGTAAACAGTGTAATTAACAGTTATTTGTTAGCAAGGCAAGTGTATAGCTTACCATCAGATGAACATTCCGCTTGCAGGCGCGTACACAACACCAAGTTACTAGTTTAGCAACTAAGTTGGTGATCTACTGAAATTACTTTAGTCTCATCTAGATATATTCATAATTTCTAAGTTATGTAGGAAAAGTTAATAATTGTAATTCTAAAATATTGATAAATAATTTTTTTCTTTATACTTGAGGTTTTTAACATCATCATCATCATCATCATCATCAAGATTAGATTTTGTTTATTCACTTCGGAATATAGACCTTCCCCAATGTCTTCCACCAAATGCGATCTTCGGCTTCTCGCATCCACCAACTTCCTTCCGTCCTGGTGATGTCGTCGGTCCATCTGTAAGTATGGCCTCCTGCACTTCTGCGGCCTGTACGCGACTTCCACTGCAACACTTTTCTTCCCTATTAGCCGTCACTTATTTAATGTAGTCAGACATTATACGACGGTACCAAAATAACAAATGATACTTAGGATGTATTTCCAGTGGAAGTCTCTGTTGTACATTGACCTATACCTTGCCTTCTCCAGAGACAACTGATTCGATTATGTAACCACATGGGAAGTTTAGATTACCATGGGGTGTTTTTGAACAGATCCAACCCCCACGTGAAAGTCTATTTATGAGAGCCAGAGTATTCTGGTCGAGTATACCTTACCTTCCAAGCCCTTATTGTATTGTTAACACCAAACGTTGGAACACAATGCTACCTTATTGTAAAAAAAAACAGTACGAAGTAGCTTATGATTGTTCTATTCATGATCAACAGTTGAACTACTACAGTCGGCAATGGCTACAGGTTTACAAATCGATGCTTGTAGCTAGTTAAGACAGAAAACATCTTGAAGTTGTAGACTCCATAACACGGGGCCCCTAGAGCTGGGCACCTTCATGTTACCAGACAAACAGCCACTGCGCCACGGAGCAAGCTAATTATTAAGTACTTCTGATTGCTGTTATCTGTGTACACGTATTACTGACAGCGCTTAAGGACCTCGACCTTCAATTTAACTGCGTCTCGATAACAATACCTTCAGGAATGCCGTGACACTATTACATTCGTCTTTCTTAATTCTCGTTGGCTAGTCAGGCGGACTGTGGTGCTCAGGTAAGCGGCACTGAAGTACTATTTTTTTATTATGGATACAAGCAGTAACAACTACTTTTTAACTATCCGTAACAACGATTATTTAATTAGCAGCAAACAATTATACAATTCAATTCATTTGTCTGTACATACAGTTGTTGTATATAAAGTTATATATAACATTTTTGTTATTATTTATATATACAAATATATACAGTAATTTAGCTTAGCAGTTGTACTATAATTAACATATTATCTTAATTTAATTAAAGTTCAATAAAGTTACACGTTTATTCAGTCTTTTTTCATAGTTGCCACTAGTCTCAGTGTAGTTTGATAATTCTCTTACTAACTTCTTCATTTTTGATAACGCATAGTAATTTGATATGTAATAATCATTTGAATAAAACGTTGATATAAATAGAAAGTCATCAAAAAAACAAATGAATAACATAAAGCTATGAAATAAGTATATGTTAAGTATACACTTATACGTATTTGTTATAATAAAATACTTGACAATGATTTTATGCAAACAACTAGCGATTGTTTGATGATGATGATTTTGAAACCGTTTGAAGTGAATTTACCTTTCCATTGATGAGTTGTGGGGGTGGCTATTGATCGAGTTCGGCTTGCGTGTGTCCGACGATCCAGCCGGAAGTGGACAGGTCAACACGACAATTAGTTCAGTTACCCCCGAATGTCAACAGATTGATATTTCCGGTCGAGTTTCAAATTTACATTGCACGCTATATATTCTACATATATCGACAAAGCGATGGTTCCATCTGAAGTTAAAACTGAATTAGCTATTTTCCCTGAATTTGTTTTTAAATATTTTTTATCTTAATAGAACATCGAATGTATAAACGAGTAGGAAGTTTACTAGAAATCTACGTTATTATACGATATAACAGGATGTTTACACAGCTTCACATTGTCAGCCGGTGCAGTAATACTGTAATGGTTTTTAATTTTGTTAACAATCACACAAGGAAAAATGTTAGATATTAACTAATATTGGTAATTACTAATTAATATTTGATAGTAATAAGAACTAACCAAGATTCAATCCTGATACATGCAAAATTTACATACTCTGGCTCTAAAGCAAAATGATCTATTCATTCACTTTCGCAAAAGTCAGAGAGATCTTGCATAAAATAATTTATGTACTGAATTGAACATTTCTTCCTTGCTTTCGACTAAAAACAGAATTCTTACAACCTCCTTCTTATTACCTCCAAGGTATTCTGATTCCTCATTTTGTTTAATTGTAGGTTCGATGCATTGTCTGTCAGCTAGTTTTCTGTTGCGCCGAGTGTCGCTTGAGACATGAGAGAACGGAGCATAACCTCACATACGACTGCCCCATTTGCCGCGGCAAAAGATTCCTCTGCAGGCCCGATCAACTGAACGAAGATTTCATGCAGCATCTGGCTAAAGAACACATACCGCTGCAGTGCAAAAAGTGCAATAAATTCTTTGCTAAAATGGAAGATTTGCTCGATACAGACAAATGCGTGACCATATCGGAGATAGCTGACACCGAATATCTGGTAGATGCCGAAGGCGCCGGGGCGATCGATGACAAATTTGATTCACTGTATCAAAAAGTATCAAACAACAACGAAGGAGAAGATTTTGAAGCGATCGTTTCTATCAACAAGTCTAACAGAACGGCGGTAATCACACCGCTAATTAGGAAACACGGATTAGTTGATTACGAGTTGAGTGAAACCGACACGGAAGTGAGCCCGGCTGAGGATGAGCAGGCGCACCACCCGAAAGCGGCGCCCAAAACACCTCGCTACAAGAAGCAGAGGGCTGCCACACCTCACGCGAAAAAATTTATAACACTTATAAGACAAAATGCTGTTGATTATGAAGATAGTTTTGATGATGACAACATAAATGGATCACCAGTCAACGAAAGCCCGTCCGGGATCGAGTGTTTAGAAGGTATTGACATAACTATATCTATAGGCATAGTTTACAATGTATAAAAATCACTATGAAATACTTTGTAAACTACTTTCAGTTATGATTAATTTAAATGTTTATTGTTATTCTTTCCACATACATATTGTATAATTGCTTACTGTTGCGTAAACTGTTTTAATTTAATCAGTTGTGAAATGGAATGAGCTAATTATGATATTACTCCAATACTAGATCCAGTTATTACACAATCCACAGATGTATAAGTATAGGATAAAATACGAAGTCTCCCTAGACTTACTTTGTTTAAAAGAGTAATGGCTACAGTTTCAGACTCCCAAAAAGAAGTGACAACACCAACATCACAATTACCGCACATACTGAAATTGGCTCAAGTGGTTACCACCAGTACGCCGACGCACCCCGCGAACGGCGGGTGGACCCTGTTCCAAGATCACGGTTCCGACTCGCCCCTGTCGGAGATCGAGATGACTGAAAGTCCAGCTCAGAGCATCGACAACGACGTGAGAAATATTTTCATACTGGAAACAACCTAGATTTCAGCCTCATTAAAAAACTGAAACTTTTTCTCTATTACATATTAGAAAAGATTATGCCTAATATTGTTCCTCTTTTTGATGAGTTTCAACAACAACGCGCTGGAAATGTTCAAACTGTAACGTGTGAATTTCACTATTTAGTATTCAGATGTAGGGGCAGGGTGAGACCTTGGCGAACGAGCTGAAAAGTTCCACATTTATCTCCAACACATTTTTTTTGTTTATAATAGACTTTTTGTTAAACACTTCTTTGATCTTAACATTGTGAAATTCACATATTAATAAAATAACTAGACTAGTACAGTATTCATAGTCTGCTTAAATTCCAAGTTCCGTAGATCCGTCCTTTTGTTGTCGATTGTAAACAAACTTGTACAACTCTCTGATGACTCTATCTTTTAAACAGTTCTACTGTTTCTCTAGCTTTATATTGGAGTTACTTGAGTTATATTATCATAAACGTTTTTCAGCAAAAAACGGAGCCGGATAATTTGCAGCCGAAATTAAAGAGCATAATAGTGACTGAAAGTCGGCTGCGTGTGGGTAGCCAGGACAGTTCGGAGAAACCGGGCACAATACTCGAAACCGACAACAGCACTGAGCCGTCTATTAAAGCAAAAAAAGTTAAATTTGCAGAAAACACTGTTTTTGAAAGTGACACTAAGCACAAGCGAGGTATGTAAAATTTTAAATCCGAAAAATGAATCACTGCCGTCCTGATAAACTTTGTTCCTTTAATATTATATTTGGCAATCTAGTTTACATTGTTATTAAATATTTCCAGTGTACAGAAAACCGAAGAGAATGCTTACGCCGGGCCCGCAAAAACCACGGTTCTGTTACAATCCCCGCTTTCAAGCACTCATTAACCGTTTCGAAACTCAAGCGAGAACCCCGCGGAATAATACCCGGGTGAAAGACTCTGACAGCACACCGCCGGTCGGCGAGCACAACATGCAGGCGAGAGCGATAGACTTTAAAGAAGATAGCACCGCCGCCGAAATAGAAACCCACTCGAGAGCATCGAACGAACTATTCAGCACCTGCATCGAGTCCCCGGCCGAGCCGCTCAACGGCGCGCTCGCGACCCTCACCGCAAACATCGCCGGCACCATAGAAACCTGCCTGAAATCCGTTCTGCGGACCACGGAAGAGGAAACGGAAGTACAATTCAAATTTGTAATCACTAAAAAGAAAGTCAGCGTTAAAAGATATACGGAGGACGTGGAAAATGTTGAGGAAACGCAATATAGGAGTGAGAAAGAGTCGACGCGGAACAAGGGAAACCTTTGGTCGTCGGTAGCTCAGGTGGTGAAGAGCGTTCTGTGGGGCAGCCAAGGTAACGCGTTACATCACTTTGAAACTTACCCAATTGCAAACTTGAAGACGTTGCATTTTCTCACATTTCTCCTCCAATCACTTTGCGCAGCCCGCGGGAGGGTCGACGTATTTTAATACACTTTATTTCTTTCCCCGTTTTACTTCCGCCACTGTGCACGCGCTTAGACTGATGGATCGTAATTTTGTCCCCACTTGGTCGCCCCCTCGTGGCGATTTTATTTCCTGCTTTCAACTCGGTTGGGGTATTATGTTAAAGAAATTATTCTCTTTCCAACAATTCTCAAATGTTTCGAGTTATGATTTTTATTAAGTTGAAATATGAATTAAGATTAAGAAAACTTTTAAGTAAACTTAAACATTTATTGTAAATACTTACCGACTATACTTTGGAGTTAATAGATAAGTTTTATGGACAATAGTTTTATTCTTAAACAGTGAAATTTATCCTTTATAAAGGAAACGACAACAGGAAGAATGAGAAACAAAACATATATGAATGTACATTTTTGTATACAACTAAATAATATGTTTTCTCTTTGAGTTGGTGTTAAATATTGTGATGAAGACATCACATTATATTTGAAATACTTATAAAAAAGTACTTAAAATTATCAATAACAGGGCGATTGACACTATACTTCTTAGCGTTATAGCTCGATACTTGACGGCTGACCATTTCATTGACTGATATGAGTATTGAGCACGGGTGGTATAACAATAGCGATTTAATTTCTTCCAGCACCGGAAACACCATACAAATCGATAAGCAGCAACGACTCCACGGCTTCGTCGGCTTCTAAACGTAAATTTGGGGAGATGTCCGACCCCGAGCTGAGTCCGATAAATCACAAACGTCACAAGTACGAAGGTCGCATACGGGGACGTCCGCCCCTCAGGCGGAGCAGCGCTTGGGCTCTGGCCGGATTGGATTCGAAGGAAAATGAATCTCAACAAATCAAAAACACAAAACTACTGGAATTCGAAAGTACTAATCGGAGCTTTTAGATCCTCCGATGAACATGTTTTGGATGCTAAAAAAAATTTCTTAGTTTCAGTTAGTTTTGAAGAGTTGAACTCGAGCAGAAAAGTTAAAACAAGAAATTGGCTCTGCCATACATGCAAATGACTAAAATCTTATAGTTTTCAATTTCCTTATCGAACAGAGGAAATTGATTTCTACCATCAACTCACAAATATTGATGTTTGATTAAATTTATATGTTTTAACTTCTTTGAATTAAAATTTAAAAACAACATATTTGTAGCGTTACCTAAATCAATGAGATGCCGACTAATAAGTATAAGTATACCAGATCTGTTCCCGGCTCAGCAATCATTTCTTCACAAAAGCAGTGCTGCGAACCTTTTGCATGAAAATGAAAAATATTATAGTTAACTAGCATTTTTTTTTCATATTAACATAACATAAGTAACACCGCTAACATTACTAAAATATCTGTCAAACAAAACTCAGAGCGTGTACTACAACCTTAAACCTTCTCCGTAAAACTTGTCTGAATATAATCTATCTAAAACAGTTCACAGATAATATTCAATAGGAATCCAAGATAAAGCGAGACTTTCATCTGATGCACACAGTAATGAGGCACTAGTTAAAATATTTATACAGGGTCGCAGTAAGCTAATAACGGCTTTGAGGAATCAGATAATAATTACATCTACAGCTAAACAATAAAGTAAACACCTCAATGTTTACATACTGTTTAATGATAGATGTATCCAAACAGTCTCCGACTACCCACCACCAACCACCAACCACCAACCACCTAATACAACATGGTTCAATTAATATTTGTCAGTTTCACTCACGTACGTTTCGCCAACACTTGATATCAAATTCCCATGGTATTACATTATAAAGAACATAGTCTAGTTTCTACGAGAATACCCTGGGATATGTGATAGCAGCTGGATTTAAAACAACCTTACTTAACTATCAAGACTCCATAAGTTACATTACTCCAAAATTGTATGAGGGATCCCTGACACACACACAAAGTTACACATTAACTATTTTATTTATGATAACATACTGGTGGTAGGTCACTGTCTACGGAGACCATCTAGATTACTGTGTTCCAGTTTAAAGGTCGTTGTAGCTAAAGGAATTACTGGAGGTATCGAATCTTGAAAGTCGTATGTCTAAAAGCGACGTGCACAATATATCATCCTTACTACTTTTAGATTTTTTATTTCGACTAAACCATGAGGCAATTAAAACGTTCATTTGATGGAAAATCTCATTCTCTAGCGACATATCGCGATGGTGTACACTGCACCACAATGCGCTCCTATCGTTGTTGCGTAAGGTGTTAATTTGTTACCGAAGTAACTTCACTATCTACAGCTCCCTACGAACGAGAACAGCAACACAGTGATAGCACAGTACTGTTTGTCGGCTGCAATAGAAGCTTCGGTAGTACCTACCTAGACGGTCTTCCGCAACAGAGACCTACCAGCAGGAACTGACTCACTAGCCTGTTTGCCTTGTCGAATAAACAACAACAAGCGTTGCGCGATGGAAGCGGTTAGGTATCCGTTTCTTTTTTATCATTCTGAAATACTTTAATACGGCTTTGAGGAAAGTGTGATGCGAATACGGCAGGATAAATAACATGTATCCCGAACCTATTTGAATAACATGAGGGGCCGAGATTCCCCGACGCCCCCGACGCTCCCGACGCTCCCGCAAAACAAGACCGAATGCATTCAAACACTTTTGTACAAATATAAAGAGTGGATTCGAACCCCGCGACGGGCTATTCGCATCACGATCCTGATCCTGCTACGTGACGATATTACTCGCAAATTCAAAACGGCAATAATCCTGAAAGCGTATTTAAAGAATATTGCTTCCTGCAATAGAACCTTCTTTCAAATAAAATATAAGGAGATTGTTTATAGAATTGTTTTCATCTACATAATATCGTGATCCTAAAAACTGACTTATGTAACTTTGTGCTTACCATCATTATCATCATCATCATCAGCCGATAGACGTCCACTGCTCGACGTAGGCCTCCAAAAGATCTCCAGAGCGGGTAAAGATTCACATGGGAGGATTTAAGCCATTCCCCGCTGCTCTGGCCCAATGCATGTTGGCGCGAGCCAGAGCCTCGTTTGTTGATTAGCAGGCTGCACCACGAGCAGGTGAGGTTGACTTGGGTCCCGTGAGTTATTGTGCGAGATCCCCTTATGCTTATCCACGTAATAAATTTAAAAATTAAGTTACCTCCTCTCAACACTTCACTGTCTTTATTGACCGCGAACATTCTAGTCATCGTCAGCCGATAAACGTCTACTGCTGGATGTAGACCTCCCCCAAAGATCGGTCTTGCGCTGCCCGCATTCAGCGGTGTACCACGACTCTCTCATCTTACTGAAGCCTTCCAGCAGTGTGTCAACCAGTATGCGGTCGCCTCTCGAGAACTTTACTGACCCATCAATCCCTCGAGCAATGTGCCCTGCCCTTTAACCTTAGTTCTTCTATAGATATCCTTACTTCCTAATCGATCGCGCAAAATAACTCACTGTGTAGCTCTCCTCATTGCTCTTTCAGGACTTTAAAGCGTTTTGTAAAGTCCATAGCAAGTGACCAAGTCTCGGTTCCATAAGTCATTGTAAAAATAGCCAAATGGTTAGAAACGGAATTATTATAATTTAGTCATTACATATTATAATCTATCATCTATTCCAAGACCGATATTCAGGTCTGACATGATCACATCCGAAGACATCAGTAGTTATGCCGTTGTGAAACTTAGATAGGGTGTAATTGAATACGTGGCCGGAATATGTGGAGCTGCCGATGTATCCAGCACTTGGCTACTTTTTACAATTTGCTTGTAATAGGAGATACTGTAAAAGACAGCCTTAACGCGGTTGTGAAAACTATTTTCGAGATAATATAATAAATGTCACACTGTTAGCCACAGCCAAAACAAGAATTCATCATCATCAACAGCCGATAGACGTCTACATAGGCCTCCGTCAAACACCACATAAAACGGTACCCGCGATTCTCACCAGATCAAGAGAAAATGTGTGATTGAAGCAATAATTACTACAGTATATTACTATTAATAGACTCGATATTTAAATTACTGAATCAAAGAGACTGGTGCTGTCTTTACCGAGTAGTTTCTCATTACTGAGGACAAGTGTGGTTTATCCGCAGAAATATCCTTTTTTATTCGCCGAGATGTTCAACCGATGGCATGTTACAGGTCGGCCTATAACAATGCGGTGCTAGTTAGGATGATATACACAGCATCATGAACCTATCTCCTTGATATATAAGATCTTAGATCATTATTGCAGTAAACTTCCTAGCTACGAGGCCATTTATATGGAAACACAGTTATGGTTGCACACTGCTGTTTGTCGGCAGCATGCGCAACTTACTACTTTACTACTACCTTCGGCGGGGAAGTTAGGGTTATGTGAGATTCTTATTCAATAAAATCCCCTCGGTGGTCTGCAGCAGTGCATTCGGAGAGGGTCCGGGATCTCTTATAGAACGCACGAGTGCCCCTCTACACTTTGTGTTACACCTCTCTGAGGAGGAGCCAAACCCTTCTAGGCACCATCGCAAAGCCATACGCTTTCCCAAGCAGGGTCGCTTGTTGAACGATAAGGGCCTCTATCCGCAAGCCCCGCGAAACTTCTAGACTCTTTAATCGCCTTCTACAACAGACAGGGCTTACCTAAGCCATATTTTTACTAGTCCGAGATTACAGGGCTGCGATGGTGCCTACCTCGACGGTCTCCGACAACAAATCTGTCTGCGGTAAAGACGTGTTGCTCTTCGCTTCTTGTGGGGTAATGATACAAAAACTCGAATCTGCTGCTGTTTTGTAATGTTTGCAGGTTAGGTCCGGTCGGTGAAATCAATTTGGCAAATGTTTTATTTAAAGCCGCCGATCGCGCGGACATCCGGCCCCGCACCGCCCCGCACCGCCCCGCACCGCCCCGCACCGCCCCGCTCAAGTTTTGCATACTTAATTACCATTCGTGTAATTAGCGAGCAAATAAAACACACGCGCCTGTGTATTTACATCGGCTACAGTCCGCTTCAAATGGAATTAAATGTGCGGCACTGTATGAAGTTTTGTTAACAGTACAACGCTCCCAATCAACAAACGAACATAGGATATATATTTACATATAACATTATGTATACATGCGCCCGGACACACTCCCTCCATACGTGGTTAAGTTACGAGCGTGCGATGCGTGACGTAGCGTGCTTGCTTAAAATACTCCAGCTGTTGTAGTTGACAGCCGGAATACGGCTATTGAATTATATACTTACATATTACTTTATAACATATATATCATCATCGTCATCACCAGCCGACAGACGTCCACTGCTGGACATAGGCCTCCCCCAAAGATCACATCGCTCGGTCCAGCGCCGCCGGCAACCATCGGCTTCTCGCGATTTTCATGTTATATTGTGCAGTTACAGAATGCTGTTATATACGTTACACTGCTCAATGATTCTTTTAATTCAATAATTACATGTTAGACACGGACTTGTGTGATCCACAAGCCAATGGAATATTAGGATTTGTTCCATCACGAATCTAGTCAAAACTTATTGTTACTTAAGTTACAATAGGTATTTAGAAAATATTGCGACTACATACTGCTAATGAAGTTACAGAAATCGAAAATAGAAGATGAGTATCCGATGCCCGGACGTCCGGACGTGTTGGCTTTGTTTTATCAGGTTTTGAATTAAACGATTTGAATAATGCATACACGGAATGAGCAGTACCGAATGCAAAAAGCTCATAAATACTAAAATTGGTATTTATTTGTTTGAAGTCGTTCGTACTGTAAATTACCTTTATAGTTACAACAGTGGTGCCTACTAGCACGGACCTGAAGAATGCTGTAAATAAATTAATAATCAGATCATCTCGGTGCTTTATTTAAAACGTATATATCTTTCATGTTATATAGCAAAACACTTTAATAGTTTATAATATCACAAAATCACCTTAATGTACCAACAGACCGTGGGTTCTGGTCCACGAGCCCAGTATCAGATGAGCTGAAAGAGTCGCTGTGGCTTGCGAGCCCTTACATCATCAGAATCTGTGTATTAATATACTAACTGAACGGATTGGACCCAAAGGATAATAGCTCTTCCAGTCATACTCCAACCCCGCTGGTGACGAAACTATAACGGTCGAAAAAGAATTAGAAGACCTTTAACCGTGATTATTCCCATGTACTTCAAGACAGACATGTCTCCGTAGAACTAAACATTATTGTGTTATCACATGATGCTTGGTACCTCACGATGAATCATTTTAAAATTGTGACTGCACAATTAAACACCTTCGCTTACGTTTGTTCCCAGGTGCACGGCTCGTGGGGTCTTCCGGCGTTCGTTTGCGACGTTTACATTGCCATGGACGTCACATCGTCCACTTCCAGTATATTCAACCTAGTAGCAATCTCCGTCGACAGGTGAGGAACCTTTACAATAACTGCATCGGACATTATCAGATAATACATAGTTATCGCTGTTTAAGCATGGCTGCCATTTCAGATACATTGCGGTAACGCAGCCGATCAAGTACGCCAAGCACAAGAACAACAGGCGGGTGTGGTTCACCATAGTGCTGGTGTGGCTGGTCTCCGCCGCTATCGGGGCTCCGATAGTGCTGGGCCTGAACGATACGCCCGACCGCAACTTCGACGAATGCCTCTTCAACAGC
Source organism: Troides aeacus (assembly GCA_033220335.2). Lineage (NCBI taxonomy): Eukaryota > Metazoa > Arthropoda > Insecta > Lepidoptera > Papilionidae > Troides > Troides aeacus. The sequence goes on along the minus strand of CM067281.1, from coordinate 575,177 downwards.
CAGAATTACGTCCTGTATTCGTCTATCGGCTCCTTTTATATCCCTTGTATAATGATGATGTTCCTATACTATAACATATTCAAGGTACGTTTGATGAATAGTTTTGTTTAGCATTCCACGTGTGGCAGGTACCAGCTTTGATAAGTTCATCTGTTTGGGACTCACTAATACTGTACACACGTACTGCTAATGTGTAATCTACTTACCTTGAAGTCGATAGCTTATATACTGGAAGAATTTCAGAGTTAATATTCTGCAGCATCCCCAGATAAGCTGGGCTTTATAATAAATTATGTCAATGAATCTGCGAATGTAGTGTACAAACAATACTATGTTGTAATTAGTTTGATTGTCGGGATAACGAGCCCTACATCTGTTTAAGTACACAATCACTTACCATCAAATGACAACATTACTTCTGTTTTTATTTTTTCAAGTTTCTGGTTTTTTATGTAAACATTTCTTTCACCATGAAACAGGCGCTAAGGAAACGAGCGAAGAAGCAGCGCGCAGCAAAGAAGCCACCCGTGTCCGGTGATCCCAACACCGGGGCCACCACCGCCATTGTCATAGAGAACGTGGCGCAGACCAGGCGGCTGGCGGAGACCGCGCTGCACGACGACCGGCCCACCAACACCGGCTCCGGAAGCAACGAGGAGGACCACGACGACAGGTAGCCGATAAGGATTCACCACCACGGTCTGCAACTCATAACAATATTTGATCGCAGATACGAAGGTCATATCCCTAGTCGAGTAGATTTAAACTATTAATATTTAATGTACATAAAGAGTTTATTGTTAGTCCGTATCTAAAACAACGGTTAGCCATTTATAGAGCCATGACAATGTCTTAGGTGTATTCTTGTGACAATAAAATGTCAGACCCATTTGTACCAAATTTCATAAAAAGTTTAACATCGCAGTTCACATGCGAAAAATAGTTCATATTAAAAATTTCCTTAAATCTTCAAGAGGTCAAAAAAGGTTATATATAAACAACTCCCTTCCAAGTAGTTAGAAATGAACATCCATAATGTTTAAATACTATTTCTTCGTGTATTTGCTATGTTCGTGTATTAAATGTACAAACAAAAGGATTAAACAAATCTGATACAATAATAATACATTTTACCGCTGTTAAGTTAGTTCAAGCATGCCTCCTCCGCAGCTTTGACAAGAGGTCCGGGGACCAGGAGGCGGACACCGAAGAGTGTCACGTCATACCGAATGACAAATCCACAGACTTCATGCTGGCGTCTGTCACCGAAGAAACCACCAAGTAATTACCCAGATTTTATTTTATGTGACAAATATATTTTAGAAACAGTGGAGAACAAACTCCTATCACAAAGTATTACTGCTACTAATGTACTACTGAAGTCCTTGTACGTATATATATCTAAGGTAAACTGTAATACAAGGCTACAAGCGTGGCTTGTTTCCATTTGAAGGTCCTTGTAACCAGTTAAGTAGATCTTACGCCAGGAGACAACTAGTCCAAGATGATCGGGTGTAAACTTCGCGGCTAGCGCCTCATAGTCACAAGTGATAGTTGTTGTATTGTATAAGGAAACAGCAGGGACTCTGCAGGTGTTGTGTCCAGTTGTATCTCTTCATTACCAATAATAAACAGTTCGGGCTCGACCATGTTATGGCAACCTTTTTCTTTGACGTATATTCCGTAAAAGAATCTGGACTGCTCAACGCCTGTGTAAAAGCAATACAATTTTCAGAGTACCTAAAAAAAGCTTCAAGATGCAAATAACGCCGGACCCGAACGGCAATAACGATTCGGGATACGCAGCATCCAATCTGGAGGACCCGGCGCGAGAGCAGGTCTCCCCGCCGGGGTCGCCGGCCATGAGGGGGGCTACGGTGTTAAGAAATGTTTCGTGCGACAACAAATGGAGGAAAAACGGGAAAATGACGAGACTCGAACCAGATTCCAGGTTAGTACGTAGAATACGTAAGATCAGTAAGGTCCTCGAGTGAATAGACATAGTGTTGGAAGGCCTCCTACAAGTTGGACCAACCATCTGATGAGAATCGCGAGAACCCACTGGATGCAAGCAATGTAGAACCGATCGATGTGGAGATCTTTGTGCGCGCGTATGTTCAGTAGTGGACGTCTATCAGCTGATGATGATGAATAAGAAAATAAACAAGGAAAAATTACAATGAAACACAAGTACAATAAAAACAGCATAATGATCAGTTGATAGACATCCTCCGTAATTCCCAGCAGTAAATTCTACATGAAAAAACATTAACAGATTCTGAAACCTTTGGGATATTCGTTTGGAAGCGCTCTTCACCATCTACTGTTCCTATCTTTTAATATCGCTTAAAGTTAAGGTAAAATGTCACCACCACGTTACAGCTTCCGCCACACTATTTGGGTTCATTTGTGAAAGTAAATCTGGAATATTCACAATAATGAATGTTCTCTCTTTAGAAATACCTCGCTTGGCATACGATCCGAGGACGACCATGAAGCGAGTCAGTACGACCTTCGCGATGGAACATCCTCTAAAAAAGAAAGGAAAGCCAGCGCAGCCACTGCCCGCTTCACGATCTACAAGGCGAACAAAGCGAGTAAAAAGAAACGAGAGAAGTCTTCCGCTAAGAAAGAGAGGAAAGCTACAAAGACTTTGGCGATCGTACTAGGTAAGAATTACTTTTAAATTATCTCTTTGCATACTTAAGTTAGGTATACCGTCATTCTTTATAATCCAATCAATTCCTAATAAACTCTGGTTAAATTCTTGTATTCTGTAACAGGGGTATTCTTGTTCTGCTGGGCACCCTTCTTCACCTGCAACGTCCTCGACGCCATCTGCGGTAAGTTCGGGCTGCAGTTCAGCCCGGGCGTGACCGTCTTCATCCTCAACACCTGGCTCGGCTACATCAACTCATTCCTCAACCCCGTCATCTACACCATATTCAACCCTGAATTTAGAAAGGCGTTTAGGAAAATATTAAAGTGCAGCACCTAGCCCGTAGATTATTTGGTCGTTTTCACACAGTAGATCAAGAATTGTATGATTCCTTGCGCGCGCAGGTAAACATTACAATCTGGCTTTTCGAATTTAGTGTTTAGTGAATCAATTTTTCTATAATTAAATACTAATCAACTATTCTAATGACAACGAATTCTTCTCGCAGCCAAATTGTGGTGTTTGCCCGCGCCCGCGACGGGCCCGCGCCCGCGCCCGCGCCCGCGCCCGCGCCCGCGCCCGCGCCCGCGCCCGCGCCCGCACGCGCGCCCCCGCCCGCGATCTGCTGCAACGGCCAAATGTAAAACGGTCAAAACCATTCCAAATGAAGGAAACACTGTAAATTATGTTGTGATAATTCAATAACATGTATTTAGTGTTCTAGGTATAGGTGATTAGCATATCATAGCAAACTCGAATAATTGAATAGATATACAAATCTGTGAATAAGGATAATTTACAATTGGATTGTTTAGCTTGCATTGTTTCTGTGGCTGTTCCTAGTAATGTTTCAGTATTGCAAACGTTTCTTTAAGAGATGGGCCAAAACTAAAAGCTACAAAATAGAGCTTTTATTTTTAGGGTTGTGATTATTTACTTTTACTTGTTATTACTTGTTTCTGTTTGTTCAAATGTAAAATTTTGTTGTATATAACTACTAGTTGTACTCTTTATCGAGTGTAGACTACGTACAAATAAAGTTAGCTACACAAATGTGGCGATATAAAGATAAACTAATATGTAATGAAGTATAGAGTTATATATTTATGACAGCGTAGTGATGGTATGTGATTTGTGTTAGCGTTAATTAATATTCGTCGGCAATATTCAATTTTCTGCCTTTCCGTCCAGGAAGATGTTTTGTATGCTTTTCTGTCCTGTTCGTTTTGGATATGTTATAAAACTAATGAAATAGCGACTGTTTCATGATGACCACCGGTTACAGTGACCACCGCAATGGGTCACAGGCGCTAATAAATACCTTATATATGTAGATATTACGTGTACATTTTGATGAGTCGTTTGTGACGGTAATGCACTGCGCGATTTGATACAGTAGTATGTAAATTATTTGTACTTTTACCATATCAACAGATTATCGGATAGTAAATTATGATTTTTATTGTAAAGTATGAAATGGGATATGTTACCGTAACAATAAGAGACCGACGCAAATATTTCATACGGAAGATATTTTAAAGATAATCAATTTGGAAAATGTGCGTTGATATCTCTACGAAATATATAGGTTGTCAAATATCTCCCTTCCGCTTTTTTGCTCTTTATTCAATGCTTTATAAAAAGTGTTACAGTGATCGGATTTAGTTCAAATATGCGCCGTTTTGTTCGATAATCTGTTTCCATCTAGACGGCAACTTCATAATACCTCCCTCGTAGAAGCCCCCCTCCTCCTTATTTGCGAAGAACTCGGACAGCCACTTTTCACAAGCCTCTTTTGAGTTCAACTTTACACCACCAAGGGCGTTCACCATGGACAGGAACAGGTGGTAATCACTTGGCGCTATGTCCGGGCTATATGGTGGATGCGATAAAACCGCCCATCCGAGCTCCCGTAGCTTCTGACGAGTCATCAACGAAGTGTGTGGTCTGGCGTTGACCTGGTGGAACACTACACCCTTCCTGTTGGCCAATTCTGGACGCTTCTGGTCGATCGCCTGCTTCAAGCGGTCCAGTTGTTCGCAGTAGATGGTAGAATTAAGCGTCTGGCCATATGGGAGCAGCTCATAGTGGATGATTCCCTTCCAATCCCACCAAACACACAGCAAAACCTTCCTGGCCGTCAATCCCGGCTTGGCCACTGTTTGGGACGATTCACCGGCCTTCGACCACGACCGTTTTCGCTTGATATTGTCGTATGTGATCCATTTTTGGTCGCCAGTCACCATCCGTTTCAAGAATGGGTCGAGTTCGTTCCGTTTCAGCAGCATATCGCAGGCGTTGATTCGGTCCAGAAGGTTTTTTTGCGTCAAATCATGCGGCACCCAAACATCAAGCTTTTTTTTGTATCCAGCCTTCTGCAGATGGTTTAAAATGGTTTGGTGACTAACTCCCATCTCCTGGGCGATGTCACGAGATGCCACATGCCGGTCTAACTCGATGTAGTCCATGATTTGATCGGTATTTGTCGTCACAGGTCTTCCGCCGGCTGGCTTATCCATGGTGTCGTTTTCACCGACTCTGAATCGTCGAAACCATTCCTCCGCGGATCGAAGTGATAAAGTACCATCCCCCAAAACACCATTAATCTCACGGAACGTTTCTCTAGCGGATTTGCCTTTAACGAAGGAAAACTTTAAAATAGCGCGAATTTCGGCGTTAGTGAACTCCATGTTTATACGTCTATAACTGTTGAACGCAATATCCAAACTAATTATGCATAGCGTCGTTTTGTAGGTTATGTCAAGACCTTTCAAATTATGTATAGTATTGCCAGATACGAGCTCTGTAGCGCTTTGTACATAGCCGCGAAATTCAAAAGACAAAAAGGCGGAAGGAAGATATTTACCAAACCATTATGTCTGCTTGTAGTTTCAGAAGTGTAATTTACATGTTAAGTTATGAAGAATGAAGTAACTTTATTATTTGAAATGATTCAATCAGAAAATTACATGACACTGACATAATTGTTTATAAAGGTACTAGAAAAAATCATTATCAACTTTGTACAGTTAGTATAATATGTTAACAATAGCCAAGTCAGAATATTTTTAGGTAAACAAAAATCCTATCTAAATTCAGTTCTATTTCATGGATTTTTTATATGAGTATGATTTAAGGTGCGTAAACTAATTATCAATTCAGTTGCTCAAAAACTTCAGTATTATTTAGCAGTAGTTTTAAGGAAGTTCTACGTAGATTATATAAAGGTGTTATGAAAAAGAGAGAATATCTCTACAGCTGTACGTGTATGCTGTATGCTGTAAAAGGCGACTAAAAGTGAACAAATCTAAATTAAACAATCTACAGGCTAAACGAGGGGACGACGTTATTCTTCTAAATGGGGAATAAAGAAGTAATCATAATGATTATCTAGTAATTACTCGAATTGTATTAAAACATTATCATTTATACGATGAATAGAATAATATTGAAACTATTATAATGATAAGTGAAAGCAAATTTAAGCAATATAAACTTAGAAATGGTAGTAAGTTACCTGTAGGGCAATAGGTACGAAAGTATTATAGAATAGTTATACACTACTACTAGTTTCATTTGGTTTCTTACTATTATAATATTAAAAGCTGACTGATCCGCGTCCGGTGTAGTGATCTTGGAGTCTACATCCAGCAGGGAATGTCTGTCGGCTAATGATGATTGGTAAAATGAATAGATGAGATGTCCAAACGAAATAATGGCAATTGTAAAAAAGCAACGGACTAGTTAGTATGGCTTGTACAGTAGATTTACTGAAACTGTATTATTTACTTTACGCGGAGCTGTGGCGATGTTGCGCACTAACCAAATTGTTATTCACTTTAACCGTTAACTGAAAAAGTAAAAATTGTAGAATCTGTTATATATTTGTGTATGGATACAGGAAACTAATCGACGGTAGTTCCTGATAAATTGAATAACCTGTAGAATCAGAGAAACATTTAAAAATAAAGGAAAATGTTCATCTGATGATGTACAAGATATATTATGTGTGAATTTCTTTCGCAACTATACTCTGGATAATCTTGAGCGACTTATTAAAAAAATATTGATGTTAATAGAAGATAGAAACGATTCTTTCTCCTTCTAGCTTCTCACCGCTGAGAGAACGATGGACGCTATCCCAATTAAAAGCCCGATGAGTTACTGTGATGGCACACATACAATCGACAACTATATTTCACACTTGTTAATACTATAAATAAATATATATTATATACTTAATAAATAAAACATAATGTACATAATGTCCTAGGTATATATTTAAGTGCATCATCGTGTTGAATAAAACAATATTATAAGTACAACAGGGTTCTAAAACGAATCCAATGCATCACAACTTTGTATATTACTTAACAAATATAACTTGAATTTATATGTAAAATAAACTTGATTCCTTTAGTTGTATCTAGGTAATATTATAAATAAATAGTGTTCGTGAAGTCTAGAACATGAGAATATATCTAAATAGTTTAACAAATAAGGTTATTGGTTAATTAACTTCACATATACTATGTAAATGCTATACATTTCGCCAAACTGAATATAAGATCTGTAAAAAGTGTTTAATAATAATCCTATGTAAATATCCTTTTGAACCTAGTTTTAACTGTTAAAATATCTATCGTATATTGTATTAGATGGAGTTAACTGAATACTTTCAAGCGAGACAGAGCTCAGAGGTCACGAGACGAGTCTCTTAGAGGAATTGAAGTTATTCAGCAGCAAGCAGGGGACTAGACACAAAACGATCTAATGCAATGTGACGCTTTCCGTTTCCTATGTAAGGTAGTGTTTTGATTTTTTTACGCGAGTTGTGATCAATCTTAAAATAAATATATAATTCTGTTTATACATGTGCAGTTTAATTTTTTTATTCTACTATAGGATAACACTTAACCTCAATTTTAACCGAGATAAGATAGGATAGATAATAGCAAAGCGTGCCCGCACTGAATGCGAACAATGATGTACGTCTTTAATGGACGTATTGAGAAAAAATCTTTTATCACATAACACAAAGCGAAAAAGTATCTAGGAATATATTCAATATGGAATATGCTTTATCTCATATTGCTGATGTACAGGGTATACTCGGGCCTGGGGCTGACTTTGAATAAAACATTAAGTTACCGAGGAAACAGCCCATTATATAAAGTTGCTGCTCAAGTAGAACACCTATTGTCGGCCATTGTACTAGCAAGCCTTAACTCACGTCAGCGAGTGTTCATGTATCGTTAAGTACTACCAGTTTAAACACAAGAAAAATACTTCGCTAAATTAAAAATCCTTAAACTATTAGAAATTAAATAAAGTTATGTTTTATTATTTCTTTCCCAAATCTAATATAGAATTATACACGTATTATACAGGAAAGTATTCCTTACCAGCATGTCGTCTTCCCGCTAACTTAGTCACATCTGCTCATAAATTAAACGATAATTCTGTTGCGTTAGTTGAATTAAACGGGCGTCTTTTGAAGTTAAAACGAGATCGTTTATATTAATACAGCCTTAGCGGACCGGAAGTGATTACAAAAGACGTAATCTCGAGCCCACCACTGATTGAAAGTCGTCGCGTTGGCTTTACATCGCAATAAAAATTTCACCCGTGTTTTATTACATTCCGTGATTTCATCTTCTCTTACTTTCATATTGTGATGTAACAGACATTTCGTAAAGGAAAAGGAACCATAGACATATTTATATTAAGGCTTGAATGGTATTGATCAAGCCTTTAGAAGTTTACCGAAAAGTGTATAAAAACAAAGAATTTATTTTGCTTTCTAAAATTCTTTCAGTTCATAAATGGTTCATTCAATTTAGAGAGCAATGCCCTGTGAGCTCTCACGCAGGTTCGGGAGTTAGGGCTATGACCCCCGACCCCCGACCCCCGACCCCCGACCCCCGACCCCCGACCTACTTGATTAAACCTATTGTTTTAGATTTTTTCTTTAATAGGTGCTTTACTATTATTTACAACATTTACACTAAATATTCGCTGCTAATACAGGCTATTTACACTTTATACACCATTATATCTATCATATACTTATGCTATCGAATAACACACAGATATCATTGCGTACATATAAAATAATATTTATTTACACTCGTTCCTATTGTGTACTTTATTATATATTTTTAAGAAACAATTTATGAACTTATTTCTAACCTACTGATAGTTAAACCTTTTAAGTTAATTATTAAGTCAACAAAACTTTAATTGGGAAAAACCTTAAGTAAAACTGGTTAAACCAAGATTAATTCATACCAACAAACTTAATAAAAAATTATGTTACTAGCGTTATAATATATATTTATTGCTTGAAATAAGAAAAATGGCGCTGTAAGATATATTTTGAGTTTCGGGCAGAACATCAGAGTGTAAATTAAGCAACGAAGACAACACGTCTTATTAATTCACAAATGAAATGAAAGTCGCAAATAAAAATGTCCCCGCCGGCACAAAAGTCACTGGATTATGTCCAAAATTAGGAAAAGGTATCCGAATTATTATTCATGAAAACTGGCGCCCGTCCAGGGGGGAAATATATGACAAGTTGAAATTCGTAGGCTGAGCGAAATTATTTCCAATGACAAGTTCGGTTAAATTGCGTCACTTTCACAACGGCCGGCACAGTGTCGGTGCGCTGAAACACCTGACTGCTGCATTGTCAGCAACCGCGAACTTTAAATAAAGCGAAATACTTTTATGTAAAAAGGGGATATTGATAACGTTTCCCGCATACCGGCGGGGACCACGATTTTCTTTCCGTTGTATACTCTCGTCCCATGCTGACTGATTCTTGACTAAACTCTTACACCGCGCTCTAAACTTGCGGTGACCTGTTTTCAATCCATTGACATATTGATACTTAAAAAATGAGAAGTTTACATATTTTTGTATAATACCCTTAAATTTTATTCGACGAAGCGACGACACGAGTAGGGCATTCACCTGGTGGTAAAAGATACTTAAAAACTTCGCGCCAGTTGGAAGGACATATACATCACCACATTTTGCTAGTCGCTTTGTGACTTAAGACATCAAATATCGTTAACTCAATAAGAGACCTACAGGCAATGGAAAACCATAGGCAGATGGTAAACCTAAACTATCGAAACCATTTAAGCAAATACTTCAATAGACTCTATTTCCACTTTGGTTTCACTGTAACTGCAAAGTATTGGTCTGATCTTACTTAACAAGCCTTATTTACCCCATAGCAATATAACGATTAATATATAATGATTCTAGAAAAACTTTTCTAAGGAACTATTGAACTTGATGGTTCATAACATGAAAGAGGGTAGCTCCATTTAAATGAAAGCTGAAAAAAATAAATAAAACACAATTTTGCCAATTGGCAAACAGATCAGCTGACTGTAAAAAAGCTATAAACTTCACATTATTTTTATTTACTGTCTTCTGTCGCAAACGTTAAAACTAGGTTACTAACAGCGGATAGTTTCTTCTCAACCAGACAACCCAGCCAGAAGGAAAGACCAGAGTTTGGAATAGTATGAATAAATAAATAAAACAAAGTTTGGTTGCAATATATTAGCTATATACTACTATTGTTATTACTATAACTAGATAAGGTTCATGTTGCTCCAATTGTTTGGCCGGTACATCTTGATTCAATTGGTAGCTCCACTCCGGCGACGGAGCAATCAGGAAATTTGACCGACCTGATTGCCGGGATAGCCTACATTGATAGATAGCATAGATTGGAGTTAAAAAGACTTCACGTAGTTTTAATGCTAAGAGCAAAGGATTAGATTGTGTTTCTGTATCTTCAAAAACAAAATGAACTCTACTCGATTTGTCCTATTCACTAGCTTCTACAAATTTGTATAAATGTAGTCAAACGGTAACAATTATTTCATGTAGACATATTGAAGATCAATCTTATAAACTTGCATTAACAAAACCCTGTGAACTCAATCTTCGATCTAATAAATTGCTAAAACTAATCGTTCAGTTTTCATTAGATAATTATGTGAAAGCTAATAGAGTGGTGAGAATGCCGAAGTGACAAACGTTCTGGTGCAAACGTCCTTAGATTATGATGATGATTTCACTCACAACTTTCTTTCTTCAATAGACAAAACGTTTAAATTTACACTCTTCATTATTTTCACTAGCAATAGGACTCCTCAAAAGGGACAACGATAGTAGAACTGCCAAACGATAAAAATAGGTTTAAAAAAGTAAAACGATCCGATGATAGAAAGTAAAATCTATAACGAATACTGAAGCTTCGAGATGAGTAAACCATGAGGTTATTTAAATGAATTAGTTGCAAATGATGGTGGAGTTGAAGAGTTGAAAGAGTTGAAAGAGCTGCCTACACAAAATGGATTCGGGCGCACGTCGCCCCAATTACACGGACGGAAGCTAATGGGCAAACAATTCAATTAGTGCCGCCAGTACATCGCGGAAAAAGCGGATCTACTTCCGATTTGCGTGGGATAACGGAGGCTTACTAAACGGTAACAAATTTTTTTTTGTTTTTGAGATAATCCACGTATCTACTAAAATTGGATTTTATTTATAAAAATTGGTATTTCGTGCGAAAAAATATTATAACAATAGATAACGAAGTTAGTTATCGTTGAATCCGATGAATACCGCACGAGCCGTCAATGGAAGAAATTTCATATTATCTTTAGTAAGTTTTAACTATCGATATAAAGACCTCTATAGGTATAAAACTTTCTAAGTAAATGTCAAAGCGGTATCTCGCTACGGAACCCTCGCTAAAATGAAAATATAACGTTGTTTTTACAACCTAGAAATATAAAACGGACTCGCTTAGAAACAGTTTCTATGCAGTGCGAGGAGACAGCGCAGTGGATAGTTTGCTCTTTATATAAATTTAAAGTTTTTTATATGACTTGCACTTTTTTTCCACATAATATTGTTATATATTTTTTTTAATATATTTTCACGCCTTTTTCCCAGTAGGGGTAGGCAGAGGTAAATAAACACCCACATTTCGCCAGATGTGGCCAGATTATGTCCCATGTAACAGGGGGCTAGCCTGTTGCCACTTTACTGGGACCACCACACACACACACACACACACACACACACACACAAAGATGATTTCATTGTGCGGGTTTCCTCGCGATGTTTTCCTTCGCCGCTTATAATATTATATTATTATGTGGAAAAAAATAATATTGTTATGTGGAAAAAAAGCGTAAGCCAGCGTGGTGGACCAATTCTCCTTGGCTGTCTCCTTGTGGTAAAAGGTCCTTTGTTACAGGAGTGGGAACATTAAAAGTATTGTTACAAAAATTCAGCAGTTCAGCAAGTCAATATAATAATTTAACATCCTTACCGTTCCGTTTCTCCGTACGTGTAACGCAATCATGATGTCGTGCGGGAATTGCTATCAGGGGTTAAATTAATTATAAATTATGAAATTGAAGCTTGGAACTGTACATCCTTAAAATATAGCCTTAAACAGATACAGAGGCCGAATTATGGATTACTGATACAATTAAAAATCACGTAAGTTAATTAGCTATAAGGTTATACCTTTTCGGAATGGCTACTGAGTAATAAGTTGTGGAGATGAGTAAGGATATACTAACGCCGCAATATAAGCCGTCGCATTATTTTCTATCATAACAATATTTTTTTTTTTTTATAGTGTCACGCCTTTTTCCCAGTAGGGGTAGGCAGAGGTGAATAAACACCCACGTTTCGCCAGATGTGGTCAGATTAGGTCCCGTGTAACAGGGTGCGAGCCTGTTGCCACTTTATTGGGGCCACCACACACACCCATAGATGATTTCAGTGTGCGGGTTTCCTCGCGATGTTTTCCTTCACCGTTTGTATCACTAAAGTCCACAAATGTACATAACTTAAATTTAAGTCATCGGTACATGCCGAGGTTCGAACCCGCGAACTTCGGAATGTAAACCGCACGCTCTAACCATTAGACCAGCGAGCTACTATGCCCGCTATCGCCGATACATCAATTGCTATTCCACTGCATCATCTAATGGTTTTCATTGTTCACAGTAAAAACGGAAGTGAACAACATCACCTTTACTGTCACCACTCCATCACATGTGGGGTATAAGCAATGCAGTCAGAGATATATCTGCCCTGTCCGCTTTTGGCGTCATTAAGAAAGTTAATTAAGTTCTCATTCGAAAGACTAAGGTGACCTCTGTTTCACGTAGGATACGGGAAGGACACCCAGGATCGCGCGTTTTGATTATGAGGAGGATAACGTAAAATTTATATCAAATATTCCTCCTTTGTAGTCATAATAAAGTAGGCAATGGAACAATTTCGCAAATGAGTAGCTGTAATTGAATAGAGGGAATTTTATTAATTTAGTAATTAGGATAGTGGGCGATACAATATTGTCTCGGCAAATTGACTCGGCCTCCTGGCGGCAAATTGGACCAAGGCCGGATTTAGGATTCATTACAGGTTCAGTTGCGTATTGAATTATTGGACTTTCATTTTACCGTCGGACCTAAAAGCAGAGATGTATAACTAGATTATCAGTGTATCGATAGTTTCAATATCTTGTTCAAGTAGTTTTTTTTTACAGTAGTTAACTACTAAGTTCTTCGTTATTTTACGTTTATTTATGTTATAGTAGCAGTAGATAATTGTAACATTAACCAGGCTTTTTTGATTCTACAATTGGCTTGCACATGATGGAGGTAAGTTGATACTAAGATATTTACCACCTATATATATGGATCATCGGTAGTCATCGGCCTTTGCTGATATCGAGCTCCGATACAGTATAAACAAGGAAAGTATACATTCAGGAAATAATTGAAGTATTAATCAAAACTTTGGCAGCTATGTTGAAGTGAAGTCGGTAAATTTATGTCCTAAAATCATTTCAGTGTTCGCGTTACAAATAGTTCTGCCGGAAGTTTCAATTTGTCTAGTTTTTCCTTTTCACCGGCAGTCGCACTCCGCCGGCCCTCAATGCCGACAACTTATAACAAGTTTCCTTAAGTGCCACATATCTAACGTCCGAAAATCTGCCGGAAATGCTCACGTGGGCTGTGAACGAATTTCAGAAAGTTTTTCTATCACTACTTCTATTTGTTAATGGACGATTTAGCAGAGCTATAATCCTAAATGTATATAATAGGGATGTAAAGGGTTCCGCCTAACATCTTATGGAGCCCAAGTCAACCTCACCCTCGAGTGGTGCACTCTGCTGAATAACAAATGAGGCTTTGCCCACTCACCAACCCGCACTGGACCAGCTTTGTGGGCAAAGGCTCAATTTCCGTCAGTTAATTCTAACAAGAAGATTTTTGGGAGAGGCCTAGGTTCAGTAGTGCACGTCTATAAGCTGATGATGATGATGATATACGATATATACAAACAAGTCAACTGATAATTGTTATAAAGATAACCCTGGAAGGTGATAAAGTTGAAGGACGAGGTGAAAGTTGTAGGTGAACCTAGTCGCGGACAACAACCAGAAAATGTAATTACGTCGCGAGGCGGCGCTGCTGCGTAACCTAATTAGGGTTTTGCAAAATCAATCATCGGAAGGAAACTTCACCGACCCTGATAGGTTCTCCTAAAACGTTATTAGCGTTTGCCTCACACTAATGTACATGAGTCAATTTATCTTCTATATTTTTAACGTTGATAAGGCTGCTCTATACACCCCATGCTTTGGCATATGGGCATGCCCATATGGGCATCTACTCAGCTATTTACGGTGTTTACAGTAAAGTGTATATGAAGTTATCTACAGTCTCGTAAATGTATTGAGATAGATTTCTCTGTAATGTCTTCTACTACATTACTGCTGGTAGATCTCTGTTTATGGACACCGTTTAGATAAGTATATTATCAACGGAGCTCCTATTTCAGCCGGCCAACAGTAGTATGCATTTATTACTGTGTTACGGTTTGAAGGGCGCTATAGTTAGCAAAAATTTGTGAGATAACGAGACCTGATGTCTTGTGTCTAAATTCCAAGAGCACAGTGTTGAACAGTATATATCACCCTAACTAGCACCTCGTTGTTATGGACAAGTGTATCACTTACCATCAGGTGAACATGTCGCTCGTCTCGTCGCTCCGTAGAATAAAAGAAAATCTATTTATCTTCTATGAGAGCTGAAATCAGCTCAATTATTATGCTGTTGTAAATAATAAACATTGCGTCAACTTCAATATGAATTATGTATAGAAACATATTTATGCCGAGTAACATGAGAAGTTACCGCGCTTCAAACGTTTTCACGTAAATATATAATAGTATAGTAAAATGAATACTAAATTTCAACTTAGTGCTTACTCAAAGTGCTCGTTCTGCATAAACTTTAGTCTCACTTGTAAATCGTGACACATGACGGTTGACTTAAGAGCTAAGTGACTGTAACATAATTTCGCTAGGTTGGTAACTAATTTTATTATGTATTACACTCGGTTGATGATGATACAGACAATAGTCTGTATCATCATCAACCGATAGACGTCCAGATCCCATACTTCCCAACATGCAGTCTGGTTTTCGCAAAAGACGGAGTACTGCTACGTCTTTACTTCATGTTACATCTAACATACTTGAAGCACAAGATTTAGGTATGGGTACTATACTTGTTTTACTTGATTTCTCCAGGGCATTCGATACCCTGAATATTGAGATGTTAATGTCCAAAATGATAAATTATAATTTTGCTCCAGAAGTAATAAAATGGTTTGAAAGCTACCTACATGGTAAATCCCAAATTGTCAATATTAAAAACGATAACTTAACGCTAACTTCAACATCTCGTCAAATTAAAAGTGGAGTCCCCCAAGGTTCAATTCTTAGTCCCATTCTTTTCTCGCTCTATACTGCTGATATTATCAGTAACATTAAAAATTGTAAATACCACATTTATGCAGATGATATACAATTATATATGTCCTTTAATCCAAATGCGACTGCGATTGAACTGCGATTTGAACCACACATAAAAGAAACGGTACGCAACTGTTTCTATCGTTTAAAAATTTTGTATAAATATCGAAATTTTCTGAATACTCCGTTACGTATCAAGTTAACAGATTCTTTGGCTTTAACAAAATTTCATTATTGCAACACGGTGCACGGTGCACGGTGCACGGTCCGCGTCTACTAGTCAAAACACAGCATTTAATTCAACGCGTACAAAACGCTTGCGCTTGGTTTTGCTTCAACATCCCTCCGCGGCAACGTGTCTCCCCATGCCTCAACAGAGAACGTGTCTTAAAGATGTCTTACAGGCGCCATGTCCACTATTGAACCCTTCTGTTTGGCATTATTAAATACTGTGAGCCAAAATATTTATATGATAAGCTAATATGGTCCAGCAGAGTTCGCCAAAATAATTATGTGTTGGCAGTGCCCAAACACAAAACCGCTGCATTCCAGGGGAGCTTCAAGTATGCGTCTGCAAACATATGCAACACCCCGCCGCCACCCACCCCTACGCGAGATACCTACCGTTAAATCATTTAAATTGAAGGTTACACAATACGCATTCGACATACAAATGATTGATGTAAAGGTGTAGTCTCCTTTGCGTTGTTTGTGAATATTTTTTTTTTCTCTTTTCTTTAGTGTAGTTATAGTTCCCCGCTTATCATGTATATAGGCCAGCGAGCTACTTATACATATATAAGGTTGGAAAATATCTCCCTTCCGCTTTTTTGCTCTTTATTCAATGCTTTATAAAAAGTGTTACAGTGATCGGATTTAGTTCAAATATGCGCCGTTTTGTTCGATAATCTGTTTCCATCTAGACGGCAACTTCATAATACCTCCCTCGTAGAAGCCCCCCTCCTTATTTGCGAAGAACTCGGACAGACACTTTTCATAAGCCTCTTTTGAGTTCAACTTTACACCACCAAGGGCGTTCACCATGGACAGGAACAGGTGGTAATCACTTGGCGCTATGTCCGGGCTATATGGTGGATGCGATAAAACCTCCCATCCGAGCTCCCGTAGCTTCTGACGAGTCATCAACGAAGTGTGTGGTCTGGCGTTGTCCTGGTGGAACACTACACCCTTCCTGTTGGCCAATTCTGGACGCTTCTGGTCGATCGCCTGCTTCAAGCGGTCCAGTTGTTCGCAGTAGATGGTAGAATTAAGCGTCTGGCCATATGGGAGCAGCTCATAGTGGATGATTCCCTTCCAATCCCACCAAACACACAGCAAAACCTTCCTGGCCGTCAATCCCGGCTTGGCCACTGTTTGGGACGATTCACCGGCCTTCGACCACGACCGTTTTCGCTTGATATTGTCGTATGTGATCCATTTTTGGTCGCCGGTCACCATCCGCTTCAAGAATGGGTCGAGTTCGTTCCGTTTCAGCAGCATATCGCAGGCGTTGATTCGGTCCAGAAGGTTTTTTTGCGTCAAATCATGCGGCACCCAAACATCAAGCTTCTTTTTGTATCCAGCCTTCTGCAGATGGTTTAAAATGGTTTGGTGACTAACTCCCATTTCCTGGGCGATGTCACGAGATGCCACATGCCGGTCTAACTCGATGTAGTCCATGATTTGATCGGTATTTGTCGTCACAGGTCTTCCGCCGGCTGGCTTATCCATGGTGTCGTTTTCACCGGCTCTGAATCGTCGAAACCATTCCTCCGCGGATCGAAGTGATAGAGTACCATCCCCCAAAACACCGTTAATCTCACGGAACATTTCTCTAGCGGATTTGCCTTTAACGAAGGAAAACTTTAAAATAGCGCGAATTTCGGCGTTAGTGAACTATATGTTTACACGTCTATAACTGTTGAACGCAATATCCAAACTAATTATGCATAGCGTCGTTTTGTAGGTTATGTCAAGACCTTTCAAATTATGTATAGTATTGCCAGATACGAGCTCTGTAGCGCTTTGTACATAGCCGCGAAATTCAAAAGACAAAAAGGCGGAAGGGAGATATTTTCCAACCTATTATATATATATAATATATACTTTTAGTAACAAATATTGTAGTTTTATATCTAAGACTTTGTCACAGATTCTAAATTTTATTCTGGCTTGTTTCCGCTCTCAGTGTAGATTGTCTTTTGAATATTTAAACTTTTTTTTTTCTTGTTTTGTTGTTACTGGCACCAACTGAAAATCAGCGCTGCAGCTTTTAGTTGCAACATATAGCTGAGTTGGATGCCATTACGGTGTATGTAATTAAATATGTGTAAGTTAAATTGTTATGTACCGAATAAAAATGTTTTCTTTCTTTCAGGTGATGCTGAATACTCTTCCCAACGCATCGAATCCGTCGGTTAAGTTATTTTTGGGACTTAGGCTTACCGAACTGGGCATTTTGTCCCAAATGAACGAGTTCGTTATAGATTACCAGTATAGACTCTTTTCTTAGTTCTCATTACAACTTTAGTCTACTCCAACAGTATGTAACATAAATATATGACACAAAAATGTTAATAGATAATACATTAATGTTTTTAAGATATTGAAAAAATCAAAAAAGATTAATTTTTATTATATAACGAGAGCATACTTCATGATAGCACACACAGCACAGTAGTATGTTAAAGTTAGCGAGTTCCATGTATACCTCCTACTGATAAAAAATTCACAGCAACTACTGGAAGAATGAAGCGATGCTTGGAGAAGCGACTCGGCGCTGCACATTATGCCTGGCTGTACGAAATATTCAAAGCTCTCAACGTGTACCTGTAAGTAGAGACAAGAGGATTAGAAAGCGAGAAAGAGACAATGGATAGAGCATGCAAATCTCGACGCCTGCAAACAACAAAGCAGTGTATAGCAACATTCAAAACAAAATTAATTTTACAATGATTCCGTTGAACGTTGGAAGAGTACTCCGTCGTCAGCTTTAGGTAACTGACCACTTTTATTTATTCGTAACGTCTATGGATCCTCAAGGTATCTCTATTCCATATAGAGATAGTCTACCAGCACGTGTTTCCTTCCCGGTATGACGTGGAAATCTTTAAGAGAAGATTGTATAGGCTACTTCTAGACTAGTGTACTTCAGTACCAAAAACTAGATCGCTGCTTACCATCAGGAGGGATTGTAGTCAAGCGCTACTCTATATGTATACACTCCTCAATACCTGAACTTATTAGTATAAATATTGAGGGGCTACATTATATCATATATACATAGATGTTTAGATCCACGCTTTATATTTTTATTACTTTTATCAGGAGTTAATAAAAGATAGAACTGTAAGTAAAACATTTAATGTCCTTATAAATATGTTAACTAAACAATAATAATAGTTAGTTAAGTGAAACCTGTTTCGGCGACGCCGGGCCCGGCGCAAACCTATGCTAATAAAGGTACGGCGGGCAGCAGCCGGCGCGGCGCGGGGCCTGCGGGCCTGCGGGCCGGATGAATATTCACCGAGGTCAGGTCATCAGACCGCACCTGAGATGCTAGGGCATAATTCAACGATGAAAGCCATTTGTACAACATTCTTTTATATGCTCACTTTGTGCCTTATGAAATAAAATCCAGGAGTAACATATCATAGCGAAAACATTTAAAAGTTCGCATGAGTGTACTGCAAGGACGTGTCTGAACTGCTTTAGCTATACATACGAGTAAATACCAGTGCATCATCAGAGCGTGGAACTGGAGCGCCGGTTACATCGTGTGATACTGACACCGCCTCGTTATTTTGCACGGCTGAGTTTTATATATTCATCCATATTTCATCTCGCCGCGCAGAAACCTTTCCGATACTAAATATATATATATATTTATATTTCCCTTATATATGTATATGTATACGTCACGTATGTTAGAAACATTTTTAAGTAATATTTACTTCTCTACTCATTACTAACAGTAACAAGGATCATCAGGTCTGTTTAGATGCTTCAGTACTAAACTCAACCGATCCAGACATTTGTAGTTCATAGAAGCATTACTTGTTACCTTTCGTATATAGTACTTCGTTTTTATTACCCATCGGCAAAGGCAATTACTTCTTAAAACCTCTCTCCTAACAGTACTCTAAACTGAGTGTTGTTCCCCGAGTGACTTAATGGAATACAGTGACCTTACAAAATTGCAGAGTCCGTTGAAGCACTTCATAACATGGTTCACGTTGTCAAAAATATTATGGTCATAAATTATGGAGGTAGATTTTAACTACTGTAATTCAGTTCAGATTTCTACCTATAAACTTCCACTTCCCCCTGTAAAAATGCATTAGGACATATTCCCGAGTACATAAATAAAGCTACATCAAATCTGGATCCTCCACCGCGGTGTACTGTGATCAACCCCTGTTTACTGTCACCGCGTCCACGTTCAACTAGTTATAAGTTTTAACTGCTTATGACTTCAACAAATGAGTTGTAAAAGATTTAGGCATATTATTTAAAAAAAAGTCATCAGCCGATAGACGTCCACTGGTGGACATAAGCCTTCTCCAAAGATCTCCACGTATAAATGGATTCATATGAAGGGATTTGAGTTATTTCCCACCACGCTGGAGCAATGCGGGTTGGTGGGAGCCAGAGCCTCGTTTGTTGATGTGCGGAAACCCTTACACCCTAATCTGAAGTATACTGTCACATAAATAAATGTTTGAAATGATGCATCAGGGCCCAATGTTACTACTTTCTTTACATAAATACACTAGCTCTCCCCGCCCGCTTTACTGGTCATGATATAAAATTAGACCGCAACTTACTGTCTATAACAACCGTTACTATAGCAACCGCATATATAATACCCAATGACAAT
Organism: Troides aeacus; assembly: GCA_033220335.2. Taxonomy (NCBI): domain Eukaryota; kingdom Metazoa; phylum Arthropoda; class Insecta; order Lepidoptera; family Papilionidae; genus Troides; species Troides aeacus. The sequence goes on along the minus strand of CM067281.1, from coordinate 554,756 downwards.
GTTTATAAAAGGTAAATAGAATTAAATAAATCATGAATTGTTTAAAATGATGAAGGATCTATGAAATTCAACAAATAAATAACCTATAACTATACACAAATAGTTCCGCGACGAATGCTCACGTGCCCACGCAGGTACGTTCACTGATGTTTACGTGTGATTAGCGAACAAAAATAAAACATTTTCATTATATAATATATACATATCATCATATTTACTTCATTATCTCCTTCTTACAGTGCCTCTCCAACTAGTGAGGGTTGTCGATCAGCGTGGTGCAGTCCTTTCTGTCTCTGCTGCGGCGGAACCATTCAGACGCCCCAGATATGCCAGTCCACTCCCTAATATCCCTTAATCATTATAATGGGTAAATTTGCTGGAAAACGAAAGATGAGGAGAAGGAAATAAACGAGGTTCAGGAATATCAGGGAATGGATTTGGTTATCACTTAGTATCAAATTAATGCCTTGTTCGATTCGTTACGTACACATAAAAATACAGTGTAATGCCTAGGCGTAGCTATGTTCGCAAATATTTCCGTTTGCTTTGAAAAAGGCTGTGCGGCGCCGCAGTGTATCTGTAAACACGGTTTATTCAAAGCTAACCCGCTAAAGCTCAAAGCTTGTCGGATCAAACATGTTAGCCTCGGAACCGGATCGGCGGCACCGCGGGCGCCTCGCAGCTTTCCGTACAAAGTTTAGGCGAGATTAGAATATGTCAATAGTGGTTCAGTTTCGATGTTAAACTTTAACGTTTCATATCTTTTTCTATTCAGCGAATCCACGAGAAGAACTTCTTCTTCGTCGGTATCACAGTTGACAGAATGGTCGTGGTCATCACTTCAGGTATTGATCGCAAGCTTAACAACACGTCGCCATTCCTCTCGCGGTCGCTTTCCTAAGGCATTCATATAGTTGCAATGATGATGAGCCATTTACTGCCGCCTTTATCTAATCAGTCCATCTTATAGGCGTTCATACACGTGGTCTGGTGCCCTCAACCTTTCCGTGCACCACAAGTCGTTCCACACCTACTTCACCTCGGCGGCATACGTGACCAAAACAGGTAAGAATACGAGACAGTACCAAAGTTGATAAGCCCTGCTTAATGTCGAGTTCTCGAACTATACACTTATTGGTGCAAAATGAAGTCCCCGATACTTCGCGCATTCTCCTCCAGCATCATATCTATTAAGTCATCGGTACATGCCGAGATTCGAACCCGCGACCTTCGGGATGAAAGCCGCACGCTCTAAACATTAGGCCAGCGAGCTTAATTATTTGCTATTGATGAGTTAGTTTTTATGTAACCTAGGTTATATATACATATGTTAAATTTTAAAGTATAAATGATTTTAAAATGAGCTTTTGATTCATAAATTACATGAATTGAAATATAAATTTCCAATGATCACAAAGATTTATCTGACGACATCACCATGTTCAAGAAAATTTAAGACATACATACAAAAGCGATTAGTCAATTACACCAATAGTATGGAATAATTGATAAATGTATTAATATAAGGTAAAACCGCACAGCAGTCACCTTGGACAAGAGAGACCAGAGGAGCAGTTCGCAGGGAAATTGCACTTTTAAAGTAACAAAGAGCGAGGGGGCGAGGTGGGGTTGATCTCGGCCGAGACGATTCATTTAAATGAGAAATTTATCCGGGACTTTAACTTTCTGCTGCAGTTCTCATAAAAAGCGTTATTACGCGATTTGCTTTTCAAGAGGAGCAGGACAACGACCTGATGCACCTGCCTATAAAGCGCTGGTGCTTCGAAACGACAACGAGGACGACCTTGAGACAAGATGGTGAATAGTTTTCGTAACTTATTTAATTTGGGAGGGGAATACATTTTTAGATATTTTTCTTAATAAAATTGTTTCAATTTCATTTCACTCACGTACTCTATGTTTGGATTGTTTATTTCTAGTGTTGATCAGGGCTCTTCGAGGCTAACAACGTTTTCGGTATAACGACCTTAAATAAAGGAAAGTGTTCGTATCGTTGATTGAAAATATCAATATTACACTTTGTTGCGTGAAACTACTTTAAAAGTATGAGGTTTGCCATTTATAGGATATACTGCTCATATGTTTATTATTCAAGCGACGAGATGAGCCGGACGTCCACCTGTTTGTAAGTGATACGCCCGACCGTGGGCGCGCGTATCACATATGATCAGGCGCCTCGTAGTTACAACAACGACGCGTTAATTGGAATGATAAAAAGTACAGCACCGCATTGCACCACGCTCGACGCCTGATACATAAGATGTAGAGTCTCGTTACTTCGATAAATTCACTAGCTACAGCGCCCTTTAAACCAGAACACAGTACTGTTTACACAGTACCGTTTATCGGCTGCAACAGGCGCTGCGGTGATATCTGCCCATGAGTGTAATTATATACTCAATTAATACAATGAAATAACTGCATCCTCTTTTCAGCGCCAGGTTCAATTGGAAATTCTGTTCAAAGTTTTTTTAATAAATATCGTTATTTACAAGACATGTTCGTGACAGATGAAATTTCATTAGTAAATGTGACTAGGAATTATTAAACGTCCCGCCGCGGCGCCGCTGCCACGATGCAGGTGAGGAATGAATTCCAATACATCCAGCGCCGCATCAGGTCACCGATATTAAAAATGATTCTTTTGATTGACTACAAATATTACTAGGGCGCCGATGACTCTTCCAATGCGGTGGAATTACGTAGACCACGATTCAGCTCAATCACCGCTGGACTATAGCCTAACGGTCATGAATATCTTTGTAGGAAATCAAGAGTTTCAGAAGCAAATACTTAATGTCAGCTGCTTATGTTTTTTTATACTTGTTCCTCTGGTTATATGGAGACTAATTTCTTCTCTCTTTGTCCTATCATATTACGTTTCTCCACCATACATACCATACATTTTCTTCTTTCATGCTATTTACTTTTAGTCAACATTTCTTTCTTTCTCTAACGCATCATCTCTGACTACTTTCGCCACAATTGGGACTGTTATGATCTTTTACTAGAATGAATTAGAAATATACAGCTCTCTTGCTATTCCCATAGCTGGCAATCAGGACTCTCTATCTACATGGAGACAGTCAAAGTCATTGTCCACCGCGATGACCGAATGCGGATTGGTGTATGTAAATATTTCCATGACCGTGCACGTTTTTTAATATTTCATTAAGTATCGAATACTTTCTGCATAATCTTTTCTTCTTCGTCGGTATCACTCTTGATGGAGTGGTCGTGGTCATCAGTTTAAGTGTTGGTCGCAAGCTTAACAACACGTTGACATTACTCTCTAATGGGCCCCATCCTAGTGCATTCATATAGTGGCAACGATGATGACCCATTTACTGCCGCCTTTATCTGGTCAGTACATTTCATAGGTGGTCTTCCTCGTGGCCTGGTACTCTCAACCTTTCTCTGGACCACAAGCCGCTCAATAGCTAGCTCCCCTCGGTTGCATACATGGTCAAAAAAAAATATTCTAAGTCTATTATATTTTCTATTGGTAAGTTCTTTTCTAATTTTTGTTTCTTTTTGTTACATTTCTATTATGTCCTCACAATATTTCGACGTTACGTGGTAATGCTGGATAGTGATTTTTAACGGGTGTAAAGGTTCTCACAAAACAATCCACGGGATCTAAGCCAACCTCCTGCTCGTAAATGCGCTGCTGTTCAATAAACGAGGCTCTCTCTGGCTTCCTCCAAATCGCATTAGTCCAGCGTAGTGGCAAATGGACCAAATTCCTCTGAATGAATCCTTACCCGATCCACGTAAGATTACTTGGGGGAGACCTATGCCTAGCAGTAGATTTTAATTGATTTTATGTTAGTATTGCATGCTATAGAATAAGAGCAGAGTAGGAGAGCTAATGAAATAATATGTTGATCATAGTCAACCTCAAAGCTTACTAATCCGAAATTTGCTGCTGTGTAAGCATTCTAACATCTCATTTCTCATGCGGCAAAACTTACATCTGTTAACAACAGATTGACAAGTTCGCAAACTGCCTAAACCAACCGTTGAACAACTGTTTGTAAAATATGACATAATTTATTTCACCAAGTTGTTTGTTAAGGATCGAAAGCTACATCCAGGGGAACCGAGACGTTACGATACAGTGCGCGTAGGATATTTATTACCATATAAATTATGCTCCTCGTTTACACAAATACCCTAATATAAAAGGTCCGACTGAAATTCCGCCCCACGCTGAGCGAGGGGAATTAAAACAACATAATTAGAGGCCGTTTATTATAAGCGAGCCGCTTTTGGATGGTTCCTGTTGGCTCTGACATGGAGAAGTCAGGGTTACCGGGGATTTCTGCTTAATAAAATCTTTGTAGATTTTCATAACTCTATAACACGATGATGATGCTACCCCACTGGGAACGAAGCGTGATATATATGTATGTATGTATGTAATACGATGGATCTTGAATCTACCCGTACCAGTGCTTCGTTTATATCTAAAAATTTCCGAGAACGGGCTCCTCTAGCACCTACGCTAAGTTACAGAAAACAAAAATCGTGACTTATTTTTGTTCTTCTTTAGCTCCTCTTTCATCTATTAATGGATTATAAAGCCCCCACATATCGCACCCGCGAACATGAAGACCCACATCTCTTTTGCGACTGACAGGGGTAACTTTAGAATTATTCTTAGCAAGTCATGGCATCAATCGTGAGAGAGGTATGTTAACTACATTAACTTAACCAATTCTTTACTTTTAACGGAAAGATAACTAACAATACTTGTAGAGTAATAGTCTACTTCAATTTATTAAAGTATTACTAAAGATCGAGGAAACCGGTAAAGATTAAGCCGTGTGCTTTATATCCTATATTAATGCGGCGTGCTTAGAAACCAATGACGTCGAGAGCCCGGGCCCCGCGGGGCGCACAATGCCCTGTAATATGTAGTAAACGAGAGATTTATCTGCGCCGTGACACAAGTCTTAACCGACTAGCGATTGTTATAAGTGATCACTAGACAACAGGTGAGTAGGTCTCTGTGATCCGAAACCGGCTAGGTAGGTCCTACCGCAGCGCCTAAATCTGCCAAGAAACAGTACTGTGTTAATATTGCTGTTCTGTTTTGACGGTCATTGTATCTGCTGGAATTACTAGAGTAACAAGACTGAACATCTCGTGTGTGAAGGCGTCGAGCACAATGTGCTGGTGTGCTTATCACCGTGACTAGCGCCACGTTGTTGTGGGCATACGTATCACACCATCAGATTAACAACGCGCTCGATTCATGGCTGCGTCAAAAAAAAATATTAGTTTCACCATGATATAACTTAGATATATACGAGCAAAGTGCGAATTTGAGAGGACGAGTTGGAAACGAACTGGGAAAATTACCAGGTGGACTATAATCGTTTGGTGAAATCTATCTAAGAGTGAAGACCCCGCGGAGAGCGAAGACCATCCAAATATTGAAATGATGATGTCTGTAGATAAGCTGGTGGAAGACCTATGCAGATATATATATGTGTGAAGAAATGAGCAGTACATAAAACTGAGAATTAAGTATTTAGGCAATACACTGCATCGCCATCTGTTAAATAAAATTGAAAAAAAGAGGCCGATGGTGGTTAGTTTCCGCTAGAGCTGCTCACCGGTGGGGGTGTCCCGGCGGTGGCGGTGTAGCGCGCGCTTGTCGCGAATCCCGGAGTCAATCCCGTGCGTATTGTCCGCGACAAAAGCGGACTGAAGATGGCCACGTTATCGCACATTCATCCGATCTATTGTTGCTGGCGGCGTATTGTTGCTTCACTACAGCTACAACCTGTCCTCGCAGATCATTTTTATGTTTATAACTTAACTTGCACAGTCTCTTTTCACTGAGAATTACTAACTAACTAGCAAACAGTAATGTGTTCCAGTTTAAGGGCGTTGTAGCTACTAAAATTACTGGGGTAATATACTTAACATCTTGGATCTTACGGCGACCAGCAAAATGTGGTGCTGTGTTTATCATCCCAACTTGTGCCCCGTTGTGGGCAGGCGTATCATTTCCTATCAGATGAACTGTTTCCACTGGATACGAGCGATGCAGGACCAATCCTCTGTCCAGCAGTGGACGTCTATCGGCTAATGATGATGAAAATCTAGCATGTCACGGCGCTACAAATGCATACAAGGATCATCGAAGAACCCATACAGCTGAATCGATTCTAAAACATTTCTGTTTGAAACTTTACTAGATTTTGATTCTGATTATAATTTTATTTAGATTCTTTTTCTAATTTTAATTGGTACAGTCACCCCTAATCATGAAAACTTGTGTTTTACGAAGAGGCAAGATTTCCTAACAGCATTGCAACTAGATCATACTTTCTGTGCAACATGTTCCAGCAATCCATATCAAAGAGCTATAATGACGACGGAGAGGAGTCTATTGAATTGTTTAGTGTATTCATCAGGAACGTATAGAAATAAAGGTTGGGAAAACATTAAATAGAATGCAATGTTTACTTCCCATTGTCTGGAACCGGGAATGTGAGGTTCTCTTATTCCTCCACTCTCACTTGCAGACGGTTTCGCTATTGCAGAATGGAAAGAGAGCAGCTCGAACAGTAAGGCGGCGTAACTTTGTTCCCGCACTGTTCATTCATTGCACCAGCGCCGGCGAAGGGAAAAGTTTCAAACGTTTAAGGAAAAAGCGGATGGAGAAAAAGAGAGAAGTTGGGGTAACTTCCCTCGCCTACTTTGCGGCGAGCTTTTGAATATAAAGGGGAATTAACCAAGCGTGTGCTCCGACGGATGAAGCCTGAAGAATTGAAGAGAAAAGGTTAATTATTTTAACGTAATGCTGAATAAATTGAAACTTTACTGTTTCATACATTTTATTTTCATGTCTATTAACATGTATAGAAAAAAACTTCCTTAGAAGCGCTATTAAATAACATAAGAACATTCTCATCATTATTGATGAATTGTTTTAGAATTGTGTCCTGATTAAAAGAGTAATGGAATCCTTATTTCTTAAGCTAAGGCGTAAGTTTTCGTCCTTCATAATTACATCAGCTCCCCAACGGATAATTCCTTTTGAAACTCAGTCATATTTTCAACTACAGTATATTTTTTTTTTCAAACATTTTGTTTGTATAATTAAAAGTTAGTAATTTCGACACAGACCGCGTTGATGTAACTTAGCTGACAGGCGAGCGGATTGACGAAGGTTTTCTTATTTTAGTTAACAATCCAGGTGATGTTTGCGAGTTTGATTTATTTTTAGAATTTCTGAACTATTATTATAGATATTAACATAGAAAATAAAAGCTCCATTGAAATAACAAAGAACGTTTCCTGTGAGGTAACTTATTTCCCGTTTTAATAAACCTTCTATATCTTAAACTAATACCTTAAACTATAACTGCAATTATCAAAAAATGGATAACCTTTAAGAACTGTAACAATTCTTCCGGTTAACTGTTTACTCCATAATTAATAGGTTAAAAACTAAATTAAAGAACAAAAGATGTATTTGATTACCCCTTTAATTTAAAGAAAAAGTAATAATTGAGGCAGTATTTCAGCTGCGGCTCAAACTAGGTGAACCCGCTATGTCCTTACCGCCGCAGCACCTACTTCAGCCACCGAACAGTAGTGTATAATGTACTGCGTGCCAGTTTGTGGGCTGCTATGGTAGGTCAAATTATTGGGGTATTTAAAAGCAAGGGGTGTAATGTAGAGCCACACGCTGACCAGCGCGTTAACGAGCTGATCAGCATTCATTTCATTTCGTTTACAAAGTGATATTTATTCACGGAGCGGGTTCCGTCCATGCAAAAGTCCGCATTAAGTCTGCATTAATTGTTTGAAATACCTTCCTTTTCATGTTTAATAAAATTTTGTTGTCAGAGGTTAATGTGGCCGGTCTTAAAAAGAGTTATGACCGGAAGGACCAACGAAAATATAAAATACTTTGCTCTCCATCCCTTTCGATGTTTGTCCTCACCACTTGTAAACATAACGGGATCTTTGCACACAGTACACTACAACCTCTCTATTTGAGACGCACTCTGCTAAAATGTTATGTCCCCAAGGCCTGTCTGAAGTACAATAACTCCATCACCCACTCGGTTATTACAAGAATAACTACAGACCACGTTTAGTAATCATATACCTCAAATACCTATAATTTAATGATTTAAACCCGTAGCACTTCCGCCGGTGTATATTTCTTATATCTATATATTATACCAGCTGTTCCCCGACCGCTGTTCTGACCGTCATACAAAAGTGAACTTGACATTTGTCTGAAATATTCCTTGGGAGCAACCGTTACTATAGCAACCGCATAAATAATACCCAATGAAAATGTTTCCAAAAGTTGATTGGAAATAAAATAATGAAGGATCTGGGAAATTCCAAAAACAAAAAAGTAACATTCACTAGTTTTCACGTGATCGGTGAACGAAACAAACCCATTTTTTCTACAAATGCATATAATAGGTTGGGGAAAAAGAAATCCATTAGTTTTATATGAACTTCAGGACTTTATTAAACATGCTTCGGATTGTCCGATTTGGGTCAAATATGCACCGTTTTGTTCTATGATTTGTTGCCATTTTAAAGGTAACTTCATAATGCCTCTCTCGTAGAAGTCCTGGTCTCTATTTGCAAAAAACTCTAGTAGCCGATTTTCACAATCTTCCCTAGATGCCAATTTTTTATCACTAAAGAAATTTTGTAATGCAAGAAAAAGATGGTAATCGCTTGGTGCCAAGTCCGGACTGTATGGCGGATGCATTAAAACTTCCCAACCAAGCTCCCGAAGTTTCTGGCGAGTCACTGTAGACGTGTGTGGCCTAGCGTTGTCCTGGTGGAACACGACACCTCTCCTGTTGGACAATTCTGGCCGTTTCTGGTCAATTGCTATCTTCAAACGGTTCAGTTGTTGACAGTAGAGATCAGAATTTAGTGCTTGGCCATATGGAAACAACTCATAATAAATAATCCCCTTCCAGTCCCACCAAATGCACAGCAGAACCTTCCTGGCCGTTAGTCTTGGTTTGGCCACCGTTTGAGGTGCTTCACCGCTCTTTGACCATGATCGTTTTCGCACAGGGTTATCGTATGTGATCCATTTCTCATCTCCAGTCACCATCCGTTTAAGAAATGGGTCTATCTCGTTCCGTTTGGCCAAGGCTTCGCAGATGGAAATTCGATCCATCATGTTTTTTTCTGTTAGTTGGTGTGGCACCCAAACATCGAGCTTCTTTTTGAATCCAGCTTTGTGTAAATGGTTTAAAACTGTTTTGTGGTCCATTTTTAGCTCCTGGGCGATGTTACGACTGCTAACATGCCGGTCAACTTCGATCATTTCTCCGATTTTATCGACATTTTCGGCGACCGGTCTACCTGTGCGAGGTGCATCTTTAACATTAAAAATTCCTGAACGGAATCTACGAAAGCAAAATTGCACATAATTGGCTGTTACAGTATCGGGTCCATAAACACCATTCACAATTTTAGCCACCTGGCTTGCATTTTCGCCTTTGTCAAAGAAAAACTGTAAAATGTACCGAATTTTCTCTTTGTTCACTTCCATTTTTAACACCCTGTAACTCACAATTGAATGCACCAAACAAAAAACAGCTAAAGAATTTTTTTACTGCGAAATGTCACCTTTCCAACGAGCATAAATCTGAAACTGTTTGATCGATACTTTACGAGAAATTTATCACTAAAGCCATCTACCGAAAAAATAATGGATTTCTTTTTCCCCAACCTAGTATATTAAGTACAATGTTGCTCACAAGTTCAACACACTTGTTGTATCGGATTCTATTAAGTATCCTTTGCTATTTATTTCAATATTAACTTACTACCCGCTGAAAACTCAATAAAAATCGGATACAGAATTTTGGAAAGTAATCGAAATAACAGACAGTAACATTACCACCTAGTAAAGAAACGTAGCTCCCTGACTTAACGGTTACAGCATGCGTGAAGGTCGCGGGTTCGAATCTCGGCATGTACTGATGACTTTAATATTTAAGTTATGTACATTTGTGAACTTTAGTAACAACAGCGGTGGTATCAACTACAAACAGTGAAGGAAAACATTGCGAGGTAACCTGCACGTGAACTAGAATTTATTCTAAGGTGTGTGAAGTCACCAATCCGCATTGGGCTCGCGTGATGACTATGGCCCCATCGCCCTCATGTTGAGAACAAGCCTGTGCCCCAGCAGTGGGGACGTAAGCTAGCTGTATAAAAAAGGAAAGGTAACATTGTTATGTTATACGTTATATTAAGCATAGCTCTTTATATTCATGAAATAGGTAGTAACGAACTTCCACTGGGGTGTAACGGGCCCGCACAACAACTCCCGCGAACAAAAGCAAGCTCACCTGCTCGTGGTGCACCCTGCTAATCAACAAATGAGGCTCTAGCTCCCACCAAACCGCATTGGGCCAGCGCTGTGGGAATTAGCCCAAACCCCGCCATATGAACCCCTATAAGCGACGGCCCCTACAGCTCGTCGATCGGGCAGCGCACGACCGATCGATGTGGGGATCTTTGGGGAAGACCTATGTCCAGCAGTGGACATCTATCGGCTGATCAAGAACTGCGCGTTAATATTTATTTTAGTTTCTATACATTATAATAGTTAAGTGTTGCGTGTAAGTTTCATTTCGTGTGAACAGTTCGCTTACCTCCTAAATAATATTCACGAAGTCACGGTCTCCATTGACTGTGAACTCTTCAACATTCGCTTTAAATGGGCTGACCTATAAATAGGCTTTTTACAAGCGTCGCTTCATTGAAATTCTTTGAAGACCTGTGCTTTGTGCGATAAGTTGGCCTGAATGCTTGGGAGACATTGTTGGGGCCGTACAATAAGTTTGTCTGTCGGGGGCTCCGAGCCCACAAAAGTCCCCAGCGCCTGCGTCACTTTTGATGTGACCGTGTTATTAAAGCTAACGTTTTTCTTCTATTCGACTTGTTTTTTTTTTTTTTTTCTTTAATCCCTGCACCATTCATCAACCATCTCTAGCGGTCGGTCGCGGATGAACTGCAATACTTTATGCCGCGACCCCACGAACACGTGAATGAGAGTGGAATACCGTGTGAAGCTTTTTTGTCGGTTGGAGCCCGACACTACCACCGACGCCGGCCCAATTTGGCGACGGGGTGTGCGTTCCGTTAGCATTTTGTTACACAGGTTAATAAAAAAAAAAAAAAAATCATCTCTAGCGGGTACTAACTTGTGCCGTAAGATTTTTTGAAATTTGATCCCTACTTCACTCTCTTTACTCCGAGGCTTAATTATGAACAGCGATGGAACTCGAGACCTGATCCATTGCGAAAGCTTAGAAGGGCTTGCTCTCCTGACCCCAATGATTTCAGCGTGATGTTTCTGTTGCTCAAGACATAATAGGAAGCAGAGTGTGAAAGCACGCGGTATTCACCCACTTAAGTGACCTAACGTAACGTAAAAGTGAAGAGTGACTACTGGCTAAGTATGTACTTCAAAGCTGTTCGTTAAACAGTTCCTTACTTAACTATTATTTCTTTTAATAAAGTTTATATTGAGTGTAATACTCCAGCAAGCCATAACTCCTTTACAAAATTTATGTGTAGTCTATTTCTCCGAGTTGGATCAATGCCGCTCTCTTGTCGCACCATTGCCGTAACCAAAGGAACAAGATTTCCCATACTCTTACAAGTCGTTCCTCACTTGACCCTGTTCGCGCGGAAGTCGCGACTTTAAATCGATTTCATTCCGTTCGGTACGCGGCGGTAGTTGATTGAAAAAGTTACGCGTCAGTTCCGGGCACCGAGTCTAGATCTTTGCGAATTCAATACTGTATTCAGTTCGCATTGTGTTTAAATTTTACTTGCACTTGTACTTCTGTTAAAGAAGTTACATCATTCATCAACGATTGAGACCGGAAGTTGTTAATGTTCATCATTAAGTTTCAATTTGCAACACTATTCCCTCTCCCTTCAAGATTGAATATAACTTTTGCAAACATTAGAATAGCTTCCGTGCTTAAGCTAACAATTAAGCTGATGGTATTAAAGCTCTTGGCTAAGTCGCTACGGCGCTTATACACTTGTTCCCACACTGTGAACTTCAACGTTTCCGTACAAATATCATATTGAAGACACACACAATTTATAATAACATTTGTTTGTTTTTTTAACAGCCTTTTGACGTCCCCACTGTTGGGGCACATGCCTACGCTCAATATGAGGGCGATGGGCCATAGACACCGCGCGGGTCCAATGCGGATTGGTGACTTCACACACACCTTAGAATATAATCTAAGTCATGTGCAGGTTACCTCGCGATGTTCTCCTTCACCGTTTGTATATCGCTGTTTTTACTAAAGTTCACAAAGGTACATAACTTAAATATTAAGTCATCGGTACATGCCGAGATACGGACCCGCGACCTTCGGAACTAAGGCCGCACGCTCTAACCATTAAACCAACGAGGTACCTTTATTTGCACGCATAGAGGTTACTGAGCTTCAATTTTATGACTATTATAATATATTATAATAATGTAATTGTTAAGCAAAACAGTTTCCACACAGCGCGCGGCACGGGTGTTGTAATCAGTTTAATCAATTTACATTTAAAGGTTACATTCACTCTCTATTATAAATGTCTCTGTGTATAATGTTAGGTCTGTAGCTGGCGGCCTTCTAGGTACCACCGCAGCTTCTAGGTACCCTTGTTAAAGAGTAGTACATAAACATTACTGTATTCCAGTTCTGAGAAAATTATAGCTTATGAAATAACAGCGGTAACGTGTCTTCCTCTTATATATATATATATATCTCCTATCAGCAGAATGTCCGATTCGTCGCCTCGTAAAATAAAAGGATTCTCTTGTTTCAAACGATATATAAATGCATTGGATAAAGTTGATTTCCGCTTGCTCGAAACAAAACAAAACAAAACGAATACGCACAAGGCAGCCCGTTTAAGGCAATCGACACTTTTTATTCAAAACGCTCTCCCGAGCCATGTTCCGCTCAGCGCTCCCTGCGACCAATCTACGTAATAACCGCAACATAACGCTCTAAATTATTAGCAGCCCGCGTGCACCCCGCGGGGGCGCGGCCACATTAGGGGAGGATATGGTGTTTTTGTTTACATAAACACTTCCGAGGGTAGCAGTGAGATTGGCGAAGTTTTCTACTCGTTTTATTTTGATGACAGCAATTAAATTAAAATTTAAAAAAAAAAATCTAATCATATTTAATAAACACCAGCTAAGCATTTTCATAAACGCTGTACTAGGTCAGGTCCTTCGTCCTTCATTGCCCACTAAGCAAATTCGGGGTGGACAACAAGTACTAGTTGGTCTCGTGCTTGTCGTAGCAAACAATGCTGGGGAGGGTTACAGCACTCCCCGGGACGTGCTTAGGCGCAATGCAGGTAACCACTCTTGTATTCCATAAAAGAACCCGGAGCCTCTTACGAAGCACTAAGAATAACCACCGAGGAAGTTTAATATGTATAAATCCCAAATAACCCCATTTCTCCCCAGCAGGTTATCTTTTGAGGAACAAAATAGGACTAGACCCTCTCGAGTAGCTAGTTGTTTATTCATCATGTTGAGCAAATTTGAATTGGTAATTGTCGCATATCTGCGAAGGCTATCCTGCAAAATATCGCCCTCCCTCCAATAGGTAGTTACCGGAAACTCCAAGCTTGAAGGGCATTGACACCGCACCTTTACTTACAACGCTTGCGACCGCACTTAAAACGGGACGATCACCGTCTCCTGAATAAAATTACTTTAAAAATTCTACTCCTTCTTCGTCATCATCAGCAGATAGACGTCCACTGCTGGATATAGGCCTTCCCCAAAGATTCCTACATCGATCAGTTCTGCGCTGCTGACGTCGCCGGGCACCAGAGGCTGTCAATATAAGGAGTTTATATAGAGGATTTAGGTCATTTGCCATCACGCTGACCAAATGCGGGTTGATGGGATTCTATTAGCTGAACCGTTTTGATTATACGTAATAGTTTTCAGATCTTGTTCAATAGCTGCTCTGATGTTGAACAGTAAGACTCTTGCTTCCGATCGCATCTACTTAACTCGACTATAGGATAGTTTACGACGATCTTCGCGTAGTTAAATATAGACATAATTTTCTATCAAATGATTTTCCAAGTGAATAACTTTATCGCTTTTGCTCTCTTGTTTTAACCAAATTTTGATTAGGTTCTATCATGTTTGCGGTATTAGTACTGTGTACCATGTGAAACTGCTTAATCGTTAAGTTACCCAAGTTGTTCCGCACGGTCCTATGGTATCGCCATATACAAGTCGATATATCCCCTTAAATCTTAACCGATATCAACTTACATGCAACAAAGCAACGGCTTAGTTGAATATTAGTAGTTGAGATTTCAAAATTCAAGTTGAAATTCTTCTTCCTTGTTCCTGGTACCTCTTCTACTCATGGTTATGTTAATTTAGCATGGCATATATCTCATAAATGTTTAATAATCTCACACGTTTAATAGCAAACAAACTCTTGCAGGAGGAATATTTGCTTCAGAGAAATTTAGTTTTGCATATATTATTACAAGAAAATCCTGTTCTGCGAGCTCGGCGCTCATTTGTTACCACAAGCGGTCATCTATTTAAACAATGGCCAACCGATCGCCGAGGAAACGGACGTCGGGGGTGGAACTTTATTGGTCACTCGGGGAGGCGGAGTGAAGCGATGCCGCTGTTCAAATCTAATTAAAACTTTTTTAAAGTACCCACTCCCACTCCATAGGTTTATTTTTTTTTGGTCCAACCAATTACTAAGGAATGGACTGGTTGAAAATCTTAAACGGTTCTACTGTAGTTTTATAAGTTACTACTGTGGTGGAGAATTTTGTTTATAACACAAACGGTTAGTGGGACGATGATATAAACCTCGCAATCTTCAAGTACTTTTAAGCAAAGAAATATTTGTAATTATATAAATGACAACAGCATATCTTCTGTATTGTAATCACCATCTTCCTTTTTAGTTATAAGATTCGCTCTCATCTTTAATAGGCTACCAGAAAGATGCAGATTTGAATTACCTGCCTCGTTCTGAACAGGCCTAGCGTTTTTGTTAAATGAATTGATGTAAGTAAGGGGTGTCTTCGGAAGTTGATATAGTTGAATACTTGTTAATGTTGGTTATTTTCCTAAACTTTGTATCTGTTGTTTCTAGTTATATTAAAAGATGTCAAAAACCTAATCATTTATTCTGAGAGTGCAACTCTCTCCAAGGTTATTGATATCAAAATGAATACAATCGCAACACTTACTTGTATTTCCCCCACCAATAAAACTACACAAATCCTGATGCTTTTCATTTAGAAGATGGTGTTGCTATTTTACATCTTAAACCTTAAGCATATGTGGCTGTATACACACTGTAACATAAGAATTTAGCGTATCGCATAGGTGAACTGTAAGACAGTTTATAAGAATATTACTTCTCCTATAAGCTTTGAAAAAATCTTGAAATACAAACTCAAGTTCAGCAGAGCTCTTCAAAATGTCTGCCTATCATATATCTGTACATTTTGTTCGCTGACGATGTTTGTCGATACATCAAAATGAACTAACCTGATAACTGACAACATTTCGTAACTGCAATTCAGGTCGGATTAGGTTTAATTTGACCGACAGTTACCGTGTTAATTCAGTTAAATGAACCTGTTAATGCGTTGACAATTCGCTGTTAATCAGTTTTAATTTACATACGAGTTCTGCGAATATCAGTTTAATGTTATATCAGTTTGTTTGTCAATACATCGGATATATCATTTCAAATGTTCACAATCGTTTGAATAGGTTTTTAATGAAGTATCAGTTTAAAAACTCTTATATATCAACGATAAAAGTATTTTTTATTAAGCTATAACATATTAACAGATAAATACACTCAGTCACAGTCACTAGTTTAATACTTAACGAGGCGATCCGCACACAAATATGGTAGATTTCATCTAAAATATAAAACAGGTAATAACTTTCAAATTCTTTCAAATACATAATTCACAGGAGGCTGTGTGAGCACTCCGCACTAGGACCCTCGGCGAATGAAGCCTAAAGACCTCTCACATAATATATTTAAACCGGTACACCGAGCAAACTCTGACTAATCGGCGAAATATTAGAATACATCCACATCAGTGAGACGGGAACTGAACAAGACGGAAGTGGATGTGAGTGCGTTTAAATGATATATATATATATATATATATATATATATATATATCTAATCTAAGATCCACAAGAAACTAGGGTGTAACTGGTCCCGCACTACAACTGACGGGAACCAAGCCAACCTCACCAGCTCGTAGTGCACGCTGCTAATCAACAAACGTGGCGCTGGCTCCCACCAAACCCCATTGGGCCAGTGCGGTGGGAAATGGTCCGTATCCCCCCACTTGACCCCTACATATAACTGAAGATTGCGGGAAGCTGCTAGATGCGAGCAGCGCAGGACCGATCGAGCTGGGAACCTTTGAGTTGGGCCTATGTCCAGCAGTGGACATCTATCGACTGATGATCAAGAAACTGTTAACATGTGAGGAAACTTTAAGATTATTTTGTAATACCTCAGTTACTGGTAACTGCTAAATAGTTAAACCAATTCCTGAAGCATTCATTGCCATTATAAATTATAAATGGAAGCAATGCAGCAATATTAGTAATTTTAAGACTCATCTCTGTAATAGCTTTTTTTTTATAATATCTAAGAGGCAAACGAGCAAGACGGGTTACCTGATGGTAAGTGATTCACCGCCGCCCACGGTCATCAGCGATGCCAGTGCGTTGCCTACCCTTCAGGTAAGAATATGCTCTTTTCTTGAAAAACCCAATGTCGCAGTTGTTGGGGAAGACCGCTGATGGCAACGAATTCCAAAGATTTACTGTGCGTGGCAGAAAACTGTTTTTAAAACGCATTGTAGTGGAACGCCAACCATCCAGATGGTGCGGGTGATAGTTCCGGCGCGACGATCGGTTGCGAAAATCAGCGGCTTCTATTAAATCGAACAACTCCTCAGAACACTCCCCATTGTATTTGCTGATGTATCGGATCGAATATCGACTCAGCTCATGTCGTGAGTGACGTGGGGGAAGTTAAAATAAGTAATAATAATAATACATGAGGGTCATGGTAATAATCTGTATATACCTATGCAGGAAGGAAATGAATTTTGAGAAACCGCCTTATAAAAAGATTTATCAAAAGTAAAAATTCCTTTACAATAACATAAATCATATAAAGAAGATCTATGGTCAAGGCTCATCCAACAAGCGCGCCGCTGTCTCTTCAAACTGTAAGTCTTAAATATGATTTACAGTCTGTGTAGTGAGAGGTTGCTTAAATTAGCTTGCTGTACAGGCTGCTAGTACTACTATCAGGGAGTCATGAGACAGCATCAGCCTCTTTTTCTACTGTTAAACAATACAGAGCATGTATATATATTTTTATATATAGCACAGATTGATTTATAACTATTACAGATGAATACGTTCTGCTATCTACACTTGTTGGTATATCTTAACACAGCGAGTACTACCGTATGAAGTAATAGTATTAAAATTTACGGTACCCTAAAACCAATTTTCACACTCACCTCCACCCTTACTTAGCAAACAGTCCGAAATGTTAAGTACAAAGTGATTATGCTTTCGACTTATGTAATTTGGATTGGTATTGTGTAAGGTCGGCGTAGCGGCGGACAAAAGAGCACTGAATAAGCCAGCGGAGCTAGAAAACATTGATATTAATAATTCGTTTGCGAATCGGAGGATCCAATTATAAATTTTAATGAGGTTGTTAATTTAGACATCGGCGGATGGGTCGCCGACTGCCCGCGGCCGGCGACCGGCCCTGCGCGCAGCCCTCCGCAGAGCCCTTTGCGATCGCGAACACATCGATGGCTTCGACTGGCTCTTGTTACCATTGTACCCCTGTTACATTTCAAACGTATGTGTTATTGGTATATATCTGATAACGAAATAAGAATATCAACCATAAAAAAATTTAATTGGCTTTTTAACGTTTTTTTTTTTTTTGGGAAGAACACTAGATCAATGAAATAACATGGAAACCGCAAATTGAAAAAGTCAAAACTAAAATTATATCCCTAACAGAATCGCTACGGCATATGTTTACCAAACGGAGTAACTGGTCAAGTAACATCTTACGGAGCCCAAGTCAACCTCGCCTGCACGCGGTGCTCCCTGCTGAATAACAGACGGGGCCCTGACCACCCACCGAACGGCATTGGAGCAGCGTGCTGGGCTAAGGCCCAATTTCTCTCAATGAACCCTAACAAGGAGATCTTTGGGAGGGCTTGTGTCCAGCAGTGAACGTCTATAGGCTAATGATAATGATGATGATGATTACCAAGTCAAGTGAGAAAGACAATATTTAATGTTTGGCACAAGCGCACATAGATTATTTGATTTAAATTGGAGCGCCGCAGCAAAAAGTAATTAAAATCCCATAATGTATGTTCAAACAATTAAATAAGACTTCTTTTGTACTACAATTTGTCAACTTCTATCGAAAAGATATATAAACCTGCTCAATTTATGAATATTTCTCAAACATACTACCTTATCACTTGCACGTTGGTACATAAAATACTAAATAAATAGATACAAACTTAAATAACCTTTGCAAAAAGAGTAACTCATTATCCCTGTACAAAGATTTCTAATCGAACCAACAATTTAACTTACATCCTCCGCGAACTGTGGGAACATATGATAGTCTACTATGCGAAGGACCTAAATTATACAGCAGTCTTTCCGATTATATAAAAATGTTAAATCGTATCAAGTATTTAAAAAACGATTGCAAAAACATGTCTTAAATTCACAACAAAAATTTGATACATATAAATATAACTTAAAATAAATAAAGAAGCAGTAAGTAGAAGGCTAGAAACAGGTAAGAGAATGCGTCCTTAGTCTAGCCTGGCTCACGCTACGTATCCAACTTTTTTAAGGACTACCCTCCGACGTTTGCTTAAAATCCTGCCGCGCTGGCCCCTGCCGCAGACTACCTCCCTTTGGCCGATCTGACATAACATACAGACGATAGCTATGACGTGTATATAGCACCATAACACCACATTAATGTTATCAAAAGCCTAAATATCGATATAACCACAAATTAGGATGAGCAGCAGTTTGTTATTCTAAATGGTGGGTAAAATTACCATCATCGAGTTGACAGTTTGCCGCGTCACCAGCAATGTCGTTCCGACGGTCGAAATAAGATCCAGGAGGTTCTAAGCGAGTCGCCGTGTTATAGAAACTGAGGTGGCGTGTTTTAGTCAGATATAGAGTAGTATTTCACAGGTCGTATTAAGTTTTTATCGGTAAATACAAGAAGGAATTACCGATCGTTAAACGAACTGCACTAATAGGTTCGGTGCAATCAGATCCTCCAGTAAACTGTTACTGGATAATGGTCGAGCGCGACGAAGGCCGTGGCCGTGGCCGTGGCCAGCGCACGCGCGAATCAATTTCCAAACATTTTTATTTGAATTGCTAATGACGGCGGTCCTATTTACATAAAACATACAATTCACTCTAATCTACATGATTTTTTGTAGGTTTTATTGCCGATTCATAACTGTACATTTAGCTAAAACAAACATGTTGTTAGAATATGAATCGGAACGTAAGCGACGCGCGCGCCTGCGCCAGTGCAGTGCTGGTTAAAGGATAATATACAGAATATATTTCTTTAATGCTTTGCGCTCAACATCTGAGATATGTTGAGTGTAATTACCATAGTAATTATACTAACTACAGCACCTTTCAAACCGGAACAGGTTAATGTTCGCACAGTACTGTTTTCCGCCTGCAATAGGAGCTGCAGTGGTACTTACCTAGACGGTCGTCTGCAACAGAGACCTATCACCAGTAAATCACAGCTCTTATTAAATCCATACTATATTTGGCGGCACCAATCCGTTTATACGCCCCTTATCGTGTTGGGGGTTACAAATTTATGGAATACAAAACTTTGATATCGGATTTATAAGAACTCTCTCCTGCTACGAGATAAGAGCGCTGCATTTCTACGGCTGCGGATCCCAAGACTTAGGGTTCAGTCCTTAAAGTAATTACTCGCTAAAATTATATCTTTGAAATATAACCTCTTATAGAGACACTAGTCAAACTTAAAAGGCTGCCTAATGTTCTCACAATCTTAAACACTTGCCAGAAAGTCTGATTTAGAGGGAAAAACTTAGGTTTGTTTATATATTCACGAATTTTGTTTTTACGCTGAACGCTTAGCTGTATGCTTTGTATATTCAGATCTCAGCCAGTAAAAACTCTTCAAATTAGGCTGATCATCCGCAATAAATACACGAGACAGACAGACTTCTTTCTTTTCTTAGCATTTTTGCCATCTTATGGCAGGGTCTACACCGACAGACAAACACGTACAATAGCAGGAGCTTCGTCCGAGAGATTTTGGCGCGATCATTTGTAGATTAGAATTTAATCGCACTGAATACGATATATGCACAATGTGATGTCTCATTACCAGTAACACAACAACACAGTAACTGCTCGACGGCAGAAATTTAATGGGGTGGTGTCACAGTATATGACTCTCTATTTCTACTAACGCAGTTTTTTTAGCAAAGAATTAAACTGTATACTTCTTTTAAGCATACTGGTCTCTGGCTTAATTCTATAGTTACATGTCTAATGGAATTCGGATGCTGATTGGATTTCTCTGTCGCTGATGACAACCACTACCACCAACCAAGACGGGGAACTGTAATCCCAAAATTGTCCTTCTTTAATATATGTACGGATGCGATAATACAGTAATCGGAATATAATTCCAAAACTCTTCAAATATGTGTTGGTAGGTCACCGTTCTGTACTGATAGGTCTTTGTTGCGGAAGAAACCATTGATGTAGGTACCATTGCTGCACCTATTGCGGCCAACGAATAGCAGTGTGTTCACTGTAACGTTACTGTGTTACGGATTATAGAGTGCTGTAGCTAGTGAACTTACTGAAGTAACGAGACTTAACACCTCGTCTCGGGCGACGAGCCCAGTGGTGGGCTGGTGCAGTATATATGTCATCTTAACTAGTACTACTTTTCTATGTGCAGACGTATCACTTACCACCGCGTGAACGTCTTGCGCGTCTCGTCGCTCCGTTGCACAAAAAAAAAGTTTGATAATGAAATAATATCAGAAACGCAAGAAGGGTTTGTATAAACGAACACTTTGAACTGGAGCACACAATTAGCCTACTTTACATTTAACTTGGAAACTCTTTTGACTGCGACAATCCTGTTCTTATTTCCTTTTGTCTTTTGCGCATCACGACTTCCGTCCGCGGAGCCAACTAAATCTGCATCAGCAATGAGCACCGCCAGCAAACTGTGCTCGCTTCTTTTAGACTAAAATTTACTTTTGCATTCCTCTTTTTGTTTTGCTGCGTTTCAAATGAAAATTCCTAAAATGTTTACCGGTTACGTTTCACCGGTTTAAAGTGAACTTTTGTCCTTTAGTGTTAAATGTACAGCTACGAGCAGAGATTCCTCTACTGTCAGCGGCGCTTAGCTGGTGACGAAGCGAATGATGGCTCAGTTCATAAGGCAGTCATACGAGCTTGAGTTTCCGGTGAAGAAAAAGAAAAAGAAAAAGTGCAGAATTCGACATGTACCAACAGCAACAGCTTTCATACTTGTACAACTTTTGCCGAACCGGACTTCAAGCGGTTAAATAATCTTTACACTTCCTTTGTAAAAAGGTCCCACGGGTGCGGATATCCGGTTAGACGTTCATGTTTTCATTAAGCTAGTGTTATTCGAGGTAAATATACTTCATAATACAGTTTAACATACATTGACAATAAAGTACTAAATATTCTTCTGCCTGTTCATTTCTACGGGCAATCCTGTCACTTGGTAGACTTTTCCATTTATCAGAAAAGCCGATCCCTGAGCACCAGTAGGGGAGCGCGCGCGCGCAGGGCGCCGCCGCGGCGCGGGTGTACCGGAAAGCCTAACCTTTCCGCTCGCTGCGTACATTTTTGCGGTATCCCGGCGAGATTAACCTTTACCTTGTTGCTTTGTGACTTTGAAGCTTTTTCGATTCCATATTTTCTCGTTACTATTCCCTTTTCTTGTACTATCGAAAAAAGGTTAGATCTATTCGGATTTCAGGAACCAAATTCTAGTGCAATGACAAAACTTGTACTATGTTTTGATTTAATAATATATAACAAACAATCCCACTACCGCCAGTAAAATTCTGTAACTTGGTATACACTGAACATAAAACACTAAGGTCCTACTCGGGGTGTGTTTACATACCTATACATACAGCAGCGGAAATTTTTAGAAGTCACTCCACCTTCTGAAAAGACAGTTACATCACATTTTTACCACTTGAACACACACAGTGATCGTTTTGAATTTCATCTGTACAACGGTTAAAAGAAGCTTCACTTACGATCCGTGGTGTTTAAAGGACATTTCACAAGGTACCACTGATTTTAAACGGAAACTAACATTTCCACACTACAAATTGACCGTAGAAATAAATTGAATGTAATTAAGAAGCTTAGACACCGGTAGAATTGATTGCACATGCTCAGTGAGCCGGATGTAGATAGATATCGGAACGTATCAATCTAATCATCATTGAATTATCGAATCCATTAAACTCGGCCCAAATCCCGCCGAAGCTCCATTAAATAATACTGTGATACGATTATCCCGCGATTACTTAACTATTGCATAACTATGTACATAATGACGTAGCGATCATTGCGAATGGTTTTCTTTGCAATGAAATATATTCTGTTTGAAGTAAAAGACAAATATAATATAATACAACAGGCGCTGGTTCGTCCAGGACGTAAAGTCAGATCTATATCAAAGGGTATCCAACTGTAGACCCCTGCGTAATGGCGGACATTAAATAAAAGTTGTGTTATAAATACTTAAAATTAAAAAAATCATGATCCATACATTTTTGTGTTAGTGAAAGAATTTTTATTTATTAGTCGTTTATGCATTAGCTAACACGGCGCCGTGTAACCGGCCCCTTACATTAAAGGCGAGCACTTAATGTAGATAGATAATCACTACATACCCAAGCTTTCTAAACTTATCTTAACAATCTATCAAGTTACATAAAAGAAGGTTGTAATTGGTAACTTTTCTAAGATGTGCGGTATGGTGTTATCCATACGAATTCTTTGCAAAGGGTTTTTCTCACACGGCGCCGTGTAGTCGGCCCCTCGTGCCGTCATCACATTGCGCTCGTCGCTATAACAAAAACTATGATTATCATTATCAAAGTAATAACACTACGTAACAAAGTAATCTCATTTATTGAAAACTTAAATGCAATTCGGTGAAGTACAAAAATAACAAGGGGTACCATTTTCATCAGCATCAAGTGTGAATGAATGAAGGAATGACACGTTCATTGAGACTGAACAGAACAGAACACACACGAATTATAAATAAATACATCAGTTGTAATAGAATAAATTCCGTGCACAGCACGGGCGCGGGTGCATGTGCACAGCAAGTGTGCAAAAAACTATAGCTTAGCATATTTTTCACCTGCTGGTGGCGAAGTACTGCTTAGCTGGTACCGGGCGCGGTACGGTCGCGTGTGAAGTGCACCTCGCACAGACATTACGTAAATAACCCTACTTAATAATTGAAACGAAAAGGGAAAATATAGAGTACGGTGCGTAAAGAGCAAAAGAAAGTTTGACGAAAAAGATTGTTTTTGCAGCAAAAAATACTTCAAATGTTCTTGGAAGCTACAAATTGAAATACATTTGCAAACGGGAGGAGAGAAGTTATTCTAAAACTTCGTGACTTGATGTCGGCGGCTGCCAGCGAATGCAAGAGATTTGTGTTTCTTATAAGACAGATATGTACCTATACTTCTAACACTAGGACTTCCTAAAGACGCAGAAAATGTTATTTAATTACATAAACGTTCCGGTGTTTTAAACCTTAAAACTCCCAACAACAAACAAAGCAAATGCAGTTGCCTACGAAATTTGATGTTAAGCATCGCCCCCTTCTTAAGATATGAAAAGAAGTGACTTCGGGGCGGAACGTCAAATCTAAGCACCAAGAATAGAGCCCTGAAAAACTCAAAACAATTTTAGGATTAGAGAGAGCGCTATAACCGTAATATTTAAAAAGTTTCCAGTTTGCATACGCCGAGACTAATAACTGTTAGACGAGCCTACAGGGTTTTGATCAAGTCCGTAATATACTAATTTAGACAGGACTAGTTGTACGTTGAGACTGTCAAAAGCATGCGAAAAATCCAAAAGTTTAATAGAATGCTTCGATCAAGGGCTTGTTCAGCGAGAGTGTTATCAGTTACATCTAACACTGCCGTAGCGGTGCCGCGGCACTTCCGAAAACCCGACTGATATATTAGCAGAATATTATTTTTTATATATATCTACAAAGTTGCATATAAATAGCTGATAGTAAGAGTTTTGACAATAACGAGAAGATGCAATTAAGGTGGTTGCACATGTTTAAAATTATTTCGATATTCTACTTTTGATATAGGTGTAATCAATGCATGAACAAGAAACCGCGGCAGTAGTCAATGAACGATCAATGATATATGTGATAGCACCTAAAGTAAGTGGTAGAGCCATTAGAATAATGTCCCTGCTTAACCCATCCTTTTCAAGGGAATTAGATTTTATGCTCTCAATATAAGAATCGATATCATATTCTGAAACACATTGAAGCTGTAAGGTATCATTACAAAATCGATGAGATTCAGTCAGATGTGAGAGAGAAATAGTTCCTGTACTGGGAAAATAATTATTGATGGATGTCATTTGAATTATCAAAATGACTTGGACATTGTTGCTTCTTTTCCAGGGCCGATCAAAATTTTTTCTTCGACATTTTTCCACAAAATTTTACTATTATTTAATTGAGAATGTTTTCATTGCTACTATACTTCATATATAAACTGTATATTGTGAGACGTATTGTTACCTCTTTAACACGAAAGCTACTTTACCAATATCTAGAAATGTGCAATCTCTTCTCGCAAACGCCTCTGCGGAGGGGCAGCAACTACCTTCTGATTTCCCAGGAGATCAGCGCTCCCAACAATTAGATCCGCCTTAACTGGTACATCGAGGATATCATTTCGTAACTTAAGAACGATTAGTGGTAACAAAAGTCGTTCTAACTTAAATTGTTGTAAATGAAAAATTTATCTTCTCTTACACCCCTGAAAATAAATGACTTTGTCTACTGCTAGAAAATGCTTTTAATCACAAATGCATTTTTGTCAAGATACTAACAAAATACAATTAGCTACAGCTACGTAATAAATAATACATCATCGGTCGTTTAAAATCTGTAACTGCGTGATTTTTCCAAGTTATCACTGTTCTTTTAAAATCGATAGTTCTGCTATTTTTGCTAATATTAACTATTGGTAACTAATTAGCTATTCCCCGCCCGCTTTGCTGACCGTAACTCCAGCGCAATACCTTTGAGAATTTTAAGCTAACCTCTAATCAGCAAAAAGAGTATTCTTACCAAATTTCTAGTCTCCAGACTTCATCGTTCTATCATATCATGAAGAGTCTCTGCATAAGCAGAAATCTCTTTGAAACATATATTTATTTCCACTGTCGGTAAAACTAATTAACACTTACTCAAACTAAGGATTGTGTATAAAGTCAGCACTAGTGCACAAGAGCTTATCACGCTAGTTCATCGTCTGGAAGTGAGCTGCGTTGCATCTACGAGATACAGCTAGAACGCTACATCGCTCACGCGCCAGGATACCAGCTTGACTGACTCGACTGAGACTTTTGACTTGACAATAGAACACTAAGTCCTGCAAACGGCGGCATGACACCGTGCGGTAAGTACGCGCAAACATAGTCTAAGGTGAGCGCTGTGCCGCGGACTGCTGACACGTTTGTACAGCACAGCTTTAGCAGCTTAAATTTCTCTCTAAGCGGAACCATAATCCTTTTCCGCGTCGGAGGTTAAGTGACATTCGACACGAGCACAGCCGCGCAGCGCACGAGCAACAACTTTAAACTGTAATAGCGAAATGAGCGAGCGATTATTTGACTTTTAGTTCAAAAAGCTCCGGCGGAAGCTTCCCTTAACTCACTACGAGAACTCGAACGAATTCTATAAGAACGATCCTATTTATGGATCCAATTCAGGATGAAAAATAGAGATTGCTGTATGATATGTATCTATCTATCTATCTGCTATCCCAGTGTACATACTTCATTATTTTTATTCAACAAAATAACGATACCAGCGGGACGATCACCTTACGGTAAGTAATACGCCTGCCCATAAAAACATAGCGCTAGTTAAGATAATATACACTGCACCTCATTGTGCTCGTTGCCTTATGACATAAGATATTAATTGTCGCAACACGGGTAATTATATTAGCTACAGCCCTTCAAACCGGAACACAATAATGTCTGTACACTGCTGCTTGTCGGCTGCAGAAGGAGCTGCAGAACTTATTACTACAGTCTTCATCAACAGAGCCCTACAACGAGTAAATGATAATAGAGCTTTGAAGAATAGAACAAACATTCCCAATGTATTGAGAATTATTAGTATTATAAATAATCTCATCGCTTGTTTAATACAAACGTCACTGGTTCGAATCCACGCCCACGTGTAGAATTCATAGGATGAAAGGAATTTCACAAGCTGTCTAGTTATCCTCATACTGCAGTAAACCTGCCGTCATGGCTGTATTTCCGTGTTTCGGTTGCCAGAGCCTAATATTCATAGCGAGCACTCTAACCATCCCCGGCCTCGTTATCACTCAAAATCATATGACACTAAGTTGAAATGTTAGCGAGTAATATTTAAAATAATATAAGAACGGAACAAGTAGTAGGGGGTGATGGGGATGACTTGTGTCTTCTTTAGTAAATAACGAGAGTTCAAGACGAGTCGAAACAGTGCCGCTCCCTCTGTGTATTTACGTGTTGTCTCGTACTCACTGGAGCTCGTCCTAGTTTTTTTTTATTTTACTTTACCCTTACTTAACTTAAAAGATATACATACCGATAATATCTACTACTAAACAGTAATGAGCAAATACATCGTTTTAGTATGAACGGAGTTGTCACCAGTCAGTCAATTAACGTATATGTCTAGGCAACTAGCAAGATATAGTGCATTGTAAATTACTAACCATCAGGTGGACGTCCTGCTGCTGGACGTTCAAGTAAATAAGCATCTAAAGATTGTTCTAACCGTATAACTTTACCTATATTTACTTGTTCTATTGGGGTAAAATTATTAACTAATACACATACAGATAAGGGTTTCAAATGATCTATTAATCTTGTTCTATAACCTCTATTAAGGATTATCTAGATACTAATAAATTATAGTTGTTACTTAATGTAATAAACTTAATGTACTAAGTTTGTCTTTTGATTCATCAAATAGATGTTGCGTCGTCTTCTAGTTATAACTTAGGATCATAATTTGTTCGCACACACTTTTATATCAAGCCAACTGATGTTTGCTTAACACTGTTGTGTATAAATCTTGCTATATGATAGCTGAGCATGACGTATGCGCACTCCGTCTACACTCATGAATATCATATAATATATTTTCTTTCAACTCCACTTAAATGGAAAGTCGTTTGACGCAATTGGCTCACAAATCACGGAGCGGCGACGCGCGAGTACGCGCGCACGTACTCATAGTGCGCTCTTACTGGTTAAAATTATACAAGAAAAAAAATATTTTTGTTTTTCTCTCTCTTTTTCACCTGTAAGAGATAGGTAATGTTTTACTTATATTGATCTGAACGTCAGCCGTCCGGTGTTACGTAATTTTTAATTAAGTTTTATACATATAATTATACTTAACTAAACGTATCGATATAAATGTTAGATGAAATCATTTTTATGTTTAGTCGTCGGATAACTTATTTACATTGTCAGATGAATTAACTAAATATTAAGTAACTTGGTAAGAGTGACGTTCACGTTAATATTCGATAAGTATTACTAATATATAAGTATATCCATTAACACATAAATTAATTACTTATTTAATGTTATGTTAATTTTATTACTTGTTTTAATGGCAATCGATAAAAATATATAGAAAAAAGAAGATTGACTGGAAGGTGCCTAAGTAATGTTGGCACTAGGCGGACTAACGCATAGGTGGCGGATAGGATCGTAGTCAGATAAAAGGTGCTCAGGAACTATCCACGTGGAAGTACTTGAAGGAAACTCACTCTTATCAATATGCAGTAAGATTTTAAATTATTATATTTTGATGCAAAGGTGTATCTCCACTGTCCTCCCACCTACTCGCAGTGGGCCAGAGTGGTAGGAAATGGCTTAAATCCCCCATGTGAATCCCTACTCGACCGATGTGAAGATTTTTGTGGGAGGCCTATGTCCAGCTGTGAACATTTATCGACTGATGATGATGATGATGATTATGCAAAGGTATAATGAAAACGCTACAAAGGCACTGCAATAAGGACCCAATCTTCAGTGATAAAGAAAAGGAGTAAGAAGAAGGACCTGACTATAGACATAAGCGCTGAAGCTCGATCACGTTCCGACAAGAAATTTCCCCGGTTAAAAATATTCCGGAGGCCTTTGTGGTGCTGCACACTGTCAGCTCCATTTATGTACTGCCTCCAGATTTAAGTGCATCATGTTACTTTCAGAACATGCAAGCCGCTCTCCAACTGGTCTAGACCTTGCCACGCGACGTTAAAGATTTCTTTTCCCATATAATGGTGTCAGTGGTCAGTAATAAGATAAATATATTGTAAAACTAATTATCAGGAGTGTAAGGGGTCCCGCACAGCCGCTCACGGGACCAAGGGCAACCTCGCCAGCTCGTGGTGCACCTGTTAATCAACAAACGAGGCTTTGGCTCGCACCAACACGCATTGAGCCAGCGGGGTCGGAAATGGCTTAAATCCCCCATACGAATCCCTACTCGAACGGTGTGAAAATGTTTGGGGCAGGCCTGCGTCCGGCAGCGGACGTCTATCGGCTGATGACGATGATTAGTTGTCACCCGTCTGCCCATTACAATAAGGCACCATTTACGATGTTTAGATACATAATAATCCATGTAGAAGTAGAGCTTTTACATCCCTTAATATATGTAATTTAACCTTGTCACGTATTTATAAGTACTCATATAAAAGTAAACAGAAATAAAACATTTTTTTATTCTTTTTTTTTTTTTGGAGGGGAAGTTTTTATCCTCTATTTTTAATTAATGTATTATATTAAGCTCATTGGCTAAAAAAACAAACCAACACAAAAAACTTAGGGTATTAATGTTGTGGTTACAACATATCAAAAATATCTCGTGCTGCCCCAGATTGGTCCGCACAACACCCTGTATAAGGCGCCCGAGTCTAGAGTATCGGTGCTGTGTTTACGCGTCGAATTAAAACATCAGATAAAGGACAATCAAAAAGTTTATTTTTATAATATTTTTACTGGTGGTAGGTACCACCGCAGCTCCTATTGCGGCCTTTAAACATTACTATTTTCCGGTTTGTAGGGCGCTGTACCTAGTACAACGATAACGACGTAACATCTTATGTCCTATTATCATATAACATCCTAATTACTGCCACGATGTTATACACAGGCGTATTACTTACCGTCAGATGAACGTCTCGCTTACCTTACCGTGGTAACTTGGGAAAAATAAACGAAGACTCATTCGTTAACAATGTTGACCTAAGTAATTGATTAAAGTTTATACTTATGTAGCTGAAGTACAAATTAGATAATTCCTTCACGTAATCGAGTCCTAACGATCGACCGCTCGGCACACCCGCGCCCCCTGCCCTGTCGGCGCAGTATCAATTTGCATTAATCAAGTAGAAAGGGGCGCGTCCGCGGGGAAGAAAAGTGCAAGTTGAAACATTAGTCCGACTCCATTATAATTTGCAGAGTCAACAGCCGAGCGGTCTAAAATGCGGCAATAATTTAACTCGGTGTAAAGTTCAGTTCGTTAACTAGCTTCGTATCGGTATTCATTGATCAACAATTAGTCGTTTTCATTATACCATTGGAATAGCCAACCTGTTAAGTTATATATACCGGACATTTTGTTATACACAGCACCACATTATGCTCTTCGCATTGTGAAATACAATAAGATGTTAAGTAATTTCACTAAGTTCAGCTCCTTTCAAACCGGAACTCAGTAATGTGTACACACCAGTGTCTGGCGACGGTAACTAATGCTACGGTTGTATCCACGCAAACAGTCTCCGGAGAAACCTTTCTTTTATGTCGCGGAGGAATCTTCTTAAAAAATTCCTGGAGGGAAGACAAGGTAATGTGGAACTACAACCCACTAAAACCCTTTCGGTGGGCTCCCTCAGTGCATTAGGAGAGGAACCGGGATCTCCAACGGAACGCACCGGTGGCCCCCTGCACTTTGTCTAAAACATCCCACGGAAGAGCAAAGCTGTCCACAGCGCCCACGCTGTGCAAATACAAGCCCACCGTACATTTTCCGTCCTACTAAAACTCACTTATTGAGCTTTGAGAACCCCCAGCTCCGAAGCTCACGAACCTGCAGACCCTTCTAGTCGCCTTGTACGACAGGCAAGGAATACCTTAGTCCTATTCTCAATAGCCCGAGACTACAGGGCTGCTTGAGAGAGACCTAGCTCGAGCTTTGTACGTCTGTAACTACATAGTTATAACAAGCGCATAGAGATCGAAGAAATGTTACCACAGCCCATTTAAGTTTACTCTATATATATATATAATATATATATATAGTAGCCAATTAGAACAATGATGATACATATGTTCTAATTGGCTACTATATATGTTTCATTTATCTACCTATATATTATGTTTATAGAATAAGAAATGTGCTGCCGTGTGAACGTGTGAACTGATTACAAGGTCCTGCAAGCCGGGCCGCTGCGCTCGCCGCTTGCGTTGAGCGCGTACAATGGTACAGTGTCTCTCAGCCGATTGAATCTATAATGATCGGGGTTGCACGGGGCTGCAATTGAATGCAGCGCCGCCGCTGTTAATCCTGCGGCACTGAGCGCAGGTTAATCAGATTGACACGGGCCGGGCACACACGCGCGCACACATGCAATCACACTAACTGTTCAATCGAAACAAAACAGTTTAATACTTAACCGGTATGCATGTTTACGCGAAACTATACCATGTACTATAGCATTTTTTATCTTATCGCTTTAGGAAGGCTTCATGTATGTCAGTTTAAAAAATGTGCAATGGATGTTTATCTTTTACAAAAAAAAATGAACTGGTTCTTAGCGAAGCGTTCTTTACATGTAACCAAGTTTCTTTTATATAATATATTTTTATAATAGTTTGGCAAATATCTCCCTTCCGCCTTTTTGTCTTTTGAATTTCGCGGCTATGTACAAAGCGCTACAGAGCTCGTATCTGGCAATACTATACATAATTTGAAAGGTCTTGACATAACCTACAAAACGACATGCATTGCAATATGCAATGCATAATTAGTTTGGATATTGCGTTCAACAGTTATAGACGTGTAAACATATAGTTCACTAACGCCGAAATTCGCGCTATTTTAAAGTTTTCCTTCGTTAAAAGCAAATCCGCTAGAGAAACGTTCCGTGAGATTAATGGTGTTTTGGGGGATGGTACTCTATCACTTCGAACCGCGGAGGAATGGTTTCGACGATTCAGAGCCGGTGAAAACGACACCATGGATAAGCCAGCCGGCGGAAGACCTGTGACGACAAATACCGATCAAATCATGGACTACATCGAGTTAGACCGGCATGTGGCATTTCGTGACATCGCCCAGGAGATGGGAGTTAGTCACCAAACCATTTTAAACCATCCGCAGAAGGCTGGATACAAAAAAGAGCTTGATGTTTGGGTGCCGCATGATTTGACGCAAAAAAACCTTCTGGACCGAATCAACGCCTGCGATATGCTGCTGAAACGGAACGAACTCGACCCATTCTTGAAGCGGATGGTGACTGGCGACCAAAAATGGATCACATACGACAATATCAAGCGAAAACGGTCGTGGTCGAAGGCCGGTGAATCGTCCCAAACAGTGGCCAAGCCGGGATTGACGGCCAGGAAGGTTTTGCTGTGTGTTTGGTGGGATTGGAAGGGAATCATCCACTATGAGCTGCTCCCATATGGCCAGACGCTTAATTCTACCATCTACTGCGAACAACTGGACCGCTTGAAGCAGGCGATCGACCAGAAGCGTCCAGAATTGGCTAACAGGAAGGGTGTAGTGTTCCACCAGGACAACGCCAGACCACACACTTCGTTGATGACTCGTCAGAAGCTACGGGAGCTCGGATGGGAGGTTTTATCGCATCCACCATATAGCCCGGACATAGCGCCAAGTGATTACCACCTGTTCCTGTCCATGGTGAACGCCCTTGGTGGTGTAAAGTTGAACTCAAAAGAGGCTTGTGAAAAGTGGCTGTCCGAGTTCTTCGCAAATAAGGAGGGGGGCTTCTACGAGGGAGGTATTATGAAGTTGCCGTCTAGATGGAAACAGATTATCGAACAAAACGGCGCATATTTGAACTAAATCCGATCACTGTAACACTTTTTATAAAGCATTGAATAAAGAGCAAAAAAGCGGAAGGGAGATATTTGCCAAACTTATATATATAAACGGAATGAATACATTTTCTCATGTAGACAATATTCGGAGTATTTTGATACATACACATGTAGTTTTATATATAAAACAATTGTGTATAGATTCCTTTATTGTATTTCATCAAATAGTACTGCTACATATCAATACATATGACCTTTCTAATTCAAGATGAATATGGTAGATGTTTTTATTAACTAACATATGTTTCAGCTAGTTGTAGCCAAAATGTTGGAAGTATTTAGGTCTTAATCGAGTGTCAATTGCGATAAAATTAAAGTTATTAGTTAAGTGTCCTACTTTTGTTCTCTGTTGATTATGAACAGTGCATTGTCTCCACTTGCACTAAACGGGCCAACGGTGGAACAAGGAGCGAAGTGGGGTCGCAGGCTAGCTGCGTCCGGCCCGCCACTTCCGCGCAGCTGTTGTTTGGCAACGCCCGCTGTAATTGCATTTATAATTAAGCGGAAAAAAAGGCTGCTGAAATTAGTTATATTCAACCTGCGACCCGTAGTTTAACGGGCTTTCATATAAGATATCATGTTCTTAAATCATATAATTATTTCTTCTTCGTTACTTGTTGTACATTGGATCGAAGGTTACCTGCCGGGGTTTTATCTAACTAAAGACGACGCTTTAAGTTACCATTTATAATCAACTGAAAGGTGTAATCGAAATTAGTGATGATGGAGAAACTATATTGCGTCTTACTTCCCTGATGAGGGACAAAATAAAAAAGAAATGTCTGTCATTGCTGTCTGTCACTAACTCAAATATAATATGTTCATTTATTTCGAGTCGATAAACAACACGGCTACAAACACATTTCTATTGAATTTCACATTTCAACTCTGCCTGAATTAAGAGGAAAAATGGGTAATTTAACCATTGTCCTATGCTCTATAAGTGAGAATTAAGAAGCAGAGACATTGAAGTTTGCTATGTACTGGGATTAAGAGAAAAAGTTCAAGCGAATGCTATTTTTATCTGAACTATACAAAACATCATCATCGTGTTAATGTCTTTCCTTTTATTTAAATGAAAACAAACCAAAAAAAACTAAGAACAATATAATACATTAGCCCGTAATATGTTACTTAATATTATATATAACTGTTATTTTATTTCAGCACTTGAATGTAAATAGACATATTTGCAGTTCTATTAAGACAGGGGCTGTTTCATAGTGCCGTGTGCTATTTCAAGTTGCAGGGCTTAAACTTTAACGCGCTTGATGTAATATTAAGTAAATACAAGCAACCCGAAGGTAAGTTTATTTATTAAAGTATATTACAAACTGAAGAGTATATATAAAAATATAATGGATTTATTATAAATAATTTGTTTATTTTGCCTTATTTATGTATATAGTCACTAACTTTGTTTTATCTATACAATGTTGGGGGTAGGAGAGAGCAGAACCAAGACCTTAACCCGACCCATTTGTCGACCTCACGTGCTCGCGGCGGCAGTTCGTATAGAACGCCGGCGGCGGTGGTTCTCGCAGCCACCGTGGTGCCCCCTGCTGGACAACAGACGAGGCTCTGACGACCGAACGTCAGGCGGTACGACCGGACGCCGCTCTGTGCAGTACTAAATACCTTGCATCGACGAATGAATACATCATAGTTTCGAGGTTTTTCCTGCATCATAAAAGAGCAGGTGTTAGTGCCATAAATACAGCACTAAGAAAGACCGCTATACAATATGTTTCTTATGAAGTTTTTGGAAGAATGTATATATTTTAATGTTAAAACAAACGCGTGAATAACGAGAAAAGAGTACTGTAGAGATTTCACATTAGATTCATACTACACCATCTCGGCTGCACTCGGTTATTACATTATATATCTCGCGAACGAGGAACGATAGCGGAAGTGCACAATAAACGCTGTCAAGTTACTTAAATAACGGCTTTGATTAAAAAATATATTATTTCAGTTTCGTTTATTCTATTGTTAAGATATATTGAACGCGCTGCCAGAAACATATGTACCAATGTGATATACCGATGAGGGCAATTGCAGTCAGATAACTTTTGAGCGGACAGTACTTCTCGTTAGGTCAAAGCATCACGATCTAGTCGTTAGACGTGTACTAACTCCGCCGGACCTACTGAACAAAACAAGTTACAGTTTGTACAGTGTAACTCTTCAACTAAAAGATACAATTAATATGTAACTTTTTATAGAACTTGAAAATGAGGAAAGTGCAGCTCACTTCCCCAAAGTTCTTTGACCCTAACATGTGAACAGAAGCAGATATACGTGTACGTCATTAGTTTCATTAATACTTAAACGGTAGATATAACAATTTGAATCTGTCTTATAACTAATGGGACTCTAAATTGAATAGATTTATTAACTTGCAGAAACGAGGGGTGTAGTAATTATCAGTTTATTTCCTTTTGTACATTATTTACATAGTGATGTAGAACTTTTTATCGCTTGAGTATATCTTCTACTGTAATCTTCACCCAAACAAATTCATTTGAATACGACGCGAACACCCAAACGGCGCGGATTTCTTGTGCTGATTAGCGCTTTCAACGATAGCAACGAACGCATTCAGTTGCAAATCTAGACTTTAAATGTAATCTACATACGATAGCAAGGATCGAGGCGTTTCTGATTGTTATAGAAACAGATATATAATCGACTGCAGTTTCAGAAACTACTATTATTTTATACGTCGAAGCGATGAGACGAGCAAGACGTTCACCTGATGGTAAGTCACATCGCTCGCCCGTAACAAGGTGCCGCTAGTTACGATGCTACATATTGCATTGCACCACACTGTGCAGAGATAACATCTTACATCTCCAAGCTTGTGCCCTTGGGACGATAGATCTTAACTCTCATTACCTCAGAAATTACATTAGCTACAGCGCCCTTCTGTACAGTACTGTACTGTTTGTCGGCTGCAACTGGCGCTGCAGTGATGGCTACCAGCATTTTTTTTTTTTAATGTTAAGATATAAGTACAATATAATATAAACAATTTTAAACGTTTTACAGAGCCTAAGTGTTTTTTGTAAGCAAGCTGTACTATAATAGCATGTTGTATTGCAGCGTTAATGCATTTTCGATAAAAAGAAAATATCATTCTCGGAGCAGAGGAGCATAGAGAAGAAAAAGCTTAATATTTATTTCGAATGCATACTGCAACAGCCAGAATAATGGATTATAGTGATTATTGTCATCTCCCTCGTGATTATTGTCAGTCCCTCGTAAGTATGTACATAAAAGGAGCAGTTACGACGGAAGCAGCAGCAAAAGCAAGCGGACGCATTGAACGCGATAACTTGAATTACTGAAATTTTTAGGAGTCAAGAACACATTACTCCACTCAGCTTAGGATTAAAAACGTTACACTCGTGTCCTCCTCGTGACATCTGGACAGGATTACACACGAATGGGTGATATTTCATACTCGTCACTTAATTTTTCATTCAGGCGACTTGTTTTCAGGGCTTTCAGGTACATTGTATGTATTTTGTATTATACTTATTGATCGCATGAGAAAAAGTTTGTTAACTGCTGATGAACTTGTGTGTAGACTAACACGTCATTATAACAAATTATTACTTATAATAAATCACTTTATGTTAAGATAATATATGCAGAAATCAAGTTAATAGTGAATTTCCTATTTACTAATTATGAATATCTCCTAATCACTTCGTTTTCAGAATGTTAGATAACCGTAAACGTATAACATAGTTTATAATGTTATAGGTAATAGTTTTTTGCCTCTATAGTGCAACGAGTGGTCTAGTAAAACAGTGATCCCACGGTCGATACTAGAGCCACACCTTGTGGGTTTTCCATTGACGGTAGATAGTTTCCTCCGCCTAGTTAGCTACTACAATACTGTTAATGTTTTGTCATAACAATGTTGTTATTGTCCATCTGTAAATATACGAGAGCCGGAGTATTGGACGAGCACGCCTCGCCATCCGCAGCCACACTAAGTATTATCCCATTATAGAAAATTCTAATAGAGTTGACAACCCTCGTACAGTACACCACGCAATGGTGTTCCAGTAGCGCGCACTGTCGCCAATCACGATCCCGCTGGACTCGGGAGCAGTAAAATATATTTTTATAATGTATATACTTTATTACATATTTACAAATCCTTGGCATGTTCGTTGTAAAAATCGATGGCAAAGTAATACAGCGTTCAGTTTCAGCGAATGTAAATCGGTTTGGAACCGTTCATGGAACCTCTTCACATCGCGCTAATTGTAATATCGAAGGTTAACATTAAATGAACTCAGGTTAAAGTGAAATGAACGCGCGCGAGGCTCTTAATGATGTCCGTAGTATCCGGCGCCGCCGTATCCGCCGTATCCACCGTATCCGCCGCCGAGGCCGTATCCGTGACCGCCGTACCCGTAGCCGCTGTACACGGGGGCGCTGTAGTAACCACCGTGCCCGGAGTAACCACCGTAACCTGAAAATAAATACTTTCTATAACACCATACTTTAAACTCCTTTAATGGCAGAACGGCAGAAAATATACATTCTGTTATTATTACAGTTTGCTCTTTTTAGGTTTTAAATTGAAATAATTATCAAGCTTCGCTTACCAAGACCAGAGTATCCGCCGAGACCGGAGTATCCGCCGAGACCGGAGTATCCGTATCCGCCGTAACCTCCGTAGCCGCCGTGGCTGGTCGAGTACGCAACCTTGCTCACGGCAACTGGGGCAACTGCTGCTCGGAACAAAATTTAAATTTTCAATAAAAAAATAATTGAACAGAGTGGTAACTAATAACTAATTGATAACATATAGCATATTGCATAAACAGCCTCGCCCCGCAGCGCCACGACTAACTAATGAGTTAAAATTCAAATCGAGACCGTCCCGCTGAACTGAACGTGGTGTCGAAAACGAAATATTCCATTTCCCCAAGAAGCGAATTTCCACAAACCAAGTACCTGATGCGGCTTCAAACGAACATGTTTACTTTAATGTACAGCCTAACATGTCAACATGACTTATATTTACGATACACAACTTCAACAAATACATTTAACAAAAAAACTCTTCAATGAAATGGTTGCAAGCTGCTCCCACATCTACGCCATCAGCTGACTGCTCGTTGTCGTAGACGTTGGACGTAGTCTCACCAAAATGATAGTGATAATCAATATTATGTCTTTTACCTATACAAAGAAATATAACTAGAATAAATATTATAATATCTATCAGTATATTAACGTTAAGTGCTAACTTAACAACTACCTAATTGAAACTTATGAAGACAAATAATTCGTTACTGTGTAACAGTGCTAAGGACGTATTTAAGTAAATTTTGAAGCTGAAGCCAATTATATAATTACTTAAGTTTCAAAACTAAATTGATTAAGCTTACTATTGTTATAACACAAAAAATAAATTACTGAAAACACAAGGTATATAAACGAAGATGTAAACAGCTAATTAAATAAGTTATAACTAAGTAATAAAAAGTTATTTTTCATTGTATGTTAATGTGAGAGACGAAAACATAATTATCATTCGAATAGTTCCGACGAGTGCGTCCCTTAAACAGGACAATTCGTTATAATACATAAGTTAGGAATGTATATAAAATTACAGGATACATATAAAAAAAAACGTTACATTGTAACTGTTTGTTACGTAACAATATAAGTTTCAATATAAAGTAATGGGTTTATAAGTAAATTCAACTTTTGAAAAGATACGCACCTGTGACGATACTCATTAGTTTCGATAATAAACAAAACTTTATGTTCGTTTCAAGGATCTAAGTTATTTAAGTAAAATGTGTTCTTTAGATCTTTTTCTTAAACGTAGCGGGACGTTCACCTGATAGTGAGTGATACGCCTGCCCATAACAACGCGCCGCTAGTGCGGATGTTATACACAGCACAGTGTCGCGCTGCTCGCTTTGAGACATAACATGTTAAGTTACATTACCCCAGCAATTACACTAGCTACTGCGCCTTTCAAACCGGACCACAGTAAAGTTTGCACAGTACTGTTTATCCGTTGTAATAGGGCTTCAGCTACAGACACCTACAAGCAGTAAACAGTAGTAATATGATTCAAGTTGAATAATAGTATTGGAGTGCACTGTGCCGCATTAAGTTTTTATCGAAATCATTATGTAGTTTTTGCGAGTGATCAGCTGATCGCGCCGGCCGAGCAACGCGCCGGCCGTAACTAATTGCGGATCCAATAGTCAATGTGAAGGTTGCTCGTTCCGACCGAGAACCATTTGTTACCAACAACAAATAAGTGGGATCTAGTAAAATTTGTTGTTAAAATAGTAATTGTTTTAACAACAAATTTTACTAGATCCCACTTATTTGTCAACAATAAAAGTAAGAGACAGAACACTGGGTGGACAGGGGACACAAAACAAATCGCTGGAAGCACTGCATGCAAACAGCGCAGGATCGTGATTAGTGGAACAAATAACAAGAAACCTATGCATGTGCAAGAGTGGACAGCCGTCAGTAGAAATGATGATGATGATGAAAAGTAATATATTTGTAAGAGTACAAATTTTATCTCGATAGACAAAGTTCCAATCGCAGTAGCTAGCCAGGTGAGCAGTACAACGAAAAAAGTACGAGGTCGATTATTATTCAGTTCGTTAACTTTTATGCAAATAAGTTCAATTCAAGATAGATAAAACAAAAAGTAAAGTAGATGATGAAACAAGAATAATAAAACAAGGGGGCGATGGAAAAACAAATGTACCGGCGCACGCGGCGCACGCGGCGCACGCCCGCACAACTAGCGAACGTAGAGCAGACTCGCATAAATGATTGGAGGCGGCTTCGCCCCCGGTCCGCGGCGCCGCGAGGGGCAAGCAGAAACCCAGTTAGGACAACGTGAGCGGAACAGCCTTTGGGAATATTCAAGTTGTTTTAACCGAAAACTTTGCAACAACAAATAAGTTACGGCCAAGTTTTTACAAGTGTCCCTACAGCAGGTGGAAATTTTTGACGGATTTCTTTTTCTTGTCTCGCAATGTTTCAATTTATCTTCTAAGTAAAAACGAAAGAGGGGTTGGTGGGCTGGACGTAATACTGTGATGTTAAAAAGTCATCAGATTTAACTTGATGGGGAACGATGAGGAGCAACATCTTTTTTGCCAACAATAAGATATGATTTAAGTTATCAATACAAGTAATATAAATTCTTGGTTAGATGAAAACAAGTATTTCCCTTAGCTATGCAAAGTAATTTAGCTAAGTGAGAGATGATTTACAGGACATCAAAGCTTCAGTCTTATTCGTCGTGTTCTCAACCCGATGACTGACAGCTTCCGGACTAAAGTACATTACAATCTTTATCATTTATATTTGCAAAAGCAGTCTACAGTTAACGTTATCTGGAATGAATAATGTACTTACGAATTTTTAATTAGTCACAAAATTTCTCATGTTTAAGTAATTATCAATGAATATTCAAGTGTAAGATTACAATGGCGGTGTTGTTATGGCACAGGGGACGTGGGAAACCTTAATCCTTGGCACGCAAACGCGCATAATTATCACCAGCACGACCCCGGCTGCAGCCCGCCGGATCGGGCACCGCGATTGTAAACTACGCAGCTAACTCCGCCCTACCTCTTATGACAAATTGATATAATGCATTAATGGATGAGGCAATGCATTAGTGCAGCCTCATTAGGAACCTTGGAATTTATTGCATATTACCTGTACGATGACTTCTAACCTGAATTGCTAATTAACTGTGATTGCATGGAGCGACCACAAACTATGTAAATTCTCATACATCATATAACAGAAACACCAGGCCTTGTGACTCAGTTTTAAATAAATTTTCAATACAAAAGTTTAGAAAAAGTACACACATTTAATACCCTTGATTATGTTTTATGGTACTACTGTCTCAAAGTGACCCACAGACCATAGTCTCCCCATGGTTCTGTTCACCGCTCAGTGTACAATTTTATTTGTGGCACTGAAAACTTAACGCGACGTTATCTTAGAAATGGATGTTTCAGAGAAATTACAAGTAAAGTTGTTAGACGAAAGTTGTATTCGCTGAATACAAAACGAACTATTTCAGTGTTGCTCGTATTGGTCTGTAGGTAGAAGGAGAATAAAACATTAACTGGGATGGTGGCGGTGGGAGAGGTCCGGAGAATTCTTTAAATGTTTCCAATAGAATCGACAATGACTCAAAGGGAGAAACTTAGTCGGCAATTTTATTGGGAACAATAGTCGCGGGGACGCGGGGACGCGGGGACACGGGGACGCGGGCACCGACACTCTGAATACGCAGCGTGGCCGGGGCCGGCGCCGGAGGAGCGGCGCGCCGGCGGTCTGCTTAGACTTGAAACTACTGGTACTACAACTTTGGACGTGTTTCATGTAGTTTCTTTTGAATTATTGCCTACACGGAAAACTTAACCTGTCATATGAAAAGTGCGAAACTTATAAAAAATACTTACAATCAATATGTATTATTTTAGCTTTAATTGGCTTATGATAACTGTTTTATTCATATTTAAGTCCACACACACAGTTCCGGTATACAGACAGAAATAACAGTATTCCAGAGAAATGATTCCTATCAACGTCAAAGTAAGGAAAGTAGCGGTAATAGCCCTGAAGTGACGAGTATACCGTACTCATAAAATAGTATCAAAATTTTTCTACGTTGTTGCTGAACAACAACCTCAAGCTGTGTTAAGTCGGTAAAGAATGCATAAATGGATTTTTCAAAAACAGTTTCAGCTCACCGTATCCACCGTAGCCGAGCCCGCCGTATCCTGCACAGTAACCAACCCCGTGACCACCGTATCCGAGGCCGCCATATCCGAGACCGCCGTACCCGAGTCCGGAGAGACCACGTTTCTCAGTCTTCTTTGCCTCGTCTGCGCATACGGCGGCGACGGCGAGGGCGGCGACAATCTAAGGAAAATTATTGTCAAAGTTCATATCAGAAATTAGTTTGTATGATTTATAGTCTCTAGACATCTAACCAATTCATACATCACCTCATTATCTATTGAATATGTTATAATATATCTATATAAATACAAACATATACCTCTAGAATATATTTCATACAGTCTACGTAATGAGAAAAAACTAATATATATGTTTAAATAGTTTAGCGGCAACCCATCATCGCTTTGAACACATGACCAGCAGTTAGTGCAGCGGCACCAATTAACCGCTCTCAGTCGGTAAAGACACCAGCACCTCATTAGAGTTCCACCATATCGGCTTAAGTGCCAGTTGTCACAATAGCCGACCGTCCAGGTGCCGCGGTGCCGCGGTGCCGCGGTGCCGGCGCCAGGCGCGAGGCAACCCCGCTTCCTCCCCTCAACAGTTTCGCTTCAGCTGATACAATTGGAAATGGTCTTGTACCATTGTCTTATAAAGTTGTTCGTTGTGGAATTTCCTTGCATTTTTAGGAATCACTAAGACAATGTAGCTGCTTTTTGCTAGACTTTAACTTAAGCAATTTCCTTTTGTTATTGTGTATTACTCTACACAACCTGCCAATTGCATTGCATTGTGCTTGGAATGAAGCCGGAAGTCTTAGCATAATATTTGAATGTTCCTAAATGATGTTATTTAAAAATGTGGGCTCTGTGTTACTTATTTATATTTGCTAAATAAATAAAGGGGTGTAAGGGGTTTCCTCTAACATCTCACGGAGGCCAAGTCAACCTCACCTGCACACAGTGCACCCTGCTGGATAACAGACGAGGCTCTGACTACCCACCGAGCCGCACTGAGCCCGCGTGGGAGGCCAAAGTAGCTAGCTAATTCCCATCAATAAACTCTAATAATATCTTTAAGGGAAATCTATGTCCAGCAGTGGACGCCTATCGGTTGATGATAGTGATGATGATGATGAAATAAGTATTAACAATTTTTAACTAGTTTGATCTATTAATAGTACACATTACTCACGTGTCATATCTCTTTGAACTCCTTCATATAAACTTATATATGGTCATATTTAATTCCATCGCTTGCGCAATGTGATTTAATGGAGATATAAAATTTACATACAACATATGTATATAGACTATCTTAAGTTAATGTTATAAATATATTACGTATGCTTTAACCCAAAAGAAACGTGTTTGAGTGTTTACTTTGTTGCAATATGGTAACGTGATTGATTGCATTTCCGTTTGCAGTGCCGCAGCTAATGAGATTACCGAACTAGTAATACATTCGTAGATATGACATGGACGGGACAGGAAGTGGTCCTGCGAATTAGTTGATTTACCACACCGATGTTATTACCAGAAAGCTCTAACACAATATCTAACAACTTTTGAAATCGTTCATGGACCTGCCGCACGTGAATGATGCACAAATAGTTAACCACGGTTAAAAAACTGTAGTTCGTATATAACGTTAAACTTTTATACAACAAGTAACAGAGAAAATAAAATATTCACACATACTAACTAAAGTACTTATTTAAAAAAACAAACAAGTTTGTTAGTAAATTTTTAAATTGACAAAGGTGTCAGCCGCGATGTAAATCACTTACCAGGAATTTCATGATGATGAAGTAGTGCGGGTTGGCGTGGTGCTGCAGCGGTGCCCGAGTGACTGATGTCCGAGTGCGGCCCTGTTGCTTATATAGAGGCGCGGCTGAGCGGGTGGCTCCAATTTGCCGGCCGTTTATTTTTTTCACGTTTCAAGGATTTTTCGGAAGTTTACGCGCCCGCGCACCGGCAGAGTTTGTCTTGCCCCCGCGCGCGTATTGTTTCATTA
This sequence comes from Troides aeacus, assembly GCA_033220335.2. NCBI lineage: Eukaryota > Metazoa > Arthropoda > Insecta > Lepidoptera > Papilionidae > Troides > Troides aeacus. The sequence continues at coordinate 511,234 of CM067281.1, read as the reverse complement.
AAATAAAGTTTTACTATCCGACAGTCACTTTCATACTACTGCTTATAATTATATCTACTACTAAATATATCACTAGTGATAGGCTCCTCTTGCTGGTGACCGTGTGGGTAGCTATTACCGCAGCGCCTATTTCTACTGCAAAACAATAGTATGTAAACATTACTGTGTTCCGACTCGAAGGGAGCTGTAGCTAGCCTAATTACTGTAGTAACGAGACTCAACATCATATGTCACAGGTGACGCGCGGAATGTGGTGCTGTATCCTACCAGGTGAACGTCCCACTTACCTTACCATCAGGTGAACGTCCCGCTCGTCTCGTCCCTTCAATGAATAAAGTAAAATACAGCAGAGAGACAACTCGAGTAAAGTACTGATGGTAAGCTGCACGCCGACCGACCATGCATGCATGCATGCACCGACTCATGATGATCACGCAACACCTTGGGCACCTCCTCTCTAAAAAAAGTCATTAAATCTCACGCTACAGCTACACCAGCTACTGGCTACACACGAGACTCAACTTTCCGCTCGCTGCAGAGTTTTTTTTTAATGTTATGTCATCTTATTTATTACCACGGTAAGATCGGTATAGTAACAACCTGGTGGTAATACGGCGCGCCCGGCAGTAACAATCTCCGAGGCATTGAGTAAAGTGTAATAACATAAGTATAGTTAAGTTAAGAAGTTTCTCTAACTACCGGCCGCTTTTTATATACTGGTGGTATATCTCTGTTGCCGGAGACCATCTAGGTGGGTACCACCGTAATGCCTACAGTAGTAAGGAAACATTACTGTATTCCGGTTTAAAGTGCGCTGTAGATAGTGTAATTATTGGGATAACGAGACTCGACATGTCTATGTCTGACGATGACGACTGACGTGTGGTGGTGACGAACGAGCGCAGCATGGTGCAGTGTATACCATTCTAATATAGATACTACCGTGTTGTTATGATCAGGCGTATCACTTACCATCAGGTAAACGTCCCGCTCGTCTCGCCGCTTAATGAAATAAAAAAAAAATATGTAGTATGGTATAACTTTAAAGTTACACCTAAATATATATATTGCGAATTAGATATATAACCTAATGCACTAAGTAATTAAAAAAATCAATGTCACTTAAAAGAGGCGGAAGTAAAGCAACCTGGAAGAAAAGCTGTGATTTTTTTGCAAAACATGGGACGGGGTTGGGGGCGGAAGGTAGCTGTTATTGATTAATTTTCCCACTGAAAATCTTTATCACCACGTTGTCGGTGATAAAGATTTTCAGTTGTGTAACACATAAACAGCCCACTTTATATTCCCACTGTTGATACCACTTTAATTAAACTAGTACAACAACCTTTTGTGTACGGTGCAACCAGATCAGTACAGGAGTAACTTAAGCATAGACCAGTCAAGTTGTTTCAACATCAGCTTTAAAAACATTGGTTATTTCATGTGGTTGTATGTTTTTAAATGTAACAATAATAACTATTGCTTACTATTAGTAAATTTTCAATTACTAATATATTTGTTCAGGATACAATGAGGAATTGTAACTGTTCAAAAAAAATTTGTGACCTCATCGTCATCTAAACCGATAGAGGTCCACAGCTGGACAAGGGTTTCCTGTAATGTACTTCATAAAACACCAAGCTTTATTGCTTGGTTTTCTTGGTCTTAATGGTCTATTAACATAATAAATTACGATCAGATAATATACAGTATTACACTATGAGTTGTTTTTAAAAATAAACTGAGTTTTTTTGTTGTATTATTGTACTGTTTCTGAAGATTTGTTCTTTAAGGTTATACTATAAAAATTTCCGGTAAGGGTAGAATGAATTCATGGAAAAACACAACGGGTGTTTGTGTCGGCCGGTCGCGTATTCGTGTGTGTACATGTTGTAGGAATATTTCGGTGGCAAGTAGAGCGCCGATATATTTGCATCACTTCCTTTGCGTAACCGAAGACATCCGGCCCGATACGAGAACCTCCGCGAGCGCTGTTACGATTACTCGGAACGGACTCAATGACTCACAAATCAACGTTTCGTGCCTCACTTAGCGTCCGTGCGGAATTAATAAAAATAACATAATTGTTAAGTACTTAGCCACACCACTTATACACTTAAACGAATTAAGTGAACCGCGAGACCATTAGCAAATAAAGACTTATATGTTAATAGCGTAATAGTTTATGATACGGCTCGAAAATCGAAGGTCGCAGGCTTGGAGCTGCCGAGAACATATCAGTAAAACAGTTTCATTCCTTTTGTGGTGATGTCCTACATTGTATACCCTCGCAATGCGATGGGATGATAGATGTGCTGAGAACCTTTTTCTATTTTTGAATTTATAGAAAGTCATTCATGTTCGCTGTATACACTTAACACTTATTAAGACTTAAGACCTATGTTCAGATATACGAATACAGCCTATCAGATCTCCTCAAACTTATAATTTGTCTAACACTTATTAATTTATATGCCAATAAATGTGTTTGTAAAGTATATACTCTTAGTTGATATGTATTAAGTTTATTCTTTAACCGAGACGGACAAAACTGTTTTCAAGTTTTACCTATAAAATCTAATTTCGTAATATAGACGGTGCGTGTACACTAACCGTGTTACACAAAGGTTTTATGCTTGTTCACGTCCATAACGGATCACGATGGACAGGTAGGCGCAGGCGCAGTTGAGCTATTCTGTATGAATACAAAGTTAGAAAACAAAATACTGCGCTTGCTCGCAGCCCAACGCGAGGATCGCAGTGCGGAGGGAATGCATTCGTCATACAAAAGATTTAAACGCGTTTTATTATCATTTATATTAGAATAGCCACGTGTCAAAAGTATATTTAATGAATCTGGTGTAGCGAAGATTGTATTTTTCATTCGACACTATGTTAATTATCACTCGTAACAAAACTAGCCCACCACTTGATTATTGGATAAATGTAAGATTGGCGTTTTTTCATAAACTTCAGTTCAGTTTTCAGCCGGAGCACAATATTATAACCGTTACATATGAGGAGGTATAGAACATGCAAAAGACTATCGAGTATTTTATCATCATTACGAAATTTTTGAATAAGTAGCAAAAGATAATATAGTGTACGTAATATAAAAACCAAGACCTTTGGCTCGTAAAAATTAAACTAAATAAAACAAAGGGGATATAAAATATAAAACGCGCGAAAACTTGAATGGTTCCGGATGTAGTTATAATGAAAAGTAAGACTCGACATCAAGGCATTAAGCATGGTTTTCACTGAGTAAAAATTAATAAACTATTGTGGTAGTGCAGCAGATAAGCGAAAACCTTCTATCCTAAACGTCCCGGGTTGGCTACCGAGGCCGCGTATTGCAGAGTTTTATTTTAGATTCATATCGTAAATCTATCATAATTGTAAATCTGTCTGCCAAAATATGAGAGCCAAATTATTCTGGGCAAGCCTCGCCGTCATTGTCACCATGTGATACAGAGGGCAATTGTTAACTTATTGTAAGTACAGAAAATATTAATTAAAGACGCATTTGATAAATATTGTGGACTATTTTCAACGATCGTGTCAATACATTTGATTTGTTATAAACCCTCTGTACAAAAGCTGAGTTGTTAAAACCTTATCGTACATAATTATTACAAGAATCAATATAATTAACAGATTAAAATATCTGATAATTAACATTTGTAAGTAATATTCAGGTGTCATAAGTCTAACATTAGCGCCAGCGTTGCGTATCCCAGATGGCAGATTAAATTTCGTCACGTCACTAACGTACGATACTGTAAATGCAGCAATGTGTGTGTTTTAATGAAAACGTACCTTTACATTCAAACGTAAAGTTTTAATTGTGTAGTTTACATTAAACTGCGTTAATGAGCTACAGTTTGAATATAATGCCGGCTTATGAATATTGTGAAGGATCACATTAAGTCAGGAACAGTATAGTCGGGGCCGCCGGCGGCAAGGTGTTTGTCTTCAGTAGTTCGGTACGTGTACACGGCGGGGCGCGCTCGCGTGTAACGCTCTGGCTCATATGTTGACATCCGGAAAAAAGTGAATCTGTTATGGCGACAGATTTGCAATATGAGATTGGTAATTATCTGATCAGATCTGATAAAACGATTCCATCAGCCGACTGCACAATATATTAGTTCAAACCAGAGACTAGTGTGTTACAATCTCTTAGCGCATGCGTAATAGAGGTAGTTAACATTTACACGTGGTCTCTTCAACTTTACATGATTTCTTCATCGAGTACTTTACTGGGTTCATAAATCATTAGAGGAATTATCATATAGCATATTGTTAAAATGTTGGGGTTTTTTTTAGGGATTCAAGTTAGAGAATTCTGAATAACATTATTCTGCAAGGGACGGCGCGCCCCGACGTGCGGCGGTGCGTTCGCAGCGCGCAGCGGCGCTATGGGTTATAGATTTAAAACATTAAGACCGAATGAATCATTAAGTAATAGTTTCCTTGGGTATATACCTATGCCGTCAGTACACTGAGTTAACAAGTAACGCCCCGCAGCAGCGCCGGTTGACAGTTTCCCGAAGGTTTGCGCAACCCGGCGCCGGCGGCGCGCGGGTTCCCACAAAAACCGTTTCATTGAGCGCGTACACATTGAGGTCACTTTAATTATGTTTTTATTAACGTACCACTGTAACTTCTTGTGTGTTTGCTACGTGATGAGAATTCCACCCGCAGTCGGCCTTGTCTGGAACTAATAACTGTTTGTAAACAAATAAGGTTTCATATAAACATATATCTGTAAGAGTACTTTAGTAAGTTTTCCGTTCATCCGTTCGTTGTCGACATTCCAGGCATATCGCTTCGTCCTTCGCGTTATGTTGTGAGCAACCATGGTTGCAACAGTCTGCCGGCGTCAGTATTGCCTTCTAGGTTAACTATGGTGAGGGGATCTCTAAGAGAAGAGCGAAAACGCTTCTTCTAGATTAGTTCACTTTATTATTAAAGACCAGACTGTATCGCCACGCGCCATCAGGTGGATGCTATGCAATAGTCTATGCGAATACAAATAAAACTTGTTGCTAGAAGACACTCTCCGCTAGCCACGACTAACAAACGAATGAGATGTCCGATCGTGGCCCTCACCACCGACAGAGCAATGTCTAACAGCGCATCTCATTTCTAAATTGTATAATAATGAGTCGAGATTTATTTTATTTTTTTTGTTTAAGAAGTAAAATTGTTTACTCCAAGTAGTTAATTAGAGTTGGTACTCGGTGATGCCAATGGTGTTGTGTTTCGAAGCGACGGGGTACCGGTTAATAAGGATGTTCATGATATAAATACATATAGATAAGATGTAAAATACACTTAGTTTCAAGTGATCGACTATTTCAAAACTACGAAACCGTCCAGTGCAAGTTAACTTCGCTTAAAATTACTAACAATGAGTAACTAATGAATTTCAATTACTGACTTTTTGTGTTTCCTCACCTACCACGCTTCCTCCTTTCTCAATCCAAGTTTAAGTTATTTGAAGGTAAGTCTTAGAGTTATTTATCAGTCTTTGTATAGTGTTTACGTATTTGTGCCAATTTAGACTTTCAAACTGTAATAAAATTATATAAAAGATGCGGGAGAAGTGGTTTACTGTTACCAGAAACCCATTGGTATCGCTGTAGCTGTCTATTTACAGGGTATCTTCTGTAAGATCCTGAAGTTGCTACGGTTACGTTCCATATAAGAAATATTGATAAAACTGTAAGGATAATTAATGTGCATGTGTTCGGGTAATGAGCGTACTGTGATACATTGTAAACACCCTAACATGATCGAATAAAGTTGGTTTTTCTTTTTTTTAACAATCATTGTACTTTATTTTAACTTTATTGTATATCTCTATGTAGTAAGTGCACACAGAATGTTTCTTTCCATCTCTCCAATTAACGCCGAATCATTAAAGGTAAGTTGTATCGCTGGCCGTTCGCTAAACATCTCCGTCGTGTCCTCGTATTTTTTGTACGAAACAAAAACATAATAAACCACTTTTTTATATATAAGTTATAATTAGTACGATGCTATTATTCGGATTGAACGTTTCGCAACTCGCCATTGTATGAAGTGTTGCGTATCAATTGTCTTGGGGCAGTTCCCGCGAGCCGGCCGGCCGCCGCGCCGCGCCGCGCTGCGCCGATCCGCGCCGCTCGCCGTGGCTTTTGTTCTGTTTTCAGTTCAGCATCATTAACCGATCAATAATAACTGAAAATTCAAGGACAATACACGTATTTACTATACGTCATTGAAATATTTTTTCACGCGGAAGTCTGTTACAGAAATCATACTTAATATCCAAAGTTCTCTTGCGATTCCATACTTTATAAAAATATTAGGCGAAGTCGACAACGGGGGTGTATTTTTCGTTGTTTGAGGACATATAGTAACTATCATATAGTCAATGTCAGTATGTTATACTAGTTCATGGGCGATCCTCAAACCACTCTCTCAATATTTAAACCTGCAAACTATTATATATGTTTAAATCAAAGGCGTTCTAGTTTATTGCAGTCCCATTGGTAACTAGCAGAACTTCCCACGTGTTTAAATATTGTAAGTTTCGTTAAATAAATCGTGTACCGTCTCCATACGACACTGTGTTGTATATCGGGAGAAGCAGAGGTCAGTCATCATCTTCGACCATTTTCGTCTTTTAATGGGTTATGTTTTTATAAGATCTACTTCGCGATACTTATCATATATCAGCTACATTAAACAATCGTCCAAGTCAGACTATTAAAAAGGTCTTAGAGTTTGTTGTAACAGACATTAAGCCATTTAGTTTGTTTGTTTATGTACACACAAAACAATTACTCCGACGTGAATTGATTGAACAGCTGTTCGAGTCGTTCAGCGGACGCTCCTCCTTATAGTTTCACCCCTCAATCAAACATTTACACTTTTAACTGTCCAATACCGCCGTTAAGTTTCTTAAACTGTTCTGAACTGTTATATTTTTCAACAAAGAAATATAAAAATTCAGTAATTACTATTCACTTAACGTGGACTTAAAACTGTACGACAGTTGCCTCCGGACGAATATAGCCGATGAGAATACTCCGGCACTTGTACATATGTTTACAGATGAAACACTTAAAAAATGATAGTGGTCACTAGATAGATGAATTCGAAGAAACTCTCCATCTAGGTAAGTGCCACCGCAACTCCTATTTCAACCTCTAAACTCTAATGAGCTAACATTACTATGTTCCGGTTTTAAAGGCGCTGTAGCGTGTGTCTAGTGTAATTACTGGGGAATCGAGAAAATATATCATGTCTCAAGGCGATGAGGTCAACATGGTGCTGCATATAATTCTAGGTGGGGTTTGGGCCACCTTGGTCCTGCTTGGTTCGTTGCTACTACTGCGACTAAACATGCGGTGTAGCGCCGGACTCGAACCGCGACCACTGTGCTGCTGGGTGCGTTATATATAAAAAAAAACTATTACACGACCTTACTCGTGCGAATATCTTCTTTACAGTGTCAGAAATGCGGCTTTCTTCATTATCAGCATCCACCGGAGCTGCTGATGACCGCTGTACACGGCTTCACCCAAGGTATACCGCTTCAGCTGGATCTGAGACTACAGAACTTGATCCATTTAATTTTTCTATTGTTACTCCTTATCATTCATTATTTTATAAAAAGATAACTAAATAGATACACGCTTTAATATTAAACCGAAATTAAAAGACAATGTGATACATTGTTATATATAGATAAATATTGTTATTATTATTATTATTGTTGTATAAGTTAGTAAGCTATCGCCTACCAGAACATCTCACCTCACCGAAGCTTGGCTGGTAGAGAATGCCAGCTGGCATTAAGCTCGCCTTTTTAATACCTTGCCATGAGGTTTTAGATTAAAGAGGAAAAAAAATTAAATATTATTCGCACTTAACTAAGTTTAAATCATGAATTAAACATTAGGTGTAAGTAAGTTCAAATTACAGGAACGTAAGTGGGAGACATGTAAACAAGGCGACGTGAAGTGAAACAGCGAGCAGCGCCGCGCTAAATGAAACTCTATGCGAAACAAGGCAAGTGGGCACTCCGGCTGCTGCAAGTAGTTCCGGCTCGCCCGCGACCGGGATGTGGAACGTTTCACAAAATTATTTCAGCGCTTACTTTAATTGTTTACTTTCATGTTACAAAACTTAGTTCAGGTCAAATTAGCTTAAGCTCTGCGGTCAAATATATTATACCCAGATTAAAACGGTGATGGCGATCAAACTGTATAGCTTTGCAGTACTGGTAGCTCTATAGGTCGATGATTAATATCCGGCTCGAGGGACCATGTGAAAATAATAATGTGGTAAATAAAAAGGTGTACAAGAGTTTTTTAGAGAGCAGTGTTGCCTGCGCAGAAAAATCATAAAATTTGTTGTTGGCTAGTCAATAACTTTACTGCAGTGAAATAAGTTACCAAGTGACATTTCAACGTGACTTAGCACACTTCTCATTAGGACGCCTAATGTTATAGGCAACTGTACTGCTTACCAGTCCAAGGTATGAGGATAACGTATTATTTAAAAAATCATGCTTTAACTATGTAAACGAGTAAAGCGTTTGTGAAGTACTAACTTGCATGCGCTGGTCACACCAAACAATGTTTTTGTTGTACCGAGCGATGAGACGAGCGGGACGTTCGCCTGGTGGTAAGTAATACGCCTGCGTATAAAGAAAAAACAAGCAAAATTATCATGAAGTATCACCTGCAAGAACGTACTAAAATTATTGTTTGTGCAGTAACGTTGATTAGTATTTAAGTTCTGCCGCAACGCATATCCGGTGCCTAATTAACATTGGAAGACGCTAATGAGGATTCGTTTAAGGCTGTGTGGTAACTAGTGCATGATGCACTGACTTACACCGCGAGGTCAGGTGGCGAGCTCCTGCTGTTTCAACCATACCTTTATATGCACAAGGGAACAGCACTTGTGAGGAAGACGAGGGATATAGATCAGAATGGACTTTATACTTAGTGCTGACGATGCGCGCGCGCAGGTTGAAGGATGATATATATTAGTTCAATTGACTTATCTAAAGTACTAATATACATTTTTAATTTTTTCATATTATTCATGAAATTATGAATAAATAAATATACAAATTTTAATTTATTTCTCAAGTTCAAACTTTGGTAATGTTTATTCTTATAATATAACGGGATAAAGAAACTATGTCGCGAAAGAAACACGAAATCCTAAACGTAGTGTTACTGGTCTACGGTTTAAAAGAAAAATGGCGTAATCACCACAATATTTTACTGGCAACAGCACCTTTCAAACTACAGCAAAGTAGTATCTGCACACTAGTGTAAAACCATACCGCTGCAACAACGAACACATAACGCAATTACCTGTAACTGTAATATTTGCGTAAAGCAGATCTGTTTAAACTGAACTGTGTGGGAAATGATATTAGTAAACAACAAGTTGCTGGTAAATTACAGGGGAATTACTAATGACTCATGGTACGCAAGTGGGGCGCTGGTAACAGGTGGTAACGAACGGTTGCGTCAGACGGTTGACGGTGACCAGCGCCGTCACCAGGTCGGGCGAATGTTAGTCGGAGCACATTGTGTAACAGCGCGCGTGGTGCGCGTGGCGTGTGCTGCGTGGCGTGTGCTGTGATCTCTGCTGACCCTCGCTGCAAATGCACCACTTTCAAGTTAAATTACCCTCGCAATGGCCCCTCAGATATTTAAACATATTTTTTATAAAACTTAATACAAACAGAATGTTCACTTAGGTATCCACTGTCACAGTTCCAGCCCTGTAGTCTAGGGCTAGTAGGTATATGACTAAGGTAAGCCCTGCTTGTCCTAGAATGCGACTAAAAGTATCTAGGAGTTTCGCGAACCTTGAAGGTGGGGGCCCTTATCGCTCAACGAGCGAACCTGTATGGGACAGCGTATAGCTCAGTGACGGTGCCTAGGAGGGTTAGGCTCCTCCTTAGCGACGTGTAACACAAAGTGTACAGAGGCACCGACGAGTTCTATAAAAGATTCTGGCGCCCCTCCGAATGCACTGGTGCAGGGCACCGAAGGGGTTTTAGTGAGTAAGAATCTTACATAACTCTGGGTTCTCCCTAGAGGGAGGGTATGTTTCGAAGACTTTCCCCTGAAAAAAAAAAAAGTATCCACAGTGCCCCGTTACTATCTCACGACACATTGCGCTCCGATATAAAATTCCATTCAAGCTATCGAGCAGCACTGTGTGAACATCACCCTGTTTAGATTTAGTGTACGCCCATAAACGTGATTACTTAGGTACGGAGAAGTTTACATCCTGTTTATATACAGTAAGCGCAACGTGTAAATATATTTTTTTTTTATTTCACCGGACGAAGGTAATTTTCACAATAATCCAACTGCCCACACTAACGTGGCTCTAGTTGGGATGACATACTATATGTAGCACTATATTGTAATCGTCGCTTTGAGACTCCCGTTAACCTAATAATCTATCTAATATCGTCCAGGTCAGCACTTGATCACGACTCCACCTTGATATTAAATGGTGATATGGTCTGTGGTGTTAAAGCGCAGTTATCTGGTAACAGTCTATACTTGCCTTTTTTTGAAAACACCGGCGTCGTATTTGTTTGTGTACACCGACGCCGGCAAGTTCTCCCACTCCTTTGCTGTTCACTATCTACAGCATCATCAAAACAAGTTATGTTAAGTTATTGCTTAGCAACAGAAATAGAGTAGCTCGCTGGCCTAATGGCTAGAACGCGCGGGCTTCATTCCGAAGGTCGCGGGTTCGAACCTCGGCATGTACCGATGACTTTAATGTTTAAGTTATATACCATTGTGAACTTTAGTTACAACAGCGAAATACAAACGGTGAAGGAGATCATCGCGAGGAAACCCGCACATGAATTAGAAGTTATTGTAAGGTGTGTCTGAAGTCACCAATACGCATTGGGCCCGCGTGGTGACTATGGCCCAATCGCCCTCATATTGAGGGTCGGCCTGTGCTCCAGCAGTGGGAACGTAAATTGGCAGTTATGGATGGATATGACAGAAATAGTAGGTGCGGTCCTGGACGGTCTCCAGGAAAAGAGGAGATCTACCACAAGTAAAGTAATGCTTCAATATTGTAAGCATATTACTTAATCTCAGATAATAAGATTGTTGATTATCTTGCATAAAGTTTAAGTTATTTTGTAACTTTGTTTTCTTGTGAACTGTAGTTTAAAAAACAAATATTATGTAAAGTTTGTGCCGTAATTTGTTTACTCAAGTTGGCGAATGTCTCGAAAGTAATAATGCACTGCACTGGATCGGCAACGCAGCGGACTGCCGGCCACTTTCCGGTGCGGCGGCCCCGGCGGCCCCGCTTCGGAGACAGTGCTGCGCGCGGTGTGTGGCGTGTCCGACCTCATCTGGACACATACCATCTCCGTGTTATAAAACTACCACATGAGAGCACCGCTGTCAGCATATACATTGTCAGACGTGTGAAATAATACGTTTTGTTAACTTATGAAAAGTTTTTTATTAAAATTAACCCTTCAACATTAGAATGCGGACATAGCCGATATAATTTCAGCACGTACAGCCGCGACACCCCGCGACACCCCGCGACACCCCGCGACACCCCGCGACACCCGCGACACCCGCGCGCCCGCACAGTAACGAGGCCCACAGACTACAAAGGCCTGCCTACACCTAACAATAACGATAATAAAAATTAAATTACTTTTTTTCTAACCTTAACGTTATTATATATATATTATGAATCATAAATAAAATTACATTAGTATCCTTTCCAACACTGACAAACGTTCCCTTGGAATCCATCCCAGCGCATCTATTATTCAGGACATCATCATTTTAGGACATACCAATCGCGATCTGCAAGAGAACTAAGGTTACCGACATGGTCCAAAACATTGCTAATCTTAGGCGGTAGTGGGCTGGGCACATAGCCAGAAGAACAACGAGGTCCTCGAATAACCAGAAGACGAAGTGCTGGTAGGCCCCTCACATAGAGGTCCGAATATGCGATGACGGCATCGGATAGCCGCTAGATGCGGGCAGCGAGGGGCCGATCGACGCAGCAATGTTTAAAGCAAGGCATGTGCCCAGCTGTGGGTACTATCCGGCTGTTAATAAGAAGTTAGCAATATAGTTTTCTTCCGAGAATGCTGAAGATTTTCCCTAGGAGCTACAATATGAAGTTCTTCAAAAAGGGCATGGAAAGGTTTCTGCAGGGGCGGCAGCACGGCCAGGGATACCTTTGGTGTCGGTGCCGGTCACAGGCCGCGGTCACCGCTCAACATCAGGCGGGCCGCGAGCCTGTTAGCCGCCTAAGTGGTATAAAAAAATCCTTGTACCGCACGAACGGAGTAATTTCATTTAGTTTATTTGGTCAAATAAAAAAAATATATTTTACTTTAGCAACGCGAAATTAACAACGAGAACGACGGACGTAACTCGTAACTTTGTACATGGCAGGCCTCCGTTGCCGGAAACTACCTACCACCGCAGATCTACTGCTGCCAATCAGCACTACTACAAAGTTTGTAAGGCGCTGTTACTAATGAAGTTACTATGGTAACGAAACATTACATGTTATTCAAAGCGAGGAGCGCAATGTGCTGATGTCTATATCGTCCTAACTAGCACCACGTTTTCATTAGTGGGCGTTTCACCTACCATCAGGTGAGCTAATTAGTCGCTTCACATCCACCTCCTCGAATGAAATTTAAAAACTTATTTTTTTTAATTCTACAAAGCGGCGACACGAGCAACACGAACAACACGAGCGACACGAGTGACACGAGCAACACGAGCAACACGAGCGACACGAGCGAGACGGTCCAGCTAGTTAAGGTGATATTCATAACACCACAGTGTGCTCGTCGTCATTACACGCATTCATTTAATTAGCTACAACACCCTTCAAACCGAAACACAATAATGTTTACAAAATATTGTTTAGTTTATTCTTATATTATTTTAGTTTATTGTATAGCCGTTGCGGTGTACGGCATACCCACCGGGACGGACCATCTCAGACAAGGGACCTACCAGCAGTACTCGGTAGTACGGATATGATATATATACATATAGAAACTAGTATACATCAGTACGTTTCGCTTGACACTGGTTGCCTCATTTCGCGTACAAACATACAAACTGACACGAACACGTTGCCCGACGCTGAGCTGTGTGTGGGTCAGCGAGCAAATACGTGGATTTCACGGAGCGGCGGTGAGCGCAGCCACCAGCCGCATTGTCGCGCCGCCGTGGATAGCCCGAGCTGGTCGTTGGGCTCCGTTATGTGCTACGGTGAAATGAACTTACGCTTGTGACCCTGTTCCTACACGTTCGTGTCACAATAACACGCCGAACACATTTGACAATTTAGTAATCAATTCTATCAATCAATCTACGTATATGATAGTTATTATGATGTGCCGATATCAGCGCGATAAAGGTTTAACCGATTACAATTATACGTTCAAACTTAACTGATAAATTAAACAGTTACTTTGTACTTCTATGTATCGAGTACATCGCGATCGAATCGATTGTGGTTAGCGTTATCTACAGCGGATGACCTACCGGACCCACCGGATCTCATCCAGCACATCTCTTACGACCGTATATAATTTGGAGGAAGAGTCTTTTACCTGAAGGCACCATCTGGCTAGTGGACTACCGAACACTAAAATCTCATTATCTCAGTAATTTCACAAGCTAGAGAGCTCTTTAAACCGGACACAGTAATCAGCACTTTAACATAAAATTATGTTTAAGCTGTACATAACTGGTTCAAGTTATGGTTGCAGCGCGCAAAGTGAGAGGTTGGTGGTATTTTCGCACGACTCGCTAAGTGTTCGCAGGTGCGCTGCATTACGTCCGCCTCGGCTCCGGCGGGCCCTCCGCGCCCCTGATGATGCTCGGCTTGATTGATCGCACCTCCAATCAAAGCGCGGAGCGCGCACCTTCTTGCATACATGCATCATTAATAACCTAGAGAACAGCATGTGCATCGCATCGACACCTCTACACGTTGCAACCCGTTCAGATGAACTGGCACTATCCAGTGTCCATAGCAGCTATTTAAGTATAATTGTTCAACTTGAGGTCTGTCGAGAATTCTCCGACTTTTCCACTTCTTTTTCTATATCTGCAATAGATCTTTTAAAAATTAAGTTTAGTTTGTAGCAGACGCGCGGGTGCGCTAATGCTGTACCCACTATCCAGGTCAACGAGATGTTCAAATGATGGTATGTAATGGTAACTGGAGTCTTTCTTTTAGAATAACACACCTCGCTGCAACAATAAAGAATTACTTAACTTGATTACTAAGTATTGTAGTAATTTATATAACCACAACGCCCTTCCAACCGATACATGAGAATATATACTGCTGCATCAAGGCGGAAATAGATACTGCTGTGTTTCTATCTGGAATTAACTACAAGAGACCGCGCACGAGTGGTCTCATTATGTTACTGTAAACTGTTTTTTTTTTCCATTAAATAGAATGCTTAGCGTGTACTTAGGCCCACATTCACTCGTCGCGTTACTTGGAGGCCGCGTGACAACGTGCAACTAAATAATACCGAAGTACGCGAATCACTGCGCCGAGGCCGCCGCAGCCGTTACTAAATGTTATTATGTTATTGTTATTGCACATAACCGAAATAAGTACACACTTATTGCTTATATATGTGTACGCAATATTAAGACGAGATAAGAGAAAAGAGAGGCAAGCCGTTTATCGTCATCGTCAGCCGATGGACGTTCACTGCTCCCCCATAGCCGGCATGGTCTCTGGTACCGCCGGACACTAGTGGCTGTAGTTTGTAGGGTTCATCTGGTGGTATTTGGGCCATTCCCCACCACGATGTCCCAATGCGGGTTGGTGAGAGTCAGAGCGATTAGCAGGGTGCACCACGAGCAAGTGAGGTTGATTTGGGTCCCGGGAGTTGTTGTGCGGAACCTCTTACACCCCTTGCAAGCCGTTCATCCGCGTATAATTAGTAGGGCTGCCCGCGACGGTGACGTCACGTTGTTTACAACAAACTACAATGTGCCAACTTGATCTAAATTTCACAAAATGTTTCGCGTAAGTGCTACAGGTTGGCAGACAGCAAAACTTTAACGGATACGAATTGGCAATATTTGGGTAGTAATTAGCCAGGGTTTACACGAGGACTCAGATTCACAATAAATATTAAGTTTACGAGACTGAATGCCGTGGGGTAGCTGCTTAGAATACCTTTTTTTCCGCGGATGTACTAAAAGGCATAAGTGGGATATAGCACTAATGCCAACTTAATATTAGGTTCAGACTGATGCTTCTCCTTCCCATGCAGAGCGCCATAAGGCACCCGATCCCGTTAGCCTTACCGCGATTGTGGTAATGGTGCAGAAGTAGATAATGCTATAACTGGAAAAGAGAACCAATTTCCTAGCCGCAGTTCCACGAAGCCTTCAAATATGTCACATTTAAAGTTAGTTCGCCAACGTCCCTCTAAAAATAAGTCGGAGAAATTTGTATTTATTTTATTTAAAAAAAACTTTTTTTAAGTTCCAAGTAATATTTAAGCTATGATTAATGTAAAGGTATTAGCCGCGAGGTTGCTCAAAGAAAAACAAAGCAACAGTCGCCAGTGAACTTGACGGAGCCGCCGCCGCTCTGACTCAGCCGCGCCCGCGCACAGCCGCGCCCGCGCACAGCCGCGCCCGCGCACAGCCGCGCCCGCGCACAGCCGCGCCCGCGCACAGCCGCGCCCGCGCACAGCCGCGCCCGCGCACAGCCGCGCCCGCGCACTGCCCCGCGCCCGCGCACAGCCGCGCCCGCGCACAGCCGCGCCCGCGTGCGCACACTCGTGCCGCAGCGGGAACGGAGTTAAACATTAGTACGAACGAACTAACATCAACACACTTCAATAACATAAATCATCATTATCGCAATCACTTTTGGAACAAAGGTGATTAGATCAAAATTGGCTCCGCCGTTTGAGGCCGACGGTGACATACAACACCCGCCGCTCGGCTTGCGCCAGCGGTTTGTAATTGTATTGCAAATGGCTTATAGTTAATGAGTTCATGTAGACATTGTCGTATAAAAAAAATTTGTTGGATTGAATTTTTCTAATCTTTTACATTTCCGTTGGAATTTATTACGTTAGTTGACTAACTATTAATGTCGTAAATAAGTACACATACTCACACACAAAGTTAACTCAGAAATAAACGTCTAATTAATCTTCACAAAATTTTGTCAATTAGTTATCTGCTAAATGTGTTAATAACAATAGCAGTACTGTCCGAGAGCTTATACTACAAAGATCTTATCCTATAGTCACCATCCGCCGTGCGGTGGAGTCAAATAAGGTTATCTCGTCATCGTGAATTTTAGAGCACTTATAGCGCCATCTAGTTATCCGCGGCGAAACTTTGTTTGCAGCAGCACTTTGTTTAACTATTAATGCGTAAGATTTCGCACGCACATATTGATAACTTAAATATAAACCTAAACTACGGATTGTATCGCTGTTTATAATAAAATAATATAATAATAATAACAGCCCATTTACGTCACCACGCTGGCTCAATGCGGATTGGTTACTTCACACATACCTTAGAATAATTCTAAGTCATGTGTAGGTTTCCTCACGATGTTTTCCTTCACCGTTTGTATCTCGCTGCTGTAACTAAAGTCCACAAATGTACATAATTTAAATATTAAGTCATCGGTACATGCCGAGGTTCGAACCCGCGACCTTCGGAATGAAAGTCGCACGCTCTAACCATTAGGCCAGCGAGCTACTTATTTAATTTCGCTGTTTATTTATTTTTTTTGTTTTACCGCCACGGTCACTGGGGAACTGAGCTGATAAAAGATCCCCACCACGAACAAGAAGATAATTACCAAATGATAAATATTTTATGTTACGAACTAAGACAAAAGTATATACGTTTAGATCTCCCTTTGATTGAATCCCGCAATAAATGATTTGTCTTAATAGGAAATAAGTAGGCGGCCCCACTGTCTACGTATTGTTTTGATACCTAATTATTTATATTTTGTGCTTGCTCAGAAAAAACTTATTATTATTTGTTTTGACTCAAACTGTTTTATCGCAGTTGATTATTTATATAACCCTCGCTATATATTATAATACTTGAATAAATATAATTATTGCAATACTAATACACGAAGCGAGCAGTATGTTCGGCTAGATAATTCTCCATAGAAACGTGGTAATTATAATATTCACGGTTCACACAACGATAGTATTTCATGATTAAAAGACACTTTAATAAAATTTTCTAAAAATACAAACTATGAAGCGCTTCACTAACAAAATAGCAAATTATCTGTCATACAAGTTTGCTACTATTTCATGTTAAGTAATCACTTTTATACTGCGGAGGCCTAAACGCTGTTGCCTTAATGTAGTAGTACCACCAAAATAGACTCATTTATATCTACTCGTACAAACATTAGACAAGTCGTACGTTCAACGCGCCAAAGTGGCCAAGTGTGTATGTAAGTACTGTGTATACATTCTACAATAACAAGCACCTCACTGTGTCGGACACAGCGGCATAGGAGTCTACGATATTCGTAACTTATTGTTGCTGCATAAACGATCTTGAAAATGCATAAATGTAAAATATAAGATCTCGCAAAGACACTTCTGGCCTCTAAGAAGATACCGATACAATTATTGCTGCCGCTAAGCAAAGATGTATAAGCTTTCAAGTTATTTTAAGGAATGTTTGTACTGTTCGCCTTTTTGATGACTTTTATAGCTGCTTCCGGCTCTAATCTCACAAAAGTTAAATTAAATTATAAAATGAATACACATGTAGTTATATATGTAAATTCTCAAAAACCGAAAAAGACGAGAAAGTATTAAATGGCGGCAAAATTAAAATTTTGAAACTAATGTAAATGAAGGTGGAGGGAAGGGAATTTGGAATATAGTCAACGGCTTGGTTGATTAGGAGGTTGAAATGAGGCATAGCTTTATCAAAAGTAGTATTACTATACTATTCTTGACAAAGCTATGAAGTGCTCGCTGGCCTAATGGTTAGAGCGAGCGGCTTTCATTCCGAAGGTCGCGAGTTCGAATCTCAACATGTGCCGATGACTTAAAATTTAAGTAATGTACATTTGTGAACTTTAGTTACAGCAGGGAGAGATACAAATCGTCCTCTAGACGAGGCGGGTAAGGTCTTCGAGAAGATCTTGGCCGGCCGTCTCGTTCGGCACCTCGCCGAGGTGGGACCGGGCCTCCATGAGGCCCAGTACGGATTTCGGGCAGGGCGATCCACGTTGGACGCCCTGCTCGACCTGAAGGGCCTCTGTCTGGAGGCCTTTGGTGACGGCGAGGTGGTCCTGGGGGTGTCCTTAGATATCGAGAACGCCTTCAACAGCCTGCCATTCGCGACGATCAGGGGGGCGCTGGAGTTTTTCCGGCTCCCCCCCTACATGGTCGGGCTGTTGGGGGCGTACCTTCGGGACAGGACGATCGTCTGGGTTGATGGCAGCGGCGAATTACTTCGGCGGCGCGTGGAGAGCGGGGTTCCACAGGGGTCGGTCTTGGGCCCCTTGCTGTGGAACCTCGCGTACGACTGGCTGCTGCGGCAGCCGGTCCTCCCCGGGACGAGGGTACTATGCTACGCGGACGACACCCTCGTCTCGGCCCGGGGGAGGAGTTACGACGAGGCTGCTCGTCTGGCCGCCACTAGCACGTCGCTGGTGGTGGACCGGATCGAGCAGCTGGGTCTGAGGGTCTCCGTCACGAAGACGGAGGCCCTCCTCTTCCACGGACCCCGCAGGGGTCCACCCCGGAGCGCGATCATCCCCGTCCGGGGCGAGAGGGTCCCAGTACAGGGAGCCCTCAAGTATTTAGGGCTCACTCTGGACGGGCGATGGAGCTTCGGGGAGCACTTCGAACGGCTTTTCCCGAAGCTCACCGCCACCGCCGCTGCGCTCGGCAGATTGCTGCCCAATGTCGGGGGGCCGGGTCATTTGTGTCGGCGCCTATACTCTGGCATCCTGCGGAGTATGGCACTGTACGGTGCGCCCGTATGGGTGGATAGGTGCGAGACCGCCAGGAACGCGCCCGTGTTGAAGAGGGCCCAACGTATCCTGGCGGTCCAAGCCTGTCGGGCGTACCGTACGGTGTCCTGGACGGCGGGTACGCTTCTCGCGGGCGATGCGCCTTGGCATCTACAGGCGCAGTCGCTCGCGGAAGTGTACCTCTTCCTGCGGGATGCCGGAGAGCGTCGGCCGGACCCGGACACGGTCCGCCGGATCAGGCGCGTTGCCCATGACGCCCTGATCCGGCGGTGGGAGACGGAGTTAGGTAACCCTGCCGCCGGCCGGGACACGGTGGAGGCCATCAGGCCCCACCTGTCCCGGTGGATGAGTCGGCGGTACGGGGCCTTGACGTTCCACCTGGTGCAGGTGCTGACAGGCCATGGATGTTTCGGCAAGTACCTGCACCAGTTGGCCCGTAGAGAGATGACGCAAGAATGCGTCGAGTGTGGTGCGCCGATTGACACAGCGCACCACACTCTGGCGGAGTGCCCGGCATGGGGGCCGCAACGCCACTCCCTCGTCGTGCAAGTCGGCAGTGACCTCTCACTGCCGACTGTAATCGATCGTATGTTGAGCAGCGAGAGGTCTTGGAAGGCGGTGGCCTCTTTCTGCGGCGCAGTGATACGTCAGAAGGAGGCCGCCGAGCGCACGAGGGAGGCCGACGCCGCTACCGCACCTTGCAGGCGGCGGCGGGCCGGCGGGAGAGCGCGGCGGCAGAACCACGCCGTCTGCTTCCTCCCGCCATGAGCGACGGGCCCCTAGCCGGGCACGGTGTGAGGGGGCCTTCGGGCCGTTAGGCGTGGCCCTTTGGGCCTTTTGTCGTGTTTCCCCTGGGGGTGCGTCCCCCGGGGGAGTCTTGGTTTTTGTCCCCCCTCCCTCGCCGAAGTGGGGGGGGAGTCTGGAGGGAGGAGGCCGCCGCCCAATTCCTTCACGGGAGGGCGGCGGCCGGGCGTGCGCTCCGTCTTGGGCGCGCGCGGTCGTCTGTGGGGTCGGGGGGCCCCAACGTGCCGGTCCCGCGGGCACCCACCAGGAGGAGTTTTATACGCGGAGGCACCCGGAGAGTTGCTTGACTGAAACCCGGGCGTCTCCAGTATGCGTATGGCGGGACAAGCGGTGGTGGTTTTAGTGGGTATGGGGGTCACGCACAACATCTCAGTGGCCCCGAGCCCCACATAACCCGGCGTCCCCCCCCTGAAAAGGACGCTGGGTATGCGGTAACAGCATTTCCACCACCGATAGCAAAAAAAAAAAAAAAAGGGAGAGATACAAACGGTGAAGGAAAACATCGCGAGGAAACCCGCACACTGAAACCATCATCATCTTCTTTTGTTGTCGTCTAGCGAAAAGTTTCTTCTCGTTTGCCTACCCCTACTGGGAAAAAGGAGTTATAATGTAAATTAAAAAAAATATCAAGTCAGTATTGCCACAGTTCTAGTTAAACTGAACTACACTGAGGAATTAGAGGTCATTGTGCAGGTAAATGTTCGTCTAATGCTTTGAGGGGTTTGTGGTGACGCTCGGAGAAATTCATAAACAACCGTTTACGCCAGTGTTCAAGGAGAGAAGCGCTGTCTGCGTTCTTCATTCCTTCGCTGTGCATTCTAACATTCGTTCACAGATCCACGGCAGAACCGCAAGGGCGGGAGGACACAACTCTTTGATGCACACGCGCAGTCATTACTGTAACACACGGCTGCTTGTAGTATACGTTGTCCATATTTGCATGTTTTATTTTGATGATTGCTTTACGCTATTACATTGGCCCTTTGTAGTCAAATATTGAACCGTTTTGTGTAGTTTTATGCGCAATTAAATATAATTAAAAGAAACTCAAAATATTAAGAGGAGATATCAACCTACCGTCGGAGTTGCAGCTCTCTCTGGGACAGTGAATCTTGCCGGACCAAAGAGGATTAAAACGCAAAATAGTATTGTTACGTGCGAGTTACCCGCTTGACTGTAATCAGCTGAGTAAATACCACCGCTACCAATTTCCAGCGCACGAGCACAAATTCGCGCAGGATAGATCTCCGAATAAAAACGAGAGTAATTCTAAATGAACACGCGATCGCATCAGGAAACGTTCTATCATCAAGAGTAGATTGACAACATTTTCAAATTCAACTAGTTGCGATGACTATTTAAATGGTCTAACACATGACGTGACGTCGCGCATGCAAGACGCCACGAAGTTATATTACAGAATTTAACATTATACAAACATAATTAGAAGAAGATAGATCTGAATCCCATTTAGTTGAACAGTGGACGCAACGCGAAGCATTTGAAGGTTCGTTTTTTTATTCGTTCTTTGGGCTTTTTTTTTTTGTTTTACGTGAGGGAAATGCCTACTCATACCTGTCCTCGCGGGGGCAAGGACGGGTTATGTCGGACTCGCACCGACTAAAACCTCCACGATGTTCCTGACTCGTCGTCTGGTAGCAAGAGTCACGGGTACGGCTTGGTGCCTGCGACCGCGACCCTCACCGACGCTGACCGCTTGCGCAGCCCCACCTCGGCCTCCTTTGTGCGGACGACGGATTCTCCCGAACCCTTCGCCCAGAGGCCACGGGAGCCCCGGGAGATATCCTCTCCGGGCTCCCCGCGGCGGACAGATGTTGGGCCCGCCGCTACCCGTTAGCGGCCGCGGAGGATAGGGAGAACGGCACATCGCAATACCGACACTCCTCTTTCCCCGTGGACCCAACGCCGCCGCATCGCCGGTGCGACACCGGCTGGTCGCGGAGGATACGTCCTCCGCAACCCCAGCATAAAGCCGCCTCCGGGCCCCTGACCGCCCCGGTGAGCTCCAGTTATCCCAACCGGTGCTCGAACCTGGAGCGACCGCTTCGGCCGGCCCTTGGCCGCGGGCCGACCGGGTGGATTCCGCTTAGCTTCACTGTGTTGGGCCCCACGGTTACTAAGCCCCTCCGTCACGACAAGGCGGAGACCAGTTGGAGGGGTCTCTTCGGCTTGTGTTGAATCGGAGTATCTCTTTTCCTCTTTCATTTGAGCTTTTATATTTATAAACTATTCTTTTTCCCTACTTTTGTTTTTCTTCTTTCATACTTTTTATCTTTCACTCATACCATCTCATCTTTACATATTTTCTGTTTCCTCTCCCGTCGATCGCCTCTCAGACTACGATCGCCGCTTGCTTTATATTACTACTTTGTTATTTTTGTACCATTTTACAATTTGACTTTCTGCTTTTTTATATAACTTTTCTTTTACATGTCTCTTTATTACCTTACTTCTTAATTTTATCAATTGTTTCTTTCATTACTTTTTTTTCTAAATTTTAGTAGTATGCGGCTATTTCCGTCGTCACTCATAAGAGAGGCGATGCTACCCGCGCCTATATGCTGCCCCAACTCCATCCGACAGTAAAACGCTCTTTTCCATCTGGGACAGGAAATTAATAGGTCCAGCACGGTCTGGTTCACTGCTGGGTCACAGAGATACGAAAGATTCTCCTTAAGTTTGAACCTACGGAGGTACTCAGAGAATCCCACGTGCCCAGTGAACAATTGGGACCAGACACGAATTCAGCTCCAGTCGGCGCAGGATCCGGTAGGCGGCAATGGCGTCCGGGAAAATGATCCGCGTTACCGAAGCCGTCGTACCTTCTAATATATATATATATAGCGCCCTAATTCTAATATATATATATATATACATAGCGCCCATTCCATTCATCAAGCGTTTTCAACTGTGGCTGTCGCTTGAACGACATGGAGCAATCCTCATACACAGGTCTTCTTTTATTCTTCAGGGCCGCATCCTTAACCAGTTCGTCCACCCTTCGTTGCCCTCACCCCACCCCCTCCCCCACGCTGAAGGTTCTTATTATAACTTATTAGCGCAGGTAGAATATTTATATAGTAAACATTATTGCTGGTAAACAAATAACCGACATCAAACAAACAAGCGCGTCGATAATATTGCCTACTACAGACATTGTCTTTGACTTTTGACGGTACTCATGAGCACTACCTTGAGTTTCACAACACTTGCATTTCTTTGGTCCATAATTCTAAACATTTAAGCGACATACAGTAACATCAATATTAAAATCATCAGTTAACGGGAGTGCCTTACTGCTAATAAATTCGTTACAATGATCTTGTGAAAATTATAGTCGCATGCGAACTTGTATTAAAACTATACGACAATAACGGGTTGCTGATTCAGAATCTCGTAAGATCATTATTCGATATGCAGATGCTGAATAAAGACTCGCCGGTGTCTTTGAGAAGACTAATTGATAATGTGCTTAAAAATGTGTGCCCGCTAAAAACCGTCGGTGAGCCAACAGAGCTGGCGCGGCACACCCGCGCTGTATGCCATATGTTAAGGTCTCTAAACATTTATCATACAAAGTGACATTGTATTCCAGCGCGAGCGGCCACGAGCTCAAGGTCGAAGACATTCTTGATATTTTGAAGAACAGAGTGGACATGTTAGAAGCATTGCGCGTGTCGCACAGTAACCCGAACAGCAACAGGTGTAACGATCAATTGTGTGCAATTGTGTAATGCGTGTGAGCGCGCGGCGTGCCGAGGTAACTGCACATTCGGCACATGCTAGTTAAATACAAAAAAAACACAGTTCACTCATTCATAGCAGTGGCCCGGTCAACCCGACTCTCCGCCGACTGTGCACCCTATGCGCTGGCGCATTGCGCACGCACACACGGACGACCGACACGCGCATGCGCCTAAATAGCAACCGCTTTTGTTATCATTAGCTTAATGAAATATCTGATACACGCAACAAATAACTTTTATAACGATATCGTTACGCAACTTAATTTACCAATATTTACAGTCCACTCACGAAATTACGGTTACAGTGTCTCGTTCTATCAAACATTACTCCGGCGCTGCTGCATGGAAGCGTGCGCGTGCGCATACCCGACAGCATCCATCTGGCAGATACGCAGTTCTACAACTCCCACAACATTGGCATTTTATTGGACGCAAACATCTTTTGGTATTTATTGCAAACAGACAGAATTTGGTTCCTTATTCTGCAAGATATGGTATCAGGTTGGATTACATCCAGTACTATTCATTTTAATTCTCATAATATTTCCGTTCGTTGTATGTTTCCACAGTCAATTGATGCACAAATGCTTAAGTTTTGGGAGTCAGGAGATGTTCCAACTCCAAGCGACATTACACGCACTGAGGAGTGTACTTGCGAGGTGTATCATTAGGTGGTCGCTCCGACGAGGTGATAATGGAGGATTCTGTGTACGTGTCCCGTTTAAGTCGTCTCCAGATAGGTTAGGTTAGTGGTGTTGGTTTTCTATAAACTAACAACGTTTTCTGGCTCTTGAACAACGCTAAATGCAAACTCTTACTTACAAAATTTATATTGTGCTATTAAAAGACATATTAATGTAGGTCAAATGGATCATATTGAAAATTATGGCACAGCACACTATTTCCTTGCACATCACGACCGCCTATACATGAGGATTCATTATCAATTTTGTTAAGTTTTCGGCAACATAGATACGAGGCTTGAGCTGATATTGAGAAGATATACTGGAAATGTTTAATTGATGAAGATCAACGTGCCCTTCAGTTACTTATGGTACATCATCCTCGTCTTTTCTCAGATGCCGATGTGTTGACGTGTTAGCATCTGTAAGTATGGATCCATCTGTCGCGCGAATCATTAACGAGCATTTTTATGTTGGTGATATGAATATAGGACATCTAATAGACGAGTTATTCAAATATTGCACGTTAATTACTGCGGTGCTGCAATCAGGTTGTTTCCCTTTACACAAATGGCTCTCCATCTTCGATTGCGACACTACAACAATAGTAGGTTTAAATACTAAGAGATGGATAAAAAATTTAACGTGAGGCGAAAGTATTAATGCCAAAACTTTGGGCCTAAGTTGGCATAACGTTAGTGATGAATATTATTTCGTGAATCTATTAAACTTCCATTCCTCGACTTAGTGTTCTGGTGCGATTCGACAATTGTTTCAGGTCGGCTGCGCATGACTTTACAACCATTTCTGCTAAACAGAATAACCGAGATCCATGGCTTAACCAAAGAAGTGTTCTTAAAGTTATGTTAGTAGCGAACAACATCCCGCACACTTAGTTTCGCGTTGAGTTCCGCTGGCAAACCTTCGTTCTACGATCTGGTTGCAAAGGCGGCCTTCTCCTCACGGGTATAATTTCACTGCTAGCGTATTTGATTCGAATCCGGGCACGCAAACGATAGATGATCAAATCTAACAGAAATTAAATCGAAGGCAATATTTTTGTTGACTAGTAAAACGTCATCAACGGACTCTTTATTCCCGTTTGGAAGGGTTTCACAATACATGCGCACGAGACGTGCGCGTGCGCACATGCAAATAGCGTAGCAGACAGCAGCACTCGGAGAGCTGTACAAGTTCATTACAAACGACATAATATTAAATACTTGACACAAGTTATATAACTTAAATTTATTCAATGACTACTATAAAGTGTTGCCAGTTGGCAGTCGTTTGAATAACTCGAGGAATTTCGCATATGATAAAAAGCATCCTATTTTCATCGGTTCTAAACATTGGTTTCCCGTGCTTCTTTTTAGGCGTGAGCATAGACAATAACTGCGCGCGGGATCTCAGGCGCTTTGTACAGAGTAGTACTGAGCACGTGAGCTGTACTGGCCGCGCCAGGCGAGTAGTACACGAATGCCTATCCCGCCGCAGGTTACCAGGGAACACGCTAAGTCCTGCTATGAGTAGTTTGCCACAATAAAGTGCCTCGCCTAGCTTTCCATTTTTACGTTGTGGTGTCAATTACTCCGGACCCGTGCTCATCATAAATCGCAATGGTCTTCTTCTTCGTCACTTCCTCACTGCTAAGGATCGTGCCTACGCACAAATAAGTCTCCATTGAGTGCGGTCGTATGCACAGTGTGTAATATCATCCACCGCTTTTCAGTTTCCATCCATGTGGTAGGGTCTCTTCCTTAAGCACGTCTGCCTTCTGGTCACCCCAAAGTGACTTGTCTTTCGATATTCCCCATTAGAGAACACGATGTGCCCGTAAAAGTTTAAGGTTCTTTGTTGGCTCACTGAGGAGAGCCTAGTGGTTATCCTAAGTTTTTTTAGGAGGGATTCATTTGTCCTTTTGGCTATCCATGGTATACGGAGAAGCCTTTGCCAGCATCTCATGTCGAAGGCATCAATCCTTTGCTTATCGCGCTTTCTGATAATCCATGTCTGGGAACCATACAAGAACACCGAAAGGACAAGAACTTGAATCAAGCGTTCTTTAGTTATGCGTCAAATACTTCTATTTCTCCAGATCTTACCAAAGTTAGTCATCGCGAATTTAGCTATACCAGCTCTAAGGCGAATTTTTTCTGTGCAGCTACCATCACTGATTATCAGCGATCCGAGATAAACTCCTTGACTTATTCACATCCGTTGAAACCACCGATTGCTGGACGCACCACTGCCCTGTCCACAACCATTACTTTAGTTTACGAATGGTCGATCTTAAAACGGAGTGCAGCACTTTCGAGCTCAATTTTTTTCAGTAAAGTTGCAATCTTTACTTCACTCGATGCTATTAAAGTTTTATTGTCTGCATATCGTAGGTTGATCTTTCTACCACCCACTGCAATTTAGCCGTTTCAGCTATCCAAAGCCTTTCTCGTGAATTATTCTCCATCCAGATACAACAGCTTAGGAGACAGAGTGCACTCTTGGTGTACGCGTCGTTATATACGACAAAGTGCAGATTTCCTGTTTTCCAGATTTACAAACCTTGAGCTATCAAACTAGAGAGTGGCCCTAAAGTATTTGACTTAAAAAACTTGTGGTCGGTTCTTTAAAAAGATCCAAGAAACCGGTCGGCCGAAGACGGAAATTTTCTCTTGTATCATGAGTATTGCTGGTTTGCGGTTGCGGGATAAATTAAGACCCTAACTCTTATCCAGATTGACGATTAATTACGATTAATACGATTAACTGCTATTTTCTAAACTTATCGCCGACGAGTTAAGTTACAAATTAAAAATGTTTCGTCATCGGGGAAAGGATCTACACGATTAATACACAACGGTGTCATCTTCGCATCGCGCCCTATTGGAGATTGACCCTAAGATCGTTGGGAATGTCGCTAGTGTATAGCGAGGAGAGGCGAGAAGGGTACAATGCAATGACCTGGTGTAATAGGGTGTCACATTTCTGGTCGGTCAACCTGTTTTGGCTAATTTCCCCCGATAAAAATACAAACCACATAAATACACAAACTGTGAAAAATGTTTACGACACGGGCCTAATGGATAATAAAAAAATAATTTGAAGATGCAACAGCCGCGGTGACGCGACGCGGGCGCGGGCGCGGGCGCGGGCGCGGGCGCGGGCGCGGGCGCGGGCGCGGGCGCGGGCGCGGGCTCGTACCCTCTCCCCCACGCCCGGCTGAAGCAACTGCAATACTTAAATATTGGAGTTTAACGTATAACAAAAAATTGACCGGCAAGTGTCACGCTCGGGCGATGAACAATTACACAAAGACAATTAAACACATTAAAGAAACCAGTCGCGACTCGTAACGGATCCGCACAGACCGGTGACCGCTCCGTCGCGATGCATGCAGCCGGATGCAGGGTGGCAATTTATATTTCGCTCATCAAAAAAGAGATGAAGACAAAACATATAACATATGAATTTTTTTTTGTTATCAGGGCGGATATCTTTTACCAAGATACCTTGCTTCGGGGAGAAAGTCACGGTTAAATGAGGCTTTTCCTCACTAAAACCCACAACCGAAGGGGACCTTTAATGCATTGCGGGAGGCCCCAGGATCTCCTACAGAACGTACCGGTGCCTTCTATTAAAGGACGTCCCACGGAGGGTCGTAACGCTCGATATGATACGTTAGCACCACATCACATTGTGCTCGTGGCCTTGAGTCATAACATAGTAAGTCTCGCTACTTCCGTATCTCAGTGTAATTACTAGGATAGCGAAGCTACTGGACTACTACAGACTACTGGAGTAGCTAATGAGCCACAAGGTCTTTTAAACCGTGACAAAGTAACTCATGCGTCGTACTGTTCTACGGCAGAAATAATAGCTGCCTGGACGTTTTCAGCAATAGGGACCCACTGAGAGTAATGAAAAAATAAATGTTTCCTGTCTAGGTGTCTGAAAGTAATATACCGACCATGACCTCATTACATTATATGTATGTATACATACATATATATTTATGTATACATTACCGCTTTTGTAGTAGCCGACTACGTGACCCCGGTAGTGGCGGTGTTGTAAAAGGCTAAACCGGAACTGTCCCTGGATAGTATCTAATAGTTAGCCTTGGTGCAGATATCAGGGAAAATTATTGCTTATTAATATTGATTTTATGGGGTGTAAGGGTTCTAGCACAACAACTGACGGTATCCAAGTCAACCTCACCTGCTCGTGGCGCACGGTGCCAATCAACAACCGAGACTGGTCCGTACCAACTCGCATTCGACTAGCGTGGGGGGACTTAGCTCAAATCCTATTATATGAACCCCTACTCGATCGTTATGGAAATCTCTGGGGACGCCAATGTCCATCTGTGGACGTCTATTGGCTGACGATGAGACAGCTTCCACGCTCAGTTTTTTATATATTCTAATTTGCTATAATGGAAATCCTTGTTTACGGGAACAAGACAGTATACAGTAAGGCATGCGCACTCCGCACTCTATCATACACTGCGCCGCCGAGACGGTCTCCGGTAACAAAATCTATAACTATACTATGAATTTCTTCGGAGTCTGTCCTTGATAGTGCATCAGATAAATTTACTGGTACAATCAGACACATCACTTTCAATATCGTTGGGAGGACACTGCCCCTGGTAAACCGAAGATTAGGTTAAAGGTTAGTTCCGCTCATCGCTTTTGTATTTACTTCTATATCCCTTCATCCCTTAGATATCCCACTCATGGACCGTAGTCCACACATCGGGTAATCGCTTTCTCTAGACCGTGGTGTACATCCTCGCTTCCTGTCCCTTATACAGGAAAGAGCGGGCAGATTGTGAGATGGTACTAGGAAAGAGGATCGATGGTGGAGCTTTCGCCTCTCTGATGAGTGAGGACGAAAGTCGCAGAGTATTTCTGAGCTATTGCAAAGGGGTAGTGGTGGAGAAGGTGATAGGGAGGAACAAATTGTAAAAAATATATGAGTATAAAAATTAAAATCAAAATTAAAATAAAAAGTTAAAAATAAAAAGTAGAAAATCAAAACTGTAATCTAAAAATAGTAAGGTGAGCCTGTAGGAAAAGAGAAACGACGAAGAAGAAGAAAACGAGACGAATGAGATGAACGATTGTTTCAGGCATATTGTCATATAATATTATGATAAGTTGTGGTCGAGCATTAAAGCAATGGAAATAAAATATTTGATATTTAATGAATCATAAACAGAAATAAAAATGTTACTAACGGTGCAACCGGAAACGAGATGATATTCTTTGTAACGGTCTACGAGAGCAGTTTGAATTATTCATGAACACTTGTCGTTACATTTAGTCAAAAAGTAGGTCACAGTTTGGAGAAGCGGCATAAGCACTAAAATAATTGCCGTAAACTTAAATACATTGCTAATATTAACAATATTATTGTGGCAGCAAGTTTACAATATACACAAAAACGACTAACGCCGGGGTGTCAAAAAATCCACCCGCCGACCATACCCCACAGCGTATAGCACCGGAACCTAACCAGGCACCTCCGCATTACAAGGCTGGCGCTTAACCTCTGCGTCACGGGGGCAATAAAATTAATATATTTGAAGTAACACCCCGGTGAAGTGATAAAAGTTGATGACGATGATCGAGGGTACGCGGAAGGTTTTGTTACCGTAATCACTGTTTTTTTTATACCACATCGGTGACAAACTAGCATACAGCTTGCTCTATTAACGCCTGTAAAGCCCGAGGCATCACATGCGCGCTGCAGCCCCCGGGGTTACTATATCGCGCCCATTTTGTAGAACCCCATTCTGTAGTACCGGTGGTTGCAGTGGTTGCGTCCAAGGAGTACTTGCAAAGTTGTTAAGGCAGTTGCACTTGGACAATAAGTAAAAATTTTTCGCAACAACGGTTTTTGGCCGATTTTATATTGGCAACACCTCCAGCACAGCTGTCGCACAGCCCACGTTCATCTACTCACCGAGGTCCAGGTGTTGCGGAAAGCGACGACAGCTCTGTTAGTGTGCCCTTGAAATAAAATGTTCTAAGAACGGCAGATATCCAGGACCCACGGCAACCGCCAACCGCCAACCCGCTAACGCCTCACCAATTGGATCATAGTCTTGAGTATCAAGAGCCTTATAAAGCCTTTTCAAGGAATGCCCTGAGCCGCAGCAGCGGGAAGACGTCGTTAATTTTTAGGTCTTAGCGTCGATCTGTTTCTAGAGCAAAGTACCACACGGCATCCGACAATCGGTAACAAGTATTGTTTAACTAGCAATTATCAGAGGCAGCATCTTTCTTACTCATTACACTATAATGTATTATAGTAACATTGTATTGACTAGTAATTAAATCCTCGAACCGCTCTGGAACTCCTCGCCCCGTGACATTAGGAGCGCTCCAAATGTAGAAGTTCTTAGATGAATGCAAAAAAGGATATTATGTGGGTATACATAATTTTGTTGTTGTTTTATGTGTGCGATCCCCACCAGTGAACTCC
This sequence comes from Troides aeacus, assembly GCA_033220335.2. Lineage (NCBI taxonomy): Eukaryota > Metazoa > Arthropoda > Insecta > Lepidoptera > Papilionidae > Troides > Troides aeacus. The sequence goes on along the minus strand of CM067281.1, from coordinate 480,390 downwards.
GACAGTGTGCAGGTCTTCGTGGCAGGCCTGTCTAGCAGTGGACGTCTGTCAGCCGATAAAGATGATGATCTATGTACATGTGTGCAGGTAGAAAATGCCTGTAGGCATTAAGTCCGCCTACTGTAACCTTGTTTTAGGTTTTCAATAAAGTATTAAGCACTATAAAGTTTATCGTTGCTTTATAGCTACCGCCAATCATTTCCGTGTTACGGTGTGAAAGACGTCGCTTCTGATGATGCTGATTCTGGGGCAATGAGATTTCACTCCTTTTATCTGAAAGCTACCAGCAGGATTTAGTGAAATGTGAAAGTCCTCGCCGGCAGCACTCGCACCGCCGCAGCCGGGCCGCACACCACCAGCTACCTAACGCGATCGCCGCGTCGTTTGGTGGTGCTAACGGGATCGTTTAAAACAACTGAACTTTACAAATTTCATCGCGTTTATTCTATTATTTTGTTTATATTCACTACTCTATCGTTTCGGGCGGCTTTCCAGCAGCCAGGGTCACGGGAGCGCTGATCTGACAGATGTCTCCACGTCATAACTAACACGTGGTAACTTTAACTCCTTAATTATGATTCGTTGACCGTTGGAGTCTTCGATTAATGCTCTTGGTGTTTGATATAATTATATATTATTATGGAAATTATTCAAGAAAAGAGCATATTCTTAGCTGAAGGGTAGGCAACGCACTGGCATCGCTGGTGACCGTGGGCGGCGGTGAATCACTTACCATCAGGTGACCCGTCTTGCTCGTTTGCCTCTTAGATTTTATAAAAAAAAAAAAAAAATTAATTTCATTGTGTCAGGATCCGACGTCCGCTGACGCAGCATCGGCGTGTAGCAGTGCTGCAGTGGTCGCGGTGGTCGCGGTGGTCGCGGTGGTCGCGGTGGTCGCGGTGGGCGCGGTGGGCGCGGTGATAGCGCGCAGCTGTCCGAGCTGCCATTGCGGCGGAGCGGCGCGCGCCCGGCGGTAATGGATCGTGTTACGTTCACAGTAAACGGTGTCCAACATTCAGGTAAGCATTGACTTGTCTGTGCTTACTGTATTACAGTTGTCTCACAGATTTATCAATATAGAACAATAACCGATTGTAGTTCCCACTTATTATTAATAATAATAAATATAACACCTGCTACATATAACATTATTACAACATATGCAACACTAGTTTTTACGTATTTATTTCTAATTCTTCCCGATATTATTATTCAGGGCTTTGCGTTATCATATTATGTACGACATATGCACTACTAGTTTAAGTTTTTTCTAATTATTTAATTTTTTTTACATTGTATATACTTACTATATTAATTTAATATACACAGAATTTCTTTTATATTATCACGCATTTTTCCCAGTAGGGGCAGGCAGAGGTGAATAAACACCCACTTTTCGCCAGATGTGGTCAGATTAGGTCCCATGTAACAGGGGGCGAGACTGTTGCCACTTTATTGGGGCCACCACACGCACACACACAAAGATGATATCAGTGTGCGGGTTTCCTCACAATGTTATACTTCACCGTTTGTATCTCTGCGTTCTCTGGTTCTCTCTGGTTATCTCTTAGTGATGCACGCGGTGCTGCCCGCGCTGTACCGGCACTCCAGCTCGCGAGTGGCATGTCGAAGTAAACGTTTAACATATATTATGATACCGGGCACTGATCATCATTTAGATTCCTTCTGCAGTTAAAGGCAATCAGCTTGGCCTATTCATTAGCACGGTCATGGCCAGTAACGCTCGTTTGGCCCCTTGATCATGATGTTATCAGTACTTATTTAAATGAAGGTAACCACGCCAAGTCCTACACAATCAGCTGCCGCCAGTGAATGTTCCATCGGAATATGTCTAGTCATTTGGGTTATTAAGATTCAAACAAAACAGATAGAAGACTACTTACTACTTCTGGTACCTGTATAATATTTATTTTATTTATTTATTTAATAAATTTTGTACACACAGCTTATATATAATAGTATAATTTAGTACAAGAGCACTACTTATTTCATGTTGAAATCTCTTCCAGTAGGCCCGCAGAAGGAAAGAAGAATTAGGAAGACAAACATAGTGCATACAGTACACATTACATATAATAACACATACAAAACAATACATATACACATACATCTATACATTATATATATATATATACACATACATATACTTACTTTTATATATTATTATAATACTTTGTACAAATATATATACTTTTATTTAATATGTTAGGGATAAATAGTGTTCTTTGACAGATTTCTTGAACGCTGCTACGGTTTTGCACGCTCGTACGCTTGGAGGGAGGGACAGGCATAGGTAAAGCGATCACGTAAATAATGCGCGTAGTTAGGATTATGAAGGATATTAAATAGGAGGCACAATAATCTAGTATTTCTGCGGAAATGGATTGGGAGCCACTTGAGCTTTTTGCGAAGCTCAGAAACATGTTCATATTTTTTGAGACCAAAAATAAAACGGATGCACAAATTCGGCAAACGCTCAAGCTTATTGAGAAACTCCTCAGTGTACCTAGACGAGGTGGCAAGCATCAGCGTAGTCCAGAATAGGTAATAAGTCTATAGTCTCATTGCCCATAGGGGCAAGAGAAATTTTAGTTTCCAAAGGCAAAAAATTTAACGTGCTCATTCCAACTTGAGAAAGAGTTAAAGGTAACGCCAAGGTTTTTAACAGTTTCACTGAAGACAATTGGCCGGCCATCCAATGTGAGAGATCCAATTGCATATCGAGTTAGTATGCACGGATAGCATACCTACTGCCAATTATGATGGCCTGTGTTTTGTTGGCATCGAGTAAGAGTCCATGAGACATTGCCCGGTCAGGAATCTTTTTCAAATCACAATTAATATCCACGTTGCTCTATTAATTTCACTAGGTGCACAGTGACGGTAAATTTGCAAATAATCTGGGTAAAGATATAAATTTGAGGATATCAAAGAAGTGACGGTGTTAATAAACACTGAGAAAAGGAGAGGAGAGTGAACACCACACTGAGGCACGCCAGCATCAACAGCAACCCAGACTGAGAAGGATTCATTTTGACGTGTGCGTTGTGAACGGCCTCGAAGATATGAATCAAACCACCTTAGGGCAGAAGCAGTAATGTTATGGGATCGAAGAATACCGAACAGGAGATCGAGATCCACGCAGTTAAATGCGTTACTGATATCAAGTAGTACAACAATGGTTAGGGATTGGTTTTCAATTGCCCATCGAATGTCGTCTGTGGCTTTCGGCAATACAGACACCGTGCTGTGTCCTGATCGGAAGCCTGATTGAACGTTGCAAAGGATATTATTGGAAAGGAGGAAATTTTCTAGTTGATTGTGAACAATGTGCTCCAACACTTTGGAAAGAAAAGGAAGTATGGAAATAGGACGATAATGTAACAAAGACGAAGGATTGCTGGTTTTAGGTAAAGGAATAATATTAGCGGATTTCCAGGATTTAGGAAAGGATCCAGATTGTTAGGAATGGTTAATTATGTTCGCTAAACCAGGAAATAATATATCGAGAATGGGGATAAGTTGTTACTACCTACAGCATTGGAAGAAATAGATAGAATAGCTTTACGAACTTCATTGGTCGATACTGAATGAAACTAAAAGGAAGGATGTTGAGGCAAAGGGAGATTAAGTAGCGTTTGCAAAGTTCTCGATTTACGGCACTGGTCAACTGAGAAAGAGGCTGTGGAGAATGGGTGTGGTTTGTTGAGTGCGTTTCGTGCAAATCGAGACCGCTGCAATACGTAGAGGTTGTTTTTCCTATGCCTACGGATTTCAAAAATTTCCATACATCAGAAGATTTACGATTTATGAGAGATTCATGCAAATGGCGTCCTTTGGCATCTCGACACAGATGATTGCACCGATTACGTAATACTTTACTTATAGGATGCTCGGTTGCGCTCGGACGGTTGGCTACTTTTATATGAATTACGTTAAAATATAATTTGTGTACGTGTTTAATTATAATTACTTAATTAAATGTTTTAATGTTAGGTTATCCCATCACTTTTAAAGAGTGATGTAGTTTTTCCAGTAGTTTATATTGAAACCGTCAAGTTGATACTAAAAAGTTGGTTTTTCTCTTCTAAAAATGTTGGTGTGTATATAACAAATTTTACTGATACTATATTGGGTTAATATAACTATTTTATATAAGCTCGTTATCATTCATGGACGTGTGTCAACCCCCAACTCGCACTTGGCCGGTGTGATAGATAGTTGGCCCCGACTCTCTTCTTGTAAGAGACAGCCCCGGGCACTTCATTTGAAGTGGGCTGTTCAAGATAAACGGGATACGAAAGCCTGTCATTGGTTGTGCTTCTTTTTGATATGGAAAACGACAATGACAAATTATGGGAGTTGACAAATTACTAAATGGACAAACGTATGTAACTTTCTATAAACACTACCGACTGCAGACACGATTTATTTAGAAGGAATATTTAATTAGTGCTTAACATATAATACATAAAAAGGATATAAGGGGTCCCGCACAACAACGCACGGAACCCAAGCCGATTTCACCTGCTCGCGGTGCAGCCTGCTAATCAACAAACGAGGCTCTGGCTGCCACCGACCCGCATCAATGCAGTGTGATAGGTAATGACCTAAATCTCCCCATATGAATCACTACAAACATGGAGGTTTTTGGGAGTGGCCTATGTCTATCGGCTGGTGATGATATATAAAAACCTACTTCGTCAAAAACATCTACTACTGATCATTTCACCCGGCAGCGTTTACTCGCACTTCCCTTAATATACTGTATGCAAGGAACAGTTACGGCGCGTACAATATAATAAATCAACGGTGAAATTTATTCGTGTGCAATTTTATCTGAACCGGGTTATTGCTGCAATTTTGAATAGCATTATTATTATTGGCGAGAGACGTAGAACACTAATCTAGATTACTAGACAGGTATAATGAAGGTCACGTGTCGCTGACCGCCGCGTGCCACACTTGCAGCTCGTTAGTAATGTCAACAAAATTTCTTTTGTAAGCGATACTTCAATGGAAACAATGTTTTTATTATTAAGCAAATAAAAGTGACGCGTGTTGACGTTATCCGATTACAAACAGGAGGGTTGAGATCGTCCGCGCGCCTGTTATTCGGTACTCGATAACCACAACTAGTCTACCGAGACTCGTTACCCTCGAGGAGATAGAGAAGCAGTGTGGAACATCCAAATTGAAAATAAAACTTTCCAACTGCTAAAAATTAAAAAGTCCATCCCTGCACATTTGGAAATTTGTACAGGTTTGGGGTGTTGAAGAAATTGAATTGGTATAGAGAGTAATGCATTCCGATGCAGCTACGTAGACTTCCTCCTTCCACCTTATCAGCAGCCCTAATTTCTGATACAAGTGGATAATAATTATTTCTTTTATAATTAGGTGTAATAAGACATTTTAGGTTAAGTTAGGTTATGTAGCAGAGTCCCCCCTCCCTCGTCGAAGTGGGGGGGGAGTCTGGAGGGAGGAGGCCGCCGCCCAATTCCTTCACGGGAGGGCGGCAGCCGGGCGTGCGCTCCGTCTTGGGCGCGCGCGGTCGTCTGTGGGGTCGGGGGGGGCTCCAACGTGCCGGTCCCGCGAGGGGCCGGTACGGGACGGCAGGTGGGTGCCTTTGCTCCCCGCGGGCACCCACCAGGAGGAGTTTTATACGCGGAGGCGCCCGGAGAGTTGCTTGACTGAAACCTGGGCGTCTCCAGTATGCGTATGGCGGGACAAGCGGTGGTGGTTTTAGTGGGTATGGGGGTCACGCACAACACCTCAGTGGCCCCGAGCCCCACATAACCCGGCGTCCCCCCCCCCCCTGAAAAGGACGTTGGGTATGCGGTAACAGCATTTCCACCACCGATATCAAAAAAAAAAAAAAAAAAAAAAGGTTATGTAGCAGGGGACTAGGAACTAAAACACTTTCTACAGAGCTATCACGTCATTGCATTGCTGAGGTCCCGCTAACGAAAAAAAAAAAGGATATGTTGATGGTAGTGTTTAGGTTTTGCTTATATTGTTGTTAACCAAAAACATTGTAATATATAGTTTTCATCATCATTATCATCAGCCGACAGACGCCCACCGGTGGATGTGGGCCTAGTATTATTTACTAAATTACTAACATACAGTTTTATGCAAGTTTAATTATCTGTAACGCTGATTGCATGCTAACAGCTATCGGTCGATCGAGTAAAACATTTAATTGGCCTACCTGACATGCCACGATGCCGCAGGCTCATACCTTTATGATATGGAACTCCTCCTCGAGCATGCCAGACTGCACGCATGGGGTGACTGACTATGAGCAGTATAAACCGTGCAATACTTCCCTGCACCTGTGTTTCCAGTTGGTCGCGAAGTGAGCACCGATGTGACGCTGCTGGACTTCATACGGCACAACGTGCAGCTCGCCGGCACCAAGTACATGTGCCGGGAGGCGGGCTGCGGGGCGTGCATAGTGACCGCGGCGCGCTGCCGGGGCGCAGCCCCGGCCGCCGTCAACTCTGTGAGATTCTTACTTATCATCCCTTATAATTTATCATTCAGATTTACATTATGATTCTTGGACTTGACAATCTATAAAAGTAACTGCATCGGCAACTACCACAGTCTTTCTTTACCTTTCACAAACACGGCGACGTCGCACCATAGACCAACACCCATCGACCAATCATCAAATTAATACTGAAGAACAATAAGTATTTTCTGTACTGTTTCATTAACAACTTACTTTGTGCCGTCAGTGCATGGTGCTGGTGACGTCATGCGAGGGCTGGGACGTGACGACTATAGAGGGTGTGGGCAACCGCCTAGCCGGTTACAGCCCCATACAGACCACCCTCGCCGAGCACAACGGCACTCAGTGCGGATACTGCACCCCCGGGTGGGTCATGGCTATGCACAGGTACAATGCGCTATACAAGTAAATAGACTTAATCATTAGTTCATTTAGTACTAACGTACTTGTTAATCAATAACAGAAATTAATAAAAACCAAATCTGCTTACTAGTCCATCTACACATCTACACATCTGCACAGCTAGAACTCTTTTGAACTTCTTTTTCACAAAGTGATCCTATATCCATCCAGTGATCCATAAATGTAAAAGTAAAAGTATGCGACGATTTGATAAAGTCCGTCTACCGCACGTAACGAGCTGTCATCGTTAAAGCTTATATAAATAATTAAGATAATATTTTCAACAAACCAACAGTTTGCTAATGTTACTGTGCTGCAACAGTATGAGTGACGGCACAGCTGTCACGACCCTGGGGTATTTATCAGCACTTTCTCTCAAAAATAAACAACTTCTTTTTGTGCTTTTATAAATGTAAACATAGTGCCGAAACAACTTTTCAGTTTACTCCAAAGCAGAAAGAATCTTACGATGCTAGAAATAGAACAATCGTTTGGGAGCAACATCTGCAGGTGCACAGGATACAGGTCAATTCTCGATGCGTTCAAAACATTCGCCGCGGACGCGCCGCGCTGCGGCCGCGCGCTCGCTGACACGGATATAGAGGAGGTGCGCGCGTGCGGCCGCGCGCTCGCTGACACGGATATAGAGGAGGTGCGCGCGTGCGGCCGCGCGCTCGCTGACACGGATATAGAGGAGGTGCGCGCGTGCGGCCGCGCGCTCGCTGACACGGATATAGAGGAGGTGCGCGCGTGCGGCCGCGCGCTCGCTGACGCGGATATAGAGGAGGTGCGCGCGTGCGGCCGCGCGCTCGCTGACGCGGATATAGAGGAGGTGCGCGCGTGCGGCCGCGCCGGCTGCGTCGACTACGACTGGTGCGTGGTGCGGAAGGAAGACGTCGTCCAGCCGTCCAGCCTCCACATCAAACTAGCAGACGGCAGAGATTGGTTCAGAGTATACGACTTACGAGATGTTTTCCAGATCTTACATTCAACTGGTTACAAATCTTACATGCTGGTGGCCGGTAATACCGCCAAAGGTAGTTTGCATTCAAGTTTCATATTATTCGCCATTCGCCATTCGCTATTCGCCAGAAAACAATAAAGCATAAAGAGAGATTACAAAACATACCCTTGAATAGAATTTTACATTAGACGTGATCCTTTAAAAAACAATTAACAAAAACTAATTATTATTATTTATTTATTCAAACTTTTAGAAACATACTATATGTAGACACGTGATATCCCTCGGGTCCCGAACTGAGCACAGCTTGTATCTCAGGAGCCTAACTTGTGAAGTCCCGCTAGGAGTATCGAAAAAACAAAATATATATATATATATATATATATATATATATATATGTGACGTGTGTGTGGTGCTGTGTGTAGATGTGATCGTTCAGGGGTGTGTGTGTTGTGTGTTCGCTGGGTGGCATTTATTTGACTGCTATTTCTGTTTCTTCATATAACATGCTGTAGAAAAGGTTTTTCAATAAAAATTTGCGCTTTGGTACCGAGCAGTGTTTTAGGTTTACGATTTTCATCAAACCATTATATTATATATATGTGGGGGTGCGAGCAGTAAGGCCAGCGTTTAGATAATTCAAATCTTACTATTGGAGTTGAAATTCTGTTGTATCTATTCCTTCCGATGTAACGACTTTGAGTAGTGCCATGCAATCTCTGCATCTTATGTGTCGCGGTCAAGATGTAAAGCTGGCGAACACGTAATACCTGGAAATCTTTATATAAGTTGGCAGTTGGATAGCGAAAAGGCTTGTTAAGTTTAACTTTAATAACAGCACGTGGGGCCCTTTCTAAATTCATTAGCAATCTTTTGTTAGTAAACCCCCCCCCCCTCCCCTCCCCAAACACCCTATGCGACATTGAATAGTCGATTGACACATCGGATAATAGATTTGGCGCGAAATATTATTTGTGTTATAAAAAAACATGACAACGCTCTTACGGCGATGAGAGCTAAAACAATTTTGACAATTCAAAAGTGTTTTGCTTTACAAGGATATAAAAGGATCCCAATCAAACTAGTAGGAACACTAATTGTACTGTATCTAAATTATATTTGTTTCGGCAGGAGTTTATCCGATAGAAGAATATCCTCAAACTTTAATAGACATTACTGGCATAACACAATTGAAGGGTTTCGTGCGAGACCAAAATTTAGTCCTGGCGGCGGGGAACAGCCTGACGGAGACGTTGGAGATATTCAAATTAATGTCGGCTGAGGAATATTTCAGTTATTTGGAAAAGCTTTATGATCACATACAAATGGTAGCCCACGTTGCTGTACGAAACGTGAGTATTATTCTATATGTGCTATACCGGGATATCCTTTTATAAAAATAATAACGTTTACCTATGGAGTGAGTATTGAAATCAGTCGCCGCACCAGCAGCGTGCTGCGCGCGGTGTGCTCCTTGTTACAGGGTAAGCTGCTGTCCTTCCCCCTAAATTATTTCTTCATTAAAGATCATTTCCAATTTGCTATGGCAGCATGACGGTGCGAACATTTTACATATTCTTATACAGGATCTATTGATTATTATTTTTTGTATTAATATAAATAATGACCAATTCGACCACCTCTGCTGGGGACTGTCGAGCTGTTTCAGTTCGCTCCATCGCACAGTTGCATTTCGCTTCCAGATCGGCACGGTGGCCGGTAACCTGATGATAAAGCACCAACATCGCGAGTTTCCGTCTGATTTATATCTTCTGTTGGAAACTGTTGGCGCACAACTAACAATTTGTAAGTGGCGAGATTTCTTCACATCACAAACGACGTCCATCACGCCAGTTGGTTGACGTAACCAGCGCTAACTGTTACGTATCGCTCGCACGTCACCGCGTGACCAACATGTGCACGCTGATGCATTATATGATATTTAGGAGATACATTTGGTCTAATTGCGATAAATTTTATTGGAATTGTAAAGTGTTTGCGTATATGTATTTCTTATATGTTATAACTTTTACTTTCTCTTTACAACCCCAAAATTTTACCCTGGAGAGAGTGGTAGTTACTCCGTTTATTCAGTTGATTTGTGTTTTTTTCTTTTCAAGTCTAGTACTTTGCTAAGTAAATTGATACATGAACGACACAAAACAAACTAGAACGGGTTAAAAAAAATCGAATAATTGTATACTACAGTTTAGGGGATGGTTATTAGTCACACTTTAACTTTTACCAATAAATGGCACTGCTACAAATTAACAAAACTTAAAAGCTTCAGTGTAGATTAATTGCAATGTTAAATGTTAAAAGCGGGACGTTAAGCTGATGGTGAATGATACGCCTCCCCATTACCACGTGGCGCTAGTGGGGTGGCCGACACAGCACTACATCTTGTACGTCGCCTTGAGACATGGTATTAAGTCCCGTCACCCCACAGATTACACTATACTACTACACAACGCGCTTCAAACCGGCATACAGTAATATTCGCATACTACTGTCTGACGGTAACAATAGGCACCGCGGCATTACCTGCACTTATCACTGGGAAACTAGGACATTTGTTATTATTAACAATTAATTTTTATTACAGCGGGTACTTTCGGTAGAAAAGTAGTGACAATGCAAGCTTTTTTGAACGAAAACATGACGGGGAAAGTGATTCTCAACGTACTCCTGCCACCCCTGTCTGACAAATACAAACTCGTCACTTACAAGGTGAGGAACGGATTCTTTGACATTTGCTTTGAATTTTTTTTTCTAGTTTTGAAAACTAGAAAACTCGTCACTAAAAAGCCCTATTACACGAATTTCGATTCCTTCCAAACGTAAAACGACTGGTACTCGTGCTACGTGCTGGATGCAATGGATCTCACTTAAGGCGAATAACTATTAGGCTAATTCCTCCTGAGGAACGAATGTTCAGCTCTGCGCATAGAGTTGATCTTCAGAATCCCTTTGATAAATGCTCACCTGAGAACTTTACTCACGTGTAAACAGTTTATGACTGAGCTTAAGATTCAGAGAACATCTTATTGACTCGTCGCCAACATCCTCAACTGTTATCATAATAACAATCAAATTAGAATTACATTAAATTAGAAAAATTAACAATCAATTTAGAATCTTGTCACTTAACCGGTTAAGTGGTTGATGCGCCCACCTGTAATAACGTGGCGCTAGTGGAGGTAGTGGAGGTAGTATGCACTGCACCTTGCGCTCGTCGCCTGAGAGATAAGATGTTGCGTCTCGTTACTTCAGTAATTACATTAGCTAAGACGCCCTTCAAACCGGAACACAGTAACGTTTACTCAGTAGTGTTCGTCGGCTGCAATGGGTGCTGCGGTGGTACTTACCTGGACGGACTCCGGCAACAGAGACAGCACCGTACCAGCAATTCCTACCACATGTGGCGAGTAAACTGCAAGGTTTACACAATGACATTTAAATACATTACCTTGTTTAATTAAAAGTGATGTTTCATTGATTATTATTCTAGCTAAAGCAGTTATATTAGGATTAACAGTTCAGAATGGATACAGATAAAGTGTATTGTTATAGATAATGCCAAGGGCGCAGAACGCCCACGCGATAGTACATGCCGGCTTCCTGTACAAACTGAGCCGCGGCTCTGTGGTGCTGGAATGCAGGCTGGTGTTCGGCGGCCTCTCGCCTAACTTCTCGAGAGCACGTGCAACTGAACATTTTCTCGTTGGGAAATTTCTATTCGCGAATGAGACGTTACAAGCTGCTATTAAACTGTTGAACAGCGAGTTGGTAATAACACGGAAGAGGCCCGACCTTAGCATTGAATACAGGAGACATCTTGCGATCGGCTCCTTTTATAAGGTCAGTTTAAAGGAAACTCTTTATCTTAATATGATATGTTTAGAATGCCACAGAGACATTCAAAATATTGTGTACTATATAATAATATAATATGTTTTAAGTTAGATAGTAATGATTTGTGTTTGAATTGCTATTGTATAAGTTACAATGACAGGGTCTCCTACATCTCTGTCCTTCGGATATTGTCGGTGTTAGATATCGTTCTGGTGCGATCAACATCCACGAAACTCGACCAGTGAGTTCCGGTTGTCAAGTCATCGAAACAAATCCGGCGCTGTGGCCTCTCACACAACCGATACCAAAACTTGAAGCACTGGTAAGTTATTTCTACCATCAATGAAACACTATTATGAGTACAATTTTACACGAAAACAAAGTCTCAGTACATGATTGTTAAAAAGTGAACGCAGCATTCACTAATTATACTCACTGTATATGAGTAAGATACGGTAGAGTAAACAACGAAAAGTAAATGCAGTCATAACGCAGTAAATGTGTGCAATATTTCACAAAAGTGTATAATGAGTCCACGTGGACGTCGACAGATTTAGTGCAGCAGTTCAACAGCTGGCGTAGCCTAAAAACTACAGACTCAAAAACGACATGGGCAATGAGCCGGTGGACCTATAAACGGATAGTTTCGGAATCAAAACAACATGTGGCTCTCAGTCAGCAGCCTGACTAATGTCAGTGTGCACTATGTATAACATCAATCTGTTTAATTTTTTCTGTTGCATCACGCAGCATCTCACTGGAAGTTATCAAATTTGTGCTCGTGCCACGGAACAGGAACATCGAGAATCTTTGTAAATTCGATAATAATTGTTTACATTTGAAATGTCATCTGTTTTATAGGTCGGAATAACTTTGGCCATTTTCCATTCCTTTGAAAAGTAACCTCACCTTACGTACCAGAATGGCGGCGACGAGGTTCGCAACCCGTCACGTCTCGTCTCCCGGGGGAGCGAAAAGTGGGCTGCCGATAGCCACTTTGCTACTTTGAATGTCAGAGGAGGAATGAAAGATAAAATTGATGATGTATGTGAGATGATGAAGGAAAGAAGAACTGATATTCTATGTGTGAATGAAACTAAGCGGAAAGGATGCGACACCACCATACATGGACCTTACACAGCTTACTGGTCAGGAGTCCCTGAAACCAGCAGAGGCTGTCAAGGAATTGGTGTGCTGCTTTCTGCTAGAATGAACGAATGTATGACTGATTTTGGGTGTGTGAGTCCTCGACTCATGTGGGTGAGGTTGAAGGTTGGTCTTACCCGCATCTTCATTCTAGGGGTATATGCTCCACAAGATGCGGGATGGAACCGGTCTTCGAGAGCCCAAACCGAAAGGGAAGAATTTTGGCATAGTCTGAAAGATGTTCTGAATGAATGTAAGCGTAATGAAAGAATTGTAATGCTTGGAGATTTTAATGGATGGGTTGGAGTGCAGCGTGATGGATATGAAACTGTGTTAGGGAAATTCGGTGATGAAAGAGTGAATGAAAATGGAAAGAATCTGCTTGAGGTCTGCTTGGAGTGGAATCTTGTGGTAACAAACACAATGTTTGAGCACAAGAAGATCCACATGTATACAAGAAAAGAAGGAAACCAGGAAAGTATGATTGATTTTTTAATGGTCGATAAGAGATTGAGAAAGAAAGTGCTAGACACCAGGGTGTACCGTGGCACTGCCATCGACACTGATCACTTCCTGGTGTTATGTCGATTAAGGGGGATCTTTAGGCGATGGCGGCATTATGTTCGAGAACCCATTAGTGTCCTAGAAAGAGTGAAAGTCGAGGTTTTGCAAGATGATGAAATGAGAGAGAAGTATAAGAGTAAATTGACTGATAAGTTTGACAGATTAGAAGGAATGTGTGAGGTTGAAGAGTTATGGAAGTCGCTCAAGGATGGAGTTGTGAATGTGGCCACTGATGTATGTGGTGTGAGCAAGAGAAGAAAAGGAAGTATGTTGAAGACTGTAAGTGCAAAACTTCGGAAGGCGGTATCTGAAAAGAGGAAAGCATGGCAGGATTGGTTGGCAGCAAAAGCCAATCATAGAATGGACAAGGCAACGATAGAGGATGTACAAAATGCGAAGAATGAGTATAAAAGACGTAAGACCGTAACAAAGGAAGTGGTGGAAAGAAAGAAAATGAATGATAGAGATGAATTTGAAAGAAGGTTATCTGAGGACTTCCGGACGAACATTAAGTTTTTCTGGAAGGCCATAAGAACAGCCAGAGCTAATAAAACAAGCTCACATGGCGAAATCAGGAACCAGAATGGAAGCTTTGTGACAGGTGAAGAATGTATCCTAAAGAGGTGGAGGAAATATTTTGAAAGTTTATTCGAGAAAGAGGATATACATGTGCCAAACCCCGGTAGGGGTCAAACTGAGAGTGGGGATGAAAGTAATATTAGTATGAAAGAGATCTTAGATGCAATGAATAGTATGAAGTTGGGTAAGGCTGCAGGATATGATAGGATTACGGTCGAGATGCTGAGAGCTGGACAGGGCGTGGTAGCTAGTCAGCTGTACTACCTTTTCAATCTTTGTTGGAAGAGCGGCAAAGTGCCAGATGACTGGTGCAAAGCCGTAATCGTTCCGGTATATAAAGGAAAAGGGTCACAGCAAGACTGTAAAAACTATCGTGGCATTAGCTTACTGAGCGTCGTCGGCAAACTGTATGCAAAGATACTGATTAAAAGAGTGATGAATGAAACTGAAGAGAAAATTTGGGATGTACAAGCAGGATTTAGAAGTGGAATGGGATGCATGGACCAGGTCTTTTCCTTACGTAGCATAACCGAAAAATGTTTGGCACATAACCAAAAGGTCTATTGCGCTTTCGTAGATTTGGAAAAAGCCTATGACAGAGTGGTGAGGAATGAATTGTGGCCCATATTGTCTGCTTATGGGGTGAACAGCACGCTGATACGAGCATTGAAATCACTTTATGAGGGTTCTAGTGCTTGTGTCAGGATAAACGGAGCTTACTCAGACTGGTTTAGCATCCAGAAGGGTGTTAGACAGGGATGTGTGGCCTCGCCGTGGCTGTTTAACCTATTTTTAGACAATTGCTTGAAAGATTTGAAAGATAGTGAGTATGGACTAAGAATGAATGAGTTGACCGTCAAGTGCCTCCTATACGCGGATGATCAAGTTTTATTGTCATCATCGGAGAGGGAGTTGTAAGCGATGGTCGACATGGTGCATGGAGCTTTAACAAGCAAAGGAATGAAAGTGAATGTAAGCAAGACGAAAGTAATGGTTTTTGAAAGAGAAGAATGTATGACAAACTGTGACATTATGATTGAGGGACAAAAAGTGGAACAAGTGAAAGAATTTGTATATCTGGGTTCACAGTTTACGAGAGATGGCAAGTGTGATGGTGATATTGAAAGAAGAGTTTTAAAAGGGAATCAAGTCAATGGGGCACTTCATAACTTTATGAGTAGCCGGAACGTTTCACAAAGTGCACGACTGGCTGTGCATAGAGGCGTGTTGGTCCCCACACTGATGTATGGTAGTGAATGTTGGGTATGGCAGAAGAAACATGAAAGTAGGATTAATGCTGTGGAGATGAGAAGCCTGAGAAGTATAACTGGAGTGAAACGGATGGACAAAGTGAGGAACAGTGTGATAAGGAAGCGGTGCGGCGTGGTTGAAGATGTAGTGACAAGGATAGAGAAAGGGATGCTTAGATGGTTCGGCCATGTCGAAAGAATGGATGAAAGAAGATTAACGAAAGAAATATACAAGGTAAGAATGATTGGAAAAATCGGTGCAGGCCGACCTAGACGGACATACTCCGATCTAATCGGAGATGTCCTAAAGAAAGGCCGGATCAAAAGCACACGCAACCGACGAGCGTGCATGAAGACGCTTATGAAAGTGGAGGAAGCGAGAGAGGTGTGCCAGGATCGTAGCAGGTGGAGAGAGGTGGTCTCTGCCTACCCCGCTGGGAACGAGGCGTGATATATATGTATGTATGTATGTGTGAAAAGTAACCAGATGACAAAAAATTATCAATTATATCGGTGAGGTGCGCCGGGCCTCGCAAGTGATAGTCCTCACCGTTACGGGGGTAGAAACAGAAGCGCGATAAACCTTGGAACCACTGTTACCAAATATATTACATATCGCAGCTTCATCTATCTCACAAGATATGTTACCAGTTATTGCGTTACGATACGGCCCATTACTGACACGCTTGCTGTTAACAAAGGCCCAGAACAATTTGAAATTCTTTGTAACACCTTTCTCGATATTGTTCTTTATACCGTTTACAATCTTCAGCTGCTTTGTTTGCCGAGTTCGCACCGGTGCGTTACTCTCTCAAAGGCAAAGGTTTCTAAATAGCATATACTTCTGTCACAAATTATTCTCTTCCCTTAGACTACGCATTGAACTACTACTGAATCATGCAGGATAACGCTCGTTTTTCCGTCCAGTCGTACAGGGCATATATTTATGAATGCAGTCATATAGTTATGTGTCAAATATATTTAGTATTACATCTACATTGCCTATACCCTCAAACACCGTTGTGCAATCGACATCCTGCAACTGCGAGTACGAGTATAACTATCTCGCGACCGGGCCTCCTAACTTAATGTGCATAAATGTGTTGTGCGTAACTTACCACCCGTACAATATAAATACAGAACGTTTCATGACAATAATGATGTTCAAAGAGCACTGTGCCGCTCCATAGTTAGCAGTAAGTGTTGCAGCCGAGCTAGCGGGATATGATGATGCATGTGTCACAGTGTCGCAGACACAAGTGCCGTTGGGCTATCTGCTGTCTGTATGTGCAGCTGCAGTGCTCCGGGGAGGCTGTGTACGCGGACGACACGCCGCCCATCAAAAGCGAAGTGTTCATTTCATTCGCACTGAGCGCGGTCGCGGTCGGATTCATCGATGAAATAGATCACACTGAAGCGTTGGTGAGATACCTTTGCCTGAATAACACTTACGGACTTATTGAGCTTTTGTGTTAGCCAATGTATATTTGTGTTAGCTTTATGATAATTGAAGAAACGAAGTAAAATGGATGATTGTTAAAAAAATATTGCGTTTTTCAAGAAATTGCTATATATATAATAGGTTGGGGAAAAAGAAATCCATTATTTTTATATGAACTTCAGGACTTTATTTAACATGTTTCGGATTGTCCGATTTGGGTCAAATATGCACCGTTTTGTTCTATGATTTGTTGCCATTTAAGGATAACTTCATAATGCCTCTCTCGTAGAAGTCCTGGTCTCTATTTGCAAAAAACTCTAGTAGCCGATTTTCACAATCTTCCCTAGATGCCAATTTTTTATCACTAAAGAAATTTTGTAATGCAAGAAAAAGATGGTAATCGCTTGGTGCCAAGTCCGGACTGTATGGCGGATGTATTAAAACTTCCCAACCAAGCTCCCGAAGTTTCTGGCGAGTCACTGTAGACGTGTGTGGCCTAGCGTTGTCCTGGTGGAACACGACACCTCTCCTGTTGGCCAATTCTGGCCGTTTCTGGTCAATTGCTATCTTCAAACGGTCCAGTTGTTGACAGTAGAGATCATAATTTAGTGCTTGGCCATATGGAAACAACTCATAATAAATAATCCCCTTCCAGTCCCACCAAATGCACAGCAGAACCTTCCTGGCCGTTAGTCCTGGTTTGGCCACCGTTTGAGGTGCTTCTCCGCTCTTTGACCATGATCGTTTTCGCACAGGGTTATCGTATGTGATCCATTTCTCATCTCCAGTCACCATCCGTTTAAGAAATGGGTCTATCTCATTCCGTTTGGCCAAGGCTTCGCAGATGCAAATTCATTCATCATGTTTTTTTCTGTTAATTGGTGTGGCACCCAAACATCGAGCTTCTTTTTGAATCCAGCTTTGTGTAAATGGTTTAAAACTGTTTTGTGGTCCATTTTTAGCTCCTGGGCGATGTTACGACTGCTAACATGCCGGTCAACTTCGATCATTTTTCCGATTTTATCGACATTTTCGGCGACCGGCCTACCTGTGCGAGGTGCATCTTTAACATCAAAAATTCCTGAACGGAATCTACGAAACCAAAATTGCACATAATTGGCTGTTACAGTATCGGGTCCATAAACACCATTCACAATTTTAGCCGCCTGGCTTGCATTTTCGCCTTTGTCAAAGAAAAACTGTAAAATGTACCGAATTTTCTCTTTGTTCACTTCCATTTTTAACACCCTGTAACTCACAATTGAATGCACCAAACAAAAAACAGCAAAAGAATTTTTTTACTGCGAAATGTCACCTTTCCAACGAGCATCAATCTGAAACTGTTTGATCGATACTTTACGAGAAATTTATCACTACAGCCATCTACCGAAAAAATAATGGATTTCTTTTTCTCCAACCTAATATATTGTTGTACAGACAATGATAATTAGTGTTTATTATAATTATAAATATCTTCCGTGATATATATATATATAATTTGATCAATTTCAGAATGAACCAGGAGTTATTGCGTTTTATTCCGCAAAAGACGTACCGGGGCTAAATTCATTTACGCCGATGGGGAAAAGAATGTATTTAGCGAACGAAGAGATATTCTGCAGTGGTGAAGTGAAATATTACAATCAAGTCATAGGAATGATCGTCGCCGAGACGCAACAAATTGCTGATAGGGCCGCTAAACTAGTAGTCGCCACCTATAGTGATTTGAGGAAACCGGTTATAGACGTCAAGGAAGCAAGGACTAATCCTAAAAGAATAACTCCATACGCAACTAGACAGGCAATCGACAAAGGTTCAGATATTTGGAAAGTTATACAGGGATCTTTTGCTGTGTACCAACAGTATCCCTTTTGTATGGAAACATTGACCAGCATCTCTATACCTGTAGAAGGCGGTCTGGAAGTGCACGCATCGACTCAATATGCAGAAGGCATACAGGTTATGACGTCACGCGCCCTCAACATGGAACAGAGCAAGTACGCATGTTATTTTTATAATAATGCAAATTTGTTGACCATTGTAAATGAATGAAAGATGAAATGTAAAGTCACGTGTAAATATTGGAAATGTTGGAAATGTTATCGTGTTGTACGCGGCATTTTAATGAGGCAGTCGTTTGGAGATGTTGTTTGCAGTCTGAGCGATAGCTCTAATATCGACATTGTTTGATAGATCATTCATATTGTAGGTCAAGGTGTACAACTGAATTAAAAATAGATATAATGATCAGAAACCGAGAAGAAGTAGAGATTAATAAAACTAAATTGTTCTGCAATATTATTATTTTGTTGCGTTGACGTTGCTTTTCGTGACATTATCGGACAAACGGTTTCACTTTCCAGTTTTATATGACGAGAAATGAAATACCTTTAAATATTTTCTAGCCCTCGTAATAAATAAAAAACTGGTACAGCAGCATCCTCATGCTGAGTTTCGCAAGTACGACATATGCCTTATCGGTATTACAGTTTTAGGTTCATGATTTTTAAAGAGAGCTGAAATAAGAGTTTTAGTAATTCACTCTACACCTATACATACCCTGTAAGGCTGTTGCGGTGTACAGAAAAGTATATACATACACAACATTTGATTATGTGCGCACGCAGGATAAATGTGTATGTGCGGCGAACCGGCGACGGCTACGGCTACAAGATTTCCTGGGTTATACAAGGAGCTGTAGCCGCTAGTCTTGCGGCTCTACGTCTAAATCGACCAGTTAGGTTCATTCAACCCCTGAGAACAAACACCAGAGCAATTGGCAAAAGATTGCCATGTGCTACCAACTTTGAGGTACCCTTTTTTATAAGTGCAGTTATTAGAACACGCAAACAGGAATGTCAAAAAATAACAAAGTGGCTATGGAGTCTAGCTTTATGGAGTCTAGCTTTATGGAGTCTAGCTTTATCGAGTCCAGATACGAAAGATAGTCAGTCCGGTGCATAAGGTAAAGCTGTAAAGCCATTTAGAGCTCTAATCCCTGGTGCTGCGACATGCCAATGACAACACAGATAGATGTAACTAAAAGTTCTATCAGTCGTCCTTAAAAATGGTTAATGGTTTTTTGACATCAATTTTAATGGTGTTAAGTGATAATGAGGCCGTGAGAGGTATGAAAAATACTAGATCACAAATGTAAGCAGTAGAAATACCGCAAAGCCATTATGAACAGATATCCGGGCGGTAGCTAAGCATACGAGTTGGAAGTAACATTAGTACTAACCAAACTCTTCAACATTGTTCCCTTCCTGGATTGAACCAAGGACGTCCGGATTACATGGCAAGCATTTAGCCACTGGACCTCGAAAGCATTTAACTGGCCAAGGTGCAGTGATGAGGATATCTGTGTATGTAGGTAACGTCCTAAAGGTTATCCCACCCTTACTAGTACGATAGAGCACTATTTAAGCACCGTGCTTGTCATTATATATGTAATATGTACACATTATTATTACCTTTTTAATCACCTATCTAAATTGAGGAACGTCGTTAATCGAAATTTGTGGAAATGCTTGATTGCTTTACACATGAGATTGTTCTATGGCCAGGTGGCAGTTAATGCCGTAGGTGTGATTCAACACTTGGACTGCGACCTGTACAGCGACAACGGGTACATAGTCGACGAGCCGCTCATTATGTTAGGGGTGCCGAACTACAACAATTGCTACAATAAATCTACGTGGAATTATAGATTTTTCAACGTCGTTACTGATACTGCATCTAACTCTTTTTGTCGATCTCCAGGTTTGGCAGTTTCTGCATCTTTCATTTATTACACTATATATCCTCTGTAGTATCAGCTTAAAGTAATTTTCTTAAGATAAAAGGAATATGTGTACATATTTTACCATAATATCAACAAATTTTCTACTGTTTTGTCACAAGCAAAGTCCAAAAATCACCAATATTTTTTTTATTCTCTAATATCATACATACATATATATCACGCCTCGTTCCCAGTGGGGTAGGCAGAGACCACCTCTCTCCACCTGCTAATATC
This sequence comes from Troides aeacus, assembly GCA_033220335.2. NCBI lineage: Eukaryota > Metazoa > Arthropoda > Insecta > Lepidoptera > Papilionidae > Troides > Troides aeacus. The sequence goes on along the minus strand of CM067281.1, from coordinate 459,630 downwards.
AATTAAAATGTTTACATCTTTATTATTTTATTTACTTTTAGGTACTTTGGAAAATATTGCAAATACAGAATTCATAATGGAGAGAATCGCTTATGAATTGGACTTGGATCCAGTGAATGTGCGGCTTGCTAACCTCGATGTCTCCACCAGCAGCGACGTCCACGAGATGTGGGAGAATTTAAAAACAAAATCGCAGTACGACGAAAGGCGATTAGCCACGCAGCGGTTTAACAACGAAAATAGATGGCAGAAGAGGGGATTGCGTGTCGGGTTCATGCGATGGGTGCTCGAGACTCCGCAGTTCATATCAGCAAACTTGTCTGTGTATTACGAAGATGGCAGCGTCGCCATATCGCATGGCGGCGTTGAGATGGGCCAAGGGATCAATACTAAAGCAGCGCAAATATGTGCATACTTCCTTAAAATACCTCTCAGTAAAATTCGAATTATATCGCAATCTACTTTCGTATCACCCAATGTAAACGAATCCGGCGGGAGCGTCACGTCGCTGAACATCGGCTTAGCTGTTCAGAGATGTTGTGAAGAGTTACTCAGGAGACTAGAACCGATTAGACTACAAATGTCTAATCCTACTTGGGAGGACCTAGTGAGAAGGGCATTTGCAGCAAACGTTGATTTACAAACACGAGGTGCTGTCACCCTGGAGGATGCAGGCAGTTATAACATCTACGGTGTAGTTGCAGCAGAAGTTGAAACAGATGTTATTACCGGTCAGTGGGAAATTAAAAGGGTTGACCTATTGGAAGACGTAGGGCGGAGTGTTAGCCCCGAAATAGATATAGGTCAGGTAATACTAATTACTTTTTTTTTACTATGTTCAAACTTTTAGAAAAGTTCGTATTAAAATGTAAATGTTATACTTCATTAGCTCAGCTATTTTACAAACACAATACTCTTTATAGAGAGAAGGCTACTTTTGTAAATAGCCTATAACTTTAATGCTTTATTCTACTTTTATACACATATCATAAATATGATAAATGAACGCTAAAAGTACGAGTACACACAATTTGCAGATCGAGGGCGCATTTACAATGGGAGTCGGCTATTGGACTTGCGAAAGGATGGAATACGAGCCGGACTGCGGAGAAGTGCTTTCTGATCGCACTTGGAACTACTGGGTGCCGCAGGCGAGAGACATCCCGCAAGACTTTCGGGTGTACTTCAGAGAGAAATCGAACAATCCTAATATATACCTTGGTGCGAAAGGTAAAATATAAAGTTTTACTATTATTAACATGAACCCATAGCCAGGGAACAATTCATTGGATTCAACGAAATTTGCAGCACAGGTTCTTTTTGTTATAACAACTTTCGCATACATCCAGTTCACTTAGCTGATAAGTGTTCACATAAGCAGATCTAGACGAATTATTATGCAAAGTATATAAATGTTTTAATAAAAATTATATTTATCCTGTTTCTCGTCCTCATCAAGTGAGTATTTGAAATTGGCTCAAGACTATTGACAAATATAATAACCTCAGTTATCAAAACAAATAGTACAAAGGTACAACTGTTCCAGCCACCGGTGAACCGGCAACAAGTCTGGCCGTGGGCATACCGCTGGCAATACGAGAAGCCATCGCATCGGCAAGACATGATACCGGTATTCCGACCACGGAATGGTTTCAAATTGGTATTTAATATTATTTTTTTCACACGGGCTTTACTTGCGAAGTTAATTTGTTCTGTAAAGTCCAAAATTCATTAAGTAGTTACATAAATGTATTCTCTGTAGAGATCCCCTTTGTTGCATTTATCACTCGAGCTCCGGTCTAATTATAATATTTACAACTGTGTACTGTGTACTGTGTACATATGATAATATAATATATAATCGAATAATTTCTAAACTGATTACAGATGGCCCCTACACCACCGAGAACATTTGTTTATCATGTGCAACGAAATTTGAAGACTTCAAGTTTTACTAATTTTTCAAATGATTACTTCATTTCCTCTTCTATTGCTGATACTGTTGTTTATAAAAGAATAAGTTTCTATGATGATAAATAATTAATTACATATTAACTACATACATAACCTACAGCATTGTTAATGTTTTGTTATGTGATGTTATGTATACTTTAGATAAACAAAACTCAGATATTTTGCATCGTGTTTAGTACCTGTCAAATTTAAAAGAAAACCACCAACAAAATGATTGAGAAGAGTTCTTAAAGAGAGGAAGGGATAACGCTCTTCTACCTTTGAAGCCCACAATTCTCATGGACCATTATTATAAATTTATGTATAAATAAAAACCATCCATATATGTGTGTGTCTCGTTTCCTACATAACTACGATTAATCACTGAAGAGCTGCGGCGACCCCATTAACAAACCAATTAGAGCAACAACGCCGCAAGAGAATGACGATGGGAGCAGGGAGGGGTGTGCTCGCAGACCTCGGGTAGGGTATGCAAACTACACCCCAATTCTCTGTGTTTATCTGTACTTAAAAATAAACTTGCCAATTCAGTAATTTCGACAATTAAAGAAGTCAGTGTATGCAGTGCTCATATGGAAACGATTGTAATAGGTAATAGTAAATCTTGTATTAGAGAATGTAACAAATTATAGAAGCCTTTAAAAAGTATTGTTTTATTTATTATGTTAAATGCATGATATGATCTTTGCTTTTATACATCGTTAAAGAAATCTCTCACTGGTCGTTGGATACAAATTAGTTAAATTTAAAATCCTCTATTTTCGTAGCCGCAGCCAAACAAATTTTTTCGGTAGTGTGTATTCCATCTGAAAAAAATATAATAATGTGCGTGCGATGAAGATATCATTGTCAAACACCACTTTACACTAACAACTGTCCTTTTACCGTACACATTGACGTGCTGCCTTTATATCATATATTCAGATACAATTGTCACCATTTTACCACAGCAGTTTCCACCTCGTTAGTTACCACCTAGTTCTGTAAACTTACCCAAAGTAAACCACTGATTTGTCGATATTCCTGATTCTAGCCTTGCGGATGAAATAGCTTCTCTAATTGCAAACGGAACTGCAATAGCCATGCACGTCGCTGGTTCTCCCGTGGCTACAACACGAAAATGTACAAATAATGTATTAAATATTTGGAGGGAATTGTTTTACACAGGTAAACTTAAAGACGTCTGTCTAATGGCCTCTAACTGAATAAATGCTAAAGTTGTAACTTACATAAACAATATGTCGGTATAAGAAATAGGTTAGTTTTAGTTTTATATTTTTTTTAAACTAAGTTCGAAACACCGACAGCCGATGGGGTAGTAAGGTCCTCGGGTGACGCCCGCGTACTGGTGGACATAGTGTTGGAAGGCCTCCCACAAGGTGGACCAACGATGTGGTCAGAATCACGGGAACCCACTGGATGCGGGCAACACAAGACCGATCGATGTGTAGATCTTTGGGGGAGGCCAATGTCTAGCTGTGGACGACTATCGGCCAACGGTGATGATGAAACTAAATTCATAATTTAAATTATCTCTCTCATTTAAACTGTACGAAAACCGTTATTTCGAACGTCAATTGATTCTCATTTATTGTAATACTAAACGTGACGCTGGCTCCAGGGCCGAGCATCGAAAGGTTCTGTTACAAATTAAAATAACAGACACCACCAGATATATCGAATGTTTCTAATCAATTCTGTTGCTAACGTAATGCGACAAAGATCCGTAATAAATATTGCAAATGGAATAAAACCGGAAATACCTTTTGATCCCAATATAGCGTCATTGCTATATGACTTTTTTCTGAAATAAATTCTAAAGTCCTGCGGTATGTCTCTCGCCTGGGGCACGCAGTAGTCCCAAGTGCGATTGGTGAGAAGTTCTCCCGTGTCCGGATTGTACACCAGATTCTCAGTGAGCCAATAACCGAGCCCCATTACAAAGGCCCCTTCGATCTGAACAGTTTAATAGGTAGGAAAGTTAACAGGTACGATCACACTAAATAATGTTCCCTCTTTTTAAATCTTTCAAGACACCTGTTGTCGTTAGGTCTGTTTCGGTTTAGCCACTTTAGTCGTTTTAGTTTTATTTTTCAATTTTTTTATCTTATCACGATATAAATTTAAAACTTTTTCTATTAAATAACTAAATACTTTAGATCTTGTAAGTGATTATAACGTAATAAAATCCAATTAAGTATAATTTTATCAAAATTAGAAATGTATCGATAACTTACTTGACCAACATCGAGTTCTGGACTAATACTACGTCCGGTGTCTTCTATTATATCAGCTCTTATTATCTCAGTTTGTCCTGTTAGTATATCTACTTCTACTTCTGCAACCGTTGCTCCCAATACAACGTACTCCTGGAAATCGGCCGCGTTGACATGCGCACGAGTTTGAAGATCAATGCCAGCAGCAAACGCTGCGTGAATCAGCTCCTGCCAGGTGGCATTACTCTTTTGTTTTCTAATCGGCTCCAATTTAACAAGAAATTTTTCGCAACACCTCCGTACGCCGATGCCGGCGTTTTGCGTTGTCAGACTGCCGCCGGTGAGGAAACCGTTCGGCGCCACGAAAGTATTGTTAGCTTTTATTTGTACCATCTCGACAGGTATATCCAGCATGTACGCGCAAATCTGCGCGGCCTTCGTGTTGATGCCCTGCCCCATTTCAATGCCGCTGTGAGTTATGGCGACGGTTCCGTCATCGCGGTACACTGTCATAACAATGTCCAAATAGAAATCACCGACTGGTGCCCATTTCATAAACGCAACTCTAAGTCCCCGTTTTTTCCATCGATTTTCTTTATTAAACTTGTCCACTGCTTTTCTTCTTTGGGCGTATTTGGAGTTTTTAAGGAGTGTATCAGACATTTCTTTCATATCTTTTTGTATCGCTGGGTCCAAATTTGCTAAACGCACCTCAAAAGGATCCAAGGAAAGCTCGTAACAGATTTGTTCAATCATCGTTTCCGCCATTGCGGTGCATTCTAGAGTACCTATCAAATGTTACAGAAGAGAATGAAAATATTGAATAATATAATTTAAGTGAAATGCAATTGAAGCACAAAACTTGTTTAAACCTTGTGCGGTTACCGTCATGGTGACATTCTACACTTATATCAATTTTAGTCCCTCCTATTTAATTAGTCAATTATCCAGTGATAAAAAATGTAAAAAGTAGTATATGGTTAAAAAAAGTTATTAGTAAACTCACTATTACTTTTTTTATTCTATTTGTATATTGTGTGAGAAAGAGGTTTAATAGAGTTGATCCTTGATATTGAATGTCAAATATTGAAAACGAGTTCGTATAATGTAACCAGTGTTAATGTTCATCATCATCATCATTATCAGCCTACAGAAGTCCACTGCTGGACATAGGCGTCACCCCAAACATCTTCACATACATCAGTGTTAATGATCACATTTAAATATATGTACAAGGTGATATAATTAACGAAAATTCTGACCCGGAGATCTGCACCAAGTGTTCGACGCGTTGTCGGTGATTGTATCGAACGATTTGAAATTCCACGAGGCTTTGTTGTAGCAGTTGCTGTAAACGTCGCGCGTGAGCAACAGGAACGGCTCGTTCATAACGTATCCGTTATCTTCGTACAATCGATAGTCCATGCACTGCACGACGCCTGCCGCATTCACGGCGACCTACACGAGATCATTCGCGGACAGAATATTACTATTAACTAAAAGTTAATTGGTATTCCTACTAACACGGGACAAAACAATATCATCATCCATTAATTTTAAAACATGGTGCTACAAGTTGATAATAAGCGGATGTGTCTGACGTGAAACAGAAATATTTCTACAAAAATATTAAATTCACTACAAGTTATAGAAAAAGAGTAGTCTTTACTTAACGATACCTGAATCTCGATTTTCAATAGAATCAGGATAAATGTTCTAAAAACACTTACACATAGATATAAATTAATTTATGTCCTTATTTCAAACTATTACATACAATCCAATCGTAATACGTTCAGCCTGATTTCTTTCTGCTAATGAATAAATATGCAGAACAATGGCGATTGCATCGATACCTTTTTGTTATCGATACCGAGGTCCCCAAGGTTCTCTTAAATTGAACGAGCTATGAATACCTCTGATGGTAACTGACAATAAAGTTATTTTTCGAAACAGTCGTAATGAATGTATACCTCAAAGTCAGTAATGCAAGGAAGCCTCTTGCCAAAAGCTCTCATGTTGGTGGTGAGCGGCTGTATGAAGCGACACGCGCGGTTCAGCAGGTGCGCGACCAGGTTGCACGCAACGCTCACTTGTAGCGAGCGGGTGATTTTGAAGCCGAACCCGCCGCCGAGACGGCGCACGTGCACATCGATCCTGTCAACAATCAAAGACATTCCTACTCAAATATAAGTGGTTGTATTATATATGTAGTTATTAATAAGAATCACGAGTAATCTATATTTTTAGAAACTGACATACTGAATCTGTGAAGCGGCGTCAGGGGTAGCCTAACCCACTAATCATTCATCGCTATTGTCGTGGTCCGTGTCCGTGCTCAAACTACTCGAATACTGAGCAGGAGCAGTTAGAATTATTTGTGTGATCACGAATAAAATGCGTTATTCAAATTATACTATACTATAGTATTTTACAAGATCAGTAGAGAAATAGTAACAATGAATTGAGTAGATAACTATCATAGCTTACTTGTTCTCCGGTATTTTTAAGGCACGCGACGTTGCAATCTGCACCCCGTCCATCCACTGCGTGGCGCAGTGCACTTCCAACCCCTCCTCCGTGGGGCGCGTGACGCACACGAGCGTCTCCATGCAGAAGTGGTATTGTCCATAAATAGTGTTAGACCCTTTAATCACTTTCTTGATATCATTACCTTTTTCCGTCCGAGGTATATCTGAATAAATATAATTTCTTTCCAAAATGTCCTTGGCTGTTTTTAAGTCAATAACAGGTTTTTTAACGTTGCGGTATTTGACTTCAACCAATTTAGCCACTCTGTCAGCTGTCTCGCGAGTGTCCGCGACGATTACAGCGATCGGTTGATTGTAGTATTTAACTTTACCGTCGCATAGTAATTCTTCATCGCCTGGACTGAATGACGATCCTTTGGGAGTGTAAGAGTTTACGCCTGGTATATCTTTTGCCGTGATGATAGTGATAACTCCGGGCTCTCCCTACAAAAAAAATAAGACCTGCAAGGTTTGAAATAAAACAGTTCGTCGAGCGGCTCCGCGAGCGGCTCCGCGTGCACGTGTTGTCTCAATCGGTCAACAGTCGCGTTATACATCATCAAAGGATATTTATATTATTTTTACATTTATTTGTACATGTAATGTTTATAAGTGATAAAGTTAAATAAATGTAGTTACAGTAGTTGTACCAATCGGCAAATCCACTTCTTAGTTTACAGAGATAAATGTTAACAATGTCGATGTTATTCTTATTATTCTTTTAAAAACAAACGCGGGTACTAAGTATTAATATGTTAAAGGGCTTAACAACTCTAGTACGTTATCGTAAGAAGCGGGCGAGTGAATGTACACAAAAAGTTACCAAAGCTGCGGTAGAATCAATGTGCTCGATGTCGCCGACCGCGACGGTGCTCAGCACGAACGAAGCGAACACCTCCGTCGGGATCGGCGGCAAGTCTTCAGTGTACGTCGCTTCACCGGCACATTGAATCTGAACAGAAATAATTATAATACTTATTATTATATCACAAATTTACTTACTAAATACATTTTTATAAATTTAGACTGTCGCTATATCTGCTGCTATGTTATGTATAATAGAATTTTGTAAGTGCCATAAATGTGTAACGTTTCCGGGAGCAATGAACCGGAAGGGATATCATCTGTTAACTAGCAGATACTTTCTATATGCTTTGGATATTTTCTAACTCACGATCGCTGTAATCAGAGTCCATCTAAACAGGATATCACCATAGAACTTAGATAGCTTAACATAGCTCTCAAGCCTAACGTTAGTGTGCAAACATTACTATTCTGAGCAGTATCTAGAAACAAAAACGAGTACTTGCTGAAAATTAAAAGTAAACATCGTGAAATAAAGAACAGATTATTGTTTAGAAACAAGATTATGTTTAAAAACGTAACTTGAGCGAAGAGCTTCGTGCACGCCGGCGTGAGTCGCTTGTGTTGTCGCTTTCGGGTTATGCGGACGTTGTCTGTGGTTTTAGACTATGTTACATAACAAAAAAAAACATGCCAAAAGGTACAAGATTTATGCGCCTGTTTAATGTTTAAAATCCTGGCGCGACTCCCGACGTTACCCCCTTTTTTAACAGTTAAAATATATTAAAAATATCGTCAAGGAGAGATCTTTATTTCACAATGTTTCTAAATAAAGTTTTAAAAACAAATCTACGCATTGCGGCGATAGAGAGTGACCTCTCGCTACCGTCTGTGGTCCGGACCATGGTCGGAAGCGAGGCGTCATGGAATGCGGTTTCCGGATTCTGCGACTCTGTTATGACGCAGAAACGGGAGACCGAACGTATCCGAGAGCGAGCGCCGAGGGTACAGGACGCGGTCGGAGCGCGATGACGGCTCACCGCCGCAAGGCGGGGCCGAGCGCACCACCGCCGAATGGCTCCTTCGGCAGAGGAACCTGGCGCCGCGGCCGACATGGGCCGTCGGGCCGGCGCCCCTCTTGAAAAGGGTTCCTGGGGTGCATATGGTGATGCGGCTCATATTCCGTCGCGTCGCCACGTTAGGATTTTGTCGGGAGGAGTGCTTCACATCATACTCCTCCCCGAGGGCGACCCGTTCATTCGGGGGTCGCGGAGGAACTGAAACATGTTATACCGCGACCCTCGAGTATGTGGATAAGGCAGGAATACCGTGTGAAGCTTTTTAGTCGGTTGGAGCCCGACACTATCCTGGTACTGGCCCATTGGTTCCGGAGTTTGCGTTCCGTTAGCATTTTGTTACACACGTTAATAAAAAAAAAACCTATCGGAATGACGTGACCTGATCAAAGTTATACATACGTATACTCCTATACGGTTATATCGGCGCGTGAGCGTTTGGAGCTATGCACTCGTAACATTCATGTCCCACCCCTTGCGTAGACATCTGAGCCCAGCTGGAAATCAGCACAACTGCTTGGGGCAAGAGCACATTGCAGTTGGGATCCAATTCTGCTGTCTAATTTTATCACCTTTCTTATATTGTAAAGTTTTTTTCTATAATTTTGTTCAATTTACTCAAGTTTTTATTTTAAAGTGTTATCTATGTACATTTATGCAGTTTGAATGCTTCCTTTCTGGTGTGTTTGACAAAATTAAAGAAAAAAACTGATTCCAAAAAAAACATAACGGTTTTTCAGTTTGAAGTGCACGGCATCTATTGAACTAACTGTCAAAGACGGCTAACTCGCAAGGCCATGAGCGCAATGTGGTGCAGTGCGTTAGTTACAACGATGTACGTTGTATCTAACGCTGGTTGTGGTGAGGGGGCGCATCGTTTACCATATTCATTAGATATATTAATTATATTTCTGTGCTTCTCTTACCACTCCTTCGAGCCTCTGAATAGGTTGATTAAGTGGCCACAACGACGGGTCACTGTCAAAGGATTGCCTTCCTTCGGACACCGGACGACTTTCCTTCATCTTAATAGCTCCTGAGCGGTAACGTGCTTGCAAAATTTTTTTCGGACATAAGATAAGAAGTCCCTAAAAATTTCAAAAAATTTGCTATATTTTTTAATAAGTTTTTGTGTTACATATGAAACAAACTAAAAAAGTAATATAATATTTGTTCAATATATTCTTCAGCGCATACAAAATACTAATACATTTACTTTCGGTTAAACCGATTGTTAAAAGACTGCGCTATGTGGAACGCGTTACAAGAGACCCGCCTACCTACCCAGTGCAGCAGTGGACGTCCGACAGTTGAAATGGTGATCGTGATGGTAATTTTAAAAATATTTAAATTTCGATTACGTTATTGTTTCTATATATTACATTGATACATAACCGGTAAATAATGAAATGAACTAATTTACCTTCACTTAGTAATTGATTGTTTTTAAAAATCACTTTTTTTTGTGGCAAACGTAAATTACCTTGTAAAACAGCGCTAAGGCTAATTGTCTCCTGTAAGCCGCTGACGGATTAGGGGGCTTCTCCACCACGACCAGCTCGGAATCCAACACTTTAAGTGCTCCTTGTAGAGTTTCGTTAGTAAATAACGGTTTATCGAGCAAGTACTTCTCAGTGTTGGTCGCTCGCAGGAACGCGGGCGACAGGCCGCCCAGCACTATCCGTATGTCGATCACCACGTCATTTTTCAACTTGTACCGAAATCCGGCGTTAACATGCGCACGGGCGCCCTGCGCTCGCGGCATTATCTTCAAAAGTAAACGCACGTACTGTATAAATGGTACATGTAAAGCTTCATAACATTAGAAATAATCACTCAGCTCGCAAACACCTGTTGAAACTGTACACATTTCAGTACAGGAACAACGCGGGGCACGGCGCGGCGCTTCCGTCTCCAGTCTATCGAGCTATTTTAGGCAAATGCATAATTCTTAATTATTATTTAAGAGAGACTAATACATTTGCATTAAAAATATACAGTGCATCATATTATTTTAATCGTAAATATTAAAATAATTATTTTTCACTCTGCTGCCATGGTGTGCTCGCTTAGCGCCTGGAGCACCTCGGTAGCTTCTCCAATGCCGGGACCACTAACTATCCAACTACTTTCCCACGTGCTGTAAAACTCCAGTTATAACAGCGTTGCTGGGTACAAAACCAGTGTTCTGGACGAGCACGCTTGTCCATGCACCATCGCATTGTCACTTAACACCTTGTGAATTTCATATCGGGCCAACCCCTACTAGATATTGAGAATTCTTGAATTAATCATTTTTACTTTTTCGCCATTGCGGAGCGATTAAGTTTTTCAAAATAAATAATAAAACACTATAAATCTAAGTTACCTTAAATGTTACTACTTTGTAATTATTAAGAGGAGGCAACAACACGTTAAGAATAACTTTCCCTTTCATGTTTTCCAGCAGGAACTCTTGCATGGTTACAACTGTCTTCGCGCCAGATGAATCTACTGCAGAGGAAACGTTTCACTTGTAAATAAGTACTATATCTCTGCTTAATAAAATGTTTCAATACCACACTTACATATTGTCAGCTGTGCTCCAACTGTTTCCAGTAACAGAAATATATCTGATGAGAAATCAGGATTTCCGTGCTTCATCATCAGGTTTCCAGCTATAGTTCCGAGCTTCAAATAAAACAGTTAATAAATAATGAGTTTGTTCCATTAAAACAAGTCAATGCACTTTGTTCTAAATCAAGTGCTTCTAACTGCAGCATAAGAAGATCTATTCAACTGTTTGCTTTATCTGCTAATTCTAATTTAGTTCTATAATTATTAGTTAAGTTCTAGTTTCATTAAACCTAAATATATATATTAATAATAGCCGTAAGTTTTATACATATATTCATTGCACTTACATTTCTGACTGGAATATGAGCAACGAGTGTGAGATGTTCGAGGAGCTGGCCCAAATATTCAAAATATTCTCGTTTGGAGAACTGCTCAAACACTGCCATCACTTCGGATATGGTCGATCCAGCCCCAATGATTAAATTTTGATCTAGGACTACTTGTTTCAAATCATTTATCATGCTGATATCAATAAGAATCCTGGGATATTGTTCGATAGGGAATACACCTGTAAAGAGATATTCGACAATATGGCTACGTATGAAACGGTTGTATAAAACTACCAAACTATGCAAAGCACACAAACCTTTAGCAGTATTTCCCGCAACGAGCATATAAGAATCTAGACCCTTTTCTTCTAATATCTTAAAAACGTCGTCGAGTTGTAAAACTCTGAACCACTCCCAGCCATCGCGCAACGGCACGTGCACCACGGGGTGCCGCGGCGCGTCGCCGCTCGCCACCAGGCACCAATCGGCGTCTTCGCAATCATTTCTTGAACAATTCTCACCGTTTTTCTTACAAATGTACAGATCTTCAATGTCGTCTATCTTCGACCAGCTGGGCGCGTCCTTAGCAAATTGTTTAAATGCTTGTAATATGGGTCGATAGCCCGTACATCGACAGATGTTACTTGCGAACGACTTCTCTATTTCAAGCATGGTAAGGTCGCTTTTGCTCTGCAAGAGACTTTTACAATGAATGTCGTAAAAACAGATTCATCTTTTACTTATTTTAGGTAACAGCGGCTCACCTGTACATCGCCATTACCCACCCGGGGCTGCAGTATCCACATTGAGTACCGCTGCACTTGGCAAGTGCCGTCTGTATCACGTGATAACCCTTCAACCTGTTCCCCAGATGTTCGACGGTCGTTATGTCCCAGCCTTCGCAAGACGCCAGCGACACAATGCACTATAAAACAACAATGTGAAATTGTAACGTGATTGCTTTTTAAACAATTTCCGGCAATCATTTAGAATATAGGTTTTTTTAAATACTGTTAATAATACGTCAGTTAATTAATCTATATCTGGATACCCTTAGTAACAAACTCGTCTCGTTTACACGCACATGTCACTTCGGTACGTAATAAAACCTCACTTCAGAATTTATTTTTACCGGTGACTCCACGGTGCACTTCCTTATCCACTGCTTGGATTGCTCGGACTCGGTGCACCAGAGAGCTTTGCTTTCCTTTATTTCTGTGCGTTATCTTGTCTGAATATATATTATCTTTGTTTCATTTCATTTCATCATGTAGTTCTCATATTTGTGCAATAAATGTATATAATCTAATATGCTTGTCTTTATCTCACTTGTTGTTATATATTTGCAGTAATTTTAAATCATATCTCTTAAATCCTTCTTTCCTATTAGTCCACTTCTTTTATTTGTATATATTACCCTTTTCTTTTTATCTCTGCTTCTTTTCTTGTAATTAGGCATATTTTATTAGACAGTCTACTAGATAAATTACGGCCTTAACAGGACTTGAATCTCGACACGACCAGCACAGTGTAGTGCTATGTATATCAACCTAACCAGTGCCTCGTTGTTGTGGACACGCGTATCACTTGGCTTTGGATGAACATCTCGCTCGGTCGTCGTTGCGTTAAATAAAAATTATTCATCGTCATTCTTCTTCAATCGGTATCCAACGTATCATCATCAACCGACAGACGTCTACTGCTGCACGTAGCCCCCTCTACAGATCCCACAACGGGTAGGAATTCATGTGCAGGGGTATGGGCCATTTTCCCATCACGCTGGCCCAATGCGGGTTGATGGAAGCTAGAGCCTCGTTTTTTGATTATCCGGTTCCACCACGACGACGAGCAGGTGAGGTTGGCTTGGTTCCCGTGAGTGGTAGTGCGGAAACCCTTACACGTAAGGGTAACGTGCACGTCCAACGTTTAAAAGTTCCAAATTGATATTTATTAATACAGAGTATAGATCTTCAGCTACTCGCAACTTGAATGATTTAGATTATTGATTACATACATTCGACGGATGAGAGAATGAAGGATGGATTTGATTTTTTTTTAATATTCTCACAAAATATTTCGTGTGTACATTTTAATGATCTCACGCACACTGTTCACAGAGGTCTCCGGTGCGCCCGCGCAGCGCACGGCCGACACTATGCACGCGCCGCAGCCCGCCTCGCGGCACATGTACTTGGTGCCGGTCAGCTTCAGGTTGTACCGGATGAAGTCCAACAAAGTTGTTTTCGAACTTATTTCAGAACCCACTGAAATGAACATTTAGCACTACTGTACTGGTTTAATAAGACTACGCCAGATTTAGTTGTAAAACATCTAACGGAGATGTGTGTAACAGTAACTGATACACTCGTAATAGTGTAGAACTTGAACTCGTCTGGCACTCCTCAAGATTTTCACTTCAAACATGATATTGTTTCAAGATACACTGTCTACAAATGATATTTGTTACTATTACTGCATCCGATGAACTTTTAGCCTACCATCAAGACGTAAAATCCGAATAACCTGTGTGGCGTAAAATCAAAACATTAGATTAATGTTAAATAGTGTATGATTAATAGTAATGATAGTTAATTTAGATCTTTCATATATAACAACACTAACATATTGCCATTAAAACTAAAGTATTGCTAACGACAAATAGCAACAACAACAGAACTACAGTACCTGAATACTCGAGCCCGTTGATTTTGAACTTTATACGATCCATGATTGTGCGTGGTATCAACAACCCGCACCAACGCACTGGCCGCTCCGGCGGTTGCACGGCCGCGCGTATATATACTGTGGCCCACTTCGCAAACGTGCATGAGATAATATGCAACGAGCAACTCTACACAACACATCATAACACCTATTTTTCTTCGAATCGCAAACAGTCTGAGTACACAAGATTTGCGCGAAGTATTATATTCATATGTAGATTATGAAGAAATTTGTTTTTAGATCATTTACTTTGATAAACTTAGGTGATATTGTAATAAACAATACATAAAAATTACGGCAGTGTGTTCGTTATCATTTGTTACTAACTGTTTAATTGAGCAAAATATGTTATCTTGAAGATGAGTAAATACCACAAGGGTTGCACTTGAAGGACGGTCTGTACTTGATAGTAATCACTATCAAGTATACAATATGCTGCATGCTGCACACCATGAAATCTCATAGTTTAGATTTTTACCACCAACTATAGGCAAGATCCCATTAAGCAAGCGAGCAAGGGGAATTAATTAAATCGAACAAGGCACCCTGTCTTTTTAAACATAAATTAAAGAACATTCACAGTTTAAAAAAAAACAGACGATTGAGATTTTAAAATTAAGTTATTTTTATGTGAAACTAGTCAATGCCCTGAAGATATATCTAATTTTCCCTGAAAGTGTCAGGGAAAATTACAATTAGAAATAAATATGTGAAACTGATCATTAAATATTGTAAAGTAATTCCCATCGGTTAGCGAACACCTTTTCGTGATAGGAAACGAACTCACACTGTTATACAGCCACTGCCACAGCCACAGCAGACGGATGCAACTGTTGCTAATTGCACTTAGGTAGGGTAGGGTAGGTTACTTTTAATTTTAATACCTCTTTCCATTGGAAACAGTGACATAAGTCTCTTTTAGTTACCTAATTCTCTGCCTACCCCACTGGGAACGAGGCGTGATATATATGTATGTATGTATGCAATTGCTGGAATAATAGAACGTATAATTAGATTGTGCAACGCCAGGATGTGTCTTGTGTGCAGCTGTATTGTCATAACTAGACGTACCAATTTGGACCTCTGATAAACATTAAATATTTAAAGTCAGCATCAATCATTGCTTTACTTTAGCTTACTTTACGATTAATACATTGGCTAAATATTGGAAGCATCATCATTACAACTCCTGCATGCAAACCTAATGTTTACTGCGTTAGATCAGTACCCATAATTATTTATTTCCTATTATCGGAATGTTATGTATCATTAATATAATATTTAACAAAACCGTTTGTCTGAACAAAGGCTACGGCTCGCAGTAAATATCACATAATGTACATAACATTTCCACTGCAACAAGAAAGTTGATGTAACATCACGTGTCGGCTGCTCGCTCCCCATGTTTACTGCCGCAAGCGATGATAACGAATTCAGAAGAATTAAATCAAAACCTGAACCAATATTAGGATAAGATTGCATTTTGACAAGTTGTATGAAATTAATCACCACCCGGTCAATGTCAAAGTCAAATTTAGCGATCACAGTAACCTTCATCAGTTGATAAGAAATATTATTACATTAATTATGGAAAGGAAATCCTAATAAATTTGTTAAGTCCCGATGCTAATGAGAGCGGGCTTTAATGAGGTCAGTACCAATTCCTAAGTACAATCACATCTGATGTTAAAATTACTTCAAAGATAGTGAAACATACTTGTATGATAATATCTTGTTCACATTCTTTTCAAGACCATAACAAACCAAAACCGCATTGCACAATGACTGCAGGTGCTCTCCGTGTGTGAACGGAAGCTTGCTGAGCGCTCAGGCGATAGTCGTAAGGGCGCGAGTGAAATCGTCCATATTTGTTTTTTAGTAATTATTATAATTAACAGAATGCTTCCCACTGCACATGCATACTTACTTATCTTACGAATCCATTCGTTGTGCGTTCAATTACCTATCCACTTTATATTTCCACGTTGATTACAGTGTTGACTTAAAAGTATCCAATGAATCCTTACAGAGGAAAAGGGTAAAAGAAAGGCTCGGTTATAAGTTCAAGTTTGTTTATAAATGGAGGTATTTACTGCATATACAGATACTTATGTAACACAAAAAATATATTTATGGGGAGGTGTATTTTCGTAGGAGTTTTCATCTTGCAAACCCGAGCGACACTTGGAGTTACCTGGTCAACACAGTACGACGCGACTTGAGAGCGGCGCGGCGCGGCGCGGCGCGGCGCGGCGCGGCGCGGCGAGCGGTGGAGGCTGGCTGATGGCAGGATCGTTTGGCTTTATATTACTCTGATGTTATAAATCTACTAACTCTGTCAACCCACGAGAGCCTAGCGAGTGTTTTGGATGTGCACGCTACTACGTATTTTCGGCTTTAATATCACTTAATGTCACGTAAATTTCAAATCAAGTGTTAGCAAGTTATAAAAAATAAACCGGCAACATTAGTAAAATTTATAATATTCTAGTTTTGATTCAGCGGCAAGAAAAATTTTTTCAGCCGTATGGGGTCCATCTGAAAAATGACAAATTCAATTTATTTAACAAAAAAATAGATATAATAATTACTACTACTACTACGAAAATATTACTAACATGATATAACTTATGCAGAAAACAATAAAGTTGCCGACTCATATTCGGCAACGTTCACTTATCATAGTTATAAGCTCTTACTACATCTACTACTATTCATATGAGGAAATGTTTTCAGATTAGGATTATAACAATCTGTACGTTATTCAGTAAGAGCGTCTCTTGTACGTATAACGCCGTTAACCTCTGATCCAAAAGGAGATACGTTATAAATCTAATGCATGTTTTATATTTAAGTTTTAACGTCTACCGCGACGGAAACACAAATTTAGATTTTTTGTTTTATAACAATTAGACAACAGAGGGTTTACGCGTTACAGGTTATTCATTCGTTGAAGTTGATAAGCTTTAACTATTTTTTGTACATATAATAGAAATTTTATTGATGAGGGAATTGTATTTATAGTTACGTTTTTTCCAGAATTTCATTCATTGTGATAGGATAAGTAGCTTCCCTTGGGCGAGGCGTGAGTGCCACGTGCTGATCATGCTGACGGTTTTTGTAGCAACAATAGAAATTAGTGTTATCTATTACCTAGGTCAAACCACTGAGTCGTCGGTATTCCAGAGTCCTGCCGTGCCGATGAGATGGCCTCTCTAATCGCAAACGGGACTGCAACGGCCATACACGTCGCAGGTTCACCAATAGCTGTCACGGGTTCAAATAATATGAAAAATAGCTAACAAAACACTGGTAGGAGATCTCATACAACAGACAGTATTGCTATAATCATAGACACAAAACTAATGTTTAATTTCTCACGCGACCCCGAATGGATGTCGTCAAATGAAAGTTTAATTACCTTTGGATCCCAATATAGCATCAGTGCTGTAAGATTTTTTCCTAAAATAAATTCTAAAGTCCTGCGGTATGTCTCTCGCCTGGGGCACCCAGTAGTCCCAGGTGCGATTCGTGAGCAGTTCTCCTGTGCTCTGGTCAAACACTAGATTCTCGCAGGTCCAATAGCCGAGTCCCATTACAAAAGCCCCTTCGACCTTAACAATTTTATTATGAATATTGTTATAAACGGTACTTTTGAACAGTAGTAAATATCCCCGCTATATATTTAATTTCTCATTATGTGTAATATTTGTGTATTGAATTTTGTTCTGGAATCTTGTTTATGCGATATCCCCATTGTACTTGCCCATTAAAGTCAAACAACATTATTTCTTATTCCAGTGATTTCATAAATTGTTAACGTTGATGAATCTTAATAACCACATCCCACTACACAGCGCTGCTAATCAAGGGAAATAATGGTGAACGGTTATTTATTATTATGTTAGTTTATAGTAGAACTCACTTGTCCCATATCAATTTCCGGACTGACACTACGTCCAGCATCTTCTAGCAAGTCAACCCTTATTAGTTGGAATTGTCCCGTTAATACATCCACCTCCACTTCGGCCACGGTCGCACCAAGTATATTATACTTCTCCACGTCGGCTGCGTTCACGTGCGCGTGCGTTTGTAAATCGATGTCGGCGGCATACGCTTCTTGAATCAATTCCACCCAAGTGAGATTTTTCGATTTGTTCCTAACTGGTTCCAATTTCATTAAGAAACTATCACAACATTTCTTAACACCGACACCAACGTATTGCGATGTCAAACTTCCGCCGGATATGAAACCATTCGGCGCGATAATAGTATTGTTCGCTTTTATTTGGATCATTTCCACTGGGATTTTAAGAAAGTATGCACAAATTTGCACGGCTTTAGTGTTGATGCCCTGTCCCATTTCAATGCCGCTGTGAGTTATCACGACCGTCCCGTCGTCGCGGTACACCGACATGTTGATGTCTAGATAAAAACTACCGACAGGGACCCATTTCATGAACGCGACTCTCAGGCCGCGTTTCTTCCACCGATTTATTTTATTAAAATGATCCACTGTTTTCCTTCTTTCAGTGTACATGGAATTTTTCATTATTGTACTTGATATCTCTCTCATCTCACTTTGTATTTCAGGATCCAAATTTGCTAAGCGAACTTGAACCGGATCCACTGACAGTTCATAACTAATCCTTTCTAGAATCCATTCAACCATCGCTATACATTCTAAGGTACCTAATAACAAAATATACATAATAGTTAAAAAAATAAATATTGCTGAAAATAATAGAAAATTATTGACCGTGTGTTGTCTTCTATTCTATCGGTGCCATCATCACCTGCCGACTGACACCAGCTGGATGTAGCCACGGCTAGATTTGTCAGTGTGGAAAATTTAGAGAAAAGTCTGTTCTATTCACATTTCCAGAAATATTATTGCATGTCCTGACAAATGACTAAACGCAGTCGGCCCATTATATACGATACTTGATAAGTATCATAAAGTTCGTTTGTGGCCCCCCTTTTTAATATAGTTTTTTTTTTTTATTATCACGCCTTTTTCTCAGTAGCGGGTAGGCAGAGGTGAATAAACACCCACTTTTCGCCCGATGTGGTCAGATTAGGTCCCATGTAACAGGGGGCGAGCCTGTTGCCACTTTATTGGGGCCACCAGATACACACACACAAAGATGGTTTCTGTGTGCGGGTTACCTCGCGATGTTCTCCTTCACCGTTTGTAATCCGTTGTTGTAACTAAAGTTCACAAATGTACATAACTTAAATATTAAGTCATCGGTACATGCCGAGGTTCGAACCCGCGACCTTCGGAATGAGAGCCGTACGATCTAACCATTAGGCTAGCGAGCTACCTCACCATTTTAATATAGTAATAAGACATAAACCGTACCTGGAGATCTGCACCAAGTATTAGATGGGTTGTCGGTTGTAGTATTAAATGACCTGTAATTCCATCTGGACTTGTTATAACAATTGTTATAAATGTCAATAGTGAGCGCTAAGAATGGCTCGTTGATAATGTATCCGTTATCATCGTATAGGTCATAATTCATGTACTGCACGACACCCTGCTCGTTCACGCCGACCTGGGTGCAAGAAGAGACTCTTTAACAATTTCAGAACAAAGATAAATTCGTACTAATTATTAAAGACCTTCTTGTCTTAGAGCTCAGAGCAAGAGAATCCTATTGTTGCGAAAGTGTAGAGTTATTCCAGTCGTACCTCAACATTAATAGAGCACGGCAGCCGCTTTCCCACTGCTCTCATGTTTGTAGTGAGGGACTGGATGAAGCGGCAGGGTCGGTTCAGCTTGTGCGCCACCAGGTTGCAAGCGACGCCGACTTGCAGCGCCCTGGTGATCTTGTAGCCGTAAGCACCCCCAACCCGGCGCACATGCACGTCAATCCTATAAAAAAACCACATTTTTATACTTTTTACTCAACAAATAATAAGTGACACACGTGATGATGGTGAGTTTGACAATAATGATAATTGGTATGATCACATTAAATTTAGTGTAAATTTGTAGTATTCGTTTTGGATTTAAAATAACAGGTCTCATTATAGCAATTAAATTAGCTATTTCAGCTTTCAGTCTCTGTAGCAGTGCGATATAGCGGTAAGAAACTGCACCTATCGGCGAGTGAAAAAAAACTAATGCAATTTTGCAAGAAAATAAAACACATCTCACTTGTTCTGAGCTAATTTTAAGGCACGCGATGTAGCAATCTGTAGACCGTCCATCCACTGCGTGGCGCAGTGCACTTCCAACCCCTCCTCCGTGGGGCGCGTGACGCACACGAGCGTCTCCATGCAGAAGTGGTATTGTCCATAAATGGTGTTTGATCCATTTATAACTTTTACTACATCATTACCTCTGTCTGTTTGAGGAAATTCTGTAAACAAAGTGTTTCTGCTCGCTTCGGCCTTTGCCAATTTAATGTCGAGGAGCGGTACCTTCACGTTTTTGTATTTAACTGTTACCAGTGTCGCTGCTCGGTCGGCCAGTGGACGCGTCTCAGCGACCACTATCGCGACCGGCTGGTTGTAATGCTTCACCTTCCCGTCGCACAGTAGTTCTTCAACATTCGGCGATAACAGCGCGCCCGCCGGCGTGTACGAGTTCATTCCCGGGATATCTTTAGCGGTATAAAACGCAACGACCCCCGGCTCCGCCTGCGGTTGAAAATTATTTTAGCATGTAAACTGTTTTGAAGTTACTACTTTTGGAAATATTTCCTTCGTATTTGTCTAATCAGCTATAAATACAAATACACGTTCTGGAACTCTTATAAATAGAAGACTATTATTTTTAAAAAGTGATTATATACCTAGTCCTTATCAAATAATTAGCTGTCAGTATCTGGATCTTAATCATCATCATCACCAGCCGATAGACGTCCACTGCTGGATATAGGATCACATGGGGGATTTGGGCTATTTACACCACGCTGGCTCAATGCGAGTTGATAGACGCCAGAACCTCGTCTGTTGATTAGCAGGGTGCACCACGAGCAGGTGAGATTGGCTTTAGTTCGGTGTGTTCTTGTGTGGGATCACTTACACCCCTGGATCGTAACATTCACTAACAATCAAATGAATTCTTTTCCACAAACAGATACAGCCTCTATCAACAAATATATGAAATAACTTACCAGAGCTCGAGTGCAGTCCATAGCTTCGATGTCGCCAGACGCGACGGTGCTAAGTACGAACGACGCGAACACTTCCTGGGGCAGCGGCGGTATATCCTCGGTATACTCCGCTTCTCCAGAACATTGGATCTGACGATCATTTTCACAAATCGCATTTATTATACAATTCGCAAGCAATAAAGTTTATTCTCAATATCCATACTAACATTTTTATGTAAATTAGGCAAATACATTAGCTCAACTTCATTTAACGTGGATCCGGCTCCACGAGCCCAGTATCAGATAAGCTGTAAGTGTCGCTTTGGCTTGCAGCGTTTACACCATCACGAATCTAGGGCTTCGGCGTGATTGCTAGCCATCGGTAATCAAAACAGCTCTGTTACCGTCAAAACTCGTGTCACGCGTGGCGACCGCTTCGGACCGAGTATTTCAATGTCACAAATAAAGTGGTTTAGCCCCCGCGCCTCAGGATTAATCAACGAAAACAAAAGTAGCACGGCCGCATCCAGCTTATAAATAAATATATTTTTCGCTCACCAATGCCTCCACTTTCTGAATGGGCTGATTGAGCGGCCACAGCGCCGGGTTGGTGTCGAATATTTGCCGCCCGTCCGACACCGGCCGGCTCTCGTTCAGATTAACGGCTCCGGAAATGTATTGCGGGTGAAGAATATCCTGCGGGCACAGCCTTAGAAGACCCTTAAATAATTGTTAAATTTTAAATAATAGATCGACCAATAAAGCAACAAAATTAAACAAGTACAACAATCATATTCTATTTTACCCTGCAGGTTGAATGAAATAAAAATCATATGAACATGTTCGCATGAACACCTTCACTCTGGGGCGCTGGGTCGGATAACCTCCACGTGTGCCCGGGGGATGCAGTTACCCTTCGGACCTCGGTCCGGGGGTAAGGGCACCTCCTGGGACTGGTGTACCCTGGGCAACGGCAGCTGCTTTATGCTCTCGGGCATAGGGCAACTGACGGCTAATAATCCGACACCACTGGCGTCGGGAAGTGACGATCCCACCGCCCGCTGAGGGGAAAACTGATATCCCTCGTGGATTTAATTTTCTCTTCGGCGCAATCAGTCGAGTCGCGCGGCGAGTCCGCCCCTAGGGCGGCTTTTGGCTTCGGCCACGCCGGGCGCACCCGTAGCCCGCTCATAGCACACCCCGAGCGGAGCGGGGACTGCGGTCATTGCGACCGGAGTCGAGAGGAAGAAAACCTCCCAAATTACCCCAATCCTAAGGTACGGCGCGCCGATGGGATGAATGGCCAAGGGGAACTTGGTCCCGAGCGCCCGAAGCTGTGGATCAGCAACCCAACATGACAAGCAGATCTAAAGACATTCGTCCCCAGGTGGGTCCCAGCTTTACGGCTGGGGAATCCCACACGGCGCCTGGCGCCGTCTGCCCTTCGTACTCTGGGGTGGGCAAGACTGCTTTCGACGACGGTGTATGTGTGCAGATGAGCGCCGATGGTTCGGCGAGTCGCACAATGGCGGAAGTGCCGCGCCCCGCGATGGGCGCTGGCCAACCACACGGTGGTGACAGACTAGCGCAACGTGCGCTATCGCTGACCGCGCTGCCCACAGCGCGGGTGATGCTGGAGCGGCTGCCCTGGGAGCCATCCAAAAACGGGGGCGATGTCGACATGGCCCCTGTTTCCCGCATCAGCGACAACGAGGCTGCCGTTTCAGACGGCAGCCTCACTGCGGTTGCGTCAGGCGGATCCCGCTTTTGGCAGGACCGCAAACGACGGCGTCCCAGCAAGGACGGCTTGTTGACTTCCTCGGAGGAGGACGGCAAGAGCGCCGGGGAGCTATACCCCGGCCCCAAGCCGGAGCGACGTGGACGTCCGCCCACGACGGGCAAATATGTCGGCCTTAGCAAGGCCAAGGCCGCGTTCGACGCCGAGAGGCGTCAGGAGCTGAGGCTCCAGGCGGAAGAGGAACTCGTCGCGACGGCGGCTAGGTTCCGCCGAAACCGGGAGCGGAAGCTCTCCCGATCGCCTGCGCTGAAGTCGAGGACGGCTCCAGACGAGCAGACGGTTGGGGCGTTGCATCAGATGGTTCTCGACGACGCTGAGCTGATCAGTACGATCGCCAGCAAGTCGAGGAACCTCAAGTCCGGCCTGGCGCGTGACCTGAATGACGCCGCGGCCTCCATCAAGGTGGCCGTGACCACCATCGCGTCTCGCACAGCGACGGACGAGACGCGGCAGCTGCAGGCGGAGAACGCCCGGCTGCGCGCCGAGGCGGCCGATTTCCGCAAGGAGTTGGCCAACCTCAGGGCGAAGATTGACGAGTTGGAGCGACGGGATAGACCCGCACCTCCTCGTCCGGACGCCGGCGATGAGTCTCCTGGGGAGGGGACGATTCGGCCGGCAAAAAAACGGCGTACGGGTGCTGATCGCCTCGTACCGGCAACTATGTCGGTAGAGGAGATCTGCCGCACTGTAATGGTGCAGGTGGGGACGATGGTATCGGCCCACCTGGCATCACTGGAGGACAGGCTTCTCCCGGAGAAGCGTGTCCGGCCACCGCTGGATGCCGCGAGACAGGCGGCATCGGCCGCCAAGAATGCCGGCCCAGCGCCGAAAGCAGCCGCGGCCTCCGCGAACCCCGCCCCCAAAGCCTCCGTGGCTAAGGGGAAAGGGAAAGTAGGGCCGCAGAAGGCTGCGGGAAAGCTCCCTAAGTCCGCAGGCAAGTTCGTGCCCGCGCCCGCCCCACCTCCATTGGAGGAGGGGTGGACCGTCGTTGCGCGAAAGCCGCGACGGGCGAAGGAGCTGCCGCCGAAGCCGCAGCAGCGGCAGATGCAGCTTCAGCAGTCGCAGCCGAAGCCGCAGCAACAGCAACAGCGTCGGAGCGCGAAGCGCAAAGCCGGCAGGAAGAACCGGCCGCGAAAGCTGCGGGCCCCACGGTCCGCGGCGGTCGTGGTTACTCTTGCGCCTGAGGCGGTCGCGAAGGGCGTCACGTACGCCGAAGTGATCGCCCAGGCGCGGGAGCGGATCGACCTGAACGGTCTCGGCATTCTCGGGATGCGTTGCAAGACGGCGGCGACCGGAGCACGAATATTTGATGTGCCCGGTCTTGAAAACGGCGAGAAAGCCGATACCCTCGCCAAGAGGCTCCGCGAGTCTCTCGGCGAGGATGTCGCGCGGATCTCGAGACCGGTAAAGTGCGCCGAGCTGAAGGTCTCCGGACTGGATGACTCGGTCACCAGCGCTGACGTAGTCGCCGCGGTAGCGCGAGCGGGGGGCTGTCCGGCCGACCAGGTTCGGTCGGGCAGCGTCTCCTTCGGCGCCTCCGGCCTCGGGACGGCGTGGCTACGCTGTCCTGTGCTTGCGGCTCAGCGGGTGGTGGACGGCGGCAGACTCCTGGTTGGCTGGGTGTCTGCGCAGGTCACACTGCTCGCGAGCAGACCGCAACGCTGCTTCCGGTGCCTCGAAAAGGGGCACGTGCGGGCACAGTGTAAGTCCGACTCGGACCGCAGCGATGAGTGCTATCGCTGCGGAAAGAGCGGCCACAGAGCGGCCACCTGCTCCGCCAATCCGCACTGCAGCCGATGCTGCGCGGCCGGTAAGCAGGCTGACCATAAATCCGGCGGTGGTGCCTGCGACAGGGCGCGCGTCGTCGGTGGTGGGGCGACGAAGGGCGGCAGGCGCGGCGGTAGGGACCCGAGGGTCACTCTACCGCAGGCGCTCGGCGCGAGCGAGAAAGCCGCGCGGGAGGAGGTTCAAATGTCCGTCGAGTGACGATGGACCTGAACTTCCTCCAGGCGAACATCAACCACTGCGCCAGAGCTCAGGACCTTCTGTTCCAGAGCATGGCGGAGCGGTCGATAAACGTGGCGGTGGTCACCGAGCCGTACTACGTCCCACCGCGGGAGAGCTGGGCGGGAGACGTGGACGGATCGGTGGCCATAGGCACGGTGACCTCGAACGGCTCCCCCGACCTAGAGTTGGTGGAGCGCGGTCGGGGTTACGTCGCCGGGCGGGTGGGGGACGTGCTGGTCGTGGGAGCATATTTCTCGCCGAATCGTTGCTTGGCGGAGTTCGAGCGGCTTCTAGACGAGATCGGTGCTCTCATCGGCCGGCTAGGGTCGAGTCGCATTCTCCTCGCCGGAGACCTCAACGCCAAGTCGGTGGCTTGGGGATGCCCGCGGACGAGCGCGCGCGGTGCGGCGCTCGAGGAGTTTGCGATCGGAGCGGGTTTGATCGTGCTTAATCGGGGGACGGCGAACACGTGCGTGCGGAAAAACGGCGGCTCCATAGTGGACGTAACGTTCGCCGGGGTCGCCGTGGCCCGCCGTATCGGGGATTGGGAGGTGCTCGAGGGCGTGGAGACTCTGTCGGATCATTTGTATGTCCGATACAGTGTGTCCGCAACCTCGGCGACTCCGGGCGATCCTTGTCGTCCCTTGATCGGGGACGGCCCTCGGTGGGCGCTGAAGCGCCTCGACCGAGATCGGCTCGAGGAGACGGCCCTAGTCGAGGCCTGGGTCCGCGAGGGCCGGGTTAAGGCGGCGGGCCTCTCCATGGAGGAGGTGGCGGTCGACGTGGAGCGGGAAGCGGAGAGGCTCGTGCAGGCTGTGTCGCACGTGTGTGACGCGGCCATGCCGCGGGCGCGTCGCTCCCTACCTCCTAAGTGCCGTGCGTACTGGTGGACGGCGGACCTCGTCCGGCTTCGCAGCGCGTGCGTGGCGAGCCGACGCAAGTACCACAGGTGCCGACGTCGACGGAGACGCGATACGGCCGAGGAGGAGCGGCTGTACGCGGCGCACAGGGCCGACGTGGCCGTACTAGTGGCGGCGATCTCCGAGGCGAAGAAGGCGTCCGAACGTGAGATGCTCGAGTCGTTGGACGGCGACCCTTTCGGGAAGCCGTATAAGAGGGTGCGGCAAAAGCTGCGCCCTTGGCGACCCCCATTGACTCGTAGCCTCTCACCGGAGCTTCTCGATCGGACGGTTCGCACACTGTTCCCGCGGCGGGACGACCGAGGGTCGCCACCGACAGCGACTCTGTCCCGCGGCGCTGGGGAGGGGGGGGAGGGGGAAGACTCCTTCGACCCGGACGACGTCCCGGGCGTCAGCGTAGGGGAACTGTCGGCTGCCGTTCAAAGGATGCGTGTCAAGGACACCGCTCCCGGGCCCGACGGTATACCCGGCCGCGTGTGGGCTCTAGTTATGGGTCCCCTAGAGTCCTGGACGCGGACGCTGTTCACGGCGTTGCTGAGGCAGGGTCGGTTTCCACGCATATGGAAGGCGGGGAAATTGGTCCTGCTTCGGAAAGCGGGGAAACCGGCCGACTCACCGTCGTCGTATCGGCCGATCGTGTTGTTGGACGAGGTGAGCAAGCTCTTCGAGCGCGTCATCGCAGCTCGCCTCGTTCGACACATGGAGGAGGTCGGACCGGATCTGAGCGAACACCAGTTCGGATTCCGCCGGGGCAGGTCCACCGTAGACGCGATAGCGCGGGTGCGAGCCCTGGCGGACGCGGCGGTGGCTCGCGGAGAGGTGGTGTTGGCGGTGTCACTCGACATCGCCAACGCGTTCAACACCCTTCCGTGGAGCACGATCACCGCGGCGCTGGTCCACTTCGGGGTTCCGGTCTACCTGAGGCGTACGATCGGGGCGTACCTCTCGGACAGGTCCGTGAGGTACCCGACGCGCGACGAGTGGTGTCGGCAAGGTGTGTCGTGCGGTGTTCCGCAGGGGTCGGTCCTTGGACCGCTCCTGTGGAACATCGGCTACGACTCGGTGTTGCGCGGAGCCAACCTCGGTGGAGTCGACGTGACTTGTTACGCCGACGACACCCTGGTGACGGCTCGCGCGCGCACCTTTAGGGAGGCGCGCGTGTTGGCGACTGCGGGCGTGGCCCACGTCGTCTCGCGCATTCGGCGCTTGGGGCTGGAGGTTGCGCTGGGCAAGTGCGAGGCCTTGTGCTTCCACGGCGCCCGGAATGCGCCTCCGCCGGGAGCGGAGCTGATAGTCGGTGGGACTTCCATCGCCGTCGGTACTTCGATGAAGTACTTGGGACTCGTCCTCGACGGCCGATGGAGGTTCGACGAGCACTTTCGGCAGCTGGGCCCGAAGCTCATTCGAGCGGCCGGGTCCCTGAGCCGCCTCCTGCCCAATCTGGGCGGGCCGAGCGTCGGATGCCGGCGACTCTACACGGGGGTGGTGCGCTCTATGGCGCTATACGGTGCGCCCATATGGGCGCAACACCTGTCGACCCGTGGCGTGACGCTGCTGCGCTCGCCGCAGCGCGTCATGGCCATACGGATCGTACGAGGTTACCGTACCATCTCTTTCGAGGCGGCGTGCGTCCTCGCCGGGACACCGCCGTGGGAACTCGAAGCGGAGTCGCTGGCGCGCCTCTACTGGCGGCGGAAGAGGGCCCTCGAGCGGGAGGGCTCGTTTCCGTCGCCCGACGAGGTAGAGAAGTGGCGCCGAAAGGCGCGTCGAGAGGTGCTTCGGGGATGGGAGCGGCGACTCCTCGAACCGTCGTACGGTCGCCTCACCGTTGAGGCCGTCCGGCCGGTCATCGGTGACTGGCTGGGCCGGGACTTCGGAGTCCTCAGTTTCTGCCTGGTGCAGGTACTCACGGGGCACGGTTGCTTCGGGAGCTATCTGCACCGGCGGAACTGCACGAGTAGGACGGATGAGGCGTGCGACGAGTGTGGCCACCCGGTGGACACATCGTCCCACACCTTGGCCGATTGCCCGCGATGGGGGGGGGACAGGGCCGCGCTCGTAGCGGCGATAGGGAGTGACCTCTCGCTACCGTCCGTGGTCCGGACCATGGTCAGTGGCGAGGCGTCATGGAATGCGGTATCCCGATTCTGCGACTCTGTTATGACGCAGAAGCGGGAGACCGAACGTATCCGAGAGCGGGCGCCGAGGGGACAGGACGCGGTCGGAGCGCGATGACAGCTCACCGCCGCAAGGCGGGACCGAGCGCACGACCGCCGAATGGCTCCTCGGCAGGAACCTGGCGCCGCGACCGACAAGGGCCGTCGGGCCGGTGCCCCCCTTGGAGAGGGTTCCTGGGGTGGATATGGTGATGCGTCTCGTATTCCGACGCGTCGCCACGTAGGGATTTTTTAACAGGAGGAGTGCTTCACACCCCTCCTCGAGGTGGGCCCGGTCATTCGGGCGCCGTTCGGGGGGTCGTGGATGAACTGCAATACTTTATCCCGCGACCCCACGAACACGTGGATGAGAGTGGAATACCGTGTGAAGCTTTTTAGTCGGTTGGAGTCCGACACTACCACCGTCGCCGGCCCAATTTGGCGACGGGGTGTGCATTTCCGTTAGCATTTTGTTACACACGTAAATAAAAAAAAAAAAAAAAAAAAAAAAACACCTTCACTCTATGATTCAGATTGTTACGTCGTTAACGTAGTCAAGTACATAAGTTTATTCTATTTTAGGCAATTATTTGTACAAACTGATCTCGCGGTCGCAAGCACAGATTATGTCGGACATGCACCGACTAAAGTCCTTAAGATGTTCCACCGACTTCGCTTTACGGCGGGGCTACGGGGATGCTTTTGCGCATCTCCGCGACTCCGCCAGCCCCATCTTGGGGGGAAAACCTCTCTCCCCCTACGTCTCTTACTGTCACCTGGGCTACGGATCCTCCCGAATCAGTCACCCAGACCACATGGGAGTTAAAAGAGAAAACTCTCCCGATTCCATGCGGCGGATCTGGTCTTGGGCTTCGCCGCCAATCATTATACCGCCGCGGACGACAAGGAGAGCGGCGCAACGCAATACCGATACTGTCTCTCCGCTACTCCAGCACAGCTACAAAGAGCTCATCTGGACTGCTCACCTATGTGACTACATGACTAAGCCACGGCTACGGCGCCTCATCGCCACGACGAGGCGGGAACTTGTTGGAGGGGTTTGTTTGGTACCTAGAGCATTTCGTTTTAAAATTGACGGAAAATATATAAAGTCATTAGACAGTATACATAACAAAATTCCTGTTAAATTAACACCGTTTTTTCTTGGTAAACAACAGATACCCATATCGTGCGTTATCATTTAGCTATATATGACATAAATACGATAATTCATGTCGATTACCTTATAGAACAGTGCCAAGGCTAATTCTCTCCTATACGCAGCCGAGGGCTCCGGCGGGTTCTCGGTTACAATTAACTCTGAACCCAGCACGTGGAGCGCGGTCTGCAGCGTCTCGTTCGTGAATAACTGCTTGCCGATCAGCTCGCTCTCGGTCCTCGCCGCCCGGGTGAAACTCGGCGAGAGCCCACCGTACACAATTCTCGCTTCGTGAACTATGTTGTTATATATCTTATAAAGAAATCCGGCGTTAACCGTTGCATGCACATTTTGAGCTCTTGGCATTATCTGGCAATAAAAAAACATGTTTATTTTACAATTGCCTATATATGTATTATTATATAAAGTAGCTCGCTGGCATAATGGTTAGAGCGTGCGGCCTTCATTCCGATGGTCGCGGGTACGAATCTCGGCATGTACCGATGACTTAATATTTAAGTTATGTACATTTGTGAACTTTAGTTACAGCAGCGAGATACAAACGGTGAAGGAAAACATCGTGAGGAAACCTGCACACAGAAATTATCTTTGTGTGTGTGTGTGGTGGCCCAATAGAGTGGCAACAGGCTCGCCCCCTGTTACATGGCACCTAATCTGACCACATTTGGCGAAAAGTGGGTGTTTATTCACCTCTGCCTACCCCTACTGGGAAAAAGGCGTGATAATATAAAAAAAAATATTATTAAATATTATTTATTACGCCCTTGGCGAAATTTTTAAATAATATTTTTATAAATATTATTTCAAAATTTCGCCAAGGGCGTTCGGAGGAAACAAGGCAAATTTATACGTTCTTTTATAATATTGGAAGAGAAACCACAGGTTTCAGATAGAAAGCAGAATAATGCGTGAACAACCAGATAAAATAAGAAATAATGAGAAGAAACTTATGATAACAATACTTATATTAATAAATAAGGAACTCTCAATCATAAACAATTTAATAGAGAAATCAAAGATGCGTACAAGGTACCTTTGAATGACCTAAAGTATATCAAATAGATCCAAATAAATTAATAAGATCTAGAGATAGACTTGATGAGTTAAAACTAACCTTAAAAGTCACCACTACATATCCTTTAAGCGGAGGAAATAATACATTTAGAATAACGTTTCCATTTAAATCCTCATTAAGGAACTCTTGCATGTTTACTATCCTTCTTATGCCAAAACAGTCCACTGAAATAAAAAGAACTTAAATACAGTACATTGTATGAAATATAAATACCCTAACTTTATATTTACTTTAAGGTTTCTTTTGTTTGTTAGAAATAATGAATGAAACAGAATATTCCGTCGCGGCTGTACGTACAAATCGTCAACTGAGCTCCAACTGTTTCAAATAACAGGAACAGGTCTGATGGGAATTCATGATGTTGATGTTTTATTATCAGATTGCCTGCTATTGTCCCCAGCTATAACAACAAATGATTAACAAATACAATATCCTTATTGTTAATAGGATTCAAAACATTAATATAACATTTAATTGAAAGAAATGGAAAGAAAATGATTTGTTTTTACTACTAAATCAATAATAATTACATTTCTAACAGGGATGTGGGCAACAAGGGTGAGATGCTCATACAATTGCGACATGTACTCGAAGTATTCTCGTTTGCAGAAATTTTGGAAAAGATCCATCAGTTCAGAAATGGTAAATCCCGCACCAATAATTAAATTTTGATCAATGACTACTTGTTTCAAATCATTGATCATGCTGATGTCAATGAGAATTCTGGGATATTGGTCTATAGGAAATGCACCTGGAACAAGAATTTAAAATATAACAGAATTTTGATGGACCAAAAACTAAAGCACGAACTATTACAAAATACCTTTAGCAGTATTTCCTGAAACGAGCATATAAGATTCTTGGCCTCTTTGCTTTAATATATCAAAAACATCACCGAGCTCCAGAACTCTAAACCACTCCCGACCATCACCTAATGTTATGTGTATTACAGGTTGATGCGTCAAATCCTGCTCTGAAACTATGCACCAGCCATAGTCTTCGCAATGGCTTCTGGAACACTCGTCTCCATTTTTCTTGCATATGTCTAAATCCTCTATATCACGAGTCATAGCTGCACTCGGTGCATCCTTTGCAAATTTTTTGAATGCGTGTAAAATAGGTCGGTAGCCCGTACATCTGCAGACGTTACTTCCGAACGACTTTTCTATTTCAAGCATGGTCAGGTCCTTTTTGCTCTGTAAGAGACTTTTATAATGCAATTTATAAATACGATTTCTCTATTCCCTTATATTTTTATTACAATAGCTCACCTATTCATTGCCATAACCCATCCAGGACTACAATACCCACATTGAGACCCATGGTTCTCGGCGAGTGTTTTCTGTATCACATGATAACCTTTCAACTTGTTTCCTAAATGTTCGATGGTCGTTATGTCCCAACCGTGGCAAGAGGTCACCGACACCATGCACTGTGAACGGAACAGTGTAAATCTGTTTATTTAGTCCATAATATTTTAAGAAAGAAGAAAAAATAGAAGAGAAAGTAATATTTTTTTAAAATGAGACTATTCAAAAAGCAACAGGAGACAATAATAATGGAGGGGTCTTACAATTATTCATTCTGAACGAGTCAATCAGGACTATCTGAGATTACCTTGTTGAAACAACCTGATGGCTCGCTATCAGTATATTACTTCGGATTGCTGGAGCTTCTGGACATAGCCCGACTTAAACGTTTTCGCATATGCTCAGATACCGGAAAACTCGTGTTCTTTTTTTTATTTTAGGACTTTTAATTAACAAACATGACAGTCCCATCGTACTATAAATAAATTACATTTCCGAAATGTTGTTGTCCCCAGGACTTACGAAAATTTTAGAAAAAAATTAAACAGTGATCTAGCTTTCTCAAAACACGGAGAAGACAGAACTCTGTGAAATGGAGTGATGTCTAATTGATTTATGTTAAGGTGATATGTCTTATGAGTGCTTGAATATAGACGGTAATTCCACCAGAAAACACATAAACAACAATACGTACACTGTTCACGGACGTGTTCCTAGCCCCCGGACAGCGCACGGCCGACACTATGCACGCGCCGCAGCCCGCCTCGCGGCACATGTACTTGGTGCCGGTCAGCTTCAGGCTGCACCGGATGAAATCCAACAGCGTGGTATCCGAGCTGACCTCAGCGCCAACTGAAAACAGATTTTAACACGACTGCATTTATTTCATTTGATCAGTTGAACTTTGCAAACGCCTTCTTAATAATGTATATATTTACTACCGGTAGCGGATATCTGTTGCCGGAGACGATTTAGG
Organism: Troides aeacus; assembly: GCA_033220335.2. Lineage (NCBI taxonomy): Eukaryota > Metazoa > Arthropoda > Insecta > Lepidoptera > Papilionidae > Troides > Troides aeacus. The sequence continues at coordinate 426,889 of CM067281.1, read as the reverse complement.
TAAGTACCACTGCAGCTTCTATTGCAACCGAGAAACAGAAGTGTAGCCGACCAACATTACTGTGGTCCGATTTGAAGTGCTTTGTACTTTTTTTTTTTTTTTTTTGGGGAAATCCTGCATGGATACTTTCTCGTTGCGGGGGCAACGAAAAAGTTATGCCAGACTCTTACTGGCTAAAACCCCACGGTTTCCTCGCTGCGCCTTTGGCCGAAACTGTGGGAACGCTTTCGCATACTACCGCAGTTCCGGTAACGTCGGCCTAGTAATAGCCCCAACATACTATAGGGTTTCTTGTAGAAACCCAAGACACAGGGATTCTACGCGGAAAATACATGCGCCTTCGCATGAGGCTTACATTACTGGGTGACGGATTTCCCCGTATCCGCCACTTAAGCCTTTATTAGGGGGGTTGAAGGAGGGCATGATACCTTCTCCTCCGATGCCCGGGTCTCTGTCTACGGATGGCGAGATGAGAAGCACTTTCCCTCACCCGCTCCGCAGCCTCCTTCTGCGACATAACTTTTTCAGAAAAGGCAACACAGGCGTTCCATACCTCTTCGTTTTCCACCATTGCCTTCACGAATGCAGGAAGAAAAAGAGAAAGGTCGTTACCAACAATAGCGACGAGTTCTCGCCGCAGCCCTGTCCAACTCGGACATACCTCCAAGGTATGCTGCGCCGAATCTTCGCCGCTACCACAATGGTGGCATATGGCCGTTGGCTCTCTTCTTATACGGTGGAGGTACTTTCCGAAACATCCATGCCCCGTTAGCACCTGCACCAGTCTGAACGTCAGTGCGCCATGTCGCCTGTTAATCCAATTTGTCAAAACTGGACGCACGGCGATAACAATTTTACTTCCTGCTCTGGGATTGGCCAGTTTGTCATTCCATCGTTCGAGCAGTAGTTTTCCAATGTGGAACCTCCGTAAACCCCATTCCCTCGGTGGGAGCTGCTCACCTTGGGTTCGTAGTTCCATGCGCCATTCATACATGTCTGCAAGGAACCTCGCCTCTAAATCCCATGGGACAGATCCAGCTAGTACGCACGCTGCCTCATGCGAAGTGCTTTGTACCTAGTGCAACTATTGGGATAACGAGATTTAATATTTGGCGACGACATGATGCTGTGTATATCATCTTAACTAGCGTCATATTGTCTGTCTTACTCGTCCTGTCGCTTAAATTAAATAATACTAATATATGACATATCCAGTGGTGGACGTCTATCGGCTGATGATGATAATGATGAATAATAATACATGGTTCACAGCAATTGTCGCTATAAATATATAAATTGAGTATAATGCATTGGATATCATGTTTATACTCTCCGTGTCCAATATTCAGTCGCCGGCCGGCGGCTGATGGTATAACGTAACGCATCAGATTTACATACGACACAGAAACTAGTTTCAAAGATTGGTTCGAAATTTTAAATTGAAATACCATAGAAAGAATGTTATTGATAATAAAAATAACCCATGAAAACTGTGGCACAAATGGAAAGTACTATACGCCAACAGTAGGTCAGTAAACCGGAATATTAACCTCATTAAAGACTCGGTCGACGCACCGGCGTCCTTTAATCTGTGCAATAAACACTGTTTCGGTAGGCACGTTCTACGCAGAGCACACTGTAACTAATTTGGGTGTAACTCATCAATTAATTGTCACAGACTAGAAATGTGTCAAATCATACCCTAACACTCTCATCATGAACTCTACAAACGAGGCTGATTTTTAAGGCAGAAATTCCTTAGCCTCAACATTGATAGCTCTCCAGGTATGGACTATATTACAGTTTCTCAGGTTAGACAGATCCTTTCCAACATTCATTCTCCCTTTTACACATTATTAACCTAAGCATAACTACGGGAGTTTCTCTCGAAATCTGGAAGATGGCATCAATAACTCCAATATATAAAAATGGTCTCGATAACATCCCAGAAAATTATAGACCGATTGATTTGCTTAGCGTTATGTCAAAAATTTTAATAAAAGTAAATCTGCTATTAGTTCGATTTTTTTTTATAAATACCACGTTATATCAAACTAGAAGCTTGGTTTCGCCGTGGGAGGTCAACCGAAGATGTAGTCTTGTTTTTGATAAGTCTGGTGCAACCAGAGATAACCAGAGAACGTAGAGATACAAACGGTGAAGGATAACATCGCGAGGAACCCCGCACACTGAAATCATCTTTGTGTGTGTGTGTGTGGTGGCCCCAGTAAAGTGGCAATAGTCTCGCCCCCTGTTACATGGGACCTAATCTGACCACATCTGGCGAAAAGTTAATGTTTATTCACCTCTGCCTGCCCTACTGGAAAAAAGGCGTGATAATAATATATTAAAAAAAAAAGCAATATCAAATTCGGAAATGCATTGAAACTTAAAAGTGTTGTTACAGAGTGGATGCAGTCCGTAGTGCGTCAGTTGTGAAATAGAGACATTGCTTGCAGAAGGAATATTTAGGAAATGGTTATTAATATCGTTTGTGTTATCGAAACAGTTTGGCAGGAGATTGCTTTTAGTGTGGTCAGTTAATATTTTATCTTTGAGATTCTTCCAACAGTTTTGTCATTATTAACTTGCGAATTTATGTGTTCATTAAAGTAACGGCACGCTTTCGTTATAGATACTGTTCGCCACGACTTTTTTCAAGTTTTTGTAATATTCTCTGAGGACTTCTAAACCAGTTTTCCGATATCTTTTGTAAGCTTTGTTTCGTAAATCTATCATCAGTCGGCATGTGTCTGTTATCCAGGGAAAGCTACGATTTGTAATTTTAATTTTTTGGATTGGGGCGTGTAAATCAAAGAGGGATGAGAGAAAATTATAAAATTTTTCAACCATCAAGTCAACATTTTTAGCAAAGTAACAGATTCCCAGTCAATGAGATTTAAATCCTTTTTAAAATTATCAAAATTTATTCTGTTGATTGCTCTGCAGTTGACATATAATGGGCGGAAGTTAAGTTTTGTAATAAATAAAGTCACGCTAACCAATGCATGACCAATAGAAGAAGTGATATTCGGAACTGAAATATCCCTGATTATTGCATTAGTATCAAATCAAATCGATTAAGGTTTCGGTTTCAGTTGTGAAATGAATAGCCTCAGTTACGAATTGTTTGAGATTCATAGTATGTAAAAATTGGTTCACTTTTATAGTATTTCTATTAGTAATATCTAGCACGTTAACGTTAAAGTCACCCATTAATACAACATAATCATAATCGGATAAAGACGTGATAGCTTCCGTGAGCTCGTCAATAAGCAAGTCGACATTTATCCACTGAGGTCTGTATGCAGTACCAATAACGATGCGGGGTCCATTTATACGCGTGTGAAACCACATTTGCTCAATATTATCTTTTGTTTGGTTGACTAGACGAATATTTATACCGCATTTTATATAAAATGCTAATCCACCACCTCGACCTGCCCGCATGGCCAACGGACGTGGTAGGCTATAACCCGGAACAGTCGATGCACATTTGTGCTGCCCTGGTCTTAACCGTGTCTCATTTATTGCAACAATACCTGGCGCAAAACTGTGTATTGCAATTACAAAATCGTCCTGCCCTGTACATAATGAACCTGCATTGTGTAGCGCCGACTCGAGACGCTCAGTGCCAGGCGCACAGCTCGGGTAACGTACTGTACAGTAGTGTTGCGTCTAAACATCAAAATGACCTTTAATAGTGTGTTGGAGTAATTAAAAGCACACAATGCTAGAAGACGAAAACAAGCATTTCTACTACCGCTGTTAATGCTAAAACTTCTTAACTTAACCTTTAGTGATGATCTAAGTAAATAATACAATTCAATCATTAACAAGGCGACAAACAATGTTCAGATGTTCAGACGGTTTTTAAAGCATTTTCTATAAACACGCTCCGAATGAGAGTTAAAAGCCAACTTATGGTTAGTTACGCTACGAACACTTTGGAGCTAGATCTTGTAGGTACATGAAAGAGCAGAAATACGCGACTGAACTTTTGTGATATGAAGGAATGTGTTTTTGTGAAGTTCAACAAGATTATCACGTGTACTCCTTGCATTACAACAAAACAAACATTTATAAGATTTTTTAGAAAAACTAATAAGTTGAAGGAATCGGTGAGTAAATCGAAATAAACAGAAATATATAAATAGTTTTAAAATTAAAAAGTTTACTTTTTTAATTAAAAAAACTTATGAAAAATGTTATGAAAGTTTTATATATTTAATTCTGCTACAATGCTGAAAATAAGAAATAAAAAAAAAACTTGTAGCTACTGCCAGGGGCTTCAGAGTGGACAGGCGGTAACGTTATTTGCGCCAAAAACACGCAAATAATCATTTTCACATGTAACACGCTGACCTTGGGCGTCAGGAGTTACGTGTTCACGTACATATATTTTGCCATCAGCGGTCCAGGTAAAACGCCAATTGAACTGCTTTGACAGCTCACGTGCCTTCCTGAACAAGTGTCTGTTGTCTGTTAACACGCGTGAGTCTTTCATTGCCGTAGTATCGTCGTGGAGGTCCTGGCAGCGCGGTACCCTCGGTGGTTGCACCGCGGCGGAGTCGAGCGGCACGCAGCGACTGGTCTCGAGTAGAGCGACGTGCGAAGCGGATCACCAAGGGGCGAGGATTGGCTTTAGTGCTAGAGGTTGTCTGTTATGAGTCGAGCAAAGGTCCTACGCGTCTACAGCTTACGAGATCTTCCTTTCTTAGTGTTACACCAAGTTTGTTACCCAACGTGAGGGTAATGTGTTTAGGGTTTTCACCTTTTTCTTCCGGAATGCAAGACATCTCAATATCATTCGACAACAGGTCTTGGTCTCTATCATTCAACTTAATTTTTAATTGTTGAATATAATCTACTACGGCGGTGTCATTGGATATCGATAAGAAGAATTCAGCAAATTTAGTCTCTAGAGAGTCCACGCGCACTGTCATTTCAATTATAGAACCTTCGCAATTGTCCATCCTCAATTTCAGACTGTTAATAGTTTCGTTCAACAGACTTAATTGTCGTCGTGTAGCTGACATTTTATCTATAAATGCTCGCATTTCCGTAACAAGGAGATGGATATCAGAGAATTGAAATAATTTCGATGACCTCACGCTAGCATCCGGTTTGTGAGGTGGAGATGTGTCTTCACTGTGTACCGGCGGGCTGACCATTGCTGCTCCACGTCGGATTGTCACCCCCGCGGCGGGGTGTACCGGCGTGTTCGCGTTATCGTTTTTTGGCTGCCTGTTGACGCAGGGCGCACATTTCCATGTCTATTTCTTCTCAGCTGTCGTTAAATTCTTAAACCTTTGCTCGGGTACATTGGCACACGTGAGGTTATAATTTTGTTTGCACGTAGAACAGCTCAGTAATGGCTTGTTCTCAATAATTTTTAAACATCCGGCACAAAAAAAGCTTTTTGTTGACATATTTATTTATTTTAATAAATATGTTAATTGCAATCGCACTATGAATACGGCACGAATTATAAGTTTCACCGCGAGCGACAACTGCCGCCCCGGCCGCGCCGGCGCACGCGGGCACTGTGCGGGTGTGTGAATAAACGTTATACAGTTTCGGTCAAAACTTCACAATAATGGCACATATTCACAAACTTTTTACGTATATAATGATTGTAATATATAAAATAACTAATTGTGAAGATCTACTATAGAGTTGCGGTACAAGGAGCACTTTTTGAACAATCATTTAACGGAGCGAAGAAATACACTTGTTACCGCTCGGCCGGCCGGTGCCTCGCGAGTGCGTAATCTTATTTATACAATTAGAAGGATACGAGACACTGCGCCTCTCTACACCTTGCGAACAGTTCACTTCACTCTGTGTCAGTCGATAATCCAATACTGCATTGGTGTCCGGGGTTGCGCTGGAAAGACGGTGTTTACAATTCTAGGAAAATCTCAGCGTGCCTTGATAACGTCTATAGTACCATAAAGTGTATTAAATACAAATACCCACAGCACACACGTTACACAAATCACACACCGACCCAAATCAATTTAGGAATTTGAAATACTACAACTGCTATTCATTTTTATGTATGATATGTAAATATTATTTAACTGCTAGTTAATTATAACTATTGCATTTATTTACTTTTCTTTGTCTACGTTTGTATAGTTTTAGTTTGTATTTGTATAAAAGTCCCCCATAAATAGTTGTTAATTCGCGATTCAGGGTCCTAAGATACAAGCTCAGCTACGTTCAAAACGCGCGGTGTACAGTGCTACTGATACTGCTACTGGTACTGCTAATAAATTATACATACATACATATACATACATATATATCGCGCCTCGTTCCCAGTGGGGTAGGCAGTGACCACCTCTCTCCACCTGCTACGATCCTGGCACACCTCTCTCGCTTCCTCCACTTTCATAAGCGTCTACATGCACACTCGTCGGTTGCGAGTGCTTTTGATCCGGCCTTTCTTTAGGACATCTCCGATTTGATCGGAGTATGTCCGTCTAGGTCGGCCTGCACCGATTTTTCCAATCATTCTTACCTTGTATATTTCTTTCGTTAATCTTCTTTCATCCATTCTTTCGACATGGCCGAACCATCTAAGCATCCCTTTCTCTATCCTTGTCACTACATCTTCAACCACGCCGCACCGCTTCCTTATCACACTGTTCCTCACTTTGTCCATCCGTTTCACTCCAGTCATACTTCTCAGGCTTCTCATCTCCACAGCATTAATCCTACTTTCATGTTTCTTCTGCCATACCCAACATTCACTACCATACATCAGTGTGGGGACCACCACGCCTCTATGCACAGCCAGTCGTGCTCTTTGTGAAACGTTCCGGCTATTTATAAAGTTATGAAGTGCCCCATTGACTTGATTCCCTTTTAGAACTAAACTAATAAATTATTATTATTATTGAAAACATTTGCATCAAATATCTATATGCAGTAAATATTGATTGTGTATCGATATCACGCGGGATCATCTTCAGTGACATGCTCCCGGTGGGCCCGCGTCCAAGTCAACCAATAGGCAGCCCGAGCCTGCGTCAGCCAGCGCGCAGCAACGTGCGCCCGTTTAAACTGTAACAACTCGTATCTAATCACTGTTGCTATAGTTTTAACCTGCCGTTATATAATTTTACGACCGGTTTACATACGGAACTTGTTATTTGTGTTTTCGTTTCAATGTAGTACTTTCCAATCTCCCATGCTGATGCGGAACAAGTTTGTATTTAACAGAGCGTATTGCGCGAGCGCAGGTTTTTGTTAACGGCTAAAAGTAACCTGTTAACATGATCTGCTCAAAAATAGTTACGTCATAGTATAGAAACACTTCGTCTACTCTGATTGAGCCACAGCCTCGTCCTCGTTCTTCGTTTTTATCTTTCTAATATATTTTTTAAATTCTTAAGTAAATCATTAAAACACTTGCATAAAGATCTGGATAACTTTGACATCTTCATTGAAACTTAAACTATGTTTACTCGGATTTCCTTAGTGAAGTATATTTTATGCAAATCAATTACAAAGTGACTCTTTTATAAATAAAAGTATGATTAACATTTTTATTTTCGTCACTTTACGGTTGGCGGATAGATAAGCAAACTCCCCCCTCCCCTATATCTTCATATCAAACCTGTTGTTTCCTTATCGCAATCAAATTATAATTTTGGTAATAAAGGTTTACTGCGGACTAGTGCGCGCGCGCGCCCCGCTCGCAGGTTGAACTCCACGCGGAAGTCAAGTGATCAAACTAATGATTATTTTATTGATATATACAAGATAATGATACAAACCATGCAGATATAATATCTGCGAGTATATACACTGCGCATTTCAAGCAGACTCACAGAGTTGTAACGATCGTTATCTTTTTTTGTTTTTGTTACAAAGAATAACGCGAGTGAGCGCTACGCAAGTGTGACAGCTTAGACCGGAACGCAGTAGCGTTTCCACATTGCTTAACATAGCTGATCCCCTGTTAAAGTTACGTATTAGGAAATTAAGAAATACAGGACAAAAGTAATGTAGCAAACGCCTTTATTTACGACACGTGACTTTTAAAGCAACAACTTATAAAACTCGTTCTCAGAGGAACCGGTCGTGCCCAATGGCAACGGTACATCTCATTGACCTTTCATTCTCAGCTTTCCATCGGTAGCTGAACGTACTGCGCCAATTAGCGGTGGCCCAGCAATCAAGATGCAGCTATTCTTTTTAAGTACAATTACTAGTAGATACAGTTCAATTTATTAACATTATTATTGCTATAACGTGATATAAGTAGTTAACTGTTCCTCGCCGGATTCGCTGCTCGTAACATTCTCGCAGCTTCCCTTGGAAAAGGAATTTAGGGAAATCCATTCTTAACTGACACCTGTGTTTACGTCTAATAGTTTCGGTGGTGTCGTGTTGAGTCAAGGGATATATTGATGTCTCCTACGTATATATATATATAGATTAATATTCTTCTCTAACTTAAATATAATATATGTAATCTGTTTGTAACTTTATGTTGTATAAACATTGCAGTGTGGACACGCGACGGATCTATCCCGCTGGTTTATGCTACACGCATCGATAACAAGAAGGCGCTAATTAGGGGTTTACACGGGGATGTTTTTACATTTAGAAGGTCCTTGTCCTCTGAAATCTACATAGTTGATATGATAAAACAAGAATTTAAAAGCCTACAAAAACTCGATTTTTTACTATCAATTGTCTACACAGAGATGATCGTTGATAGCGATGGGCCAACGACACCACAGATATAAATACGTATACGTATGCGTACGTACAGGCGCCACGATCAGAATTGAACAAGTTCTGTTGAGCTGTTAATAAAACGTTTAAACTCGATCGGCTGGCGGAAACTATACTTATACGTATTTTTGATATGCACTTTGAAATAATCAATTCTAGAATCTTCCTTCTGGGAGCTTATACACTAAGTGAACTATATACATATGTTACTGAACCTAACTTATGCTCAATATCTTTCATAATAATAAACTAGCTGATGAAACGCTCAGTCCAGCGGCACTGACTGAGCTACGTCCGACTGATACTCACGTTGTAATGTCAGCTCAATGCACTCGACCGCACTCCGCGCGATGTTACGTCGCTATGTCCAATACGTACATGTAATGTTATTGTTTCTATTTAAAAAACCGAAGAGATGAGCGGAACGTTCACCAGGCGCTGAGGTGATACTTCTGCCATAATAACGCAGCGCTACTGAGGATGACATGACACAGTACCACATCGTGCTCGTCAGCATGAGACATAAGACATTGAATCTCGTTACTCCAGTAAATACACTACCTACCGTGCCTTTCAAACCTGAATAGAGTATTGATGTAATGTTTTTGTGATACCTGCCGCGAGGCGCAGAGCTTCCACCGGTGGATGTGAGAGTGACGGGTATCCAAGCTGATTAATAAACAAATTAACAGTTTATGTTATTATGTTTCTTTATTTATAGGACCGTTCGGAAGGCGAATACCTATCGTCAGCCACATTAGACATGTCGGGTTAGCCCTGTAGTATCGGACTAGTAAGAATAGGACTAAACTATGCCCTGTCTGTTGTAGAAGGCGACTGAAAGGGTCTAAGAGTTTCGCGTATCACTTAACCATCGTACCTGTGTGGGACAGCGTCTGGCTCAGCGATGATGCCCAGGAGGGTTGGACTCCTCCTCAGAGAAGTATTCATACAAAGTGTAGAGAGGCACCGGTGCGTTCTGTAAGAGATCCCGAAGACTCTCCGAATGCACTGATGCAGAGCACCGAGGGGGTTTTCGTGAGTAAGAATCTCACATAACCCTGCCTTCCCCCAGTAGTACGGTACCCTTGGGAGAATTATCCCCGAAAAAAAAATATGTCGACTGAGTGGATTGTTGCGTTCGGACGGAGCGCTCGTACGTTCGCGTTCGCGTTCGCGTTCGCGTTCGCGCTCGTTGCATACAATGTATACGAATATGTTTATAAACCATTACCTAGTTCACGTGATCTTCAACCTAAAGCCGATAAGGATTTGAGTCGGCTTTGATCATTGAACTTTGCTATATTTAAAACTACGATAAGTATACTTTCTGTGAACTTGTAAATATTGAAACAGTGATACTCCGGCCGTTTTGAAGTTTTTGTTGTATACATTTTAATACCAAAAGTTCAAAATCGTGTCGGCTTGGACATAAAGTGCACCTTGTGTACAAATGTTTAAACGTGGATTTGAGCGCTATATGACTCGTAAAGACGTGGATTCAATACCCACTTAGTATGATAAATAACTATATTTGATTTCAACAATAGTTAACTTATATTAACATTTGACTGTAAAAACGCAAAGCTTAGAATTTCGTAGTGACCGTATTAGGATTACATTTTTTTAATTCTTCTACAACAGATAGCATGGCATACAAACATTGCCCACTGCAAGGCAATGGTTACCGATTACATGATCACATAAAAAAATATATAAATTATAATATTAGCACAAAAATAGATAGATATAGTAACCAGATTCGAACCAGGGGTTCTAGGTGGCCGTGTAGCATTGTGGCAGTAGCAAACGGACATTAAGTGTTGCCTTGCCGATAATATTCGATAAAAGGATTAAAACAGAAATGGTGATAATATACGCACCAGAGCATTCGACTCCATTGACTCTAAATCTGATCCGGTCCATGACTGCAGCCGGCGAGACGCGCACGCGCACTGACCGCACGCGGGCAGGAGCGGAGCCCGCAGCCCGCTGCCCGCAGCCCGCCAGCCCGCCGGCCGCCGGCTGCCGGCACGGGGCGCGATCAGGTCAGCTCGCTCCAGCACCGGGCAATTACCAACTTAAATAATACTAAGTACAGACAACAACGCCCCGGCGCGAGAACTTACACCCGCAACACGCTCTCTCGCACTCGGCGGTCACTTTTTTTGTAGTTAACGTAATCTATCGGTCCATTTAATTAGCAGACAGCCACACGAACGGGGAGCACTGCACTTGAACAAGAGGAACACGTGTTGTATGAGTTACAGAATCTACCATATTACTGGTGTTAGGTCTCTTGCCGCAGATTGTCTACGTAGGTACTACACCACAGCTCCTCTTGCAGCGGACAAACAATAGTGTGCAAACATTAGTTCCGATTGGAAGGGCCCCGTCGCTACAGAAATTACTGGGGTAACGAGACTTAATATCCTATGCCCCAAGGCGACGAGCACAATGCGGTGCTGTGTGTGCCATCTTAACTAGAGCCACGTTGTTATGGGCGGACACATCTTTTATCATCAGGTGAACCTTCAGCTCGTCTCATTGCTTCGTTAAATAAAAAGATATATATGTACTAGACAATTCCGGCGTTCGGTCTCTCCATTGATGAACACCGCATAAGTAGGCCCTCAACTGCTTCATGCCTTATCGCGGCTGAGGGACTCCAGAGTGCGACACCCACGAAGCAAAGAGGAAACTATACGACCGGCATTGGTGTAGGACCTCTTCAGGTGGATAGCAATGCAAGTTTACATAAATATTATTATTTATATCATCATAGAAATGTTCAGTTAAAAACTGTATTTACAGAACTTTGTAATGAATAGATGGCGGATACACGTTTCCGTTGGTGACACAGTCAGTAGACCAACGGTCACTTGTTAATTCAACTTTGCCTTTGTCGTGTTTACTCAATCGACCGATGAGAATGTCGAAACTGAACAGTTTACAACCGCCAGTACAGTGCCTCACGCTGTATTTACAATTAAAACGTAATTCTGCTCGACCTTCAATATTTAAACAATTACCATTGTAATGCCATCAGACACATAAACAAAAGGAGAAGGTCATATTCTTGGCTGATTACACGCCGCGGCCGGACTACAGTCAATGGGAGAACTAATTCTGTCTAACTCGAACCGCGGCCTCCGACAATGAACTCCTGGCCTATCACTTTGTAGGTTATCAAGACCGGCATTATCGGCACTCCTTAATTCGTAAAACTACATATTTTCTGGAGGCACTGCACAGTAAATGAAGACAATGTGTGTTCCGGTGAATACACATTGTCTTGTGCACAACAACGCGATAACTTCCTGTGAGCACCTGCTCCGTCACCATATAGACGTAAGATTTAAATTGATACAGTGGAATTAGACACGTAACAATTATAGAGCACTACTTGAATTTTGTCTAAGTTTTTATGTGTCCTTATAAAAAAATCCGATGGCTTTTATATTATTTTAAAAAGTTTTAAAAATTATAAATCTTGTTGTCAGTGTCGTAGGGATAAGAACATATGACAGGTACCTAGCCAATTCATTTAGATAAATAATCACAGTTGCAATCATTACTACAGAAAGCAATTAAAGTTTAATTTGGATTAATAATCTACAACTACTTAATGAGAGGAAGAGGCCGATAATTGGGTTAAAAATTAATCGAAACGAATTATTAATAAGACCAGCCCCATCCGCTTCCAATTAATTCCTCTCAAACAATGTATATTAGTTAACTCGTCCGGTTAAGCGTCGGAACGCGGTCAACACGCTACACCGGTGTGACTATGTCATTCAATACTGCATGTCGCGGTCCGATTAGGATTCAGCGAAAGAACGTATGACTTTTGTTCTCGATGCGTTAGATGAGATACGCTAGAGAGTAACGAACACGCGACACGCGACACGCGACATGTCCGCGACGCAACGTGTACGCGCATCCTGCACGGCGCTTCATCGTCACGTACAATATATACGAGTCCAGTAAACTCCATGCGCGTCCCGCTGCTAACTTTCACTTGTAATAAGTAAGGAACTGACTGCGGCAATGTGACGTACCATCCCATGTGTAACGGTGGCGGATACGTGTGTTCGGCTCGGTAAAAACCTGCAAGTGCAACATCATTGCAATCGCTTACGCCATTTTCCCAACCGTGAACGTGTGTGTGTACGTGCAGTGTGTGCAGTGTGTGCAGTGTGTGCAGCGTGTGCAGCGTGTGCAGTGTGTGCCCGTATTGAAATGATATAAAACGTCTGCTCTAATTGGTTAGTAACGCGAGAGGGGAATCCACCGAGCCTTTTTGTATTCATTAAACGAAGACTTGTCACTGTCGCTTGTCGCCTGTCGCGGTACACTTCCATTTATTGTGCATTTAAATATTAAAAAAGGGGGATGGAATGTTAAACGTTTGTCTCGTCTCGCAGGACCGTGGGCCAGCGCAAATTGCTCATCCATCATCCGTTCACTCCATCCCCCCGTGCCTACTATTCACCTCCCCGGGGCATCTCAGAGCTTCGCGACCTCAAGCTTTCACAATAATTTGATGTTTCTTTTTGATTTCTCCGAACAGTGTTGTGACCCCGGCGACGCCTCCACCGTGGAACAATACACCATCAAACAAATGATCTCGAGCTTACAATGCTTATGGTCGTAGTTTTATTCCTGTCGTCAGTATATAAGGTTGTCAAATATCTCCTTTCCGCTTTTTTGCTCTTTATTCAATGCTACAGTGATCGGATTTAGTTCAAATATGCGCCGTTTTGTTCGATAATCTGTTTCCATCTAGACGGCAACTTCATAATACCTCCCTCGTAGAAGCCCCCCTCCTTATTTGCGAAGAAATCGGACAGCCACTTTTCACAAGCCTCTTTTGAGTTCAACTTTACACCACCAAGGGCGTTCACCATGGACAGGAACAGGTGGTAATCACTTGGCGCTATGTCCGGGCTATATGGTGGATGCGATAAAACCTCCCATCCGAGCTCCCGTAGCTTCTGACGAGTCATCAACGAAGTGTGTGGTCTGGCGTTGTCCTGGTGGAACACTACACCCTTCCTGTTGGCCAATTCTGGACGCTTCTGGTCGATCGCCTGCTTCAAGCGGTCCAGTTGTTCGCAGTAGATGGTAGAATTAAGCGTCTGGCCATATGGGAGCAGCTCATAGTGGATGATTCCCTTCCAATCCCACCAAACACACAGCAAAACCTTCCTGGCCGTCAATCCCGGCTTGGCCACTGTTTGGGACGATTCACCGGCCTTCGACCACGACCGTTTTCGCTTGATATTGTCGTATGTGATCCATTTTTGGTCGCCAGTCACCATCCGCTTCAAGAATGGGTCGAGTTCGTTCCGTTTCAGCAGCATATCGCAGGCGTTGATTCGGTCCAGAAGGTTTTTTTGCGTCAAATCATGCGGCACCCAAACATCAAGCTTTTTTTTGTATCCAGCCTTCTGCGGATGGTTTAAAATGGTTTGGTGACTAACTCCCATCCCCTGGGCAATGTCACGAGATGCCACATGCCGGTCTAACTCGATGTAGTCCATGATTTGATCGGTATTTGTCGTCACAGGTCTTCCGCCGGCTGGCTTATCCATGGTGTCGTTTTCACCGGCTCTGAATCGTCGAAACCATTCCTCCGCGGTTCGAAGTGATAGAGTACCATCCCCCAAAACACCATTAATCTCACGGAACGTTTCTCTAGCGGATTTGCCTTTAACGAAGGAAAACTTTAAAATAGCGCGAATTTCGGCGTTAGTGAACTCCATGTTTACACGTCTATAACTGTTGAACGCAATATCCAAACTAATTATGCATAGCGTCGTTTTGTAGGTTATGTCAAGACCTTTCAAATTATGTATAGTATTGCCAGATACGAGCTCTGTAGCGCTTTGTACATAGCCGCGAAATTCAAAAGACAAAAAGGCGGAAGGGAGATTGACAACCTATTATAACGTTTTTCTTCAATCTATCCTTTTGATATAATTTTCGGAAGTTTACGACTTTTACAACTTTAGAGTCAATTCAAATAATATAACATTCGTAATTAAACTCGAAAATGCGTTCACAATAAACTTAATTTCGTACATTACGAGAAAAACTTACCGTCGAATAGTTACAAGCCGCTGACTGTACCGATGGTGAATTAAAACCGATACCTGTTTGAATTATCTGCAATGTTTATATTCAATAATAACAAAATAGATAAATAACGTTTCCGCGCGTCTTCCATATACCCTCAAGCAATTCATCTGACCCTCGCAATCACTGAATATTTATCAGTCCGACTTAATATTGTTATTTGATAGAGTTTAAGCGTACAATTTATTGTTTCAGTAATTGAACTAAAAAGGAACATTTAAACAAGTGTTTATACGAGCGCGCACCACTTGCGGACTGGACATGTAAGGTTACACTACTCATCCTTCAATTTTTAGGCAGTTAATTGATGAGAACAATTTAAAAGGGAGAGCACACGTCGGCGGGCCCTGAGAACTATTTGAGTCAGCGCCATTGAAACTGTTCAAAACCCCAACAGGGGCCGGAGGAACAGGATTGTAAAAGTATATCCGATTAAAGTAAATGAGTAAACATTAAAACAAAAACCTGAGTAGTGCTCTGAAATTAAAGTTGTTTATGTTCTTTTGCCACGTGACGTTTCCTGTTAACTAAAACGTAAACATTTCATGTTTAACAGTTTAACCGTTTAACAGTTTAACAGTTTAACAGTTTAACAGTTTAACAGTTTAACCGTTTAACCGTTTAACCGTTTAGTAGTTTAACAGTTTAACAGTTTAACAGTTTAACAGTTTAACAGTTTAACAGTTTAACAGTTTAACAGTTTAACAGTTTAACAGTTTAACAGTTTAACCGTTTAACCGTTTAACCGTTTAACCGTTTAATAGTTTAACAGTTTAACAGTTTAACAGTTTAACAGTTTAACAGTTTAACAGTTTAACAGTTTAACAGTTTAACAGTTTAACAATTTAACCGTTTAACCGTTTAACCGTTTAACCGTTTAACAGTTTAACCGTTTAACAGTTTAACCGTTTAACAGTTTAACCGTTTAACCGTTTAACAGTTTAACCGTTTAACAGTTTAACCGTTTAACAGTTTAATAGTTTAACAGTTTAACAGTTTAACAGTTTAACAGTTTAACAGTTTAACAGTTTAACAGTTTAACAGTTTAACAGTTTAACAGTTTAACAGTTTAACAGTTTAACAGTTTAACAATTTAACAGTTTAACCGTTTAACCGTTTAACCGTTTAACAGTTTAACAGTTTAACCGTTTAACAGTTTAACCGTTTAACAGTTTAACCGTTTAACAGTTTAACAGTTTAACAGTTTAACAGTTTAACAGTTTAACCGTTTAATAGTTTAACAGTTTAACAGTTTAACAGTTTAACAGTTTAACAGTTTAACAGTTTAACAGTTTAACAGTTTAACAGTTTAACAGTTTAACCGTTTAACCGTTTAACCGTTTAACCGTTTAACAGTTTAACAGTTTAACCGTTTAACAGTTTAACAGTTTAACCGTTTAACCGTTTAACAGTTTAACCGTTTAACAGTTTAACCGTTTAACAGTTTAATAGTTTAACAGTTTAACAGTTTAACAGTTTAACAGTTTAACAGTTTAACAGTTTAACAGTTTAACAGTTTAACAGTTTAACAGTTTAACAGTTTAACAGTTTAACCGTTTAACCGTTTAACCGTTTAACCGTTTAACCGTTTAACAGTTTAACAGTTTAACCGTTTAATAGTTTAACAGTTTAACAGTTTAACCGTTTAACCGTTTAACAGTTTAACAGTTTAACAGTTTAACAGTTTAACCGTTAAACAGTTTAACCGTTTAACCGTTTAACCGTTTAACCGTTTAACAGTTTAACAGTTTAACCGTTTAACAGTTTAACAGTTTAACAGTTTAACCGTTTAACAGTTTAACAGTTTAACAGTTTAACAGTTTAACCGTTTAACAGTTTAACCGTTTAACAGTTTAACAGTTTAACAGTTTAACCGTTTAACAGTTTAACAGTTTAACAGTTTAACAGTTTAACAGTTTAACCGTTTAATAGTTTAACAGTTTAACAGTTTAACAGTTTAACAGTTTAACAGTTTAACAGTTTAACAGTTTAACAGTTTAACAGTTTAACAGTTTAACAGTTTAACAGTTTAACCGTTTAACCGTTTAACCGTTTAACCGTTTAACAGTTTAACAGTTTAACCGTTTAACAGTTTAACAGTTTAACCGTTTAACCGTTTAACAGTTTAACCGTTTAACAGTTTAACCGTTTAACAGTTTAATAGTTTAACAGTTTAACAGTTTAACAGTTTAACAGTTTAACAGTTTAACAGTTTAACAGTTTAACAGTTTAACAGTTTAACAGTTTAACAGTTTAACAGTTTAACAGTTTAACAGTTTAACCGTTTAACCGTTTAACCGTTTAACCGTTTAACCGTTTAACAGTTTAACAGTTTAACCGTTTAACCGTTAAACAGTTTAAACCGGGGTAATAAATAATTGCAATTGGTTAATAGTTGCACAATCAAATTTCCTTGCATGTAAAATATAAACAAAAACTATTCGCAATTGCTTCGAAACCATTTATTAGTGGGTGGCGGGTCGCTCTGCTTGCCCACGCCCACGCCCACCGCCGGGAGCAACATTCAATAAGCCTTACAAAAGTTAACAGTCACCCTAAATGATTGGTTAAGTTTAAACTTGCTTAGTGTAACTTGCATGCATGTAACTCTATAGCCGCGCTCTCAACGGATATCAGTTCGTCTTAACTTTCGCCGTGCCCGTGTCCGTGTCCGTGTCCGTGTCCGTGTCCAAGTTCATTGTCGTTGGACATGTACTCACATCAACCCCCTCAACCTTTTTGGTTACTTCCTCGATTTCCTTCAACTGCCTCTCCTTATCGTCGAACCTCTGTCTTTTATATCTAATCTGCGCGACGTAGTCCGCGGACACGTCCACGTTTTTCTTACCGTTTATTTTCTTACCTGCAAACACATTTTGATAAAATTGCCGACTGTTGTGAACGATCTTGTCCGAGACGTGCCTCGTTTTGGGGACCAGCTTCAGCTTCTCCATATACTTTTTCTTACATACTGGACACAGACTTTCAATATACGACCTTTTCTTTTTGTTGTAGATATATTTTGGATCTACTCCGTAAAGATTTTCTGCGACAAAGTCCTCCGGGTTTATATCTAATGAGTGTTTAGATTTACTAGCTTTGGAACTCTGGAATGTTTTTCTTTTTTTATCTTTTTTTTGCGAAACTATAGCGGTCGTCTTATTATGGAAAAAAAACGGAAATCTGAAAGTTTTTAAGACCCTGGAATGAAGGAAACTGTTTAATGTTTTTGTTCTGATTGGTATCATCCGCACAATTATCTTCGTACACTAAATATTACCCTTTTTTCTCAGGATGATGTATTGTTGAATCTTCAGACATAGAACTACGATACATATTTTCAGAAAAAAAATCCACTCTGTTTGAACCCTTCTTCTTATCATTTTTTAATTCATTCAGGTTTATAGAATTGTAATCTAAGTCTTTGTTATAGGCTGCTTTCCCTAAAGGTTTTATGGATTGTTTCATATTGGCTGCATTAGTGTTAGCCATGTCCAAGTAATCTCTCCAACTGTCACGGTGATCGTCGTCCGTTTTCACACCTTCGACATTTGCAAGACCGTCATAGTCTGTGTAATCCTTTGAATACCTTCTGTTGCTGTTGCTGAAAACATAAACGATGCTTAATTTATGACATTATTCAAAATCATCAAACCAGTGATGATTTTATTTCAAGATGTGTAAATGTAAAAAAGTCTGTAATTGTCCTAGATTACGATATCAATTACAAACTAATTAATATAACCAACATCCCGGCACACAAACTGGCTGTGGAGTGACGTTTGCACATATCGCTAGATTCAGTGCATATGATATTTACTTAATGTGAAACATCAGCAGATATTTCTAGTTACATATAGACTACCTTACAGAATTACAGGACTGCTTCCGTACACTGTGCTGGGATGCTGTGCCGTGTGTTTAAACAAAGCTCTCCACCGGTCACCTGAATGCGGGACGCCTGCTACGCATGTTCTCCATCCTATCGTCAGAGTTCTGGATGAAGCTGGCTACGTCGAACCGCGCGACCGGCTCGTTGTAACCCGACTCGAGCTCGCCGCGCTCCCCGTACTCGCTCCCTCTGTGTGTCTCCGCGTTCCTGTGAGGGTTCCTCCTTTCGTTCCGGCGAATCGGACGCGGCCTGTGATTTGGCTCATCGTTATTTAAATAGTCATAGCAAAAGGTTAAGTGAACATTAAATAAGAAACTTAGTATATAATATAGTAACATGTTTACGGTGACATGACCCGTCATGTCATGACAGAATATTGTTATAAAACGTTACCGTTTGCTGTCTACTATCCATTAAAACTTTTCTTTTGAATATCCATTCAATCAGCCATAGAGTAAACACAAGGATAGCTTGCGTGGGAACCGCCGGACGGTAAACGTAGTGGTAAACTTATCATTACTTTCAGCGAAGTCATGATACAGGACTAATATTGCAGGACCTATAGGTTGTAATTTCGATTCCTGAAATGAACTGTCTCATTCCGAACATTTCTCTGTTGCCAGATATCATCTAGGTGAACACCAGAGCATCGCAAATTATTATTATAAACGGGTTAAATTTAATTTAGGGTGTGTCCTCTAAATATCAGGGCCAAATTCCCAGATTGCTTCCGCAGCGCTTACAACCTCACCGCATCACGACGCTCGCTGGATCTTCCGTGACCACAAGGTACACTCCATCAGAGATCAGATTTGCCTAATGGTGTGGTCACCATAAATCTTGTTAATTTATTGTAACCATTTGCCGAAGCCCATTATTATGTCCATGAAATGGTATCACGTTGGATTATCCATTAAGTCCAAATGCGCAGTATGTATGATATCCTACGTTTCTCTTCACTGCACACATTAACGTATTGTTTTTCAACGATGAGGACTTATACTTTGCCTTTGAGAATATTCTTATATCGAGTTCTGATTGAACCTAGCGACCTCTGCTCATTTTGCATGGTTGTCGCATGATATATAGTGATTAACCATACTAAGATCACTCTACCACTATTTTAAATTATTTTCTTATATTCATCATTAAACACATAGATGATTATAATGTTATATTTATATTCAGGATCGTAGCAAGTGGAGAGAGGTGGTCTCTGCCTACCCCACTGGGAACGAGGCGTGATATATGTGCATGTATGTACGTACTTATATAATATGTACCTGGTACCTGAGTAACATTATTATAATGTAAAATCTTTTTATTCATAATATTCTGTCACTGGTCCCGGCGTCCCACATTTTCAGTGGATTTGTTGGCCACCCCCCCGGCCCGCCCGCTTAATGTAAACGCTAAGATATGCGAAGAGGGATTTGACAAACTTAGTAGTTTGGAAAGGATCGGGCCTTACACCGCTTAATTGGAATGTTACGGAGGTAACACGGACAGCCGCATTGGACTAACTTAAAAAAACGGTCTTAAGAATTTCAAGTTACGCCTTCTCTTATAACTCAGAGAGAATTTAGTTTGCGACAAAGTTACGCGCCGGGAGCTTAAGTAACTTGGACGGTCACTGTGAACACTTACAACATATTATCAGTATTATGTTAACAGACTTTACACACCGTATGTTATTAAATATGTATTAAGTAAATGTAATATTGAATATCACTTTATTGTTAAACTGTTAACTATGACAAACAAAATTCAACAGTTCGTTAGCAAAAGTATAAGGTTTACTATTTTGGATAAAAAGATTGTTTTACCATTTGACTGGTCGTTGAACGATCTGAACGGGAGTCTAGACCCAGCACATGATGCGCTAGATTTTGTAATATTGACGAGCACCTGTATTGTACTCATAACTCTCTTACTAACTCATGTTAACAACTGTATGAGAAGCAGTTCAAGATTTTCTATACAAACGATAGGACGAGTAGGATTTTCACCTCACCTCATTGCAGTCATCACTTTGGATTGAAAAATGAGCACACTTCAAACACGGTTTTATTATCATACTACTGCTTTACCGGAAGTAGGAGCTGCAATGGTTGCTACCTAATCCATCTCAGACAGCAGAATTCTGCCACCAATTAAAGAAACTATAATAAGTTTATTTTTCTTGCCACTGAACACTGTCATCGTCATCATCAGCCGATAGAGGTCCACTGCTGGACATAGACCTCCCCCAAAGAGCTATGCATACAGTCAGCATTACTTCCGGTACCGCTGGGCACTAGGGGCGGTCAGCTATGTAGGGGTTTATATAGGATAGAGATTTGGGCCATTTCCCAGTACGCTGGGTCAACGTAGGTTGGCGGGAGCCTGAAGCTCGTTTGTTGATTACAAGGTGCAACACGAGCAGGCGAGGTTGACTTGGGGCTCATGACACCCCCCTACATGGTCGGGCTGTTGGGGGCGTAACTCCGGGACAGGACGATCGTCTGGGTTGATGGCAGCGGCGAATTACATCGGCGGCGCGTGGAGAGCGGGGTTCCACAGGGGGCGGGCTTGGGCCCCTTGCTGTGAAACCTCGCGTACGACTGGCTGCTGCGGCAGCCGGTCCTCCCCGGGACGAGGGTACTATGCTACACGGACGACACCCTTGTCTCGGCCCGGGGGAGGAGTTACGACGAGGCTGCTCGTCTGGCCGCCACTAGCACGTCGCTGGTGGTGGATCGGATCGAGCAGCTGGGTCTGAGGGTCTCCGTCACGAAGACGGAGGCCCTCCTCTTCCACGGACCCCGCAGGGGTCCACCCCGGGGCGCGATCATCCCCGTCCGGGGCGAGAGGGTCCCAGTGCGGGGGGCCCTCAAGTATTTAGGGCTCACTCTGGACGGGCGATGGAGCTTCGGGGAGCACTTCGAACGGCTTTTCCCGAAGCTCACCGCCACCGCCGCTGCGCTGGGCAGATTGCTGCCAAATGTCGGGGGGCTGGGTCATTTGTGTCGGCGCCTATACTCTGGCATCCTGCGGAGTATGGCACTGTACGGTGCGCCCGTATGGGTGGATAGGTGCGAGACCGCCAGGAACGGGCCCGTGTTGAAGAGGGCCCAACGTATCCCGGCGGTCCGAGCCTGTCGGGCGTACCGTACGGTGTCCTGGACGGCAGGTACGCTTCTCGCGGGCGATGCGCTTTGGCATCTACAGGCGCAGTCGCTCGCGGAAGTGTACCTCTTCCTGCGAGATGCCGGAGAGCGTCGGCCGGACCCGGCCACCGTCCGCCGGATCAGGCGCGTTGCCCATGACGCCCTGATCCGGCGGTGGGAGACGGAGTTAGGTAACCCTGCCGCCGGCCGGGACACGGTGGAGGCCATCAGGCCCCACCTGTCCCGGTGGATGAGCCGGCGGTACGGGGCCTTGACGTTCCACCTGGTGCAGGTGCTGACAGGCCATGGATGTTTCGGCAAATACCTGCACCAGGTGGCTCGTAGAGAGATGACGCAAGAATGCGTCGAGTGTGGTGCACCGATTGACACGGCGCACCACACTCTGGCGGAGTGCCCGGCATGGGGGCCGCAACGCCACTCCCTCGTCGTGCAAGTCGGCAGTGACCTCTCGCTGCCGACTGTAATCGATCGTATGTTGAGCAGCGAGAGGTTTTGGAAGGCGGTGGCCTCCTTCTGCGGCGCAGTGATGCGTCAGAAGGAGGCCGCCGAGCGCACGAGGGAGGCCGACGCCGCTGCCGCACCTTGCAGGCGGCGGCGGGCCGGCGGGAGAGCGCGGCGGCAGAACCACGCCGTCCGCTTCCTCCCGCGGTGAGCGACGGGCCCCTAGCCGGGCACGGTGTGAGGGGGCCTTCGGGCCGTTAGGCGGGGCCATTTGGGCCTTTTGTCGTGTTTCCCCTGGGGGTGCGTCCCCCGGGGGAGTCTTGGTTTTTGTCCCCCCTCCCTCGTCGAAGTGGGGGGGGGAGTCTGGAGGGAGGAGGCCGCCGCCCAATTCCTTCACGGGAGGGCGGCGGCCGGGCGTGCGCTCCGTCTTGGGCGAGCGCGGTCGTCTGTGGGGTCGGGGGCCCCAACGTACGTTACAACAGTACGTTACCGGTCCCGCGAGGGGCCGGTACGGGACGGCAGGTGGGTGCCTTTGCTCCCCGCGGGCACCCACCAGGAGGAGTTTTATACGCGGAGACGCCCGGAGAGTTGCTTGACTGAAACCCGGGCGTCTCCAGTATGCGTATGGCGGGACAAGCGGTGGTGGTTTTAGTGGGTATGGGGGTCACGCACAACATCTCAGTGGCCCCGAGCCCCACATAACCCGGCGTCCCCCCCCTGAAAAGGACGCTGGGTATGCGGTAACAGCATTTCCACCACCGATATCAAAAAAAAAAAAAAAAAAAAAAAGGGGCCTATGACACACTGACATTAGTATATTTAAAAAGCGTTAGTTAAGTTCTCGTGTCCGCCTCGATACTTAGTGCAGCCCGCGCCCGTCTCCTCCCGGATACGGAAAACGTTTTCCATGCTGCCATAAGACTTATCAATAGTCCCTCTCAGTGAGGCGCGACAAAAGGATTCGCCGACAACAATCCAGTGAGACATACAAAAAGGTGCTTTATTAAACGCTTTCAAACGGAACTCGTTCCGATGAACGAAAAACTGAATAGTTCAGTTCATGCTCCTCTCGACTGCTGAGGTGATAAAGAGTCCATTGAACTGAACTACACAATGCAACCTGATCATAAAACGAACCTGGTGCCCTACATATTAAATCGACCAGGGTTTTGCGCCGTTAGTTCCGTATATTACCCCGGGGTCGAAAAGGACCACTAACTTTATTGGGTTCAAATACTCAACAACCCTCCCTTCTTTTCAAAAAAAACCTATGTTTTGTGCAGACAATGTTTAAATTAAAGCAATTTACAAATTGTAGTACTGTTAGGATAATCCTATTGTTTGTCTTGTCACTAGCCTACTGTGAAATTTTAATTTAGAATAATGTATATTATACTATATTTTCTTCAGAGACAATAAAGTAGAATAACAATAAAGGGTCGCCAACAGGAAGTATTCATTGTAGTAACGATTTCCATTCCGGAAGTAAAAAGAAGAGCGTCCTCCCGCGGCTCGGGCAGCACTAAATAATTCGAGCTCAATTTTCACTTTGCAAAGTCCCGAATCTATTTTCATAATATTTTGGTGGCTCGCGTCCTACAGGTCGGCACAGCAGGTAGAGCATTTGATCTCGCCGGCTCAAAGGATGCCGCCGAGCCTACCCCCGGCTCTGCGGAATTTGTGAGCCTCCCCATTCAACCTTCGGACGATATTTTAAAGAAAAGCAAATTTAACGTCACACCCCTACACCGGCACCGCCGCCCAAGTTCGTTTACAAATTGTGGCTTACTTTAACGATGATATATGCCTCTATATGTAGAGTGAATTCTTGCCACTCTATTCCGTTAATCACATGAGGAATAGAGACGGTTCATCTTCTCAATCCGGAATCCGGGACCTCCTGTATCTGCCTAATACTATCTAGCGGCAGATGTAGACGCCGGTTTTATATTAAGAACTTCAAACCGGAACGTCAAAACTTTAATATAAATTAGAGGAATTAACTATCGGCATTACCTACGCAATGTTTGTTTCATCAAGAGACAGGAGGAAGGGGTACTAGGTGTAATTATATAAATATATGATATTCCTGACGACTCCCCGGCGCGCGTCTTCCGGCGCGCTGTGGAGGAAGCATCTCCAACGGTATTTATTCACGGGCCCTTTGACATAACTGTGAAATTCTGAAAAGGTCTTATATTATATAATTTCATGAAGATATTTCATTGGCGGTGGATTCAGCTTTAAGTTCTGATTAATAATAACTATTTCCCATTCTCACTATAATGAGAGCGTTTTCGTTATAGCGTTTGAACTTTATTCAATTCGAAGCTAATCCTCAGAAGCATCATCATACTCTTGAATGATACATACTCTGTTGTCGGTGTTCACTTAATAGGTGCAATAATGTTACACATGTTCCTTTAGAAGATAAGAGACAGGAGATATAATTTAGTTTAAACGTGCTACCTGATGCCACACTGCTACGGGCGGGCGCTTCTCCCACCATCGCGTAGAGGTCGCGCTCGTCCCGTCGCTGCGTTCAATAGCGAGTATCGTTCCAAGTTACGATGGAGAGCGTAATATCCGTTTAGCGAATCGGTTGTTTTATTAGTTATTAATTGAAAATAATATTTATTATTACATATTTATGTAGATGTTTTTTTTATTCGATGAAGCGACGAGTCGAGAGTCGATCCCTTCAACTGATAGTAAGTGATACCCCTGCCCATAACAAACAAACACTATATGCACAATGCATTGTGCTCGTCGCCTTGAGTTTCGTTACCCCAATATTTGCGAGTTACCTGCAGCACTCTTCAAACCGGAACGCAGTAATGTTTGCAAAATGTCCATCGGCTGCAATAGACGCTGACAGACAGATACATAAGTGGTTTATTGCAACCAAAAAATGTAACACACGCATACATATACACAAACAAACAAGAAATTTCGTTACGCAACCGCATGAACTGCATTGACACACTGTAGAGTATAGACATTAGCAAACACCAGAGTGTTCATTTGTTACAAATAGAGACGGTACGCTGTGTGTGTGTGTGCGTGTGTGTGCTGCAATGGTACAATAGGCTATAGCTCGGTGGATTATTCACCTGCTGGAGATGAAACTGATTTTCAGCTACCGCCCGCGGTGCGATCGCAATGGAGGAGAGATGTTGCTCCTCATGTTAAACACATTTTTTTATAGATAATTTTAATTGCAAAAGATTCGTGTAAATAAATAAATATGTTGCCTGAGCTGGAGCGTCGAAACGGAATCGATAGCAAGCATTTTGCACTCGTTGCATTAACCGGCGTGTCCTAGAAAGAAGACGAGGTCCATAAACAACATCACCGTCATTTTATTTTGAAAGAATTAAGGATTCGAATAAATGAATACGAGTTTCAACGGAAACAAGATGACGGATTTTATACAAGGCTCTTAAACGATAAAAACAATTTCTGACCATATTATTAACATGTTTTTCTAACGTAAATAAATATCAAAGGTAATACCTAGATTCCTGGTTTCATCTGTAAAGCCTATTCCTTTCCTCTCAATTTCAACCTTAATATTTTAAGCTAAGATTGTGTTACGATGAAATTTGGTTCCGAGAACTATATATATCGATTTTAAAGGATTTAGAAGTAGAGAGTTTCTGTGAGACCATTTAGTAATACAATCGAGGTCTTCATTCATTTTTAGGACAGCATTACCGATAGCTGATGGTTTAGCAGAAATATAAAGTTGAACGTCATCAGCATAATAATGGAATTTACAATAATGGATATCTTTCACAAGATCTGCAGTGTAAAATATAAGAAGTAGGGGACCAAGAATTGAGCCTTGAGGAACTACTCTTTCAACGATCCTTGGGTTAGAAAATGCGAAAATGTAAGATTGCGGAAACTGCAGCTTGCGACGTTACGACAGACAGACATAACTATTAAACCAACTCAATGTTTTATAATCCAGCCCATATTAAGCCAATTTAGATAAAAGTAACGATATATCAAGACTGTCAAAAGCCCTGGAAAAATCTAATAACGTTAAAATAGTGCCTTCGCCAAGGTCTTGGTTAGCAAGGATATTGTCCGCAACGTCAAGCAAAGCAGTAATTGTACTTCGGCCTATACGGAACCCTGATTGGTACAAACGTAAATTGATTTTTTTTCCATGTATTTAATAAGTTGAATAATAACATACACAGCCTTTTCCAGTAATTTTAACAAATGCTGTACGTTACTAATGAGACGTAGATCTTTGAAATGTTTAGGACTTTCTACTTTAGGTAGTGGTGTCACATTGCCTCCTACCATTGAGTAGGAACAGTAAAAGTAGACAACGAAAAATTTATAATGGGTGTAATAACATCTAATGTACGAAGAAGCGTCGTAAGAATCATATCTTATTATTGCGTCCTTTCCTACTGAGTTAGATTTTACAGATTTAATATAAGAAGCAATATCAAATTCAGAAATGCATTGAAACTTAAAAGTGTTGTTAAAGAATCGATGGAATTCGTAGTACATTTCTGAAATAGAGACATTGCTTGTAGAAATATTTAAGAATTATTAATATCGTTTTTTTTTTTTTTTATATTGTCACGCCTTTTTCCCAGTAGGGGTAGGCAGAGATGAGTAAACACAATATCAATAGTGATTTAATATCGTTTGGGTTATCAAAACAGTTTGGCAGGTGATTGCTTTTAGTGGGGTCAGTTATTATTTTATCTTTGAGATTCTTCCAAATAATGTTGCCATTATTAACTTGCGAATTTATGTGTTCTTTAAAGTAACGGCACGCTTTTCGTTAGTTTGTACGCGCTGCGGTGGTACCTACCTAGGCCGTCTCCGGCTACAGAGACCTACCACCAGTGAAATCGAATAAAAAAATTGTAAATGCGTTTAAAACTCCTACTTTATATTTAAAACAGTTATTTTTGATAATATTTAAATTGATAGTGAGCGCAGAGCTTTAAGTAATAACAAGAGCTGACCCTCGCTACCTTATCGGGGCTCCCCAAATATATAACAAGTAGAACGTAAAGGTTTGGATATCACGGATACCTGAGATCTAGGAGTCCACCAAACTCCTAACCCAGTAAAGCAGTTCGTTGCGGTGATGCGGAGAGGCCCGGCGCACCCCACGCACTCCACGCACCCCAAACACCCCAAGCACCCCACGCACCCCGTACAATACACGGAGTGTATAAACACGATGAAATATTAACACACGCGAATTTACTATTCTGGTTGAAGTTACTCGCCGCGTTATGAAGCCTAATTATTAGCACGTTCTCGTTTTGTTATTTGTTGGTAAGACAACCCTGTCCCCGTTGTATGATCTGATGAAGATCATTGTTTATTGCTGGTACATTACAATTCTTCGGGAACAAATTTCTGTTACTAATGATACGCTAATTAGGGAGCAAAGCGATATCTAATCAACCATAGCGTGCTATGTAAATATGTTTATGTACCACGGTTATGGTATGGGCACCTTATCATATACAGACATGATGATATTTTAAGTATCCTAAGTACAGCACCATTGTCTCCAACCTACCATCAGATACAGAGCAAAGTTATATATGTATATAATTGGAACCGTCCGCCGCCGTCACCGTGTACGTCCAGATGTGATATAGGAGCTAGATAAGAATAAACAGACATTTTCTCGACTACTGCGCTTCTTCAAAGACTATCTTGTTTACCATCAGCTGCGATTATCGGCAAGCACTAGTCTATGCTATTTTATTGAAAGTTTTACTTAACTTTACAACACAAACGTAAGCTTGTCACCAGTGGTTCATCCAACAGTAAACATTTCGCGTATTCGCCCAGGCGGGATGTACTCGTACAGTAATGAGTGAACTACCGCCTCAAAGGCTTTTTGAATATTCATCTAATACCAGTGTAATACCCCGACTCGTCCATTATGCACGGCGGCGCGGCGGACAGACAGACCGCCCTCTGTGACCCACCGGCTAGCGGCTACCCTTAATGCATCCACACTTCCATACTTGATCGTGGCCAATGTAAGGTTCCATCCGCACAGACGATCTCGTAGATTTGTTTAATTATATAGGCCTTTTAGGATTTTTAATATTTTATAGTCTGATGTTATGTAGTGTAGTTTAGAAAATCTAAAAGCGCCGATGCAGCGACAACATAGTACTGTGCAAACATTACCGTGTTAGGTTTAAAGAGCGCTCTAGTTAGTGAAATTACTGGGGTAACGAGACCTAAAATCTTATATTTCAAGGCAATAAGCATAACGTGGTTTAAAGTATATCATCTTTACTAGCGCTGCGTTGTTGTGGGCAAGCATTTCACTTACCATCAGGTGGATGTCTTGTTCGTTTATTTACTTCGTCGAATATCAAAAAAAACCTCGATCCTCGAGTTTGTATTTCGAAAAGTCGAATGCATATTATTTAAATAAAACAGAGAATGTAAACCCAACTGTACAACATTAAAGTAAATAAAACAAAACTATTTAATGCAATGAAGCGACGTACATACATTAACCATTAACCAGCACCTTCACTTCGGGCCAGTCCCGGCAGCGACCGTCTGCTGCTGTATTAACGGCGGTCTATTTCATCTTACAGTTCATCGGTACAGAGCGTACATTTATCTACATTTGTTTTTTTAACTTTCTCTTTATCTAAAAATTTTGATGTCAAGTTGAAGTTTTGAAATTACAATGATAATGAAACTTAGTACCGCAAAGCTGTGGTATATGGTATATAACCTAATTCCTCATTATGTGAGCCGAGGTCTCACTGACTGTCAGTTGAAAGTCTTGCTTTCCTCGCCACCTGTACATTGAAAACAAAAATTGATGCATGACCATAAAACAGATCATAAGTTGCTGTTACGTAATAAACTTAAGTTACAGAGATAGTTTATTCACTAGGCGGGACTGTTCGTTAAGTCACTTATATTCCGTGAACCGGTTAAGTTACTTTAATTGAATAAAAGTTAGCAGGTAAGTTACCAAGAAACGTTATTACTTTAAAACTTTATTTTAGTATCCGTTCAGTTTTCTTATAATAATCGTAGACTTAATTTGTAACATGAACAATATTCTTCAAAAAAAGTTTAATAAGCGACAAAATAATTAAATAACTCTGGCACGTATTGTTTAGTTATGAATTTGAAATCCTACATTTACCGTAATAATGTTTAAAAAAGGAATATTAATTATTAATATATAATTATTACTCATTGACTACATTGTTTGTGTGCTCAAAAATATACAATGTCTGCCCGAATAAATTAAAACTATACACAAAAAATATTAAAACAATTCGCGAACGAACGCGCGCCCGCATAATTTGTCAGCAATCCGGCGCGGGAGTGTTTATTTGCAATTGTTTTGCGGCAGGCGCTATCGCCCGCACCCCACCCGTCGCGCTGTATCGCGATTTATATTTTTTGTAGACATTCACAGGCTTAATCTGTCTGTGTAAGCATTGTTTTATTATTAAATTACACAAAAAGCGGCATAGCCTGAATAGTTTATGTGCAGTGAGACCATCCAATTCTCATATTTTTTATGTAATATATATTATAATAACGGTATTCTGTTGCTACAAACCATCAAGTCGCCACTGCCGTTCCTAGTTCCTCCGCAAAGAAGTACATTGCAAACGTGACTGCTGTTTCGTTAGTAGAACACTTTAACTACTGAATTTACTGGTGTAATGAGTCTCAAAATTTATTTCTTCAAAGCGCTTACCACAGTATGGTGAATAGTAATTTATTTCAGAGGTAGCAGTGAGCTTCGAAGCGGTGGTGTGCTCATAACGAGGGGGTTTGGTCCAGCGGCTTCGCTATAAAATCGTTTGAAGATGAAAGACTTAATCGGTGACGTTATAATTTAATGAAGATACGAAACGTGCGAAATATTCACTGCCTGCACGCAATTATAATTTTTACGCGGTTATTGCAACATAGCGTTAAGCAAACGTTTGAATATGGGCCATGTACGAAAGAATATTCGTATGATAATTTTTTTAATAAAATATTACAGTTGTTGTACATTTCTAATACATAATAATCGAATTTACAGTTGGGGGCTGCCTCTGCTCGAAATTCCACCTTTCTTTGTTGCCGCTTTAATCACAACACTAGACATCGGCATTCTGTAAACTGAAATACGAATCAAACGTGTTTAGGCGACCAGCCTTTAAAATCAGGTATTTCCTTACAAGTTTCTTACACGACGATTTGAGAATAATTTCTATCTGTATTACGTACATTGCACATTTTTTATTTTGCTTACTCATATGCTCAGAGTGAGAGGGTATTCCAAAATAAAAGAAAAATATCCATCGTTAGCAGAGTATCGTACAGTATTTAAATAAAAAATGCGCTAACAAGTAAAAATATTTGTTTTGCGATACAAAGAGATTTGGCTGCTGAATTTATTATTTAGAATTCAGACCTAGTATCCACATCCAAACATATCTATTTATCTTACTTAGTACTTATTATAATTTGTTTTAATTTGAAAGTATATTCCTTATTACAACATACAACTAAATGAGAACACCGCGAACATAAATCAACATGGTCAGTTGACGTCAACAGACACACACACACACACACACACACACGCGCACGTATTGAGAAGCAACTCTTGTTTCAGAAGTGAAAGTGTTCGTGGGACATCGCTCGTGGGCAGCACGAGTTAACTCGTATATCCAGCGTTGGGCGTGGGCGGGCTTCGTGGCGCGCCGGGCGGGCACGCTACTTGACCCTGTACACTTTTTACGGACCAACAAACAACTCTACGACTCCACATTCAGGAAGCTCAAGTCTTTTTCAAAATGGCTGTGTCGGTATTTACTACTTGAGATAATTGTTATTGGAGGACCTCTCGGCGCACACGGCGCACACGGCGCACACGGCGCACACGGCGCGGGCGGCGACCGGGTTCCACATGTACGGGCTATTTGATTTCACGAAGCGACAAAGAGGTAAGGCATTCGCCTGGTGGTGAGTGATACGCCTGCTCTAACGGTTTAGACAGCACCGCACTACTCGTAGCCTTGACACATAACATGTTGGGTCTCGTTACCCCAGTAATTGCACTAGCTATAATACAACTCCCTTCAAAATAGAATACAGTAATATGTACTGTCTGTCGGCTTCAATAGAAGTTGCGGTAGTACTTAGGCGGTCCACGGCAACGGAGCACTTCATCATCATCATCATCTTCAGGTGCCCTCTTCAATTTAAAGTTTGGCGATCAGATTGAAGAAACCAATTCGATCCTCAGCGACACTTTTTAACTGGTCGTTCAGACTTACCACCAGTAATATTGCTCACCACGAGTTTTCGTCTCTCTTTATGTGACATAAAAAGTTCCACAAACAGGAGTTCAGGACGCTGACGCTAGAGGCTCCGCAGAGTGAAAGCAGAACCATCAGGTTTGTTAGTTATAATTTACAATAAACTTAAATAAGTACATCTAGATAGTATTTACACGTATTTATACGTTCGGTGCTCGCCGCCAAGGACACCACGTTTTTTTGGTTACGATTGACTTTTAACCCACAGCACGCAGCGTGACGTTAATTTTTATTGAAGATGGACTGAGCGTACTTCCCGAAGTACTGCACGGCGGGGAAGACTGGTGCCGCGGGTTGTGCTGAGTATCCTGGGTTCAGCTTCGTTAAGAACTGGTTCTGCGTCTGGACCTGCTGATACGGCTGCAGCTGATGTGCTTGGGGTGCGATATCTAGCTGAGGACCCTGTCTGAAGTAGGACAGTTGCCGCTCGTGGCCTTGCGGTGGGAGCGGGGCCGCCTGCGCCGGGTCGTACTGGACCTGCTGACCGTTCTGTTGCTGATACGGGTGGTGGATGATGGATTGAGTAGGTTGGTGCTGGGAGAATCTCGCGAAGCTCACGGGCCCCTGGGGCCGCACCTGGTAGTTCTGCAAATCGATTATAATATATAATTGATACCATTATATAACCTGGATAAGTGCGATGAACTGCTTCAAGATTTATAATCTAGATTTAGTACCATCAATTTTCTATTGAGAATAAAATACTAATAGAATTCCTGAGCGTGTGATAGCAACACTTTTCACTTTTTCATGAACAGTGGATAAAAAGTGATATTAAAAACCAGCTATAGCAAAAGTCGTTATCGACGTTATTTCAATGAACTAACCTGCGGATCTAGTGGTTGCTTCACATAACTCTTCAGCTCTGGTTGGTTGTAAAGGTTCTGCTGGATGTCCTCCTGCCGCGCGTGCGCGACCGCCGGCTGCACGTACTGCACGTTCTGAGCAGGCTGCTGCTGGACGTATGTTTGCTGCTGCGGCTGCTGCTCAGGGTAGTAACTTTGAGGGGCCAAATTATATTGAGCAGGTATAACGTTTTGTTTATTGTCCAAATAAACAGTTTTAGGCGACTGTTGATACTGAACCGTCTGCAGAGCCTGCTGATTGTCCAACTGTTTATACTGCTGAGCCTGATACTGCACCGGTTGGACTTGGTTGTAATCTATGGATTGCTGGTAGTTGTCTTGAGAAAGCTGTGGATAAGCCTGCTGTATAGGTTGGTTGTATATCTGCTGCGCTTGGGCCAGGAGTTGCGGTTGTGAAACCTCCTGTTGTCTGGACTCTTTGGCGCTGTAGACTTGCGGTCTGTACTGACCGACGTTAGGCTGCTGATAGTGCTCGCTGTACGCCAGCTGTGACGGAACCGGCGCCGAGACCTCGTAAGTTGTTGGTGTACCAGACTGCAGACAATTATGTTATAATAACTTGGTAGTACTTTCTCTTTCTACACACCGACACCCACACACGCGGGCACACACGCGCGCACACGCACACACACACGCGCACACACATGCAACAAAACAACACGACAACACATGATAAGCTGGTTATTAAGTTATCTCGTTATTCCAATCATCTCACTGCCAGTAGATCTCCGTAGCCGGGGACGGGTTAGGTAGATACAGATACCACCTCAACTCTTACTGCACCCGACAAACTATACTGTATATAGTTTGAATGGTTTTTTGTCTCCAGCATCCTAACTAGCGCCACGTTGTCACAAGCGGATGTATCACTTATCATCAGGTGAACGGCCCGCTCGTCTCGTCCTTAGAGTAAAAGGATAGAGTCAAGGCTTGCATATTATTGCTGGTGGATATCCTATACTCACGAAACGGAAAACTTGTTCTAAGCAATATTTTGTATCTAATCAACTAAATACTCTGAAAGCCGTGCTAAGCATGGAGCAGGTACGTACTGGCGAATGATGGAGATGCGCGTATTCTTATAGAAGTTAAGGAATATACTTACGTGTGGCTGGTACACTGATATTGGCGAGAAGAGTTGGCTGGCGATGGCGGCCTGGAACGAGGGAGCTTGGCCGGCCAGCAGGTCGGAGAACTTGGCCCCCTGCGGCGCCGGCGTGGGGTACGCACGCTGCGAGCAAACCTTTTATTCGACCCCAACTTAACCACAACGCAAAGCGTAGTGCATCCACTAGACGGGATTTAATAACCTCTAATTGTTTCAATCAACAGACGTGCTAACGGTGTGCAACTAGTGTGCTCGTACAACCGGAAAGTGAAGCGTGCTCACGCGGAATACTGTAGTTAATATATGCTTACAACTGGAACACCGCTGTGCTATTATATCACCTAACTAGATTCAAAGAACTCTTCCACCCTATAAACGCTAGAACCTATGCATTGCATGAATTGAACCAGGGACATCCGTATCGCAAGTGGAGCGGCTCGCCACTGTGCCGCAGGGGCCGCCGTACTACTGTTCGACGGGAGAAGTTTGTGCTTTTGCTTCGCGCGTTCAATGAAAGGAAAGAAATAGTAAAAGCATGGTCGTAAGCGGAAGTTCCGCTCCCTTTCGCGGGTAACCGTGAGCGTGCGGTAACCGTATTATGGATACACTTCCGGGGTCAGCGGACCGCTAATATTTTTAAACTTATTTGATATTACTTACGCAATGGACGGAGTATTCGAGATAACCGCGCGGTTAAGAACGGACAGTTACCGCACTTAACTTGGTTAATGTATAATACGTTTGGATTAATTTATTACTGTTTTAGACAAGCAAAACTTTAGATATGTTGACCGGCTCAGCAGAAGTCTAGAACGTTCTTAGCAATATGATAGCTTAAAATTTTTATAAATATCTATTTCAGTGCTAAAGCTTAAAAGCTTTGTAATAAGATCATTTTAAAATTATATTATTAATAGAAACATGTTTAATATATTCAAACATGCGAATAAATCCATGGCGTTTACACCAGCAGCCAGTCGGCCCCGTGGTGTGCGCCAGCGTCCCACGGTGCGTGGGAACTGCCCCAAGGATCGTGGTTCTTACACCGCGGGGACAATGGCTTTACACACGCACCCACTGTGCGGCAGCACGCGTCGCATTCAGAGACCACGTGCGTGTGAAATACTAATTCAATGTTAATATACTAAAGTCAAAGAAAACTCGCGAAAAATAAAGAATGTACGCGTTCGACGTTCGCCCAGGGGACGGGGCCGCGCGTGTGATGGTATATTGAAGGCGCGGGCTCGCGGCGCCGGGTCCGAAAGCCAATAAAGTTTAAACGCAGAAACTTTTCCAGCGGTATCGCATCAGGTTGAGAGGTAGAGGCTGAACCGCAATACTCCAATGGAGTATCTATTCAGCTCAGTTCGGAAACAATGCCGTAAGAGAATGCATTATTCAGAAAGTAGAACGTCACCGTAATTTCAGCCTGAAGGGCGTAACGCGTACAGCGGGGGAGCTTTGTATAAGTCCGCCATCTCGCACTCGGCGGCGGAGAGCGGACCCACTCACACTGTTGTTTTCCACGGACAAGTAATTTAATAAGCACAGCGATTCAACGGAAATAAACTTAAATTGTAACTTATAATTGTGAGAACATAGAGTACAATCTATATATTATATATATATACATAGGAGATATCCAGAGATCCATGGACTCATCACGAGATCTTCGAAACTATTAGACGTGAACACTCTGAATTTGGTAGAAATATTGTTTCTGATAAATAGAGGTCAGCTAAAGTACTTTCCCAAAGGGAGGGAGCTGCGGGGCAGTAAATAACGGAAAAGGACCCCGGAGTATATCTGACAATATTTCAAGTCCAAGTTTCAAATCTATTTCAATACAACGGCCGCCAAGTCCGGCGGAGAGCAGCCACTTTAGTTATATATATATATATATATATATTTTAATTCAGCTTAAAGCCTACTTTATTAAATAACAGCATTTCTTTACAGCAATGCTGTATTAGCAATACTAGAGGTTTAACTCACGCGAATGGCGCTTCGTTGTGTGCACGCATCACTTTTGCTTCTGGAAGTTTCTTTGCGAGCGTAATGCAAATGCAAAGGGTTGTATATAAAATTTAAAAGCAATTTGTCGAAATAACGCAACCGGACGTAGCTTTTGTCGGACGTTTTTAATCAAAGCAAACAGAATCCGGTCGGGGGCTCGCCGGGGCTGCACGACGTCCGAATAATTCCGGTGTCATCCCCGCCGCGGCTCCAGATCCGAAACTATTTATTTATATAGAAGTAGTCAGTCTGCAACTATTGTCCTGCCATCCGGAAACGGAAATGAAACGCGCGCTATTATACTTCATTTGTCGTTAACGAATACAATACAACGTAAGTATTATTATAATAATATACTATTCTTTACTTAACGGCGTTATATTTTGCGCTGCTACAGGTGCAGGAGCAGGTGCAGGTGCAGGTGCAGGTGCAGGTGCACGTATCGACGAGGTGATAGGAAGGGTGTTTGCACAACACCCGCATCACGCACGCCTTAAGATGTGAGGTCACTTTAATCTACAGGGCCGTACAGATTGGGCTACGCACACGAGCAGCACTGCATCTCCGCAAAAACTGGTGCTGGTGGATGCTACCAAAACAGTGTTAGACAACACTGCTGAAACCATAATAATCGACCGATGCTTAAAGTAAGAAACTTTGACCACGTGTAAAAAGGACGCTGATGTGTTCAAAATGGTCCGTTTTGAAGGACTTTGTAGTCAATAAATAGCTACATGTACATTTACATTACATAGCTTAATACACACGTACACACGTACACGAGTACACAAACACTACGTCATTGTATACTGCAGCGGGAGCGGGCACGGGGCGCCGTTTGATTTGGGCTCAACTAATAACAAGCGGAAGTTGTTTGTTCCGTCGAACTGTTTGCAATTGCAGTATAATAATAACCGGTCCTTACATGATGAGGAGGAAGCCGGCTCAGCCCCCAGGCCGCGCTGTTCGCTAAACATAATTAAGAATGAGTTAGTCAAGTTTTCTTCCCCTACCTACACCGACGGAGCCTGGGAGCCTTTAATATTGAATAGTTTTTTTAGCTGCAAATGTCGCGAATTTTGATATTAATATTAAACCTGTAAATAAGTGTATTTAAAAAAAAAAAGAACAAGTATAGAAACCGGAAGTCCCCGGCTGAACCCGTTCAACGCTCGCGGCGGCAGACTGCGACAATTGAAGCAGACTTTCGCATTAAAAAAAAATTAACGACTGAAACAGACCGCCGAGCTTTTGTCTTTACAAACTCTTTACTATTCCTTTCATTTGGAAAAGTCATACTGCCAGCTGGGAGGTTTACAGTGATAATTAGAAAATTATTTCACTTTCTTTTTCGTACGTTCCCTAGCAAAGAAGCAATTCTGAAATAATTAATAATTTCAGTTTCAAACGATTCAGTATTAATAAACAATTCAATAGTTATACAGCGCTTTGGTAGTGTACAATGACGACCT
Source organism: Troides aeacus (assembly GCA_033220335.2). Lineage (NCBI taxonomy): Eukaryota > Metazoa > Arthropoda > Insecta > Lepidoptera > Papilionidae > Troides > Troides aeacus. The sequence goes on along the minus strand of CM067281.1, from coordinate 389,658 downwards.
AGATAATATGCACCTAACAGACACCGCCAGGCTAATGTACGCACAGTTGTACATTATCATATTATATGTTCAAATGCGATGCATCCATTTGTGGAAACCCGTAAAGTAATCGCAGTTTGTATATAAATTACATAATGCCTGTACGAATGATAACCAATAAATCCCGAAGGTATCAGTAGTGCAACAAAGCTGCGAGTCCTTTGAGAGTATCCTAATTGCTGATCCTTTTCTTCGACTACCAAAGTGTTGTACTATGCACAGATTACTGCTCCAGTTTTGAAGTTTTGAAGTCACTGTCAATTTTAAAGATGACTAGGGCGATATAACGGATCCTCTCAAATTTCAACGCGAGAAGCACTTCACAATGTATCAGGTGGATATGGTAGTATCACTCACTACCATTCCACCTTTTTTCCTCACTTAATTATATATTAAAAGGTGCGTTACCTGCGACGGCGACTTGTCCGCCAGCTGCTGCGTCGTGTCGGCATACTCTACCCCGGCGCCCACCGGCGGGCTGGCTGCGAACATTCAACAGTTTAACGTTAATCGTATAACTACTCAGCTCTCTTACCACACCTCGTACCTACATTTCAGTTCACCGCTTTGTAGAATTTTAAATGAGATAGTACAGGCAAGCCTGACTGACACCGAGTGTCCTACCGGCGAGCCTGGTGAAAGAGCAAGCCTATATTCATCAATACAAACCGCTGAAAAAAATCAGTCATATAAATATATATGTCCATTTATGACTACAATGTTAACAAAAATACTTAAAAAGATATATTTATATCAAAATACCAATACTGTAATAAATAAATAAGTAGCTATTACAGCGAGAACAATAAAAAGTGCTCCTCTACGTGCATTTTAACTGTATGGAGCGGAGTGTGTTCGCGTATTGACAGAAGGGAAATCTAAAGTTGTCTTCTTAGTAGACTCGAACATTAATTATTTAACTTGTACGTCTACTCCAAGTAAACATGATATAAAACTTCAGTTTGAAAAGGGGACTCGATGTTTACGATGAGAATAATTACATTTGCTAATTTAATGTCTGATCAATATGAACGTTAACACTGCGCCCACTGCACGGCTCCGGCTTGAACGCAAGGTAATGACACACCGCCACTGCACACCACACACCACCACCGTACACCACCACTGTAAACCACACACCACCACCGTACACCGCGGGCATACATCAGAGCTGTTATGACGTTGTGCGCACAACGTACAATTTAAAAGAAGTAGTTGACGTTATCATATTTTATGAACAACCGATTTTCGTAGTAAAAGCCTTTTCAGCTAAACAGTTTACGTAAAATATTTCCACAAAGGACGCGTCCTATTCAACAGGACCTGTTCTCGTAAAACTTCGCAATCTCGAAACGAATTGAATCTTTATGGCGGTGTCTTTAAACGCTCGTAAATTTCAGTAAAATTTTTCGACGATCAAAATCCTTTCTGTTTGACAAACGACTGCGCGATGTAAAATTGCACGGACAGCTTTCTCTGTGGAGCTTTTACAAAGTTCGTTGCACTTAGAGATTAATAATGTAACAACTATGTAATACCTAATAATGTTATGTCCCAGAGAAAGCCAACGTTACTATGGCGCCGAGTAAACATCTTCAGTAGGGGATAATTTATTATATTGCGAGAAGGAAATTTCACTAAGTACCCGGTAAAGCCTTCGCCGATCTGACTGCTTCATATAGTAAAGAATGTGGTGAATTTGAAGTCCCCAGGATCTTTAGTTCCAAAGATATCATAGTGAGTTTCTACTGGAACTGGGAATCTCTTGTATTTATATACAAGTAAAAGTCATAACAGCCTTCAATGCAATGGGTAACCATATGCGATGTCACGTGACGGTGCACGAGGTGCAGCTTTGATCCGGGACTATTTGATAGAGTTTAGGAGTCAGTAAAGTTAGTTCTCTCGATTTACCATTTACCACCTTCACGTTGTGACTTTGTCACCATAACAGCGTTGCTGTCCAGTTGTTAAAGTAACACAACCAAAGAGTTCTCGGGGAACACTCTTCGCTTTAATAGGAAATAACTAATTTACCAGCAGACAGCGCCGGGGTGCGTTTCTTCAAGGCGGCTGCACCTTCTGCCAGAGCTCTCTTCTCATTGTTCAAAGACCTGGCCCCGCCGCGGAACTCCGCATCAACTGCTACCACCAGCACCAGCGCGCACACCTACGCGTATTGTTTTTCATTATTTACTACATTCACAGAAAACAAATTGCATCAAGGAAATGTAGAGATAGTGACAAGATTTTACTAACCCTTGTCACTAGCAAAGACACACCCCTGCTTATTATTTAACGGCTCATTGAAATCCTCACCTTGATACCTTATATTTGTCGATCTCGTTACACCCTTATATTTAACTGACTATTTAACCCGTCACAATGTTACAGGGCAATATTTACACAAATCCGCTTGACAGTAGAAATGTCCGCCGCTACACTTCGGTAATATCATAAATCAATATTCAATTTAAATATGTTTAAAGTATAATAATAAATAACAAACTACAGCTACCCTTCAGAATATGGTAACGTCTGAACGGTGCCGCACGGTGAACTAAAGGAACACTGTTTTACTGCACAGTGACGCTCCACCGCCGGCGCTGCTGTCGTGCGGCGGTGGTGGTGGTGGGCCACCGACACTACGTTAAGATTTACTAAAATTAAAACTTTTCTATGCTTAAGGAAAAAAAAGATAAATTGGGGGGTTAGGGGGAGGCCGGGCTTTAGCAATGAGAATTTGTGTAAAACAACAATTAAACGAAACGCACGCGCAGGGCAACAACTGAACGCCCCGCAGCGGAGTCAGGTGCGTACGTTGTTGCACTCTGCACTTTATATGGCATTAAGTTTAAATATAAATTACTTCAAAGTGGTTGTGTTGTATAATGAAAACATATTAATCATGCTAATTGAATTTTGTATCTTTTACAAAAAGTACTCAAATTAAATATTGTGTTAATTAATTGTTTTTATGTTTAGGGCGAGCACAACAAACGGGGTTGCTACGAACCCCTATAAAACTAAACTAAATTGACAATTCTTGTAGTCGTCTTCATTAGACAGCCGTAATAATTTAACAATTTTTTTACAGTTTATTATTGTAGTGTATAACGTGAAGGGTAACGTACGCAAACCGCAGGCCGCATCATGTCGGAGCACTGTCACTTCGGAGATATACACGAGCGCGCGCGGCGGCTGCGCAGTCGGAGCGCGGGCGGGCAGTGCGCGCCGCCGGCGCCGCGCGGCGCTTATAAGCGCGGCGCGCGCTGCCCGCCCTGCGCACCTGCGCACCTGCGCACCCGCGTCGCATTGCCGGACACTATTCACTACACTTACTTCTTCATCTGCGTCACCGTTGATTAGAAAGAATTGTTGTAATAATACAGCTCTTCTAAGGTGTAGAGAGTACACAAGGAACGTGCTGCTAATAGGTCTCCACTGCCGAAGACCGTTTAGGTAGGTACCGCTGAAGCGGACACACAGTACTGTGCAAATATTACTGTGTTCCGATATGAATTGCGCTGTAGTAGAGAAATTACTAAGGTAACGAGATAACATGTTGTGTCGTTACGCAACGAGCACGTAGTGCTGTGTACATCATCCTAACTAGCGTCACGTTGCTATAGGTAGGCGTATCACTTACTATCATGTGAACATCCCGTTCCTCTCGCCTCTGCATAGAATTACTAAAATACTGTAATATTGTTATTAACATTTATAACTACGCTATACACATAAAGTAACAAATGTTAAAAGTAACGATAACTTAAAGAAAACAAGTTCGCGGTATGTCTGTATATATATATCCTTTATGTAGCAGCTTAACGCAAGGCTACAATGGGCAGACTAGCAGACTTAATGCCAGTCAAGTTAAACTGCGCGACGTTCGGTTGTCCCGTGCGCTTGGTCAGCGACTTGATAATTGCGTAGTACAGCGCGCAGGCGGCGAGGAGCGCTGCTGCAGCCCGGGTTACGGCGAGGAGGAAACGACGTGGAGCGCTGGCATCTGGCGAAAAACTTCTAGGTGATATATATGTACATAATAGAGTTTAGACTTTCGGAGTTTACTTATTTACTCGAGCTCGTGGTCTGAAGGTACACATTGCCCTTAAGGCATTTTCTGTCTCCGCAGCCAGAGGAAGAAGTAACATGTGCACGGAGGTGCGAAACAATGAACTTAATGAAAATTAAAAATATATACATCATTATACACACCGCATACAAATGTTTATGAATATCAAGTTAAATGATTACCAGTAGGTCCAGTACCCATGAAACATGGTCCAGCAACACCCATAATCAGAATTCACAAAAGTGATTTCATTCATAACCGTTCTGCAGCAGTGCGGCGCGGCGGGCGGTCGCGGTCGCGGTCGAGTCGCGGTCGAGTCGCGGTCGAGTCGCGGTCGAGTCGCGGTCGCGGCCCGGGTTACAGCTAATTAAAGCGACCGAGTCGGTTCAACTTTAGCTTAATGTCAACACAAACAAACAGTGCGCGGGCAAACGGGTAGCAGGGATACAGGGTGTGGTAGGGGTGGGGGCTAGGTAAATGTTATAATGCCACAGTGTAATGCCGACCGCGTAACTGCTGTTTCACGCGGGGGCAGCCGCCGCACCCGTGACTGGCTCACCGTGGTCCATTTCTTTACTACGACCTTTGACTCACTGGTGGTAGGTCTCTCTTGCAGGAGACTGTCTAGGCACCACTGCAACTCCTATTTCTGCCGCCAAACAGCACTATGTTAACTGTGTCCAGATTTGAATGGCTCCCGTAGCTAGCGTGATCATTGATTTATTTAACTTTATGCGCGCAGCCCAGCGGGGGACCAAACGTCGCTTTGTACTGTCTCCCGCTCTACCTTAGATCATGTAAAAGTGCAATGAGTTACATAGTCTGATATATACGTAATTGGATAGCTAATGAAAATACATGGATCGTTATACAAATAAAATATAAACTTATAAGTATACGTGGTGCCCGCATATAGGAGATGTCCAGAGATGCATTGCCTCGCCGCGATATCTCCGAAACCATTAGACGTAAACATTAGGAATTTGGTAAAGACATTGCTTCTGCCGTTTCGAGGACAGCTAAGGTTTTACAAAATTCCTTCCCCAATAAGACTGAACAACGTCAGAGAGACGTGAAGGATATAGAAGGGTAGAGAGAGGGAGGAGGGAAGTTACTGTTATAACGAGACTTGACGCTATATGTCTCCAGGTGATAAGTACATTATGGTGCTAGTAGCGGTGGTGGTGTAACTAGCGCCATGTTGTTATAAACATTCCTATCATTTATCAAGTCGCTTCTTAAATCAAAAAAAAAGTGTTAAAGGCTCTCGGTGAGTACAGCAATGTTGTCATTTTTGCAAATTTACAATATGATTGTGGTAGTTACCCAGACAGACCTGCAAAAATACTACATCCATTTAAGGTGCGTTACTTGCGCCTCCGGAGTAGAACTATAGACCTAAGTACGAGTATACGAGAAGTGATTTGCTATCTCTCTGTGGATGCTATTAAGTTGCTTGGAAGCAGGAAATCTTTAAAATTATCCTATTCATTTAACATCCTTGATGGTTGCCATTAAACTTTGGTTCTAATACTAGCAGTATAGATAGCAGCTACACTGGGGCACCACGGCAAGCTGTCTTCCTCAGACAGATCACCTTGTATATTTCTCCGTCAAAACGATCGTTTACAAAACGCTCGTCGTTAGATGCCCTTGTACTAAACACCTCACACCGTGAAACTTTTTTCCCGTCACCTTGTTCCCAGACAATGTAAGATGATGCTTCTCCATCTTTTTGCTAACTACAGCATCCTTCGACGCAGACAATGTCATATCTGTGAACTGCTCAGCGATAGAGTTATAACAGCTTGTAACGGACAGTCAATTTCCAAAAAGTAACAGCGTTCGGAAAACATGAGATATAAAAGATTCTTCGTAGTTTTCTGTGGGATGTAGATATAATTATTCAACATCCAGTGAACGAAAAGCAAGGGACCAAACTGCTCATAAGTTATTAAACATCATTAGTCTATTACTAAATACTAATTTGACTTAGTTCTGGTCGCAGAGCTCTGTTGCATCATGAGCTCCGTATCACCGCTGACCGGATAGATTAGTTAGTTAGATAACGAGTTACACTGCACCTTCTCCGCACTGATTAACTCCTTTACGGAGTACAGATGATAATTATTTTGTTACGTTACAAAAAGGTAACACTGGGAGGGCTCCGGGCTTAATTACCAAATGAAAAGGGTTTAACAGTTTGTTCGTTGTACTGCATCCGAGCCGAGCAAATATTTGCTAACATAATGCGAAATGATTCCTCGCGGGACCAGCTCGTATAATATCTGTTTGTTATGGTAAACATTACAAAAATATTAAAGTACCATGTTTTTCCACTTGAAACCGGAAATAGTTCGAAAAGTGCATAAATCTGTTTCATCCATAATTTTTACTGTTCCTGCTATAATATATAAAAACTGTCTCTTAATAAATTTAAACACATGACCAACAGATTCGAAGTTTACCCATAATTGTATGGATTATAACTATTTGTATGTCAAAGCGAGACGTACAATGGGGTGCAATGTAAGCATCCTAACTAGCTTATTGTAAATAGGCCTGTCACTCAGCTTCGAAGTAATACACACAGAGAACACGAGAACGCGCAACGTGGAGGAGCTGTTGAAGTATCCGTCGGCACAGGTTCCGCAGTAACAAGACATTGCTGTTCGTTTGTAGAGTCACTGATGCAGCCTTGGTGTGAAGCGAGCTGGTGCGGCGCGCGCGAGCAGCGCGGCCGGCGCCGGAGCCGTCCGGTCACCCATCCTCGGAGCGGCCCCACTGCACTTACACGCGCTCCTCTTGCTGCCAAATAACACTCTCTTATAACACATATAGAGCTTTTATTTTTATTCATATTAGTATAGAATAGTTTCACTATATATTGTAGCAACAGTAACAATGTAAATAAACAGGACGTCACAAGGATTTCACAAAACACCCCAGTATATATTGTTCCGTTAGCGCGAAACATCTGTTACTCCTTTCAAAGCTGATGAATCTACCAATAATCATACACATGTACACTTGCTGTTACCCGCATGCTTTGCTGGTCGTATCGTAAAATGAGACTTGAAACATGTCTGCAACACTTCCGGCCGGCGGCCAGCCGCTGCCTCTGGGGCCCTTTTCCTTATTAACACTCCCGCAACAACATTTGATTGTAACATTTCATAAAATCCGTTCGTAATTGGTTCGTATTTTCAGCGAAAGGAATATTCCTGCCACATATCACGTCTCCCGACCATATGATTCCAAAAATAACTAATAGGGGGACCGGAAAGTAATGTCGTTTCTGCGCATGCCAATACTTGATTGTCATTTGTCAGCTCATTGTTTTGTTCAGAGGCGTACCAAAGACATTGTGAGGTTATAGTGATTTCTTTACTTATAGACAATTGAATTACAATTTTTTTTTGTAATTTTGGGTAAAATGGCCAGCCAAATACCAGAAGAGGTACACATCCGGCATTGCATGCTCTTTGAGTTTCGCAAGGGAAATAACGCAACAGTTGCTACCAAAAACATTTGCGATGTTTATCCAAATGCACTGGACATTCGTAAATGCCAAAGGTGGTTTTCCAAGTTCAAATCGGGTAATTTTGATCTTTCCGACTCGTATCGATCAGGAAGACCATCAGCGTTAGACAACGACGTGTTAAGGGCGGAAGTGGAAGCAAATCCGTGTCAGACGATCGAGGAATTGTCAAACAGTCTCAACAAACCTTGGTCGACCATCCAAGAACATTTGAAGCAGATTGGAAAAGTAAGCAGAGCAGGTGTTTGGGTCCCGCATAATCTGTCCGAACAGAATAAGGCTAACCGATCAATCACATGCAACTTATTGCTTCAACGACACAACACAGAAGCGTTTTTTGATCGCTTGATCACAGGAGATGAGAAATGGGTCCTGTATGATAACCCAAAACGCAAAAGGCAGTGGCTCTCTCCAAATGAAATCCCTCGGAGTACTGCTAAGCCAGGTTTACACCCCAAAAAAGCGCTTTTGTGTGTTTGGTGGAGTATTCGCGGCATTGTTCATTTTGAATTACTGAAACCTGGAGAAACTGTTACTGCAGACCTCTACAGCGAACAATTGCAGCGAGTCAATCAATCTTTAATTGAAAAGTGGCCAGCGATTGTCAACCGAAAAGGCGTCATTCTCCAACATGACAATGCAAGACCGCACTGCGCAAGGCGAACTCTAGAAAAAATTAATGAATTGGGGTGGGAGGTGCTGCCTCATCCACCATATTCGCCCGATGTTGCACCATCGGATTTCCACTTATTCCGAGCGCTGCAACACTTTTTAAGTGGCAAAACATTTGCAAATTTGGATGATATCCAAAATGCCATCTCTAGATATTTTGCCGAAAAACCAATTAATTTTTATCGATCAGGGATTGAAAATTTACTCACTAGATGGCAAAAGGTTATTGACAATGATGGGGAATACATCATTGATTAAAAATAAAGACTCGTTAAAAATGTATGTGTTTGTATTTAGCGTAAGAAAACGACATTACTTTCCGGTCCACCTAATATATCGTTATATATAATAGGGGGACTGGAAAGTAATGTCGTTTTCTTACGCTAAATACAAACACATACATTTTTAACGAGTCTTTATTTTTAATCAATGATGTATTCCCCATCATTGTCAATAACCTTTTGTCATCTAGTGAGTAAATTTTCAATCCCTGATCGATAAAAATTAATTGGTTTTTCGGCAAAATATCTAGAGATGGCATTTTGGATATCATCCAAATTTGCAAATGTTTTGCCACTTAAAAAGTGTTGCAGCGCTCGGAATAAGTGGAAATCCGATGGTGCAACATCGGGCGAATATGGTGGATGAGGCAGCACCTCCCACCCCAATTCATTAATTTTTTCTAGAGTTCGCCTTGCGCAGTGCGGTCTTGCATTGTCATGTTGGAGAATGACGCCTTTTCGGTTGACAATCGCTGGCCACTTTTCAATTAAAGATTGATTGACTCGCTGCAATTGTTCGCTGTAGAGGTCTGCAGTAACAGTTTCTCCAGGTTTCAGTAATTCAAAATGAACAATGCCGCGAATACTCCACCAAACACACAAAAGCGCTTTTTTGGGGTGTAAACCTGGCTTAGCAGTACTCCGAGGGATTTCATTTGGAGAGAGCCACTGCCTTTTGCGTTTTGGGTTATCATACAGGACCCATTTCTCATCTCCTGTGATCAAGCGATCAAAAAACGCTTCTGTGTTGTGTCGTTGAAGCAATAAGTTGCATGTGATTGATCGGTTAGCCTTATTCTGTTCGGACAGATTATGCGGGACCCAAACACCTGCTCTGCTTACTTTTCCAATCTGCTTCAAATGTTCTTGGATGGTCGACCAAGGTTTGTTGAGACTGTTTGACAATTCCTCGATCGTCTGACACGGATTTGCTTCCACTTCCGCCCTTAACACGTCGTTGTCTAACGCTGATGGTCTTCCTGATCGATACGAGTCGGAAAGATCAAAATTACCCGATTTGAACTTGGAAAACCACCTTTGGCATTTACGAATGTCCAGTGCATTTGGATAAACATCGCAAATGTTTTTGGTAGCAACTGTTGCGTTATTTCCCTTGCGAAACTCAAAGAGCATGCAATGCCGGATGTGTACCTCTTCTGGTATTTGGCTGGCCATTTTACCCAAAATTACAAAAAAAAATTGTAATTCAATTGTCTATAAGTAAAGAAATCACTATAACCTCACAATGTCTTTGGTACGCCTCTGAACAAAACAATGAGCTGACAAATGACAATCAAGTATTGGCATGCGCAGAAACGACATTACTTTCCGGTCCCCCTAATATAACAATATAGTTAGATATGTAACCACGCAAACGGCAATCGTGAACACTTGTCTTGTAGTGTTTAGGTAGTCGTCACCAACGAAACGACGTCTGAAATTGAACACCACTTGGCTCACGCCCGTCGTGTTTACCATTAATGGAAATCCAAAAATGATACTCGGGCACAGTGACCCACTCACTAAACATGTCCCCGGAGCATCAACATCCGCTCGGAGTACGCGGTAACAGTCACAGTCACACGCACGTCCGCCGGCTGGTGGTGTCGCAACGTCCGCCGCACCAGCACACGGCTCCCCCACCAATAGCAGCAGCAACATCCCAGCGCACTTTTTCACGTAAGTATTTTGATGCACTTGAGTCATCATGTATCGAAACACTTACTGCTTGTAGTTTACTATGTTATAGCTACAACACTATTCCACTCTGTTCGCGAAACTGCAATTTTATACATGCAGTGGAATTACTGTTGCAATGAGTTTACTGCGGCTAGATCTCTGTTACTGGAAACCGTCTAGGTACCACCGCTGGTCCTATTACAGCCGAGAAAGAGTAGTGTACAAACATTACCGCGTTCCGGTTTGAATGGCGCTGTAGCTAGTGTATCCACTAGGGTAACGAGAGTCAATATGTTATAGCTCAAGGCGATAAGTATAATGTTAAGCAGTGTGTATCATCCTAAGCAGTGCCGCATTATACCGATACTTGTAAGAGCAGGTGTTTCACTTAGCGTCAGGTGGTATCGGTTAATTTGTGCTTATCTAACCAAATATAAAGTAAAAAGAAATTTCACAATAACGAACGCGATGTGATGCGTGATGCTGTGTAGATATCCTATGCATCGGTATGTTACATGCAGATCTTTCATTTAAGGTCAGATTTGTATATGTGATTAAATTGTTGAATTGCTGGTCGTTTACCAAATCGTGAAGTGAATCTTAAGCAAAGCGCCATGCAAAGCTCGCACTGCACGCACTGCACGCACTGCACGCACAACACGCACAACACGCAGTCACCGCGCCTCCGGAACACACTAAACTAATCACGTGCACACCGCCGCACCACTTTTATGCCATGACACCAGGGCTCGTAATGCTAGTTATATGATATAACATATATTACAGAATCTAATAACCGAAATCATATTACTATTGAATAATTAGAATTATCTTCATCGTCACAAAGTACGGACGTCCACCGCTGGACGCATACCTGCAAAGCAAAAAAATTACTGTATCAGACTTAAATATACATAAACACCAGTTATGTAATATATATGCGGTCTCCTAATACAGTATATTATATATGCCTATATATTCAAATCGATCAGAGCACAATACCGGCTGCGTACACGATTACGTCGCAACATCATTGCCACTCCTGCAACAATGCAGTTCCCACAGCCGCCGGTCGCAGCAGTGAGCGCCGCTATTCGCCCACTGCTGCGGCCGCTGGCCCTTGTTTTGCTGATGCATTGTCTTCTCACGGCCGCTCCAACTCTAACATTGCGCCACATCTTAATAAGCTGAAGTGGCAATAAGCGGATCACATATCACAAAGATATGACGGCTGAAGAGTAGAGAAGTAGAAAGATACTTGAGTGGAGACCACAGAGAGACCAAATATATAAAATCAATTAAGAACGGTTATATTCAACTGTGGACAAGGATAGTCTGAAACTACGACGATGATTCCCATAGTGATTAATTCTTGATGCTGTGCTGTACACAGATCAGAACGCTTCGCTTGGAGAAGCAAATACTTTATTAATATCGGCAATGAAAGAGACAACGCTCTCATCCCAAATACACCTGGCACTGCCTATTAGCAGACAAAACGAAGAAGATCAGGAAGACGTACAATAAAATAAAATATGAAGCCTAAGGCGATTGCGGATTCAATATAGAATATATAAAGAAGTGTGTATCACAAATACCATATCGCTAAATTATCATATAATAGCCGACCAGTATATCCTGCACTTTCTTTCCACGACAGAACTCGATCATAACATACTGAGGCAGCTACAACTTCAGCACTCAACGAGTAGCGTGTGGCCGGCGCGTAGCCGGGCGCACAGCTCAGTCGCGTTTACTGTGCGATCAGTTAGATTGGTTTACGCAACGCGAATACCGCCGCAGGCGCGCCCGGCTCGCGGCGGCCTGCTTAAACATTCTATTCCAACACATACTCGCTGCTCACTGGTAAAATGATTACACTACCGAACAGGTCCTCGCGCGACGCTCCGTCGCGACGTCCACTTCCGACCTGTCTAATTACGAGCATGTTTACCTGCGATACTTCATTAAACAACTTGCTACTCAGAGAACGCAGCAAACACTCTAATATCTTTATATATACAGGAGATTCCCACCTATGTAGCTGCTCATCACGAAATCTCTGGAACAACAAGGCCTGGAGACTCGCCTTTGGTAGCAAAATTTTTTTGCCGATAATGGGTGGGCTAAAAAAATTCCTTCTCCAAACGGAGTTGCGGAGGTGTTACGGCCAGCAAAGCGGACGGGGAACATCTAGTAACCTTAATACATTAGATATCAATTTAAAGGTGGATGTATCAAATATTTTTAAGAAAAACACTCGGCTACATAGCGAGACGTGTACATGCTGTCCTGCTCGTCACGTCGCTGCTGCGCCACATTGTGCTCCTCGCCGCGCGCCGATGGTAAGATTTGTTACACACAAATTCCATCATCTACATATGAACATTAACATCCGCGTACTACACTTTGACAGCAGCAATAGGAGAGCTGCGGTGGTACCTACCTAAACAGGCCCTGCCAACAAAGACCTACCACCAGACTTTTATATCTATGTAATGTTGATAGTTCGAGGTGACTGTCGAGCTGGTGGCCGTGGGCGTCCCTGCAATTAAAAGACAGTCGGATCGCTGAGACGTGGAGACGCTGTAAACATTCACAGTTGCGCTTATTATCTGAACAATGGAGTTTATGTTAATTACGTTTTGCAAGCGACTAATTATTTAATTGTAAACATAACTATTCGTAAGCGTAGTGGTACGCGCTGTACGTTTCTGAAAGGCAGTTCAATCCACTTTGCGCTTGTTTCCCGTAGAGGAAGCCGACTGGTTCCAAACAAACGCTTGCTCAAAATGGTAAATTCTCTTCTTGTAAAAGAAAGTCCCGAATCCCAGCAATGGAAACGTTAGGTGGGACTATTTATGTTAAATATCATCCGAATTCCACAAAGTACTTGTATTTTTTGTTGATGACAAAAAAAACAAAGTTTACGGCCGTGTAAACATTCCTACCAGTGCCCGTGTTACAACAGACATTAGTTCCGCTCGCGCCGCCACCCGCGCCTACACGTAACGATATCACTGGAGAAAGAGAACGTCTTCATGAGTTGTTACTTGTTCTTTTTACAAGTCGACTAATCGTAGCACTGGTGGTTATGCTTTAAGAACTTTTATTATGATTACATAAACTAACGTTTGACTACGATTCCAGCTGATGGTAAACGGCGTTGTAGTCTTTGGTGGCAAAGCGAATAGGTGAAGAATCAGCATCATCACTTATTTCATTATTATTTTTTTGAGGTAAAACCATTTCGTGAAATTATATATGTAACATTAAAAGCAGTATTTAATTGAGGATTATCGTAACATTTACTTTTAATACGTAATCTGTGGGACTTATTAACGCGTTGCGCAACCCGCGCGCGCGCTCGCGCGCCCCCACGCCCGTCCGGCGGCGCGGCGCGGCACGGCGCATTCGCCTTCTACTGCAAGAACGATTTCAAACGCCACCACCATATAACATCAAACTAATAATAATAATATTGATTTACGTTTTATATATAAAGATATTAGCAACGGAAATCATAAAGGGATGATTCGTATTGTTATGTTTAAACCACTCCAATAATCCCCCAAACAAATAGACGTCCTGCAATCGGCTCGATCGTGTAGGAGCGCCAATGTCACAACACGCTATTTATCTTGGGGGACTGATTAAAAACCGCCGATGGCGAAAGTCTCTGGTTCCGATCGGTCTAGATCTAGATCAACGGGTCGAAATGGAATCAACTTTCACCGAAGCGCAGCGGTGTCGCGGTGGGGCGGAGCGCCCCGCGTCACGTCACAGCCCGCGGACCGCGCCCAGTTCCCGAGCCGTTAGTTACCTCGTGCACATGGACATACGAGAACCGCCCGCGACATCAATCCATTTGCTTATATCCCATTCATGGTATTTCCCGATGAATGTAGACCGCATTTAGTTATTCTCAGTGGTGACAGAGCGGAGTATGGCGTACACCTATTGTGATGAAATATGTTTACTCCATCACATTGCGCTCATTGTTTCGGAACAGATGATTCAGTCCTCTGACTTAATAATTTCACTTTCTATTTTTCAAAAGTACATACACCATTACATGGCAATAATAATGCGTATACTTACACATAGATACATATCGATACATATCGTTAATGCATAATGTTGGAGTTTCATCTTATTACTTGTAGCGAAAACAGTTGTGTGGTACTGTGTGACTACCTAACCATTTTGAGACTTTACGTAAATTAACTGGTCGAAGTGTTGTGAGAGTGAAACACTGTGGCCACTAACACTGCAAGTCTATTCCGCCGAGTTGATCACGTAAAGACCCGCCGGGTACATTTTGCCCTCAAACAATTTTCTACTCTGCTTAGCAACGATTGAGTTAACAGCGCCTCGCTCACTGATACCGCGCGAGAGGGCACCAAGTCATATGAAGCCGTCCAGGATATTCAGTTGCCAGAGAAATATTTCGCTAACTGCGATAATATCTCGACATTATTTCTAAGCAACCATAATATTCAATAAGACTAAAGTAATAGAGACCTACCTACAAAACAGTCTTTATATATTTTATTTTATATTTTTTACTGATCATAAATATAACTTTTAAAGCGTTAATACTATCTCTCTTTACATAATTAATAGCCTTACCTTCCCTTTCATTAATGCAATAGTTACCACAAACTTTTCCCAAAAAACATATTTCGATTTTTTTTAATTATTGATATAAATAAAATCATATATCAATACCTTTCATGTATATATTTTGGCAGTTTTAAAATATGTAGATTTAAATTAAACAAAATACTAACAAGTACAGATCATCACGAGTAATCACTTTATTGCAGCAATCAGCAATCAACTCATATGCACAATAAAACATAATCAAATACTTAATTTTGATAATGTTCTCTAATGATTTTGGTATTTGTAAGTACAAATAATTTCCAATTTACTAAATAACAAGTAGCAAATCTAGGTAACAAAAGAATGTCTTAAGAGTTTTTAACAACATAACACTAAAGTATCGGTTTAGTGCCCGACTTGTAAGCTCTTATTTAGTCAGCGTGTAACAATATTCCTATTAAATTATATTACTCTTATTGAGTTCGTTGTACATCTTTTTATCACACGAACTTCTATTTAATCAACTTTTATCATCTCTCCTCTCCATATTCCTCTTCTGTTGGAAAATATTCCTTATTATTTATTTACTTAATATATTAAAGATGCATCTTTATGAGATTTTCGTACATTTAAAATTTCGTGCTGACATGACTAACAGAAGACGAAAATTTCCCAGTAAAAAAATATACAACTTGTAATAAGTTATTTAATTAGTTTATTTTATTAATGTAACATTTCTAATGCATATTACGTATATAAGTTACCCTTTTCGAAATTTTAAGAGGACGCTTTTAAAATTTTACTAAAAGCACCTTAATCCTATTTACATTTTCATTCCGTAATGCTAACCACTCAATTTTTATTATGCTCATTTATCGACATTAAAACCAATCTGCAAATATTGTTCCAGTAACAGGTGGAGAGAGGTGGTCTCTGCCTACCGCACTGGCGTGATATGTATGTATGTAGTTAAAAGCCTCTATATAAAAATACTTTAGGTATCAATTTTACACAGTGATGGTCTTTCTTTCTGAGATTAGCATGCTCAAATAATATATATCATATCTTTTCATTTATAAAATGATTTGTACAACTGGCTAAAAGTTAGTTACTATCGACAGTATAATCCATAGCGCAGACAGTGACAGCGACAGTGATAAACATTTGTGAACCTCACTATTTAGACATTGGTAGTAATTGACAAGTATAAATGCGTTTGAACTTTTTAATTTTACAAACAAATATAGTAAAAAATTGTTAGGTTTAGTAGAACTTAAAATGGTACGGAATGGCTTCTATGAATACGACATATATATGTCGTTGAATTTCTTGTATTACTCTTCGCCTTATAGTTAAAAATGACACACATATTAATAGGGTTCTACAGCTTTAGATTACTACATCACATTTTTTATTGTAAATTCATTTTCTGCACTGTTTTATGTGAGCATGAGCTCCAGACTTTGATAGTTGATGAGGTCATTATTAGCTATTCTTATATATAAGAGAGTTTAATCATTAACGTTTTTATTTGCTTCATTGGTGATTTTTATTAATATATTTAAATTTTGATTTCTATTCTCTAGCCCGAAAGTTGTTTAAATCTATTGTTCAGCAATTTGTAGGCACACATTTATTAGTACACCTCTCCTGTTGAGTAAGAGTATATTATGTATACCAATACAGAATTTACAAACTAATGATTATTTATCTACTTTGGCCACATACATATTAACTGACAGCAAAGTGGTTATCTCTGTGAAACAGTTATTTTTACATTATCGTTATTGTGCTATGTACAAATGGAAATACCAGTGCCATGAAAATATTTATGAACCTAATTTTCTTCTCTTATATTCTAACAAAATAATGTAGTAGAGTACAATATCTTATTCAATAATAATAGTCTTACCTTTAATAGGTGTGATAACAAATAGACAGTCAATATCTACTCTCTTCAACCCTAGGCTGTATTGAACTATTACTTTGCCTACTGACTATGTGGAGTTGTAAGTAAATAAACAAAAATTTAAAGGTCTTATAAATAATTACCTAACAACAAGATTTTATTTTGTCTAATATCTATACCTCATATTTTTTTATAATTGTAATAAAAATTATATAAATATTAATTATATATACATATAAAGTTTATAAAACTTTAGATGAAGCATTATTCTACAATGCCAAAATGTAAGTCTAAGCGGTGGTAGCAAATCATTCGCTCCTGATAGCAACCCTAGTACTGACCATGATCCTCAGACGGATAGGAATGACCCTAGAGAGAGAAGTTTAATCTCCCCAGACATACAAATTATGCCAAGTGACCAGCTATGAAAAGGAAGAACAAGTATACTAGAGCAGTAGTAACTTAAGTTTTACCGCAGAATGTGAACATGGTGTTTACATAAGCTCAATTGCTCAGAGGCAAAAGAACATAGACACACATCGACAATGTGCCGCATGTATAAAAGAAACTGCTGTCAGAATGAGTTAAAAGCAGAAACTATACAACGAGGAGATTAAGTTATACAGTCAATGACAACTCAGTGAATCCATTATAGATCTGAAAGTAAACTATATGAATGCAATTGATTATGTAGACACAAATATTCATGATTGATTCTCTATGGACAACCTTAAAGGCAACATTTTTTGTATGTTGCTGTTCTGTCATGTCCTTAGGATCCCAACAGTATTATTTAAATTTAAGCTAGCCCTGTACATATAATCTGTCCTACATGTAACTAGTCAAGGATTTCGGGGGTGGGGCACCTCTGAAACAAAGAGTGACAAGCAAAACTGTTCCACATACACAGAAGTGTAAATAAAACCGCTGGTGAATGCAGATTGACTATAGGAGTCAAATGCAAAGTATGCAGGTTGTGTTCAAATATAGATAATGTAATGGTATATAATATATGGTAATTTTGTGTGGCCTGTGGTAATGTATGGTAGTGAATCGTGGACGCTGAAAGTCAAAACTAAAGGTTTCCCGAACCTTTCGAGATGTGGTGCTACTGGAGAATGCGTATCAGCTGGAAACAGAAACCTCCTAACGTGCGAGTACTCTAACTTGTCGGTAATACTTTGCAGACCATCAAGAAAAGGAAAGTTACATATCTAGGACGTATTTAGCGACACAAGTATGATTTTTTTTTTTATATTATTACACCTTTTTCCCAGTAGAAGTAGGCAGAGGTGAATAATCACCCACTTTTCGCCAGATGTGGTCAGATTAAGTCCCATGTAACAGGGGGCACGAGCCTGTTGCCACTTTATTGGGGCCACCACACGCACACAAAGATGATGTCAGTGTGCGAGTTTCCTCGCGATGTTTTCCTTCACCGTTTGTATCTCGCTGTTGTAACTAAAGTTCACAAATGTACATAACTTAAATATTAAGTCATCGGTACATGCCGAGATTCGAACCCGCGACCTTCGGAATGAAAGCCGCACTCTCTAACCATTAGGCCAGCGAGCTACATGAAAAATGCAAATATGAACTCGTGCAGTTAATAATGATAGGCACGATCGCAGACAAAAGGCGCGCTGGACATCGAAAAAAGTCGTGGTTACGTAACATCCGGAAATGGACAACTATTGCCAGCATAGCACAACTTTTTCGATTGGCACAAAATCGTCAGCAGTTCGCTGAGCTGACGGCCAACCTCCAGTAGTAGAGATGCACAAGAAGAAGAACGGTGTATATTACGAAGAGTAACGGAAGTGTGTGCTGAGGATAACTTTGCAGATAGATTTTAATCTTCTAACGCTGAACATCAAACCGGTCCATAAATATTTCACTAGTTACAATCAAACCCAGCATGGTTGATAATTGGCTTTGATTCTCTTGAGATTTCTTTTTTTGTGTTTGTCCCTGTTCGAGCACTCAACAAATCCGTAGACGTTCGGTTTGCCGCTACATTATTTAAAGGCGCTAATTAAATAGAATTGTATAAACACTTAAGAAGTCGGTTATTCGAAAACTATAGCTCAAGTCAGTAAACGTGATCGGCACGACCGCGGCGTCGTTCGAAGTTAGATTAAATTGAGATGAAATCTTACCATGTGTGTTGTGAATGAAAAACATGCTAACGTTCCCGGATTACAACTAGTTTTTTTTTGGGTAAAGTTAAGACAAATGGTGCTGTGCAAACGTTACTCTGTACATTTCCGGTTGGAAGGGCGCTGTAACTAATGTACTACCTAGTACTTGGGTAAGTGGACGGCATCTTGTATTAAGGCGACGAGTACAATGTGGTGCAGTTTATATCAGCACCACAACGTTGTTCCCTCTGCTTGTTTTGGGTCGGGTCCTTCATTTTTGAGAGTTACATTCATTTGCGATCTTACATCGTTTTCCCTATCTTTACTATTCACTATCATCATTATTATCATTTTTACATTTGTCTTTATATATATCTACTTTACTCATACCCATCTTTCGTTCTTTCCTCTTTCATACTCTGCTCTTCTTATATAATTTTCTTCTCTATCATTCCCTATTCCATTTCCTTCTAACATTCCTCCTCTCTGTGTGAAGTGAAGACCTCCTTCTCGTACTCATTTCTGGGGTATAGGGAAGAACCATCCCCTAAACCTAAAGAATCATCCCCTGTAGCATCTTTCTTCGTTTCTTGAAGCTCCTTCTTATTTTCACATTTAACTTATTTTTGTTTTGCGTTTTTACAGTTTTCTTGTTTTTTATTTTACACAATTCATTGTTTATTTATTTGTTCATTTGCACTTTATTCTTTTCTATAGTAACCCAGAAAGATTTTCCGACTTTCGTCCTCACTCATCAGAGGCGATGACTCCACTATCTATTCTCTTCTTCATCTTCACTTCACAATCCGCTCTTTTCCTCCCGAATAAGGGACAGGAAGTAAGGATGTGCACCACGCTCTGGTCCACCGCCGGGTCACAGAGGCACGCGGGACTCTCCTTGAGCTTGTACCTGTAAAAGTACACGGAGAACCCCCGTGCCCAGTGAACCGAGCCGAGTCGAGCTCGAGCCGACGAAGTGCCCGATACGCTGACGCGACGCTGGGGATCAAAACACTCGTTGTCGAAGCCGTCGCACCTTGCAGCCGTAGTTGACTCTTGACCAAAGAAACGGGGCAATCCTCGTACTCCGGTCTTCTTTTATCCTTTAGGGCCGCTTCCTTGCCCAGTTGGACCGCCTTTTCATTCTCCTCCATCTCTATATGCGCTTTCACCCAGTACAGCCTCACATTCGTTAGCACCACAATGTTATGGGCAGGCCTATCACTTGCCATCAGGTAGACCTACCGATCGTCTCGTCAATTCGTAAAGTAAAAAAAAAATCGTCGAAAGGCTTGAAATGATTTCTTATTAACTTTTATTTTCACAGCGCTACAACGGGCCTACACTACGCGGGCTGGCGCTGCGTTGAATGCATTTACTTGTTCAGCCTGCAGCGTTTCTTTTAATTGTAACGGTAAGTCCATAGCGGATACAGTAAACACTGGATGCGCCTTGTGGCACCTCCCGCATCTATTTGTGCGTCAGGTCACCAGTCGTCCTTCACCTAAACAACTTCTCGTTTGTAGGGGTTCATAGAGGGGTGGATTCGGGCAATTTCCCACCACGCTGGCTCAATGCGGGTTAGTCGGTCAGGTTGATTCGAATAAAACTACCACCGGCCAAACTTCAGCGTGTGACTGTTCAGTAAAATTGTGTGCAATGAACAGGTAATATATATAGAATAAAAAAAATAATGTTAAATCAAAGAACACGAACATTTGAAATTATTTCGCAGGCACAAGCACCTGTTAGATCGGGTCGACGTTTGTAGGTTTTCAGTGACCCTGGAATGGAAGCAGGCACCTCCGTGTCAGGAGGCGAGCGCCTAATGACCACGGGGACAGTTCAAAGCTCCGGCTTGTTTTGAAATGTCAAACATGTATAGGCGGGCCGTGCGCGCGCGCAGACCGCGCCCGGGTGCAGCGTGCAGCGGCTGTGCGCTCGTGTGCTCGTGTGCTCGTGCGCTCGTGTGCTCGTGTGCTCGTGTGCCTGTGACGACGTGTTAAATATATTGAGAAAAATAAAAATAACGTCAACCGAGTATCCGGGTATTAAACAATCTCGTGTCAAAGCACCTGTCAAACGGTAATGTTACCAATTTATATGTATTTTTATTTATCATAACAAAAAAAATATTCAATGTTTATTTTATTTTTTTTATTTATTTTTAATTTTCTTAATGTTATTATTATTCAAGGCCTCACCTTATTGTATTATTGACAACACATACACTGCTACTTTGTATACACTTTTGCTAACATTATTTCTATATATTTATTTTTTACATTTTTTATACTTTACTATGTAATACTGACAAAAATACACAGAATACACAGGATAAGCGAATGGAATTTACCCATCCTTATTTGTATTGTATACTATCTTACATATTGATTAATATAATTTTTATTATAATTATTTATTTTTAATAGTATTTGTTTTAACTGCAATATGTTTTCAATTATTAATCAAATTATTAGCAATACGGTTTTGTTATTAGTTATATCATATCGCATGTGCTGTTCGCTAAAAAGCTCACATCGATGTCGACGCGCACAACGCCATCACAGCGCAAATAAATCGGCCTTTTATTAACGCGCACGAGTAAAGAGTGGTGCGTAATTTGGTAATAAGTAGATACATATGTAAGTTGGCGCTAAGTAATGCATGATATGTCGAGTCGCGGCAGGCCGCGCAGCCCCGGCCCGCCAAGGGCGTCGCCTTTTCAAAACTTTTCTGTGACATTAGTGTGGGCGAGTGAAAGATTTAATGTTTCAAAAGAATTACTATGTAATACATAAAGTTCACAAAGTAAATGCAAAATACAAATTTCTTTATATTTGAGATACGCAAGATTTGTCCGCGTGCAACAGCACAGGCTTTTTTTTTTATGGTGATGTTTTCGCCGCAGTTTTATTGACAACTATAGCGGCTTCATCGGACTCAGGGCTCGCGGATCCGGTATCCGCGAGCTAAACTAAATAAATTGATATATACACATATATGTAGATAAAGTAGTGTGTATGAGGGGAAGGAGAAAGATGAGAAGATATTGGATGTGGAAGGGTTGAAAAATAGGACAGTGCTATGAGGGAAGAGAGAGGGGTACAGCACAGGCGCGCGCGCGCGGTGCTCACCAAGCCCAGCAGAGCCCGACAGCAAGCAATGCCGCGGCGCGCACGGGTGCACTGATATTATATACACCACGTTGTGTTTATCATCTTAAGACATAGGCCGTTTAGTCTCGTTACCGCAGTAATTTCAAACGGGAATACAGTACTGTACCTGTAGTGTGCTTACCTCGACTGTCTCCGACAACAGAGATTTACCAGTTGTAGATTGTATGTTGTTTGTAATGTATGTAAGTATTTGAAAGGGCCGCCCCGCCGCCGCGCCCCCGCCGGTGCCGCGACTGCCCACGGCCGTCTGTGATCACTCTCCACCGAGTGGGCTGTTCGCTCGTTGGCCCACCCTTTCTGTTAAAAATAACTCTCTGTTCATACTAAATAGCTAAACTTAATTAAAGATCTGTCTAAGGTAAACGTACTGTACATTTATCTTATCCGTTTCATATCTGAACGAGGATGGATCCAATGCAACGCGTGGACAATGTTTGATCTACATAGAAGTGTATACACTGCAGCACCATCTGTTGGCAATTTATATACATATCTGAAATCTAAATGCATTTATTTTGGATATATATATTTTTTTAATTCATTGAATACTCTTTTAATGTGTATATATATATACACATCTATATATACATATTAGGTTGGAGAAAAAGAAATCCATTATTTTTTCGGTAGATGGCTGTAGTGATAAATTTCTCGTAAAGTATCGATCAAACAGTTTCACATTTACGCTCGTTGGAAAGGTGACATTTCGCAGTAAAAAAATTCTTTTGCTGTTTTTTGTTTGATGCATTCAATTGTGAGTTACAGGGTGTTAAAAATGGAAGTGAACAAAGAGAAAATTCGGTACATTTTACAGTTTTTCTTTGACAAAGGCGAAAATGCAAGCCAGGCGGCTAAAATTGTGAATGGTGTTTATGGACCCGATACTGTAACAGCCAATTATGTGCAATTTTGGTTTCGTAGATTCCGTTCAGGAATTTTTGATGTTAAAGATGCACCTCGCACAGGTAGGCCGGTCGCTGAAAATGTCGATAAAATGGGAGAAAAGATCGAAGTTGACCGGCATGTTAGCAGTCGTAAAATCGCCCAGGAGCTAAAAATGGACCACAAAACAGTTTTAAACCATTTACACAATGCTGGATTCAAAAAGAAGCTCGATGTATGGGTGCCACACCAATTAACAGAAAAAAACATGATAGATCGAATTTCCATCTGCGAAGCCTTGGCCAAACGGAATGAGATAGACCCATTTCTTAAACGGATGGTGACTGGAGATGAGAAATGGATCACATACGATAACCCTGTGCGAAAACGATCATGGTCAAAGAGCGGTGAAGCACCTCAAACGGTGGCCAAACCAGGACTAACGGCCAGGAAGGTTCTGCTGTGCATTTGGTGGGACTGGAAGGGGATTATTTATTATGAGTTGTTTCCATATGGCCAAGCACTAAATTCTGATCTCTACTGTCAACAACTGGACCGTTTGAAGATAGCAATTGACCAGAAACGGCCAGAATTGGCCAACAGGAGAGGTGTCGTGTTCCACCAGGACAACGCTAGGCCACACACGTCTACAGTGACTCGCCAGAAACTTCGGGAGCTTGGTTGGGAAGTTTTAATACATCCGCCATATAGTCCGGACTTGGCACCAAGCGATTACCATCTTTTTCTTGCATTACAAAATTTCTTTAGTGATAAAAAATTGGAATCTAGGGAAGATTGTGAAAATCGGCTACTAGAGTTTTTTGCAAATAGAGACCAGGACTTCTACGAGAGAGGCATTTTGAAGTTACCTTTAAAATGGCAACAAATCATAGAACAAAACGGTGCATATTTGACCCAAATCGGACAATCCGAAGCAGGTTAAATAAAGTCCTGAAGTTCATATAAAAATAATGTATTTCTTTTTCCCCAACCTATTATATATTTATATAATATATATCAGCCGATAGACGTCCACTGCTGGAAATAGGCCTCCCTCAAAGATCTTGACATCGATCGAATATGCGCTGCCCGCATGCATCTGCTGCCTGCTTCCCGCAACCTTCACCAGATCGTCGGAGCACCTGGTGGGTGTCCTGCCAACACTACGTCTACCGGTACGCGGCTGATAATGATGATGATGATGATATATATATGAATATGGGTTTAGTTTGTTCGCCAATCGCGTGAAAACTAGTGAACTAATCGACGCGAAATGATTTGTAGATGATTACAGGTAATTTTTTTAAAATTTTCCTTTTGGCCATTCATCGTTTTATTTATAATTATTATTTATGCGGTTGCTATAGTAACGTTTGCTATAGATAGTCATCTGCGGTTCCAGTTGCTATCGAGGAATATTTCAGACACATTTCAAGTCTAATTTTATATTACAACCAGCAAATCAGCTGAGGCACAGCTAGCATGTCTACAAGAGATATCCAGAGATTCATCGACTCGTGCCGATATCTCCGAATCTGTTAGACGTAAACACTCAAATTTTGGGAGAGATATTGATTCTGCCATTGAGAGGTCAGCTAAAAACAGATTTTATAAAATTTCTTCTCCAAAGAGAGCCGCGCGGGTGTTACGGCTAGCAAGCGGGCGCAGAACAGCTACATATTATGTATATATCATATTATATATAATTGCTGCCTGTGTATCAAGCAATATCTACGTATTTGTAATGGACTCACCACTTATTTATAGTACAGATAAACGCTGAAAGCACCTTGTATTAGATTCCCCTCATTTACTCTACACACGAATACGTAATTTGGGGTTCTACAACATGAGGATTTGTTTCTGTTATTCTTGCACGATCGACTAACACAAACTTAGCTTAGTAGTTACGTTTATTGTTCCCTCTGCGTAAGTCGAGTCAGGGCCTTTCATTTCTAACATCTTTATTACATTTACCATTTTACATTATCATTGTTATCATTATCACATTTGTCTTATTTCTACTTTATTTATCATCTTTCATTCTTTTCCTCTTTCGCTCTCTACTTATGTTTCATACCTATCTCTTCTCTATCGTTCTACATTCCATTCCTTCTTTCATTCCTCCTCTCTATATGAAGTAAAGACTCCTGGTACTCATTTCTAGGGGGAAACTTGAAAAGATCACTCCTGTAGCACCTTTTCTTGTTCTCCTTCTTATTTATTTATTTTACATTTAACTTATCTTTCTTTACATTTTTTTTATTTTCACACTATTTCTTTCTTTCGCACTATTTATACAATATAAGGAATATTGCTTATTACGGAATGTATGCGAATACTTTATTAATTTTTTTATTTTTAGTTTTATTTATTTTTATACTTTGTTTCTTTCTATAACTTTTCCAATGACTATTCTACAGTACCTCAAAAAGATGGTTCGACTTACGTCCTCACTCATCAGAGAGGCGATGACTCCACTATCTATCCTCATCCTCATCTCCACTTTACACTCCGCTCTCTCTTTCCTAAATAAGGGACAGAAAGCGAAGAAGTGCACCACGGTCTGGTCCACCGCCGTGTCACGGAGGCACGCGGGACTCTCCTTGAGCTTGAACCTGTGTACGGACGAAGGAAACGGGGCAGTCCTCGTATACCGGTCTTCTCTTATCCTTTAGGGCAGCTTCGTTGGCCAATTGGTCCGCCCTTTAATTTCTTTCCATCCCCAATATTGACTCTATTACAGCCTTGTTTTTAACTACAGTTTGTTAATTAATATCCCCCTACATCAAAAAATGACCAATAACTCGTTGGCAGCGCCCGCGCGCCGCATAATCTATGCGACATTAACCCAAAATCTGATGAATTTGCGGCAAATTGTTGTCATTTATTGGCGACAAACAAATATAAGTTACCGGTGCTGTCACAACACGACGGCGCAAGTAACGGTACTTGCTTGACCTCTGATTTATCACCGTTGATAAGTATCAGTTAAGTTTAACGCTATGTACCAAAGGTGATCAACTTCGAGCGATTCGAGCTCCCGTTTGAGCGTTTCATTATCAATTCGAACTCACTCACCTCCCCGCGTTTGCTGGCCTGTGTGAAAGTATAAGTTTGACTTTGATGTCAATACGTTTTCCAATAAGCAGTGTCTTGTTTCTGTTGTCGTCACGGCCACTAGTGTCCTGACGAAGTTATCTTTTACACATCACACGACATGGGCAGAATTCTTTGAATAGAAGCCATTAAGCATAAATAAAACAATGGTTGTTAAATATTGTTTCCTTAAGTAACAGAAATGAAGGAAAACATGTTTTATTTCCTCTACTCAAATCAAGGCTTATGAAAAGAATAATACAACATCAGAAGGACAGTTGACAGCTCGCTCAGGATTTAAAACAATGTAAGCACTAAGTAAGACTGTATCTTAACTTTCAAGCTTTTACTATTTTTGACATCATCAGCCCATAGACGGCCACTACTGGAGATAGGCCTCTCCCAACAACAAATATTCCCACCACGATCGGGTAGGGGTTTATGTGAGGGGATTTGGGCCCTTACGCACCACTCTGACCCAATGCTGGTTGGTGGGAGCCAGAGCCTCGTTTGTTGATTAACAGGGTGAACCACGAGCAGGTGAGGTTGGCTTGCATCCCGTAACTTGTTATGCGGGAACCCTTACACCCCATCCTTTCAAGTTTGACAATTTTATTGTAAATCCGACGTAAAATATGAACGCTTTTCATGTTACATATGTTCAAATCGAGATGATTGTTTTTTTTTTTTTAAATAGCGGTTTTGATGTTTAACGCTTACAAAACCGGCTTTTAAACAAGTGCACCAATATTACAAGGCGCAGGACATTCATTTTAGAATCTATTAATAACCAGATGGGTCCCCGCACGAGTCGACCGGTTTCTATGCAGACTCATTAGGTCCTGCTCGTTTGCTCGTGTGCGTGTTGCAGAACCTGCGCCGGCCTGTGATTTGTTGCTGCGCGTAAACAGCAGCTAACAGAAGTGGAACAGCCGACTCATTGTAATTTAAAATTAATGTCTTACACTGAGATAACTTTCTAACTATAATTTATTAAGTTGTATTTGTATTAAATAATGTTTTAAAACATTCACAAGTCAGGAATCGCACCCTGTTGACAGACCGGTAGAGAGACCGGTAGAGGTCGCATTAATTATAAGCATGCTTGTTTTAAGTAGAATTTTTATAACTATTCTGCGTTATTTCTAATTGATCAAACTGTAGGACATAAAGAACGTCCATGTAGCAATTAGTAACCCAGCACGAGGTGATAGTTAAGAAGTTTATTCACTGATTTATAACATTCTTCAAACACTAGGTCCCGTTATTGCTACAAGTTTTCCAAACGTGAAACTGTGTAACACAGTATTAATAATATAATACTATATCCCGTTGGTTAAAGGTTGAACAGGTTGTAGTCGCATTTGTCAGCTGCGCCTGGTCCTTCGCAGCTCCAGGCATTCGCTTGCCTGACACATCCACACCAAACCTGCGTCCCATCATGTCAAATAAGAATAAATTAAACAGGACCATCCCCGAACAGAAAATATGTCTCCAATTAATGGTCTTCTGTTGTGGTCAGTGACGAGGACGCACTTAACAGTTGAATAGCTAAATTGCTCAGTTGTATTATTGCATAAAACATTTACCAGGCGCTTTATAACTTAAACGTATCATAGCTAAATACTAATTGAACACTACATAGAATATTACTTACTGCTAATATATTATATTATATCGACAATTGGCCGTTTGGTGCTGATTTTCATTTATCATAGATTATACTTAATTTTAAAATATCCTCGACAGAAACACAACATCGATGATAAATAAAACTATAATACTAAAGAACTAATAACGCAGATTAGAAGTTATTTTAGATAAGAACATTCGCTCATGTTGCCTCCCACCTAAAAATGGAATCACATAACGCCTATGTGAATACAGTTGTGAACTCCATTCTATTAGTCAGTGGTTAAAAAAGAAACGGTGTACGGTGTATGGTGCCGTTGGGACCGCTAATTCCCGCCTCGAATCGTTGCGAATTTTAACAAGCCTGGTGAATATTTTACTTGACCTTCGCCGGGGTCGCAGCGCGGCCGGCGAGCCTTATAAATGATGCAGACCTCCAACGGATGACGCCGTTGCGTAGTCGTTGGCGTCCTGAAACTTTAGACATCACAGTTAGCTACACAGGACGAGATTGACAAACAATACTTGGCCCAAGGCAGTATCAACATCCTCTTGCCGATTGGCGGCGAATTTGTTCCTCATTATTTTACGGCACGATCTCATCAGCAATTCGTTAATCGCGTTGTAACTGAAGATCGCTGCTGTAATATTTTTGCTAATTTTCCCCTCGCCGTTTTCTGTTCTTTTCAACCGGAATTATTGTACATTATTATTTGATTTATTTGATTATCATAAATCAATTCTTCAGAGCTTCACACATCATCATTATCTCTATGATGATGACCACAATCCATAAAAGTGTTGCCTTCTCTCTTCAGTAGTATGTATAGAACAAATTAGATGTAATCAACTAAAGCCTGGTTTCACCATTTCTGGCACGTGTCACTTAACTCGCGGACATTTTTCACCGCAAATTAAAACTACGATTAATTCAACCAATAAATCCAGCCCCGCATTACATCGAGGTGGTCCAAATTGAGCGCGGCCGCCTGCATCATTATCCTGCTAACAATATCAGTGACAGGTGACAGGTTATTAAACGTAGCACCTGACGCGAGAGTTATTGTGTACATACATACATATGTAGTGTGTTATCAACATTGACACACACATTCCGCAGCACAACTGCCACAGCTCTAAATCAATTGTTTATCAGCTGGTGTCATTAGTTATTTTAATGAAAATACTCTGGCAACTAATTCTTTTAAATAGAGGAAGTTAGCTGTTCCAACTGATAATTAGCTCAATGTTGTCTAAACATGTTGATTTTTATAACACGATGTAGTATTTATTAGTGTTCCTGCAGTATACTGCAATAAACGAAGTAGTGTATACACTACTTCGTTTATTGAATTACAACGCACCTTAATGAGTCTACAACGAATTTTTCAATTCCCTTTGTTTCTTCTTTTGTTGTAAATTTATTTCTAGAGATAAAAATTGATTAGTAATATCATTACGAAATCACCAAAAACAAGTTGATTTACAAGTATCAATTCTAACTTTCAGATCTTTATTTAATGTAACTGATTATCCTTTCCAGATGTTGAACGCCTGCATACTATTGCTCCTGGCCGTGACACACTGCAAGGAGGTCGCCGGCATACCGCAGCGCCACTTTGGGAAACGTTCCGTTGCGGCCGCGAAGCCCGGCGCACAAGTTGTCATTAAAGACATCGAAAAAATGTTTCCAGTAGTTCCTATCCGCGTCGTCGCACCCATTAGAAAGAAAAAGGGCCCAGCACTACCTGTTTCGATATCCGTGCAACATCAGCTCTTCGTGCCCGACCTGCACGTCATTCCGATATCGAGCGTGCACCGGGTGCACGGCGGCGCCGTCGACGTGCCGGCGCTCGTGTCGCACACCGTGACACACGCAAACACCACCATCGCCCGCCAGCAGCTGCTGCCGGTCCTCATACCCATCCATAATCATCTGGTACCCATTCACGACTTGACGGTCATACCGTTACATAGCGTCGTCCACGAGGATACGAAGGTCGGCTTCAAAATCAGCGACGGCCGCGGCGGCGACGAGTCGGTCAACAGCTACAGGAATCCCCTCGGCGGGTACGGCGCGGGCTGGTACTACGGGGGCCACGGGGCGGGTCACGGCTTCCATTACGCTTACGGATAGTGGACTGTCGCCTTTGTTGTATATTTATATAAGTAATTAAAAATTTATTTATTGAGAATACCTTTGCCATTCTTAATGAAATCGTTGGTAACCGCAACAGAGATACCAGTTCCCAATCATTGATGCCGCTCTCGTTGACCAGCGCGCCTAATAGAAACCTGCTGTTATGGAAAGTATCCCGGCGAGACGTAAATATTGGATTCAGATCCGCGATCCAACCACTCTCAAGTACTCGGTTTACTTGTACTTATTGTTATAGCGATAAGCGACACGCTCGCTCTTGGCAATAAGGCGCCCTAGAGTACTCAGCACGCTGAGCTCGCGCCGTGAGCTCGTGTAGAGCTAAACCTCGTTAACCCAATTAGCACGCAGGCGGCAGTAGCTTGGAATCCGGAACACGAAACAATAATTTTTACGATGGTGCCTACGCAGGTGGACTCAAAAGTTGTCACCAGTAGAAAGTAATAAAAGAATTAATGATTTTAATTTATTCCAACAAAATGATAAGTTAGTAAGAGTGACTGTACTCGAGGTTCAGTGCCGGGGTCCAGTGCCGGTAGCTGCCGCTGCACACATCCGTGTCCTGTCCGTCCGGAGTAATGTGGCGCGATCGATGCATCAATGTACTGCCACACTTCAGTTCCTTATCAGATCCTGAACATCAGTGACTGTGAAAAATCCTTCTCCAGCATGCGTTATAGCTGCATATTAATTTAACAAGATGTTTATGTAACACAGTATTGCGCAAATAACCTTAAAGCCTTAAGACATGTCTTGGCCCAGATAATTTTAGTAATTGCAGCGCCCTTCAAACTAGTACACAGTTATATCTAAACACCACTGCTCCACCAGGACACCGAGTCAACGTCCCATCTATTATTTTATCACAGCACCATCATCATCCGATAGACGTCCACTGCTGGACATCGGCCTCTCTCAAAGATCTCCACATCGATCGATTGTGTGCTTTTATATTTCACAAAAACGTACTAATATCAATAATTATATATATATATATATATATTATAATATATATAAACACACGCGCATAGCGATCGATGTACGCAGTTACAAGTTAGCAGAGTTAACTCTTGTGATGCCTCTTCATGTCTGATGGTTGGCTGCCAACTGCGGAAACAGTCGAGTCTATTGCGCAAAGTATACAAATAACTCTAATGAGTGTGATGCCAGTCGACTCCCGTAAGTTACGTAAAGACGACATCTTCCATCCACCGGCATGACATTTGTAATGTCACTATAAATACTTTGCTATCAAAAACCTTTTCCTCAGCAACCATCACGAGCCCGTGCTGTGACAGCGCACCGGCGCCCGCGCCGCCGCCAGGCGCAGACAGATGAGAGATAACACATCCGCCGCTTGACCGATATCATCCACCGATACACCGCTCATTGGGTGATCTAACAGACTGGCACACATACATATATATATGATACACTGCGAGCACTATCGCCGCGGTCACTTAAACAATAAAACAGATCAAATTAAAACGCATAAAAATATATCTTCTTATCTACAACAGACTACCACTTGACCTCCATTTTATATGATGATACTGACAAAAAGGCTCAAGAGGGTAAAACGTCCTCGCTCGGAGTACTGCACGTCTCCTGGGCGTGAGCCGCCGGAACACGGTAATGCAATAACATGAGGGTATCAGCTGATCAGTCGGAGTTGAAGCCGCAGAACGGAAAAGTTATCGCAAGACAAACTGTTGTCCTTTAAGTTTGAGAAACTGATAGAACAAGCATTTTTAAAAATCTATAGTTTTGATGATTACTTAGTTATAAGAAAACCAACTATCTTATTGTTTGAGGTTCTTTGTGCTTGAGAGAAAAAAGAGAAACCTACGGACAAACATTTCTAGTATTAACAATTAACATATTTCCATTAATAATGAATAATATTTGTGTCTATTGTGCCCCATGTCCAGCAGTGGACGTCTGTAGGCCGATGATGAATATTTGTGTTATCAACCTTATAAATCCGACACAATATCTAACACTGAACTGGAATTAGCATGAACTATCGTCTTCCATTCTATTACTTTCCTTACAACTAATTAGCAACGACGAGACGAATAGATAGCGTTTATCTGATGGTAAGTGACGGGTCCGCCTATAACAGTAGAGCGCTGGTTGCCGTCTTCACAGATCAATTCACTGGGCTCATGGCCGTGCGACATGGGACGCGTCGGCCCAGCATCCGGTCCGCTGTGAGTCTGTCAAACAACTAGCAGTTTTCAACATCGCCAGAGTGTAATACGTTGAACACTCGGAAAGTTTTGAGAAACTAACTTGTATGAAAAAAATATGTTTTAGTAAATCGTTTTCAAAGACCTCTCCAGCCGCCTCTCTATATACTTATATACAAAGCTTCACGCGTCTGAACCAATTTTCTAAACATTCTGTTCCAGCCCTCCGCAGACACTGTATCCCTTTGAGCTGATTTTTAATTTTAGGGAATAAAAAGAAGTCACACGGAGCCAAATCAGGACTGTAAGGAGGATGTGGATGTCCCAAGACTGACCGGTGTGAGTCCAGGAAATCCCTCGTTTTGACCTCAGAGCGCGCGGGCGGACCCCGCGGAGCGGAGCCCGGCGTCCGGTGTCCGGTCGCTTGTTGCTCATTGCAAAAAAACTTCTGGCAGGCACACTGGTGTGTTTAAGCTGTACCATTTGGCGTTGGTGCTGCTTTGGTCTCGAAGTGGAATTGAAATTAGGCACCCCGTCAAAGTGAACAAAAAAAGCGATCAAAATTTTCCCCGCGCTCCTCGCTCACTTCACTTTTGTTGGCATTGGTTCATTTTGAAACAGCCAAAATATCGACTGACGCTTTGTTGTTTGTTTCTGGATCGTATTGACAAATCCAGGATTCAACAGGAGTCACTTGTCACCTGTCACAATGTCGTAAACGCGCCGCGACGAGCCTGCATCAGATGTTTGTATCATACCACGGCACCAATCCACACGGACCACACGGGACAGCTTCCGAGCTTCGGTGAAGTTGGTGTACGGTGCGGCACCCGGCACTCAGCGAGAAATTATCCTCCTTACGCGAAGGTGCTCGTGAACTCGCAAAATCTTGTGAACACTTCCTGAACCAATTTGCACAGTATGCTCAATGAGTAAAAGTAAAAAGAGTATGGGAAATTTCAAAATCGACCAGTGGTAGTTTTACTTTTAAATAATCGAAGTTTTCAAAATGCTTAGGAGTGCCGGCGGTATGAAATGAGCGTTGTTTTGTAAAAATAAAACACTAATTATTAATGGGAAAGTAAAAAACATTTCATTCAAAGTATTGGCCATTGTTTTCTACACATTGTGACCACGTTTCTACACAATTTGTGGATACCGCGCCAATAAAATTGTTCGTCTTTTAAAGCAAACCAAGCAGACACCCAATTGTCGACCTCCTCGTAGGAACCAAAGTGCTGCTCAGCCAATGCGTGTCCCATCGATGAAAACAAATGGTCGTCGAAAAGAGCCAAGTCTGGTGAATACGGCGGGTGGGGTAGCAGGTAGCAGGTAGCAGCTCCCAGCCAAGTGTTTTGATTGTATCCTAAATCGGTTTTGCTGTATGCAGGTGTATTGTCATGGAGCAAAATTACCTTGCCGTGTCTTCTGGCCCATTCTGGTCGTTTCACGATCAATGCATGATTCAAATTGATCATTTGTTGTCGGTAGCGATCAGCGATCAGCGATCAGTATTAACGGTTTCACCAGGTGGGAGTTTAGGAGCTCGTGGTACACCACACCATACACCTTTCTGTTCCCACCAAACACACAGCATTGTCTTCTTGCCGAATCGATCTGGTTGCAGCAGTCGATGTTGATGGTTGATGGTTGTCCCGCATTAACCCATGATTTTTTCCGTTTAGGATTCTTAAAATAAATCCATTTTTCATCGCCACTAACAATCCGATGCATAACCGATTTTCTTTCGTGTCTTTGAAGCAAAATTTCACAAGTGTTTTTTTCGGTTTTCCATCTGTCTTTCATTCAATTCACGTGGCACCCATTTTCCACATTTTTGGATCTTTCCCATAGCTTTTATACGGTTACAAATTGTTTGTTGTGTTGTTGTGCAACATTTAACATTTCTGCCATTTGCTTTTGATTCAAAGTGTCATCTGCATCCAATATCGTTTGCAATTCGGCGTCTTCAAACTTTTTTAGTGTTCTTCCACGTTCTTCATTTCTCACATCAAAATCATTATTTCTGAACCGTTGAAACCATCTTTTGCATGTTGCTTCTGATAGAGCATGATCACCATCACCATATGCCTCGACAAGCATTCGACTCGCATGCGACTCTGCACCACTTTTCTTCAAATGAAAACAAATAATTAATGCTTTCCGCGAATCATCACTTTCTGGTACAAAATTCGACATTTTTAACACGATGAAAAAATATGATGTTGTCTGTTCAATGGCTTGATGTAGACTAAATATGTTTCACAGATGTCATAGCAAACAGACAAAAAATAAAAATAAAGGCTCGTTCAAAACAAATGTTCCCCATCGAGACATTTGTACTTTGACGCTCACTTCACACCGGTACACACTGTGTGATAATACCACGAGTGGCTGGTATCTTGTACATAAAAACTTTTTTTTCGCAAAACTTTCTGAGTGGCCTGATACATGAGGCGATGCGTCTCGTAGCTCCTCAGGCTACAACTTATTACTGCTTGGGTTCAGTAGCTGGAGATCGTCAAGGTCAGTAAATGCAGCTGAACAGAAGTGTGTCAATATTATTGTGTTCCGATTTGAAGAATGCTGTAGGTAGAGAAATTACTGGGGTAACGGGACTCATTAGCTTGTCTTAAGACGAAGTGCGCAATGTGGTGCTGACTGTATCGTCCCAACTGGCGTCACATTATGAGCAGGCGTATCACTTACCATCACGTGAACGTAAAGATCATCTCTTCGTTTCGTAAAACGAAAAATCTCATGCAATGATGAGCTGCAGCGGCTCCTGATAACAATTAGCGCACGCGGCGGGCGCGTGGGCGCGCGGGCGTGTGTCGCGTGCCGCGGCGGCGGGTCAACGGCAGCGACGTGACGTGACGCGGCGTGACGCCGCCAGGAGCCGGCCGTCGCGCAGCCGCGGTACCGTTACCATATATACGCGCGCGCACCGCGCCCGGCGCACACCGCACTCGCCGCCGCACTCGCCGCCGCACGCGCCGCCGCACTCGGTCGAGTTCAGTCCGCGGAGACACGAAAAGGTAAACCGATCCGTTTAGTGCGCCCCGCGTCCAACTTAAAGTTTAACTAAATAAAACATTTAAAGTTACAAAATATCAGAGCGCGTGTGTGGCGCGCTTAACCCTAAGCTCATAATCAGCTGCCAATAACGTCAGGAACTAAGTGCATACGTGACACGTTGTAAGTGTTACAATCTTTGTAACTTGTTTATTGTCCATTTAGTGCCGGTACAACTGTGATGTGTACTTTTTTAAACTACCCTCCGCAATCGGTCACGTACTGGTAATGACTAAAACTATAATATTTACAAACCTTACTATATTACTTCAGTATTATTGCACGAAAGCTATCAGACAACATATTAAAATACGAAATACATATTAATTTGTACAATATTTAATTGTCACACACATCTCCGTGCCGGCCGCGCGCAATTCTGCAGTACTATACAACCCAGCTACTGTTCCGCTGCACACCGACACTAGAGTGCCGGGCACGAGCTGACCGCCGGCCGGCAACGTTGCTCTGGAAGACCGTCTCTTAATTAAGTTCATAATTTTTTTTAATTTACATATATTTTTTTAATTTACCTGTCATACTTTATTTTAAAACCATACATATGCTGTATATTTATATTCTATTGGTGCATAAAACTAGTGTATAGATATTTCACAAAATCACATTTTCCAAATTCACCTCAAGCGTCAACGAACGGCAGTAACGCCGCTATTACTGGAAACGAGTAAACCATTTATTACTGTTTACTGTGAGCTGTGTGAATGCCTTATCGTTCCGGTCATGTCTCACCGGACTGTGTGGTCAACTTCAAAATAATTTGATAAAAAATAAACAGCACTCGCCGGAAGCGTGCCGTGCGCGGAGCCCGCGCGGCTCCACGGTGCTTGACATAAATATATGTTTATATTAAATTTCAGATAGTGACGCGAACAGCTGAGTTAGATAACGCACATACACCAAGATAATAAGAAGTACCGTCGGATCACATCATGAGGTAAGGTCTGTTCATTGAATAACAAAGCTTGCTTACTGCACTTGCCGACTGTTGCTCGGTAAGCAGTGGTGTGCAAACTTTGTTTTTCCACTTTAAAGCTGAACAATATTGATATCATCAGATCACTATGCTGTACAAAACAATATTAACACGTGAACACGTGATCGTTCGGTGGGATGTGAGGGAGAGGCTACTTTGTCAACTTTTCCACGTGGTTCAGTGCAGATATTATTCCTATCGACATAACGGACACTGAAATTGTGCGTCGCCTGTGCCTGAGTGTTGCAGTGGCTGCAGTAAGACACGGCTCTGCGCGTATGGTGGTTAGTTCAAGCAATTAGTAGCAGTAGAATTAGTGGAGTTATCTGCCATATTCGACAGAGATCACTGGCGAAGGCAACTTTTGTTATATTAATAATATAAAAGAATGATCTATTGGGGTGCGTTCTGATCAGTTCAAGATACATTTGTAAATAAACTCGCGATAAGAATACACTATTCCTGTTGAAGTTCTCCCTCTAAGAGTATCGATAAAAATCCACGGTATTTTCTTTCTAGGTCCCAAATCGCACTCGTTTTCACTTTGATGGCAAGCTTGTCCTGCGTGAGCAGCAGATCCTTACAAGGTAAGTACAAATCGAACTTATTTCACCACAAAACAGAGATTTTATAAAAACTTTTCGTTTTGCACATTTGCAATTTAAGAGAACCTTTATCTCTCTTTCTACAAGTATTTTTATAATATTAACATCCCTTCGTAACGAATAAGACGATGCTTCAGGGTACACGAGGAACGAGAAACTCGGCACAGCGTACCGGATCGTGTACCGGTCCCAACCGTGGCCCGCCGCCAGGGACCTGTGCGAGGACGACGGAGCCAAGCTCGCCGTGCCGAAGTCTGAAGTAAGACCAGAAAAATGTTTATCTTATAAAAATCAATAGGATTAACTGCAATAACTTTACTAGATACAGCGCCATTTATTCCTGTGAAATAGTAATATCGGATCTTTAAGGGAAGAGTGAATAGTGAACAGGCTACTTCTAGACTAGGGGTGCTTCACCGCCAAAGACTACATCGCCGCTTGCCACCAGGTGGAGCAGCAGTCAAGCGCTAATCTATAATCTATATCTATATCAGAATGAACGTAATGAATCTTAACAGAAATACGTACGAGTGTGTACTGCCGATGCCGCCGGTAGCAGCACCGTGTTGCCGGATGTAAATAACCGATGCTGCTAAATACCATAACGAATAAATAAATAGTATTAAAAATTATGTATAATCTTTCTTCGGAAACCATGTCATCAATTATCAAGAGCTAGGCATCAATTATTAATTCCTGCATTCTTCATCGTCAGCCCATAGACGTCCACAGCTGGACATAGGCCTCTCCCAAAGATTCCCTCATGATCGGGTAGGGATTTAATCCGTACGGGGATAATATGGGGGGATTTGAGTAATTTCCCACTCACACTGGGCCAAAGTGGATGACGGCAGCCATAGCCTCGTTTGTTGATTAGCTGGGTGCTCCTGGAGCAGGTTATGTTGGCTTGTATCCCGCGAGTTGTTCTACTGACACTGAATTCCGAAACCCAACACTAACGTGACTCATTTTTGTTATATAAAGACAAACTTCATTAACGATAATAATGAATAACAGGAGGAGTTCCTGTTCATCCAGAAATTAGTGCGCGGCATGCACTACCCTGCTATATCTAATACATCGGAGAAGCTCGTGGTGTGGCTCGGCATCAGCAACGTGGAAGACTTCCACATATGGACCAACGTTGACGGTAAATATTGGACAATTGGCACGGTACACACAGTCTTTGACACCGGGACTGATAAACGTAGCCTTTGCTTCAACTTACCGGCACACGAGATGCTCGAGTGCAACGTCACGCACGACTTAAAGTGGAAGTAGACCGCTGATGCTGTGTACCTTCTAAACAGGCATCACCGCAGGGCCTGTTTCTATCGGCAGACATTGATATACAAACATTACTCCTAAAGTTAGGGGATCGACTGTGTACTGCATGAGATACGAATAGAAAGAGTCTACTGTAATGTGCTGCAGTGTAAACATTCTAACATAGGTAAACTTGGGGCTGCTCTAACCGCGTCATTGTGCTGTAGTATAAAATCGTTAACGGATGGTCTGTAACTTTTTTCAGGCGAAGATATCAAAGAAGTAGGCTTCAACAGATGGGCAGGTGGCAACGGACAGTCAGTCAGGTAACTTTAGATAATTACGTCCTGATACACTGAAATGCCCACCAACCCGCATTGGGCCAGCGTGGTGGGAAATGCGCCGAGTACCCACAGAGGACGGCCTCTACCGCACGGCGGTACCGCAGGCCGTGCTGACTGCTGGAGCTCGCGAGGAGCCGCTGAATTTTGGGGATGTCTATGTCCAGTAGTGGACGTTTAACGGCTGGGGATGATGAAACTTAAACTATCACAAACCCCCTAGACACTGGTTTTACTTTTTGTAAACTTTAACTTCTGTCGTTCGACATTTTAAATATTTAAATGAACATTATTTTTCCATCCATCCATCCAGCAATGCCCCCGAGGAGCCGCACTGCGCAGCCGTGGACGCCATCAATCCTGGCCTGCGTGACTGGTGGTGCCACCACAGCCAACCCTACATCTGTCAACTGAACCTCGAAGGCTAGAGTTGTCGAGTTAACATTATGTTTATTTGTTTATAATCCAACATTCAAGTATTATTTATTTTTTAAGTTTATTTTAAGTCTGTTAAGATCGAATTTAATATTTTCGTTTTACTGAAGCACCGATTTATTTTTTGTACATTATGTAATAAAAAACAAAACGATTCTTTTTTTTAATTATCCCTTATGATTTTACACCGTACCGGTTGGCGTACACCGGCGGCGCAAATCTAATATTATATATATATATATATATATATATATCAGCACTCCTTATTAAAAAATCAGTTAAAACCGATAAATATTATATTTTACCATCATCATCATCAGCCGATAGACGTCCACTGCTGTACATAGGCCTCCCCCAAGGATCTCCACATACAGTCAGCATGGCTTCCGGTAAGACTCGGAACTAGGGGCTCTCGTATTTAAAGCTCCATATGGGAAGATTTGTGTTACTTCCCACCACGCTGGCACAATGCGGGTTGGAGGGAGCCACAGCCTTTATTGTTGATTCGCAGGGTGAATTGGCTTGAGCCCCGTGAGTTGTAGTGTGAGCCCTCTTCCACCCGATATATATTATTTAACACATATTTTTTATCAGACGAAATATCGAGATAAAACTGATGTTTACCTAATGTTAAATAATACCTTCCTATGACGATGACACACTGACCAAGCTGTTTACACAGCACTACACCAAGCCTGTGTCCAACAAATCTAAGGCCTTATATCTCTGTAATCGAGTAATTCACTAGCTAACACGCCTAACTGGAAAAAGATACCCTGCTTCTTCATTAAATGGAACCCTGCGGAACGCAATGGCGACTTCAAGCGTGTCCAAATGTGAGCTTTGTTTCTCCCTCCTAAACGGACTCGCTGTGCTGAGTCCTGAGCTTACCTAATGAACAATACAGATCGCCTTCATATCCCGCTAAACATGAAATTCCTCTAGTCGCTTTTAACCCATTAATAGTCCGAGCATTTAGGACTGCTGGCGACGGACCTATCAATAGTTAATATTATGTTAAAAAAAGCAATGTACGTACTAAATTTATTTTCTACATAAGTTAATTACGATATTTGTGCACTTGATAGTTCACGAACAATGGTATGTAAAGAAGTTATAGTAAGGAGAACATTGCCTTAAAAGCGATAAAACAGCAAAGAACGGACAGCCGACACCAGACACCGGGCCCATTGGAGCAATACCGCTCGAATCAGTTCGGCGCTGTCTTTAATAAAACGATAATAAGCGCAGATATTAAATGGCGACCGCCGCGCGACCGGATTATGTAAAAATTCCAATATAAATGTTAAAGCTCGACACTTGAGAAGCGACTCAATAAAACTTTGCAAGATTCCGCTAAAAGTTTTTAATTCAATCATATTGTATGGGGATTATATAGGCAGCTTTATTGCCAGTCTTTTAATGCTATTCAATTTCTGGTTATTTATTAGAGGCTTACAACATTAATGTTAATTAACAGTAATTTTCAAAACCAGACACAATAAAAAAACCGTTGGAATAATAAAATTTCAAATCTGTCTTAATAATAATTTTTAAACTAAAACCGACTATTAAAAATTATTACTAAAAAACCCGCTATACAATCAGTCCACTAATAGTTGTCAGAGCTGGGAATCGCGGACATATTTTAAAAGTAGATAATCAAAACGATTTATCCACTATACTGTCCAAATTCGGATAGAAGTTTTATGCTCAATAAGGATGTCGTTCTTTTAAAATTCTCACGATAACTTACTTCAGCGAAACCTAAGCTCAGTGGTGATCGAATCCGCGCCAAAAACTTTTTCAATCATAAACACTGGACTTCAAATAATACCCATGTATACCTTTGTATGCTTGAGTCTTAAATTTGTAACGATTACTCTTTTCAAGTGTGTAGGTTGAAAAACACATTTATTTAAATACTGCTGACCTCTCTTGGCAGATAACATGCAAATTAAAAATATTAGTAGCGTCATCTATTTTTTTTAAATTAAAACTAATTGTTGAGAAACAATTTATAAATTAATATTATAAATGTAATTTATTAACCTAAAACTTATAAAAAATATTTTTTTTACAAAAAATACCTGTACGATGTAGTTTTTGTTGATCATTTACTTCACACTCTGTATTGTTGAACGGTTAACTGTCAATGTCAGTTGTCAAAGAAAAGTTTTGCCTTTGGAGAGTATATATATTTATTTTGAATTTTATTTAAGTAATACTTAGTGTTTAGAATAAACGTAAGGTTAGTAATTTTTACCTATTTACTAAATACATACTCGAATTTTAATGTTTAGTCATAAAAAAGCAATGAAATGGGGAAGAATTTATCATAACCTCATTTAATGTTTATTTTCAGATGAATCTTGTCAGAAGAGGAATTACTCTTTTAACAACAGGAATAAGGACACAATGCACTCGGATTTCAGGTATTTCTATATAATAAACTTTTTTTCATTTTATGAAAACACGATATCTCCTATCATTTCCCACATTGTGTCCATATGACATAACATACTTAGGTAGTAAGCTAGTGTGTGGGTAGTAATTTTTTCATCACCTTTTAATTTCATTTCTTTATAAAACATATCCATTAGATATCATGATTATCTATAATAAAGAAAAAATAAATAGACCAATCTAATAGAATTTTTATTGAAATTGTTTTCTGTTAATCTACAAATATACTTTTTAATTTTATAATATCATAGCTCATATAGTTTATTCCAATGTATTAAAAAGTTAATATGATCTATGTATAAGTAATTTATTAAGATTTTTTTATACTTTCTTATAAGGTATTGGAAACATTTATTTATTTTCTTTATTGGAGACAA
Organism: Troides aeacus; assembly: GCA_033220335.2. Classification (NCBI taxonomy): domain Eukaryota; kingdom Metazoa; phylum Arthropoda; class Insecta; order Lepidoptera; family Papilionidae; genus Troides; species Troides aeacus. The sequence continues at coordinate 348,008 of CM067281.1, read as the reverse complement.
AAAGAAACAATACGTACCAAAAACACAACGAATATTCAATTACAATTGTATCTTTAAATAGTCTTGCTGAAAACATATTTGGTTTACACAATTTGACCACAAGAATTTTATTTTTTTATATAATCACACCTTTTTCCCAGTAGGGGTAGGCAGAGGCGAGTAAACACCACAAGAATTAAACAAATAAAAATTTGAGGCACAAATATGGATTATAGTTACAAGATTAAATTTAATTTTAATGTGCAGCAAAAATTTACATTCATCATCAAGAAACAGAAACACTTATGCATTGTTGCACATAATTTTGATGTGAGAGGATACCCACATGTCTAGGTTAACGAAAATTTTTTTTTAAAAGTCTCACATTTTATTTCGAACAGTATTTCTCAACATGAGGCTCACACCCCACAGGGGGACAATTTAATTGTTAAGTGGGGCAATTTGAAAATGGATTTGTAACAAATTTAACTCGGCTCTCTTACACTCCAGGCCATGCTAGATACAGTGCCAAATTTAATGGTAAAAGCACATTTTTAAATAATTGCTGCAATTTCAGGTGACGGCAAATTCATAAACAATAAAAAAAAATTATATTAAAAATTGTGAATGTTACATAGGGGGCATATAATTTTGGAAAGGCTATGGTGGGGCATGGCACAAAAAAAAAGTTGAGAAACACTAATATAGAGGGTTGTGTTTACCTGTATTGGTTCTGGTTGTTTATCCAATATTATATAAACAGATAGATAATGCCTTATCGGAACATCAACACGGATTCAGAAGTGGTCGCTCCGTGATTACAAATCTAGTGTCATTTGTTTCTAGCGTGAGCTGCGAGGTTGACAAAGGTCGCTAAGTCGACGCTGTTTACACCGACTGCAGCAGCGCTTTTGATAAAGTTAGTCACGATTTAATGTTCGTGAAGCTAGGGAAAATGGAGATACATGGACCTTTACTGAAATGGTTTAGATCATATTTATCCAATAGGCCACAAAAAATCGCTATAAATGCTTTTGAATCCAAGACTTACTATGCGCAATCCGGGGTTCCTAAAGGTTCTCACCTTGGACCTATACTATTTTTAACGACATCAGTGCCGTAATACAAAACAGCAATTTCTCTTTGTTTGCCGATGACCTAAAACTATTTAAAACCATTAACCACCCATGCATCAGACGTGCATCTATTTCAGGCAGATTTAGACAATATAAAATTATGGTGTCGCGACAATAAAATGGCACTTAACGTAGCTAAATGTTCTTCGATTTCTTTTACTAGGAAAAATAATGCAATGGAGACGGTCTACTCTTTGAATGGAATAGTCTTATCAAAAGTTGATGAAATTCGAGACTTGGGAGTCATAATACATAGGGAACTAAAATTTCACAGCCAAATTAACAAAGTAGTAGAGAGAGCATCTAAAATGGGGTTCCTAAAACGAAACACTACAGATTTCAAATCTCCCCAAACCCGAATGATTCTATATAACACTCTGGTACGAGGTCACTTAGAACACGCTTCTATAGTGTGGAATCCAGTATACAGTATATCTTCACAACGATTGGAGGGTATTCAGCGTGCATACACCAGATATTTAGCCTACAAGACAACCGGATTTTCAAACAAATGCACTTACGACAGTCGCTTAAAGTTCTTTAACATGACTACTCTACACAATCGCCGAATAATCCTTGACCTAATGTTCCTCCACAAATTTTTAAACGGAAAAATTAAATCACCCTATATACTTGGGAGTATTAATGTTAGTTTACCCCGCAATTACCCTCGTCGTCCAATAACCAACATGTTTAGTCTTCCACGGTACAGAACTAATCTTGGAATGCACCACCCGATAGCCAGAATGTGCATTACTTATAATACATTTAATGCCAAAATACCTGAATAAGACATTATCAGCGATTCTAACAATGTTTTTAAAGATAAGTTGCTACATCACTTCTCTGATATTTAATGGTTGAGCATTGAATGTGGTCTCTGCGAGATGTCACCGTGTTGAATGTGCATACTGTGCTGTGCTGTGCTGTGCTGTGCCTAGTTGTGCCCGATGATTGTTTGAATGCTGATATTTGTTCAAAATTTAATTGTATATTTTAATTAATTGTAGACTATAATTTATTTTCTCATTTTGATGTTTTTAAATCCAAACTATGGTCAAAGCTTTGTACACCTACAATAGGCATACATATTATTTAATATTGCAAACCATACCTAGAACGTAAGATAGTATATAATATGTTATGCTGTTGGTGTATCAATAAATAAATAAACTGTTAGTATTTATAGTATAAATTTTATACAGTCCTGGAAGCCATATTACATGTACGTACAAAACAAACCTTGCCCGTAAGCCGCGCACACCGCCAAACCAACCAATGACTGTACAACATTAATAAATTGTAGACATTTAAGGGATATGTCTCACAATTATGTTTGCCACATGGATCATTTATATATATAACATGAAACAGCTAATTATGTATATGTTTATATTTTCGAGTGATTAAATTTTCTAGAGGGTGTATGTTTAATTAAAACTTGGTAATAAAAAGTATAAAACTTGAACCTCAAAGGAACATAAGAGGCATTCATTTTGCACTAGTTAATAATTAATGTTAAGTCTATACCAGAATGTATTATTTGAGTCAAGTCATAGTAATAAAACCAACAATCAAAACAATTTTTATGATGCAATTGTATACCAGTTTTTAGTATTTTTTTGTTATTCAGTATTTGACATGTTTATTTAATATATAGAAGACAAATCCTAGTCAACGTTAACACTCGCAAACGCAAACGCAAACACGGCATTGCCAATCCTTTCGCAGGCCATCTTTTGTGGGCCCTTTGTTATGTAAAACGTATACATAGGAAGCTGACGGCCTTAAATAACTGTCAACGTAGCGGGCACTGATATATCTCGCTGCGCTGGCACATCTGCATCGGATTTGACAGCTGGCTTCCTAATGGCATGGTATTATGGACGTTGCTGCTGGGCGGTAGGGGTGACGATGGCGCGGCGAGCGGGCGGTCAGCTTAATAACAAGGGTTCGCAATATCGCGCCTGTATTTTGCGAAGAACCCTTCCGCGTGGACCCGGATTATGTGGCTCGGTAAAGTTAGCAAAAAAACGTAACTTTTATAAATGTTTATTTATGAAATGTAACTTGCAAGAACACGTATTTTAAATAACAATTTTATGCAAAATTTTAACAAAAACGAACTAACATTAGTTCATATAATGTATGAACTGTTTATATTATATACACCTTGAATCAATATATCCAGCAAGGGTTTTTTTTGCTAATTTACGTTTCCACCGTTGGGTCAAAGGCCTACCTATCAATATGAGGGCGATGGAGCCATATTCACCACGCGAGCCCAATGCGGGTCGGAGACTTACGTACCTTAGAATGAATTCTAAGTCATGTGCAGGTTTCCTCGAGACATTTCCCTTCACCGTTTGTATCTCGCTGTTGTAACTAAAGTTCACAAATGTACATAACTTAAATATTAAAGTAATCGGTACATGCCGAGGTTCGAACCCGCGACCTTCGGAGTCAAGGCCGCATGCTCTAACCATTAGGCCAGCGGGCTATTGCGCAGTGCTTTAAATCACAAAAAGTATATCAATGTTATAAGGTTGTAAAATCAATGCGTCCATTCTGCTGACGGTACGTTTCCAACAAAGGGTCGGTGCGGTGAGTCAGCGAGATGACCGCAGTCCGTAATCTCCTGCCATTCACACCTCGCCGCATTGTGCACCGTGCACCGTGCACCGTGCATTGGGCACTGTGCTGCCACTTTGCATATGCGCGCGTATTCACGGACTCAATTGTTGGCCAGTTGCAAGTTGCGTGTTCCGCAGTCAAATGGTCCCCCCGCACCGGCCGGCCATTATCCAGCTGCACCCTGCACCCCTGTACCCAATTGTCCATATAAAAGCACGTCATCAATGTATTTCATAAATATATACAAATTGTAATAATATATTATATATACACAGCAACGCATATAGAGTTAACTTTTGTTACCCCAGTAATTTCACTAGCTACATCGCCCTTCAAACCGGAACACAATAATATGTGCACAGTACTGTTTATCTGCTGCAATAGGAGCTGCCGTTGTACCCAACTGGACTGTCTCCGGCAGTGCAGACCTACCACCAATAAAATCTTGTCATTTATTGTGATTTGACGTCACTTGCTACATAGTGACTCAATCAATGATGTCAGTATTGACATCAGTACATTTCAATGGGACATTAATGCAATGTACTAAACATGACGTGGCCCAAGTATGAATTTTCACAACGATAATTAACACGTAGTAGCCATCCAATTCATCCAATTCAAAATGTAAGAACGTCTGCGGGATCAGCTCATAGTGTTAAATAATTTGTTCCACAATGGAAGAAGTCACCGGCTAAAGCTATTCAATGCTATACAAAGCGTTCGGGCTGCTCGGGCTGCTCGGTTTGTGCTCTATCCGCGACCATATTGCGAATAATGGCGGATGCTCAGTAATCATTAAGTCCTTCTCGGAAGCTGTGACTATCACTGTTGCACAGAGACAGCCTCACAACACGGGATTAGCGCGACTAACCTGCGGGCGCGGTGGACTGCACCTTACAACCAGTCCCACGCTGGGACTCGTGCCTCATATACACTATATTACATATATATATATATACATATATATATATATATATGTATATATATAAATGGAGGAGTAAGGATTCTCACACAATAACACGGGATCCAATCTCACCTGCTCGTGGTGCACCTTGCTAATCAACTAACGAGGTCCTGGCTTCCCCCAACCCGCATTGGACCAGCGTGGTGGGAAATGACCCTAATTCCAACCATATGAATTCCTACTCCATTTATTTGGAAATCTTTGAAGTAATGGTGACATATATATATGCAGTAATATAAAGAGGTCTAATAATAACTACTTCACTATACATTTGTATGTGTATGTGTATGTTGTGTGCGTGTATATATTATACAAAAAGACGGATCAATGAGTCGTAACGCTGTCCTAATTACAGATTACAGATTACAGAGCCGCGTGCGGGCACCAGAGCCGCAACTGCACATTTCGAAAGTGATTTTTGTTTAGCAGTACAGCTGTATAGCATGCATATACTTCATGCTGATGTCGAGGTAGCCAGCGCTACCCGCGGACGGGCCCGTGGGACTAGAGTTATACAAATGTCGCATTCAGAATTATGATTTCCAACGGTTCCCGGAACGTCCCAACTCTTGCCCATTGTGGGGCGCAGCAGCGCGGACCTGCGCCCGTCCTCTGCGCACAATGCCCACTATTAGCGGATTATAATCCGCAAAAAGGAGCTCAGGTACGGCGCGCGCGCGTACGACGCAAATATTATTTATGATATTTCATTTTTTATTAACCATGTAAAGGAGCGGTATATGGTAATCCATGCAATGTTCAATAAATGGACTTTAATACTGGTGGGTGTGTGTCCGTCGCTACGGGCCGACTCGGTAGGTGCGCCGCAGCGCCCGTCGCACCCGACAGGTGGTAATGTGCAAACATTTTTGTATTCCGTGTTATAGGGCGTTAAAGGTAGTGAATTACTGTGGTAACGGGGCAACATTTTAAATTTAAAATTATAATTTATTAATAACAATCTTAGCTCTTAGTGAACGCTTCCCGCTACCGCCTGTTCGCGACGACCGCGCGAGTTTGCGTACGCGCAGATGCGTCGTCCGGACAGCGCAAACAATAACAACCGGCCGGACAGCCCCACGCCGGACCCGGACGCTCAGTTTGTTATTTTAGTTGTTCAGCAAATAATGTTGACTTCTGAGACATGGCCCGCGAGCAGAGCGGACGTTTCGCAGCCTCCGCGCGGGGCTCGTGGCGCGGCACACGGCTTCCTCGCGCAGACGCTTACCGCGCGGTACGTCTAACTAACAATTGACCATGTGGTCATTCTCATTTACAGCAAATTTCTTCGTTTATGATTTTAGTAATAACAATAATGCCATTTATAAACTGTTGAGGTTGTACTTGAATTAGAAGCGCAAGTCTCACGGGATCGATCCGCCGCGGCGGCCTGTCAATCAAACCTCTGCCCCGGCAGCCCCCGGCAGGCCCCGGCTCCGTTATGTACACGCGACCGCCCCCGGAGATGGCGCACCCGCCGCATTCTCACACGCACACCCACACACGCACGGCACAACTCGGACAACCCCACGCCCAGAGCAATGTGCAATGTTGGGGACAACGTATCTGCTACGTTAATGCACTAATCAAAACCTTTGTCCGCGCGTGCAGCGGGCGGACAGATTTAACTTCAGTAAGAGATTTGAAGAAAGATGTGTTAGGAGAGACGATAATGATCATCTAAAAATACATTGAACCATGTATTAACGGTCTACACAACTAATTCGTCTGGAGTCGTTAAAGCAAACTGAAGATGCTCATGGTTTGGGGCAACGAGAACCAAAAAACAGCGAGCGTATGTGGAGACGGAGACATCTATCGGATTATAAGATATTTTTGTAAAAATCTATTAAAAAAAAAAAATTTTGATGTGTCACAATTGTCAACTTTGAGTGATTATATTTTGTTGTCATAAGCACACGCATTTTGTTGCTGTGAATAATTCATTTACCAAAAGACTAATTGTGTATGACGGCATGCAAACTTAGTTCTATTGCGATACTTCTTACTCTGTCTAAAACTACTACATGATATCTCTCCTGAACGAAAGCTCTCAGAATTACTTTTTAGAGGTTTCTATACGTTTGGGGATGTTTAGTGTACATATAAGTGATGTTGAAATGGAAACTTGTCGGATACAAATATAGCACCAAGTTATACCAGCTGATTATCGCCGTAATGTATATGTAACAAGTACTATCATGAGGTAACCCTCGCGGATGTAAAATAGAAGTTTAAGTAAATTACTTGAAAGATAACTAAGCGTTAGTTAAACCTAACTGTACGTGCGTCCTTACGTACAGCTGACAAGTTTTCGTAAGTCCACAATACTTTATAAATTTAACCTTATTTTCGTTAGTTAAAGTTAAATGTCTATGCCTGCCATAGTTCCAGTAGAGATGAGTCCCGGAGATGCGAGTAGGGTCCACTATCCGGGCGTTAATCCGCGACGCGACGGTCGCGTTCGGCACCTGCCGACCAGGACACCGCCTCGGCGTAACTGTAGCTGCTCTAACGGTAGGTAGGTACGCGGGTACGCGGGTACACGGGTACGCCGGTACGCCGCTGATACGTCTGCGCTCCGGGTAGTTGGTGCGCCAGCTGTTCACTGTACTCCGGTACCGCCCTGCCAGAATCTGTACATAACAAACGATGCCTGTTCCGTTTGTTACTCTCTGTTACGTTTGTTGATGGTAAATCTCGGGCGTCGGTGATAGGCCACAAAGTTACCATCATAGCACTTTTTTTTTTGTTTCGACTTCAATCTTCGAATGTACCCTTCTTCTTGGGGGAGTCAGGAATATGTGAATTTCCTACTGACTAAAAACCCGGCGGCGATCTGCATCAGTGCCAGACGCAAATAGCCGCGGGATCTCTTATAAAACACACCGGTGCACTTCTCTACACATACTGTTTAGTGTCTCAGGTGAAGCCTAACCCACCTAGGCACCATCGCTGAATCACACGCTGCCCCACGCAGGTTTACTTTTTGAGCGATAAGGGCCCCTGCCCTCAAGGGCCGCGAAACTTCTAGACTCTTTTAGTCGCTTTATAGAACAGGCAGGGCTTACATTAGTCATATTCTTACCAGCCCGAGACTACGCGCCGCGTACCTACCATCGAAGCAACTATTTATTGTGACCAACGATTTAGTGTGCCAATATTACTGTATTCACTAATGAAGAGCTGTAACTGGTGTCGTCATTATTCCAACAGATTTACGTCCACTGCTGGACCCAGGTCTCTTGTAATGTGTTCCACAAAGCACTGGTTTATATTTGGTGTAACTAACATAAAATGAACTCCTCAGCCGTCCCACACACGATCGCGCCAATAGCTCAGCAGAGTTGTTTAGTCCCACCACTGGGACTCCTCGGGCGCGCAATGGCGACGCTTGCGCAAATGCACAGGAGCGGCCCGCACATCAAGAAGAGGAAGTCCAGGAATCCGCTCCTCGGTCACCCATTCGCTAAGGTAATTTCAAACGGAAGCTTAGCGCTATTATATTCAGTCCAAATGGACGTAACACAGGCAGCAGGCGATCCGGACGCCGGTGCGGCGCGGCGCGGTGTATTACTACATCCATTACTGACTCAGGGTCTCCTTTAATAAGTCGCAAATCCATTATCAACTATACAATGATTACTTACGATCTTCACACCGGAAGAAGGTAATGTTTGATGCTCCCATTTTGTGCCGTGTGCCGACCGTCCCTGATATTCACTCCGGTTGTATGTGTTCAGGGCGTGGTGCTTAAGACTCTAATAAGGAAACCGAAGAAGCCCAACTCCGCGAATCGCAAGTGCGTCCTGGTGCGGCTGTCGAACGGGCGCGAGATGATCTCGTACGTGCCGGGCATCGGGCACAACCTCCAGGAGCACAACATCGTGCTGGTGCGCGTCGGCAGGTGGGTGGCCACACGGCGTCAGTAACCAATACTCTGGCTTACTCACTGCTGGTAGGTCTATCTCTATTACCACGGCATCTCCTATTGCTGCCGCCAAGCATTAGTGTGCAAATATTATTGTGTTTCGGTTCAAAGGGCATTGTAGATGGTGGAATTAGTTGGGTGAGGAGATTTAGCATCTCATGTCTCAAGGTGACGAGCACGATGCTATGCTGAGTGTATATCAGTACAATTACCATCAGGTGGTCGTCCCGTTTGACGTGTCGATTCCTTAAATAAAAAACTTGTGAAGGACATTTAATTAATTTCACACAGCGTCTTCATAGATCTTTGATTAGGTCAATTAAAGTAAAGCCACTAGATATTGTATCATACGACGTCAAGTTGAAGCCTGATAACGTTCACCTGCGCCGCAGGAGCGAGCGTTATAAGTTTAACGCGTATCGGTGCGGGCGCCGAGCGTGTGATTTGTTGACTGTTGAGGTTGACTTGGACACCGTAAGATATTGGGCGGAACCTCTTACACCCTTCTGGACTAGGACTGTCTTTGTTTATTCAAAATGTGTCGACCAACAATAGTTAAAGTTGTGAATTTTCGTAGGTTGTGTGGTGGTGGTGCTGCAAGGTTATTTAGTGATATAGTCAATAATAGCCAATTGTAATAACTTTTCAGGGTGAAAGATTGTCCCGGCGTGAAGCTGAAGTGCGTGCGCGGCAAGTATGACCTCGCGCACGTCGTCAAGCCGAAGCCGTGAGGCGGAGACGTGCCGGCGGCGGGACCGGCGGCCGGACCGGCGGCCGGACCGGCGGCGGTGTTGCTAGGACTTAGTTTTAATAAATTAGAATATTAAGGCAATTTACAGTTTTATTACATTTTTACATTGTGTATAGAGATAGCACAATAGTACGTGCGGACGTCCACCGGTTAAGTGACGATAGGTTAACGTGTACCTTATTATTGATTCTATTATTTGCCAACAATGAAAAAGCGCAAAATATGCTGATGCATGTAAAACAACAACAAGGGGGTAGGTGGGGGTGTACTACTGGTTGGTGCAAGTTCGCCGAATACACGGACAGATCGAACTCAAGCCAAACCCACGCACCCTCTGCTCGCACACTGACTACAATATTAACATTATATATGTTCTGGTTGTATTTTTGCTCAACAAAGGTGTAAATTAATAATAGCATGAGGAAAACCTTAACTCGCCTGTCGGGTTCGGTGTTAACATTTGTAATGTCTAAAAATCTGCGAACATAAAAATTAAGTGCATTAAACGGTAAGTCATTTATAGATATATAAAAATATAGTCAATAGCTAACCAACTACAGTTAAATTAACAATTAGCTAATACCAGCGAGTTATAGTTCGACCGTGCTCGAGTTCTACCGCGGCACCAGCACCAGTGCTGCAGAAACAGCTCGAAGGATTTATGATGTGTACGGCGCTGGCGCTGGTGTCGCAATACAAGGCACGGTACGTTTTTGGTTTCAACATTTTCGTTCAGGGAATTTGATTTTCAGAACCAATCCCGTGGACGGCCGGAGACCAAAGTGGAAAATGAAGAATATAAGGTTATTCTGGAAGCGGATACAACAAAAGCACTTAAGAGATAGCTGCAGGTTTCGGGACAAGACTGTGTTAATCCACTTGAAGCAAATCGGGAAAGTAAAAAAACTTGAACGATGGGTACCCCATGAATTGAGTGAATCGAACTTGCAAACACGCGTCGCGCCGACTGCTGCGTTACTTCGCTCAACCGACACAATAATGAAGGGATTTTAAATCGAATCATTACGTGTGATGAAACGTGGATACTGTACGATAATCGGAAGCGCTCGACGCAATGGCTGACCTCTGGAGACCGATGCCCAGAAAACCTGCCCTAAACGAAAATTGACTTCGAAATAGTTACTTGTGTTTGGTGGACTAGCGCCGGTGTCGTTCACTACAGCTTTCAAAAATCTGGCCAAACGATAACGGCAGATATCTATTGTCAACAACTGCAGACCATGAAGGAAGAACTAGCTGCTAAACAAGCGAGATTGGTCATTCGCACTAGGCCACTGCTGCTTCACGACAACGCAAAACCACACACCACACACTGCACAACAAACAAGCACTAAGTTAGATGAGTTGCAATTGCAATGTCCGCGACATCCACTGCACTCCTCGGACCTTGCCCCAACAGATTACCATCTTTTCCGGCATTTGGACAAACTTCTTACAAGGAAAAAAATTCAACACTGATGCGGGGCATTCGAAACCGCCTTCAAAGCGTTTATTGATTCTCGCTCTCATAGTTTTTTTTAGTAAAGGGATCAATGAACTATCTATGAGATGACAAAAGTTCATAGATAACAGCGGTGCATACTTTGATTAATTAAACATATTTTACAAAATACAAATTACTTTATATTCCTCCCGAACATAACGCCAACTTCATATGTACGCACCTAATAGTAAAAACATTTAAGTAAGATTAATTAAAGTTTTTGCTTCACTCGATAGTGTTTTACGGATGAACTCTTACTCGTCAAAAAAACTAGTCGGGATGCGATTGGTCGGAGGCGGGCCGGCGGGCGAGCGGGCGAGCGCGCGCGCGGGTCGTGCGCACGCGCCGCGCCCACTCCGGCGACCTTTTGTTGCGCAACGTACATACGATAGTGTAAACGTACATTGTGTAGCTGCCACCACTGTTAGTGCCGCGGCCACCGCGGCCGCTGGGCGGGTGCCCCATTAACCGGGAGCCTCCGGTTTATTATTTTATTGCCTTTGTACAACATGAGCCAGGTAACTGAATTCTTTATGACCTGTGCGCCAAATGTTGTGCAAAACATTGAAACGCTGTTACACAAATAAACATAATACATAATGTAAATGTTTACTTAAAACATGAAAAACTTTCGTAAGTAGCGAGGATTTCTATTAACATTTAAATAACTGGGGGCAGCAAGCGTGCCCCTTGCTAACTACGTGAAAGAGCGATTAAAAAATTATTAAATTATACATACTTATTATTATTACTCGAAAGTGATACTAATTTTAAAACATCATCATCAGCCGATAGACGTCCAATGCCTAAGCCTCCTTTAAAGATCTTCGATCAATCCTAAGCTGTCTTGGTTCCGGCACCTTGCCAACCTTCGTCACAGTCAGCACAGCCTCTAGTAACGCTGGGTACCAAAGGCAGTCCTTTATAGAAGTCCATATAGATGAATTTGGGCCATTTCCCTACTCACGTTGGCTCATTGCGAGTTTTTTGGGAGCCAGAGACTCATTTGTTGACTCATTGGCAGGGTGCATTATGAGCAGGTGAGGTTGGTTTGGGTCCCGTAAGTTTACGTGTGGGACCCCTAAAACGCCTAATTTTTTAATTATCACTACTAAAAAACATTTAGGAATATGTTCGAAAATATGCTGTTTTTTAGTTCGCAGCAGCTAATAACCTAAGATCGGGCGAGCGGCGCTCCTTGGGAAGAACCAATGTCCAGCTGTGGACTGCGCTCTAATGTTGTTTTAAGGAGATTAAGAAGATAATAGAGGATATGTGTTTTGTTTATACAGTTTCCATGTTCTATTTAATTACATTTCAAATTAAAATAACGATTTGGTTCAATAATTTTATTGGCACGCGCGCCGCGGCGAGCACGCAGCCCGAGCTGCCCGAGCAGCCCGAGCAGCCCGGGCTGCGCGCGCGGCGCCGCCCGCGCTGACACTTACGAGTAATACATGTATTGCACCGAACGATCCTTAACTAGTCTTGTAATAAATTATTCAGCCTTAACCTAGCTTACAGAACTACATGGCTACTTCCGTTTTACATTCAGTAAGGGTAGGCCCGATGACAACGGACGCAGGATCTGGAGGCGAGCTGAGTCTTCAGCTTGGCCATCTCATTCCGAAGATAAGTTACTTTTAAAGCCAGATGTATTTCCCTCAGCTTCCTCCTGTCCCTGCTCTGCTTCGCCGCGTAGTTGTTCCTCTCCCTCTGCTTCCTATAGGTGTCGTCGGCGGCCTGGTTCGTCTGCACGGCTCTCCGCATCCTCGGATTGTTCCCGAGGAGCGCCCCGCCATTCTTCTCCGCCATGACCCCCAACGCGTTCTTCTCGAACGCTTGGAAGTCCGGGTCGTCCGACAGAGAGTCCACATCGAGCGCGTAACCTTGCCCGGCCGAGCTGGTGGCGGCGCGCGCGCCCCCGGCGGGCCCGGTGCGCGGCGGCGAGGCCGGCGGTGAGATGAGGCCGGCGCGGGGGCTAAGCGCCGCCTCCGCCGCCGCCGGGTACGAGTACGAGTACAAGCTGTCTCCGGACAGCGGGGAGTGTTCCCCGGCCGGCACGTATCTGGGATACCCCTGGTAAGGGTACAGTGTCGTCTGCGCCGGGTACGGGTAACTATATCCAAATTCGTCGGTGTACTCCGGCGCACTGCCACTGCGCTGCTGACACTTGGTGGACAGGTCCAGCGCGGCGTCGTCGGCGTAGGGCGTCCACAGTGCCATGACTCTAGCGATGCGGTGCCCGCTCGGCGTATCGATCACGATTGACTACCCCGTTCGCTGCCCGGGCGCCGCTCGACGCGGGGGCGTGGCCTGCCCCTACGCGCCGCGGGAAGAGTGGGGGCGCGGGCGATGGGCGCTGGGGGCTGCCCTACCTGCGCCACCTAACGGGCCCCGGTTGACAAAGCAGTAATTTATTGCGGTTTATTGCGATTTTTAATCCTTGCGCAGTTTTTGGGGATTATATTCCTTTGTCTCGTATTGTAACTCCGAGGCTTACGAGATATCTATCAGCGGCTGTACGCGACGCACTTCCGGGAATCTGTTCGTTTGTTTGATTGTTGACCGCAGAAAACATTTTTAGACATCATCCATTCTTAAAAATTAGTAGCTTACATGTTATTATGGGCACTGTTTTGTTCTAAAGCTCCAAACTTTAGTTAATGATAACTACAATAAATAATAACTACATTATATACAGTAATCAAATTTTTATACTTTTTATCAGCACATATAATATGCTTTCGTTTTACGGAAAAACCTCAGAATAATAAAAAATATTTTGATAAGCAGTGCTAAGAAACAGACACCCTCTGTTATAAATAGTTTGATGGAACAGTACTTTCTATACCTAATTCAAAGGTCGTTAATTAACGAACCCTAGTAATTCTATATCTTAAAGAGTATCCAAATCAGGAAAGACAAACTTTATAAACATTTATGTTATTATATATATATATATATATACAGGTAGCTCGCTGGCCTAATGGTTAGAGCGTGCGGCTTTCATTCCGAAGGTCGCGGGTTCAAACCTCGGCATGTACCAATGACTTAATATTTAAGTTATGTACATTTGTGAACTTTAGTTACAACAGCGAGATACAAAAACGGTGAAGGAAAACATCGTGAGGAAACCCGCACACTGATACAATAAGTTATTAATATTTATTCGATAAATCATCGCATTTATAAGTGTAAATAAAATTTAAAGTAACTTTATGACGTGAAATATATTAATTACTTATGTACAGAAGAGTAATTGTTTTATTACCAGTAATATCTAAAATCGTGAAAGGTAATTATGATAAATACGTTGTTTGTTACACGTGCGGCGAGCACCGCGTCCGCTACCGCTTCCGCGACCGCGTCAGCTCGTCGTTACGCGGCGCGCAGCAAACACATTAGCTAACGAGCAAAACGAATAACAAAACAATTAGCTGCAACCCCCGCGCCGCGTTACCCTGCGCTGGAGCACGCTGCGGGCGTGACCGTTGCCAACTTCCAGGTTTCAATCAAAACCTAGAACCATGTCCAACAAGTGATGCTGGTTTGACTCTCAGTTTGCATATAACACACAGCTTCAGCGATGTAAGCCGGTTTGTAGTGTCTGAATGCAGACACTTCGAGACAGTGTGTTATGAGATAATAAGAACCTTACCGAAAATTATACAATATTTCCCATTATGTTGCATAATATTATTTTTATTGCCGATACATCTCTATTGCTGGTAACCATCAAGCCACGTGCCGCCGCGGCTTCTACTTCTGCCGCCGTACATATATTACATTTAGTACCCACCATGGCCACATCGCCCTCGCGGGCCGCATCGCCGGCCACAGGGGGACGTCGCACTCCTCTCGTCGATTCGTACTGATAAAAAATGTACAATCAATTATGTACGCAAGCAAGCTTAGTGCGCAGATTAAAAGTATGCTGGCATAATTTAATATTACTTCCGGGGGTGTTTTCATAAAACGCACTGCGGCGTGATGTTGCCAACTGTCGCCGTGTCCCTTCCGGGTATATCCATACAACACAGGTAAGTGTAATGGCTATTTTAAATCAACGATATGTATATATGACTACTTATTCTCATGACTCAATCGCGAGATCTCCGTCGCCGGTGATCGTGGCGGTAAATTATATATATTTAGAGTGAAACTGGATGAGCTGCAACCGGCCGAATGAATGGTAAGAATAAACGTTACCTGATAATTGAGTAAAGTAAACAAATAACCAGGAGCACGATTATCGCCTGATCTATGACCAGTACATTTACGTTCATTTCTAAGGCGACTAAAGCCCTAGTTGTAAAACAATACAGTTGTGAAGGCGGCCGAGCCGCCGGCCCGCGCGCAGGTGCTGCTGATCCTGCGCCAATGCGCCCGCATTATTAAACTGCTGCCTACTTAATGTTGTCCTGTTATCCGTTATAACACTAAAACTTAATCCTTATAAAGTTTTGAGCTTTGGTACAGAAAGGACCATTATCAACTAAAGGATTCGATCTGGTACCACGACCAACGACTTGTGCTTATTTGATTTCATAGTTGCTCAACCTCGTGTGAAGTGGATGTCAACCAAAACCCATTTCCCTTGTAGTTTTGCTTTACATACATGATATAGTTATGTACGAGTATACGTCAGTCCTCTATTGTGTATATCATCTTACAGGACAGTTGAGTTTGTTCGTTTTGTAATCCAAAGAGAGCCGTTAACTTCCAATTCGTTATGGTATCGTTTTGACATCATTAACATTACAAAATACTTTATCATACTATTTAAATTGAGCAAAACTATTCAATTTGTTTATAAATATATTAGAAAAGTTGTTTACTTTTGAAAGAGATATTCAATCTGCCATCGCATCAAAAAACAAAGCTTTCTTTCTCTCTCTTCAGAAACTTTAGCCGCTTTGCTAAATATTTACACGGAATAAATATTAAACGGACGCTTCATGCAAATTCTATCCATTGTTTACCGCTCGTCGGATTAACGTGGGACCTGTTTGTTTGTCCGCGCACAAAAGGGTTGAGGACACCCGGCAGGTAACGGTGCAGCGCGGCCGCTGGCGCTGGCTGCTGGAGCCGCCTCCACTGCCGCGACAGAGCTGGATGGATTCACGCTGCGATCGAGAGGTTCAGATCTACCAAAGAGCTTAACTCAACCTTAACAAATATTTAATTTATTTATGTTTTTCAATCGTATTTTGTAACGCCTAACCTCCACTTTTTACACCTCCCTGAGGACTAAATAGGCCTCCTAAGTTATTATTAGGGGGACCGGAAAGTAATGTCGTTTTCTTACGCTAAATACAAACACATACATTTTTAACGAGTCTTTATTTTTAATCAATGATGTATTCCCCATCATTGTCAATAACCTTTTGCCACCTAGTGAGTAAATTTTCAATCCCTGATCGATAAAAATTAATTGGTTTTTCGGCAAAATATCTAGAGATGGCATTTTGGATATCATCCAAATTTGCAAATGTTTTGCCACTTAAAAAGTGTTGCAGCGCTCGGAATAAGTGGAAATCCGATGGTGCAACATCGGGCGAATATGGTGGATGAGGCAGCACCTCCCACCCCAATTCATTAATTTTTTCTAGAGTTCGCCTTGCGCAGTGCGGTCTTGCATTGTCATGTTGGAGAATGACGCCTTTTCGGTTGACAATCGCTGGCCACTTTTCAATTAAAGATTGATTGACTCGCTGCAATTGTTCGCTGTAGAGGTCTGCAGTAACAGTTTCTCCAGGTTTCAGTAATTCAAAATGAACAATGCCGCGAATACTCCACCAAACACACAAAAGCGCTTTTTTGGGGTGTAAACCTGGCTTAGCAGTACTCCGAGGGATTTCATTTGGAGAGAGCCACTGCCTTTTGCGTTTTGGGTTATCATACAGGACCCATTTCTCATCTCCTGTGATCAAGCGATCAAAAAACGCTTCTGTGTTGTGTCGTTGAAGCAATAAGTTGCATGTGATTGATCGGTTAGCCTTATTCTGTTCGGACAGATTATGCGGGACCCAAACACCTGCTCTGCTTACTTTTCCAATCTGCTTCAAATGTTCTTGGATGGTCGACCAAGGTTTGTTGAGACTGTTTGACAATTCCTCGATCGTCTGACACGGATTTGCTTCCACTTCCGCCCTTAACACGTCGTTGTCTAACGCTGATGGTCTTCCTGATCGATACGAGTCGGAAAGATCAAAATTACCCGATTTGAACTTGGAAAACCACCTTTGGCATTTACGAATGTCCAGTGCATTTGGATAAACATCGCAAATGTTTTTGGTAGCAACTGTTGCGTTATTTCCCTTGCGAAACTCAAAGAGCATGCAATGCCGGATGTGTACCTCTTCTGGTATTTGGCTGGCCATTTTACCCAAAATTACAAAAAAAAATTGTAATTCAATTGTCTATAAGTAAAGAAATCACTATAACCTCACAATGTCTTTGGTACGCCTCTGAACAAAACAATGAGCTGACAAATGACAATCAAGTATTGGCATGCGCAGAAACGACATTACTTTCCGGTCCCCCTATTAATTATAGATAATAAGATTCTCGCTAGCGTCCGGTTCCAAACAGAAATGAATGAATCGCCCGTGGTTAAGACGAAAGTAAATATGAAAATGATCCTACCAACCCCGCGCTCGGAAATGACACATCCTCTATTACTTGGAATAAACTTTATGCTAATTCTATTTAATAAAAAGATAACGCCGCCATTCCGATGCCCCACGTACAGAGAGTTATCATGATAATAAAATGTCGGAGTGGCTGAGATCGAGCTGCCGGCACATAGTCTGTACATAAACCCGTTGTGTTAGCGGGGTGGTGAATAGAGGGGTTATTACACAAGTCCAGCTGGGGACGCAACCCTCGCGGCGCCCCACGTGCACGGCGTATCGATTGGTCTCGTCATCTCGTGTGGGCAGTCGCAGCGCAGCGCCGTCGTCAAACACCACTCATGAATAATATAACTTGATATTTCATTTATACATGTAAAATATATAAATACAAATACTTTATTTACTATAAATTAAATTCTGCATCAGCTAGTAGTACGTACAAATGTCCGTTACCCGTAACGCAGGCAGGCATTACTCGTTGGCAAAGATAAGCCAGCCGAAAAGGAACCTTCCTATAATAAAGTGTTTGTGAAATCGCAGCTTCCTAGCGTTACGTAATATATAATACTTTACTCTTTTTCTTATTCTCGGTCTTTATCGGAGATCTTAATTACCACTTCCTGGTGAGTAGGTCTCTATTGCCGGAGACCGTCTAGGTAGGTACCACCGCAACGCCTATCGCAGCCGACAAACAGCATTGTGTAAACATTGCTGTATTACGGTTTGAAGGACACTATAGCAAGTGTAAATAATGAGGAAACGATATTTAATGACTCTCTCACAACGACAAGCACAGTGTGGCTACGTGCAGGCGGACCCCTTCCCATCGGGCGAAAGCCACGCTCGTTTCGTCGCTTTGTTAAAATAAATTCAGCAGTTAGAGAGTAGCACAGCACTTCTACTTCACATTTGTCGAAGGTTAGGAGGGCTCTACTACGACGGTGTTCTGTTTTACTTGGGAATGCTCCGATTTTGTGTTTTTCCAACTCGCAAGGATAGGGAGAGTACAACTTCAATGATGTAACGTTTAACCGCAGCGCGCTGCGCGGTCCCGCCCGGTCCCGCCCGGTCCGCCACGTGACGCGTGATCCAAACGACGCGTTGTACCCATGACGTGCATCCAAACTATAAGTATCAGCTTACTTATTTGTTATTGAATAGTATTCCGCTGTTTTGCAAAAGCTATAATATTAAAAAGTCAGTTGCAACGCTATTCGCAGCCCACCTGAAGTAAGCTTCAAAGTATTCGAACGTATCGTTGTGCTGTCACATACAAGTGTTAGTGACAGTGCACGCAAACTGTTGTCGTGAATACTTAACGACTACTAACCGTTGTAATTATTTAAGTTCAAAACACCTTCAGTAAATCGTTTACAAAATTACTTTTTAAAATAATTATTAACAACAAAGATAATTAGCTTTTTATTGCCCTTTATATACAATAAAAAATGATATCGTTGTAATCGCACATCAGTATGTAGGGGTCGATATGTGGGCTTTATTCGATTTCCCGACGCGCTGCCCAATGCGGGCTGGTGGGAGCTAGGGCCTCGTTCGTTGTTGTCTAGGGTGCACCACGAGCAGATCAGATTGGCTTGGCTTCTTAAGTTATTGTGGGGGATACTTTGCTGGCCCTAGTGCTCAGCGATACCGCAGACCATGCCAACTATATGTGGAGATCTTTGGTTGAGGCCTGCGTCGAGCAGTGGACGTCTATCGGCTGATGATCTCAGGCCGTGGATCCGGGTCCCCGAGCCCAGTGTCAGATGAGCTGTAAGAGCCGCTGTGGCTTGCAGCCCGATCTACATCAAGAATATAGTGGCTGATGATGATGGCTGGCACATAATGAGTACAACTGCATTACTATTTGCACGCATACAAAAGTGGCAATAAATACTTACTTCGTTATCGATAGTTACAAATAAAATGGAAGTCAACTGTCGCTGGTGACGCATTGACAGTAACGAAAGTTTACATTTCTTTTATTTAACGAAGCGACGAACCAAGCGGTCTGTTCACCTGAAGGTAAGAAACAACGTGACGCTAGTTAGGAGGACATACACTACACTACATTGCGCTCGTCGCTTTGAGACATAAGATGTTAGGTATCATTACCCCAGTAATTTCACTAGTCATAGAGCCCTTCTATCAGTGGCAGGAATACGGCAGTGTTTGCACAGTACTGTTTGTCGGCTGCAATAGACTGCTTGCCTACCTAGACGGCCTCCGGCAAGTTGTATGTTGAAGTAATTATAAGTTTTTATATTTACACCCCTAGTATAACCATCTGTATATAAATAAGTATATATAAATGCATGTATATACGTATATATATATATATATATATATATATAATGAAAATGGTTTGCCATTGTTCGCCAATCACGTGAAAACTAGTGAACATATCTACTTCGGAATGGCATTCGACGCGGAATGCTTTGAAGATCGCTGCAGGATATTTATTTTTTGAAATAGATGCTTCAGCATTTTATTTGTGTTGTGTGCGCAAGTTCCCTACGTGTGCAGTGGAGACGCGTGCAGCCGCTGGCGCACTCGTTATTGTGTGACAGGCCTTGCTTGTTTCATAAATACCTACGTTAAACCAGTGTGTTGTATATACAGATAAAACCCCCCCCCCCCCATACATAACAATTTCTATTCAACATTTATGTAACATTTTCATTGGGTGTCATTTGTGCGGTTGCTATAGAAACTAATTGCAGTTGCGGTTGCTCTCAAGGAATATTTCAGACAAATCTCAAGTCTAATTTGACGAGTATTACAACCAGCAAAGTGGGCGGGGAACAGCTAGTGTATATATGAAAAAATACTTCTTATGTATAGACTGACAGAATCTCCGGAAGCATAGGGCCCGCTGACTTGAAATATGGCAGGAATATTCTGAATACGCTTCAGCAAATAACGGATTTTATGAAATGTTACCCCCGAAAGGCATTGCCTCGATGTTTATTTATATATTTTATTTTATTTATTTAGACACACCAACAAGTATAACATTAAGTACTAGTATGTAAGCCAATGACAGGCAAATGTAGTCCTGTGATTTATGACCATTCACCACGACAAACGAGTCTTTTTGCAAGATACGAACGAAACCATTCTAATAACGATCCACCAATCCTAAATCACGTAATTTAGTTATTAAACGAGAATAACAGACTTTATCGAAAGCACTAGAAAAGTCCATATAAATTGTATCTACTTCCAGGCCTCTATCAATTTCCCGGCAGAGGTAAGATGTAAATGAGACTAGATTAGTTTCAACAGAGTGGCCTTTTCTAAAACCGTGTTGATGTTCAGAAATAAAATTATTCAGATGCTGTGTAATAAAAGGACAGACAAGCGACATGAAGAGCTTTGGAATGCATGAAAGTATGGAAATTGGTCTGTAGTTACTAACATTGCTTGTGGCGCCTTTCTTAAATACTGGGACTACTTTAGAGCTCTTCCAAATGTCTGGAAATATACCATCATTCAAGGATCTGTTGAAAATAATTGACAAGGGTAAAGCCAAAGCAGAGCCGCAACGTTTGACGAAGACCGGGAGAATATCGTCTGGTCCGGCCCCTTTATACGTAGTCTAGCTTTTTAATTAAGCGTTGGATGTCACGTTCTAATATGTCGATACGACTTAAAGGGGTTGTATTAAACGAGAAGTCTACATCACCAGCTAGGTAATCTCTGTTAAGTACTGACGAAAAGCAACTTGCGAACATCTGTGCGATTTGCGGCCCGGTAGACGCGATCTGGTTTCCCTGATACATATTAGGGGGACCGGAAAGTAATGTCGTTTTCTTACGCTAAATACAAACACATACATTTTTAACGAGTCTTTATTTTTAATCAATGATGTATTCCCCATCATTGTCAATAACCTTTTGCCATCTAGTGAGTAAATTTTCAATCCCTGATCGATAAAAATTAATTGGTTTTTCGGCAAAATATCTAGAGATGGCATTTTGGATATCATCCAAATTTGCAAATGTTTTGCCACTTAAAAAGTGTTGCAGCGCTCGGAATAAGTGGAAATCCGATGGTGCAACATCGGGCGAATATGGTGGATGAGGCAGCACCTCCCACCCCAATTCATTAATTTTTTCTAGAGTTCGCCTTGCGCAGTGCGGTCTTGCATTGTCATGTTGGAGAATGACGCCTTTTCGGTTGACAATCGCTGGCCACTTTTCAATTAAAGATTGATTGACTCGCTGCAATTGTTCGCTGTAGAGGTCTGCAGTAACAGTTTCTCCAGGTTTCAGTAATTCAAAATGAACAATGCCGCGAATACTCCACCAAACACACAAAAGCGCTTTTTTGGGGTGTAAACCTGGCTTAGCAGTACTCCGAGGGATTTCATTTGGAGAGAGCCACTGCCTTTTGCGTTTTGGGTTATCATACAGGACCCATTTCTCATCTCCTGTGATCAAGCGATCAAAAAACGCTTCTGTGTTGTGTCGTTGAAGCAATAAGTTGCATGTGATTGATCGGTTAGCCTTATTCTGTTCGGACAGATTATGCGGGACCCAAACACCTGCTCTGCTTACTTTTCCAATCTGCTTCAAATGTTCTTGGATGGTCGACCAAGGTTTGTTGAGACTGTTTGACAATTCCTCGATCGTCTGACACGGATTTGCTTCCACTTCCGCCCTTAACACGTCGTTGTCTAACGCTGATGGTCTTCCTGATCGATACGAGTCGGAAAGATCAAAATTACCCGATTTGAACTTGGAAAACCACCTTTGGCATTTACGAATGTCCAGTGCATTTGGATAAACATCGCAAATGTTTTTGGTAGCAACTGTTGCGTTATTTCCCTTGCGAAACTCAAAGAGCATGCAATGCCGGATGTGTACCTCTTCTGGTATTTGGCTGGCCATTTTACCCAAAATTACAAAAAAAAATTGTAATTCAATTGTCTATAAGTAAAGAAATCACTATAACCTCACAATGTCTTTGGTACGCCTCTGAACAAAACAATGAGCTGACAAATGACAATCAAGTATTGGCATGCGCAGAAACGACATTACTTTCCGGTCCCCCTATTAATTGCTGGTACAGTGGTCTGTCCATTACGTCTATCTTTTATAAAGCGCCAAAAGCTTTTAGGATTCCTACGAATATTAACTTCAATTCTTTTCTTATATACATGAAGACATTGCTTGCTCAATTTGTGAACACGCTCTCGAAGGAGCTCAAATTCTAGTTGGTCACGCGGATTTTTATATTTCTTAAATCTATACCTCACCTTATTTTTCTCAGAAATAATCTTTATTAGAGTGTTGCTGAACCATCGGGGAAATTTAGCAGACACAGGCTTCGTTCGTGGAGTAAACAAATCGATAGCCATATAAATGAAATGATAAAATATGTCAGTCATTTCACCCCTTTAACTTTTCATACCAATTAATTTTTATTATGAAGGATATGATTTGGCTATAATCTGCTCGAAAGTAATTGTATCGGGGTCTTAATATAGGTTAAAGGAAATAAGGACTATGTTGTGGTAGGGAAACTAATAGAGGAGGATGCTTTTGATCGATTTTGCTCAATACATTATTGGATTTAGCAACTTCCAATCCATTGATATCAGTAAGAACAAGATCCAATATTTTATTATCTATAATACATTACTCACTTTATTAAATTGTGATAAATTATTAATGGACATGAAATCGATAAGACAAAGTCCCAATTTAGACCCATAATTCATTGCACTACATGGAGAGCTTTCCGACTTTTGAGACCAACCAATATGACTCAAATTAAAATCATCCAAAATGATCACTTGATCAGATTGCTCGATAACAAAGGTGTTCCGGCCTGCAAAGCGGGAGGAGAAAACAGCTAGTTTAAGAAATATTTAGAAGTTTTCGCATTAACCGTGTGGACATGTCTGCCGCGGCGGGCTGCCTCTGTTCCGTGTGGTCGGGCGACACAGCCGCAGATGAACAAGCCGCATGCCCGAGCGGGACGGCGCGACGGCGCGCGCGGCCCGGTGGCCACAGCACAGGTTAAATAATGAGCAAACCGCGGGATGCGCACGCGTTGTCGCTGCGCTCTACTTCTAAAGCTTTTGTGTACTTTGACGTAAAGAGGGTCATTAGCTCGCGACACCCCTAATCGTTCTGTTTATTTGGTTTGTTTCACAATCATTTTGTCACTAATATTTATGTGAACATAAAATCAACAACATATTAGTCTAATCACCGCTTGTTTACCTGACTTTGTTAGGTGTTACATTATGCTTTAATTAAGGTATATATTTAGTGAATTGCCTATTTTACTGCGATATAATTTGACTATTATTGTTTTTTTTTTATAATATATTATATGCCTTTATTATAAAAATAAACAATTAAATATTCCATGTACATGTTTCAAGCGACGAGCAGAAGCAGTGCGCCATCTGTGTTATGATTAAACCTTTCTATTTTACAATGAATACTATTTCCAGTAATCGTACATTTATAAACGCTCCACAGCAAGTGAGAGCGTGTTGTCATGCTGGACATACATCCAGAGTAGCGCTGTGTGGCTCAACGGGCGGAGTGGGCCACTGCCCAGTAGCAGAGAGTATTTATCACGCCATTGTATTAGTACAGATATCTAAGAAAAGATCATCACTAAGATGTGGTAACGATTTAACCTTCGTGTTAAAAATGGATTATTATAATAACCAGTTTACATCCACCGTCAGCTCTGCTGTAGTCGACCGCTGGGCATACGCCTCCCACCAAAGACGCCCACACGATCGGGTAAGAATTTTAATTGGCGGATTTGGGCCATTTCCCACCACGTTGGTCCAATGCGGGTTGGTGGGAACATGTATTCATATTTTTAAGGGTTTCCTGTAAGAGAGCAGACGAACAAAATTGCCTAAGTATTCGCTATATGAGCGTTACACAATTGCAGCAAAAAATTTCTTATAAAAACGTTTTCTTGAATTTTTATATTTACCAGGAGAAATAAATGACAACACATTGGTACTTATTAAATAGTGTAATGTAACATTTGCTATAGTTATATACCATAATATAAAATTAATGTGCATTGGCAACACCCACCGCCAGCTCGTATCGATTCCTACAAACAGATCATTCAGCCGGTGCATACATATAATTATTTCCTTTAAACAAACGCCCTTTGGGGTGCGCTCGTCAGCGGGCACCGTCGCGCGGAGTTCAATAAAAAATATTATCATTATATATCACACTCTTAAACTCAACCACGCGAATTTACAAGGCCGATTGCACACTGCGCTGTCCGGCTTCCGCCACCGCCACCGCCACAGCCACCGCCACCGCCACCGCGTTACAACTTGGCCGCCGCTGGTGCTCCACTGCGCGGCTCCAACAGCTGCACTATTGCTTGCAGCGCACGCAGATCCGATTGTCCAGCCGCGCTCTCAAATCTGCCAACTTCTTCTTCAAGAACGTCACTTGGAACGCCAGCCGCACTTCTCTCAGCTTCCTCCTGTCCCTACTCTGCTTCGCCGCGTAGTTGTTCCTCTCCCTTTGTTTCCTGTAGGAGTCATCGGCGGCCTGGTTCGTCTGCACAGCTCTCCGCATCCTCGGATTGTTACCGAGGAGCGTCCCGCCATTCTTCTCCGCCATGACCCTAAGCGCGTCTCTTTCAAATGCTTGATATTCGACATCATCAGAAAGAGATTCCGTTTCGTATGCGTCCAAAGATTCCGACGGCGAACGGGATTTGCTATAGGATCTCGGTGACCAAGTACTTCCGGCTGAATCCGGTGATATTTGTGCCGATGGCACGCGGGCTGATTCGTGGTAACCCACGTAGTACGGACGCGGAATCGACAGTCTGTCGTGCGGCGGCGACGGCTGGTGTGGATAATATCCGGTAACCGCGGTGTACTCCAAAGGTTCTGGCTCCGGAGATGCTCGTTCCCGCTTCACGGTGGCTCGACTCAGGTCTAGTACCTCGTCTGCGTACGGAGTCCACAAAGCCATGGCCGCCTTGTCCTAACTCGTGCCTCACAGAGGAGCGGCGCGCACTACTGGCGGCGCGGTGCCCAGGCGTCGCGCGCCCGAGCCGCCCGGTGGGCGGGGCCTGTCGGGGAAGGGTGAGGGTAAATGAAGGGTTGGCGCATCGCTACCTGCGGTTTAAGCTAACGGGAAAGATAACTTCCTAGAAAAAAATCACAACAAGATCACAGAGAGTCGAGCAATTATTTTTCAATCTGTTGATCGACAATAACTCGTAATGACACCATTAATAACTTCCGCTGATATACTTATGTTTCGTTTGATAACACTACGTGCACCTTTCTCACTCTGTGGTGCGCCGTTGTTTGATGCAATACATGTAACGCATTTCTATTATTGAATGTTATCTGAAAATTAGCCAAGAGTTTTTATGTATATATCTTTACTATATAAGATATATAACAACTAGTAATGTGGTAAACGTTCAAGTTCTGGATCATAAATATTTATTATATAATGTGCCCAATAAAACTTGTTTCTGATACAAATCGCACCGCCGCTCCGTTTAGTTAACTTCTTCCTCCGACGGACTAAACACAAGTCAACGTGTCGCGCGTCACGGCGCTTCACGGCGCGCCACGGCGCGTCACGGCGCGGCGCCGCATCGCAAAGTCCCGTTCCAAAGGTTCCCGTGAGAATTTATCTTTGGAAAAATATTATTGCTATCGATAGCCATTCAACGCCGAATAGAGAGATTAGGTTGTTACCAAAGCCGTCACAAAACACTTGATCTCTCTCCTCAATGCCCTTTATAATGTACCCTTTAATGCGACCAGGACAATAGATCAGACCACCGCGGTGGGCGCAGCTCGCTGCTCGCGCGACGACAACATGGCGGCCGGAAGCGCGGGCACAATGCGCACATTGACAGGCGCTTCCTACGCTCTCGACGCTTCGGTTGGTTCCGTGAAAAGTGCGGATCTTCAACTACATTATCCATGGTCAGTTGCGTGTTTGGAAGTTTCGGTGCAAAAAATTGTTTCGCATAACGACATAATTTTAATCTTTGATACATTTTGTCATAGCGTTTTTCAAACGCAACCAGCGGACCATGAAACGGTCAAGATAATAACAAGAATTATAATATCATATGTTCTCCCTTTTTTATAACAAACATATCGCTAAATACAACCGTGACGATATAAACGCACAAAGCTAATTCGACATACCCACCGCACCGCCCGGCCACTGCACTTCGACATAATGAAACAATAAACACTTCCTTAGTTTTAGTAAACTGATGCTAATCATTAAATAGTTGTGATAACATTTTACATAACCTTAAAGACACGGTGATATGTAAGTTATTGAGACCTTTCTACTCATGTCAAGAAGAGAAATGTCACCGGTTCCTTTAGGAGAGCGGAAAAAAATACTTACAACTCCGCACTGAACTCGTAAAATAGATATCAAATGCAAGCATTATCATAGGACAGTTAGATCCATCGATCTTACACGTCCACAATACAAAACGGTTCCACCGCAGACAGAAAAGGGTTACGGTACACAAGGGTTGCGAAGACCGGGCCGCGCGGGGCAGGGCTCGGTGCGGGATGAATTGAAATTATTTTTAAAATACCGTATATTTGTTCACGGAAGGAGAAAGCAGCTGCTCCCTTATGTGCCCAATACTGCCTGCCATAGAGACCGCCCAAAAATATGTGACATAAGGAATTATAACAACGATCTCACCTACTAATTGAAAATAAATTCAGAGTTACCATTGTAGCGTCAGCGGAGCATAATATTCTTAAATCGTACTATCGTCTATATATATATATATACATACATACATACACCTCTAGCACTAATAAACAACGCCGCTGCGCTCCGCGATATCAAACAGCGCCGGGCTGCGTCACCGCCGCCTGCGGCTACAACTCGACAGCGACTAACAAGTTTTATTAACAACTGCAAAACAATTACTTTTGTGCCAACAATTGTAACGCCAAAAATTGAAGCGCATGCAAATTACACAATTTGCACAGTACTCGTCGTTTCTACAAAATTCGCGTGAAAGGGTTGGGCCGCCGCGCACCCCGCGCACCCGCGCGCACCCCCGCGCGCACCCCCGCGCACCCCCGCGCGCTGACAATGGCCGCGATTGTAGCGAGAAATGAACTGCACTTTCTCCCCTCACAATGGCGGTTATTTAGCAAACCGTTTCCTTAAACACGGCGAAAGCCGCGGGGTGCCGTGCCATACGCTATTTGTGTCACCCTGTAGGTACCGGTATATTTCTAAACTATATTACCGATTTATTTGTGTACCTTAGGTTTCCTTACATCGTCACTATAGAGATGCGATGTTAGCATGTTGCGTGGCGGTTGCTTCCACCCGCGTTGTCACAACACCGACTCTATTTTATTTGGTTCAAGAGATCTCCCCCGCACTACTCTGAGTTATAACCCCTATACAAATAAAATGATTAGGTTGCAGTAGACCAGTTGCAACGCGGTTGTGTTCCGAACGGAAATCCCGTGACCTCGCCAAACGCCGAAGGTGACCACCGAGGGGGTTTTAGTGGGTAAAAATCTCCACATAACTCTGACTTCCCCCCAGGAGACAGAGTATCTTTTCGAAGATTTCCCCCGCGAAATCAAAAAAAAAAAAAAAAGACCAGTTGCAAATCAAAATTTTAAATAGGTACGTGAATATTAAAATCAATATAAATACCATAATTTTACACCCGGCAAGTACTGGGGGACCGAGAGCTGGAGGTTCCGGTCAGCTACTTGAGACTCCCGCACCCGTCTGTGCAGCTTGGTGTGGAATTCTCCTGTCTGGGCGAAAGTGCGGAAGAAGTCCAACTTGCTACCTCGGCTGCCGACTTGGTGATTTACACCGACGGCAGCCGCATCGACGACAAGGTGAGTGCGGCGTTCTGCGTTCTGCGGGACGCCGCAGAGGTTTCCAACAAAAAACTCAAGTTGGGCAACTTCTGCACCGTATACCAGGCAGAGCTGCTGACTTTGGCGAGAGCGACAGGGTACGCGGCCAGCGGGTCGGCGCATTCGTGCGCCGTATTCAGCGACTCGAGGTCCGCCCCGGAGACCGTCGCAAAACCTGACACCCTCCATCCCCTGGCGATCGCAGTAAAAGAGAATATAATGAAAGCGCGTGAGAAAGGGACGAATGTAAGGCTGTATTGGATGAAGGCGCATGTGGGGTTGGAGGGGAACGAAAGGGCGGACCACCTGGCCAAGGAAGCGGCCCTGAAGAGCAAAAGAAGACCAGAGTACGAGGATTGCCCCGTTTCATTCGTCAAGCGTCAGCTAAGGCTGGAGACGCTCGACGAATGGAACAGGAGGTATGTGCAAGGTACAACGGCTTCAACAACGAGGATGTTCTTCCCGAGCGTCAAGTCAGCGTATCGCGTAACTCGCCGGATCGAGCTCGACACGGTCTTGGTCCAGATGTTCACCGGGCACGGGGGATTCTCCGAGTACCTCCACAGGTTCAAACTCAAGGAGAGTCCCGCGTGCTCCTGTGACCCGGAGGTGGACCAGACCGTGGTGCACATCCTGCTCTCCTGTCCGTTATTCGGGCGGGAGAGGGTGGATTTCGAAATTCAAACAAGAAGAAGATTAGATATAGGAGCGGTTGCCTCTCTGATGAGTGAGGACGAAAGTCGCCAAAAGTTCTTGGACTACTGCAAAGCAGTAGTTCAAAAGATATTAAAAATAAACTCAATGTAAATATACTTAAATTAACATTGTAAAAATTGATATATAAGTGATAAATAAAAAAAGTAATAAAATGATAAAAAAAATAGATGAAGAAGCAAAAATGGAATGATTTCTTCACAGCTGAAAATAGAAACGCAAAGCTGCAGAAGAATCGACGCGACGACTGAAATCCTTACACATCTTGCGAGAGGTATGAAAGAAGGAAATGGAATGGAGAGCGAAAGAAACGAGGCGGAGAACAAAACAGGAAGAAAGATAAGAAAGGTATGAAAGATAGAAGTGTGAGAGAAAGGAACGAGAAAACTAGTTATAAAGAAATAGTGATGATAAGTGAAATGTATACGAAAAGTGCAAATAAAGGCCCTGACCCGCCATACGCAGAGGAATGAGTATAAAAAAAAAAAAAAAATACCATAATTTAAATACAAAAAAAAGTTGTTTTGTTAATACTTACTATGTATCATATAAATCCGAGCACGCGCCGTTCTGCGATCAATACCTCCAATCAGTCGGGGCTGATCGTACAATTACTTTTGCCATGTTTTCTTTATAACCCCTTCGGCGGCAGTGGGCGCACGGGCGCACGGGCGCACGGGCGCACGGGCGCACGGGCGCACCGCCACATCTGTCACCAGGAGTGTTGTTTCTCCCGCCACGTGCCAGTGTTTATGCAGCAGAAGTTCTCGCGAAATATTAATTAAATATCAAATAGCCGACTTGCACCGAAGTATCATTCTACTCTTTTTATATAAGTTTAAGCGTTGATCCAGTGATAAATGACAGGTCTACCCATAGCATTGAAACGCTGGACAGAATGTTCGCACAGACAATAAAGCACTCAAGTGTTTTATAAACGTAAGTACATAAATCACTTATTTTTCACTTTATATCGAGCCATTAAAAAAAGATAGAAGAAAATAAAATACAAGAAATTTGGACATGCCGTCCACCCTCGACTTCTCTTCTCAAATGCTGTTACTACATCTTGATAGATTTACATAATTACCATCTATTAAATACTAATTTTATGTGTTCCCATATTTGCATCACAGTGCACAATTTGTTTTTACGTTTAATGAAGTAAGTACTAAGTCTTTTATATTTTCTTCGTTAAAAATGCATAAATGTAAGATGACATTAATAATATAAAGTTTTAAAACTGACAAGATGATTTGTTTTCCGCTTCACCACTCGGCACAATTTCGACCATGAATTCATATACTGACAGTGCTACACAGGGAATGTAAATAGCAGCCCATTGGTTGCGCAAGCGCACCCGCCCGCGCCCGCGCCCGCGCCCGCGCCGGGCGGGACTTGCGCAACCGAGCCGCGCCCCCTCGCAAACGAGCACCCACATAGACATCTTACCTTACGCCCTTACTCAAACATAATTTTTTATTTTATTTATTAAGTAAACATTCATTCATACACTATTACATTAACTAAATTATATAAAGATTTTTAAAGAAAAACAAGAACATACACATACATAGGTAGTAGATGATAATTAAGAAGAAGTAGTCCTCGGCGTTGTCCCACATTCATGAAAGACGGCTCTAGTACACCCGATCCCTAAAAATGGCGACCGCTCAGATCCGTCCAACTACAGGCCTACCGCTATCACCTCCTTACTCTCCAAAATTATGGAATCCATAATCAACCGCCAGCTCATGGGCTACCTGGAAGAGCACCAGCTGATCAGCGACCACACATTTTGGCTTCCGCAAATGCTGATCAGCTGGTGATCTTCTGGCTTTACTAACTCACCGTTGGGCGCAGGCGGTCGAAAGTAAGGGTGAGGCACTAGGCGTTAGTTTGGACATAGCGAAAGCCTTCGATCGGGTTTGGCATAAAGCCTTACTATCGAAGCTTCCTTCCTATGGGCTTCCTGAGAGACTTTGTAGGTGGATCGGCAGTTTCCTTGCGGAACGGAGAGTTAAAGTCGTCGTAGACGGCTCATGCTCGGACCCCCGAACCGTAAATGCTGGTGTTCCCCAAGGCTGCGTGTTATCCCCGACATTGTTTATTCTGCATATCAATGATTTGTTGCATACCAGTGGCATTCATTGCTATGCGGATGACAGTGCCGTGGATGCACTGTATTTCGACCACAGCAATATCTCACGGTCACGTCGATGAGTGTCGGAACAAACTTGTGTCTAACTAAACTAAAATCGAATCATCCCTTGTGAAGATTTCCGATTGGGGGGGACTAAATCTAGTCCAGTTTAACCCTTCTAAGACTCAAGTTTGCGCGTTCACCGCTAAAAAAGCCCCCTTTGTCGCATCGCCACTCTTCGGAAACGCTCACCTTTGTGCCAAGCCGAACATTGGCATTCTGGGCGTCGACATTTCGAGTGTTGTCCAGTTTGGCGGTCATTTGGAGAGCAAGGCTAAAATGTCCTCCAAAAAACACGGAGTACAAAACAGGGCCAAACAGTACTCCAAGCCGGCTCACCGCCTTAAACTGTATAAGGTGCAGGTGCGGCCTCACATGGAGTATTGTTGCCACCTTTGGGCCGGGGCTCCGGGTTATCAGCTATCTCCGTTTGACCGAATCCAACGTAGAGCATCTCGGATTGTCGACGATCCTGAACTTGCCGATCGGCTAGATCCTTTGGCACTGCGTAGGGATCTATCTTCCCTATGCATACTTTACAGAATTTACAATGGGGAGTGTTCCGAGGAGTTGTTCAATTTAATAGAAGCCGCTGATTTTCGCAACCGATCGTCTCGCCGGAACTATCATCCGCACCATCTGGATGGTTGGCGTTCCACTACAATGAGTTTTAAAAACAGTTTTCTGCCACGCACAGTAAATCTCTGGAATTCGTTGCCATCAGCGGTCTTCCCCAACAACTGCGACATTGGGTTATTCAAGAAAAGAGCATATTCTTACCTGAAGGGTAGGCAACGCACTGGCATCCCTGGTCACCGTGGGCGGCGGTGAATCACTTACCATCAGATGAACCGTCTTGCTCGTTTGCCTTTTAGATGTTATAAAAAAAAAAGACGCAGCATTCACTAATTATACTCACTGTTTATGGATAGGTCAAGTGCACACAGGAGTACACAACAAAAGTAATTGAGTAATTGCAGTCATCAAGCAGTAAACGCGCGCGTGCTTTACAAGTACAGCTGGCGTAGCCTAAAAACTGCTGAGTTACAACCAATCACAGCGGCGGCGGCGGCAGTGGAGGAGTTATCGCACATCTAGGAATTGTGTTAGGAACGCTAATATTGAAACTGGATAGTATTTGGATGCCGTTAATTTTATTGTTAAACAATTAAATTGTCTGCCCTTATGCACCGTGCTGAGATGTGCTAATGAATGACATACAGATGATATCTTTCTTTGTGTTAGTATCAGAAAGTACAATATTTGTATATACATATGTGTCAAATACAATATAAGTAGTGTTTTTCGATCTAACTTGGATTTATTTGGATTTTCGTTGCCTGTAGAAGAAAATTATTTAACTAAGAGTAACTGAGTGGTTGCTTTTTGGTTCTTCTAGCTTACGTCGCTTACATCGAAAAGGCTGCACTAAAAGATTGGCGGATACTTCTTCAATATGGTAAAACTTTTTTAGAGACATAACAGTAATAAACTTTCATTACGTTCTGTTTGCAGATCGTTATAAGACGAGCCGTCAGCCATCTAATGGCCTATTAAGTTTGAGGATTTAATTCAATACAACGGTACACCAGTGCGCAATTCATGGAATGAAATAAAGGAAGATTGTAAAACGGCTTTAAATATTCCTTCTCACAGTGATAGAACGAGATAGAGCAAAGAGTGTCCGGCGCGGCACCGAGCCGACACAATCATTTATGAGTCTCTCAAATAATGAGACACCAAATTGTATACTTTGATTTCGTACAGCTTCACTATCGTTCCAGGGGACGAACAGCTCTGAAAGTGACAATATGCCACAGCATAAGTCAATTGCAATTATTTTGTTCACATCTAAACATTTCTTATAACAATATAGTTTGCTTTTAAAGCATAAGTAACTGTGTGGTTATTTTACATACAATATACAATATACAATGTTAGCCAATAATAGATAGTATACTACAGTGCAAATGTTAGCTAATGTATACAAGTAAATAGATAGGATATTTTTCAATTCCAAATGTAGAAGCCAGAGAATGGTCCAAATGTAGAAGGCTGAGCCCTCGTGCCCGGACGCCGCCGCCCGCCGCCCGCCGCTCGCCGCTCGCCGCTCGCCGCTTGCCGCTCGCCGCTCGCCGCCCGCCCGACGCAAGCGACTATTTAAAACTTAATTGTGCCTCGTCATCGCTTCGACTTTGACTGGACAATGACCACTGTTAAAGGATTAACATTCCCCCAATAAATCCTTGACGCCTGCGCAGCTGCTATTGTGATGTTCCTTGGATTGTAGGAAAAATAATCCTTTTATTTTTTTATACGTTTCGCTTGACGTGTGCGAGGTAGAATCAATCTCGTAGATATCAATTTTGTTTTCAGAACAACCGCCACACCAATAATGAACAGCACACCCGGTGGCGCACGGTCAACCTATTAACTATGGTGAAATAATGAAGCTCCACGTTTGCGGGCACAGACCCAAGATGACATATTTAGTTAACTTTATATGATAGTTGTGGCGGCCTTGATATATCATAATAAAGTTGTCAGTCAACATTTGCACACTACCGTTTGTCTGTGGAAGTCGACACTGCCGCGAGACATTCCATCGCGGTGTCCCGAAGGACAGACTTTCTGTGGCCGCGTGGTCTCGGCGCCCACGCTGCGCCGTCGCGCCGTCGCGCCGTCAAAACGAAATTATAAAAGAGCTTAAAAGGTTTCATCTTTGTCGCCGGTAACTGTATCGAAGGCTATTCAGAGTTCAGCTTTGACGCAACACACGTTCGGTCGAACAGAAAGTATCGTTCCTTCACTGAGGGTGTCGGATTACCTGTCTTCAATTATTTAAACTGAACTCATTGTTTGAACGATAACACGAGATAACACCGCTAGAAAGGTCACCGCGGAAGGAAATGGATGGAGTTTAATCTCTTTACATTGTATAACTTTTCATTTTAACTCATGTCGCCGCATTAAATAAAAGTAATATAAGCCGATTGACATTCAAGCAAGTACGCATATATAATGATAATCTTAAGATGTAGGATCATTTTTAATTACCTACTTACATATGTGCAGGACCAGAACCAGTAAAAAAGAACTATAAGAAAGCGAAGACAGCCTAAAGGTGCTTGTGATCGTTCCTTAAAGTAAACATTATTTATTTTTTATAAATAGGTATTATAATAATGGGCGCCATAATCTTCTTTAAGGTCTCAAACTTATGCATTAGCAAAGAAAACTTACTGCTAAATCAAATATCCTAATTTTAAAGGATCAAATTAAGTATTGTAAAAATTGTTAATAACAACAAAATCAGTGACGTCAGATCTCAAAATCATAGTGCCCAAGCAAGGAACAAATAAAATTGTATTCGATTAGTATCCGGCGCGGCGCCACTACTGGGCCAATGGTGTTGTTATTGACAAATTTTGCAACTCAAAATAGGCTAATGACGAACTGTTTGCCTTCGCTTCACGGTACTCTCCTGGAGAAAGTACGCCATTTATCAATAAACTTATATTACACACCTGTCCATAACAACACGGCGCTAGTTAGGATAGGAGTATACTGCGCCATATTGTACTCCTCGCGTGAGATATTAAATATTGAGTCTCGTTACCCCAGTAATTGCACTAAATACATCACCCTTCACACCAGAACACAGTACTGTTGGCAAACTATTGTTTGCTGATGGTAGACGCTGCGGTGGTACGAACCTAGACGGTCTCCGTCAACAGGGAGTTTCCGCCAGTAATAGCAGTACAACACGATTTTTTCACATCGTGCGTATCACTAGACCACTCCACGTTGACACTCACAGACGCGGAAAGAATTTATTGAACTATTATTAAATATTTGTTTATTCACTAAAACGTTTTATTCGAATTAACTTTGTATCCAGTAACCCCATCTAGCGCCGCGGTACCGAATTACGATGACGTTATATCAGGCATTTCATTATAGATGGCAATAACATCGATGATACAATTATTTAATAAAACAAAAAAAAATTAAATAAAAAATTTGTCTAAATATTAACATTGTGTTTGAAACTACACAGTTTATTTATTTATTTATTTCGTTTGGTAGAAACGAATACGCTCATGTTATCTGCAAGCGGCCATTTTGGATTTTGATACTTGAAGTTGTCTTTGAAATGGAATAAATGTTATGTTTTCTTAGTTACCTGCAATCGTCAAATTAAAATTAATTCGCTGTAAAGGTGACGCGCGCCGGCAGCTCGCCGCGCCCCCGCCGTGCCCGCGCCGCGCCCGCGCCGAGCCCGCGCCGCCCGCCGCGCGCCGCACTCCGCGCGCTGGCCGAGTGGTCGCGCTGGGATCAGCTGTCACGTACCATTGACGTGTTGAATACAAACAGATCGCTAGTCGGTTTGCTATGCTGTTACGGCGATGAACGGCACGTTTTACGAGCAGTTGGGGGGTGTGGCTGGGATTTTCGAGCAATGGGGCACATGCGAAAGGACCGTAGTGGCGTGTGCGCTGGCGCGGCGTGTGCCCTGGCCGGGCCTGAAGCTCGTCCAGAGGGCCGTGGAGGCGGCGCTGCAGAACCATGTGGAAGACGATCGTCTCGAACGTGACGCCAACGACGAAACTTTACTTGCCAACCTTCTCACTCCCAGAAATGACGATGACGAAGATGAGGGTAATATACCAAACATTATTAGCATTCAATAACTTGCACATTCGTGTTATTTACACAATTTACTGGCACTGGGCTTGCGGAGTTGCTGATTGAGGTTTAAAAATATAACATGATTAATTTTTTGCACTTGTGAAAGTATTTATTCCATTTTTATTTATCTCATTGTTCAATTACTATTTTATTCAAATTATCTTTATATTTAAAAAAATAAGTCTGTATAGAAATTGTTGTGTACGCAATAATTATGTATGACAATATACACCATACATAACAGAAATAGAACAAAAAAAAATTAACAATATAGTAACCTAGATCTGACTAAATCATTGTATATCAAGAAGTAATTTATGTATATTGAATTTAATAGTTTATTTTCAAAATGACTTAAATGATTTTTGTATAGGTTTGCAGATTTTTCATCTCTTACTATTAAAACAATCTCTTATCATTGACACTATTTTTGGCGAATGATTCTATTGTCTATAACTAAGTAGGAGGATTTAAAGTAGTGTTAGACAGCACATTGGTATCTCTATCTCTAAAAAGCTTGCACCAACATTTTGTTATTAGTATGGTATCTGCTCATACGTGATTATTCATTGACAATACTGATACTAAGCCTCATTTTCTATAATTAAGTAATAGCAATAATGAAAAACCTATTTTGACTTTTTAACACAAAATAATTTCTAGACAGATAATGTGCTTGTAAGTTAGGTTATTGATGTTTTGAAAAAAATAGTAACTTCTAAATACATTAAAACAGAGTTGAGTCTTCACTCCCAAAATATCACAATAAGTGAAACAAAAAAGTAGGATATTCATAAGGTCATTAGTGATACATACCTGCAAAATATTCTACTACCCCCAATTTTCAAGAATAACACTTTGTTCAGACCTGCATTTCCACTTTTTTTTTTATCATTTCAGTTATCCATCTAGTACAAGAAAAATAATATAGTTTGATTTGAAAAAGCCACAAGGTTTGTCAACAATGCTATGGTTAGAATCAGTCATTGCGACCATTAACTGATGCAGAGCACACACAATATATAATATCATATAATAATCTATAATCTATATGTTTCAGCATAATAAGGTTTGAAACTATGACAATTTTAGGTTATACTTAATGTTTTGATGAATTAGTGTATTTTTTATGCATTATTACTTGCTGCAGCATATTGGATTACATCAGTTTGAACTACATAATTACACACAAACATAGACTGGCGGTATGAACATCACATATTTGCATGATACTACTTCATGGCATACACTGGCACTGCAGTTATACCTATTTAATTTTTTTATTAACGTTTATATTTAAATTATCTTTCTTTGTGCTACAGGTGGTGAACGCTTACGACAAATACTAACACTACTTCCTCTATTGAGGAGTGATAATGAAGGAGCTAAGAATGTGTATGTGAGTGCTGTGCCGACCTTGGTGCAACGTTGCGTGGATGCGCCGAGAAGGAATTCCGCCACACCAGAGCTCTGTCGGCAAATGCTATCTTACTTACTAGTACATCCGGCGCTAAGTTATCATGAACAGAGGTTGGTTTTGATGCCTTTGTTTATTACAATTGTTTCTGTAAATTATACATTGGCTGTTCAGCTGCAGTGATGACAATTCTAAACAGTTTTCCTTTGGACACTGCATGCTTAACGGAGTTCTCTTTTATGTCAACAAATTATTAAATATTAATCCAAGATCTTTTTTATTCTTAAGAAAAAGGAACTGGTGATATAACATTTTATATCTTCTTATCGTAGTTGTTCTTAATCTACATGGAGAAATATTGGAATCATGTATAAAATGTACCTGATGAAGTCATCAATTCTTTACTGTTGTATGTTCCAAATATCTAGGCTTGTATTGAAACTTATTTTTTCACTTTAAGTTTAGTGTAACTCTAAGCTAAGTCCAGTATAGTAGATTATTATTAACTCTAGACTTATATAAATCAAGCATATTTATTGGTGTTGTACAGGTATTTCATCCAGCTGAGAAAAACACATGTTAAAACAAAGAACTATTAATTTGTTCAGGGAATGTAATATGCAGCTAATTAAAAATCTTATTTAAATACAAGAACAAAAGAAATATACAGTAATTTTTTTCAGAACTCTAACGCAGTGGCTACGCTACTTAGAAAACCACATCTCCGGCAACAGAAACACAGAATCTGTTTGGAAGCAAAGAATAGATCCATGCTTATTACCAGATACAAATATATGGGGTTCCAATAACTCTTTCCGACGAACGATCGGCAAGAATGTGGAGTTTCGAGGCCTTTTAGACTCAACAGACTCTTACACAGACCTACTGCAAGAGTCCTTCTCCAAAAACGGCCGAGATGTAGACATAAGTCTAGATGTTGAAACCTTGAATTTCGATGCAGCAATAGCGCAACCTAAGTCCCAGAGGTCTAATAGCCTGACACCACCATCAACCAACTTCACACAAATGTCCTCATCAGCAGAGAATTTAAGTGATGAACCATTTGTCCAGAAGCCGAGAAGCTTTTCATTATCCAGTGAGCATAGTCTGAGCCAAATCAGACCATTTAGCATACTGTATGGCACTACAGGCAGTGAGACTAGACTGGACGATCTGAGATCGAACAACTTTGCTGAACACACAGGCATGTCCACCGTTGGCCATTGGTTAAAGAGTTTGAGGCTACACAAGTACGTTTGGCTCTTCACTAACATTAGCTATGAACAGATGATGGCAATGGATGAGAAGTACTTGGAGAAATTAGGTAAATATCTTTTTAATCTGTTTACTTACAACATAAAGCAAAAGACATCATTTATACCAAGTTGCAGGTGATACACACGACCATAACAATTAAGCGGCAAGTTGTGATGTCTACACCATGACAATGCAATTGTCCCTTGGAAAGGATTCCGTGTTATTAGATTAGAAGGTTGTAGTGTCTAAGGTGTGATAGTGTTTTACAGCTCAAAACGAGTGTATTGTCTGTTATTAAATTTTAGCCTTGACATTTGACAAGTGTCAATGTGTGGAATGAAAGAGGATGTCTACCACTCACTGTAGGTCGAGCGATTTGTGAGTTCGTATACCTCGGTGCAGGTGTAACAAAGGGCGCGCGGCACAAAATTCTGGTGTCCATCAAGAAGCTGACGGAGCGCAGCTCCGCGCTGCAGCTGGCTCGCAGCGAGCTCGCCGCCGGGGCGGTGCCCCGCGCCCTGGATCGGCTACGTGCAGTGCTGCTCAGTCCCATGCTGCCCAGCTCTGATCTGCCACCGGCCATCGTCGCGACGCTCGAACTTGGTATCTAATGTGTTTGTATTATCTTTGCCACTACTACTCATCAACATCTTTACCATTACTAACAAGTTTATTACAAAATATATTTATTATTTTTTTCATAATCCATGTCATTATTTAAACAATACATCAATCACAACGGATATTGTTTGATTGCCAAAAGTGAAAATATATTTACATTGCATATGCAACATAAGTAGTAAAGTGAAATAATAGTCCAACAGAATTGATTTTATTGAAGTTTGATTATTGGCCCACCAGTGACGCTTTGAAACCACCACGATGACAACCACTTTAACAAGAAATACATAACCACGCCAATCAAATATTGCGAATAGTCCGATAGGGTTGCAGAAACCAGTCTCATGCATGCAGACGTAAGATTTAATTAACAAATTAAATACATATATTTTGCTTTGATTTCCAGCTTCAAAGTGCATGAGTGGCGAGGGCGGCGGGAGTGGAGGCACTACTGTTGACGCGGAGCTAGAACACGTAGACCCCATGTCGCTGCACTGCTGGCTCGTGGAGAAGGTGATACTGGACTTACGTATGGGCGGTTCTGACACGCATGTCTTTCTTCAAGGAATGCATGAGGGAATAGGCGGTCTATAAGATGTTTGGCTCTGTGTTTACTACAACTGGAAATTTTAATTTATACGTGTATGTGCTCAGGATCGAGGACGGCAAGATACCGCATCGAGCCTGCAGCAGCTGTTCATTCTCTTTAACTATTAATCAAATAATCGTTGCCTCCAGGCACTTCATCACGAGGCGTTCCGGCGGCCTGCACTTCAGGAGGCGCTACGGCGGCTGCGACATCGGCTGCCGCCGCGACAATTCTTTCATCACGTGGGAGAACTGCCGCTGTACGCGCACCGACACAAGCCCAGGCTAGTGTACAACAGTACACACCTATACACCACACATCATAACTTTATATAATAACAATGTAGCAGATCCACAATAGTGCGCTTTTATTACTATAGCGATAAACAATTTAAAATGTACACAGTGTATTTTATCTGCAACTTTGTGGTTTGTTTATATGAAAACACACCTAAAATTCACATCCTCTCAGTCTTTGAAAATTCTAATGAAGCTATTGGTAGAGACAGTTACTCTTCGTTCTAAAACATATTTAAAAATTACTTCATAAGTCGTGGGCGTCTAGATCGAATGGCGTGAACAGACAGGCGTTGTATATGTCCACCCAAGCAAAATGTCCCCGGAGTCTACAATTTATTTGCCGCACACTAAAGTGACCGGTTCGCGTGTGCGTGCGCAGGTGGCGGTCAGGCGCTCCGTGCCCGCGGGCGAGCGGCCGCCGGTTCGTGCCGCCCCCACCGCGCGGCAAATCCAACTCGTACCCCCCATTCCCGGCGGGCGGGTGGCCGGCGCCGCCGCCCCGCGCGCCCCGAGTTCCGCGCGAGCCCCGACCAAACCGAGCGCCGCGCGCGCCCAACGACGATTACTCCGGGCTCGACGCGCTCTGCCTACAGATGACCGAGCAGGCCATCGACTGACTGACTCACGGCGCAGCCGCAAGGCCGCCAACTGCATGCGACTTCACTACGGGAAAAGTAACAGATTTGTTCCTGATGTTGTACACATTCATTAGGCCACTTGCACGCCCCATACCGCGAAGCGGTGGGTTTTCGCTTCGGCTCTCGACACGTCAAAATCGATTTTTTGCTCTT
Organism: Troides aeacus; assembly: GCA_033220335.2. NCBI lineage: Eukaryota > Metazoa > Arthropoda > Insecta > Lepidoptera > Papilionidae > Troides > Troides aeacus. The sequence continues at coordinate 306,964 of CM067281.1, read as the reverse complement.
AAACTACCTCTACCACAACCCGTTACCACTTATACGATAACAACGGTAGATGTATTTTAAGAAAATAGTTAAAACAATCCATTTCATGTTCCGCAGAAAACATGTTTTTGATATTTTATTAAGAACTGTTTGAAAAAAAAAATTCTCGTGAAAATCCTGTTTATTTTTACGAGGTGGTTATGATAACTCGAAATAATGAACCAATCGAGACCGAGGTTTTTTATTATGTTCAGAATAACAATAACTAGTTACCTATTTAATCCATAGTTATTAATAAAATGTTTTTTTTTGTCGTTCACTATTTACAATAACAAAGAATATAAAATATATTTAATTTCTATTTTCTCTCACGTGGACACGATGGCGACTAAGATTATATTCTTTTTTTTTTCGATAAAAAATCAAGTTTGCGGTATGAGGCGTGCACTTTTTGTAATATCCTAACTATTTGTACACGACTCGATTCGAACAGATCGCATTGTTGTAGCAAAATGTTTTTAATTATTTTATGAATATTTGTTGAGACGCTCGCCCCAGCGGCGGCGCCTCCTTAACCTTAACACCGTCAATACTGTTGTTCACACGCTGCGGATTTCATTTCCGTTAGAGAAAGAAATCGTTCAATGCGATTATCATATGCGATAGAAAATATATTTAATAAGAGTACATTGGCGACAGTTGTGCTGTACTGTTGCCAGGAATTGTGTTGAGCAGGAACAACGCGGGTACTGTTATTGTTTTCCGTCAATTTCAGTAGAACTGATCTGCACGTGGAATTGTATCGGAATTGGTTCAATGTGTAAAAACGAATAGTGCAATTAGGTGGTAAACTTTAGGTGACTAAAATGTAACATTTACTAACATTTATTTATGTACCGGTTGGGCTGCTGCCTGTTGTGGCGACATGGTGTATTAGTTTTAGTACGTCTCGAATGGGAAGGTATTTGGATATTTAATTATTATGTAATTAAAGCATTATGACAAACCAAGGTAATGTTTTGGGGCACAGATTATAATACTATTGTTCACAGATCATATTATATTATTATTGTACACAGATTATATATCGTTGACGATGACAAAGTGTATAGTAATTTGGTTATTTGTTTTGGACGTCGACACGTTTTATTTGCTTCATCAGATGGGGAAAAGTGTAAATATTTAGGTGATGAGGCGGGAAAGCAACTTTGCTGTAAATGAGATGAACATTGAAAAAATAACTTTCTGATTAAGGATGTTTTATAGCGTTAGAGATGGCTGTATTTTTAATTTTCTTTATAATCAGACACAGAGGCTGAATACCTCCACACTGTACACACTCTTCTCAGCTGAGAAGCGGGAGCTTGTATCCTAGGTCATACCGTTCTTTACTGTATATGTTTTGCATCAAAATCTAGTCATTCCATTTTGCTGCAATTGATAACTTCGCCGAAATTGCTTTCCCGCGTCGCTGGGTTACCGCGGGGGCTCCTAGCTTAGGCCTTTGGTCCCCGGAAGTGTTACAGTAGCTGTGCTTTGTATACTGAGAAGTGTTTCAGTTTCAGTGACACAGCCAATCTCCAGGTTAGCCGTTAATATCTAGATGAGATGAAGTTATACTGTTAAATAATTGTAAATAGGATGGTTCATCGTATTTGAGTTATTTTATTAGCAATATTAGGTTAGAAATTGTGGCGGTAACTATGCGAGATACAAAATTATTTACTGGTGGGTGCGATGGCGCCCGCGGCCGTGCCTGTGCCTGTGCCCGTGGACAGAACCTGAGCCACACGTGTCTGGTGCTAATTTGCGACACTGCGTTAATCGTTAGTAGTTAGTTGAGCTAGAGCTGTGCGCGCGGTGCGGCTGGAGTGCACTGCGGAGGCGTCGAGTGCCTCCGGCTGGTGCTGCACACTTCCGACGACCAACACATGTCTGATAAATATCTTTAAGTTTTACACTTTATTTTAAAATGCCTCTGTAATTACCCGACACATTACGTATATTTGATTTTAATTCCTCACATTGACAGCGCCGTGTTACTTCTGCGGCATCGATTTCAAGGCCGAAAAGTTCTAATGTAGTTTTTTGTGCGTTTTTATATCGGAATCATTAAGTCATAAATATAATATTTGCTCGACGATTATATAAATTTTGTTGTGTGTATGTATATTCGCGCATGTGAGAGAAATGTAGACGTTCAACAATTTTTAGATATATGGATTGCCTATTGTTATGAGTTGTTGACTAAAGCACAGCGCGTGGAAGGAAGGGTTGAGGGAGGGTATGTAAAAGCGCACGTGATACACCCGTTATTATTTAGTTTTTAACCATATAATCATGTTAACGATTTTGACTGGATCAAACAGGTTTGATGGTGACAACGTGTGCGATTTGTTATTTTTTTATTTACAAGTATATATATATAAGCAGCAAAAAGCGGGATATCACGCGTCACACGAGAACAGGGGGACACTTCACTCGACTTACTGTTATATCTTCTAATGTCACTATTGGCTATTTGAACTCAACGTATCTGGTTTTTTTATGCTCTTTGTTGTGTCCTCATGTTTTTTTCTGTTATTTAAACACTGTATCTTGACTGTGATAGAGAACAATGAAGTAAACTTCCAATAAAATTATGCAAACGTTTTAAAATAAATTATATTCAAATTAGATTTTTCATTTTTAATATAAACAAAATATAAAATTGCTATATTACTCCCAAAGAACCCCTAAAGTGAGATAATTTTCTTTTAGTAAATACTTAAACTGACAAACTAAACAACCCTCCGAAAGATATGTCAAAAAAGCAAAAAAAAATATTCTGACGAAGTTGCAATTTTATCATACGATTTTAACATCAATTTAATGTATTGATGTATCCCCCGGAACTATTTGCAGTGATCACTGCGCTGTATGTGCGGGTTGATGGAAGCAGTGTGCAGTCACAGGTAATGTTGCCTATAATTATTCTCATTGTAATAGGGCACTTGCTGTTATATAAGTTTGGCAAATATCTCCCTTCCGCTTTTTTGCTCTTTATTCAATGCTTTATAAAAAGTGTTACAGTGATCGGATTTAGTTCAAATATGCGCCGTTTTGTTCGATAATCTGTTTCCATCTAGACGGCAACTTCATAATACCTCCCTCGTAGAAGCCCCCCTCCTTATTTCCGAAGAACTCGGACAGCCACTTTTCACAAGCCTCTTTTGAGTTCAACTTTACACCACCAAGGGCGTTCACCATGGACAGGAACAGGTGGTAATCACTTGGCGCTATGTCCGGGCTATATGGTGGATGCGATAAAACCTCCCATCCGAGCTCCCGTAGCTTCTGACGAATCATCAACGAAGTGTGTGGTCTGGCGTTGTCCTGGTGGAACACTACACCCTTCCTGTTGGCCAATTCTGGACGTTTCTGGTCGATCGCCTGCTTCAAGCGGTCCAGTTGTTCGCAGTAGATGGTAGAATTAAGCGTCTGGCCATATGGGAGCAGCTCATAGTGGATGATTCCCTTCCAATCCCACCAAACACACAGAAAAACCTTCCTGGCCGTCAATCCCGGCTTGGCCACTGTTTGGGACGATTCACCGGCCTTCGACCACGACCGTTTTCGCTTGATATTGTCGTATGTGATCCATTTTTGGGTTCCAGTCACCATCCGCTTCAAGAATGGGTCGAGTTCGTTCCGTTTCAGCAGCATATCGCAGGCGTTGATTCGGTCCAGAAGGTTTTTTTGCGTCAAATCATGCTGCACCCAAACATCAAGCTTTTTTTTGTATCCAGCCTTCTGCGGATGGTTTAAAATGGTTTGGTGACTAACTCCCATCTCCTGGGCGATGTCACGAGATGCCACATGCCGGTCTAACTCGATGTAGTCCATGATTTGATCGGTATTTGTCGTCACAGGTCTTCCGCCGGCGGGCTTATCCATGGTGTCGTTTTCACCGGCTCTGAATCGTCGAAACCATTCCTCCGCGGTTCGAAGTGATAGAGTACCATCCCCCAAAACACCATTAATCTCACGGAACGTTTCTCTAGCGGATTTGCCTTTAACGAAGGAAAACTTTAAAATAGCGCGAATTTCGGCGTTAGTGAACTATATGTTTACACGTCTATAACTGTTCAACGCAATATCCAAACTAATTATGCATAGCGTCGTTTTGTAGGTTATGTCAAGACCTTTCAAATTATGTATAGTATTGCCAGATACGAGCTCTGTAGCGCTTTGTACATAGCCGCGAAATTCAAAAAACAAAAAGGCGGAAGGGAGATATTTGCCAAACTAATATATTCATTGTCACGTAAGCAGTAATCTATTATCTAACAAAAGGTTTTTTGTGCTGTATTGACACAATTATTTCCGGTAAATTTTATTATACATAAACCCTCATTCAAATAATGTGTACTTCGCAACTTTACCTCCAAGGATCGAAAAATCAGAAGTATTCATAAGTTCAAAAATATTTTGAATTACTATTAAATATAAAATGTTTTGTAGTATATAATTATAATAATGTAAATTATGGTCATTCTCTTTTATTTAATGTTTTAAGTTTTTTTAATGTGGCAGAAAACCTTGTAGTCAATGTTGCAGCTAAAACTTCTTTCATACCCATATGACATTGAAAATTATGGCGGTTCGGATGATTGTTACATGTTATTTAATAATGAGAATGAGTCTGTTAGACAGTATTATTTTCTTGCACACTCAATATAATAAATATTTAGTAGCATTTACGAATGGATCCAAAGTTTAATTTTTACTATTATTATGGATTTGAACGTGTGTAGAATTTGTTTAGAGAAATCTCCCACCGTTTCATTATTTGATAAAGAAGATGACGTTAGATACAACGATAAAATAATGCGATGCGTCAATTTAAAGATAAGCGAAGACGATGGGCTACCCAAAATGATTTGTACCAACTGCGTAACTGAGCTGAATATATCATATCAATTTGTGCAAAAATGCGAAGCCTCCGACAATGCTTTACGCTCTTTACCAATCGAACTTAACATAGACCTAAACCAAAAAAACGAAATAGACAATAAATTTCAAAACATCAAAAACGAACGCGACCAAGACGACTATGATTTATTCTCAGATGCAGTTTCGAACGAAGTGCAAAACACGATCGATAAAAAAGGTACTAAAAAGAATAACAAAAGCACTACTAGAAATAAATTAAAAAGAAGCAAAATGGATCGAATACAATGTGTTGTCTGTGGATTGATGGTGATTAGCCCGTCGGCGATGCAGAACCACATGCGCACTCATACTGGTGAGAAACCTTTCGTGTGCACTCTGTGCGACGCCAAGTTCACCACAAAAGGTGGATTAAAGCGACACAACGGCACCTACCACAGCGAACGCGAGAGGAAATTTACTTGTGAAACGTGTGGACTTTGTTTTTATAGAAAAAATGATATCATCACTCATATCAGAGTGCACACAGGGGAGAAACCCTATATCTGTCCCTTTTGTTCCAAACAGTTTCGCCAGACTGCATCTCTTATCAGACATAAGAGAACCCACACAGGAGAGAAACCTTACTCCTGTACTATATGTGATAGGAAATTTGCTGATAAGAATCTTGTCCAAAAACATCAGATTGTACACACTGATGAGCGGAACTTCAGTTGTCACTTGTGCAACAAGTCTATGAAAACTAAGACAGCACTAAATGCTCACTTAAGTTTGCATACAAATAAGAGGCAAAACATTTGCAGTTTCTGTGGAATGGCCTTCTCCATGAGAGGTAACCTGCTTCAACACATAAAGAGAGTGCATTCTGAGAGATCTGGTGAATGTACTGTTTGTTCCAAATCTTTCTCTGACTTGCAAATTCATATGCGGAAGCATACTGGTGAAAAGCCTTTTATATGTGGGCTGTGCAGTGCTGCATTTGTAGTAAAGCGTGGACTCACACAGCATATAATTTTAAAACATGAAAATGTTGCAAAATTCAAGTGCTCCATTGGAGATTGCACAAAAAGCTTTCCCACTGCGACAATGTTGGAGTTCCATCTGTTGAAACAGCACACGAACTACACACCGTATGTCTGCCAGTACTGTGCAAGAGGTTTCTTCCGCACCAGTGATCTGTCACGGCACATCAGAGTTAATCACTTGGATGTACAAATGAAGACTAAATGTCTTAAATCTATTATTGTCAAGCCGTGTATGAAAAGCTTGAGCCACATACAGCTTTCTTAAATCCCAAAGTGATTAATATCATTGAACACAGGCAAGGGTTGACTGGTTTCCCTTTATCAAATGTAATGATAAATTGGAGCGACTGATAAATAAGATTAGTGGTTTCCATTGAACTTGAATCTTTATGTACTCATAAAAAATAAGAAAAATAATTTATCAGTTACAGCGTATGTCACAATGATTACAATCTACACTGGAGATGTTCGCAGATGAGCAGATGAGATATGTTTAATGGGTTTAGATTGTATGGTGATTTTTAGGTGTTGTGTGTGTTGTGAGTGCCCGGTGCACTAATCACTGTGCAGTATTAAAGTAATCACTGATTGCAATCACTCTAGTCATTATGTAACGACATTATGGTGTAGCCTGTAACAACAACTTATTGCCATTACTATTAATATTTATTGTACATCTGCTAGAACTCACTATTGGATTGTTTATAGGAAATTAATTAAATTAATTAGGAAGCGCCATTATGTTCCAATTTGTTAATCAGAAATACTATTTGGCATTGTATTTATCATAAATGATCACACAATAAATTATGTGTACAAAATTAACTTTGTGGTTGGATGTTATAACACTGACTCGTTTTGACTGACTGAGCAGGAGAGGGGAATGGGTAATCTTAAAGGTAGCTTTTGGGGGGCTTGACAGGATTATGTGGTATTTACACCAATTACAACCTTGTCGCTGGCTGGCCGCTTCGCATTGCCGTTCCCTACGGCGCTGGCTTGGGGCCGCCGTTTTCAAGAGTTGCAGAGCCTAAATATTATTTAGTAGATTTCTACAACAAGCAGGACTTACTTTAGTTCCATTCTTACTAGTCGCAGACAAGAGCTGACGCTGACTCACCCGCGAAAGTAAAATTATAGGTTAAGTTTTTGTTTCCCTCCGCCAGAGACTTCCTCTGCCGGACGTGCCACTGGCACTATCAATGTCTCCTCTCACTCGTGTCAGAGACCTTTATTAGCTAAAGATATATTGGTATTTGCTGACATTGTTACAAGTACTTTAAGATTAATGTAAATTACAATAAATGTAAGTTCTTATCTAAGTAAAATCAAGGTAAAATATTTATAATTATGCTAAATAGTTTTTTTTTTTGTTCTATTTAGTTTTGTCCTTAAGTAGAGTCTTACTGGCTACGTATTTACAACACGTTAGAAACTTACATCTATGGTTCTTATCTCTAATGTATGTGTATAAATGATTTACATCCACCTTTATATTGCATTCCAATTCCAGTACCGCACTTTCTTTCCCGCACGTAGGGCACGACCAGCAGATGTACAATAGTATGATCTTTGTTAGGGTCGCAGCGGCATTGCGGGCTCTCTTTACACTAGAATTTGTGCAAGTATTCAGAGAACCCGCCATGTCCCGTGAACTGTTGCTGTGCTGTTATTTTATCCGCGTCGAGTTTCCTAATGATGGGGTAAGCCTCTATTGCATCGAGAAAGTGAAAGTGTGCTCCGTAGTGGATGCGATGCCACCTTCTTTATAGCGCCTGTTCCATTCGTCGAGCGATTCCATGCGGGTTTGTCGCTTGACGAACGAAACAGGGCATAAGTCGTAATGTGCCTTTGTTTTCATCTTAAACGCCGCTACTTTGGCGAGATGGTCTGCCTTTTCGTTTCCTTCTAAACCGACGTGTGCTTTGATCCAGAACAGAGATATTTCTTTGTTCTGGAGTATAGCGGGTTTGATGTCATCTCGAGTCATTACTGCCATGTCGTGCATATATTCGTTATTCATGACTGTTTCCAGCGCGGATCGCGAGTCGCTGTACACACCAAAGCTCTTTTCTGGACGCGCTGATACCACCTTTGACGCTTCACAAAGAGCCATAAGTTCCGCTTGGTAAACCGTGCAATGTGGTGACAGCTTGAACTTGACGGCTTTAATCTCGGCTCTGCTGTTCCAAACGGATAGCGCTGCTCCGACGCGGCCGTCACTCCTGCTGCCGTCCGTATATATGCAGATGGTTTGCATATTATTGCTCAGTTCTTCTTTGTTTACCAAGCTTTGAACCGTAGACCCATTTGCTCAGCAGGGTGAAGAGTTTTACTGTATACAACGACTCGCTCCACAATTGTCTCTTAGTTCTTCTCTGGGCACTCGCTTCTTAGCCGCATAGATAGCGGCTGCTTCTCTATTTTGGATATCCAGAGAGTAGTCCAGTACCCCAGACAGCACTAGAGCAGAATTGAGGGAAACAGTGCCATATGCCTTGCACATTTTCTGGGCGAAACCTTATTGTAGTACATTTAGTTGTTTCTGTAGGCCTAGTTTCCTCGTGGCTGGTGCCCATGCGCTGGCTGCGTACGGCTGCCGTGTATAGGAGGTGGATGATATCCTCGTGTAGGCCTAAGTTGCATTTCGCAGCTCTAGACAGTTGTTTGTAGGTGTTTATGGCCTCTTTGCTGACTGCCGTTGCGTGGTTGTTAAGTCAGTTTGTGGTCTATATTGTGTCCTAGTAATTTTATCTCATTTGACATTTCTATGGTGACCCCGTCCATAGTCAGAGTTGGTACGTCGTACTTTAATCTGTTGGTTATGAGTATAGCCTTGGTCTTATGTGGCGCAAATTTTAACTTGTTGAGCAAACCCCATCTCGAGGGTGTCGTTGGCTGTTCTTGCGATTGCCGATGAATTATCGCCGTCGAAAATGAGTTCTACATCATCGGCAAATGCCTGACAATACTGTCCCCTGCTTTCCATGTTGGTGAGCAGAGGGTTCAGGAATAGGTTCCAAAGTATTGGGTATAGGTAAGGTTAGCCGAAAGGATGATATTGGGAGAAAAATATTTTATTATTCTTGTATTTCACTGGTAGCAAGTAAGGGGGCCCCCAGCGGCGTCGAGGTGAACTTCAGGGAACCTGCATCATTTGGAGGATACCACTTACCACAGCGATATTTGATCCCATAAAGTTGTGCGCGTGAGTTGAACAGTGGAAGATTGTTAGTCATCCAAGTGTTTTTGTTCGACGGGGCGTCGGAACGAGCGGGACGCTCACCAGATGGTGGGTGGTACACCTGCTCCTAGGAATACCGCTACGTATGAGCCACTGGCTAGGTTAATACACCCTGCACCATGCAGGGAGGCATTTCGTAACGCCTAAACTTTTAATAGCTACAGCGCCTTCAAACCGGAACTACTGTTTGGCGGCATATATGGAAGCTGTGGTGGTAATTAATTGGACAAAGTAACAAAAACTTACCACCATATGAAAATAAATGTTTGTGGTGTACGCATACAGTGAATAATTTTACCAAACACGCTCCTCTGCACGTTTACTGGTGGGCAGGCCTCTGTTGCCGGAGACCATCTGAGTGGGCACCACCGCAGCGACTAGTGCAGCCGGCGGTACTGTCTACTGTGACACCATCACTGTGTCCCGGATTAAGGGAGCAGCAGCTAGTGTAATTACTGGAGTGACCAGATTCGACACCCTCTCAGGCGACGAGCGCAATGTGGTGCAGTGTGTCAACCTATCTAGCGCCACGTTGTTATGGGCGGGCGACTTACCATCAGGTGAACGTGCATCGTTCATCCTGTCGCATAATAGAATAAACAAAAATGTTATAGCTTGTACTGCATGTCGCAACATGCAGAGTTGTAGGAGCTCTTCGCAAGGTCAGTGTCGGCAAAGCAATTACAAAAAAGGAGTCGGATCACTCTCCGTTTGCACAATATGCTGTGTGCGACTGGACGGCGACGGTCGAGCTGGTGGCGCGACAACACGAACACGGACACGGACACGGCACCAGCGCCCGGCGCTTCGGACAAGCAGGCGGGAGGGCTGGTCGCGGGCCCAGCATTTCATTAAATAATAAATTACATTTTATACGGACCTACAAACGACTGTCACCTGTAGCGCACTCGGCCTACTACCAGGTATTAATGTTATGGTATTATGGCATGGGACCTTGTTTTCACCATTTCTTATACTACAAAGCGATGTGATGAAGTCGCCTGATGGCAAGTGTTACGCTCACGCATAACAACGTGGCGCTAGTTACGCATAACAATGTTACACATTGCACTCGTCCCGTTGACACGTATAATATTGACCGATTTTAAGCCTGTAATGTCACTAGCTACAGCGCCCTTTAAACCGGAACGCAGTAATGTTTGCACAGTACTGTGTGCCGGCTGCACTAGGCCCTGCGGTGGTACCCACCCAGACGGTCTCCGGCAATAGAGAGCTGCCTGCTACACATACTGCTCGTGGTACACCACCATAACACCATCGCTCTGAGCGGCCGCCGCGGAAAAACTACGCGCACTTTGAATGCTGTCAAGTCAACGTTTTGAAATTGACCTTTTTGATCCGGTACGCACTTTAAAGTATGAGGATGTAAAGTGTCATATTCCGTTAAATAGTAATTAATAATGGACGATCGAGGGTTGTCAGTCACAGGTGAGTTCTCCCGGCAACTTCCCCACGACCCCATCCGGTCCAGCTGGCGCCCCCTCTGCAAGCTAGCGACGCGTAATTCCGCGCTCGGTGACGCAGAGCCAGGTGTGCTCCTTTCTCTTTTCTGCAGGTAACGTCGCACCTCTCGCTCGCGCGGTGCGCGGCGCGGGGTCGCGCGGCCCGCTCGCCAGTCCTCCGCCGTGCACCGAGCGCGTCGGGTGTCGCTCGCAGTGTTGTCCGTCATGTGTACGCCGTGAGTCTGCAGTGCTGAACTGTTCGTTGGTGCTGTTGCTTGAGAGTGCTCGTATTCGTTGTCGAGCCATGGCCGAAGTGAGTATCCGCGGGGAGGTCGGGCTCCGCTCGGGGCCGGACGCGAGCCGCACTGGTTTGCAGGTCGGCGCTCCGCTCGCGGGGCCGCGCGCGTATGCGAGAGCTTTTACTAGATCAACCTCGGCGAACCGGAGCCATAGCCAGAGCCCTAGCCCTAGCCCGAGCCCGACCGCGCTGAGATCAGCTGTACGGTGGAACCATCCGATAACAAGTTATCTACCGATCGATTCGTGCGTAAAATGTTCTCGTGGCATATGAGTGACCGTACCTTTATCTTGTATCGTACGACGGCTGATAATTATTACAATAATTGTGAGCTGCGCCCGTCCCCACCGCGCCCACCGCCGCGGCCCCGCCGCGCGCGCGCAGCTCCGACGTGTACGTGTGCGCCGGACGCGCTGGCGGGCCGCGCGGGCGGGTGTCCCTCCGCAGCAGCGAGGGTACCGTCACGGCGGCACGCGACACCGCGCCGTGCGCACCCGCCCGACGAAAGTGAGCTTGGCCGGCGGTGGGCGCAATGGTCGCGGTGGGCGCGGTGTTGCCGCGGCGGGTCGGCGGCGGCTTGACCTCTTTCCGGTGCATAGTCGAGATCTCCGCTAAATTGATTCGTTCCTCGGAACCGGCGGCTCGATCTGTTCGCGGAGAGGCCCAGATTTCTTTTTCGTGATTTCGCCGAACGACGCTCAAAACGGATCGCACGAATTGCGAATTAACGTTTCACTTAAACTGGTTTTCCTGTAATTGGTGTTCAAGCACTGCTGCAGCGGCCCCGCCCGGCTCGGCCGGGGCCGGCAGGCGCCCGCCCGCTCGCGGACATGTTCCGCTGCGGTCGGTATCACTCCGCGCGGTTTCAATAATGCAATATGTGAACACGATCCTGACGCATTGTTGTTTCTAACGTAACCACCCGCCCGCCGCTCGCCGCCCGCCGCCCGCTGCTTGCCGCCGCTTGCCGCAGCTTGTCCAGCTAATCATCAGCCCGCGCTGTTTGTTGCACTGCGACGACACTTGCACCCCTCGCCCCCCGGTAGGGCTTGCTAATGTTACCATTCAAACGGACACGCACCCTCGCCTGGAGGCTAACAAACTGTCGGCGCGTAACACGGACTGGTTTTGCGCGATCTATTTTTAAGGTCAATAGAAACAAGTATACCGAAGTGTCGAGAGACCTAGACATACTTCAGGTACAGTCGCGTGCGGCGGCGGCGGGTCTCGCCCGATGTACACACACACACGTAGCTTACACGTTTTTTCCTTTTTTATTCCAGTCACTGCTGAAGGAAGACCCTCTGTCGAGGATACAGAGGGAAATTATTGAAGTGACGGAGAGGGAGCGTGAATTCAAAGAGGGACATTTCAGAACAAATAGGCTCTTGTCGGAGTCCACGATAGACGTCACGAGCCAGAACGGCCACGTGAACGGAGATGTCGCAGAGAACCCCCAAAAGACCTTGAACCGAGCGGTGTCCACGTCCCACTTGCTGGGGCCCGTCGCGCCCGCACCGCCCACCACGCGGTCGGTTCTCAACACCAATGGGTACACTCGCCGATTTACCCCGCAGACGGGGACCAAAGGGATCATGCAGAGATTCATTGCCAGCAAGGGGAAGCTGTCAGCGACGTCGCCTACCTCGCCGACCTCACCCGTCAGCCTGTCGCCGCCCCTGGCGATCCCGCCGGCCGCCGCCGCGCCAGCCCTCATCACGCGCACTCCAGAGGGCAAGCCCGTGCGCAAGGGCTACGTGCCCGTCGAGGAGAAAATCCAGAAGGAACTGCGCGAAATGAAGGACAGGGAACACGAATTGAAGAAAATGAGAAAGAAGCAGAGACCCTTTGACATCGATCTCAGCGATAACGAAACCAGCTCCGAGTCGGACGAGGAGGACGTCCCTCTTCCGGGAAAGCTGAAAGCGGCCAAGTCGATAGGGGAACTGTACGAGTCATTGAACGAAGACTTACGATCGCCCTCGCCGAGGAACAGCTCCGGAAACGATTCTATGGGCAGCCTAAAGCCGGCGAAATCGTTGGCTGAGCTATGCGAGCTGGCCCCCGGGCAGGAGTTCCTGGCTCCGAGCTCGACGCGTCTCATAGCGCAGTGGGAGTCTATCATCCAACAGAAGCAGGAGGCCGGTGCTGCTTAAGCGGCAGACAGGAGGTGAGCCGTGCGGTCTGCCCGTGCAGCAGTGCATCCGGCGGAGGCAGTGCGGAGCGCACTGTGTTCACCGAACAGCCAACAAGCCGCGCGGGCGCGCCGGGAGCTCGGGGAGCTCCGGGTGCGCAGTGATGTGTACGCAGTCTGAGCCCGTCCGCGCGGCGGCACCAGGCACCTGGCAGCCAGCGCCGCGAGCTGCGTGGAGACATTGTTTTACTTAATTTTTATATTCTTTATCATAATAACGTGCTTACGGCTTGTTTGTAACGAACAAAATACATATCATGCCGCGAGTCGTCTCCATGACAACCCGCTATCTGGTGACGACGGCAGCCAGCTCGGCGGCCCTGTTCGGTGACTACCCGCCGGCTTATAACTTTCTGCCTGTCCGTGTCACATTTCGGAACGCGTGCGTGCGCGTGGTGCGCGTGTCGCGCGTGGTGCGCGTGCGCGTGCGCAGTGCCGTCGTGCGGGAGCGGCAGCGAGCGCGTGCTCGCGCGCGTACATTTGTAAATATCTGTTTCGCATGTAACATATCTATTTATTAATTTTTGTGGAAAAATTAACTATTAAATTTAAGAATAGAACTGTATGTATATGCGTATAACAAAAGTTGACTTTTTCAATTCTAATGACGGCGCAGGTGTGTGCATGTGGTAGGTAGGTACGTAGGTAGGTAGGTAGGTAGGTAGGTAGGCAGGCAGGCGGTAAGCAGGTACTTAAACAATGAATATGAACTTATTGTAACGTTACTTAAATATCTAACGACGTAGCGGCCGCCGGCGAGGTGTCCGCGCCCGCTGCCGCGCCCGCGCCCGCGCCCGCGCCCGCTCGCGGGGCTACACTTGGTCGTTAGTTTGATAGTTAAATAGTCAATTGAAGGGATTCTCGCGAGAAAGTTGTTAACGTTGATGATTATTGAGATTGGTAGTTTTAATTATTCAAATGAAATATGTCCGGTTACGTGTTGATAGTAGTTTTATTTATATCGATATTGTAATGATGTTTTAATATGTTGGGAGGGAGCTGCGTCTACTCTCGTTATTTACAACATACATATATATATATATATATATGTGTATGTATATATGTATATGTATATATATATATGCGTATACGCAGCAATGTGATAGAGCAATGCCTTGAGTCCGTAAGTAATAATTTTGTACAGTAGGTGGGAGCAACAAAATAATTTTTACTGGTACATATACAAACTGATTATTTATATTGTGCATAGTGTGCATAGTGTGCATAGTGTGCATAGTAGATGAAATGTTAATTTATGTTAAGGTTTTTGCAATAAAATTTGATGTCGAAATTCAGTTTTGTTTGTTTTCTCCGCTACGGTTCATTACGTTAATTAGTAATAAGCCTGGAGTGAAACGGATCGTCTGCAAGGCGTCGAGGTGACCCGGCGCGGGCTGCCGTCACTCCACCTCCGCCGCGAGGAGGTTATGACATTTATCTATAACTCTGCATTATTTCCTTTATCGCAAAGTAAAATGGATCAGTTCATACAATTCATAGTTAACAGGTTCAAAGCTACGAGGATGTTTTTGAACATATCCCCAAACGCATTAGCAGGGGTCTAACGAGGGGCGATTTCGCCCCGTTTACAATTCTCGTAAAAGCTTCATACCGACACTCGACACTGTTCTTGCTTAGAAAACGGATGCTGAGAAACTATAGCTCAGAGATTACAAGTATCAAGAGAGTAAGCTCTATTGGTGACAAATCTATTCTCGGAATCCTTTTTCTTGTTTAACATTTGGCAAATGCCTGCGCATACCCGTCCGCGCGGGGGCAAGAACAGGTTATGTCGAACTTGCACCGACGGAAACCTCCACGATGTTCCACCTCGTCGCCTGATAGCAGGGTCACGGGAACGCTTACGCAGATCCGCGATTCCGCCGGCGCTGGCCGCACAAATCAGCCCCACCTCGGGACGAAGGGAAGGACCCTGGCCCCACCGCCGCCGCATCGCCGGTGCGGGACCGTTTAATCGCAGAGAGCACTCTCCCTACGACTCCACCTCAGCCCACCGGCTCTAACCGGGAGCGGCCGCCTCGCGCGGGCCCTGCACTTCGGGCCGGCTGACTGGGTTCTTCTTCGCTTTACCGTGGGCGACCAAGCCGAGCCGACTAATCCCCTCCGCCACCAAAAGGCGGGAACCATTTGGAGGATTCTCGGACTCCTGCGCCAACCATTATATTCTTACATAGCGAAGGATTGAAAGAAAATAAATATTTCTTAATATGTTCTTACCATGGCCTCGACAACAGAAATTCCTGTGGTACTACAGCTGATGCAAAATAGTATATATAACTATCTATATGGTCTAATTCTTCTAGTGTACACACACAAGGAAACAGGCATTGCTTACGTCATCAGATGATTAATTAAAAGAAACGTCTCGTTATTCGCGGCGACTGCTCCTCTTGCATTAGATCGAGTGACGCAGTTACCTTTAAGCGGCACCGGCCGGCGGTGAGGGCGCTTACAGCGACAAACCGAACCTAATACCTGATGCATGCGGCCTACTGCTTCCCCTGTCCCCGTCAGCTGCCGCCAGCTCTAAATAGATAGTCCGTTGCAGAAGATCACCGCGTGTCATGCAGCCCCGACTCCAGCAGTTGCATTAGTCACCCGCCGCCAATGATTCAGCAGATGAATCGACTACAACCTGTCGGAGTTTCCGCTTCGATATCGACATTGATGATAAGTAAAGCTGCGCGCGACGTCACACCGCACATCCGGTCTCGTCGTTTGATAACTCCCCTGGGGGCGCTCCCAGCCCCAATTACTACTATTTGCCGGCAGCATGAGCACACTTGGTTAAACGTTCTCCCGCAGAGAGTTCCACCGCCAGCACAGTGAGGGTGCGGTACACTGCTAAAGCAACCATATGAAGCTGCTGCGAAGGCCAAAAACAATTTTTTTCGAGTTTGGTCTCTGCTGGTAGTGTTTTGACGGCTCTTACAGCTTCATCGGAGTCAGGGCTTGCGCGTCTTAGAGAATTATAACAATTGATTCATATACAGATAGTTTTGCGAACACAGGAGAGGAGCAAGATGAAAGAAGATTAGAAGAAGGCACTTCGGCGAAGAGTGTGATAGTAGTGTATGTGTATGTGTATGTGCATGTGTATGTGCATGTGTATGTGCATGTGGTTAGGGGTGGGCTACCAGGCTACAGGACTACCGCACCCCGCTGCCGGTCTACTTTATCACTCAATGATTTATGCATATGCATATGCATGTGCACTCCACTTTACACTTAATGAATGAAAAAAAAGCATATAGTTATCAATCCGAGCAATAAGTGCGCCGACACACGGCGACGAGTGCCACGCAGCACCTGCGTCGTTGCGTGTCTGCGCGGTGCGATCACAACTGAGCCCTGCACGACGAAGCTCACCTCAACGTCCTACAAACGATGACGACACCTCTACGACAGTACTCTAAGGACCTCTACGACAAGCTGCTCGTGCCTCGTGCTGCGCGCTCGTGCTGCGCGCTCGTGCTGCGCGCTCGTACGCGTGTCGCGGGCGGCACAGGGCCGGCTGTGCAGCAGTGGACGTCCGTCGGCTAATGATAATGATTCGGCTTACAGTGAGATCTATGCACGTAGAATATGCTTAGCTCAGTCTGCGGAACCCGACGCAATAACATACATTTTGAGCCTATTTATGAACTAATTAATGGATACCTTCGCTGTTTTTAATTTTAAATCCTTTTGTACTTTAATTATGACGTTGTGGATATGTTGGTCAAAGTGAGACAGACATGTGTATGTATAATGTATAATGTATAATGTAAGATATCCGGTGGATCCTATTTTATTTATGTTGTTAATGTAAATTATGAATAACAACGGTTACCCCGCTTTCGGTTCTGTCACTTGGTCTACCTGCGCGGGCGCCGGCCGCCGCACTCTAAACTTTAATGTATACTTAGACTTATCTTCGGACTTAACTGCAGAGGTAAGACACATTTGTCATTTGCGTACATTAGCGCGGTCCCGCTTCGCTAATTTTGATGACTTGAAAAATTTTACGCCGATGAAGGAGAAAAATGGTGATCCGCGACAGTGCCGCTAGTGAATGTCAACGGGTTCTGTTGTTTAGTTCCGCCTGGGCACGGGGCGGCGAGTGTTCACACATTAATTGGTAAGAAATAAGAGTTAAGAGGTTCGGAAGGAAATAATACCAGTACTAGACGAGACGCGGAACTCGACAGGTTGCGGGACGCTTGTTTACATCCGGCCGCAGATGAGTCGGAAGCGGAACAATCGATTCTGTCCGTAACACAGGCGGTTGTTTGTTGACCGTGATCCAGTGTTTATCGCGGTCGCTCGGTAAACAATGCCATTACGGTCGGTTTCTATACAAACTATTACACGCTTATTTACGTGTCTCCGCTCCATATAACACAACACGATGCACACACACCAACGATCCTTGTCGCCGCTGTGCTAAGCTTGTGTATCAATTTATCAGTAATCGATTATTTCAACGGATATTATTTTTAACAGAGTTGAATAAATGTTAAAGATTTGCCGGAGGTAAGTGCGGTGTAGCCGAGGCACCTGCCGGAGTGCCGCGAACATCCGCCGCGCACGCGCACCGCGCACCGCGCACCGCGCACGCGCACTCTCCGCCTGCCCGCTGCGATGGCGCACGGGGGGTATTGCTTTACTGAATGCAACGGCGGCCGAGCTGCTGGGGCACGGAGCTGTACCGGCACAGCTGTAACACGGCACGTGAGTGTGCATATAAAGCATGGACCTGCTGCGAGTACCAGCAGCTACGGCAACTGATACTTAACCTGTACACTGCCGGTAACCCGAGCACAATGAGCTATTAAAACAATCCGAACGCTATATAGTACACTTGTATGTGGTAGCACTGGAACAGTCCTGATAATCTTTACAGGTTTCTTTTTAATTATAGATGTAAGTGTATGTGTGTGTTGGGAGGGTTCGTGAGAGTCACTTTACATTGGGTGAAAACTTTAAATATACGTTTCCTCGGCCGCGCCGCCGCGCCGCCGCGCCGCCGCTCCGGCGAGCCTCTTCAGAGAGCGCGCGTGTCGCATTTTCAGGTGTAAGTGTACATTAATCGGGCGCGAGGTTGCCGCTCCGCCGCCCGCGCGCTGAAACCTCTGTCCGGCGCGAGGTTGCCGCTTTGTTTGTGCATTCATTGCCTATGCTTACTAAATATTTCTAATCCCCGCCTCACAAACCTAACACAAAAACAAAACTGCTGCCAACGTATTCTGCAGTTTTACAGATCATGTTACTCCTCTCTACTGCCTCCATCCGACTAGGATCGACTGTCCTCCTCCTCCCCCTGGTGCTTAGCCTCCGAGAGGCACGCCGACGCTGTACGGGCCGTGCACACTACCCACCCACCCCCGTTCGGTCCGTTCGGTTGCAACCTCGTTTCCAACGGAGCTTCTGAAGCCAGGGCTCTGCAACAATGGCGCATTGTGTCTGCGCGGTGCACTTTCTTGCTGCACACACTTTTCTCGTGATGGCCGCCCCACCCGCCCCACCCGCCGCACCCGCCGCGCTCCACGTTACTCTCTAAATCAAACAACGGTTATAGAGAACAACCGGCACTTAACGAGCGATTATTCAATGACGTCACGTTATTGAATTATCGCTTGTCAAGAATCAACAAATGTATCATCTGATGTGTACTGGGACTACATTTATTCTGTTATTTTGAACTTAACAGAAACAATCCATTTGTAAAATGCAACGTACCCACAGTGAGTGCCAACGCCAGTTGGTTAATGCCTGGTCCGCTGCAGCAGGTGGGCAGGTGGGCAGGTGAGCAGCAAGGCGGTTTTATAATCTTATTATTGTTAAAGGTTTGCGCGCGATTTGCGCATAGCGCCGCTTAGCCTTTAACTTAATGCAGATTGGTAACAATTACTTAAAGCCTTAATGTTCACACTGCACCGAGTGAACGTTTATCTTGTGACGTTTGAGGCTGTACGGTGTGACTTGTGAGGCGCGGTTACTTCCGGCGCACGCGCGCAAGCTCTTTTTAATTTTTAAACATAGACACGTAATCACTCTGTGATTCAGGTGACTTGAGTGGGAAGAGCAATATAATACCCTCACTCGAACACTCGAAGCTGAACGTAAAAACGAACACGACGCGTTTCCACGGTGTCGCAACTGACTCTATTGTTTTCTTCGCTGTGATATTTTTCCAGTGCTTCTAACACAATGTGCCTCCGCGACCTCCGCGACCTCCGCGACCTCCGCGACCTAGGCGACCTCCGCCGCCTCCGCGCCCACGGAGCTGGTGATCACACGAGACAGCGGCGGCGCCGCGCCACCGAACTCTGGACCGAGAGGCTTTACTAAAATATAACGTGCTTCTGCTGCTTATATATTATTATAGCACGCCCTGACATGAAACACATCCAATGTTCACACACACAGCTCATTCACATGATATTTCGGTCTACCCGCTAAACTTTTAAAACAAATTAAACTCATTAAAGAAGTGCGAATGTGAAGTGTTCCACCTGCACCCAACCAACTCTCCCTGCCTCTCTCTTTCTCTCTCTCTCTCTCTCTCTCTGTTCTCTATATTTTCTTACGTTTCCTACGTAATCGCTAATTAGGTAAGTTATTTAAATTGTATAAACAAAGCAGTATAGTCACGAGAATTACAAATATCTGTCAATGGCCGACCCGCTAATGTTATCTACACTCGGTTGATCTACAAGTGCCATACCCTGGCAACACTGAGCCGTCTGGCCGCCTGGCCGCCTGGCCGCCTGGCCGCCTGGCCGCCTGCCGTCGCGCTGCAGCTTTCAGAGACATTTCACTGTTGTTACATTTCAGAAAATTATTGAACCCGCAACATACAGGTTTGGTAACGATAGAGAAATAAGTAATGTAAGTACACACGAGTTAAAGTCAGAACTGTGCTTAGAATATTTCTTATTTTGCCAGTAGCTAGTGCAGCTGACGGATACAAGCAGCGGGTTGACTGTGACGCGGAATGAAGCGCGGCGCTCCCGCTGCGCCGGCATCCGGCGGATGTTATGTCCAAGTAGTAAAGATGAAACGCGGGACCGCTCGGTGTGGATATCTTTGGGTGAGGCCTATGTCCAGTAGTGGACGTCTGTCGGCTGATGATGATGATGATGAAAGATGAAATATAAATATGTTTGTTTTTAATTGGTGCAGGTCGACCTAGACCTAGACGGACGTATTCCGATCAAATCGGAGATGTCCTAAAGAAAGGCCGGGTCAAAAGCACTCGCAACCAACGAGCGTGCATGAAGACGCTTATGAAAGTGGATGAAGCGAGAGAGGTGTGCCAGGATCGTAGCAGGTGGACAGAGGTGGTCTCTGCCTACCCCACTGGGAACGAGGCGTGATATATATGTATGTATGTACAAGATCCACAGAATGGCGGCCGAGCGCTGCCGAGCGCGGCCGGGGTGTGACCGGTGTAAATTCAACATGGATAATTACAGTAACACCATTAGCGTCGTCGCGGAGCTCGTGTCCTCGCGGGGCAGGGCCGGGCCGGGTCGGGTCGGGGCCGGGACACGAGCGACCTCGACTTTCGGAGCTTCCAAAATCAATATCCCGCCGTCGGTGGTCGGGGCGCCGCGCCTCAAGCGACCAGCCCGCGCGCTGCTGTCACGGCTGTCGGCTGGTTCAACATTTACCTAAGCACAGCTCGACAGCAGCAAGCAACCGCAATTATTCATTTGAATTACTCGTTTGTTAATGTTTCGTCGTTCACTGTCCGCAGCGTCGTTGCCCGCTGACCTGGCGCGGTGCTCGGCGCCCCACCACCTTCAACCTTCTTTTGATGCGAGTTACTTGTATGTGAAGGAAACTTGTATTTATCTATCTATGCTGTTCACAGTATCTCCAATCACCGAATTGTTTAAAATCGCCACGTCTTTATAATTAACAAGATTATTTTTGTTTATTTAACGAACGGGACGAGCGAGACGTTCACCTGATAGTAAGTGATACGCTTACCTATAACGACGTGGCGCTGGTTACGCTGATATACACTGTATCATATAACGCTTGTCGCTTGGAACGTAAGATATTGGGTTTCGTTACCCCAGTAATTACAACTACAACTATCTTCAAACCGTAACACAGTAATGATCGCACAGTACTGTTTATCGGCTTCAATAGGGTTCAGCTCCAGGTGATACCTACTTAAACAGTCTATAACAACGGAGACTTGCCAGCAGTAAAGAAGCTTCGGAGGTTGTTCAGAGAATTATCCTGTTCATATTGCATAGCATTTTGTCATTTGTACGTAACGGCCTTCCTGGCCTGGGTGGGTGCTTCCGAACAAAACCTGTCATATCACGCACCATGTCCGGTAAGTTCGTGCCTTTACCGCGACCCCCCCCCCCCACACACACACATGTCGCACAAGTTTTTGTTGCCTTCGTCGAGTTATTACCTTTTGTACTTCGTGCAGTATCTTGCGCATGCCGTGTGCACTACCTCATAGCTCGTGTTGGCATCTCTACAATCAAACAACATTGTTTATAATGTGATTGAATATGAGTAAATCATCAATCATACTTTAACCTGTTTAAATCAGTTTCAGTCAATAATGAATAACACAAGTGCGTGTTCCAAAATCACACAACTTTCCGTTGCAACGCGGGCGGCGTCACTGATCGCAAGCCGCGCACGCGCGCCGCCCGCCGCGGCGGGCCCCGTGCCCCGTGCCCCGTGCCCCGTGCCGGTCAAATAAAACTACTAAATGTTCACATTATATATTTCATGGAAGGTTTCCTCAACTAGACGTCCGTATCGTCGTGATTTAACTCCCTCGTTAATGAACAGCACTATTTATCTCAACAACAACATATGGTGAAGTTAGCACCAAGCCACGAGTTGACAGATCAAATCCCTAGAAAATAAAACAGCGTTATGTGGAGCGCGTAAGTGCCCGGTTCCCGGAGACCTATTTGTCACAGACTCAACCCGAGCACAGTTCAGATTTCGCTTTTGGTATTTGCGGGTAGTGGGGGCGCGGGAACCGGAACCGGTCGCCGCGCGCCGCGCGCACCCTTGGCATCACTCTTAATAGTCTTTGTCATGTGCAAATAAAAAAAATAAAAGAAATTAAAAATACTACATGTTAAACATGGCGGGTCAGAATTAATCAACATGTAACGCTGCAGCCACCGCACGCTTCTCTAAGAAACATTAAAAATATATTGAAACCAATGAGCACAACGTGGCGGTGGTTGCGGGCGTAGGGCGCCGCGCCGGGCCCGGCAGCACTGTGCGCCGCGCCGCTGCCGCGCCGGGCCCGGCAGCACTGTGCGCCGCGCCGCGCCGCGCCGGGCCCGGCAGCACTGTGCGCCGCGCCGCGCCGCGCCGGGCCCGGCAGCACTGTGCGCCGCGCCGCGCCGCGCCACACCGCACCGCTACGTCGTCGCACCGCGGCGGCCGCAGCTCGCCGGAATGAGCTTTTAATCGCTTCGGCTATATAACATGAGTTGAGGAGCGCACGCGGCCGACCCGCTTACTGCGTCTCAGTAAGACGAAACAAATCTTTTCCAACAAATAACGAAGCGCGCAAATATACCGCCTCGCATAATTTACAAGTAAAGATCATTCCGGCCGGACAGGCTGCGTAGTGTGTGTGTGTGTGTGTGTGTGTGTGTGTGTGTGTGTGTGTGTGCAGCGGGGGTGCAGCGAATGTCTGCTGCGAGATGATCAACATTTTAATGAAATTTGGTCGAACTGAGAGTGATCCGTAAGCAGTATCCGCCGCGCTGCGGTCGCGCTGCGGGCGCGCTGCGGGCGCACGGCGGGCGCACGGCGAGCGCACGGCGGGCGCACGGCGGGCGCACGGCGGGCACTCGTGAATGTTTCTGTTGCGCAATAAACTTTTCACCCGCCGCCGGCGACAAACACGTAAACAAGTTTTTGTGCACATCAATACTGCATTCATTTCTCTCTCATCTTACACTCGTACATATTTTATTATTATGAAAAAAAAACTATTGCAAGGAATTCCGCCACGACGCGCTTACCAGCAGCAGTAGTGATCCTATTGGTCCAGCAGGCGGTGCCGGCACGGTTGTCGACGACAAGCTACCGCCGGGGAAATGCCACCCGCAATAAAGTACCCTAAAATCTTACAGAAATCGCGTCAACAACTATTTCTGAGTAACGGTCGAATAAGTTTGCCGCATCGAATGTTTATTACCACGAGGCTCCGCCCCCGGCGTCGTCTGCGACGCTCACGCGGCCTCCTCAGCGAATAACTTGTTTAATGCATAATTTTTGTTTTATAATTATTCCATAAACGTTGCAGTTCCAGGGACGGATTCGAACAACTACCATACAAACATATGACGCACCGGAAGTCATACCAGAGACCTCCGCGTTGCAGGGTAAGCTGCTCGCCACGGCGCCCCGGTAGGAGTTAGTGTTGTATTTCATTATTCATCGGTATATTTAGTAGTTAATCCTTGCTTAACAGGCTCTAGCGTCAATATTGCAGCGACGTCCGAAACAGTACCGAGAGAGCGGTCACTGGAGAGCTGTCGCAAGCGGCGGCGCGCGGCGGTGAGTCAGCCGCTCGGCCGCTCGGCCGCGCCGGGTGACCTCGGCCACGCTGCGGCAACACCGCCAGCGGCGCCGGCACCGGCCAACTGCCCCTCGGACACCCAGCCGCGTACCCAGCCGCGTACCCAGCCGCGCTCGCACAAACGTTTCCCTGAGGAAAAGATAATTCCGTATGTGACTAAGCAGCATCCAGCCTCATTTATTATTAACACTTCACTTACACTACACAAACTTTCAGTTCACTTACACAACAAAAGGTCCTTGCAACCGAATACCACCCACGGGTCACATTCCGCGCTGCAACCGCACCGCGTGTAAACCAGTTATACACAAGTAATACAAGAAGTAAAGACAATAACTTAAGTTAATAAACTTTTCCGATGCTCCTTAAACAACGAAAATATGTTTTAAACGACAGCCACCGACCTGATCCCGGGATCAGGTCGGTGCTGACTCGGTACCGCTTCAAACAATCGTCTGATAATGGTCGCCGTCTGCACCGACATCACGGCGCGACGGTGGTGCTCATTCTGTCTTTTTTGTTTCCGTCTTTTGCGATCTCGAAATATTGTTCTTGCGGCCGACGCAGTTCAGCCGCGAGCCCGTGCTCCTCGCCGGTGCCGTGCCAGAGCCCGTGCTCCGCGCCGGAGCCCGCGCTCCGCGCCGGTGTCTTGCCGGAGCCCGTGCTCCGCGCCGGTGCCGTGCCGGAGCCTGCGCTCCGCGCCGGTGTCGTGCCGGAGCCCGGGCCCCGCACTCGCCGGCGGCCGGTTCGCTGCTTCACAAATTACATTTAATATATTTTAGATTAGAAATCGGGCAGTAGTCGAACAAATTGTTTCCCGACAAACAGTTTGTCGGCGGCGGTTCGACGGCGGGCCCGGTTCCCCATCGTTTTCACATTTTGTGCAATTCTGATAATCTTTCACGGAGGAGTTGATTTCTTTGCGCCCCGGGTAGAGGGCAGGCGGCGATTTGGTGCTGAACCGTTTGGTCTGTGCCCGGATCACAGGTACACGAGGGACTCTCGTTGATTTTAAACCTGTGAAGGTCCTCAGGGAATCCTGCGTGTCCCGTGAGCATTTGGACCAAATATAGCTCCAGATAAATCGTCCGAAGTATTTTATAGGCCGACCAGACATCCGGGAAAAACACCCGCGTGGTGGACACTGTACTACCATCGTAGCTTGCCTAAGCCGCCGCTTGACAAATGATAAAGAGCATCCCTCGTAATGTGCTCCTTCCCTACTCGTTAGAGCCGGGTCCTTGGCCAGGTGATCCGCCCTCTCGTTGCCTTCCGTACCCGCGTGCACTTTTATCCAAAATAATATCATTTCTCTCTTCCTTCCGCTTGTGCTTTCGCTACATTATCTTTCACTCTCAACGCTAAGGGATGGAGGGTGTCCGATCTTATGACTGTTTCGAGGGCGGATCTGGAGTCGCTCAGTACTCCAAGCGACTCGCTGGCCGCGCACCTCGTTGCTTCCGCTGGCGCCAGCAGCTCACTTGCACCCTCCACCAGACAGGAGAACTCCACACCAATCTGTCCAGACGGGTGTGGTCGTCTTTTGTAGCTACCGGTACCTCCAGGTTCCGGTCTCAGCATTTGCCGGGAGTGGTCACGATTTATTTCAAATAAAGTGGCTGCTTCTTGGAACCGAAGGTCCAGAAGAAGCAGCTCGGAACGTACTAGGGCCGAGTTCACCTTCGCGGTCCGATGCGTACGCGCAACTCTTTGCGAGAATCCGCGTTGAACCGCGCCGAGCTGCCTGCGGACCAGCAGCTTCTTAGCCACCGGCGTTTACGCACTCGCTGCAGAATTATCGGCTCCACCACTGCTGGATACATGGTCTTAAACGTCTCCGGGGCAATAGCAGCGCTTGTATTTGGATGTTATCTATTGACGCTGCGCCGACCGGGCTCGGCGATTTACAAGCAAGGCGGGCCGGGCGCCGCCGACACCGCACACAGCCTCCCGGACTGCTTCGGCAGACACTGAGCTGGCCTTAATTAGTTATTAAGTGCACGTACGTACCCGCTTTACAGTTTATGGATGATGTGAGGTTTAACTATTGGTGTACCGTCGTCCGAATGCACTCAGAGAGAGGTTACGGTTACATCTAACGGATGCTTTTGCCCGTAACGAGGGGCGATGTCTTGTACTTGGTGGTGTCGGTGCCCAGCGGAGTCGGTACCTGCTGCCAAGTCACGACGCTTCATGAAACACTGAAACATCTCTTCACATGTAAGTTTCTGCATCAGCTGTCGCCACGCGACATAACCGCTGCCTCTGTTTCACAACTCCTTGCCAACGTATTCGCAGTCATTATAGTGCTATAAACACTCAATTTTGCGGACAACTCGTTTACACTGCTTTTCAATTTAATTAAAAATGTATATTTATGATACAGTTTCGTTGACTTTCTCCGATTATGTTGCGTAAGTGTCATTAACTGTCGAGTTTACGTTGATCCTGCGCACCGCCGCCGCCGCCGCAGCAGCCGGATCACACTTTCTACACCGGCGGCCGGCGACCGGCGACCGGCTGGCCGGTAAGCACCCTCTGGTCCATACATAACATGTTATTAATTAAACAATAACAAAGTTGTGTTGCAGTGCGACGGATCGCTACGCCGAGGGCACGTTGACAACGACAAGTTGGTAGTGGCGAAGTGCAACCGACCACCAGGTAAACGTCCGCCCGCATAACATTATTATATTCATGTAACTTAAGTGAGGATGTCACGTACGCGGGGCTCACTCGGGGGTCACTCAGGGGTCGCTCGGGGGTGTCGCGGGGCCGATATTAGTTTTGGTCTTGCTTTGCGAGGCGGGCGCGGCACTGCTGATCGCCGATTAAGGTGCAATAAAAATGCAAGCAATCTCTTAATGAGGTTATGTTAAGTCGAATTAAAGTGAAATTGTGAATATTCATTAGGAACAACATAACTTCCACTGTTTAAGTGAAAGCTCCCGGCCGCGCGGCCGCGCGCTGCAGCAGCGGGTGCCGGACCTTACCGCGGCAGCACCGCGCCACTGCGGCACCGCGCTCGCTCGTCCCCGTACAGGCGCTACGGATTCATCTCATTACTCTAATTTTATTTTAATAATAACACCGTCATACTGAAATAGTAAACAGTTGTAACCACGCGAACGAAAGTTCCAGTTTGTACCAGAAGTGTGTTCATACTGCGACAGCCGGAGTGGAACCTGGGTACCGCGTGCCGGACGTCTTACACTAAACGAGAGCTTTTCATCCAATTTACATCCTCGTCGCACTTAATGCTGTTTCTCTAGATAGATTCCGTCACATGTAATGTATTAGTACAGCCAGCACAGCCTGCGCACGCGGCCGCATTCCGCCGAGAGCGTGTAAACTGGTGACGCGTTTAACAGTATCCTTCGGCGGCCAGTTAACAGTTAAGCGGTCACCGCATTACATAGGTACAGCGACATCTGCCGGCAGCCGCCGGGCAGCGGCCTGTACCCAGTAACGGATGAACTCGCCCGCTTGCCCACGAGGAGGCTACATAGAGCTCTACAACGAGCGGCGAGTTGCGCTCTCGATTGAGTCGAAGGGCGTCGCGATCGACCCTTCATGGAATATATAAAAAAACTGTTTTTATGTCTCAACGGACACTTCAATTGTTCTTTCAATATCCCACTGTAATTGTTAAACTCTTCCGCAGCATATCTAGAAAAATTGCAATATCTAGAAAACTATTAGCTGTGTAATCCACTGTTTCCGACGCGGATGATCAGAAGCCGTACCGCTATCACCGTCACCAGCCATCTGACGGTGGTCAATGGCAGGCCCACGCGACGGCTTGCCGCTTCAGGCATAGATCTACGTGGTACGACTGCATGCATACAAACTGCGTACATACCAACATCAAAAATCAGCTTTTGTATTATTCAGTAGTTTGGGGAATTATTTGCCCCAGTGGGAATCATTAAATAATAATAATTATTATTTATGGATTAATATTTTTGGACTATCTACGGTCGAAAGGTGTCCATTGCCGGACATCCACTTTCACAGTGAACGTGAACGTGTCGCTGTACACCAGTGTTCATTTGTTACAAATAGAGACGGTACGCCGTGTGCGTGTGTGTGTGTGCGCACGTGTGTGTGTGCATGTGTGTGTGCGCGCGTGTGTGTGTGTGTGTGCGCATGTGTGCGCGTGGTACTTGCGTCATCCTTAATTCAGGAAAGTTCTACAGATAATGCGCGATTAGCGGCGGTCGAACAAAACAATTATTTCAGTTTCCTAAGTGGCGATAGAGCAGCGCGCCGATACTGTGCGATACTGCGCGATACGGCCCGATACTGCGCGATACGGCGCGATACGGCGCGATACCGATAGGGGCCGATTAGCTGATACCGCGCCTGCACCAGCATGAGGACGTACCGCGCACCGCCGTCGCTGCAGACACTTCGGGAGCCTAGCGACTGTTCAATGTGTTGATAACGTATGGAAGAATCGCTCATGTGTACACGACGCCAGTTCCTTTAACAAATAACATAAGTAATAAATTCGGTAAATGTTAGTCAAGCATGTAAACACACCGCCAGACACACGTCGCGTTGCAGCTATGAAATATCAACATCCTACCGAACACACCGGTGCCTCCCAGCAGTGCCCCTAAAGCACGTCCCAGGGAGGGCTGTATCTTTCCTCGGCACCCTCGCTAGGTACATCAAGAACTAGGCCACCTAGTAAGCGTCGTATTGTTGCACTCTCCCGATTCCGCTGAGCAGTCTCCTTTTAAACCATGACAATTTGACAAAACAATGGAGACCAGCGCCATCCGTGAATCTTTTCTCACCACTGCTACCGCTCCCACTGCTGGCGGGGACAAATCTTGCCAAGCCATGTCTATCAGGATTCTTCGCTCAGGTTCCCAAGCTAGGCATTCTACGAGCGTATGCTGTGCAGAATCCCGATCTCCGCTATTGTGGTGGCATTACGTTGTAGGCTCGCGCGCGATCTTATTGAGGTACTCGCGAAAACATCCGTGTGCGGTCAGTGCCTGAGTTAATGTAAAGGCGACACGGGGCATGCATATACCATTCGATTGAAGCCTGACTTCAAAGTTCGACAGGAATGCACTGACGTAAACCCTGCGGCTCAGTAAAACGCTCTCGCCAGACTTCCAGTGCATGTCTACGTTCCCACCTCCGCACCTCTTTCACATCCAGAGCTTCAGAGGTTTTAGCTATGCAATAACAACTGTCCAAAAGCCGATCCTTAGAGGATCATCGAACGCAAGACCACCACGAAAAGAAGGCGGACTCATTCTCCAGCGACTGCCTAGGATAAGACGAAGATGTTTCATCACCGATTTTACCCGAATCTGAACATCACCTACGCCAATCGAGAAGCTAGGTACTTTTATCGTTCTGGAGATTTGTGGATTCATAACGCCTCAGTTTTATGAGGCACTATCCGAAGACACAGCCCCCCCATTTTGTCCAGAACGCGTGTTACTCCAAGTTCGCAAGTCGGATGGTGCTTTCGAACCTGTCCTCACTGATCTTCACCAGTGTGTCATCTGCATAGCTTACGATATTTTCGCTCGCAGGTAGATCGATGTGAAGTACAGTGTCATATGATAGGTTTAACAATATGAGCCCCAAAACCGAGTCCTGTGGGACTCCACCGTTAATTGCTCTTTCATGCACTACCGCGCCCGCGCCGCCCGCGTACTGGATGCACCTGTTATATAAAAATGCCCCAAAACGATTCGCGACTCTTGTCATCGTGTGTAAGTGTGATAGCGCAGAACCGCTGCAAGTGTGACGGTGCGATTCTTGTGTAAGTGTGATAGCGCAGAACCGCTGCAAGTGTGACGGTGCGATTCTTGTGTAAGTGTGATAGCGCAGAATCGCTGCAAGTGTGACGGTGCGATTCTTGTGTAAGCGTGATAGCGCAGAACCGCTGCAAGTGTGACGGTGCGATTCTTGTGTAAGTGTGATAGCGCAGAACCGCTGCAAGTGTGACGGTGCGATTCTTGTGTAAGTGTGATAGCGCAGAACCGCTGCAAGTGTGACGGTGCGATTCTTGTGTAAGTGTGATAGCGCAGAACCGCTGCAAGTGTGACGGTGCGATTCTTGTGTAAGTGTGATAGCGCAGAATCGCTGCAAGTGTGACGGTGCGATTCTTGTGTAAGCGTGATAGCGCAGAACCGCTGCAAGTGTGACGGTGCGATTCTTGTGTAAGTGTGATAGCGCAGAACCGCTGCAAGTGTGACGGTGCTATTCTTGTGTAAGTGTGATAGCGCAGAACCGCTGCAAGTGTGACGGTGCGATTCTTGTGTAAGTGTGATAGCGCAGAACTGCTGCAAGTGTGACGGTGCGATTCTTGTGTAAGTGTGATAGCGCAGAACCGCTGCAAGTGTGACGGTGCTATTCTTGTGTAAGTGTGATAGCGCAGAACCGCTGCAAGTGTGACGGTGCGATTCTTGTGTAAGTGTGATAGCGCAGAACCGCTGCAAGTGTGACGGTGCTATTCTTGTGTAAGTGTGATAGCGCAGAACCGCTGCAAGTGTGACGGTGCGATTCTTGTGTAAGTGTGATAGCGCAGAACTGCTGCAAGTGTGACGGTGCGATTCTTGTGTAAGTGTGATAGCGCAGAACCGATGCAAGTGTGACGGTGCGATTCTTGTGTGTGATAGCGCAGAACCGCTGCAAGTGTGACGGTGCGATTCTTGTGTAAGTGTGATAGCGCAGAACTGCTGCAAGTGTGACGGTGCGATTCTTGTGTAAGTGTGATAGCGCAGAACCGATGCAAGTGTGACGGTGCGATTCTTGTGTGTGATAGCGCAGAACCGCTGCAAGTGTGACGGTGCGATTCTTGTGTAAGTGTGATAGCGCAGAACCGCTGCAAGTGTGACGGTGTGATTCTTGTGTAAGTGTGATAGCGCAGAACCGCTGCAAGTGTGACGGTGCTATTCTTGTGTAAGTGTGATAGCGCAGAATTGCTGCAAGTGTGACGGTGCGATTCTTGTGTAAGTGTGATAGCGCAGAATTGCTGCAAGTGTGACGGTGCGATTCTTGTGTAAGTGTGATAGCGCTGAACCGCTGCAAGTGTGACGGTGCGATTCTTGTGTAAGTGTGATAGCGCAGAACCGCTGCAAGTGTGACGGTGCGATTCTTGTGTAAGTGTGATAGCGCAGAACCGATGCAAGTGTGACGGCGCGATTCTTGTGTAAGTGTGATAGCGCAGAACCGCTGCAAGTGTGACGGTGCGATTCTTGTGTAAGTGTGATAGCGCAGAACCGCTGCAAGTGTGACGGTGCGATTCTTGTGTAAGTGTGATAGCGCAGAACCGCTGCAAGTGTGACGGTGCGATTCTTGTGTAAGTGTGATAGCGCAGAACCGCTGCAAGTGTAACGGTGCGATTCTTGTGTAAGTGTGATAGCGCAGAACCGATGCAAGTGTGACGGTGCGATTCTTGTGTAAGCGTGATAGCGCAGAACCGCTGCAAGTGTGACCGTGCGATTCTTGTGTAAATGTGATAGCGCAGAACCGATGTAAGTGTGACGGTGCGATTCTTGTGTAAGTGTGATAGCGCAGAACCGCTGCAAGTGTGACGGTGCGATTCTTGTGTAAGTGTGATAGCGCAGAACTGATGCAAGTGTGACGGTGCGATTCTTGTGTAAGCGTGATAGCGCAGAACCGCTGCAAGTGTGACCGTGCGATTCTTGTGTAAATGTGATAGCGCAGAACCGATGCAAGTGTGACGGTGCGATTCTTGTGTAAGCGTGATAGCGCAGAACCGCTGCAAGTGTGACCGTGCGATTCTTGTGTAAATGTGATAGCGCAGAACCGATGTAAGTGTGACGGTGCGATTCTTGTGTAAGTGTGATAGCGCAGAACCGCTGCAAGTGTGACGGTGCGATTCTTGTGTAAGTGTGATAGCGCAGAACCGATGCAAGTGTGACGGTGCGATTCTTGTGTAAGCGTGATAGCGCAGAACCGCTGCAAGTGTGACCGTGCGATTCTTGTGTAAATGTGATAGCGCAGAACCGATGTAAGTGTGACGGTGCGATTCTTGTGTAAGTGTGATAGCGCAGAACCGCTGCAAGTGTGACGGTGCGATTCTTGTGTAAGTGTGATAGCGCAGAACCGCTGCAAGTGTGACGGTGCGATTCTACCTAGCAGAGAAACGCAGCGAGTAAGAGCAATTAGCTTCTTGCTTCTCATCGGCACACAACCGGCGGCAGCCCGGACGCGACTCCGCGCTGCGCGGCACCGTGCCGCCGCTTCCAGCGGACGCGCGCCCCCCGGCTCGGCTCCGCGCCGGAGCTGGGCGAGGAGTTTTTTTTTTTTTTTCGTTTTGGGGGAAATTCCTACGCATACTCGTCCTCGCGGGGACAAGGACGGGTTATATCGGACTTACACCGACTAAAAACCCCCACGATGTTCCCGACTCGTCGCCTGGTGGCAAGGGTCACGGGTACAGCTTGGTGCCTTAGTCCGCGACTCTCACCGGCTCTGGCCGCTTTCGCAGCCCTACCTCGGTGGGGAGATATAAACCCCGCTTGCAGGGTGCGCCGGAACATGTTGCGCGCCCCCACTTCTGCCTCCATTGTGTGGACGACGGATTCCCCCGAACCCTTCGCCCAGAGGCCACGAGAGCCCCTGGAGATATCCTCTCCGGGCTCCCCGCGGCAGACAGATGTTGGGTCCGCCGCTACCCGTTAGTGGCCGCGGAGGATAGGGAGAACGGCGCATCGTAATACTGATACTCCTCTTCCCCCGCGGCCCCACCGCCGCCGCATCGCCGGTGCAACACCGGTTGGTCGCGGAGGATACGTCCTCTGCAACCCCACCTCGGCTGCAGAGGCAGTATAAAACCGCCCTTACAGTCGGCGGCAGGGGGCAGCATAAAGCCGCTCCCGGCCCCCGGCCGCTCCGGTGAGCTCCAGTTATCCTAACTCGAACCTGGAGCGGCCGCTTCGGCCAGCCCTTCGCCGCGGGCCGACCGGGTGGGTTCCGCTTAGCTTCACCGTGTTGGACCCCACGGTTACTAAGCCCCTCCGCCACTACAAGGCGGGAACCCGTTGGAGGGGTGGGCGAGGGGTGAAGCTGAAGTCGTTCAGCGGTAAGGGTG
The DNA here is from genome assembly GCA_033220335.2 of Troides aeacus. Classification (NCBI taxonomy): domain Eukaryota; kingdom Metazoa; phylum Arthropoda; class Insecta; order Lepidoptera; family Papilionidae; genus Troides; species Troides aeacus. The sequence goes on along the minus strand of CM067281.1, from coordinate 274,138 downwards.
GAACATGACGAACATTTCAGTTGGTGTAGATCTGACATGAATGTTTTAGGCGACGCTGCGACAGCGGTGCGGCTATTTACCTTATAGTAAACATGCCAACTTAACATTGTTACGCGCAGCAGTTTACTTAAGCTACCGATGAAATCTAAGTAATGATGCGCAGGTAAGTTGGGGGCGTGACTGGGGCGCGGCGGGGGCCGAAATTCTATTGTAAATCCAATTGCGGCTAATTGGATTACAGCTTCGTGCGGATTGTTTTGGGACTTCCGCCGCACCGCCGAACCGCCGCAGCACCGCGCCGCCGCACTCCTCTCTGTCACAAGTTAATTTTTACGTCTTCTTCTTCTCTTTCATGTAGTTCGTGACTGAAGGTCGTGCTTGTCTTGAAATGCTCTTAATGACTCTGCTCTCTTAGTATCTCGCATCGTTCATGACAAGTTTCACGGGAAGATAGTGCAGTGGTTTCTCCTTGCCTTCTGCACCGCAGTGGTGTTATACGTTTGCCATGGGTGCCCTGCTGCTAGCGCCCTGAATCCGGACTAAGTGATTTATTTGGTTCGGACCCCCTGTCTCCCATCTGCTTGTCGACCACCTACTTCTCCAAGGGTAATGGTTACCTCAGTTTCGATTATAGGTTTCTCGACGTAACAGGGTTCGCCACGGGTGGGCTGGGAGTGGAGTTGGTGGAGAGAGGCTAGGTGACTGTTCTTGTCTTTAAGTAATGTGGTGCGAATCATCCACCTTGTGAACCTCTTTAAAACGTTAACTTATTTTTACGTAAACTTAACTATATAAACTTGCACAAAACCTCATCGCTTCATTATTATCGTAACTGGAGCAGACACACACACAGGAGGCGCCGCACTCCTGCTGAAGCTGAGGATATCGGAATTACAGGATTCAGATGATGACCAAGTATATTACATTTAAATTTCTATTGCTCTTGTTGCAATGGCGATTTGATATCAGTCACGTGGCCGTTGCATCGCAGTTTTGGGATTTTGGCGCCTCACCTCTCATTCTACGAAATAGTGCCCTTACCTTTCAGTTGTTGCAGCGTCTCTGCAAATATTTGGTAAGGCATCGATGAGCGCGACCTCGCTGCGGAGCAAGCGCAAGCGCACGCGCCCGCGCATGCGCAGCCGGCGAGTTCGTTAACAATTTTTGGACTCATAATGTTACCATAACACGATAACGCAACCGGCGCTGAGCAACCAAGTTACAAATATTTTCGTTGCACCAGCACACCGGCGCAGCCCGCCGCTACAACCTCATTGAGGAGACTGCAGAACAGTATATCAAAGTTGTTGCACACGAGCAACTATCTGGCGGCACTGCCTAGGTACTTACACATCACTTAACATTCTCTAGTCGGACGTCTAGTTCTGCTGCTATAAGAGTCAAAGTTACTGGCTTTAAATACTTACTTCCTACTGCTACGTGGCCATGACGTCACCAGCGCCTCTTTGAAATAATATACGCACACGCAGCAGACACACACGTACACACGCGCACACTCACACATGACGCGCCATTCTCACACGGGCACGCGATGAGTGAGGGGCAGTGGACACAGCGCGCGGCGCGGCGCGGCGCGGCGCGGCGCGGCGCGGCGCGGCGTGCAGTGCGCGGTGAGTTCGCGAAAAAGAAAGTGATTACGCAACGTTTAACAATAATTCGGCTCCGCGCGGAGGAACTAAAAGCCGAATCACACAAACAACGTGCCCGCACGCCGCACGCCGCACGCGCCATTACCGCGGTAGGTATTCCTGTGCTGGACAGCATACCGCCGGCGGTACACCTTTTAACACGTTGAGGTGTGGGTTCGGATCCGGCTCCAGGGAGCGAGCGTGACGGCCGGGCGGCGTGTCGTAGTGTGCGTGTAGGGCGTGCTGGGTGCGCTAGGTGCGCAGGGTGCGCTGGGTGCGCAGGGCGCGCTGGGTACGCAGGGCGCGCTTTTTGCGCGGGGTGCGCATGGCACGCTGGGTGCGCTGGGTACGCTGGGCGCGCTTGTTGCGCGGGGTGCGCAGGGTGCGCTAGGTGCGCATGGCACGCTGGGTGCTCTCGGCGCGTTTTTTGCCTGCTTTTTGTCTCAGCGTCCGATAAAAAAAAAGTTTACAAATAATTCGGAAATAATAATGGCTTTTAAATTTAACATTTCCGCTTCCCCGAAGTAATGTTGCGTGCGTGTGTGCGCGTGCGTGTGCGTGTGTGTGTAATGACTACTGGTTATGTTCTTACTGGAATGTAGTCTGAACTAAACCCATTTCAAAGGGCTCCATAAACAATTTGTTCTATTGTTTCATTTTCTTTTTTATTAATTAAATGAAGCGACGACACGAACGAAACGTTCACCTGACGGCAAGTGACGCGCGCGACCCTGCGGTGTGCGGGTGTTCTGTTAGTTAGGACGATACATACTGCGACTATTGCGTTCGTCGCCTGGGGCATGAGTTATTGAACTTCATTACCGCAGTAATTACACTAGTTCCAGCGACCCTTCAACCGGAACACAGTAACGTTTGCACACTACTATTTGACGACTGCACTACGCGCTGCAACAGTAGCTATCTCTCACCCGGCTCGCCACCGGTGCCGAATGGTACCAACGAAACCTGTGTGTGCACCTCCACAATCACTTCAAACTCCGAACCATAGCAGAGCGCTTCGGAGAATGCTCCAGGTCCTACTTTGACAAAGCGTCATCTCACCCCGACCCCCTGGTGGCCAACACGACCAATTATGAAACGCCACCCAACCCCAAGACCAGAAAGCGCAGACCACGCCACGCGTTAATCTCGACATCCCATAGGGCTCCACACGCCACGCACAATCCCACCGACACTAGCAGCACACACGCACACACACGCACACGCACACACACACACGCACGCACACTTCGGTTATAACGAACACATGTCATCATCAGTCAAATATCATTTAGCTGACAACATACACGACACAGCAGTAACAGTTGTTAGTGCCTCGCGTCTATCTCCACTGCGCGACACGGCGACACGGCGACACTGCCCAACCCCACACCCACACATCCACCCACACACCCACACATCCACCCACACACCCACAGACACACACACACCCCATATCACGCTCATCACACGCTAGGTGTGGTATCCGCGCTGGTGTGCATATTTATATTAGTTGCGCGTGCGCATGCGCGTGTGTGCACATAATGCGCGTGGTCGTACACATAAACAATGCAATTCGTCGTATGTGCACGCGCGTTTTCACCCACACAGTTATGTTGCACTCGCGGTTGTTGTTGTTGTTGTTGTTGTTGCATACTTTTAATTGTTTATTTAGTTTGTTGTGCTCATGATGTACTGATCTCATGTTACGCTGGCTGCCTGCAGAAACTGCGTTTACAGATGCAGCGGGTATAACTGTATCATTCCTTCTCCCCTCGTTAGTGTTGAGCTCGTGTGCTTCGGCTTGCTTGAGCTTTAAAGTGGAGCACAATCTATATATGGTTTACGAACTCTCATGACGCCGCCCGCACGGGGTGCACCCGGAGTCTCTGAGCGGCTCTCACTGCCTAGAGGCTCCGATAGCCTGTTCCAAGATGCTTGAAGAACGGAGCTAGTCCCCGACGTCCGAGTGGATTCGTCAGAAGTCCAAGCATCCAGACACACACACACAAAGTGACATTCGACCGTCGGCCAACTGCACTCCCAGTAGCATACCAGTGTACGCTAGGTTGTAAGCAGGCCGCGCAGTGTCGGGCGCGCTGTACGACGGTACGGTCAAGACGACCGCCGAGCGCGCCACGTGATCAGAGAACAGAGCGGAAGTGTCGCGGCGCTGAACCAGCGTCTTAGTGTTGTTGTTAAGCGAACGCTTTCACGGTACAAGCACTAACTCGCACTTTCATATATAGAAATCAAAGAATAAATATAATTTTCGTGTATTCTCACTTTATTAATTTACTACACTTCCGGCATTGTTTTAATTCGAATGTTATGAATGTAAGAAATTTCTCCTCGTGTCGGATCAATGGGCGTCGTGTGCGAGCCCTTGCTTTCATTGACACGTACGCGACGTTACTTAGGCACTAGACGGCGACGCGCGACGGCGGCGGGACACGTGACTTCGGTTTTTATTACTTTAGCAAAGCGACTGCTCGGTTTCCGCACTGTGCGCGATGTTTCCGGCCTCGTAACCTCCACCACACCGATGTTCAACGTTTCGCGGGCCTGTTCCGCACGACTGTACAGCACCGCCATAAAGCGACAGCTTGCATATCATGCGCCTGCACCGGGAACAATTAGTTGCTTTGTCTCTGGACACAACGAGCTTATACCCCAAGTACTGTGATGCTTGGGGTCATTGACTTGGACCTGTTAGAAATACGCTTAAGTTTCTACAATCTATTTTATAAATAGATATAATTTAAGCGATGCTAATGGCCTCCACTAAAATTTGTGACCGCTAACATTCAAGAGATCGCAAATGTATTCCAAATGGAAGATCAGACGTTCCATGTAATATCCATCTGGTGCAGGACTTAAATATTCGTGTTTTGCTTCTGGACGCAAGGAGCGCTTTACAGTTTTTACCCCAACTCTAAAGAGTGAGATATTGTATTTAGTCTCCCGCACCGTTTGCCGCAGCGGTCGGTGTGCGGTCGGTGTGCGGGCGGTGTGCGGTCGGTGTGCGGGCGGTGTGCGGTCGGTGTGCGGGCGGTGTGCGGTCGGTGTGCGGGCGGTGTGCGGGCGGTGTGCGGGCGGTGTGCGGTCGGTGTGCGGGCGGTGTGCGGGCGGTGTGCGGGCGGCGCGAGGACATCGCAACTTAATTAGCGCCTAACACCGCGCTCAGAGCACACGCCGGCATCGAGCCGACGAGTGATCGTTACCACAGCTCAACACACATGCGCAAGCGCAACGCGTGGCAACACCGCCACTGCGGGCGCCGCGCTCGGCTAACGGTCCTGCCTGTAAACAGTAACCTTAGCCGCGCGCGTCTGTTTTCGTTTTACAACAATTCTGATTCGCCGGTGCAATGGTGTTAAGTGAATCGCTTACACGTTTCCCCGCGACACGCGATAGACCAACAACAACACAATCCCAACAGACTTTGTTCGCTGAACAATCGAGAAGGGTAGTTCGCGCTGTAAATGAACGTCGGGCTGCGCGCCGCCCGCCGGCGACATCTCGCGGTGACGGTCACACCAACTAGTAAATGTTAAACCAAACAGAGATGCGTTTACCGTTAAACATTTATGCAGCTTTCTTTTAATTATTTGATGCAGTGTAAATGTTCGAACTATATGCAACATTATGTAGTATTGTTTTACGACGTCGCGGTTGAAACTTTGGTACACAAATTACATGATGTTTACACTTTTGTAGTAGTTTAAGTAATTATTTTACTACATTTGAGTGAGTATAATATTTATATATAACATAACGAATACCTTTTAACGTGTGACACATTTAACTAAGCAACTGGCGTGAGGGTTCCGGCAGCGCCGCTCGGCGGCGAGCGGCGGTAACGTGCGGCGGCGGCGAGCAGCGACTCCCGCGGCGACGCACAGATGTCGCCGGACGCCGATACGTTATTCATTAACACACGCTAATGAACAGTAAATAATAATAGTTACTGAATAGAGTGGATGCGAGGAGTTCCGCGTAACAACCCATGGGACCTTTTTTTTTTTTTTTTTTTAACGATGGGAAATGCATTTATGCATCCCGCCGCGTAACGGGCGGGTATGTGGGACTCGCCGACGGGCTGCCGGAATACCCACTAAAACCACATCGACTCCCGTCCTCAGCGCTTGTGAAGGACTCTGGGATCTCTAAAAGAACGCACCAGTGCCCTCCAGCGCGGCGGCCACAACGGACCAGCAACGTTCGTCTGCCTCTACGGCTTCTCCGACGAGCGGGATCTGCGCGTTCCCTGGCTCGCTCAGCATCTTCCTTTGCGAGCATTACTGTGTCGCAAAAGGAAAGGACACTGTGCTACGCTTCCCGGCTTCTCGTCATCGCCGCTGCTATAGCTGCCGGGGAAAGGTCTTGTCCGATGTTTTGGACGAGGATCCGTCGCTCCGACTCCCAAGCAGGGCAGTGTTCGAGCGTGTGCTGCGCGGAATCTTCGGCCGTTCCACAATGATGGCATTGCGCCGACTCCTCCCTGCCTATCCTGTGCAGATACTCCCCGAAGTAGCCATGTCCGGTGAGTTGTCTGCGTTAAATGGTAGGTCACCCGTCCACTGTTCTTCAGCCAAGCCGTTAAGCTGGGCAGAATCGCACTAACTGCGCGCTGACGAGTATTGCGAGGTTCCATTAACCTTTCTCGCCAACGCCCCATTGCCCGCCTTCTGGCTTCTTTTCGAAGCTCTTCGACCGTCTCTTCTGGATCATCGGTTTGGCGGAGGATGCGGATCTTATGAAAGATCTTTGCGTCCAAATCCGCCAGGATGTCCAGAGGTGGGATCCGCGCTAAGAGTGTAGCCGCCTCGTATGAAATCGTCCTGTATCCTCGGGCTACTCTAATCACAATAGTGCGTTGCGTAGCGTTAAGCTTCGCCGCCCGACGCGGTCTAAGCGAGAGTATGTCGGCCCACACAGGAGATCCGTAGAGTGCGACAGAGCGCACCACGCCTGCATACAGACGGCGGACTTCTTCCCTCGGCCCTCCTCGATTCGGTAGCAGTCGGTGCAAAGTACCCGCTACCTTTTGATTCCGGGGGACGGAAACGATCGAAGTGCTCGACAAAGTTCCATCGGCTATCTAGTTCCAGTCCCAGGTACTTGAGGTGGTTGGCAATTTGGATACTTACGTCCCCGACACATAAAAATGTATCGGGGAGTTTCTCCTTTAGTCTCGGGCCATGAAACGACATCGCTCCGGTCTTTTGCGATGCCACTTGCAGTCCGAGTCTCCGTATTCTGCCGATAATCATGGCAACCTCGATCTCGGCTAGCCTTGCGGTCCCTTGGAAAGAGTCCCCCTCAGCCAGTATTAGCGTGTCATCTGCGTAACACACCATGTTTACACCCGGTGGTAGCACCGTCCGTAGTACCGCATCGTACCCGATGTTCCACAAGAGCAGTCCTAAAACTGACCCCTGCGGAACCCCGCGCACTACGGCCCTCTCTTGTAAGCTTCCGTATCTACCGGGGTAACAGATGCTTCTATTTGAGAGGTACGCCTTCAATACGTTCCTCAGGTACGCTGGAACCCATGGGACCTAAGCTAGACTCACTTGTTCTTGGTACGGTACACCTTGCAAATCACCATACTCACATTGGGTCAGTGTGGTAGGATGTAGCCCAAACCCTCTCCTTCCTTTCCATACAAGGACCCCCACACACGACGGCCGCTAGTGCCCGGCGGTAGGGACGCCATGCTGACTGCGAGGAGTTCGTCGAAACCCGCTGGGTGCGAGCAGCGCAAAATGTGGGAATTTTTGGAGGAGGCCTATGTCCAGCGGTGGACGTCTATCGGATGATGATAATGTTACATAATAACACTATCATCATCCGATACTAAAGGCTAAAACTCGGGTGAGCGATGTGATCACGAAATTGGCCGCCGGCTCAGCTAAGCAATGTCCCCACGCGTGCGCGTCGTGCTTAAGCGCTTGAGGAAAACGAATGCAACTTAACGAACTGTCGCGTGTGAACTTTGTTATGTTAACGAGCAATACAACGCGCGGCCGGCTCTGGTGTGTACGGAAGGAGATGCATTAATTATTCACCGTCATCATTTGTGTTTCGTTGGAGCCAATTTACGTCCCCACTGCTGGGGCACAGGCCTGCCCTCAATGTGAGGGCGATTGGGCCATAGTCACCACGCGGGCCCAATGCGGGTTGGTGATTCCACACACACCTTAGAATAAATTATAATTCATGTGCAGGTTTCCTCACTCCTGTTTTCCTTCGACGTTGTTACTAAAGTTCACAAATGTACAAAACTTAAATGTTAGTCATCGGTACATGCCCAGATTCGATCCCGAGACCTTCGGAATAAAGGCCGCACGCTCTAACCATTAGGGCAGCGGACTACTGCTGCTGCTGCTGTCGATAAAGTAAAAATAAAATAACAAGTTGTTGATATTTTTTTATTTCTTAGAAATTAATATAAAATTAGTGGTAGTAGTAATAAATAGGAAAAGATAATTATATCTATTATCATAAAACTGTCGGAGTCATCTCCGTCGATTTCGTCAGGCTGAGCTGCGTCGCGCACGCGCGGCCCGCACTGCGCCAGCGGCCCGGTGAGGGACTAGCGGCCTTCCGGGCCCTCAGGGCACACCGGGTGGTTGTGTGTTTGCCGTAGCTCAGTGCAGGCGTTTCGAGATGGCTTCGCCCCTTAGTTGTCACCAGTATTGTTAATGTGATTAATTTTAAGCAGGCGCTGTGAGCGAGAAGGATCTGGAAAGAATACCTTCAGTGGCGATCAGTTCCGGCGTGGAGCTGCGACAATCGATTGACCCCGCCTTGACCGCTTGCTTAACGATCTGTTTCATCTAGCAAGTGGCGCGGGCGCGGGCGCGGCTGCAGATTAGTTTGCGCGTATCGCAGCTTTGTGAACTGCTTTTGTCCACCTCCGATTAATTCTAAAACAGTTTATACCAATTGCAGTGATCAAGCAATGTATTTCTATTTGGTCCATAACGCACACTTCCAACAAGTATGTATACATACACATCAGGCATACGTCCATACATACTCAGTATTTATTGATTATTTTGCCGTTTTAGTTGTATACAATACACACACACACATACACACACACACACACACACACACACACAAAAGATGCGCATGCGTTCGCATTTGTAGGTTCAGTAGCGTTAAGATAGATGTAAAAACATCTATTTTGTTTATGTACAATACAATACATTTTTTTTTTTTTTTTTATTATTTTTTTTTTTTTATATAGTCACGCCTTTTTCCCAGTAGAGGTAGGCAGAGGTGTATAATAAACCACCCACGTTTCGCCAGATGTGGTCAGATTAGGTCCCATGTAACAGGGGGCGAGCCTGTTGCCACTTTATTGGGGCCACCACACACACACACACAAAGATGATATCAGTGTGCGGGTTTCCTAACGATGTTTTCCTTCACCGTTTTTGTATCTCGCTGTTGTTACTAAAGTTCACAAATGTACATAACTTAAATATTAAGTCATCGGTACATGCCGAGGTTTGAACCCGCGACCTTCGGAATGAAAGCCGCACGCTCTAACCATTAGGCCAGCGAGCTACAATATAATATAATATAATAATAATACACGTGGCGTTGTCAAGTGCGACACAGGTAGTCAGTTGCTGCAGCTACCAACATACACCTGTAGTATGTTATGTAAATGTTGTGGTGCTTTACCTCCCGAACGGCGCCCGAATGACCAGGCCCACGTCGGGGAAAGGTGTGAAGCACCCCTCCCTTTAAAAATCCCTATGTGGCGACGCGTCGGAATACGAGACGCATCACCATATGCACCCCAGGAACCCTCTCCAAGAGGGGCGCCGGCCCGACGGCCCTTGTCGGTCGCGGCGCCAGGTTCCTGTCGAGGAGCCCTTCGGCGGACGTGCGTTCGGCCCCGCCTTGCGGCGGTGAGCTTTCATCGCGCTCCGACCGCGTCCTGTCCCCTCGGCGCCCGCACTCGGATACATTCGGTCTCCACTCCCTATCGCCGCTACGAGCGCGGCCCTGTCCCCCCCCCCCCATCGCAGGCAATTGGCCAAGGTGTGGGACCATATGTCCACCGGGAGGCCACACTCGTCGCACGCCTCGTCCGTCCTACTCGTACAGTTCCGCCGGTGCAGGTAGCTCCCGAAGCAACCGTGCCCCGTGAGTACCTGCACCAGGCAGAAACTGAGGACTCCGAAGTCCCTGTCCAGCCAGTTACCGATGACCGGCCGGACAGCCTCAACGGTGAGGCGACCGTACGACGGTTCAAGGAGTCGCCGCTTCCATCTCCGAAGCACCTCTCGACGCGCCTTTTGGCGCCACCTCTCCACCTCGTCTGGCGACGGAAGTGAACCCTCCCGCTCGCGAGCCCTCTTCTGCCGCCAGTAGACGCACGCCGCCTCTAAGGAGATGGTACGCTAACCTCGTACGACCCGTATGGCCATGACGCGCTGCGGCGAGCGCAGCAGCTTCTCGCCACGGGTCGAGTGGTATTGCGCCCATGTGGGCGCACCGTATAGCGCCATAGAGCGCACCACCCCGTGTAGAGTCGCCGGCATCCAACGCTCGGCCCATATATACAACATGGTTTTTCATAAGATACCTGTTTTGTAATCCCGTTGCAATAAGGTTAATACTACAACAGTAACTCTCCCCGGTAAGAGTTTTTAATAATGGCGAAGGTGGTCGGAGAACGGATCTGGACCCGTCTCTCATGACCGAGTAGACTCGCAAGAAACATAAAATCCAGAAGCATACAAAGTGACAATCCACAGTCGGATAACTATACTCCGAGTAGTTTACTAGTGTACACCAGATTAAAACCAGGTCGTGGAGCTAGAATCAAAATGATTATGCGCAAATTATCATCAGAGACTAGAGTAACTCTTCCAATCCAAACAGTAAGTCTCCACATTTTATTCAAAATATAATTTAACTGGATTTTAAGTCACAATGGGAACGGGGATAGCGCACGCGCACGCGCACGCGCACGCGTACGCGCACGCGCACGCGCACGCGTACGCGCACGCGCACGCGACATTGTCGACACGGGCCGGCTGCGTGCGGTGACGCAGACATTCAAAATAAAAAGAAACAACAAAACGCTGCAAATGGAAACTTCAGCGGCAGCATTACGACATGCAACCTTAACGAGTGCGGTGCGAGCGCCGGCCGACCGCCGTGCCCACCGTGCCCACCGTGCCCAGCGTGCCCAGCGTGCCGCAGCACACAGATCCAGCGGTGGCGGTGTAGTGGAATGAAGTGGGCCCCCGGCCGCCGGCTCCGGCTTGCACAATCTGCTGATTGTCTTGTGACAACGTTACGCGCACGTAACCAGACACGGAACCGCAAATATATTAGACGTTGAATAGAAGTTAATTAAAAAATAGGCAACTGTCCTCATTGGTGATAGAGAGGTCGACATTGGAGACGGTGAAGCAGCATTAACAGTTGTTTGTCTAGTTCTGGAAATGGATTTATCAGTCGAGGTCATCTTATCAGGATATATTCATATATTATATAAGCAGCACCGATGTTTCCTGCCGCCCTCGGCACTGGCGAAACATTCCTCTTTGTGAAGTTCTTGTCCACGGGGCGCAACCGTGAACATTAAGTCATTTTAGTTTTTGGAGCTGCTTTCTGCTACTAGATGTGTACTCGGGTGTACTTCATTCGCATCAGTTAACATTCGTATGCTACAGAGCCTTCTGCATAAAATGAACTAAGGCACCGGTGCGGTGATGACCACCCACTCGCGCGCTGCGATGTGTTAGAGCACATCAGCACAGTGCACTATATTCCTTCACTGTGCTCTTGCGCCGGACGCTGTTATAAGGAAATATGTATTATAACTAAATGATCCGTTGGTTGGTTAGTTGGTTGGTTGGTGTTTGGGCGGCGATGCGTGACGGCTTGGGCAACGAGCGCCGCGACAAAACTGCGCGCGCGCACTGCCCGCGCGACACTCGCACGCGCCATGCCGCGCGACGCGTCGCTCCTGCGGCTACTGCCGCTGCTGCTGCTGGCAACGCGGCGACCTGCCTGCGCGCACCCCGCGGACACCCCGCGGAGCGACGACTCCGCGAATAGCACAGCAGTCTTCCAAACAGACAATGCCACTTCCATCATATTAATCGCCAGCAACGATACGATCTTAGACGTCGACAACGAAACTCTTGCAGATGGCGATCATGAGCCAATAGTGCGCAAGAAACGGACCTTCGGGGACATAGTGTTTAGAGGCTTAGCAGATGTTTTGGGTTACAGTGTCGCCAGGAAACCACCGGAGATCGCGTTTCCTCCGCCGCTAGCTCCTGTACCCGGTATAGATCTGCCACTACAGGCAGCTGCCACTCCAGCCCCGGCGCCCGCGCCAGCGCCTGCCGCCGCTACTGCACCCTGCGGTACGCCGCGTGCGGCCGCTCCGCAGCCTTGTAGAGCGCAGAGTCCACCACCACCGCCTCCTAGACCTAGACCACCACCACCGTGTCCAAAGCCTCGAGCGGCACCGAGGCCGAAGCCGCGGCCAACGCCTCCTCCTCCCCCACTCCCACCATGTGCCAGACCACGCGCGAACCCTACCACACCTTCACCCTGTACTCCACCATCTACTACCCCTCCACGACCTGCCACGAAACAAGGAGATAATCTAGAAACCATTACATCCAATTTGCGTTTAGATTTTAATTTTAATAGAGCCCCGGCCGCGGTAGCCTCATCTGCTGCTGTTGAACAGACCCCCGAGGAACCGGTTCAGGAACAAGAACCGGAACAGGAGCTAGAACCCGTAGCCCCGGTAGCCATCCAGCCACGAGCCGCACGCTTGCCACCGGCACGCGCCCGGGAGCCGCGTGTCTACGTCGACGCTTTTGTAGTGCGTAACGGTGTTGCTCAGAAAGTGGCCGCCGTTGATGCTCAACATTTTAATTCACAAAGAGCGCTTCCAGAAGACGATTACCTAGCATATGACGATGAAGAAGTTCAACAAGTATTCGACGACAATTATGAAGATGTTCAAGAATCGCGGGATAGGGCTAAAGCTGTCCGTGACTTTGGAGATGCAGTTGATAAATTCTGGGAGCCCAAGAGACAACTCAAGAAGAAACTCCCGGCGAACGACTACAGAAATGTGCATTTCGGAGATCGCGAACTGGCTAACCAAATACGAAGACGCGGCGACCGGGAATCGCATCAGAGCTTAAAACGAGAACGGCAGCACCCGAACACGATTCCTTTACTTTTGCCCGAGGACGAGGATGACGCTGAGTTAACGACGACAACTGAAGATCCCAAACGTCCCCTGAAACCACGTGTTTTGCCACCGACTGAACATAATCCGGGACAGATAGACACCGTCACAGTACGCGTACCGCCAATTTATAAAGAAAGACGTCCCAAAAAATTAAATCGTGAGCGATCAGATGATTCGGAGCGTAGTGAAAGACCGGAACATACGGATCGTCGCAGTAGACTGGAACAACCTGAGCGTCGAGGTCCAGCAGAACATTTCGAGCACCGCGAACGAATAGTGCCTGAAGAAGACAGCGACGCTCGTAACCGATCAACGGAAAACGAAGATGAAGACGCCGACGGCGAGAACAGCGCATGGATTGTGCAGACTGAGCGGCCGGTGAAACGGAAGCGCCGACGCAAACAGAAACGCGAGAAGCGGGCGGTCGCGCAGGAGCCTTACTCCGCCGGGGACTACGATTATTACGGAAATAAACTTCCGATATCTGACGAAGAGAAGTTCTTCAGGGGCCTGACGGTGCCACCTCCGACGAAATACGCAGAATTAGCACGTTTAGAGAAAGGCACCGATGACGATCACTTTTTAGATGATCAGGAAAGAGTCCGTGAGGATCCGGAAAGAGTCGGAGAAAACGAGAGATCAAACGACGACGGCCGCGACGATGGTTCAGGAAGAGCCGACGACTCGGGTCGGAGCGACGACAGCGGGCGCTCGGAGGGTGACCATGAGAGGACCGGGGACAGCGGGCGCGCCGACGAGCGGGAGCGCACGGACCGGCTGAGCGAGAACGCGCGCGTGCACCAGACCGGCTTCCGGAACAACTACGTGCGCGCGACCAACGTGCTGGTGGACGAGCCGCGCACGCGCACGAGCACGGCGTGAGCCGCCGCGCCGCTCGCCCGGCGAGCGCCCGCCATATAAATTATTTATTGCAACACGCACTTGCAGGGCCGCCTCCTCCGCCGCCACACCGCGCTGACCATCCTCCAGCACCCAGCGCAGCTACCGATCGGTGCGGAGTGGTGCCGGCCGCCTACAATGTTATAGTTTGTAAGTTCCTACGTCGTCGCCCCGCTCGTCGACGCGCTCTCCATATTTTTGTATTATAGTGTATAGAGCAATGTATTTTTAGTTTCATAATAAACGGTTTCTTAAATCTTTAGTTTCATTATCAGCGTCGTGGAGGCGTCCAATCGATTATTGCTGGGGCGTGAAATTTGATTGCCACGTCGAGGCAACGACAACCTCTGACGACTAAGTAGGTGAAGGTCCGCCGTCCGCCGTCCGCCGTCCGCCGTCCGCCGTCCGCCGTCCGCCGTCCGCCGTCCGCCGTCCGCCGTCCGCCGTCCGCCGTCCGCTGTTCACTGCTCGCCAGTTGAAATCGAAAACGGCCGCGGAGCCTGCTGGTCGCCGGCGGCAGCCGGGCCCCGGCGCCGGCTGCGGGCTTGTGGGCTGGCACACTTTTACTTTTGATTTTTTTATAAGTTACAATCAGCTACTCGTATTATATTACGTTAAGGTATACTTCATTTATAAAATATTGAGAGAGGGACTAAAGAAATATAATAAAATGAAATTAAGCAAACACTGCAATGTGCCGGTGATGTGGGTCAGCGCGCTGCTGCTCCGCGGGCGTAGCGCGACCCGGCAGCAGGAGCTCCGGCGGAACTCTGTCAATTACTTAAGGACGCAATTGCAAAACCAGACCTCGGTGATATCGTGCAGACGTCCACCGCCGGCACCGCAGTGACCGCAGTGACCGCGCAGCCCAGAGACCGACTAAACAAAGGCGGGCACGGGGAACTGAGAGGAGACGATGATGTTTATCACAGAAAAATATAAATAAAATCGCAGGATCATAACTATTCACAAGTAAAAGTTAAGATCGCTGTTAGTGGATACAACTCGAGGTGAGGGGGTCGAGACCATTCCGGGACAGATTTGTCAACGGCCGTTGTCAGTTCCTGCTGTACGGAGCAATAGTGTACACGTGCATCTTAGAGATGAAGCTGTCGATGCAGTTTACACTTGCCCAAACTGTAAGTAACTAGTGACAGCTTTAGCGAGCAGTCGGTTGCATCAGCGGTGTTGCAGCGGCTGCAGACGAATTGCAGCGGTCACTGAAAATAACCAATTGATCAGTTGACCAATAGCGGGTTGCGTCGAAATATTGATTCACCAGCTGCAGCAGTCAGCGCGCCGCGGTGACCTGAATCCTTTACTGGGCTGCGGGCCGGACAATCAATCGCTCCAATGTCGCTTTTTAATAATATTGTGGTATTGCAACAAAAAAAATTGGAAAGTGAGGTCTGTTGGTAACCGGCGCTCACGGTCAACCCCTGCGCAGAAAGCTGTTACTGTTCTGTTACTGATCTGTAGTTAAACCGCTCAAATTAATATTTTAACTTATAGATCCGGGATCGAGGAGCTCCGAGTCTGAATTCTTGACTCCTTGCGACATCCCTTAAATAGTCTAAACGTCATATGTACTATGATATATGACTTGACATGTAGTTAGTATCAGTGCCCGCGCCGCCCGCGCCGCCCGCGCCGCTGGCACCGTCGGTGGTGCCGGTGGTGCCGGTGTTGCCGGGCGGCGCCAGCCACCAGTGCCAGGTGCGGCGGATGCCGCCTGGTGTAACGCCGGAGACCTGCGCAGATTGCGTCGTCTCGTTAGATTCATGGCGGGCAGATGCCGATTAAACGACGTCGTGGAATACTTCGCCGAGCCGGCGCACGTGAACCCGGACACCAACCTGCCGTACTCTCGACGCTTACCCAATCCGGTGTGCACCAACGCTGCGCTGTCAGGTGCGGTACATCTCATTCAATGAATCCAAACAAATAAAACAAACCCTTGCCACCCTTTACAAATTATATTTAATATCCTAAATTTTGACAGAATTGTGTACTGTTCTACATACTGATGACTGTTCCCGGTGCTGAGTAAGTGGAACATCCCACCTTGTGTTGCGTCCTCCTCACATTAATATTAAATATAGAATGAAGATTTATTAGTAGTCTTAACTATACTTATTATTAGTATGTGGATGTACCAATTTTCCCTGCAGTCCACTTCCCAAATTAACTTACCTGAAGAGGGTGGTTCAACGGAAGCTGTATGTTGAGCGGCAAGAAAAAGAATAAAAATATCCTTGAAATTTTATTTGCAGGGTGCAGCGAACATTGTTTACTTTAAAAGTATTGTGCGTTCATTTGTCGTTGTCTCGCGCATGCGCACTGCGACGTGTTACAGTTCAATGTATGCAGGGAGAGCACTAAGTTGCTTAAGACGCGGACGGGACCGGGAGACTGCTGCGGCAGACCTGGACAGAACACGGCGGTGGTACTGAGTCTTTATCGACGAGGACGTGGGCGTGGGCGTGGGCGTGGGCGTGCATGTGGACGGGTAATGCGTACGGGGCGCTGGCACTGTGACAGTTGTAGGTAGGTGTAACCGTTGTTCTGTGTGGTCGCATCGATCATTGCGGAGGCTGGTGTCGGCTGCGGTGTGGCGACTGTCTCACAGTAAACTATTACGTGCATGTGTTTTCTTACCGAACCTTAGGTCGTAACGAACGTCACGAAATGTGAAATGGATGGAGATGAGTTGGTATTGCGTTAGATCGCTCTCCCCACTCTATGCAGCCGCATAACGGTTGGTGGCTGTGCTCAAGACAAGACCTGCTGCAGGATCAGAGTTTTCTCTCTTGACTCCCATGGTCTATTGGTGTAGGATTCACAGTATCCGTGGCCCAAGTGTCCATAAAATATTGAGAAGAGTGTGCGCTATATATTCCGGCGCGCATTTATAAAGGTGAAAAAAGGGGTTTCTTCCTCCCGAGGTGGACCTGCGCGGTGCAGCCGGCGCTGGCGGCGTCGTGGAGGCGTGCCAAAACGTTCTCGTAACCCCGCCGTAAAGCGTCCAAAGTGGAAAATTCCGAGGGTTTAATGGGTGTGAGTCCGACATAACCTGTATACCGTGAAGCCAGGTATGCTATGGTAACGATATGTAGGTGCACCTGCTGCATCGGTGAATACTACTTTTGCAATCGGACAGCGCGAGCGAAGACCAGCCTACCTGTATATATATACAAATGATGGTGATGTTCTGTAACACTGTTGCAACAAAATGGCTCGAATAATTAAGTTAAGAAGGGAGGAGGGGTTGTCTTACCAGCGGCACGCGCATGCGCACGCGCACGGGCACGCGGGAGCGGGAGGGGAGCGGCAGGAGTAAGCGTTGGGTAATTGGTGGCATAGCACATTTCTGTAGATTCGTTCCCTCGTGCCACGTGACCGTGGTTACCGTCGCGGTTGCCGTCGCGGTTGCCGTCGGGGGCGCAGCAGCGGCAGGTGTCCGGCGCGCGCGCGGATGACATTAAATTCAACGATTGTAAGGTACAGCGCCGCCTTGTTGGTTAACTCGTAGTACTTTAAAGGAGGTAGTAGAAACGCTGCGGGTATTTGTACTGTTCAGGTGTTGGTGCTGCTGTTGGTGCTCGTGCTGGTGCCGGTATTGGTGCGGGTAGTAGTGCTTGTTGTGTAAATAAATTGTTATTACTTATTAAGCAATCCTCGTCGCCATCATTTCCTCAATTCTTTTTTCACGTAAAAGTTATTATTCAGCTCGGACACGGGTGACGTAAGTAAATGGACACGCCCGGGCGGGTTGCGGGTTGCGGGTTGCGGGGTGCGGTGTGCATCGCCGCTGATGTGACGGTCAACTACAAAACTACTACGCGACTAGCGAGCACCCAGCTGCATTTAGACGTAACCGGAACAGCTGCGTTTTCTGAATACACCCTTCAACGGCGAGGAGGTTGTATCCAACTTCCAAAAAGAGCAACTCTTGAAATCAATCGCTTCATAAAAATAGACGAAGTCATATTAAATACATGTGTTGCAATTGATTAAAGTGTAGTACTTGCCAATGATGCGCGCGCGCAGAGCAGCGGACTGGATCCGGTGCACTGACCGACTTTTATGTGCAGATTTGCTTTGCGTCTCCTTCTCACAGGGGACACAAGACTGCTACAGGTGCGCGGGCGGCGAGCTCACGTCGTCCATTTAGATACGCTCGGTACTTGCTACGGCACCCGCGCCCACCGACTTCGTCAGCACTGTAGTAGCCGGAGGTCAGCAGCCGCCCCACGTTACGAAGGCGTCGGCGGAAGGAGCAGCAACGATAGTGAGAGCTAAGGAAAGTGAGCGCTGTATATTTGGTAAGCCGGCGGCGGGCCGCGCATGCTGATGCGCGCCGCCCGCCGCCCGCCGCATGCCGCGCGTGCGCACCCGCGACAGTTTTCTCTCGCTTACGTTCCGTACGCGATCGGTATGCGAGGCGGCGCGCGCTGCGCGTGCAGCGGCGGCGGCAGCGGCACCAGCAGCGCCCGGCCGGCCGGCCGCGAGCCCCCGCGGCCCGCTGCGGGTGTATGCGGCGTGTCGACGGGCGCGCTCGTTTGGGCAACGTCGAAAGCCGCGGGGCCGGGCGCGCGGCGCCGCACGCGCGCCGCACACATACTAATGCGGCACTCGTTTAAGTTATAAGTAGCGCCGCCGGCCCCGCCGCTTCTGGTTTCCGAAGGAGCGTCGCGCCGACCGGCCGGCCGCATCGACATGAAGTTCACCGCAGTAAGTATCGCGGCGCGCGTACGGTGCGCGTGCGGTGCGCGTGCGGTGCGCGTGCGGTGCGCGTGCGGTGCGCGTGCGGTGCGCGTGCGGTGCGCGTGCGGTGCGCGTGCGGTGCGCGTGCGGTGCGCGTGCGGTGCGCGTGCGGTGCCTAGTGTACACCTGAAGTGACTCCGGTGGTGCTGGCTACTAACGCTGGCGGTGTGTTTCAGATCGCGCTGGCGTTGTGCGCTCTGACGTGCGCGGGGCAGGCGGACGTCGTGCACCTGAAGGCTACGAAGGCGAGGCTGCTCGGCGGCTTGCTGGGCAAGGCCAAGCACCACAAGCGCGGCGTGCTGTCGGCCGTGCCGCCCTTTAAGCTAGGACACGACATTCCTCTCGTGTCTCACTCAGTCGTCAAACCGCTGGTCGTAACCTATCCGCCCACCGCTGCAGTGACGACGGTTAAAGTTCCCCTGACAAACCCGTTGGTGCCGCGATACCCTGTGCCCGTAGGTCACAGGGTGCCCGTTCCCCATCCTCACTACGGACTCAAGTTTCCATATATAACAAAATCTGTTGTAAAACCAGATCATCATTTTCATCATCATCATCATCATCTATCGCCGAGACCCGTGGTACCGTTTATCCCCGCTGCACCTGCTGCGGTTCCTGTCCCAGTTCCGGCTCCCGCGCCAGTTTCTGTGTCAGTACCGGCCGCTGCTCCAGTGCCTTTGCCAGTTCCATCCGCTGTTCCCGCGACGCCGTTTGTGTCAATAGCGCAGCCTCCACCCGCCGTAGCGCACCCAGCACCTTTACCACCGGTTCTTATTCAGCCAGCGGCCCCTGTTCCCGCTCCTCCGATTCCTGTCGCTACTCCCCCTGTTCACATTCTTCCACCCAATCATCTCCACGTAAAGCCACTGGTGCCTGCCGGAGTCCCGGTTCACCCAGCCCAACTCCTGCCCGCGCCGCTGCTTCAGTACGCTCAACAGTTCCCGTACGTGCTGCGGCACGGCGGTGCTGTTCAGACTTCTGTCTTTGCTACGTATCCCAGGTATCCTTTATTCAATTACCAATCTCCATTAGTTCCATTGGCTCCATCGGCGCACGCCATACAAGGTCTGGGACAAGTTTTGTTAAACAGACCTCAAGTTATGCTGCAAAGGCCACAAATAGTTCTGGAGAGGCCGCAAGTCTCTCAGTTTCACCTAGTGCCACAAGCGGGAGCGCACGGCGGACTGGTAGAGCACGCAGCCACTAACGTCGCAGTCCAGCCGCCGCCTGCCTTGCTCCAGCCGGCTCAGGCTGCAGGATTGCTCCCCACGCCCAGCCTACATATCCAGCCGGCAGTCATTCCGCAACCAACTGTGCATTTGCAGCCCACTCAGACTGCCACTACCTTGGACCATGAAGGCTGGTCTCCAGTTACTCAAACACAAGATCTCGTCCCAACTCACAACTCGGAAGCTCATTTTCTTCAGCCCCAACCTCATCACCACTTCACACAAGAACAAGGCACACAAATTTATGAACATCACACAGGTGATGGCCAGTATGACCTACACCATCAACTTCAGCACCACATCCAGCAGCAGATTGAACAAGCGCAATACGAACAGCGTTTGAACAATCAACACCAGCTCCACCACCAGTACACCTCGTCACAACAGCCGGCTCAAGGGTATGGTGTTCCGAATCAAGACTTCTCGCAACAGGATCATGACTTCGCATATCATGGCCATGAATATGCACCCCATGACCAACAATATGTACCCAATGATCAGCAATATCTTCAAAACGATCAGAATTTTGGGCAAGGCCAGGAATATGAGCCTGACCAACAATTCGCCCAACACGACCAACAACTTGCGCAGCACGATCAACAATATGCGCAGCCCGAACAACAATTTCCTCAGCAAGACCAACAATTTGCGCAGCAAGATCAACAATTTGCGCAGCACGACCAACAATTTGCGCAGCACGACCAACAATTTGCGCAGCAAGATCAACAATATGCTCAACACGACCAACAATACCATCAACACGACCAGCAATTTTTTCAACATGAACACCAGTACGCGCAGCACGATCACTCGTTGCCCCCGAACGGTCAGGACCTGCCACATCAACCGGCGCAAGAGTATGGCTTGCCTCAGCAGGGACTGGAGGGCCGCAACGACAATTCTCAAGAGACAGAACAACAGTTCCATAACCATATACCCCTTGGGCTGCAGCCTCCTATAAACGAGCCACTGGACCACTTCCGGTAGTTCTGCCCGTGCCAGCATTAACTGTGAACCGTGGACATTTAGTGACAGTTTGTGATCGGAGCCGCGAGGGTGCGCAGGGTGCACAGGGTGCGCGAGGGTGCGCAGGGTGCGCGAGGGTGCCGCCCGCGAACTGCACCATTGTGTAAATATTGCCTAATAATACTAACTTGTTGATTCGTATTTAATTAATGTATTTGTACGACTAATCAATTATTTATTTAATTCGTGATAAACAATACAAAATATACGTTCAGTGTTTTATTTCAATGTCAAATATTTACAGGGGGTGGCTGCTGTGAGCGCACTGGAATTTTCCGTTGCATATACAGATATAGCAGCATAAAATGCATGTCGCTTCCCATTAAGTATGCTTTCAATTTGGGAAACAGATAAAAATCACTAGGCGCCAGATCTGACGAATAAGGGGGCTGGTCAACTAATTCGAAGTCAGATCCCTGAATGGCAGCCATCGCAACTGCCGACCTGTGATGGCATTCCTCAACTTGGGAATTAAAGATGCATAATATTGGACTGTAATAGTTGTTCCACCCTCCAGGTAATCATTCAACAATATCCCTTTTGAGTGCCAAAATATTGAGGTCAAAGCCTTGCCAGCCGATGCTAGGGCACGAAACTTCTTCGGGGTCGGTGATGGTGGCGGTTTCCGTTTCCCTTGCGAAGATTGATGTTTTGACTCGGGATCAAAACGATGGAGCCACGTTTCGTCCATTGTTACGAAACGAGACAAAAAGTTTTCAGAATCTTCTAGAAACTTGTCCGACAATACTCGTATCTTTGAAATGTCAAGTCGATTTTGTTTCTCATCGTCGGTTAACATTCTCGCCACCTCGTCATTTTGCGGAGACTTTTCTCATATTCAAAGATTGTTTCAATATGGATTGATTACTTTCATATGGAATGCCCGTTACCTAAATTACGAGTAAGTATCGGATGGTAACTCGTCGCTCGCTCAATACTTATACAATTTTCTCGACTTCCGCAACATTTTCTTGGGTGACGGCCGCAACGATGTTCGTCTGCCGTGCCCGTTCTCCCCACTTGAAATACAATTCATTTACACTACAATTCAATACCTATCCGACAAGGTATAAGAAAGTACACAAAGTTTCTAAAATTTAGAAAATAAACACTTGTAATAGAACCAAGTGCCATGAAATATCAAACTGTAGAGACTCACAACAGCAGACGCCGCGCCGGCCCTTAATGTGACCATTTTGTTGTTGTTGTAACACGCGCGAGCTTGTTGTTGTTATCGTTTTTGATATTGAGTTCAGAGTAAAACATGCGCAATGTCATTTTTAGGTAATGAGCCAGTACGACAGCTGAAACTTAACTACTTTCGTGGGCGGGCGTACATTATTGTTGTCTATTTAATTCTGAATAGTTTTTCTTTTCCGTACCAAATAAATTTAACTTCAATGGCGGATTATCATTCAATGGCGGATCCATACAGCCAGTAGTTGTGGCGTCTTTGGCACAAAGATACTAGGTTCATTACCTAAAATGCCGCTGTGGCTAGGTAACCAAGTAAGGACAAATTAATTTTTGTAGCAAGGTAGCTGACAAGTAAATTTAATAAATTTTTATTAAATTTATTATATATATATTTAATAAATTTATTATTATATATATTTATTTATTATATATATTTAATAAATTTTTAGGATGTAAGGAAATCTAGTTTTTAATTTAAATTGGTTAGCAACGAAAGCCTGTAAACAACTCTTAGAATCAGTAAGAATAACAGATTTATTTATGGAGCTCAATAAATGATAATGCTTCTAGAATAGCTATGGACTCACCAGAGAAGACTGAAGTTTGATGGGGGCATCTAAAATTGAAAATCACATGGTATTTGGGAATCCGAACAGCGGAGCTAACACAATCCTGGTCTGACAACTTAGAAGCATCAGTGTAAATGATGAGCCAATCGGACCAATACAATGGATCTTTAACTGGGAAATTGCAGAATTACAGTTTTTTCTATGCCGAGATGTAGAAGAATTTGGAGCTGAAAGATAAGAACCTTAAAAGAGAAGTCGAAAAGACGATATTATTGACACTGAAATACTGGACAAGGAAGGCGGAGATAGCTGACAAAACTATTGAAAAGGCAGGGATAATCCTTGTGGAACCAATATTTATTCGAAGAGATAAAATCAGAAAAGATATGGAGTTTAGAGATAAGAGGGTGATAAGGAGATTCAATGACTTTCAAAAGGAATCGGTCAGATAGATATTGTCTTCTGAGGGGAGCATCGCCGCATTCTACCTGAAGAGCAATAATAGGTGACGATTTCATGGGCCCACAGATTATTCTCAGACATTTATATTGAAGTTTATGAAGGGAACACAGCAGATTTGTTACAAGGGTCAAGGCGGAAAGTGCCATAGTCTAAGTGACTACGTACTAAGGCGTTGTACATAAGTTTTTGAGTATAGCGGTGACATCAACATTTTTTAACAATATGTTTAATATGATGGACATCAGTTAATCTAGAATGTAATACAACACCAAGAAATTTCACTTTGTCTACAACCGTAAATTTTTGTTGATCGTAAGATATTGAAACATCAGGACAAGATCTGAACCGAGAGAAAACAACCGCATTGATTTTAGGGATAGATAGAGAGAGACCGTGGTCTATGAGTCAATCTTGGAGATAGCTAATAGCTGAATTTAGGCGAGAATAGTCCTCATCAATAATCTTAGAAGAAACGCAGAGTGCGAGATCATCAGCATATTGCAGAACTTGACAAAAAGGAATTAACTGAAAGCTCTAAATCACAGTAAAGTAACGGGCTAAGAACTGACCCTTGGCAAAGTCACTTCCACAGCTGTTTGGGAGAGGAAGAGTAATTTGGAGCACAAATAGATTCGAATCTAGGAGACAGGAGATTAAAAATTATGTTTACGATCTTCACAGTAATATTCAGCTAGAGCATTTTCGAGCACTGGAAGAAAAATATTGTCATACGCAGATGACATGTCCAGAAAAACCTCAAGAAGGAATTAAAAATGTCTGTTACAAATACGCTTAAACTACCATAGCGCTGATACCTTTTTGGAATCCAATAGAAAGCAAAGGAAGTCGAAGCGATTACCGATAGTTAGAAGGGTCAGGGCAGGGCTTTCCAGGTTTTAAAATAGGGATGATAATTTGAATCCTCCATATTATTAAGAATGGAAAGGAATACCTGTTTTACAGTGTTACTGCTTTTGGAAATAAAAGAATACGGAATCCCATCAAATCCTGGGGACGAATCCCCCTAACCCGTCACCCAGAGGCCACGGGTGCCCCAGGAGATATCGTCTCCGGGTTCCCCGCGGTGCACAGATGTTGGGTTGGAATTGACAGAATAATAGTAAAGTGATCACTACCGTGAGTGGAAGCAAAAAAAAAAAACACCAGGAGAGACTAGAAGCCAAGGAAGGAGAAGTTATAGAAAGGTCCACAGCAGTCTTTGGATTCTGAGAGAGGGAACTCTGCGAGTAGGGGTTCCGTCATTCTATAAACATAAATCTAGTTCATCACAGAGATCAAGTAAGGAAAAGAAATAAAATAACAGTAATAAAAACCCCAAGATGTATGACAAATATTAAAATCTCCAAGGATAACGATAGATGGAGTTAAACTTGTAATATTCGTTTTTAATTTAGAAAGAAGAGCTAGGTTCAGGGATGTAGACGGAGAGGAAAGAAATATTATTAACTCTAACAGCAAGGGCAAAAATACTATTACTGTGGGAAAGGATATTTGTTTAAATATCATATTTATAGATACTAAAATAGCACAACCAGCATAACCAACTGACCAATCGTGCCGGAGACATGAGAAAGCCGGGATCCTAAAGTTGGATCCGGGCTTAAGCCATGTCTCCTGAACAGTAAAGATAGGTTTGTATTTATTAACAAGAGTGATGATATCATTCTTCTTGTGACGGATGCTGTGACAATTCCATTGTAGGAATTTGGACTTTTTCATAGTTTTATAAAGCTCAGTAAGTTTAGAGTCTCCAAAGCGAGAAAATATATTTACAATTGTAGAAAGTAAGAGATCCAGGAGATTATCATTGGCAGATACACCATCTGAAGGATAGGCACTCCCATTAGGGAGACTAGAACGGGGAATACTAATGATAGCTTGAAGAGCTTGCCTTGCCTGCCGGAGCTGGAAGAGATTTTTGGGTAAAATAAGTGCGACGGTACGAGACGGAACTGGGTATGGCTTGGGAGTGGGGAGAAAATTGGGGAAAGGTTTAGGAAGGCTGAGTGGGAAAAACGGAGAGAGACGTACGAGAAATATCTACAAAAGATCTTCTAACTTGTGGAAACCTGACTGATGCTTCGTTGTATGAGATATTTTTTTGTGACATCACGAGTTTGATAGATTTCTGTCTGTTGCTTTATGGTTACCAGAGCAAAACAAACAGGTAGGTATAGGATATAAACTATTACAGTCAATACCAAAGT
Source organism: Troides aeacus (assembly GCA_033220335.2). NCBI lineage: Eukaryota > Metazoa > Arthropoda > Insecta > Lepidoptera > Papilionidae > Troides > Troides aeacus. The sequence continues at coordinate 248,848 of CM067281.1, read as the reverse complement.
GAGATTTCGCACAGATAAATCAACGCGACTTTGACCGGCATTGCGTAGCAACATGCTCAAACCTGCAGCAATTATTACATTGAATAGTTGGTAAAATATATGTCTGAACTGGGAGGGAAGTGTAAAAACAGAAAAAATCCCTATGTGGAAGCTTTTGGCCAATAAATGTTAGAACAACTGTCGGAGTTGGAGTCCAAATAGAAGTGTTATTTTCAGTTGACTTTTTATTGAGCCGCCGGGCTCTGATGACACGTCCAAAACCATCAGAAACTTCGATGGAAGAAACTAATTCTTCTAGGGTCCACTCTACTGGGATGCCTCTTATAATACCCATGCGGATCACATTATATGAAGGAATAATGGCATTATATTTAGCTGCGGCAAAACCTGGTAAATCTAATAAAGAATTTGCGGCAACAGCAGTTTTAAATTCAACTGAGATTCGGTTCCGGCAGATATGTCTAACGCCGTCTTTAGCACATCCTTGATTTCGTTGTGCTATAGGAAGTGACCAAACTTAATTGGGCGAAGTGTAGCTCTAGACGAAGACTCGCAATCTTTACTTACATGAATCAAAAAAGGAGCAACATCCTGATCCAAATACCGTTTTCTGTTACCCTCATATTCTGGTAAAGTATACACAGACCGAATAGATACGATTGCTTGTGCGGCTGTATCTTTCTTTGGAGGAGGAGAGGAATAATCGGAATTTGTAGGAGTTTCTCGTTTCCTAGAAGTATGGATTACCTCCGTCTCCATTGGGATTGGAAAATTAGATGAATCAAGTTTTAGTGAGAAATCAGTAATATAATCTCCCCCAGGGTCGCGAATAGGGGGGTGGGGGGCAGGTGGTCTACACCGTTCATAATTCTATTTACACTAAACTACTATATAATACTTACGAATAAGACAACACACTTATATAAACATACAAAGCTACTAATTAGATAATCAACAGGGAATAAAACCCAATAAAACACCCGAAAAATAAGTGTAAAAGACAGAGATGCCTAAAACACTTGCTCAAGCACTCGACCTTTGAAAGGTTCACCGATGATCTATCACCCTGTATATAATAATTATTGGTAACGCCTGCAGCTTTACTAGCGGCAAATTATGAAACACGCGCATGTGGCGCAGGGGAAACTTGCAGGGGAAGGCACACACGCGAGGTGGTGTTCAGGCTCTGTACACGTCTCGTGCTTGTTGCCGAAAGTCGCATGTTTGATATTTCACATTGAAAGTAAAATAACGAACTTTAAAGTTTAATCACATGCTTCTGTTTTATTAGAGATTTGATTAGTGAACGGACACTTAGCACAGCGCACGCCGCTGCAAGTTTATACGAGCTGCGCGCGCGATTGCGGCACCTCACGCGCTCGTTAAGGGAAGCACAGATAATTAATTAAATACGTTCAATTTGTTAGTAAGTTTTAATTTATTTACCTTGTGCACATACCGTGTGCGGCGCGCAGCGCGCACGTCGCGCCGGCCCCGCCCCGCTGCAGCTGCTGCTGAGCGACCTCAAATGTTTGTACACAGGGTTGTTCTGACCTTACCGGGGATGTAAGTTGTTCCAACAATGAGCTCGTCTCAACACACGAAGGGCGCACCCCGCCCCGACCTCACCGAAACATGTTTTGTAAATATTTGTTTTTAAAAGAAGCCTTTCACAATCATAGTAAATAATTGACATTTTTTAAAAAAAGAGTTCTTGGTTTATTGTATATCGATGGATAAGCTGCTCGGCCGGAACACTCGTACGTGTAGAGGCGAAGTACTGCAGGGGCTATATCTCATGACCACACATGTAATCCGAAGGTACGTATCAACCACAAGTGGCGCACCCCGGAAACGGATACGAGACGTCCGCGTTAAAACTGTTCCGGCGGAGCGCGGATCTGCAGTGCGACCGCGCCGCGACCTCCACCCGACCGCACTCCCACAACAATAGCGACGGCTGTCGTACCGCCTACTTCCGGTACGCTTCTTTCCGACACGTCACCTGCACGACACGATACGACACGACACGATGCGACAGGAGGCAGTGGCGCAACTCCTGTTATTAAGTTGCGACAGTTCACCTCTCCATATCCACTCCGGATTTGGTGCCGAACGCTTACAGTATGGCCGCTCCACACGGTGGCCCCTGTGCCTCCAAATGGTATCAAACCTGTCTGGTATGCAAAGCACTAGGTCTCAACTTAGTAATCATTTTAATACCCGTACAGTGGTGGGCGCGCTCGCCCCCCGATCACCCGCGCGTGTAAACATTATATTTATTGTTGTTACACACGCGCATGCGCACGCACACGTACGCACGTGTTTGTAATTTTCGATTTGTTTATTTATACTACTATTACATTTTCCTTTTACTGTAGTTGTATTTATGTTATCTTTTTAATAACTTCTACATAATCCTTTTTCATCGTCCGGCCCTATTCGCGTATGAACAAACGGCGGGGCGCGGCGCGCGCCGCTGCCCTCGCCGGCCGCGCCGGGTCTCCAATTCGGTACTGGCTTCAATCACTTTCATTATATCCAGTTACCACCGGTCGCAGAGCCGTTCCCCGCGCTCGGCCGTGTCGCGCGTGATCACGCGTCCGCCTACGCGGCAACGAGGCAACGCGGTAACGCGGGGCGGCGCGCAGCCCTGCGGCACCGAGCCACGCTAACGGGGAGGCGGAGCGCAGTGCGGAGCGGTGCAGTGCGGAGCGGCGTCCGCGCTCGCGCCACGCCCGACCTGGACTGCAATTCCGATTTTGGCAATTTTGATAATATTTATTATACCGTTATCTAATAAAACGCTTAGCAACAGTACCGGTGCGCGCGCGCCGCGGAGCGCCTCAGGACCCAGACGTCGGCGGGTGGGGCGGGTGGGGAGGCTGGCCCCGGCCCCGGGCCCGGCCCTGCTCCTATAAAAGCACAGCGGGCTCCCGCAGCTGCACCCAGTGCTCACGCAGGACCCCCCGGCGACACACCTTGGAAACATGAAGACTTTCGTAAGTTCACCTTTGGGATTAACTTCATCAGAACCTGCAGATCGTGTAAATGTGTTCCAGTGCTGAAACTTTCACTTTTTACTTTTTTAAAAACTTCAAATTACCTAAAGCCGACTGATTTACTAACCCCCCGGGCCCCAATCCCCAACCCGCAACCCCCAGTGGTCGTCAATCAGATGAGTTGTTTCTATACAGTTAAGTAGCGGCGCTAGCGGGGCGTTCGCCTGCGGGTAAGTGACGCGCCCGTCCACAACAACGCGGCACTAGTTACTATGTTATACACAGAGCACCACATTGCGCTCGTCATTTGAGACATAAAATGTTGAGTCTCGTTAGCCCGGTAATTACATTAGCTACAGCGCCCTTGCAACCGGAAGAGAACATTGTCTGTCGGCAGCAATAAGCGCTGCAGCGGTACCTACCTAACAGTCTCCGGCGATGGGGACCCGCCAGCAGTAAACTGGCTTGTTTTTGTCAAATCACGTTATATAGGAATGTTGTTCGTGTGCACGTGCCTGTGCACCTCCGTGTGCATGTGCTTGTGCGTCTGTAAGCACCACGAACACACCGTGCCGGTGCTTGCGCAGGTCTGCTTGCTGTTGCTGGCGGCCGCGGCGTGCGGCGCGGAGGAGAAGAAGAACGAGAAGCGTGGCCTGCTCGGGCTGGGCTACGGCCTGTCCTCGGCGCCGCTGATCGGCCATGGGCTCGGTTTGGACTACGGCCTCGCTTTCGGCGGGCACGCGCTCGACCTCGGATACGGTGGCCACGACCTGGGCCTCAGCTACGGGAGCCACAGCGTCCTCGCCGCCGCGCCCGTCATCAGCCACAGCGTCCTCGCCGCCGCGCCCGTCATTAGCCACGGCGTGTACACCGCGCCCTCGGTGGGCCACGGGCTGTACGGCGGCAAGCTGTCCTACGGAGCACCCCTGCTGGCTCTCGGTCACGGATATTTGCATTGAGCTGCGCAGCCGCCTATTAACATTATTATATATGTCTTTCCCCTCGTACCATCGTACCACTGTCCCTCCGTACCCTACCACCTACCTACCACCGTCCGTGCGTACTGTGCGCGGTGCGCGTGTACTGTGCGCGGTGCGCGGTGCGCGCGTACTGTGCGCGGTGCGCGGTGCGCGCGTACTGTGCGCGGTGCGCGGTGCGCGCGTATGCTCTATGAAATTCCATAAATTCACAAAGTTATAATGTTACCTTTTATTTATTTTTACCTTTGCTCGTGTCATTGCGTATATCTGCTTAATAACTGTCACTTGTGTCGATGTCCGGCGGAAGTTGTTTATGTGACACCTCGCTGGCGCACGAGCTGAGAGAGGTTGTCGTTCACCGCTTCCGTTTAACTCGTTCGTCGCGGAGCTGATTGACAATCACTTAATTAACAGTGACACCAGGTCTCGCTTATTCAAGGGTATTGCTCTCGGCGAATACTGCAGGACAATAGTGAGGAGTAGAAAACTGAGGCCGGCCCGGCCCGGCCTCACTCGGCCTCGTGTTCTTGCCGCATGCTACTGTTGGTTTTCGCCGTCGCAGGAACTCCGAGAGCACTGCCCCTCCCCCCACCGTGCGGAGTACGCGTGCGCAGCAGGAGCGGTAGCGAGAGCGGAAGCGGGAGCGGCAGCGTCACGGCGTTTCACTGACTGATGAAGTTTTAATACATTTGCAAATGCAATACACAGGAGACACGAGATCAAATCTTGTGATAGCAGCCGCTTTAACAGCAACATCGAGAGTATTTGTGCCCGCCGGCTGCCGGTGCCTGGTGTCCGCTGTCCAGTGTCCGGTGTCCGGTGTCCAGTGATAACGTATCACTTACAACCAGTCGCTCCGCCCGCGACCCGACCAGTTTACATGCAACACTGCACACTTACTCCACTCACTGCCCACTCCTTAGCAAACCAGGTTGTTCTGTTTTCAATTTAATTTACTTCCGTATTCAATATATTTCACCTTTGTCGCGTTCAAAGTTTTGTGATACAAAACACTAAAGCACTATCAGCAAGTACGTCTACAAATGGAGGACCAGCCTCGTGCACCGCGGCTTTGAGATGAACACGATTCAATTACTTATGTGTAGATACCATCAGACGGGTGCGCCGCACGTCAATGTGAACCCGACGTAATAGTGAGGCGTTACAATATTTATGTATACTATGTGTACAATATGTATATTACTAGACGGTTGAACCGATATTTATCTCGTTTATAATTGAAAGTTCAATTAATCGTATGTCCTAATAGGTCCAGAAAAATAAAATCCTATCAAAAGGCCTTCATTATTTTGTTTTTAGACGTTACGACATAATCTTGTTTACTGACGCCTCCGCTTCAGTATCTGATGTAAATTTAATGAAGAAGAACTATTTGTTTTGTACCACCGTAACAATTTATTGCTCGTGCTCACAAAGCACATTTTCGTTAATATTTGTTAGATATAGTAATTCCGCGCTCATTATCCATCATAATCATCCATAAATTGTTATTAATTCCATAATCACCAAAGTTGAATTTTGGCATTAGCAAAATGAGGTATCAGTTGAATTGCTATACGAATAATGACAGGCGCGTTATTAATTATTGAAAGTTTTGTAACTAAAAAATACATATAAAATTTTTATTATGATTTAATTTTTTATAATCAAAAGTTGTTTCCATGTGTAAACGATTACTATAATTTTTATGTACTCAAATACTTTTTTCAGTAGCTCGCTGGCCTAATGGTTAGAGCGTGCGGCTTTCATTCCGAAGGTCGCGGGTTCGTATCTCGGCATGTACCGATGACTTTTATATTTAAGTTGTGTGGACTTTAGTTACAACAGCGAGATACAAACGGTGAAGGAAAACATCGTGAGGAAACCCGCACACGAATTTATTCTAAGGTATGTGTGAAGTTACCAACCCGCATTGGGCCAGCGTGGTGACTATGGCCCAATCGCCCTCATATTGAGGGTAGGCCTGTGCCCCAACAGTGGGGACGTAAATGGGCTGTTATTACTAAATATTTTTTCTAACATACAGATTGCAATTATTTTTTTTTTAGTTTTACGTGGGGGAAGTGCCTACGCATACTCGTCCTCACGGGGGCAAGGACGGGTTATGTCGGACTTGCACCGAATAAAACCCCCACGATGTTCTCGACTAGTCGCCATACAAGGGTCACGGATACGGCTTGGTGCCTTCGTCCGCGACCCTCACCGGCGCTGGCCGCTTGCGCAGCCCTACCTCGGTAGGGAGGGTTAAACCCCCCTGCAGGGCGTGCCGGAACATGCAGCGCGCCCCCACCTCAGCCTTCTTTGTGCGGACGACGAAAACCCCGAACCCGTCGCCGAGAGGCCACGGGAGCCTCGGGAGATATCCTCTCCGAGCTCCCCGCGGCGGACAGATGTTGGGCCCGCCGCTACCCGTTAGCAGCCGCGGTTGATAGGGAGAACGGCGCATCGTAATACCGACTCTTCTCTTCCCCCGCGGCCCCACCGCCGCCACATCGCCGGTGCGACACCGGTTGGTCGCGGAGGATACGTCCTCCGCAACCCCACCTCGGCTGCAGAGGCGGTATAAAACCGCCCTTGCAGCCGGCCGCAGGGGGCAACTTCCCACCACCTCCCATGGCCCTTCCAACCATCCGGTTATATGGGCCGAATCGTCGGGGTATAAGACCCCTACGAAATGTTTTTTCTCTCTTTTCCTGTTGTCCCTTGCGTCCTCTTCCCTTTCTGGGGCGCGCAAACGATACGAACACAGTTCGTCGACGCTCCACCGTCGCAGTACCAACCCTATGGTTGCGTTGATTTGCGAAGGTGTCTTCTCGCTCTAACGCGCTCCGTATCTCGTACCACCGGCGCGCGAAATCTCTTAGCCGTCTGAAGTTTACCCGCGAACTCACCAAGTCCGAATAGTAAACCGGACCTACGCTTGACCGCTGCATCCCATCCATCATCTCGCGCCTTGCCTCTTCATACAGCGGGCATTCCCATAGTACGTGGTGCACGTCCTATACCTCGGCCGCGGTGCAATAGCACGCGCTATCCTCGCACAGATTCATCGCACACAGACGTTTGCGAAAGCAACCGTGCCCGGTCAACAGTTGCGAGACTTGGTGGTCGGGTTTGACCCAAGTTGCCTCGACCCGCCCCCTCGCGCACGGGAAAAATCGATATAGCTCCCTACCCTTCTCCGACTTCTCCCACCGGTCCTGCCAGGTGTCGAGCATCTCCTCCGTCACCCTGGCCTTTGCCGTACGTCGCTCCACTCTAGTCGCGGACTCGCGAGCGGTACTCAATCTCCTCGAGCGAATGACCTCGAGGTCGGCCTGTAGCACTCCGGCGAGGACCGGGAGCGCAGCGTAGCTTGTCGAACGATATGCCTTAGTCAGAGGGACCAAGGCAGGTCTCTGGGTGCGCAGTAACTCGCTCCGCACCACGTGCAAAGACTCTCGCTCGCTTATGCCAACATGGCGCTGCATACGTCACCGTAGCCACAAAGGTACTGTGGTAAAGCACATTCAGCGCCCTGTACCTTACACCCCACGTGGATGCCAATATCCGCGACACTTTGCCGAAGCACTTCGCCGCTTGATCCCCGATCAAATCCTCCTTCCACAACGTCTTGCCCCCCACGACCATGCCCACCCGTCTACAGAAGAAGTAATCCGCCAGCATCCTATAGATGAACGTAGCGTAGAGTGAAATAATCCACACGAAATGTAAATAAGCTTAATAATGAATTTGATCGGTTATTTATGCGCGTGCGCGTCGCCGTGCGCGTCGCCGTGCGCGTCGCCGTGCGCGTTGCGTCAGAGAGTCGCGCGGCGCACCTTGCACGTATTGCGAGTGGACAACGGACTAGTTATTCAGAAATAAACGAAAACGTTGGATATTATGATACAGATTGCGTCGGCGGCGACCCATCCGTACCGGGGCGCGGGCTGCGGGCGGGCAGCGGGCGGCAGCCGGCTCATTCCGCGCCATAAACTGTAGCGAGAACCATTGCATAATAATTACAAACCAAACGTTGTGGCTGGTTGAATCAAAACAAATAAACAGGTTAATGTTACTGCAGTTAATATCATAAGCGCGACAGTTATTGATGGCTGCAGTGCTGCACAGTGTTGCACTGCGCTGCACAGTGTTGCACTGCGCTGCACAGTGTTGCACTGCGCTGCACAGTGGTGCACTGCGCTGCGCTGCACTGCGCTATACAGTGCTGCACAGTGTTGCACTGCGCTGCGCTGCACTGCGCTATACAGCGCTGCACAGTGTTGCACTGCGCTGCACAGTGTTGCACTGCGCTGCACAGTGGTGCACTGCGCTGCGCTGCACTGCGCTATACAGTGCTGCACAGTGTTGCACTGCGCTGCGCTGCACTGCGCTATACAGCGCTGCACAGTGTTGCACTGCGCTGCGCTGCACTTTTTTTTTTTTTTTTTTTTTTTTTGATATCGGTGGTGGAAATGCTGTTAACGCATACCCAGCGTCCTTTTCGAGGGGGGGGACGCCGGGTTATGTGGGGCTCGGGGCCACTGAGATGTTGTGCGTGACCCCCATACCCACTAAAACCACCACCGCTTGTCCCGCCACACGCATACTGGAGACGCCCGGGTTTCAGCCAAGCAACTCTCCGGGCGCCTCCGCGTATAAAACTCCTCTTGGTGGGTACCCGCGGGGAGCAAAGGCACCCACCTGCCGTCCCGTACCGGCCCCTCGCGGGACCGGCACGTTGGGGCCCCCCGACCCCACAGACGACCGCGCGCGCCCACGACGGAGCGCATGCTCGGCCGCCGCCCTCCCGTGAAGGAATTAGGCGGCGGCTTCCTCCCTCCAGACTCCCCCCCTCGTCGAAGTGGGAGGGGGGGGACAAAAACCAAGACTCCCCCGGGGGACGCACCCCCAGGGGAAACACGACAAAAGGCCCAAAGGGCCACGCCCAAGCCCAGCTGCACTGCGCTATACAGTGCTGCACAGTGTTGCACTGCGCTGCACAGTGTTGCACTGCGCTGCACAGTGTTGCACTGCGCTGCACAGCGCTGTTCGTTGCTGCGAGGTGCGCCGCACAACTTGCACATGGTAATTTCGAAAAAGGTTTTTTATGAATATCGTTCAAAACATTACCACTTTTATGTTTATTTCTTCTCCATCAGCCGGTGCGACCCTGACATGTATACATTACGAAATTCCCTAGCGATTGCAGACGCGTTATAACTTTGAGATGACAACTGTGCATTTTAAGTGGAGATGAGAGCGCGGCGGCGCGGCGGCGCTGGGCGCAGCCTGGTGCTTGCACAACCCTCGCGCGCCGCGGAGGTGTTCACCCCGGTGCCAGTATAAATGTCACCATTGTGAACACGTCAGCAGCACACGCAGCTTCGCGGCCGGCACCGACCCGCGGCGGCATCATGAACATCTTTGTAAGTATTAACCGATGTGCCACTGTCCGAGGTGCTCGCCGCGCCCACCCGCGCCCACCTGCGCGGAGAGACCAGCTGTTTACGAGAAAAGCAATACAAAACGTTTAGGAAGCATCTCTAATGTATCGCAGGTAACATCTCGCAGCAGTGTTCAAGCTGTGTGCGAGTGCATGCTGCAACAGTCGGAAGTGGCGCGCTGTGCGGCGGTGGCGGCGCGAGCCTGCCGGAAGTCCACTTGCCGCACTTGCTGCTCCTGTATTTCACTACCTGCCCAGCACGGTGCATAATACAAACAGACAGCTGTTCCGTCGTTCCGGCCGCAGCGCCCAGATGCGCCACAAATCTCCAGCGACGGGGCACCAGCCTGCTGCAACCGCGGGCGCGCGTTTCGGATACTTGAGCTCAGGCAACCCGGAGTGAGGAGGAATTGAAACCCAGGCCAGGAAGCCAGGACGCGAGCATACAACGTGGCAACGTGGCACTTACTACATGTTGAGACGATGATGGTATTTGTCTGTCCCTTTACTTGGTATAACAATGGACGTACTCGCAGGTACTCGCACTGCTGGCGGTGGCAGTGGCGGCGGAGCGCGCTCGCGGCGGGCGCGGTGAGCGCGGCGCGCCGGGCGAAGCGCTGCTGGTGGGCCCGCCGGCGCTGGCGCACGCGCCGTCACTCGCCGCTTCGCCGTTGCTCGGTGCTTACGTCGCGGAGCAGTTCGCTCCGGATTCCCTGTACTCAGTGCCGTTGTTCGGCCCTCATCTGTCGGTGGACCCGCTATTCAGCGCGCGCTCTCTCCACTCTTCCCCAATCCTTGATTCTTCTCTCCTGAGCTCGCCGCTTTATTCTTCAGTATACAGCGCTGACCCCTTCTACTCGCCAAGTGTTCATTCTCCGCCGCTCGCCTCGCCTCCTCTCTTGGGCCTGTACGATCCGCTGCTGTCTTCCTCACCCTACGTCCTGCCCGTCGCGCCCGCCGGCCCTGCGCACCCCGCGCATCCCGCCTCACCCGCCGCGCCCGCCGCCGACCCCAAGTCCGTCCCTGCGCCACACGTTAAGCACCGGAGCGAATCCAAAGCGTAGATAGGGCTTCATTAATTATTAACCTTATTTTAAAATAACATAGTTAATAAAAAAAATTCTAAAGACTACATTTTTTCATAATTATTTCCACCAACTGATTATGCCGCTGAGCCCAGGCCCACTCCGTCAGGATCCAGCGCGACAGGTCCCACGCAGCACGCGCTGCGACCTGTTGTTGTGGGTGTCGCAGTGTGAGCTCCGTTGTTTTGATCACGTGAATATGTTGTTGTTTGTAATTGCGGTCGCCACGCACCCCTCCTTCCAACAACAAGGAAATAAGTGAAGTGACAAAGTGCGGCAGCTTCCCTCCGCGCTCGCGCCGCCAGCCGCCAGCCGGCAGCCCGCAACTGTCACGCTGTACACCGCATGCACGCGGGATAATGTACCGCAATGCACGCGAGGGTCCGTGGACCTGCATTCAGTGCCATAGGTTCTCCATTACATTGCGGTATTTACGTTGTAAAGAGATATACGCGCGTCCCCCAGACGCTGGCGACACAAGAACATTCCAGCAGAGACATTACGACGCACCGCGGACGGAGAAGAGGACCGGGGCGGCGGCAGCGTTGCTTGGAGCAAGTAGGGAAAAAAAAATAGTTTCAAGTGGGTTCCGCTCCAGAGCGGTTTCTTAGTTTGCCTGTTAACTAAACCTTTAATCTTTTATACGATACTCATGTTTCTAAATTAATAAACATTTTGTTTCTCAACACGAGCGAGCGCTGCGCCGGCGCAAGCGCGAGCTCTGACCGCATCACGAGGGTCACGCACGCTGACGGCCGCCCGCTCCGTTAACGACTGATCAACAACTTAATAGGCATTGAAATAAACACTACGCACTAAATCGTTTGTATATTTTACACGACATTAAAAACTTGTTGACGCGATTTTGTATTACATTACGCGATGAAGGCCGGAAGCCGCAGAAAGTTCCCGCGGCCAGGCGGCTGCGGGCTCCCCAGCCGTAAGTTACCGGGACAACTTCACTTCCATATGCATGGACAGCGTGCTCCGGTCAACACCACCAGTCACCGTGCACTTTTACACCAGACTCGACGGGAGTATGCGATACTTCTTCTTCTTCTTACAGTGCCTCTCCAACTAGTGAAGGTTGGCGATCAGCGTGGTGCAGTCCTTTCTGTCTCTGGTTACGTACCCCTATATTTTTCATTTCTACTTTAATATTTGGTCGTTATGAAATAAAATAAAAATGAGAAATGAAACAGCTAAGGGTGGTATCAGCTGTTTTTATTGTTTTTTTGTATTGTCGTATTAACCGGTGTATCCCCTGAAGTGGTCTGCGGTGACCCAGTGGCCGCTAGAGTTCTCTGAGAAATGGAATCTAACCGGCCGCTCCGGGCGTGCTTACCGCGGACACGTGCCGCTGCATGCCCGGGTAGCCGGGGGCCGGGTAGCCGGGGGCCGGGTAGCCGGGGGCCGGGTAGCCGGGGGCCGGGTAGCCGGGGGCCGGGTAGCCGGGGGCCGGGTAGCCGGGACTCGGGGGCCGGGGGCCGGGAGAAAGAAGTCAGTGTTACGATTAGTTTTCCCTCTCCTCTGCGGTGCGAGCCCTTGTGCAATTATAGCATGCAACGCAAACATCTGTTTAAATTTAACATCACAGCATCCAGAAAATACAACATACTTATAGTAAAACCAGCAGCACAGCCAGCACTGGCACCTGCAGCGCTTTCCGACTACCCCCAGCGCCTACGTTATTGACCACTGGTCCCGGTCGGATGCTGCGGCGTGCCGCTGCTCTGCATCAGAACACGCCGGGCTACGTGCTACGCAGATACGAGGGCGCACCAGCGGCTCCGCGACCACGGCAGAACTGTGTAACTCCACAACTGTTCCACGCGTGGACACCTTAAAACTGTGGCAGCAGTTGGACAGATCCTTGTTGCAAGTAACTAGTGTAGTGGTATTTAGCAAACTCGTTCTGGCTCCGTGCTCATGCCGTTCTCTTGGCCAGAGCTCCGGCATCGGCCTTCGTCGACATTCTACATCTTCCAACAAACGGTGGGTTTTTCGGCATGACCTATTCACGATCAGTCCGGCCGAAGAATGTGAAGGTGAGTTGGTCATCCGTATATGGATTTATTGTTTCTGCTGGCAAGTGATTTACAATGCTTAGAGGCGAGCTCTTCCTCGCGTAGACTTCCTGCGCCGGCACACGTGGGAGGGCTGGGGGCCGGGGGTCTGCGAGGGGGCTCCGGCGCGCCTCGCGGCGGCCAACTGGTCGCACTGCAGCTTGCCTGCATGATACGGCGACTATAAAAACATCGGGCCGCGGCGCGCACCGCACCACATCCTCACAGCGTCCACATGAAGTACTACGTAAGTAGTTTTACTTTTTTAATTCAAGAAAATGAGCTGAAGTTCATGAATAGCATATATAATAAATAAATCTGAACTATGTGTGGACTAGAGTGCCCTTAACGTTACAAAATGTTCTCCATACAATTGCAATTGCAAATGCTATTGTATTGTATTGAACTCACACGCACATTACAGTTTCATAGAAAACCAGCTGCACCCCGCGCTTCGCCGGCTGCAAAACCCCGCAACAGTCCACAACACTCCACAACACCTCACAACACTCCACAACACCCCACAACACTCCAAAACACCCCACAACACCCCACAATACTCCAGAACAACCCACAACACTCTACAACACCCCAAAACACTCTACAACACCCCACAACACTCAAGAACAACCCACAACACTCTACAACACCCCACAACACTCTACAACACCCCACAACACTCTACAACACCCCACAACACTCTACAACATCCCACAACACTCCACAAAACTCCACAACACCCCACAATACCCCACAACACTCCAGAACAACCCACAACACTCTACAACACCCCACAACACTCCACAACACACCACAACACCCCACAACACTCCACAACACTCCACAACACCTCACAATACCCCACAACACCCTGCTACACTCCAAAACACCCCACAACACTCCAAAGCACCCCACAACACTCCAGAACAACCCACAACACCTCACAACACTCCACAACATCACACAACACTCCAGAACAACCCACAACACTCTACAACACCCCACAACACTCTACAACACCCCACAACACTCTACAATACCCCACAACACTCAAGAACAACTCACAACACTCTACAACACCCCACAACACTCAAGAACAACTCACAACACTTTACAACACCCTACAACACTCCACAACACTCCACAAAACTCCACAACACCCCACAACACTCCAGAACAACCCACAACACTCTACAACACCCCACAACACTCCAGAACAACCCACAACACTCTACAACACCCCACAACACTCCAGAACAACCCACAACACTCTACAACACCCCAAAACACTCTACAACACCCCACAACACTCAAGAACAACCCACAACACTCTACAACACCCCACAACACTCTACAACACCCCACAACACTCTACAACACCCCACAACACTCTACAACATCCCACAACACTCCACAAAACTCCACAACACCCCACAATACCCCACAACACTCCAGAACAACCCACAACACTCTACAACACCCCACAACACTCCACAACACACCACAACACCCCACAACACTCCACAACACTCCACAACACCTCACAATACCCCACAACACCCTGCTACACTCCAAAACACCCCACAACACTCCAAAGCACCCCACAACACTCCAGAACAACCCACAACACCTCACAACACTCCACAACATCACACAACACTCCAGAACAACCCACAACACTCTACAACACCCCACAACACTCTACAACACCCCACAACACTCTACAATACCCCACAACACTCAAGAACAACTCACAACACTCTACAACACCCCACAACACTCAAGAACAACTCACAACACTTTACAACACCCTACAACACTCCACAACACTCCACAAAACTCCACAACACCCCACAACACTCCAGAACAACCCACAACACTCTACAACACCCCACAACACTCCAGAACAACCCACAACACTCTACAACACCCCACAACACCCCACAACACTCCACAACACCCCACAACACTCCACAACACTCCACAACACCTCACAATACCCCACAACACTACAACACCCCACAACACCCCACAACACCCCGCTACACTCCAAAACACCCCACAACACTCCAAAGCACCCCACAACACCACACAACACTCCACAACACTACACACCCCACAACACTCCACAACACCTCACAACATCACACAACACTCCAAAACACCCCACAACACTCCAGATCAACCCACAACACTCCACAACACCTCACAACACTCCACAATACTCCAGAACAACCCACAACACTCCAAAACACCCCACAACACTCCAAAGCACCCCACAACACTCCAGAACAACCCACAACACTCCACAACACTTCACAACACTCCACAACATCACACAACACTCCAAAACACCCCACAACACCCCACAATACTCCAGAACAACCCACAACACTCTACAACACCCCACAACACTCCAAAACACCCCACAACACCCCACAATACTCCAGAACAAACCACAACACTTTACAACACCCCACAACACTCCAAAACACCCCACAACACTCCAGATCAACCCACAACATTCTACAGCACCCCACAACACTCCAAAACACCCCACAACACCACACAATACTCCACAACACTCCACACCCCACAACATTCCAGAACAACCCACAACATTCTACAGCACCCCACAACACCCCGCCACACCCCACAACACTCCACAACACCACACAACACTCCACAACAACGCACAACTCCCTTTGGGGAAGAAAATCCGTTCTGAACTGCACTATACTCGCAAAAGGAACATTTGTACCGGATGTCAAGTTTCTTGGCCCCTAAGCGGGGCATCGTGACAAGTCTCTACGCGGTGGGAATCTTCCATACATAGAGAAGTTGTCATTGCAGTCAGATGAGAGGTACAGTGTACCGGCAAGCAGTTGGTATGCAGCTCTCACCTGCTCTTCACCAGGTGACGCGTGCGCAGCAGTCACGTGAAGAATAGTCGTTTCTGGGTTGCGCTGCGGACCCACGTCTCTTTGTTACAAAGCCGTGTGTGACGCCCCTCCTTGCGGACACAATGCGTTGATCACATTCTGTTGATCTGCTCTACCCGCCCTAACCCTCGATCACCAGTGGCTACTGTACACATGGACTATCACGCGATCTCTGTTGTTTGCTTGCCGACAGGGCTGCGTGTTCGCACTTTTCGCCGTGCTGGCGCTGGCATCAGCTGGCTACATAAGGTCGGGCTGGTCTCCGTACGCGTACTCCTCGCCAGTGGTATACTCCCGCCCCGTGCTCTACACGCCGTCCTATTATGGCGGCTATGGCGGCTGGTCTTCCGGCTGGAAGGGCGGCTGGAAGAGCGGCTGGTGGTAGTTTCGTCGCAACTATCTCAGCTTCGACGACCTATTTGTCCGCTTCCGTCCGTCGCAACCGCGACAACTTCCGCCACTTCGTGTTTCGCTTCTAACGCACCGTGATAATACATATTATATTTTCCCAATAAATGTATGTTCAACCCTATGTTTTGTTTTTATTCAACGAAACGATGAGACGTGCGGCATGGTCACCTGACGTTAAGTGACGCGCCCGCCTGTAACAGTGAGGCTGTAGTTAGCTTGTTATACATAGCGCCTCGTTGTGCTTGTCGCGTGACAAATAGGATTTTAAGTCTCCTTACCTCAGTAATGTCAATAGCTACAATGCACTTTAAGCTGGATCACAGTAATATTTGCATATTACTTACCACTTGTCGGCTGCAATAGGCGCTGCGGTGGTACCTACCGAGACGGCCTGTAGCAACAGAGACCTACCAGCAGTAAAACTGTGACAATTAACTGAGTAGTAGCTCGCTGGCCTAATGGTTAGAGCGTGCGGCTTTCATTCCGAAGGTCGCGGGTTCAAACCTCGGCATGTACCAATGACTTAAAATTTAAGTTATGTACATTTGTGAACTTTAGTTACAACAGCGAGATACACAAACGGTGAAGGAAAACATCGTGAGGAAACCCGCACACTGAAATCATCTTTGTGTGTGTGTGTGTGGTGGTCCCAATAAAGTGGCAACAGGCTCGCCCCCTGTTACATGGGACCTAATCTGACCACATCTGGCGAAATGTGGGTAGTTTATTCACCTCTGCCTACCCCTATTGGGAAAAAGGCGTGACAATATAAAAAAAAAAAAAAAAAAAAAAAAAAAAAAAAAAAAAAAAAAAAATTAACTGAGACCCGAGTCGGATGAAGCTGTAAAGATTTTCAATAAAACTAACTTCATCGAATACTTAAAGTCGTGTAATGTAGCAGCTGATCATGTGATCCGCTTCGCCCGAACAGCAGCGCGCGGACAGCGGATGCGCGGATGCGCGCGGGCTCGGCTCGAGTGTGACGTAACGTTCGCACGCCGGACCGGGCCGAGCGGAGCCGAGCCGAGCCGGGCCGAGCCGAGCCGAGCCGAGCTGAGCCGGGCCGGGCCGAGCCGAGCCGAGCCTGCGTGTGTGCGTGTGTGCGTGCGCACAGTCAACATCATTTCTCTTTGGGTACGTACCGTGCAAATGCAAATAGCGTGTTAGCGTTGTTACATTATGTAATACAATAAATGTAATATCCACTCAAACCGAACGTTTATACACGTAATGCACTCCTCTTACGAAGCACGTTTATGCATTTTTCAGGCATTTTAGAACGTAAAAAGTATCTTAAATCCATACATTACAGGCCGAGTGCATAGACAACCTGGGAAGTATAACTGAACTATTTTATAATTACTAACAGCTTTCAATCATGGTGTGGATGAGTAAGAATGGTACAGTCTCGTTAAATTAGTTCATTGTAGTCTCTGCAGCACTCGCAGTAAGAGTACTCAGGATACACTCTCCGAAATTATCTTCAGGTGTAATACCACAGACCCAACTAAAACACACACCGAACGGAATTCAGACGTCAAAGTCAAAATGTTTTAATTCAACATAGAACTGAAGAATTGCCTATTTACAGCATCTTATCGCACGTGCACGGAGCGGGCCTCGGGCCCCGGTGAGGTCCCATCAGACAGGAGCAGACGGAGGCGGCGCCTCGCGAGCTTACTTTTAGTTCTAATATTTCTACTGGGAATGTCACCGAGTTTAGTGTGCACGCCATTATTAATTACCATCCACCCTGTACACGAGGAAGGATCAAAAAGTAGTGAGAACGACATTTTTACTCCTTGGTAAGAAAAAAATAAATACAGGCACAGCTGAGATACATATTTGTAATATTTGTAAAGAAAAAAATCTTGATTCTCTTTTGTTCTTTTGTTCCGCATGCAGTCATTTGTTCGCTTCGCGTCGGAACGTGCGCCCGGAAATGGAGAAATACGAAGTGCGAGCCGCTGTTCTATTTTTTTATTTATTTATCGTTTCAATGATCGATCAGTACAACAAAAAATAATATAGTTAGCATTGAAAAATCCACGAAGGTTTGTCAACAATGCTACTATGGTTAGAATCAGTCACCGAGACTATTAATTGACGCAGCGCATACACTCACTATACATATTATATATAAGGTTGCCAAATATCTCCCTTCCGCTTTTTTGCTCTTTATTCAATGCTTTATAAAAAGTGTTACAGTGATCGGATTTAGTTCAAATATGCGCCGTTTTGTTCGATAATCTGTTTCCATCTAGACGGCAACTTCATAATACCTCCCTCGTAGAAGCCCCCCTCCTTATTTGCGAAGAACTCGGACAGCCACTTTTCATAAGCCTCTTTTGAGTTCAACTTTACACCAGCAAGGGCGTTCACCATGGACAGGAACAGGTGGTAATCACTTGGCGCTATGTCCGGGCTATATGGTGGATGCGATAAAACCTCCCATCCGAGCTCCCGTAGCTTCTGACGAGTCATCAACGAAGTGTGTGGTCTGGCGTTGTCCTGGTGGAACACTACACCCTTCCGGTTGGCCAATTCTGGACGCTCTGGTCGATCGCCTGCTTCAAGCGGTCCAGTTGTTCGCAGTAGATGGTAGAATTAAGCGTCTGGCCATATGGGAGCAGCTCATAGTGGATGATTCCCTTCCAATCCCACCAAACACACAGCAAAACCTTCCTGGCCGTCAATCCCGGCTTGGCCACTGTTTGGGACGATTCACCGGCCTTCGACCACGACCGTTTTCGCTTGATATTGTCGTATGTGATCCATTTTTGGTCGCCAGTCACCATCCGCTTCAAGAATGGGTCGAGTTCGTTCCGTTTCAGCAGCATATCGCAGGCGTTGATTCGGTCCAGAAGGTTTTTTTGCGTCAAATCATGCGGCACCCAAACATCAAGCTTTTTTTTGTATCCAGCCTTCTGCGGATGGTTTAAAATGGTTTGGTGACTAACTCCCATCTCCTGGGCGATGTCACGAGATGCCACATGCCGGTCTAACTCGATGTAGTCCATGATTTGATCGGTATTTGTCGTCACAGGTCTTCCGCCGGCTGGCTTATCCATGGTGTCGTTTTCACCGGCTCTGAATCGTCGAAACCATTCCTCCGCGGTTCGAAGTGATAGAGTACCATCCCCCAAAACACCATTAATCTCACGGAACGTTTCTCTAGCGGATTTGCCTTTAACGAAGGAAAACTTTAAAATAGCGCGAATTTCGGCGTTAGTGAACTCCATGTTTACACGTCTATAACTGTTGAACGCAATATCCAAACTAATTATGCATAACGTCGTTTTGTAGGTTATGTCAAGACCTTTCAAATTATGTATAGTATTGCCAGATACGAGCTCTGTAGCGCTTTGTACATAGCCGCGAAATTCAAAAGACAAAAAGGCGGAAGGGAGATATTTGCCAACCTATTATATATATATTAGGGGGACCGGAAAGTAATGTCGTTTTCTTACGCTAAATACAAACACATACATTTTTAACGAGTCTTTATTTTTAATCAATGATGTATTCCCCATCATTGTCAATAACCTTTTGCCATCTAGTGAGTAAATTTTCAATCCCTGATCGATAAAAATTAATTGGTTTTTCGGCAAAATATCTAGAGATGGCATTTTGGATATCATCCAAATTTGCAAATGTTTTGCCACTTAAAAAGTGTTGCAGCGCTCGGAATAAGTGGAAATCCGATGGTGCAACATCGGGCGAATATGGTGGATGAGGCAGCACCTCCCACCCCAATTCATTAATTTTTTCTAGAGTTCGCCTTGCGCAGTGCGGTCTTGCATTGTCATGTTGGAGAATGACGCCTTTTCGGTTGACAATCGCTGGCCACTTTTCAATTAAAGATTGATTGACTCGCTGCAATTGTTCGCTGTAGAGGTCTGCAGTAACAGTTTCTCCAGGTTTCAGTAATTCAAAATGAACAATGCCGCGAATACTCCACCAAACACACAAAAGCGCTTTTTTGGGGTGTAAACCTGGCTTAGCAGTACTCCGAGGGATTTCATTTGGAGAGAGCCACTGCCTTTTGCGTTTTGGGTTATCATACAGGACCCATTTCTCATCTCCTGTGATCAAGCGATCAAAAAACGCTTCTGTGTTGTGTCGTTGAAGCAATAAGTTGCATGTGATTGATCGGTTAGCCTTATTCTGTTCGGACAGATTATGCGGGACCCAAACACCTGCTCTGCTTACTTTTCCAATCTGCTTCAAATGTTCTTGGATGGTCGACCAAGGTTTGTTGAGACTGTTTGACAATTCCTCGATCGTCTGACACGGATTTGCTTCCACTTCCGCCCTTAACACGTCGTTGTCTAACGCTGATGGTCTTCCTGATCGATACGAGTCGGAAAGATCAAAATTACCCGATTTGAACTTGGAAAACCACCTTTGGCATTTACGAATGTCCAGTGCATTTGGATAAACATCGCAAATGTTTTTGGTAGCAACTGTTGCGTTATTTCCCTTGCGAAACTCAAAGAGCATGCAATGCCGGATGTGTACCTCTTCTGGTATTTGGCTGGCCATTTTACCCAAAATTACAAAAAAAAATTGTAATTCAATTGTCTATAAGTAAAGAAATCACTATAACCTCACAATGTCTTTGGTACGCCTCTGAACAAAACAATGAGCTGACAAATGACAATCAAGTATTGGCATGCGCAGAAACGACATTACTTTCCGGTCCACCTATTATATATATATATATAATGTATCATGGAATGTCACAACGCAACACTCTGCAGCGGACGCGGGCTCGCTAGGTGAGCGTGACACACTACGCTTCAGGATAATAGATTTGAAGAAAATACGATTTTAACCTGTACTTAATGTTTTGATGAGTTAGGGTGGTTTTTACTGTAGAGGGTAGTTGGTTTATAAGCCGAGGTATCAAATACTGAGTAGCCCGTTCACCGTATATGTTTTTAGTTCGAGTCGTATATATCATAGACGTGTATACAGGGTGATCAATCTTATTTAGTAAATTGCGGTTGAATAATTGTTCCTTCAGCAAAAGGGCAAGACTTTGCAATGTTTAAATAGCCCAAAATCGTTATTCCTATAATAAGATTTAACTGTTTCAGGCACTAGTTTTTAGTATTTTTAACTGCAAGTTGTAAATTCTATCTATGATACGTAAGTTTTATATGTGCGTCCGTAACTGCTAGCACCGTATTGGATATAGCATGCAGCAAGAGAATTATATAGCATTCATTTATATGTGCGTCCGTAACAGCTAGCACCGTATTGGATATAGCATGCAGCAAGAGAATTATATAGCATTCATTTATATGTGCGTCCGTAACAGCTAGCACCGTATTGGATATAGCATGCAGCAAGAGAATTATATAGCATTCATTTATATGTGCGTCCGTAACTGCTAGCACCGTATTGGATATAGCATGCAGCAAGAGAATTATATAGCATTCATTTATATGTGCGTCCGTAACTGCTAGCACCGTATTGGATATAGCATGCAGCAAGAGAATTATATAGCATTCATTTATATGTGCGTCCGTAACTGCTAGCACCGTATTGGATATAGCATGCAGCAAGAGAATTATATAGCATTCATTTATATGTGCGTCCGTAACTGCTAGCACCGTATTGGATATAGCATGCAGCAAGAGAATTATATAGCATTCATTTATATGTGCGTCCGTAACTGCTAGCACCGTATTGGATATAGCATGCAGCAAGAGAATTATATAGCATTCATTTATATGTGCGTCCGTAACTGCTAGCACCGTATTGGATATAGCATGCAGCAAGAGAATTATATAGCATTCATTTATATGTGCGTCCGTAACTGCTAGCACCGTATTGGATATAGCATGCAGCAAGAGAATTATATAGCATTCATTTATATGTGCGTCCGTAACTACTAGCACCGTATTGGATATAGCATGCAGCAAGAGAATTATATAGCATTCATTTATATGTGCGTCCGTAACTGCTAGCACCGTATTGGATATAGCATGCAGCAAGAGAATTATATAGCATTCATTTATATGTGCGTCCGTAACTGCTAGCACCGTATTGGATATAGCATGCAGCAAGAGAATTATATAGCATTCATTTATATGTGCGTCCGTAACTGCTAGCACCGTATTGGATATAGCATGCAGCAAGAGAATTATATAGCATTCATTTATATGTGCGTCCGTAACTGCTAGCACCGTATTGGATATAGCATGCAGCAAGAGAATTATATAGCATTCATTTATATGTGCGTCCGTAACTGCTAGCACCGTATTGGATATAGCATGCAGCAAGAGAATTATATAGCATTCATTTATATGTGCGTCCGTAACTGCTAGCACCGTATTGGATATAGCATGCAGCAAGAGAATTATATAGCATTCATTTATATGTGCGTCCGTAACTGCTAGCACCGTATTGGATATAGCATGCAGCAAGAGAATTATATAGCATTCATTTATATGTGCGTCCGTAACTACTAGCACCGTATTGGATATAGCATGCAGCAAGAGAATTATATAGCATTCATTTATATGTGCGTCCGTAACTGCTAGCACCGTATTGGATATAGCATGCAGCAAGAGAATTATATAGCATTCATTTATATGTGCGTCCGTAACTACTAGCACCGTATTGGATATAGCATGCAGCAAGAGAATTATATAGCATTCATTTATATGTGCGTCCGTAACTACTAGCACCGTATTGGATATAGCATGCAGCAAGAGAATTATATAGCATTCATTTATATGTGCGTCCGTAACTGCTAGCACCGTATTGGACATAGCATGCAGCAAGAGAATTATATAGCATTCATTTATATGTGCGTCCGTAACTACTAGCACCGTATTGGATATAGCATGCAGCAAGAGAATTATATAGCATTCATGTAACCTTGAAGGGTATGCGATGTTTTAATATGTTAATCTGCGCGAGAAATTGTCTTGATTTATTGCACACGTGATCGATGTGATGGGTCCAGTTAAGTTTGCTATCTAGCATATAACAGGAGCAAGGTAAGCAAGTGTGAGACGTTACATATTCAATAGCAGGACAGTCACATAAGTAAGAGTAAGAGTGCAAACATTTATGTTGTGAATCGACGCCTGTTTTACATAAAGTGATTTAATTTGAACGAGTTTAGTTTTATTTGCGTTTAAAACGAGTCCAACGTTATAACACCATTTGCCTAAATTATTAAAGTCTTCTTGTAGCAGCGCCGCGCGTAAGCAACCCCAGCTAGGATCGCGGTCACTAATTACGAAGCAAGTATCGTCGGCAAACTGTGATAATAACACGAGCCACGAGTAACATAGCTGCTCATATCATTTACGTACGATAGGAAGTGTAAGGGACCTAACACTGATCCTTGCGCTGTGCCATGACCATGAATCATGGTGTAGCTGTACGTATTACCTATTCTTCCATTTGATTTGCGATTTTGAAGATAGTTTATACACCAGCTTAGCAGAGGACCACGTACGCCACAGGTTTCAAGTTTTTATAGCAATTTAAAATGGTCTAGTGTGTCAAACGGCCGAGAGAAGTCAATGCATAATGCTAGAACAATATGTTTTTTATCTAGGCATCTATAGACTTCATCCGTAAACTCTGAAAGAAGATTAGTAGTCCCTTTCCTCTCTGAAAACCGAATTGTTTATAGTATACTACATCGCTCTTTCTGTAAAAATTATGAATTTGCTCACAAATGTACTTCTCAATAATCTTATCTAAAGATGAGAGCAACGCACGGTAACGCACGGTAACGCACGATAACGGACGGTAACGCACGGTAACGGACGGTAGTTCATGCAATTATCTCGCTTTCCCTTTTTAAACGTAGCTCGGATAGAGCCTTGTTTCAAACTGTCCGGACGCATGCCCTGTTTTACACTAGAATTTGTTAAGTTAGCTATAGCAAGTGATACGTACTCCTCTACCATTTTTAGGTCAGACACCTTAGTTTCGTCAAATCCAGGAGCTTTGTTAGATTTGAGGCTTTGTATAATTTTCAGAATTTTATTGTTAGTAGCTTTTTGAAAGCGTATACTCGACTCTAGAGGCCTAGTGTGTTCATCTATTAATTTAGGAGTGCATTTTGGAACCAAGTTATTAACTGCTTCTTGAAAAGT
This sequence comes from Troides aeacus, assembly GCA_033220335.2. Taxonomy (NCBI): domain Eukaryota; kingdom Metazoa; phylum Arthropoda; class Insecta; order Lepidoptera; family Papilionidae; genus Troides; species Troides aeacus. Next base: position 224,781 of record CM067281.1, on the reverse strand, counting down.
ATTAGCAAAACTATCTGCGATAGATTTTCGTGTCAGTCCTTGTGCATCGAAAGCCTCGAGCGTTGCTTCATCGGCCGAGCGCGCGGCGCGGGGGCTCCGCTCCGCCAAGCGTTTTATTCATAATCACGTAGTTTTTTTGGATTTTTAAAATAATTTTGAATATAAGTTATGTAATAAGAGTTCTTGGCGTACCACAGGATTTTATGTACTTTGTTACGAGTTTTGTTATAGTCTAGTCTTAACCGGGAGTCGTTAGGAGTCTTTTTCCATAGAGAAAAGAACCGGTCACGATTGTCACATAACTGAACACAATGTTGTTGTTCATCGAAGGAACCCGAAAACGTTTTCGACGATTATAGGAGAGGCCACTTGAAGACGATGCCTCCTGTGCATTTTTGAAGGAATTACTAATAAAATCATAAATTTCGTTAGGATTTTTTATTTCATTAGTTCGTCTCCAGTTTATTTTACGCAGTTCGTTATAATATGATGTATAGTTGATTTTATTTTTTGACACCCCCTGTATATAATGTTGTGGGACGTCGCTTACGCAGGCTAACATAATCGCACGGTGGTCTGCCAACACAATGGCAAGCGGCGCCGGGCGCGGCTCACAGCGGGAGCACGAACGGATATATGGTCGAGGCAAGATTTAGTGATGCTATTTAATTTTTGTATTATTGCAGTAGAATCCGTGATTCCAGACATCCGGCCGTGCTCGGGCAGCGCTTCTAGACATAAGTCCCTATAGGTATTGAGCTATCAAATCAATGTTTGTGTCACCTATAACAACCATGTTATGTTTTATATCGAATTGAGAAATGCACTTACGTAGCTCTTTTACAAAAAGTGTTTTGCTGGTCGATGCTGGCCTATAGATATATATATATATATATATATATATATATATATATATATTTGGCCGGAGTCTAATATGCTTTGTAACGTAAACGCTTTACGCAATTGTGTAAACATGTTACAGGTGGTAGTGAGGCACGTTGTGTGATGGTGGAATATGGTCGGATATACCAGCTTCTGTTACAACAATAATGTCTAATGGAAAAGAGCAGCTGTGAATAACTTGTAATAGTTCTGTGTAATTTTTAATCAATGGTCTAATGTTAATGTGTAGACAAGACAAGTTAATATTACTGTGGGTGGGTAATTGTTGAAAAAAGTGCTCGAGATGCATACAATTAATTAGTGTTTTGATATATAAGGTTGGAAAATATCTCCCTTCCGCTTTTTTGCTCTTTATTCAATGCTTTATAAAAAGTGTTACAGTGATCGGATTTAGTTCAAATATGCGCCGTTTTGTTCGATAATCTGTATCCATCTAGACGGCAACTTCATAATACCTCCCTCGTAGAAGCCCCCCTCCTTATTTGCGAAGAACTCGGACAGCCACTTTTCATAAGCCTCTTTTGAGTTCAACTTTACACCACCAAGGGCGTTCACCATGGACAGGAACAGGTGGTAATCACTTGGCGCTATGTCCGGGCTATATGGTGGATGCGATAAAACCTCCCATCCGAGCTCCCGTAGCTTCTGACGAGTCATCAACGAAGTGTGTGGTCTGGCGTTGTCCTGGTGGAACACTACACCCTTCCTGTTGGCCAATTCTGGACGCTTCTGGTCGATCGCCTGCTTCAAGCGGTCCAGTTGTTCGCAGTAGATGGTAGAATTAAGCGTCTGGCCATATGGGAGCAGCTCATAGTGGATGATTCCCTTCCAATCCCACCAAACACACAGCAAAACCTTCCTGGCCGTCAATCCCGGCTTGGCCACTGTTTGGGACGATTCACCGGCCTTCGACCACGACCGTTTTCGCTTGATATTGTCGTATGTGATCCATTTTTGGTCGCCAGTCACCATCCGCTTCAAGAATGGGTCGAGTTCGTTCCGTTTCAGCAGCATATCGCAGGCGTTGATTCGGTCCAGAAGGTTTTTTTGCGTCAAATCATGCGGCACCCAAACATCAAGCTTTTTTTTGTATCCAGCCTTCTGCAGATGGTTTAAAATGGTTTGGTGACTAACTCCCATCTCCTGGGCGATGTCACGAGATGCCACATGCCGGTCTAACTCGATGTAGTCCATGATTTGATCGATATTTGTCGTCACAGGTCTTCCGCCGGCTGGCTTATCCATGGTGTCGTTTTCACCGGTTCTGAATCGTCGAAACCATTCCTCCGCGGTTCGAAGTGATAGAGTACCATCCCCCAAAACACCATTAATCTCACGGAACGTTTCTCTAGCGGATTTGCCTTTAACGAAGGAAAACTTTAAAATAGCGCAAATCGGCGTTAGTGAACTCGCATGTTTATACGTCTATAACTGTTGAACGCAATATCCAAACTAATTATGCATAGCGTCGTTTTGTAGGTTATGTCAAGACCTTTCAAATTATGTATAGTATTGCCAGATACGAGCTCTGTAGCGCTTTGTACATAGCCGCGAAATTCAAAAGACAAAAAGGCGGAAGGGAGATATTTTCCAACCTATTATAAGTATAAGCAATCCATACACAGAGATATACACTCAAGGTAACAAAGTGATTCAAGATTTAAGCTGTTCTTTAATCATGTTTATATCTCGTATGGACCTAATATAATAGATTTTACCATCTTTAGTTTTTCTCACACCACCTTTCCGTCTTTGTTGCACACGAATTGAAATGCTTCGCCTAGTTTTTGTTTCGCGTTATACAGAATAGTTTGCATTGTTTCAATCAAGGCTTCTCTAATAGAAATGCGGCTTGTCAGTTTCTCCACAGGAGCTTCGGGCAACACCTGCGCAACAGTAAGTCGTTTCTCTTTACTTGCGGCGATCCATTGACCACGTGATTCATCTCTATCAGAATCAGTCCAGGTTTATATTTTCGGCCCGGCTCACTTCCGGTAGACTGAATTTTTGTTTTAACTACATTAAGTTTGTCTGCTATATTATTTACTACAGTTTCTAGTTGTTTGGGTAGTATGTCGGGTAAGCTCGCAATTTCCGACGACGATAATAGTGATTTCCGTTCGAATTTTTCTACACTTTATCCGACAGTGGCCAATTTTAATTCCAATGATTTGTTTTTATTACTGATGTCGTCACTTTTCTGTTCAAGATATTTAATTTTGATATGTTGATTTTTTATGGATTTCTCTACAGTGCTAATCAGCGCACTAAGAAAATCAAGGGATCCTTTAAGGCTACTTATCTCCTCACGGAAAGTTTTTATAATCTCACGGCTAATGTCTTGAACCAATTTTCGTGGGTCAATGTTGGATAGTTCAATGTTGATATTGCCAGTATCAGATTCGTCAACATCTTCCGCGGGGATGGCAAATGATGATCTTCGAGAAACATTCTTCATACAGTCTTGACAACTCCATTCAATACCACTGACGTTCCGCAGTATGGTTAGCTGTTTACTTGATAGATTTGAACATATTAGATGCGCATGTACACATTTATTACATCTGCTGCATTCCAGTCCAGGTGATTTCTTAGTTATTGTTCTTTTGCAATTGAAACGCTTTTTCATAACCATTATTAGTTAATGTAGGTAGATTTCAAAATGAGCTGAATTTAAATGAATGTTTTTAAAAAAATGGCTGACGATTAACTCGACTGTTAAATAGCTCGTTTGAAAAAGTTAACGGCGCATTGATTTATTGCGATTTGCAGGCAGTTTACATCAACAGTTTAAATCAAGGCAGTCAACATTAGGAGAGTTCGCTCCGCCGTTTTCCACTGTCACTGGCGAGGTGGGCTTCACAATTTCAAGTGGGGAGAACGGGCACGGCAGACGAACATCGTTGCGGCCGTCACCCAAGAAAATGTTGCGGAAGTCGAGAAAATTGTATAAGTATTGAGCGAGCGACGAGTTACCATCCGATACTTACTCGTAATTTAGGTAACGGGCATTCCATATGAAAGTAATCAATCCATATTAAAGGATCAGCCTGTGTATTTAAGGAGCGCTACGCCCGCCTCGGTAGTTGACCTACCCCTGGTAAAACCATATTGCTATGTGTGAAAAATGCTTTATTGAAATAATCTGGGATTTAATTAAGTAATAATTTCTGTCAAAAACTTCATTTTTTTATTTAAGCCGCGGAGGATAGAGAGAGAGCGGCGCATCGCGATACTGATACTCAGCGCCGCCGCCGTGTTGCTGGCGGAGGATACGTTCTCCGCAACCCCATCTCGGCTGCAGAGGCGGTATAAAACCGCCCTTGCAGCCGGCCGCAGGGGGCAGCATAAAGCCGCCACCGGGCCCCCGGCCGCCCCGGTGAGCTCCAGTCATCCCAACCGGTGCTCGAACCGTGAGCGGCCGCTTCGGCCGGCACTTCGCCGCGGGCCGAGCGGGTGGGTTCCGCTTAGCTTCACCGTGTTGGGCGCCACGGTTACCAAGCCCTCCGCCACGAGAAGGCGGGAACCCGTTGGAGGAGAAAGTGTGGTGATGACTATTCCCAAAATAGGCGCTTTTCATAGACAGCGTAAGAAATGCTTAGACGACATGGATCAGTCGAGTGGGCTTAAATATTTTTTTATTTATTTATTAATGTTATTATTATTTAATTTATGTATTTTTTTATTAATTTAATTATTTGTTACTATTTATTTATTAATTCGTTTCATAACACCTTAAGCAAAGGGTGCCGAGGCCGAGCTTAATGCCACAGCGGCATTTTCTGCAAAAGATTAAGCTAAATAAACAATATGCTAACATTTACATGAACATATATTAAGACATATATATATATATTATATATTATATATACACATACACAAATACAAATAGTGTCAAAATATTGATATATAAACCATCCATATATTACATTTATACCCACCTAGAAATATATTACAGTTCTATAATAGGATAAATGTAAAATATAAATTGTGAACTAGTACAGGCATAACATGATGCAGTATAAACACCAACAGTTGAAAATCATATTTTACCTTCGGTAAGAAGAGTTTTTTAAGACACTAAACCACCACCGTCAACCGGCAACCGGCATCCGTGCAGCGAGGGCGGGTCCGCGCTGTCGCTGACGCTTGTCATAGCCACGCGTCAAGCATTTCACCACCGTCAAATCAAATCAAATAAGTTTATTATTGAAAATGTGGTCACAAAATACAGAACAGAGAGCGCACATTCCTCTTATTGTAAAGCATGCAAATATTTATGTATACACTAAGTTTATACAGTACTTATCCAATGATAACACTAAATAAACTCGTCAAAGCAATTATATATATAAGTTTGGCAAATATCTCCCTTCCGCTTTTTTGCTCCTTATTCAATGCTTTATAAAAAGTGTTACAGTGATCGGATTTAGTTCAAATATGCGCCGTTTTGTTCGATAATCTGTTTCCATCTAGACGGCAACTTCATAATACCTCCCTCGTAGAAGCCCTCCTCCTTATTTACGAAGAACTCGGACAGCCACTTTTCACAAGGCTCTTTTGAGTTCAACTTTACACCACCAAGGGCGTTCACCATGGACAGGAACAGGTGGTAATCACTTGGCGCTATGTCCGGGCAATATGGTGGATGCGATAAAACCTCCCATCCGAGCTCCCGTAGCTTCTGACGAGTCATCAACGAAGTGTGTGGTCTGGCGTTGTCCTGGTGGAACACTACACCCTTCCTGTTGGCCAATTCTGGACGCTTCTGGTCGATCGCCTGCTTCAAGCGGTCCAGTTGTTCGCAGTAGATGGTAGAATTAAGCGTCTGGCCATATGGGAGCAGCTCATAGTGGATGATTCCCTTCCAATCCCACCAAACACACAGCAAAACCTTCCTGGCCGTCAATCCCGGCTTGGCCACTGTTTGGGACGATTCACCGGCCTTCGACCACGACCGTTTTCGCTTGATATTGTCGTATGTGATCCATTTTTGGTCGCCGGTCACCATCCGCTTCAAGAATGGGTCGAGTTCGTTCCGTTTCAGCAGCATATCGCAGGCGTTGATTCGGTCCAGAAGGTTTTTTTGCGTCAAATCATGCGGCACCCAAACATCAAGCTTTTTTTTGTATCCAGCCTTCTGCGGATGGTTTAAAATAGTTTGGTGACTAACTCCCATCTCCTGGGCGATGTCACGAGATGCCACATGCCGGTCTAACTCGATGTAGTCCATGATTTGATCGGTATTTGTCGTCACAGGTCTTCCGCCGGCTGGCTTATCCATGGTGTCGTTTTCACCGGCTCTGAATCGTCGAAACCATTCCTCCGCGGTTCGAAGTGATAGAGTACCATCCCCCAAAACACCATTAATCTCACGGAACGTTTCTCTAGCGGATTTGCCTTTAACGAAGGAAAACTTTAAAATAGCGCAAATCGGCGTTAGTGAACTCGCATGTTTATACGTCTATAACTGTTGAACGCAATATCCAAACTAATTATGCATAGCGTCGTTTTGTAGGTTATGTCAAGACCTTTCAAATTATGTATAGTATTGCCAGATACGAGCTCTGTAGCGCTTTGTACATAGCCGCGAAATTCAAAAGACAAAAAGGCGGAAGGGAGATATTTGCCAAACGAATATAATATATATATATTAAGCAGTTATCAAGGATCAACATCATTTAAAAAATCATCTACCGCATAGTACATTTTATTTACGAGCCAAATTGTTAGGGTAGGTGTAAATTTATACGTAGGCAATGTTTTTAATTCGTTCGGTATCGCGCTGCGGCTCGCGGCGGCTCGCGGCGGCTCGCGGTGGCCGTGACGTAGGCGTTGCGCGTGTACACTTCTAGGGAACACTTTGGGTACATAAGTTTATTCGGGTACCGAGATGAGTTTGTTTTTGTTTCTGTATATAAGTGAAAATATAAGGATATTTCTTAACAAATAGGCTTATTTCACGGATATACAATGAAGGCAGTGGTCATTTATTTAATAATACATTTGAAAAAGCGGCCGGCAGCTAGCAAATGGCTTTGCGCCACAAACGGCACGATGCATTTTTTCTCTATTTTAAAAACATTTTCGAAATGTACTGAGTTGCCCCAAATGACTATCCACACCAAAGTACCGAGGACACGTATCCAGGGCACGCGCCCAGCGGCGCTCCCCCGACACAGTCAGTGCAAGCCGCCTCAGCGCGTATACGCACTTGTCTAATCTAGCACACCACGTGTCTACGCCTAGGCGCGCCTTCCAGTTGCAATGTTGATCATAAATAATGCCCAGAAACCGTATGCTCGGCACTTCTTCAACCTCCTCTCGTTTATAATCTACGGTTAAGTTATTAACTTTACATTTATAAGTTTTAAATTGAATGAATTTAGTTTTCTTTAGATTTATTTTAAGGTTGTTTTATTGCAGCCAATCCATGATTGAACGATGATGCAACGATGAGTTTATCTCAGCCTCATATGTTTAGTTTTGGCATTTGATCAAAATAGTTGTATCATCAGCGTATAGTGAACAGTGATGAGAAATAACCGGCTGTAAATTATAATTGAAAATTTCAATTAATTAGGATATCTATCTTCTATAAATGATATATTGATTATGTACGCAAGAGGTCCAGAAATGAACTTTGCATTCTTTTTCAAAATATCTGTTCTCATTTCATCATATCCCACAGAAAATGGATTATTTCATGAGGTAAATATTTTCAAAATTTCATCAGCACAGGTAGGCTTTAAGAAAAGCGTGTTGTTGAGTGGGGATCTGTATACGTTGAGTTATTGTATTTAATCTGGGGTGCTGGGTCGGATAACCTCCTCGTGCGCGCCCCGGTACGGACGCAGGCAACACGGACTCGACGGTGTTGCGCCCGCGGACGGGCGCAGCCAAAAACCTCGGAAAGGACGGACTCAAGCAACGCGCTCCAACAGCAGCGGTCGTGGCAGCGACAGCGATCGCGGCCGAAGCCGCAGCAGCAGCAGCGACAGAGCGCCGCGGCAGGCGCTAAGCGGAAGCGTCTCCGCGGTCGTTCTGCAGCGGCAGAGAATAAGTGCCGGTCACGAAAGCTACGGGCCCCGAGGTCCGCAGCCGTAGTGCTCACTCTGCTGCCTGAGGCTAAGGAGAAGGGTGTCTCGTACGCCCAGATCATGGCCCAGGTGATGCTGAGTGTGGACCTCAACGACATCGGCATTGCCGGTGTCCGTTTCAAGGTGGCGGCGACCGGGGCATGGATTTTAGAGGTGCCCGGATACGGTTGCGACAACGGCGTCAAGGCCAACAACCTCGCCGAGAGGCTTCGAAAGTCGGCGAGGGAGTCGTCCGTGTCGTCAGACCGGTCAAGTGCGCCGAGTTGAGGGTCTTCGGGCTCGACGACTCGGCCACGAGCGCCGGTGTAGCTGCAGCGGTGGCGCGAGCGGGCGGTTGCTCGGTCGACCAGGTTCGGTCGGGCAACATCTCGGTCAGATACGCTGTCCCGTGGGAGCGGCGCGTAAAGTCGTCGACGGTGGACGACTTTTAATAGGGTGGGTGTCGGCTCAAGTAACGTTACTCAAGAACCGACCCAGGCGTTGTTGAGCAAACTGTAAATCTGACTCTGACCGCAGCGACGAGTGCTTCCGCTGCGGACAGACCGGCCACGTAGCGGCCTTTTTTTTTTTTAACTATGGGAAATGCATTTATGCATCCCGGGTGGGTATGTGGGACTCGCCGATGGGCTGCCACTAAAACTACATCGACTCTCATCCTCAGCGCTTGTGAAGGACTCTGGGATCTCTAAAAGAACGCACCAGTGCTCTCCAGCGCGGCGGCCACAACGGGCTAGCTACCTTCGTCTGCCTCTACGGCTTCTCCGACGAGCGGGATCTGCGCGTTTCCTGGCTCGCTCAGCGTCTTCCTTTGCGAGCATTACTGTGTCACAAAAGGAAAGGACACTGTGCTACGCTTCCCGGCTTCTCGTCATCGCCGCTGCTACAGCTGGCGGGGAAAGGTCTTGTTCGATGTTTTGGACGAGGATACGTCGCTCCGACTCCCAAGCAGGGCAGTGTTCGAGCGTATGCTGCGCGGAATCCTCGGCCGCTCCACAATGATGGCATTGCGCCGACTCCTCCCTGCCTATCCTGTGCAGATACTCCCCGAAGCAGCCATGTCCGGTGAGTATCTGCGTTAAATGGTAGGTCACCCGTCCACTGTTCTTCAGCCAAGCCGTTAAGCTGGGCAGAATCGCACTAACCGCGCGCTGTCGAGTATTGCGAGGTTCCATTAACCTTTCTCGCCAACGCCCCATTGCTCGCCTTCTGGCTTCTTTTCGAAGCTCTTCGACCGTCTCTTCTGGATCACCGGTTTGGCGGAGGATGCGGATCTTATGAAAGATCTCTGCGTCCATATCCGCCAGAATGTCCAGAGGTGAGAACCGCGCTAAGAGTGTGGCCGCCTCGTATGAAATCGTTCTGTATCCTCGGGCTACTCTTATCGCAATAGTGCGTTGCGTAGCGTTAAGCTTCGCCGCCCGACGCGGTCTACGCGAGAGTATGTCGGCCCACACAGGAGATCCGTAGAGTGCGACAGAGCGCACCATGCCTGCATAGAGACGGCGGACTTCTTCCCTCGGCCCTCCTAGATTCGGTAGCAGTCGGTGCAAAGTACCCGCTACCTTTTGAATCCGGGGGACGAGACGATCGAAGTGCTCGACAAAGTTCCATCGGCTATCTATCTCCAGTCCCAGATACTTGAGGTGGTTGCCAATTTGGATACTTACGTCCCCGACACAAAAATGTTTCGGGGGGTTTCTCCTTTAGTCTCGAGCCGTGAAACCACATCGCTCTGGTCTTTTGCGGTGCCACTTGCAGTCCGAGTCTCCGTATTCTGCCGGTAATCATGGCAACCCCGATCTCGGCTAGCCTTGCGGTCCCTTGGAAAGAGTCCCCCCCAGCCAGTATTAGCGTGTCATCTGCGTAACACACCATGTTTACACCCGGTGGTAGCACCGTCTGTAGTACAGCATCGTACCCGATGTTCCACAAGAGCGGTCCTAAAACTGACCCCTGCGGAACCCAGCGAACTACGGACCTCTCTTGTAAGCTTCCGTATCTACCAGGGTAACAGATGCTTCTATTTGAGAGGTACGTCTTCAATACGTTCCTCAGGTACGCTGGAACTCGGTGGTAGACCAGTGCCTCATGTATGACACACCAGGGAAGGGAATTGAAGGCATTGACAACGTCGAGGCTGACTGCTAAGACAATTCTCCTTTTGGATATCGCCTGGTGCGTCAAGGTTCTCACGTCGAGGATGGCATCCAGCGTGGAACGCCGCCGTCGAAATCCGTATTGATGGTCTACCAAGTCCGAGCCTCTATTCCCGAGATGTGTATTTATTCGAGTGGTTATTATCCGTTCGAATAATTTACCTACATCGTAAAAGACAGATTGGTCGGTAGGCTGCCGGTTCATCCGTGTTCCGAACTCCGATGGATTGCACCGCCTCTCGCAGTTCTGTCTCCGTGACAGAGAGCTCCTCCGACCATTCATAGGAAACCATCAGCGCCCTTCGTTTTTCCTCTTCATCCCAGGGTCCCGGGAAAAACACCTCCAGTACGTTAGACACAAAACCAGGATCCAATGTTTCCGTGAGTGGCGGAACCCAAGGCCGCAACTTGCCGAGCACCGTTTTATAGGGACGACCCCACGGGTCTTTGTTTAGCCCCTCTAGCAGGTCTCTCCAACTCCTGGTTTTGCTTTCGGCGATGGCATCTTGCAACGCCTTGGTCGCAGTACGATAATCTCTGTATTTGCCCTCTCTCTGCTCTATCTAGGAGTTTCGACGTCGCCGAGATCGCGTGTATCTTCGTCGTAATCTCAGGCAGACCGTGCGAAGATCGGAGATTTCTTGTGACAACCAATATGCCGGACTCTTCCTGCCTGTTTTGCTTCGTGGCATAGCCATATCACATATGGTTTACATATCCTCGCGGAGTCCAGCAACTGCATTATTCAGGCTTTCGTCCCTGCTAGGGCATGACCAGTCCACCACATGGGCAGCTGCCATAAGTAGGTCTTGGTTGCAGTGCTTAAGTGCCCATCGCCGTAGTGAACATCTATCGGAACGACTATTTATAGCTGTCAGCATGGGCTCCACATCGATAATAATGTACCGATGGTCGGAGAGGGTCTCCATCTCCTCTGCAACTCTTCATCCTACCACTGAGCCCTCGGCGGAGGGTGTCGCCCATGATAAATCCACGATCGATTCCCCCTGCCAGCGCACGCAGGTGCTGACTGAGCCACTATTAAGTAGTCTCAGGTCCAAGCCCGCCGACCATTCGAGAACTGTGTCACCCCTTACGGTATCTCGTCTGCTTCCCCAAGCCCTAGAGTGGGCATTGAAGTCGCCTAGCACGAGCACTGGGCGTGGAAGGCACATGCGAACACAGCTGGTAACCCTATCCAAAAACCTCTTGAATTCAGCCAGGCAGGAGTTGGGTGAGACATAGCAGCCTATATCGGCTAATTGGCCCCATTCCACCGCGACGATGCCCTGTCCAGAACAAATTCTGAAGCACGGAGGGTCCCTACTACTTCCTCCCCAGTAGACAGCGACCGAGCCACCTTTGTCACCGATCCACCGTGGATGGTTTAGGATGGAGTAGGGCTCCGCCACCACTGCCAGCTATGCAGAACACTCAGGCAGACTTTGCAAGAGCAGATCTTGTGCTGTTCGGCAGTGGTTCAGGTTGCTCTGTACCATCCTGTATAGAGACCTAGCCATGACCAATCTCCATTGTTTCCTCGGAAGGGTGATAGGACGAAGCGCAAACCGGAGTTTGCGCAGGTCTATCTACCCGTTTCGCACGGGCGCCCGATGTCGACCTTTCGTCTCCTCTGCGACCCTTTCTTGTGTTTGGAAGGCAGCACTTTCTACTGCCCAGGCGATGGTCAGAGTTCTGACCACGATCCGCGCATACAGGACAAATTTCGGTGCCTTCGCTTGGCATTCTCTGGCTTTATGGCCTGTATCCCCGCATATGTAGCATATTGTGCTTCTGTCTTTGGTGCTGGTGCACTGGTATTTAGAATGCCCGATTTCCAGACACCGGAAGCACTGCAATGGTCGGGCACTGAGAACTTGAACTCTGGCGACCACCCATCCCACCTTGACCCGTTCCTCTATGGCAAGAAATAGTCCGTTATTTGTTTTATAGGCATTTAGTTTATTTCTATGATTGGAGCAGGAAGTATGATTATTGAGAAATATTACTAAATGTCAAAAAAACTTATGATAAGCTTCATAACCAAGGTTGTAATTAACTTTTTTGATTATTTCCTTTTTATAATGATATAGATTACTACAATTCCTAGGCAATCTTACGTAACAAATAGTTCCTATACGTACCAATTAAAATGTACCTGCTGAACAAATATTTTGAATGAACATAATTTATTTAAAACTATTGATGAATGTTTTAAAATTTCGTATGAACGCTACTTCGCCACCTCACCACCTCGCCACTTAGCCATCTCGCCACCTCGCCGTCTCGCCACCTCGCCACCTCGCCGTCTCGCCACCTCGCCACCTCGCCGTCTCGCCACCTCGCCACCTCGCCCCCTCGCCACCTCGCCGTCTCGCCACCTCGCCACCTCGCCCCCTCGCCCCCTGGCCACCTCGCCACCTCGCGGTCTCGCTGTCTCGCCCCCTCGCCACCTCGCCACCTCGCCGTCTCGCCGTCTCGCCACCGCACCGTCTCGCCGTCTCGCCACCGCACCGTCTCGCCGTCTCGCCACCGCCCCGTCTCGCCGTCTCGCCACCGCGCCGTCTCGCCGTCTCGCCACCTCGCCGTCTCGCCACCGCACTGTCTCGCCACCGCACCGTCTCGCCGTCTCGCCACCGCACCGTCTCGCCGTCTCGCCACCGCCCCGTCTCGCCGTCTCGCCACCGCGCCGTCTCGCCGTCTCGCCACCTCGCCGTCTCGCCACCGCACCGTCTCGCCGTCTCGCCACCGCACCGTCTCGCCGTCTCGCCGTCTCGCCGTCTCGCCACCTCGCCGTCTCGCCACCGCACCGTCTCGCCACCGCGCCGTCTCGCCGTCTCGCCACCGCACCGTCTCGCCGTCTCGCCACCGCACCGTCTCGCCGTCTCGCCACCGCCCCGTCTCGCCCCCTCGCCCCCTCGCCCTAAGCCCCTCGCCTCTCGCCCCCTCGCCCATCGTCTTCTCGCCCCCTCGCCCCCTCGCCTTCTCGCCACCTCGCCACCTCGCCACTTAGCCGTCTCGCCACATCGCCGTCTCGCCACCTCGCCGTCTCACCACCTCGCCGTCTCGCCGTCTCGCCACCTCGCCGTCTCGCCACCGCACCGTCTCGCCGTCTCGCCACCGCACCGTCTCGCCGTCTCGCCACCTCGCCGTCTCGCCACCGCACCGTCTCGCCGTCTCGCCACCGCACCGTCTCGCCGTCTCGCCGTCTCGCCGTCTCGCCACCGCGCCGTCTCGCCGTCTCGCCACCGCGCCGTCTCGCCGCCAACATTTGCACCAGGTATGGCTCTAGCCGGGTTTTTCGAATACTCTTATACACTGATCTGACGTCCGGGAACAATATCCGCGTGCTGGACGCTGCATTCGTCGAGAGTAGCCTGTCAGAGCTGTCCACTGACGAATGATACAGGGTATCCTCGTAGTCCGCTCTTCACTTACTCTTCAGGGCCGCGTCCTGGGCCAATTGATGCGTCCTCCCATCGCCCTCCGTCCTTGCGTGTGCTTTTATCCAATATAATATAATAACCTGATATCCTTTCTTTCCGCTCGTGCTTTCTCATCAGGTTAGCATCCTTGGGTTTAACCGCGCAATGATATATCATTACATTACTCCACATTTGAATGTTAATGTTATTTAACAACATTAACTAACGCGCGGCCCGAAGCACTAACTCTGTTTTAGTTTAGTTTACAACATTGCAAGGTATTCACACGGCATGTAGCCTGTATGTGTGTCTCCTGATTCCGATGGTAATATCCTCATTAAGTGGAGGTCATCAGTGGAATCGTACGCTTAGCGACGAGCGTCTTCCGGCACCAACGTGCACTAGAAGCGTTACGTAGCGGTATTCCTGATCGAGAGCAGGGAGTCTGCGGTGCAGTAACACACTGCCATTAAAAAAGATTGTCATAAAATTTATGTTTTTCTTCTTATTAATTAACTTCTTTAATATTATACGCTGAGGAGTAACAAAAGCTTACTCGCATCGCAAAATGCTGGATGTAGCCACAGCACGTAAATAGGTTTTTGCCTCTCCAACGGGTTCCCGCCTTGTCGTGGCGGAGGGGCTTGGTAACCGTGGGGCCCAACACGCTGAAGCTAAGCGGAACCCACCCGCTCGGCCCGCGGCGAAGAGCCGGCCGAAGCGGCCGTTCCAGGTTCGAGCACCGGTTGGGATAACTGGAGCTCACCGGAGCGGCCAGGGGCGGCTTTATACTACCCCCTGCGCCCGGCTGCAAGGGCGGTTTTATACCGCCCTTGCAGCCGGGCGGGAGGTGGGGTCGCGGAGGATACGTCCTCAAAACGGTGTCGCACCGGCGATGCGGCGGCGGTGAAGCCGCGGGGGAAGAGGAGTGTCGGTATTACGATGCGTCCGTATCCTCCGCGGCCGCTAACGAGTAGCGGCGGGCCCAACATCTGTCCGCCGCGGGGAGCCCGGAGAGGATATCTCTCGAGGCTCCCGTGGCCTCTGGGCGACGGGTTCGGAGGAATCCGTCGTCCTCACAAAGGAGGCCGAGGTGGAGGCGTGCTGAATGTTCTGACGCGTCCTGCATAGGGGGTTTATCCCTCCCTACCGAGGTGGGGCTGCGCAAGCGGCCAGCGCCGGTGAGGGTCACGGATGAAGGCACTAAGCCGTACCCGTAACCCTTGCCAAATGGCGACGAGTCGAGAACACCGTGGGGGTTTTAGTCGGTGCAAGTCCGACATAACCCGTCCTTGCCACCGCGATGACGAGTATGCGTAGGCATTTCCCCCACGTAAAACTAAAAAAAAAACCTAAACAAGTTTTACAGCACCTCCGCGTCGCCGGGCCGCCCCCGCCCGCGTCGCGCGACTAACAATGTCAAGGTGTCGGTGTCTAATCGCGTGAATATTTATTTTAGAAAAGCGTCAGATCCAAAATCTAAATACATATTAAACCGCACCAGAAACCGTGCGCCCGCGCAACTTCAATATGTTAAAATATTCGAAAGTCGGCGCGTAACGTAACCGCGCGTGTGAGCGAGACGACTGCCGGTGCGGTGCAGCATACGGCATGCACGCGAAGGAGCGAGGGCGGTTGATGTGGTCGCAGCAGCGGGGCAGCGCGTGTGGGCGAGACGACTGCCGGTGCGGTGCAGCATACGGCAGCACGGCATGCACGCTAAGGAGCGAGGGCGGTTGATGTGGTCGCAGCAGCGGGGCAGCGCGTGTGGGCGGGACGACTGCCGGTGCGGTGCAGCATACGGCAGCACGGCATGCACACTAAGGAGCCAGGGCGGTTGATGTGGTCGCAGCAGCGGGGCAGCGCGTGTGGGCGAGACGACTGCCGGTGCGGTGCAGCATACGGCAGCACGGCATGCACGCTAAGCAGCGACGGCGGTTGATGTGGTCACAGCAGCGGTGCAGCGCGTGTGGCCTTTCTTTGGCATTCACCTTTTCGAAATCCTTACTAAAATCTGTGTAGATCACATCTAAGGAACGCCCGTTATCTATTTCTTTGCTAATTTCTTCGAAGAAGGAAACCAAATTAGTAGCGGTGGATGATGCTTCAACGAAACCGTGTTGTTGGGGGATTAATGACTGCTTAATGTGCCACGATAAAACAGGGTATAATAATGTTTCGAAAGCTTTGGCAAAGATATTTATGATAGAAAAGGTCTATAATTTTTCACGAAGGAGGAGTCTCACTTTTCAATAAGGGTAAAATGAGAGCTTCTTTCCAAATTGTGGGAAAAGTACCATCTTATCCCAAAATTTCAAATTTGTTGATTATCATTAACAGATGAGTTGCTAATTCACGCGCATAATTAACAACAAAAATAGCTGGAATCCCATCGGAACCAGCTCCCTTGGTAACGTCAACTCTTTTTACTACATTATAAATCTGAGTTTTAGTAACACAAACTTTTCTCAGATAGCTTGTGACGGTTGGCGCTGGTGAGACCTATACACCAGAGACATAATCTACATTATAGACATAGCGGAATTGTTTAGCGAGAAGCTTACAGATGTCTCTTCCGGGAGATGCAATGGTTATCATATATCGAATGACATCTGAGCAGGATAGGAACTAGCTCCAACTCTATAATGATTTATATAAGAATATATTAGTTTTGGATTCGATGTTAATGATGGTTCGGTTGTGGAGAAAAAAATAAATACTGGCACAGCTGAGATACATATTTGTAATATTAGGTTGGGGAAAAAGTTTGTTCGCATTTTTTAACACACATACATACATATCACGCCTCGGTCCCAGTGGGGTAGGCAGAGACCACCTCTGTCCACTTGCTACGATCCTGGCACACCTCTATCGCTCCTTCACTTTCATAAGCGTCTTCATGCACACAAACATCAAACTATGCTCGTCAGTTGCGAGTGCTTTTGATCCGGCCTTTCTTTAGGACATCTCCGATTTGATCGGAATATGTCTGCTTAGGTCGACCTGCACCGATTTTTCCAATCATTCTTACCTTGTATACCTCTTTCGTTAATCTTCTTTCATCCATTTTTTCGACATGGCCGAACTATCTAAGCATCCCTTTCTCTATCCTTGTCACTACATCTTCAACCACGCCGCACCGCACCCTTATCACACTGTTCCTCACTTTGTCCATCCGTTTCACTCCAGTTATACTTCTCAGTCTTCTCATCTCCACAGCATTAATCCTACTTTCATGTTTCTTCTGCCATACCCAACATTCACTACCATACATCAGTATGGGGACCACCACGCCTCTATGCACAGCCAGTCGTGCTCTTTGTGATACGTTCCGGCTATTCATAAAGTTATGAAGTGCCCCATTGACTTGATTCACTTTTAAAACTCTTCTTTCAATATCACGATCACACTTGCCATCTCTCGTTAACTATGTACCCAGATATACAAATTCTTTCACTTATTCCACTGTTTGTCCCTCAATCATAATGTCACAGTTTGTCATACATTTTTCTCTTTCAAATACCATTACTTCCGTCTTGCTTACATTCACTTTCATTCTTTTGATTGTTAAAGCACCATGCACCATGTCAACCATCGCTTGCAACTCCCTCTCCGATGATGATAATAAAACCTGATCATAGGCACTTGACGGTCAACTCATTTATTCTTAGTCCATACTCACTGTCTTTCAAATATTTCAAGCAATTGTCTATAAATAGGTGAAACAGCCACGGCGAGGCCACACATCCCTGTCTAACTCCCTTCTGGATGCTAAACCAGTCTGAGTAAGCTCCGTTTATCCTGACACAAGCACTAGAACCTTCATAAAGTGATTTCAATGCTCGTATCAGCATGCTGTTTACCCCATAAGCAGACAATATGGAGCACAATTCATTCCTCACCACTCTGTCATAGGCTTTTTCCAAATCTACGAACGCGCAATAGACCTTTTGGCTATGTGCCAAACATTTTTCGGGTATGCTACGTAAGGAAAAGACCTGGTCCATGCATCCCATTCCACTTCTAAATCCTTGTACTTGTGCTTGTACATCCCAAATTTTCTCTTCAGTTTCATTCATCGCTCTTTTAATCAGTATCTTTGCATACAGTTTGCCGACGACGCTCAGTAAGCTAATACCACGATAGTTTTTACAGTCTTGCTGTGACCCTTTTCCTTTATATATCGGAACGATTACGACTTTGCACCAGTCATCTGGCACTTTGCCGCTCCTCCAACAAAGATTGAAAAGGTAGTACAGCTGACTAGCTACCACGCCCTGTCCAGCTCTCAGCATCTCGACCGTAATCCTATCACATCCTGCAGTCTTACTCAACTTCATACTATTCATTGCATCTAAAATCTGTTTCATACTAATATTACTTACATCCCCACTCTAAGTTTGACCCCTACCGGGAGTTGGAACATGCATATCCTCTTTCTCAAATAAACTTTCAAAATATTCCTTCCGCCTCTTTAGGATACATTCTTCACCTGCCACAAAGCTTCCTTACTGGTTCCTGATTTTGCCTTGTGAGCTTGTATTATTAGCTCTGGCTATTCTTATGGACTTCCAGAAGAACTTAATGTTCGTCCAGAAGTCATCAGATAACCTTCTTTGAAATTCATCTCTATCATTCATTTTCTTTCCTTCCACCACTTCCTTGGTTACGGTCTTACGTCTTTTATAGTCATTCTTCGCATTTTGTACATCCTCTATCGTTGCCTTGTCCATTCTATGATTGGCTTTTGCTGCCAACCAATCCTGCCATGCTTTCCTCTTTTCAGACACCGCCTTTCGTATTTTTGCACTTACAGTCTTCAACAGACTTCTTTTTCTTCTCTTGCTCACACCACATACATCAGTGGCTGCATTCACAACTCCATCCTTGATCGACTTCCATAACTCTTCAACCTCACACATTTCTTCTAATATGTCAAACTTATCAATCAATTTACTCTTATACTTCTCTCTCATTTCATCATCTTGCAAAACCTCGACTTTTACTCTTTCTAGTACACTAATGGATTTCCGAACATGATGCCGCCATCGCCTAAAGATCC
Organism: Troides aeacus; assembly: GCA_033220335.2. NCBI lineage: Eukaryota > Metazoa > Arthropoda > Insecta > Lepidoptera > Papilionidae > Troides > Troides aeacus. The sequence continues at coordinate 206,135 of CM067281.1, read as the reverse complement.
CCCTTATTCGGCACAACACTAGGAAGTGATCAGTGTCGAGTGCAGTGCCACGGTACACCCTGGTGTCTAGCACTTTCTTTCTCAATCTCTTATCGACCATTAAAAAATCAATCATCAATCAAATTCAAAGCTGTGTACACCTATAATAGGCATACATATTTAATATTGTAAACCATACCTAGAACGTAAGATAGTATAGGAGTATAGGATAGAACGTATATATAATATGTTATGCTGTTGGTGTATCAATAAATAAATAAATAAATCATACTTTCCTGGTTTCCTTCTTTTCTTGTGTACATGTGGATCTGTTTGTGGTCAAACATTGTGTTTGTTACCACAAGATTTCACTCCAAGCAGACCTCAAGCAGACTCTTTCCATTTTCATTCACTCTTTCATCACCGTAACCCGCAACACAGTTTCATATCCATCACGCTGCACTCCAACCCATCCATTAAAATCTCCAAGCATTACAATTCTTTCGTTACGCTTACATTCATTCAGAACATCTTTCAGACTATGTCAAAACTCTTCCCTTTCGGCTTGGGCTCTCGAGGACCGGTTCCATCCCGCATCTTGTGGAGCATATACCCCTAAAATGAAGATGCGGGTAAGGCCAACCTTCAACCTCACCCACATGAGTCGAGGACTCACACAACCAAAGTCAGTCACACATTCGTTCATTCCAGTGGAAAGCAGCACACCAACTCCTTGACAGCCTCTGCTAGTTTCAGGGACTCCTGACCAGTAGGCTGTGTAAGGTCCATGTATGGCGGTGTCGAATCCTTCCCGCTTAGTTTCATTCACACAGAATATCATTTCTTCTTTCCCTCATCATCTTATCATCAATCTTATCATCATACATCATCAATTTTATCTTTCATTCATCCTCTGACATTCAAAGTAGCAAAGTGGCTATCGGCAGCCCACTTTTCGCTCCCCCGGGAAGCGAGACGTGACGGGTTGCGAACCACGTCGCCGCCATTCTGGCATGAAAAGTATTTCACCATCAGCGTTCCCACGAGCAGCAAGGGAAAAAATCGTCGACCCAAACAGAGCCCCGCATGTTTGGGCAAGGTTAACCTTATTCTGGGATCACCCGGTCCCAGGGCAATGGCACGCTAATCCCATACTTGCCTCTAGGCACGCGGCACTTGGGCACGGCCTACCACTGGCTTGGCGGAAGGGAAATGAGGAGGATTAGGTAGGGAGATGTGTAAAGTAAGGGAATGCGGACTTTGGGAAGGGATTAACAATAAGTAGGGATACTGCTGACCCGGAAAGAGCAGAAAGGAGTCAGTAGTAGCTCGGGAAGCCGGGGTCGCATACCCGTTACTCAAAATAGTGCCGGACAGACGGCTGAGTACTCCCGGACCATGACTGAACATTATGGTCAAAACTAGCTAAAATACCGAAAAGTGATTTTTTTTAACTTTAAAAATAGTGGGTACTCGTCGCAAGATGTTGTGTACGCGAGCGCGGGCAGCGTGCCCATCAAACTACGGTTGGTAGTACACTGCCTGAGTTTATTTTGACATAACCATAACAAAATCTACCGGCCTGGTATTCAGTAGGCTCTTGGAGTATAGGGGCACGAGCTCAAGGGTAGTAGTATTATTCCATAATTGTATTGTTTAAGTTGAAGTCGCCGAGTGTAGTGATTTACCCGCTATTGCCAACCAATACACGGATTGAGTTCTCAGTAAAGTGTTCCAGTATATGAGACTGCACTGGCTGGGTGGGTATGTATCACATACTCCACATATATATAAATATTCTACTTGGTTGCATTGTTCACGCATTGCTATCCTCACCCAGACATCTTCACAATCCGATTCAATACTGTAAACCCCGCGGGTTTTATTCGTTTAGAGACCGCAATTAAAACGTCTCCTCCTTCTTTCCCCTTATGAAAACCGTAACTATCGCGGTCTCTCCTGTATATTATGTATCTATCATTAAACAGTTCGTTGTCAGAGATATTATTATTTAACCAAGTTTCTGTGAAGACTAATATATCAAAATTCATACAAATAAAATTATTAAACAGACACACACTCGTTTTCGTCCCCAAACCCCGTACATTTTGATAAAGGAAATTAATATTACACATGCTCTTGAGTAAATTGTAACAAATGTAGCGTCTTCATGAGAACCGATTCAACTATCGATATTCTTAACGAGGATATTACTCGCGGTCTCATTTTTTCGCATAAAAATCTCTCCATCACGAACCCATACAAATTTATACTTTAGTTCTTTAGCGTAAGAGCCAGTTGCAGCATGAAGAGATTTAGTTTCCGGAGACAGGTGTTCAGTGACATAAATGGCTCCCATCTTTTCGCCGCTAATGCCCAAATGACCAAGACAGAGCACGGACGCGGGCTAGTGGTATTTTTTTTAGCAATTCTTTAACATTAGTAAATACTAGTGTCAGGAACAGGACAATTAACGATTTTTCTCAATTATTTAAGTATATTAACCAAGTTTTCCTGCCTATTTTGTGATAGACATTGAATTTCAATGTTTGTTGAGCGAGAGCGCTGATCCATTTGAGATAAATTTGACGAAGCAGCGGTGCGAAGATTTCTATGTCCACCAGTGGAATACCGCAGGTTGATGATAGTGGTCAATAAACTTATTGCGGAAATTAGGCCACGGGGTGAGATCGCGCTTCACAACGTCGTGTGGCTTCCGCCCGGAGTGATCGAAGCACCCAGGCCGCGCCCCCGCGGCGCGCGTGCCGCCCGACGGGGAGCGGATCGTTGTTACAAATAGTAACATTTTAATAATGTTTTATTATGATAATGAAGCAGCGAAGGTTCACAGTTTGGCTGCTAGCTATCGCCCATAAATTGGCCGTAGGACCTTAATTAACGAGCGCGGCCGGGCGCGGCGGCGAGGACGCTTGCGACAGCGGCCGCTGCATATACATATATATACCGGTGCGGAAGTCGGTCCGGACATCACTCGACCCGGACGACGGACCGACGAGCAGCAACATGAAATCCTTCGTGAGTATACAATGTCCTCAGTTCTATCGCGTCGTAAACGAAAAGCTGCAAGCGACAGCGACCCGCGCCCTTGCCCTCGCCCCATCCCTTCACCAGGAATAACTTGATCCACATGAAAATTCTGATAACTCATTTATTACATTTTTTTTTCCGATAAAGTGTAGGTTTGTTTAATACAATTCACGAGTATCCGCCCCAGGGGGTACACTAGGCACTGCGCACTGCGCACTGCGCACTAGCGTGTCGCGGCGGCGACGCGAGCTTGCTCCCCCCGAGTTGTTCAGGTGGCAGCTTTCAGGCGACACGCGCTACTGTTACAGATCGCAGCGTGGTGCGCGCTGTGCGCGGCGGTGGCGGGCTCGGCGGCGGCGGGCGGAAGCGTGCGCGACAAGCGCGGCTTCCTCGCTGGGCTCGGCTCTGCGCCTCTCACCACGGGGTATTCCTCCCCGTCTGCGAGCTACACTGCCCCAGCGGTTAGTTACTCCGCACCACTTGTAAGCTACTCAGCACCAGCAGCTCGCATTCCCGTACCGTCCGCCGGTTACTCCGTTCCAGCCGCTCGTTACTCCGCTCCACCCGCTCGTTACTCCGCTTCTGCCGTTAGCTACTCTGCTCCAGCTATCAGTTATTCTGCTCCATCAGTCAGCTACTCCGCCCCATCAGTCAGCTACTCCGCTCCAGCAGTCAGCTACTCCGCTCCAGCAGTCAGCTACTCCGCCCCAGCAGTCAGCTACTCCGCTCCAGCAGTCAGCTACTCCGCTCCAGCAGTCAGCCACTCCGCTCCAGCAGTCAGCTACTCCACCCCGGTCGCCGGATATGCCCCATCGCCCGCATCCGCCCCCGCCGCTCGTCTGGTGACCGTCAAAAAAGTCGTCAACGTACAAAAAATTGTTACCGTCCCGCAAGTCGTCAACATTCGCAAAGTGGTGACCGTCCCTCAGGTTATTTCGGTCAGCAAATTGGTGCCCGCTGATGCTGGGTACGGCGGGGCGCCCTCCGGCTACTCCAGGAACTGGTGACGAGGAACCCACCGCTGGCAGTCTCTAGTCAGTTAGCCGTCGTGACTTTTAGTTTATTTTCACTTTTTGTCGTTGAGTTTGTTTAATTATAATATTATAGAGAGAAACGCAAATATATATTTTTTCAATAATTTATTGAATTTTGATTCATTTCAACCCTCGCGTCATCCCCCGTTCTTGTCATTGTCACATTCATCTTCACACCGGAATTGTAACTAATATAGTACAGTGAGTAGTAGTACACACGTAGTGATGTCATCACTCACTATTAAGTGAAGCTACAATCATCCGTCGATTTCTATTTTCTATCCTGGTTGTACGAAGCCACCGCCGGCAGGCCGGCAGTCCGTCGGCACGCGCACGTCGGCTGCCCTCTGTCCTTGTACTTAGAACTTGAAGGTGACACGAGCATTACTTTAATAACTGATCGCATTTGACCCCTGGTTCGTGTGAAAGTTTTACTGGATTTTGCTTTGATCATCGCCGCGAAGAAGCGACCGGACACTTCCGGGATTACACAAAGGAAGCACTGGGACAAGATCGCGGCGACCCGTAGTGACGGAATACGTTCATATATAAAAATAAACTATTGATTTTATAACAAATATCAAATAACAAGAGCGTTTAAATGGCTGATACACACTGAACGGTACAGGGATGATCTACTGTATAGTAAACCGATTGAAATCCTAAAGATATGAAAATTAAAGTACTAGTGTATTGTGATAATTTATGATAGCATAAGAGTGTGAAGGTTGCACTGCGCATTATGAATTGACTCTTCTTAGTTTTTTCCAAATCGGGTGTCCTTTGAGGACGGGGCTGCAGACTGTCTGCCCTCCCTGTGTTATGGATTTTGGAAGTAAAGCCTTAAGTTTAGTAGTAGCTCTCCATGTTGTGAGATATGTGGTATGTTGTCCGTGGGGAGACAAACTCGATCAAAACATCAAACTATGCTCGTCAGTTGCGAGTGCTTTTGACCCGGCCTTTCTTTAGGACATCTCCGATTTGATCGGAATATGTTCGCCTAGGTCGACCTGCACCGATTTTTCCAATCATTCCTACCTTGTATACCTCTTTCGTTAATCTTCTTTCATCCATTCTTTCGACATAGCCGAACTATCTAAGCATCCCTTTCTCTATCCTTGTCACTACATCTTCAACCACGCCGCACCGCTTCCTTATCACACTGTTCCTCACTTTGTCCATCCGTTTCACTCCAGTTATACTTCTCAGTCTTCTCATCTCCACAGCATTAATCCTACATTCATATTTCTTCTGCCATACCCAACATTCACTACCATACATCAGTATGGGGACCACCACGCCTCTATGCACAGCCAGTCGTGCTCTTTGTGATACGTTCCGGCTATTCATAAAGTTATGAAGTGCCCCATTGACTTGATTCACTTTTAAAACTCTTCTTTCAATATCACGATCACACTTGCCATCTCTCGTTAACTATGTACCCAGATATACAAATTCTTTCACTTATTCCACTGTTTGTCCCTCAATCATAATGTCACAGTTTGTCATACATTTTTCTCTTTCAAATACCATTACTTTCGTCTTGCTTACATTCACTTTCATTCCTTTGATTGTTAAAGCAACATGCACCATGTCAACCATCGCTTGCAACTCCCTCTCCGATGATGATAATAAAACCTGATCATCGGCGTATAGGAGGCACTTGATGGTCAACTCATTTATTCTTAGTCCATACTATCTTTCAAATCTTTCAAGCAATTGTCTATAAATAGGTTAAACAGCCACGGCGAGGCCACACATCCCTGTCTAACTCCCTTCTGGATGCTAAACCAGTCTGAGTAAGCCCCGTTTATCCTGACACAAGCACTAGAACCTTCATAAAGTGATTTCAATGCTCGTATCAGCATGCTGTTTACCCCATAAGCAGACAATATGGAGCACAATTCATTCCTCACCACTCTGTCATAGGCTTTTTCCAAATCTAAGAACGCGCAATAGACCTTTTGGCTATGTGCCAAACATTTTTCGGTTATGCTACGTAAGGAAAAGACCTGGTCCATGCATCCCATTCCACTTCTAAATCCTTGTACTTGTGCTTGTACATCCCAAATTTTCTCTTCAGTTTCATTCATCGCTCTTTTAATCAGTATCTTTGCATACAGTTTGCCGACGACGCTCAGTAAGCTAATACCACGATAGTTTTTACAGTCTTGCTGTGACCCTTTTCCTTTATATATCGGAACGATTACGACTTTGCACCAGTCATCTGGCACTTTGCCGCTCCTCCAACAAAGATTGAAAAGGTAGTACAGCTGACTAGCTACCACGCCCTGTCCAGCTCTCAGCATCTCGACCGTAATCCTACTCCGGCACAACACTAGGAAGTGATCAGTGTCGATGGCAGTGCCACGGTACACCCTGGTGTCTAGCACTTTCTTTCTCAATCTCTTATCGACCATTAAAACATCAATCATCAATCAAATTCAAAGCTGTGTACACCTACAATAGGCATACATATTTAATATTGCAAACTATACCTAGAACGTAAGATAGTATAGGAGTATAGGATAGAACGTATATATAATATGTTATGCTGTTGGTGTATCAATAAATAAATAAATAAATCATACTTTCCTGGTTTCCTTCTTTTCTTGTGTACATGTGGATCTGTTTGTGGTCAAACATTGTGTTTGTTACCACAAGATTTCACTCCAAGCAGACCTCAAGCAGACTCTTTCCATTTCCATTCACTCTTTCATCACCGAATTTCCCTAACACAGTTTCATATCCATCACGCTGCACTCCAACCCATCCATTAAAATCTCCAAGCATTACAATTCTTTCATTACGCTTACATTCATTCAGAACATCTTTCAGACTATGTCAAAACTCTTCCCTTTCGGCTTGGGCTCTCGAGGACCGATTCCATCCCCCATCTTGTGGAGCATATACCCCTAGATGAAGATGCGGGTAATGCCAAACTTCAACCTTACCCACATGAGTCGAAGACACACAACCAAAGTCAGTCACACATTCATTCATTCTAGCGGAAAGCAGCACACCAACTCCTTGACAGCCTCTGCTGGTTTCAGGGACTCCTGACCAGTAGGCTGTGTAAGGTCCATGTATGGTGGTGTCGAATCCTTCCCACTTAGTTTCATCTCACATAAATCATCAATTTTATCTTTTATTCGTCCTCTGGCATTCAAAGTAGCAAAGTGGCTATCGGCAGCCCACTTTTCGCTCCCCCGGGAGACGAGACGTGACGGGTTGCGAAACACGTCGTCGCCATTCTGGCACGAAAAGTATTTCATCATTAGCGTTCCCACGAACAGCAAGGGAAAAAATCGTCGACCCAAACCGAGCCCCGCATGTTTGGGCAAGGTTAACCTTATTCTGGGGTCAACCGGTCCCAGGGTTATGGCATGCTAATCCCAGACTCGCCCCTGGGCACGCAGCCCTTGGGCACGGCCTACCACTGGCTTGGCGGAAGGGAAATGAGGAGGATTAGGTAGGGAGTTGTGTAAAGTAAGGGAATGCGGACTTTGGGAAAGGATTAACAATAAGAAGGGATACTACTGACCCGGAAAGAGCAGAAAGGAGTCAGTAGTAGCTCGGGAAGCCGGGGTCGCATAACCGTTACTCAAAATAGTGCCAGACAGACGGCTGAGTACTCCTGGACCGTTTTAAGAGAATCCCGCTTTCTTTAAGAGAATTCAAAACATATTTTAATTTAGTTTATTTATATTTAACTAAAGTATGTAGGTACCATTTTGTTTGATAACTTTTTGCCATCTTGTAGGTAGGGACATGATCCCATTGCTATAGAAATTTCGGTACTTCTGATCATAATACCACGACAAGTGGTTTTGGCAGTCCTCTCGTGATGTTAACCTGACGCTGCCTAAAGAATTCTGAAGAGACCGAAACAGATGGAAATCTGAAGGTGCAAGGTGGTGGTCAGGACTATAGGGCGGATTCATTGACACCTTCCAGCCAAACTCAAAATTTTTGTTTAGTGGCTAAATATGTGTGAGGTCTAGCGTTATCATGATGAAAAACTACACCCTTTCTGTTAATTCATTTCGGCCGCTTTCTCTCAACTTCTTGCTTTAATCTCATCAGTTGTTCGCAGTAGAGTTCAGTATCGATGGTCGTACCTGGTGGTAACAGCTCATAATGAATAATGCCCTTCCAATCCCACCACACAGCATGATCTTGTTGCGAGTTAATCCGGGATTCACCACAATCTGACCAGCCCAGTCTTTTGACCACGATCTCTTTCGCAAGTACTTGTCGTACGTGATCTACTTTTCAACTTTTCAACATCAGTTATCAGCTTCTTCACAAATGGTTCGGTTTCATTTCGTCCTAATAAAGAATCACAAACAAGTAAACAGTTCAGTATTAGCTTTCTTTTAGTGAGCTCGTGCGCTCTGAGGTACCCAAATATCGAGCTTTTTTGTGTACCCAGTTTTTTTCAAATTCGCCAAAACTGTTTTGTGGTCAATGCCCAGTTCTTCAACTACCTCGTTACTACTGTTATGCCAATCTTGCTCCAGTTTTTCAAAAATAGTATCCATTTTTTCCGTAATAGGGCGACCAGAGCGACTTGCATCTTTGACATCAAAACTTCCGGATTGAAAACGCTTAAACTAAATTTGTGCTACTCTCACAGACATTGCACATTGCATACTGCACATTTTGTTGCGCGGCTTGCGTTGCATTTTTACCTTTTTTATCGTAAAATTTTAAAATGTATCGAATATCTTTATTTGATTCACTTGACATCTTGGCTCAGTGCGAGAAACAAATTAAAATCACACATTTTACAATTTGAATTTGGAATTGTGTTCTTTAAAATTTAAACTTTCAACGATACCAAAACCAGCCGCAGACACAAATAGTATGGCAGCAAAGAGATTTTATTACAAGTTCATACGTACTATAATGTGAAAAAGCTTTCTCCAACCTATTATTAATAAAGAAAAAATCTTGGATTCTCTTTTGTTTTTTTGTTCCGAATGCAGTCATTTGTTCGCTTCGCGTCGGAACGTGCTCTCGGAAATGGAGAAAAACGAAGTGCGAGCCGCTGTTAAATAGCTCCGTTTAAAAAAGTTAACGGCGCACGAGATTTATTGCGATTTGCAGGCAACATTAGGAGAGTTCGCTCCGCCGTTTTCCACTGTCACTGGTGAGGTGGGCTTCACAATTTCAAGTGGGGAGAACGGGCACGGCAGACGAACATCGTTGCGGCCGTCACCCAAGAAAATGTTGCGGAAGTCGAGAAAATTGTATAAGTATTGAGCGAGCGACGAGTTACCATCCGATACTTACTCGTAATTTAGGTAACGGGCATTCCATATGAATGTAATCAATCCATATTGAAACAATCTTTGAATATGAGAAAAGTCTCCGCAAAATGACGAGGTGGCGAGAATGTTAACCGACGATGAGAAACAAAATCGACTTGACATTTCAAAGATACGAGTATTGTCGGACAAGTTTCTAGAAGATTCTGAAAACTTTTTGTGTCGTTTCGTAACAATGGACGAAACGTGGCTCCATCGTTTTGATCCCGAGTCAAAACATCAATCTTCGCAAGGGAAACGGAAACCGCCACCATCACCGACCCCGAAGAAGTTTCGTGCCCTAGCATCGGCTGGCAAGGCTTTGACCTCAATATTTTGGCACTCAAAAGGGATATTGTTGAATGATTACCTGGAGGGTGGAACAACTATTACAGTCCAATATTATGCATCTTTAATTCCCAAGTTGAGGAATGCCATCACAGGTCGGCAGTTGCGATGGCTGCCATTCAGGGATCTGACTTCGAATTAGTTGACCAGCCCCCTTATTCGTCAGATCTGGCGCCTAGTGATTTTTATCTGTTTCCCAAATTGAAAGCATACCTAAGGGGAAACAGGTTCGAAGACAATAACGAGGTGATGGATGCCGTGGAGAGCTTTTTGCAGGACCAAGACAACATTTTTTTTTGAAGGGATTAAAGCTTTAGAAAAGCGCTGGACTCGGTGTGTAGAGAGACTCGGAGATCATCTACGACTAGAAAAATTAATTATTAATAGTCATTTTATAGTAGCTCGTTGGCCTAATGGTTAGAGCGTGCAGCTTTCATTCCGAAGGTCGCGGGTTCGAATCTCGGCATGTACCGATGACTTAATATTTAAGTTATGTACATTTGTGAACTTTAATTACAACAACGAAATACAAACGGTGAAGAAAAACATCGCGAGTAAACCCGCACACTGAAATCATCTATGTGTGTGTGTGCGTGTGGTGGCCCCAATAAAGTGGCAACAGGCTCGCGCCCCCTGTTACATGGGACCTAATCTGACCACATCTAGCGAAAAGTGGGTATTTATTCACCTCTGCCTTCCCCTACTGGGAAAAAGGCGTGATAATGTAAAAAAAATTATATTCTATATCATTTTCACTACTTTTTGATCCCTCGTCGTAAAAGTAAATATTCAATTTTTAATAGAGCTACTAACATAGAACCCACGACACCGAGGAGGACCACATTTTTGGTCAGCATTTTCCGTCGAATACGTTAACCAGGGGTCGGCGCGCGCGCAGCACCGGGTAAAGGCGACAGCTTTTCCTGCGACCTTCACCGACGCACTGCACGTGTGCGTGCACTCCCTCAAGGTTCGGGAGGCCCGGAGGAGCAGTGCGCCGGAGGAGGCCAAGCAGCCAAGGAGTGGAAGCGAGCGATGACCGACGTACGTTGCAAGTCGCCGGGGCCGGGGCCGGGGTCGGGGTCGGGGGCGGCGACGAGGCCGCGTTGCGTCAGCGCCGCGTATATAGCGCGCTGCGCCGGACGGTGCCGCATCCTCGCAGCAACCTGCTCCGAGCGCAGCCGACGACACCCCAACCAGCTCAGCGTCATGAACTCCTTCGTAAGTACTGCCTCCGCCCGCCGACACCGCGGCGAAGAGACAATAGATTGTCGAGCGAGAAAATTCTTTATATATATAAACAAAGTGATTATATGCTTATAATGTGAATTGTATTCATTACTAACCGATAAAGGATATACATTAATGTTAAGCTGTAATATGATGATCCTCGACGCAGCTGCTGGTCCTGTGCGTGGCGGCGGGCGCGGCGGCGGGCGCGGCGGCGGGCGCGGCGGCGGGCGCAGCGGCGGGCGCGGCGACGGGCGCGGCGGCGGGCGTGGCGGCGGGCGCGGTACGGGAGAAGCGCGGCTTCCTGGGCGGGCTGCACGGGGTGGATGCCCTGGGCGGTGTGGATGCCCTGGGCGGGCTGGGCGCGCTGGGCGGCGGCAGCGCGCTGGCGGGCGAATACGTGGACTACTCGGCGCCCGCAGCGCAGGTGCTTTCTGTCAACAAAGTGGTTCACGTGCCCAAGGTGATAAGCGTGCCGCAGGTGGTGTCCGTCAACAAGGTCGTCTCTGTGCCGCAAGTGGTCTCCGTGAACAAGCTGGTGGCCGCGCCCAGCTACTCCTCCGGATACGGCAGCGCACTGGTCGGCGGGCTCGGCGGCGGGCTCGGCGGCGGGTACTCCAGTGGTTGGTGGTGATTGGGCGCTCCTTGTCGAATATTTAAAGCAATTAAGCTAAAATTAGTTTTGTTCACTAAATCTCCTTTCTTATAATTAATAAATAGTTTATATTTTTTACATTTTGTTTACGAGAGCTCCCCCTGCCCGCGCATCCCCGCGCACCCCCGCGCACCCCCGCGCACCCCCGCGCACCCCCGCGCACCCCTGCGCACCCCCGCGCACCCCCGCGCACCCCCGCGCACCCCCGCGCACCCCCGCGCACCCCCGCGCACCCCCGCGCACCCTCGCGCACCCTCGCGCACCCCCGCGCACACCTGCGCACCCCCGCGCACCCCCGCGCACACCCGCGCACCTCCGCGCACCCTCGCGCACACCCACGCACACCTGCGCACACCCCACCGGCTAACGTTAAAGCAACAAGTATATTGACTTAAAAAACTTAGAAAACTTAAAAAAAGTTTAAAACTTATGCAATATAAAAATGCAGACCGCTGCAGTTCCCTCGCGCGCTGCTGCCGCGGGGGCACGCTGCCTGCCTGCCTGCCTGCCTGCCTGCCCGCCGACAATAACGTCGAGCAGTGTGTGTGTTCACTTGCCGACTCACTGAAATATAATAGCCTTACTTACTTACTCCTGATACCTCGAAAAACTGGATTTGTTTTAGTATCATCAATTCAACACAACCGGTTATAATAAACACATTCGTATCGAACCAGAGGATCCGCAAGTAGTGCATGTCCAATGATAGAGAAGGTTGCAAGTACTAAATACTGGGGAGTGGTTGTTGACCAAAACCGGTGTCGGTACCCTCAGCTGGAGCAAGTAGCTCCCTTGGATATGTAAAATGGATATGAAAGCTCTCTTTAATAGTTAAAATGCTGCGACATGTTATCCCTTATACAGCTAATAATAGAAAAAAAACTAAATCTCCGGCTCTTCTTAATCAAATTTACACCGCTATAGTGTAATCTGCACTAACGCATGGTATTTCTGTGTGTTCGTGTGCGTGCGTGCGTGCGTGCGTGCGTGCGTGTGTGCGTGCGTGCGTGCGCGTGCGTGCGTTGGGGGAGGTGTACTAACAACAAAATTTATAAACATAGAGCGGACGCAACGAGACTCAATTAAGATAATGTATTTCAAAAAAGAAAGATTCCCCACACAGGATATTTATAAAATGAACAAATTACATTTTATGAATACAAAACTTTGCTAATATAAAAACATTCATTTGCCCCAAGAATTAAAAGAAATAAAAGAAGAAAATACAAAGTCCACATCCCTCCCACTGAAACTAAGATGGCGTCTACAAAATATAACTTTCGTTCCGCTTTTCTTTACAATAGAATTAATAAAGGAATAGATATACATAATTAAAAATAGTTCTACATGTAAAGAAGCATTAAATAACTGTATCAGTGAGCTGACATACGAACAAACCGAAATTAGCTAATTATTATATATTATATAGCGCCTACCCCGCTGGGAACGAGGCGTGATATATATGTATGTATGTATGTATATAGTGATGCAGGCCCGCTCTAACTCTCCGCGAACACAACGCTCGGACGCGCTCAAAATCAAACGTGTACATTCAGAATCACTCACACACACACATTCAGACACGGGCGCGCGCGCGCACACACACACACACACACACACACCTACCTTATTCTTATATGTACATATGTATCTACATATCTACATATAAATGAAGTTACACATTATTGATGCCATAAAGCTGAAGCCAATAAAAGTTTTATGTATTATAGTGAATGCGGGTAAATATTTTGATTAATTGATATGTTACACATTAAAAATAACTTGTTCAAATCGTTCATTACAAATCGGCAACTCCGTACTTTGGCTCTGACGTCCGTCACACCGGAGCTGCGAGCTGCTGCTGCTCTAACATCCTCGTGTCGCGTCTCCTCAAAGTGCGAACTTGCTCTGGTTACCGCACTTACCCCCAGGCAGGAGAATTCCTTACCAAGCTGCACAGACGGGTGTGGTAGCCTGAAGTGGCTGACTGGAACGTCCAGCTCCCGGTCACCCAGCACTTTCCGGGTGTGGCCGCCCTTTACCTCAAATAAAGTGGCCGCTTCTTGGACCCGAAGGTCCAGAGGAAGCAGCTCGGCAAGTACTAGGACCGAGTGCAACGACTCGGTTCGGTGAGTTCGCGCAATTTTCTGCGCGGAGCCACGCTGAACCGCATCGAGCTGCCTTCGGACCGGCAGCTTCTTAGCCGCCGGCGCCCGCGCACTGCGTGCTCCCAAAGTGTTCGTAGCGTAACTAACCATAAGTTGGCTTTTAACTCTCATTCGGAGCGTGTTTATAGAAAATGCTTTAAAAACCGTCTGAACATCTGAACATTGTTTGTCGCCTTGTTAATGATTGAATTGTATTATTTACTTAGATCATCACTAAAGGTTAAGTTAAGAAGTTTTAGCATTAACAGCGGTAGTAGAAATGCTTGTTATTCAACTTACAAAATACATTGAAAAAAAAATAACGTTTTACGTTTGTACCAATCAGGGTTCCGTATAGGCCGAAGTACAATTACTGCTTTGCTTGACGTTGCGGACAATATCCTTGCTAACCAAGACTATTTTATCTAAATTGGCTTATTATGGGCTGGATTATAAAACATTGAGTTGGTTTAATAGTTATTTGTCGGGATGATCGCTAGCTGTACAATTGACTAGAAGCGATGGTTCATCGCATTCTCTAATCCAATGATCGTTGAACTAGGAGTACCTCAAGGCTCAATTTTTGGTCCTATACTTTTTATTTTTTATCCATAATTGTGAATTCCATTGCTATGCTGATGCCGTTCAACTTTATATTTCTGCTTAACCATCAGCTATCGACAATGCTGTCCTTAACATGAATGAAGACCTCGATCGTATTGCTATTTATTTACATGAATCTATTGCAATTACAATTATAAAAATTTATGGTTACCAATAGGAGCAACATATCTCCATCGCGATCGCGCCGCGGCCGGTAGCTGAAAATCAGTGTTCCACCTCCAGCAGGTGAATAACCCACTGAGCTACAGCCTTTTGTACCATTGTAGCACACACGCACACACGCACACACTTATATTCTGTGTGTTGATGTAGTTCATGCAGTTGATAACAAAATTTCTTGTTTGTGTAAATGTATGTTTGTTATATATTTTGGCTGCAATAAATGACTATGACTATCTATCTATCTATCTATCACTTGCAGCATACAGAATGATCGGCTCCAACACCGCCAGATACATCGCTCTGATCACCTCCGAGTTCAACCCCATGATACTTTAGCGGCTCTATACATTCGACGATAGATCCCTTGGGACATTTTGCTCACGTTCTTCACGTGGGTGTTGAACGTGAGCCTTTCGTCAACTGTGACACAAGTGGTAATGGACAGTGCTCCCGGGCACGAGAGCCGGAATCTGTTACACTATGTTTTTTTTTTTTTTGTAATAGCTAGGAGGCAAACGAGCAAGACCGGTCACCTGATGGTAAGTGATTCACCGCCGCTCACGGTCACCAGCGACGCCAGTGCGTTGCCTACCCTTCAGGTAAGAATATGCTCTTTTTTTGAATAAAATGTTGCAGCGCCAGGTCGTGCCGCGAGAACTTGCCGCGGCCACCACACGCGAGCTGAGGGTGCGCGGCGCGACTAGCCCCCGAGCTGAGGGTGCGCGGCGCGACCAGCCCGCGAGCTGCACTTGCACGCCTAGTTTACTTTTTAAACAATTATTTTAACAAAATGGATTAATACCAGTCGAAGAAAAAATCTCTTCACTGTAATTGTTCGGTCGGACGCAATTTTTATCAGTCGGTACAGATACTGCAACTGAAAATTGATATCTTGTCATAGCACATGTAATGAATTGCGTCAGCGTAATCAAGTATTTTAATATTGTTTATGCCTTATTGTTTCTGCTCGCGGTTCCCTTCACTTCAGTTCACTTTACTTTAAGTGAAGACGCTGGCGGGTGCGCTTCTTTTGTGTTAGAAGAGCGGCGCGTGCGCGGAGGTAAAGCAGGGGGCATGCGGTAAATATAAAAATAAACGAGAGAAGAAAAATCATAGAAACATTCACAAATGATTGAAACGTGCCTCTCGTGACGGAACGGCGACTGACCTCGGACCAGTTGCGGAGTGGACGCATCCAATGCGAATTTGTTGCTTCTCCCGCGAGGAGTCGTTGCGTCACGCGGCGGCGCGGCGGCGCGGCGACGCGGCGTATATATACGGCGGCGCGAGACTGCGCACGCACACCGCACATCCGGTCCCTTGTCGAGTTCAACCAGCCAGCCCGCAGCAACATGAAGTGCTTCGTGAACACCCACAGCGCGGCGCCTCTGCTGGTGGCGCTGTGCGTGGCGGCGTGCGCGGCGGCGGGCGCGGTGCGGGACAAACGCGGGTTTCTGGGCGGGCTGGACGGAGTGGGCGAGCTGGCCGGCGAGTACGCGGGCTACTCTGCACCCGCAGCGCAGGTGGTCTCCGTTAACAAAGTGGTCCACGTGCCGAAGGTGGTGAGCGTGCCGCAGGTGGTGTCTGTCAATAAGGTTGTCTCTGTGCCGCAAGTAGTCTCCGACAACAAGCTGGTGGCCGCGCCCGGCTACTCTTCCGGATACGGTAGCGATCTAGTCGGTGGGCTCGGCGGTGGTTACTCCAGCGGCTGGTGGTGATGTTGCAGACTTATACGAGTGCTTGAAATAAATCTGTTAAAATAGTTTTAATTAAATTTCCCTATTTTAGATAATAAAAACTTATATTCTTTAACTTTTTTGTTTACGTAAACTCCTCTCTCCTCTAAAGTAACGGAACAATTTATTGTTACCATCACTCCGAGAGAACGGTGTTCGCGGGGCGCACGGTGTGTGTGGCGGCGCCCGCGACCTGCCACTCTGCAGGGCAGCGCCGGCAGCACTCTCGCACCGCCTCGGACAGAACATGCCATAAACGGGTTACTTACTATGCGCGTGTGTACCAAACCAGCAGGGCCCGCGCGGCGCGGGTCACGGCGCACACGGCGCGCACGCCGCCGGCCGCACCGGCCCGCGAGTGGGCACGGCCCCGCACCAGCTGGGCGGCCCCACGGTGCAAACATTAACTAATGGAATATTACATTCGAATACGAAATTAGTTCAGCGCCGAATTCGCTCTCTCCCCACCCCACTCTTTCGCCGCTTTCCCCGAACCCCCATTCACTCAGACATTTGTAGTTAATTCTGTTAGTGCTTATTCTATTATTTTGGGGCAAGGTGGGAATTCGAACCCGCGACTTATTCTTTAACACGACCAAAAGCACGAAACAAACATTAAATTAGTGGAAAACTACCAATCGTTCAGTCTCATGCGGTCCGGTGCGGTCCGGTGCGGTCCCCATCAAGGAGGCGGTGGTAGCCCTGGCGGCGCGACTCGAGCCGGAGGAGAACCTCCGTCTCCGCTGCGACAATCGTCGCCTGGAGACGGAGGTGGACTATATAAGGCGTGAGCTCCTCGCCTTCAAAAAGTCCAACGAGGAGCTCAGCCAGCAGGTGGCGGCACTGCGCACTGGGGCGGGGCCCGTGCCAGTGGAGGCTCCAGCTCGTCCTCCTCCTCCTGAGCCGGCGGATTTTGCGGCCCTCATCAACGCGGCCGTGGAGCGGGCATCCGAACAGATGCTCGGTGCCACGGTGCGGATGATCGAGAGTCGCTTCGCCGGGCTGGAAGACCGCCTACTTCCAGCCCCCATCATCCGTTCGCCTCTGGCGGCGGATGGAAGGAAGGCGCGGGGTGGCAATCCCGTCTCGCAGGCCCCCGCGCCTGCAGACGCGGCCACCTCGGCTAGGACCCGGCCGGCGGCGCCCTCGGCGCCCCGACAGGCGCCGGCGCCGGCACCACTACCTCGCGCCAATGAGGGCCTCGACCTCCCGCCCGCAGCCAACAACAGCATCCTCGGCTGAGGGAGAGATAGAGGTGGAATACGTGCCACTGCCCGGGCCCTCCACGGAAGAGGGCTCGTGGGCGAAGGTAGTCGGCCGGAAGGCGCGGGCCAAGGCCGCGAAGAAGGCGGCCCCCGCCAAGAAGGCGGCCCCCGCCGAGAAGGCGGCCCCCGCCAAGAAGGGGCCCAAGCTTGCGCCGCCCAAGACGGCCGCGGTGATAGTTAAGCTGCGGCCCGAGGCGGTGGCCGAGGGGACGTCTTACCAGGAGATCATGAGCTCCCTGGTGAAGACGTCCGCCCTCGAGGACTTGGGCCTTGTGGGCCAAGTGCGGGTGCGGCCAACCATGGCGGGGGCCCGCCTGTTCGAGCTGGGTGCCAGCCACGGCCACGACGTTGCGGATCAGCTAGCGGAGAAGATGAAGACTTCGCTAGCTGGGGTGGCCGACGTCGTCCGGCCGGTCAAAACCGCGGATCTGCGGGTGACCGAGCTGGACGACTCGGCCACCAAAAAGACGGTCGAGGCTGCGTACGTCGCAGCAACGGGCTGCCCAGCCGGGCAGGTGAAGGCCCTGTCCGTAATGGACGGGCCTGGGGGGATGGGCACCACCATCGTTACGTGTCCGGTCGCCGCCGCGAAGCTGCTGGCGGAGGAGGGCCGCGTCCTGGTCGGGTGGACCTCGGCCAGGATCGTGGCTCTGGAGCAGTGCCCCTTGCGCTGCTTCAACTGTATGGCGATCGGGCACACCTCCGCTACGTGCCCATCCCCCAAATGCCGGAAGGATCAGTGCTTCCGATGCGGGAAGGTGGGTCACAGGGTCGGCGAGTGCCAGTCGGAGTTCCGATGCTCCGTCTGCGCCGACTCTGGTCGGAAGTCCAACCACTTGATGGGGGGGAGAACTGCAGCCGGGACACCTTCCCGCGTCGCGGAGAAGAGTGCGCCTGCAGGAGGTGAGAACATGGTCATCAATTAATTGATGGCCCACATCTCACTCCTGCAGGCGAATCTCAACCACTCCGCCAACGCTCAGGACTTGTTCCTGCAGTCGTTGGCGAAGTGGGGATGCCACATTGGCGTGGCATCGGAGCCGTACAGGATTCCCGCCCAATCATGCTGGGTTGGGGACCTGGACGGCACGGTGGCGGTGCTGGCGAGAGCGGGCGCCTGCCCCCTCTTCAAGTCACTAGAGAGGGGGCACGGCTACGCGGCGGCAGGTTGGGGGAGGTACGCTGTCATCGGGGTGTACTTCTCCCCCAACCGATCCCTGGCAGAGTTCGAGGTGTTTCTCGACTCTGTCAGGGCCGCCGCGGGCAGGTTGTCGCCGAGGGAGATTCTGGTCCTCGGCGACTTTAACGCCAAGTCTCGCTCTTGGGGCGGCACCGCCACCGACGCGAGAGGGAGAGCAGTTGAGGCATGGGCACTGCTCTCCGGTCTGAGCTCCTCAACGAGGGAAACGCGCTCACGTGCGTGCGAGGGTCGGGGGGGTCCATCGTGGACCTCTCCTTTGCCTCACCGGCGCTCGCGCGCCGTGTGGCAAATTGGCGGGTGGAAGAGGAGGTGGAGACCTTATCGGATCACCGATATATCAGGTTCGAGGTCTCCCCTCCTCAGGGGCGCGGCACAACATCATCGCGCCTCGGGTTCCACTTCCCTCGTTGGGTCCTCGGCAATTTCGACAAGGAGCTCGCCGAGGAGGCGGCGCTGTTCCAGAGATGGTACATGCCCCGAGGCTCAGACGACGTCGGCGTCGACGAACTGGAAGGTCGCATCCACAGCACTCTTCAGGAGGTGTGCGATGCGGTCATGCCTAGGATGCGGCGACGTCCTGCGGACCGCCGCCAGCTGTACTGGTGGTCGGAGGAGCTCTCCGGCCTCCGGGCGGCGGCCCAGGCTCGTCGCCGGGCACTGCAGCGTTGTCGGCGTCGGCGCACGCAGGTGACGGGGGAGGAGGAGCGGCTGCAGGGTCAGTATGCGGAAGCCCCCAAGACCCTGCGGCTCGCCATAGCCCGGGCGAAGACCCTTGCCTGGGAGGAACTACTGGCAGGGGTCGACAGGGATCCATGGGGGCGCCCGTTCAAGACGGCACGGAAGAAGCTCTGTGCCGCAGGCGCCCCCTTAACGGAGGCCCTGGACCCGGACTTCCTCCAAGGGGTGGTGGACCGGTTGTTCCCGGGGGCTGACGCGTCATTCCAGCCCCCGGTTATGTCCACCACCGCCCCCGCGGCGGCCACAGAGGAGGGCCCTCCTCTGACGGAAGAGGAGCTGGACGTGGCCCTGGTTCGTCTCCGGGATCGACGTACGGCTCCGGGGCCCGACGGGGTCCCATCGAGGGCCCTCTGGGTGGCCGCCAGTCACCTTCGCGAGGAGCTCCAGGGACTGTACGACGCCTGCATTCGGCGCTTGCAGTTCCCGGAGCGCTGGAAGACGGGCAGGCTTTGCCTGCTGCGGAAGGGGGACCGTTACCCCGACTCCCCTTCCGCGTACAGACCGATCGTCCTTCTGGACGAGGCGGATAAGGTCTTCGAGAAGATCTTGGCCGGCCGTCTCGTTCGGCACCTCGCCGAGGTGGGACCGGGCTTCCATGAGGCCCAGTACGGATTTCGGGCAGGGCGATCCACGTTGGACGCCCTGCTCGACCTGAAGGGCCTCTGTCTGGAGGCCTTCGGTGACGGCGAGGTGGTCCTGGGGGTGTCCTTAGATATCGAGAACGCCTTCAACAGCCTGCCATTCGCGACGATCAGGGGGGCGCTGGAGTTTTTCCAGCTCCCCCCCTACATGGTCGGGCTGTTGGGGGGCGTACCTCAAGGACAGGACGATCGTCTGGGTTGATGGCAGCGGCGAATTACATCGGCGGCGCGTGGAGAGCGGGGTTCCACAGGGGTCGGTCTTGGGCCCCTTGCTGTGGAACCTCGCGTACGACTGGCTGCTGCGGCAGCCGGTCCTCCCCGGGACGAGGGTACTATGCTACGCGGACGACACCCTCGTCTCGGCCCGGGGGAGGAGTTACGACGAGGCTGCTCGTCTGGCCGCCACTAGCACGTCGCTGGTGGTGGACCGGATCGAGCAGCTGGGTCTGAGGGTCTCCGTCACGAAGACGGAGGCCCTCCTCTTCCACGGACCCCGCAGGGGTCCACCCCGGGGCGCGATCATCCCCGTCCGGGGCGAGAGGGTCCCAGTGCGGGGAGCCCTCAAGTATTTAGGGCTCACTCTGGACGGGCGATGGAGCTTCGGGGAGCACTTCGAACGGCTTCTCCCGAAGCTCACCGCCACCGCCGCTGCGCTGGGCAGATTGCTGCCCAATGTCGGGGGGCCGGGTCATTTGTGTCGGCACCTATACTCTGGCATCCTGCGGAGTATGGCACTGTACGGAGCGCCCGTATGGGTGGATAGGTGCGAGACCGCCAGGAACGGGCCCGTGTTGAAGAGGGCCCAACGTATCCTGGCGAACCGAGCCTGTCGGGCGTACCGTACGGTGTCCTGGACGGCGGGTACGCTTCTCGCGGGCGATGCGCCTTGGCATCTACAGGCGCAGTCGCTCGCGGAAGTGTACCTCTTCCTACGGGATGCCGGAGAGCGTCGGCCGGACCCGGCCACGGTCCGCCGGATCAGGCGCGTTGCCCATGACGCCCTGATCCGGCGGTGGGAGACGGAGTTAGGTAACCCTGCCGCCGGCCGGGACACGGTGGAGGCCATCAGGCCCCACCTGTCCCGGTGGATGAGCCGGCGGTACGGGGCCTTGACGTTCCTCCTGGTGCAGGTGTTGACAGGCCATGGATGTTTCGGCAAGTACCTGCACCAGGTGGCTCGTAGAGAGATGACGCAAGAATGCGTCGAGTGTGGTGCGCCGTTTGACACGGCGCACCACACTCTGGCGGAGTGCCCGGCATGGGGGCCGCAACGCCACTCCCTCGTCGTGCAAGTCGGCAGTGACCTCTCGCTGCCGACTGTAATCGATCGTATGTTGAGCAGCGAGAGGTCTTGGAAGGCGGTGGCCTCCTTCTGCGGCGCAGTGATGCGTCAGAAGGAGGCCGCCGAGCGCACGAGGGAGGCCGACGCCGCTGCCGCACCTTGCAGGCGGCGGCGGGCCGGCGGGAGAGCGCGGCGCAGAACCACGCCGTCCGCTTCCTCCCGCCGTGAGCGACGGGCCCCTAGCGGGGCACGATGTGAGGGGGCCTTCGGGCCGCTGGGCTTGGCCCTTTGGGCCTTTTGTCGTGTTTCCCCTGGGGGTGCGTCCCCCGGGGAAGTCTTGGTTTTTGTCCCCCTCCCTCGTCGAGGTGGGGGGGGAGTCTGGAGGGGGGAGGCCGCCGCCCAATTCCTTTACGGGAGGGCGGCGGCCGGCCATGCGCTCCGTCGTGGGCGCGCGCGGTCGTCTGTGGGGTCGGGGGGCCCCAACGTGCCGGTCCCGCGAGGGGCCGGTGCGGGACGGCAGGTGGGTGCCTTTGCTCCCAGCGGGCACCCACCAGGAGGAGTTTCATACGCGGAGGCGCCCGGAGAGTTGCTTGACTGAAACCCGGGCGTCTTCAGTATGCATATGGCGGGACTAGCGGTGGTGGTTTTAGTGGGTATGGGGGTCACGCACAACATCTCAGTGGCCCCGAGTCCCACATAAACCGGCGTCCCCCCCCTTGAAAAGGACGTTGGGTATGCGGTAACAGCATTTCCACCACCGATATAAAAAAAAAAAAAACGGCCCGGTGCGGTCCAGTGCGGCCAGTTTCATCGCAAGCTATCCCGGCGCACGCCCCGGCCCGCCTGCCCGCTTGTGAATCAACTTAACATTTGCCTCAGATAAAACGATCTATAAATGCCGTACGTTCACTTGATTCTAACGTAAGCTTGCTGTGCGACGTTGCGAAGGGTATATCGGGGGCGGTGAAGTAGGCGGTGAAAGGGTGGGCGGTGGGGAGAGAAAGTGAAATAAAAACAGAAAATTTTATTCAGCATTGACACAAACGATTACAAACAAAATAAATTGTATTGCGATATGACGTTGATCAATTCTCCATCCGCTCATTTCGACACCCACTGCGGCGCTCACATCGACCAATCTATCATATGTATTTAAGTTCATCGTTAAATTTACTGTAGTCAGCTTTAACGTAGTTCAGATCGGTACGTTTGCTATTCGGCATTTGATGTAATTTTGTAAGTCTTATACAAATGGTTAAACAAGGATGATGATCATCTACTTTACATAGAGGGTCAGTTGATTCCTCAACAACTATATCCGACAAATTACTGAGGACTAAGTCTAGGATTCTATTGTTCGCGTTAAGAACGTTATTGAATTGGTGCATATTATTCAGTGACATAAAATCAATAAATGGATATCCTAAGGAGGTGCAGTAATTACTCGGTATGGTGTAAGAACACTCACCGCTTGTAGACCATTTAATAAAGTTTATATTGAAATCGCCTAATATTAAGACACGAACGAACGATCTCGTCGGTAAACGGTGCACCTATCGTCAATAAGTTCACCATTTTTTATTTTTCAACTGGGACATGTCTTCGTCAATGCAATAAGTTGATAATTAGATAGCAATACATTACTGTAAATCGCGTTGAATTTGGTCCGAACCACTCGGACAATCTGGTAATAAACTATATACAGGGTGTCTGTAGGCAGATTTATGTTTTCAAATTTAAATAAAAAATAATATGTTTGACATATAATTTTACTAAAAGTATTAAAAGATAGAGTACAAATGCGGATTTTATTTTTTAAAGATAATGTCATCCAAATGTCTTCCATCCTGTTGCACACACACACACCCTGTTCGAAACGGAGCCTCGTATTCCGTGCCACACGCTGCAGTAAACTTGGTTCAATTGCGCTGATTTCTCGCCGAATATTTTCTTTTAAGTCCACAACAGTTAGATAGATAGATAGATAAATTAGTTTATTTGTCCACGCAGTACAGAACACTTATAAAAAGACAAAAACATTACATCAAAGAACACAGATGAACAAAAATATATTGACAAAGTAATATTTTAGGTAATCAATACTGCCGTGTGTACTGCAATGGTACAAAATGGCCGTAGCTCAATGTAACTGTTGCCACGTAGTGAACAACACACTGATTTTCAGCTACCGCCCGCGGCGCGATCGCGAAGGAGATATGTTGCTCTTATTGGTAACCATAGATCTTTATAATTGTACTTGTAATTGTAATTGTAGTTGCAATAGATTCATGTGAATAAATATGTTATATGTATGTTGCTAATGACATAGTCAAGAGTGCTACTACTAACTATAGATTTGAATTATAAGCCACTATCAAATGTTTTTGTTTTGATTTTCTAATAAAAATTGTTTAAAATATTTTTTAAAGCTGAAAAGAGAGTTACATTGCCTTACAGGCGGAGGTATATTATTCCAACACTTGGTGGCCTGATGTCGAAAACTGCCGGTAAATGATACAGTTTTATGCTTATAGTAGGAGAGATAGGTACGCGCACTTCTTGCGTTTAATCTGTCTTGGTGAGGAGAAAACTTTATTTTAGAATATAGATATTCTGGTGTCTTATATTTTAAGATTCCGAATAAAAGAGAAGCTAAGTGTAATTGCCTGCGCGATTCCATGTTAAGCATGGACGATTTATAAAGATGTGGAGAGATATGACTACGAGCTGGAACGTCGAAACAGAATCGATAGCAAGCATTTTGCACACGTTGAATTATTCGGCGTGTCCTAGAAAGAAGACGAGGTCCATAAACAACATCGCCGTAATTTAATTTTGAGAGAATTAAGGATTCGGATAAGTGAATACGAGTTTTAATGCAAATGAGATGACGGATTTTATACAAGACTCTTAAACGATAAAAACAATTTCTGGCCACATTATTAACGTGTTTTTCAAAACGTAAATAACCATCAAAGGTGATGCCCAGATTCCTGGCTTCATCTGTAAAGCCTATTTCTTTTCCCTCGATTACAATTTTAATATTTTTAGCTAAAATTGTGTTACGATGATGTTTGTTTCCAAGAACCATAGATATCGATTTTGAAGGATTCAGAAGTAGAGAGTTTCTGCGTGACCATTTAGCAATACGATCGAGGTCTTCATTCATTTTAAGAACAGCATTACCGATAGCTGATGGTTTTGCCGATATGTAAAGTTGGACGTCATCAGCATAGCAATGGAATTCACAATTATGGATAACTTTTGCGAGATCTGCAGCGTATAAAATAAAAAGTAGGGGACCAAGAATTGAGCCTTGAGGAACTCCTCGCTCAACTATCCTTGGATTAGAGAATGCGATAGAGCCATCGCTTCTAGTCAATTGTACCGCTTGCGATCGTCCCGACAAATAACTATGAAACCAACTCAAAGTATTATGGTCCAGCCCATAATAAGCCAATTTAGATAAAAGTAACGATATATCAAGACTGTCAAAAGCCCTGGAAAAGTCTAATAACGTTAAAATAGTGCCTTCGCCAAGGTCTTGGTTAGCAAGGATATTGTCAGTAACGTCAAGCAAAGCAGTAATTGTACCTCGGCCTTTACGGAATCCTGATTGGTACAAAGGTAAAATATTATTTTTTTCAATGTATTTTGTAAGTTGAATATGCACTGCCTTTTCCAGTAATTTTGACAAAAATGGTAAAATACTAATGGGACGTAGATCTTTGAGATGTTTAGGGTTTTCTGTTTTAGGTAGTGGTGTCACAAATGCCTCCTTCCATTGACTAGGAACAGTAAAAGTAGACAATGAAAAATTTATAATATGTGTAATGACATCTAATGTACGAGGAAGCGTCAAAAGAATCATATCTCGGCTTATTCCGTCCTTTCCTAGTGAATTAGATTTTATAGATTTAATATAAGAAGCAATATCAAATTCAGAAATGCATTGAAACTTAAAAGTGTTGTTACAGAATCGATGGAATTCGTAGTACGTCATATCTGAAATAGAGATATTGCTTGTAGAAGGAATATTTAAGAAATAATTATTAATATCGTTTGGGTTATCAAAACAGTTTGGCAGGTGATTGCTTTTAGTGGGATCAGTTAATATTTTATCTTTGAGATTCCTCCAAAAAATTTTGCCATTGTTAACTTGCGAGTTTATGTGTTCATTAAAGTAGGCACGCTTTTCGTTATAGATACTGTTCACCACTATTTTTTTCAAGTTTTTGTAATATTTTCTGTGGACCTCTAAACCAGTTTTCCGATATCTTTTGTAAGCTTTGTTACGTAAATCTATCATCAGTCGGCATGTGTCTGTTATCCAGGGAATCTTACGATTTGTAATATTGATTTTTTGGATTGGGGCGTGTAGATCTAAGAGGAATGAGAGAAAATTATTAAATCTTTCAACCATCAAATCAACATTTTTTAGCAAAGTAACAGATTCCCAGTCAATGAGATTTAAATCTTTTTTGAAATTATCAAAATTTATTCTGTTAATTGGTCTGTAGTTGACATATTTTGGGCGGACTTTTAGTTTTTTAATAAAGAAAGTCACGCTAACCAGTGCATGACCAATAGAAGAAGTGATATTTGAAACTGAAATATCTCTGATTATTGCATTAGTACATACCAAATCGATTAGGGTTTCAGTTTCAGCTGTGAAATGAGTAGCCTCAGTTACGACTTGTTTGAGATTCATAGTATGTAAAAATTGGTTCATTTTTATAGTATTTTTATTAGTAATATCTAGCATGTTAACGTTGAAGTCACCCATCAATACAATATAATCATAATTGGAAATAGAGGTGATAGCTTCCGTGAGCTCGTCAATAAACAAGTCGACATTTATCCACTGAGGTCTGTATGCAGTACCAATAACAATACGGAGTCCATTTATACGCGTATGAAACCACATTTGCTCAATATTTTCGTTTGTTTGGTTGACTAGACGAATATTTATACCGTGTTTAACATAAAATGCTAATCCACCACCTCGACCTGCACGCATGGCCAGCGGACGTGGTAGGCTATGCATTCTATAACCCGGAACTGTCGGTGCACATTTGTGCTGTCCTGGTCTTAACCATGTTTCATTTATTGCAACAATATCTGGAGCAAAACTGTCTATTGCAATTACAAAATCGTCTTGCCCTGTATGTAATGATCCTGCATTGTATAGCGCTAACTTGAGGTGCTCAGTGGCAGGCGCCATCGGTACGTTGATTGCCCATTATAACGTACTGTACAGTAGTATTGCGTCTAAAAATCAAAATGACATTTAATCGGTTTAATGAGCCTGAGCATTGCACCATTGCCGCACACACCGCTGCCAGTAGTCTAAGTTGAAAACTGAGTAAATCAGTATGTTTATAATGTGTGTTGATGTAATTAAAAGTACTCAATGTTAGAAGACATAAACAAGCAGTTTTGCTATCGTTGTTAATGATAAAACTTCTTAAATTAACCTTTAGTAATGGTCTTAGTGAATAATAAAATTCAATCATTAACAAGGCGACAAACAATGTTGAGATGTTAAAACGGTTTTTAAAACATTTTCTAAGAGAATCCAAATAAGAATTAAAAGCCAACTTATGATTAGTTACGCTACGAATACTTTGGGAGCGAGATCTTATAGGTACATGAAAAAGCAGAAGTACGTGACTGAACTTTTGTGATATCAAGGCATGTGTTTTTGTGAAGGTCAACAAGATTATCACGTGTACTCCTTGCATTAGAACAAAACAAACATTTATAAGATTTTTCACAAAAACTAATAAGTTCAAAGAATCAGTGAGTAAAACAAAATAAACCGAAAAATATAAATAGTTTTTTAAATGAAAAAGTTTAACTTTTGCATTAAAAATTGTGAAAAATGTTACGAACGCTTTTATATATTTAATTTGGCTACAATGCTGAAAATAAGAAATAAAAATAAAAATAAAAAAAAACTTGTAGCTACTGCCAGGGGCTTCAGAGTGGACAAGCACCAACGTTATTTGTGCCAAAAACACGCAAAAAATCATTTTCACATCTGATACGATGACGTCGAGCGTCAGGAGTTGCGTGTTCACGAACATATATTTTGCCATCAGCGGTCCAGGTAAAACGCCAGTTGAACTGCTTTGCCAGCTCACGTGCCTTCCTGAACAAGTGTCTGTTAACACGCGTGAGTCTTTCATTGACGTAGAATCGTCGAGGAGGACCTGGCAGCGCGGTACCTTCGGTAGTTGTACCGCGGCGGACACGAGCGGCACGCAACAACTGGTCTCGAATGGAGCGACGTGCGAAGCGGATCACCAACGGGCGAGGATTGGCTTTAGTGCTAGAGGCTGACTGTAATGAGTGTGGCAGTTCGCGGATTGTTGGCGTAAACTCTCTCTTTGAGGTAGCCCCACAAAAAAAAATCCATTGGAGTTAGGTCGGGTGACCTCGGTGGCCACGGGATGTCCCCAAAGCGACTAATCAGTTTTTGAGGGAGATTTTCTCACAACAAATCTATCGAAGCTCTGGCCGTGTGTGCGGTCGCACCTGTACCGCATCCTGTTGAGACCACGTGTGTGATGAGAATGATGAATGAGCTCGCAGGTTCGGCAAAAAGAAATTCGAAATCATGAGCCGATAATCCTCACCATTGACATTCGTCGCTTGGCCCCGTGCATTTTAAAAAAAAAATGGTCCGATTATCCCATTCGTGGATAAAGCGCACCAAACAGTTACCCTTGGGCAATGTAATGGTTTTTCGTGCTTCAGTCGAGGATTGCGAGTTCTTAGAGCCCAGTAACGGCAATTTTGCTTGTTTATGTGTCCGTTTAAATGTAAATGAGCCTCGTCGCTCCAAAAAATGGAATTCACAGTGCGAAAACGCTCCAACACGGTTTCACAAAAAAATTTGCGTGACGCAAAGTCATTTTTTTTCAATTCTTGAATTATTTGAATTTTAAAAGGATGAAACTTCATATCTTTTTTCAAAATTTCATGCACGCATGCTCTTGCAAGTCCCAGTGAAGCTGCCCTTTTCCGTATCGAAAGTCGTGCATTTTCACGTAAACTGCGTTCAACCAGTTCAATGTTTTCGGGGGTCCTTGACGATCGACTAGGTCCTGGCCGTGGTGTGTTCATAGCCGAAGCAGTTGCGCGGAACCTCTCCACCCACGAACGAATTAAATTCACACTCGGCCCATCGCCTATCCGTCGAATATTGAAATGTGAACAAAACTGTCGGCGAGCGAGTACGTAAGAATCGTTACTCTTGAAAAATGCTTCAATAGCAAACGCGCGATGCTCACCCGACCACTGCACCACTGCACCACTGCACCACTGCGACATCGTGACTAAGAAATCCGCACGATCGGTGATTCTAATGACACCACCTTCCCCCCCGCACTGTTTATAACTTATTGAGATATTCGTTTTTTAAAATATAAATCTGCCGCCAGACACCCTTTATATATATTATAGGTAATAAAAAAGATTTTTCTAAAAGAATGTCGCCGTATCGTTTAGAGCAACAGCAGGCCACGTCCTTTAAAACTGCCATAATTTCAAGTTTAAAGGATTGAGGTCTGGGTAAGACGAGAGCCAGTCTTCAGCTCTTATAAAGTCCGGAACGTAGGTTTCAAGCCAGGCTTGGGTAGTTCGTGCCTTGTGATCAGGTGCAGGTTGCATGAGATCTGATAAGCACCGAGCACCGAGCTTCGGGTCTTGTTTTATAATACACGTTACGCGACAGAGTCGTAGAGGGAATCTTCATTTCTCGTGATAAGATTTTTTGATTTGCTTCCTAATGGGAGGAGTTAGAATATTATATGTTATTATTATAAATGGACAAAAGTGTAGTCGTTAATCGTAAATTTTAATTAAATTCAATGTTAAAGAGGCGCGGCGCTCGAGATGACGAGACGACATTAAACGCGACTAAGGGAGCGCGGGAGGATCGCGAGCGAGGCCGCGTTGCGCAACGCGGCGCGCCTCTGCTGTATATATACCGCGGGCGCGGAGCACGCAGCACGCAGCACGCAGCAAGCAGCACACGGCACACGGCCTGCACCTCCGTAGAAACCGCTCTATTCGTACAAACATGAAGTCCTTCGTGAGTATCCGCATGGCGCATGTCCCAACTGGCCTTTACTACAAACTAATTAAATTTATTGCAAACTTCCGCCCGCTTGCGTCGGGTTTCGAATCTGATGCTCTTCCTCTAGAGCGGAGGCTCCACTTGCTCACCGATAACATTTTTCATTAGTCATCATCATTAACCATGTTAGTGAAATGCATTCATTGATCGTTCCATGCTCAGCTGGTGGTACTGTGCGTGGCGGCGTGCGCGGCGGCCGGCGCCGTGCGGGAGAAGCGCGGCTTCCTGGGTGGATTGGGCGGCCTGAGCGGCCTGAGCGGCGGCTACTCCGGTGGATACTCCGGCGGCTACTCCGGGGGATACTCCGGCGGCTACTCCGGGGGATACTCCGGGGGATACTCCGGCGGCTACGGCGGGTACTCTGTCCCAGCAGCGCAAGTTGTGTCCGTTAACAAAGTGGTCAATGTGCCCAAGGTGGTGAGCGTGCCGCAAGTGGTGTCCGTTAACAAAGTCGTCTCCGTGCCTCAAGTGGTCTCCGTAAACAAGGTGGTTGCCGCGCCCAGCTACTCCTCCGGATACGGCAGCGGGCTGATCGGCGGGCTCGGCGGTGGGTACGGCGGCAGCGGCTGGTGGTGATCGGATCTAGTCTCTCGAAATGATTTTGTTAAATACTAAAGTGTATAGCGTTTTTGTTGTGATATATAAATAAATATATTTTCATCTACTCATGTGTATCTATTGCGGAAGCCCCCGGACCACGGACCACGGTACACGGACCACGGACCACAGCCGGCGGCCGCCGAGCGCAGCGTTGCGAAACGATCATTTCATTACAATATATTTAAAATAAACAAAGTTTGGTCATCGGTTCTGCCCAGCCCCGCACCCAGCCCCGCGCCCAGCCCCACGCCCAGCGCCGCGCCCAGCGCCGCGCCCACGGCTGCGCCGGCGCGATGTTGGCCGGTGCCGCGTCCTCGCAATATACTTGTTCAACAAAAGCAACACATTTCTAAATGTACCGGAGCCCGCTTTTCGCGCTTTCCTCTCAAGGCGGAGCCAGTTGTGCACAGTCCAGTTGATATGGTGGTGCTTCCGTTTAACGACGGAAAAGAATACTGCAGCTAACATATGTTCGAGCAGCGGCCCGCCTGGCGCAGTGGCTGGTGCCTGCCCGACACCGCGGAGGTCCCATGTTGTGGAATTTGATTGGCGGTGGTGGTTATTGGTTCCCGCCTAGTTGTCAAGTTCACATTGCAAACCTGTTGCACTCCCTCGGGAGCCGCGGCCCGGCCACGCCGCGCGCTTACCACGTCAGTGTGGTACGGTCTGGTGTGGTGTGGTGTGGTGTGGTGTGGTGTGGTGTGGTGCGGTGTGGTGCGGTGCGGTGTGGTGTGTTCAACTTGTAAGGCGTCGCGTGACGGCGGACGCGACGCCTCCGGCACGGGGGCGCGCTCTGCTGAGGGCGAGGCCTAGATGTTATTGTGTGATTGCATGAAAATACAAAAAATAAAAACAGAAAAATAATTGAAGTAAATGAATAAAAGCAGATAAATATTTAAAATATTTGTTTCATCATAATGAATGAAGTAAGTATATATATATATATATATATATACATGTGTAACACACGTACGTAGGGCTTACTATACCGAACAAAAATCTGAATACCGGTATTTGATATTTGAAATTTTAAATATCGGGATACCGGTACTAAAACCGGTATTATTAATAAAAAAAATGACTAGTTATATTTTTACTTACCTCAGTTGTTATATTGAGATGTTAACAAATAATATATGAAGTCCAATAAATATTGTTCTGCAATGAATAGATATTATTTATTTTATGACATACAGGAGGTAGGACAAAGAACCGTGCAAGTAAAAAAAAGTACATATTAAATACTATGTTACATTTAACGTATAATAAGCTCGTATGGCATTGTGTGATATAATAAAAGAAGCTAAAAATATAATTAAATTGGAAAGTATATATGAAATAATATTAATAATTCGCGTTTTGTTTATTAAAGTATGCTCTTAAAAACATAAACAATCAATCATCATCAAGCGCGAACCAAATTTTCGTATAAATACAACCAGCCGCCGTCGTCGCCGTCAACATAACTAACACACTGTCACCTCTTTGTTCCCCGTCCCGGATCCCGAGAAGGTCCCGTACTCCTATTTATTTTTCTATTAAGATAGCAGAGGCGTTATTTACAAAGGTACTAACAAATTCTGCAAGTATTTAAAATGTAATATATGTGTAAGGTTAACTTAATGCTTTGTACGTACATCAAGTTAGTCTGGCGCGTGCGTGTAAAGACGATTGCGTTGACACAGGGTGCAGGTGCAACGGTTTAACGTGTCTTAACAGTTTAATTAGTTTTAACTTAAACGTGCTGAGATGTTGAGAGAGGTCGCTGTCACGATGTTCCGGGCGGGCGCGCATGCATTGGAGAGAAGGAGGGAGAGCGATTAAAGCTGGAGGGGATGCCAAGGGCACAAAGCGAGCAAGTCAAGATATTTGTCGAAATACTTCAACTTGGAAACATTCATGTAAATTTTGAATATACGAGATCTTTTGGAGGTGTTTTAATCCTGTGGGGTAAGAGAGCATTCAAGGAGGTTGCGGTGATTAATTGAAAGGCTGGGTCAACAGTACTCGCAACCGACGAGCGTGCGTGAAGACGCTCATGAAAGTGGAGGAAGCGAGAGAGGTATACCAGCATCGTAGCAAATGGAGAGAGGTGGTCCCTACCCCACTGGGAACGAAGCGTGATATATATATATTAGGTTGGGGAAAAAGAAATCCATTATTTTGTTCGGTAGATGGCTGTAGTGATAAATTTCTCGTAAAGTATCGATCAAACAGATTCAGATTTATGCTCGTTGGAAAGGTGACATTTTGCAGTAAAAAAATTCTTTTGCTGTTTTTTGTTTGGTGCATTCAATTGTGAGTTACAGGGTGTTAAAAATGGAAGTGAACAAAGAGAAAATTCGGTACATTTTACAGTTTTTCTTTGACAAAGGCGAAAATGCAAGCCAGGCGGCTAAAATTGTGAATGGTGTATATACCCGATACTGTAACAGCCAATTATGTGCAATTTTGGTTTCGTAGATTCCGTTCAGGAATTTTTGATGTTAAAGATGCACCTCGCACAGGTAGGCCGGTCGCCGAAAATGTCGATAAAATCGGAGAAATGATCGAAGTTGACCGGCATGTTAGCAGTCGTAACATCGCCCAGGAGCTAAAAATGGACCACAAAACAGTTTTAAACCATTTACACAATGCTGGATTCAAAAAGAAGCTCGATGTTTGGGTGCCACACCAACTAACAGAAAAAAAAACATGATGGATCGAATTTCCATCTGCGAAGCCTTGGCCAAACGGAATGAGATAGACCCATTTCTTAAACGGATGGTGACTGGAGATGAGAAATGGATCACATACGATAACCCTGTGCGAAAACGATCATGGTCAAAGAGCGGTGAAGCACCTCAAACGGTGGCCAAACCAGGACTAACGGCCAGGAAGGTTCTGCTGTGCATTTGGTGGGACTGGAAGGGGATTATTTATTATGAGTTGTTTCCATATGGCCAAGCACTAAATTCTGATCTCTACTGTCAACAACTGGACCGTTTGAAGATAGCAATTGACCAGAAACGGCTAGAATTGGCTAACAGGAGAGGTGTCGTGTTCCACCAGGACAACGCTAGGCCACACACGTCTACAGTGACTCGCCAGAAACTTCGGAAGCTTGGTTGGGAAGTTTTAATGCATCCGCCATACAGTCCGGACTTGGCACCAAGCGATTACCATCTTTTTCTTTCATTACAAAATTTCTTTAATGATAAAAAATTGGCATCTAGGGAAGATTGTGAAATTCGGCTACTAGAGTTTTTTGCAAATAGAGACCAGGACTTCTACGAGAGAGGCATTATGAAGTTACCTTTAAAATGGCAACAAATCATAGAACATAACGGTGCATATTTGACCCAAATCGGACAATCCGAAGCATGTTAAATAAAGTCCTGAAGTTCATATAAAAAGAAATCCTATTATAATATATATGATTGTATGTATGTAAGGTGGGCCGATAAGCATTCCAGACCTTAGGGCAAAGTTGTGGGATTAGATTGGGTGGCATAACTTCCCCGGCGTTGTTCAATGTATATGTCAACGAACTGATCGTTGAGCTCAGCAGCAAACTGCTTAGTTGTCCATTGATGATATGGGTGTCAATAACATTAGCTAGGCTGACGGTGCGGTTCTGTTGAGTCCTTCGGTACGAGCACTGAAAGAGCTGCTCAAGTGCTGTGAGCGTTATGCGATATGAAGGCAAATGTCCCGAATCAGTGCTGGCCAATACACTGAGTGGCCGCGAGCGCAAGCGCGCGTTTGTGTTTAAATATCTCGGACATTACGTTGCCGATGATCTCATAAAGATGAAGCAGACATCAAGAGGGAGCGTAGAGCTTTGGCAGTCTGCTGTAACGTGGTGTGGTGCAGGTTCGCGCGGTGTAGTGTGGCCGTTAAGACTACTACATACAAAGACTTCTGATAAGTCTTTTATCCGCGCAGCTTGTGGTCAAAATATACACAGCGGGCTGTTAATGCCCTGCACATCCAATATAACAGTAGTTTTAAGATTTCGATGGATCTACCACGGCACTGTAGCGCATCAGGCATGCTCGCGCAAGCACACATAAATGATTTCCTTACAATTCTGCGGAAAAAGACTGCCTCGAAGCTCTGCAGGGTGCGGGCTAGTCCCAATCGAATTCTTTAAATGATTGCGGGACGTTATGATTCACCTCTTTGGGACCGTTGTGTGCGGCAGCGCAATCAGTCAATTTAAAATTTTGACCAGAGCACCAGAGACCAGCGACCGAGAGAGCACCAGAGACCGAAATAAAGTGTATTGATTTATTACTTATTATAAAAACAAGAAGTGAGACCACCGTCTCGGAGGTGAGTTGAGAGCTGTAATACTTTAACTGTGCACGAAAAGTAGGTGCATGCTCGAACTTGCAAAGGTTAAGATGCCCTGCGTTCAGATCAATCGGGATAGCACACATCGCTGTACTCAATAATGGGCATATGCATTTGGTACGTACCCGGTAGGACTCTTACTTTTTCGTTACAGTTAAAAATATGCCGCAAACAGCGGAGCAGGGACCGGCGGCGCTGCGCTTTACCACTCGGACCGTCTCTCTGCTAGCCGACAGGTGAAATCGTGGTCCAACACGACTTTAACTATGGCTGTAAATTTGTATACTCCTGTAGTTATGTTAATGAGTAAGTTGTGTGGGTTTCGTTACCGGTAACTGCGCCGCCGCGCCCCCTTTTGGCCTACGAGAACCGTTGGTTCTCAAATTTAGCAGTCGCGAGCCGCTCGCCGGGTAGGCCCACGGCAACACGTACAGCTGCGCCCTCGTGCGCCTCGCACCCTCGTGCGCCTCGCGCCGTCCTACGAAGCGTGCCGCCGTGTCGTGGCGAGAGAAACCTTACACTGACTATTAGCGACCGGCCGAGTCGGCAGATACTCGTTTACTCAAATGTTTTAACCCAAATCCAAATAAAGTTGGGCTCAATATCGCGGCGCCGATGCTGCCCAGCTGCCCGGCTGCTGGCTGCCCGGCTGTCCGGTTGTCCAGATGTCCTACTCCCCGCTCCACCGTCTCAATGATACACATTCGACACGACGCCGCACATTCAGCGCAAATATCAAATTTTTGCGAGCGAGGCCGCGTTGCGCAAAGCGCGCGTCCGGGTGTATATAAACCGCGGGCGCGCACCGCACTGCACACACCAAGCAGCACGCAGCACGCAGCACGCAGCACGCAGCACGCAGCACGCAGCATTCAGCAAGCAGCAAGCAGCAGACAGCAGACAGCACACAGCCTGCACCCCCGTAGAAACCGATCGATTCGCACAAACATGAAGTCCTTCGTGAGTATCCATCCATCCATCCGCACGGCGCATGTTTAATACAGTCGGTGCATTTCGCATTTCGCATTTCGTTGGTATATTTACAATGTCCATTGGAATTTGTAACTTAATGTTAAATCATTTTTATTAACATACTTTTAATGTGAAGTTACTTTACATTTGATGCCGCGCCCCGCGCCCCGCGCCCCTCGCCCCGCGCCACGAGGGTGCGGCGGTGGCGGCGGCGGCGGCGGCGGCGGCGGCGGGGTAGCGCGCGAGAACTTTGTGTATTCCGGGCAGACTTGTTTAGAGGACAGGCTGGTTCCGTAGTAATGGAGAGGTTAGGTAAGGTTTGGAGCTATTGGGGGCAACATTCAGTGGTTCGATCGTTCCATGCGCAGCTGGTGGTGCTGTGCGTGGCGGCGTGCGCGGCGGCCGGCGCCGTGCGGGAGAAGCGCGGCTTTCTGGGTGGACTGGGCGGCCTGAGCGGCCTGGGCGGCGGCTACTCCGGCGGCTACTCCGGGGGATACTCCGGCGGCTACTCCGGCGGCTACTCCGGGGGATACTCCGGCGGCTACGGCGGGTACTCTGCTCCTGCCGCTCAAGTAGTCTCTGTTAAAAAAGTGGTCAACGTGCCCAAGGTGGTGAGCGTGCCGCAAGTGGTATCCGTCAAAAAGGTGGTCTCCGTGCCGCAAGTGGTCTCCGTGAACAAGCTGGTGGCCGCGCCCAGCTACTCCTCCGGATACAGCAGTGGACTGGCCGGCGGGCTCGGCGGCGGTTACGGCGGCTACTCCAGCGGAGGCCACGGCGGCTACTCCAGCGGAGGCCACGGCGGCTACTCCAGCGGAGGCCACGGCGGCTACTCCAGCGGGTGGTGACCGACGAAACACCACCAATTACACTCTAGTGCTCAAAACGTTTTTGGATACTTTTAATATTTAATGGTTACGTTAATAAATAAAAACATATTTTGACAGAAATTTTTAATTTAATTCACTTAATTTCCTCGGACTGCGGTACGAACACAAGTGGAGCCGAGGAGCACAAGAGCGTGCGGCCCGTGCGGCCCGTGCGCCTCGTGCGCCCCGTGCGGCCCGTGCGAATGCGTTGAAGTCTGGGCTGAAAAGATTTGTGTGCAACAGCGCGTGTTCGCCACGGCCGAGCGCGGCCGAGCGCGCCCGGCACAGCGCGGGCCCCTGCCCATATCAACGTGGCGCTAATTGGGATATGCGCCCCACACCACATAGCGCTCGACGCCTTCATACACGAGATGTTAAACCTCGTTACCCCAGTAATTTCACCAGCTACAGCCGCAGCATGCGTACAAATCGGCCCAGTCGCCTCTGCCTTATCAACTCTTTTTCATTTACACTTTTTTAAAATAGCTAATTTGAATGAAGCGGGACTGGGAGCGGGGCTAGCGCGGCGCCGTGCTGCGCCGTGCTGTGCCGTGCTGCGCCGTGCTGCGCGTCAGGCCCTACCATCGATACATCATGCTCACAGTTTATTGTTGGTTTAGTCGATTACTTGCATTTCAACATGTAAACAAACATACATTCACGTAATGCTGCCGTCAATCCACCCGCCGCTGGCCGCGACTACTGCATCTGCGCCAGGTTATGCTCCTTCACGGAAATCGTTGTTACTTAATCATTAAAAATAATAAATGACGTCATGGTCCGGTTTCCGCGACGACTGTACAGATACACTTGATCGCGATTAAGTAACAAGTTGGCGGCGAGTACGTCGACCGTCGAGCTTCAGCTCGAGCGTACACCTGGCGAGGGGGGGGGGCGCATCCTCGAATAGAACAATTGCATCAACTGGTGAGCGCTGAGCGTTACACCGATTGCGTACTCTGCATGGTAAGCAGCGATCACCCGCAGCCCGGTGATCAGAGCCACGCAGCGCAGATTCATTGCAGCGAGCTGGTAGCTGGTAGCTGGTAGCTGGTAGCTGGTAGCTGGTAGCTGGTAGCTGGTAGCTGGTCGCGAGCGGCGACGATACTATTCCGTTTTTGAGAAATTAGAAAACTAAGTTGTATGAAAAAAATATGTTTTAGTAAATCGTTTTCAAAGACCTCTCCAGCAGCCTCTCTATATACTTATATACAAAGCTTCACGCGTCTGAACCAATTTTCTAAACATTCTGTTCCAGCCCTCCGCAGACACTGTATCCCTTTGAGCTGATTTTTAATTTTGGGGAATAAAAAGAATTCACACGGAGCCTAATCAGGACTGTAACGAGGATGTGGATGTCGCAAGACTGACCGGTGTGAGTCCAGGAAATCCCTCGTTTTGACCTCAGAGCTCGCAGGTGGGCCCCGCGGAGCGGAGCCCGGCGTCCGGTGTCCGGTCGCTTGTTGCTCATTGCAAAAAAACTTCTGGCAGGCACACTGGTGTGTTTGTGCTGTACCATTTGGCGTTGGTGCTGCTTTGGTCTCGAAGTGGAATTGAAATTAGGCACCCCGTCAAAGTGAACAAACAAAGCGATCAAAATTTTCCCCGCGCTCCTCGCTCACTTCACTTTTGTTGGCATTGGTTCATTTTGAAACAGCCAAACTATCGACTGACGCTTTGTTGTTTGTTTCTGGATCGTATTGACAAATCCAGGATTCACCAGGAGTCACTTGTCACCTGTTACAAAGTCGTAAACGCGCCGCGACGAGCCTGCTTCTAAATGTTTGTATCATAGCACGGCACCAATCCACACGGACCACACGGGCCAGCTTCCGAGCTTCGGTGAGGTTGCTGTTCGGTGCGGCACCCGGCACCCGGCACCCAGCGGGAAACTAACCTCCTTACGCGAAGGTGCTCGTGAACTGGCAAAATCTTGTGAACACTTCCTGAACCAATCTGCACAGTATGCTGAATCTCTTCGTACGTAATTCGTCTGTTTTCTTGAATTAAATTGTTTTGCTGCCAGTGAACTTTCTTCGGTGGCAGCCGTCCGCCGGTGGGACGACCACTCCTTTGTTCATCCCCAATCCCCCAAAGTAAGACGACCGCGTTTGAACTCGCTACTCGCTAAACCAGCGGTAGAAGTGTAGGTAGGTTGCATTTGAAGCTCCTTCATCCACAATAGCAGTTCGAAGTCGACCTCATTCGAATGACTCGTCAGGTTTTAAACTACATTTGAAATCGTAAAGAATCATAGCACGAAAATGTCGCAGCTTTTAATGAGTCAAGAAAATTTGAATTGGCTCTCAAAAAATTGAGGAGAGAAATTTGAAAATCGAACAGTGGTATTTTTACTTTTAAATAATCGAATTTTTTAAAATAATCACAAGTGACCAGTGTCTTATACATAAGAACTTTTTTTCGCAAAACTTTCTGAGTGGCCTGTTACTATGTATGAATGGAAAAATAATTGAACCTGTCCTTTGTATTGGTTTGTTTTCGTTTTGGTGGTGCCTCGGCAGCGTGCTGAGTCAGGGCACAATCAAATGGCCGCGCTGAGCATCAGTTTTGTGGGTGCATGCCCACATGTGGACTGGGCGTAGTCCATTTTTGTCCAGTTATATTGTGTGTAAATTATTTAATATGTTTAAAAAAAAGAAAACAAGTTTTGGAGAAATTAAATATTTATTTCTTTCTTTTCTAAAATGACTCTATGATAAGACAACACACAGTCCGCGGCCGATGATGCACCTAACGAAACATCCGGCACCGGACCTCCAACCTTGCATTGCTCATGTAGGTCAAGTTCTGTTTTTCAACGTTTTGTATAAATTAAATATAAATATATTTTAATGAGAAATTCAGCGATCGTATATATTATTGTTTAATGCGCACAGCCGCAGCGCTTATGATGAAACGCCGCCACCGCCATCACCACCGCCACCACCACCGCCACCACAACACGTTTTTATTGAATCCAAACGCAAAGCAAGCGCCATAAACAACTTCGCCTGCAAATTTTGTTTTAGCAAATTGTGTTTGAGATGAAATTCTGTTTTTATTTTAATGTTAATAACTCACTGCGTCGTTTGGTGACAGTGCGCGGAGGCGGAGGCGGAGGCACCTGCACCGCCGGGATTTGATTTGAAAATTGTCTCCAAATCAAGCTGAACATTTGCCGCGCAGGCACAAAAGTACTACAAGATGACAATATCTGTTAGCACGAGTGAATCCAGCTTTCAAATAATGACTATATACTTTGATTGATTAGATCCTGCAAATTTAGATGTGTTTTATTGTAAATACTAGTTGTCAACCCAAACATAATTAATAATTACCTTCAATTGTAATTAGATGGAGTTGAAAGAAAGGCAGACAACTGTCTCATAATCGTTTATTTTTTTTACATTCAATTTTATCACTTGATCATGAAATGTTTTTATCATAGCGCACTAGATGATGAGGACTGCTAGTTTAATCTTTTCGTATTAGTCAACCATGCGAATATCATGTTAACTTCTTCAAATAAAAGCCATGCTGTTATATGAAACACTTCATGCCTAAAGCCTAGAAATCCTAGATCGAAATGACAACACCTGCAGTTGACAGGCAGGATGTGCATTACGATATAGTCTAGAGGTGGGTCATATATATGACTCGATACTAGGGCACTCTATAATAGATATTTTTAAAAACAAGGGCCAGAAACCAGGTCTCAAAATACTTATGTTTTATCTTGAAAATTAAATCTTGTGCAAAAGACATGCAGTGGAAATTTAATTGTGCAAAACAAATTACCTCTCGAGACTTGTACTTAAATTTTTGTTTAATTATGGTCATTATTAAATCCGAAATCAAAATGAGTTAACTATTATTTAATCAATAAGTATGCATTTGACTGCATGAAGATAAATTTTCTGTCGGCATTGCCTGGTCGTTGAGACCGTGGACAGGCTTTTAACTGAACTGCCGGTTAATAAAGATTATCAAACACTAGCGGCGCGCCCTGGTTATTTCCGGGGCAACCTACGGTGGAATTAATGAAATTTACATTGAGAATAACTAGTAATTTAGAATGTAATAAATAAAATACATAAATATATAATAAACATCTAACAAAAAAATTAAGTTGATTTAGTTTAGTTTAGACTTGAGACCACAATAAGATGCGAGATCATATAAAAGAGAAAACAAAAAAAAAGTTATTGCAAGAGCAGTAATGATTAATAAAACGCTTGCAACAATTAATGTTTATTTTTGTTTATTTTTAATTCCTGGAATTCGAAACGGAACATTAAAATTATTAAGACTAATGATGTCTTGGAAGTAGGCACTAGGGGACCCTGGTCAATAATTCCAGGGCTGCAAAGACCTGAATTTTAAATAGTATATCAAAAAAAATCAAGAAAATCAATCCTTATGTAAACACAATTAACACCTTAAATAATTTAAAGTCTTTCTCATCGCCCCGCTGGAGCATGGAGGCGGTCATTGACAAGAGAAATGAAGAATACATTTAAAATAAACAATATATAATATACAAAAGTTACATAATGATTTACTCTTGCCCAAAAAAAATACGAAAAATAAATTAAGAAGCTATCGTCCATAAAATTAGTTAACTAGTGGGCGAGCAAAGCATTGCGGAACAATATAATCATTAATATATATTATTTTGTGACGGAGTTTGTGCCGCAAGATTTATTGGCAACGATTGCGGCTTCATCGGACGCAGGGTTCGCGGATACCAGATCCGATACTAATAAAAACAAATTTAAAATTAAACTAAAACTTTAAACGAACACAATAAAACAAAAACCAAAACGCACCGAACTAAATGTATACTTATATATGTAGATAAACTTTTATAGTATAATTAAGTAGTGTAATGAGTGTTTTTTCGCCATTAACTATTCTATAGTTTGTGTGGACGTATTTGGAATGTGAACGTGAGTCTTTACCGAAAGTAACAAAAAAAATATATCAATTTTACAGAAGCAGCAATTCAAGTTTAGTATTTTATTCTTAAATTGGAGACTGATTACAAAAACGTAAAATAAATTAAATCATAACCAATAAGATTTAAGAATATAACCGTTCTAATGCGGTGAATAAACTTTTTGAAAAAGGTTTATATATAAACTCATTAGTTAACAGTCACCCAGTAACATACTTTATTAATAAACATAAAGATCCGCTACGCAATTCAAACCTGTAAGTGCTTAAGTCTTGCGAATATTTCTTGAAATTTAAATAAGTTCTCATTAAAGTATTATTAAACAAACTTAGTAACAATAAAAGCATGGCAAAAAGTACAGAACACACAGCATTTTTACAAACCTTCCATAAAAGAAAACGTCACGCTACTAGGAGCGTTATATCTGTGAAAACTCTAAAGTATTCAATATTTTTGAAAGTATTTTGCTCAGGCACGTGGTGCGCTTACTTGCAAGTACAGGTGGGTTATAACATAATATCTGTTCTTACTGTTACTGTTACGCAATAAGAACAAGTAGCAATTTCTGTTATTATATAACATTTGTTATTTTTTCACAATTTTTTCTTTTTCGTCTTATAATACTATTATAGTTGCATCTCGTTTTAGCAACAGTATATTTATTGCGTGTGCGCGAAATAAATTTATCAACGAAATAACAGTTAACACGAACTAATTAAGGAGTGAAGTTTCGAGGATGACTATCTTCTTGTAAGATTACAATTTGTATTTTACGTGTTATAATACTAGGTGCATCTCGTTTTAGCAACAGTATAAACGATGGGTGTGAGTGAGATAAATTAATCAACGAAATAGTTAACAAGAACTAATTGCTCCTTCTTTGCATATTGGTGGAATTTCCATCATAACATTGAAAGCCCAAATATTATAAAAACGAACAAGTTCAATTTGAGTTGATCGTGTCTGGATACCTTTTTAATGTAAAAATAAAGACAAAACATAGCTGTAAAAAATAAACAAGTGTCACTAGCTGTTGAAGTTGTCATTCTACTGTTTGTTGTTGTTGTAATAAACGTATGATTTCGTTTTTAATTCCTTTTTATTATATTTGAGTTTTCATTGCTAAAAAAGTGAAAATGAGTGAAAGAAAGGTTTGTAACATGTGTTTTTGTTATTTTTATTGCGATTTCTGAAAAAGTTACCGTTAATTTTAAATATAGCACATGATAGAATTTTACATCACTTTGCCGTTATCTCCTAATGTATGGGAAAAAATATTTTTACTCATTGTTTAATATTT
This sequence comes from Troides aeacus, assembly GCA_033220335.2. Lineage (NCBI taxonomy): Eukaryota > Metazoa > Arthropoda > Insecta > Lepidoptera > Papilionidae > Troides > Troides aeacus. The sequence goes on along the minus strand of CM067281.1, from coordinate 163,554 downwards.
CTTATTATTCTAGAAACCTTAAGATGAGAACGAAATCAAAGGTTATTTGACATAATTGGAAGACGGCTGGCTATCAGAAGAATATCTTGACACTGATCCTACTCTTGTTCAGGAGGAGGTAAATGATCAGCAGTCTAATTATCTCCGTTATCCCATTGACAAAAGAAAGTTGATGTGGAAAAAAAGGAACATGGTATATGTTACGGACAAAACTACTGAATCTGACATAAACAAGTTCTTTGACATCCTTTCATACATGTCAATGCAGAATTTTCCGGCACTAGATCATACTGGTCCCTAAAGTTTGGAACCAATTGCTTCAGCAATGCCGTTGAATAAAAAATAAAGAAGAAAAAAATATGCAAAAAAGGGTCAAGGAGTGACATTTCAAGGATAATTATATTGTGAGACTACAATTTTTAAGGTCATAATACTAGGTGCTTCTCGTTTTAACGACACTATCAAATGGTTATGAGCGAGATAAATTAATCAACCAAATAACAGATAACACGATCTAATTAAAAATTCGCTTTTCAAAGAGGATTTCTTCTAATGAAACGACATACTATACTTTTGGTTTATTTCAAATAAATACTAGGTGTGTCTCGTTTTAGCTTGTGGCAATATTATACAAAAGACAAGGCCAAGAATAGTTATTGAATTATGAGATATTGATAGTGATTGAAAATAACGACATCGCAATAACAACTGTTATCTGTTATCTTCGAATACTCGTAATTTGTATGTTATGATAAATACTCCTCACTCCTACTTCCAAGTAAATACCAGGTTTTAAAACTTATTCGCGTAAATACGTCCATCCCTGACAGTGTATGAAATAGACACTCCCGCTTCACGATCCGCGCGTTCATTTAATGGCATCACTAAAACTATACTCTAACCGCTATGCCGCGAGTGAAACTTGACTACATAGTCAGTGTCAGCAGCGAGGACCCAGTACGTTAAGTTTATCTGCTGCTTTGACAGATTTATTTTTATTGTTATGTCAACTGCAAGTGCAACGCACAAAACTTCATTACATAAGTTTGATTATTATTACACGGTTTTGTTTTATTTTTATAAATCAATATTAATTTGTTACTGACAATATGTTTGTGAGATGTCTTCAATGAATGAAATCTTGGGTTGGCCCCCAAACACCGACTGTAATTGAACAAGTAACCGTGTCATCATCTATTCCAGAACATTACCCTAACTAAATCAACATATAATATTTTGTATTTATATTTATAAGGAATACCAAGCAAACAATCTGCTGGCAGGAGAAGTGAGCAAAAAAAAGTGGCTTTGTACCAAGAGCGAGCAAACCTGCTCTGTTGTCTTACAGCTGGCACGTGCAGTCACAGTAAGTAATTTCATGTATTCTTTAAATATTAAAAAGACACTTTTTTATATTTTACATTCATTGCTCAAAGTTAAAAGTAACCAGGTAAGTCCAACTGTTTTTTTCTACAACATAGCATAAACTAGATCAGAAGGCAGAGATTCTGCTATGAATAAAGATTAAATAAAGATTTTTTTTTATATTAGAAATATTATGGTTATGTACTGAATAAATGATAAAACACATGAGTAGGTAATGTGTTGTTAGCCGCTGCATAGCCATTTTCTGATATTATCTGAATATTTTGTCAAGTACCTACTTAGTTGATATTATTTATCAATAACACTTACAAATCAAATACCCACAGATTATGAATGTTTATTAATTTATTGTCAACCTTAATTCTTTTTCAGTAAAAATTTTATGTACGTTTTCAGATATCAGCTGTGCACATTGGAGCACAGCACACCGCTTTTGTAGAGGTGTTAGTAGGCTCCTCGGAGAAACCAAACGACCAATATGAAGTAAGTTTTAAAGGCTCTATAGCCAGTCAAAACAAAAAGATGCTCACCTTAAATTTTTATCTTGGCATTATGCATCATCATCAGGCAATAGATGTCCACTGTTGGACATAAGCAACAGGCATTAGCTTATGTATTAAGTCATTAAAACATCTATACTAAGAGCACACCATTATGGGCAGAAGTACTGGACTTATTACCAGATAACACAGACATAGTGTGACGAAGTGTATGGGTGCAGGTGCTGGTGCCTCGCTGCGTGTTTTGCACGCCGGCGGAGTCGCGGCGCAGCGAACCGGTGCCGCGCGTGCGCTCGTTCAGCGGCACGCAACTGGCTGAGGGCGCGCGCCGGCGGCGCTGGGACCGCGTGCGCATTTCCTGCACGCAGCCCTACAATAAACACTGCCAGGTTATGCCGCCCATCATAAACGCAACCACAGTACAGAGCCCTTAACAGAAATTATTTTGCACGGCTAGGCTACATCATCATGGACACTGCATTTTGGACTACTGTCGATGTTATAATTACTTCGAACTTCATTGATTCCAGAAATAAACTTAAATGTAAAACTCAAAACATTCTGCTGCTGGAATTCGAGCATTCTATCTTATATAGAAAGTCGCGCTTTTTTTTTATGTATACCCGGGGATAATACGTTCGCATGCCTATGCGGAAGAAAAGACATTATGTCGGATCTACACCGACTAAAACTCCTACGATGTTCCACCGTCATCGCTATACGGCGATGCCACGGGAACGCGTTCGCACATTTCCACGACCCCACCAGCACTAGCCAAACCGTGCATCTTGAATGGAGAGCCCCCCTCCTTTTCCACCTCTATATGGGCGTGGCGGAACATACAGCGCACCCTCCTCTCGGCGTCTTATCGTCGCGTTAGCGACAGGTCGCACCGAATCCGTAACCCAGAGGCCATGGGAGCGAAAAGAGAAAACTCTCCCGACTTCCTGCAACGGTTCTGATTTTGAGTTCCGCCGCTAACCGGTATACGCTCGCGGAGCATGGGGAGAGTTAAATGCGATACCGACACTCCTGTCTTCGCGAATCCACCACGGCTATGAAGGGCAGTGCAAGCCTGCCCTGCCACACATCCGAGGTGAGCTCATGGAGCTCACTTGGAGCTGCCACCTCGAACCGTCCGGGTAGGTTCTTCTAAGCTTCACTGTGAGTGACCAAGCCACGACAAAGCAGGAACCTGTTTTGGGGAGAGAAAGTCATTTGCTTCTTTAACCATCCCCTTGTATGGTTATATTTTACATAAATGTTTAAAAATATATATAGAAAGCACACTTCTTCGAGTTGCATAGAGTGTAGTATATAATACCCCTTTATCTTTATAATTTGTAAAATGAAGTTCCTGCTCAGATTGTTCAAGTGCTCTGATGTGATTGAACCTTACAATATGAACAAAAGGTACAAAATATTTAATAATATTTTATTTTCAGTTTGGACTCTCTTTTATACATATATTTGAGCCAGAAAGGATTTTAGCTCAATCTTCAACTGAATTCGAATCTACACCATCTCAACTATCGGCTTTAGGAGTTAAAGATAAATTCCTTACTCTTGAGAAGTATTCTTCAGATGATGACGACTTCCGACCTGGGGAACTGTTTGCTAAACATCGACAAAGGCCTACACATGACAACAAGACAGCTCATCCTTCTAGTACAGGTATACAGGTATACTGCATGTAACACCTGCTCTTCGTTCATTTTATTGTATTGTTGTTATATTTACTTGCTTTTTCACAGATTCAAAATTTTATTCTGGGTTGTGTTTTGTCTTTGTATTGGTTTTCTTTTAAGTTTTTTTTTTATTGTTACTGGCACCAGCTGAAGATCAGCGCTGCAGCTTTTAACTGCAGCATATAATTGAGTCGGATGCCATTTCGGTGTGTGTAAAATTAATGTGTGTATGTTAAATTGTTGTGCCGAATAAAAGTTTTTCTTTATTATAACTGTTCGAACTTTTATAATTTATAACTTTTCACCTACCACAAAATCGGTGTCGTGCACCCTCGACATTTCCGTGTTGTGGTGGTCACAGCAAAAGAAATAACTTTTAGATGCGCAGATCAGACAGGCATCATCGCAAGCCCTAAACAATATATCAGACGAAGCAACAAAGTTGAAGAAGGCTCACATTGCAAGAAGCGGTAATAAGCAAGAGGATCATGAGTGCGTGGGACGAAGCCACACTATATACAGGGGCCGGGAGGGGTACGACCACGCCGCCGCGAGGCCCCAGCAGCCGACGCACAGCGCCGACGCGGCGCGCAGCGGCGGCGCCGGTGAAGTTGCGCGAAAACGCACTCGTGAAGCTAAACACGCGGGCGGCAAGCCCGGGTTTCCCGCACGAGGGCAGCCCGCCGGCAGGGAGCAGCCCGCCGCCGCCACCGCCGCGCACCGGCCTGGGACGAGAAGAGAGAACAGGAAAAGGAAGCGGTCTCGCGGTGACCGCGGGGACAAAGGTAGCGATGAAATAAATATTTATATATACACGCTTTTGTGGAATCTTAATTAACAATAAACAAATGAACACATAAAACATTCAATTTAAACTATATCCCTTATTAAAAAACATCGGCAGAAGTTAGCACGAGGCTGAGCGAATGCGAGGGGGCCGCGGGGCAGGCAGCAGAGGGGCGGGTGTTGAGCGGCGTGGTGTTCGCGATGAGCGGGTACGTGCACCCGGAGCGCGCGGCGCTGCGCGATGCGGCCCTGGCGCTCGGCGCGCGCTACCGACCCGACTGGGCGCCCGACTGCACGCACCTCGTGTGAGTACTGAGCGCACGCGCGCACCGACCCACTCAATCGCCCACCATTATCAGACTAAAAAATGCACTCAGTTGTAGTCACGTTCCCTCTCGGCTGCATCGTTTTGTTCGCCGATTATACTCGACGTCTATTAGTTTTCTAAAACTTAATGACGCGATTTCTTTTGTGGTGCGATAATGCAGGTGCGCGTTTCCTAACACCCCCAAAATGAAAAAAGTGGTGGCGGGCGCGGCGCATGCGCACGTCGTGAGCGGCAGCTGGCTGCGCGAGTGCAGTGCGCGCCGCTGCCGCGTGCCCGAAGCCCCGCACTCGCTGCACGCGCCGAGCACGCTCGCTCGCGCGTCGGCCGCCGCGCCCCGCGCACGCTCTCCGGACGGCGGTCCTTCCCACTTCAGCGAACAAGGTAAGCAGAAGCACCACCATTATGTTAACGAATTGCAACGGAAACGTCCTGACCGGAAGTTGTATAATATTTAAGCAGTTTTAGAAGTTTTTTCTTTTTTTCGCCTGATAATCACGCGCAGAGGGCGACACCGACGATGAAATAGAAAAAGTGCGCGCGCGCAGCCGACAAGCCCGTAAAGGCGCGTCTCTCGGTGGCTTGCGGTCCGGAAGCTCCCCGCACGACCTCAATGTCGTGGCATTCGTTTGCGACGAGAGGATAAAAGGTAAATGTAATAATTGACGAGTGGCTTTGTCGAGATAGCACGCTGACCGTCCAGTAGTGGCGGCGCGCGGACCTCGCTCGCGCCCACGAATCATTCGTTTGTAGAGTTTATCAGTTGCTGGTTTACTTATGTAAACGCTGATTTAGCGGCAGGTAGCGTTTCCTTGCCCGATTCCGATGACGAGACAACCGAGGAGGAGGTGGGCGGCGCAGAGATGCCGAACAGCGACGGCGAGCTGCCTGACCTTCTAGAGGGAAGCAGCGTGCTGATCGCGGACGAGGTGTGCGCCGCTGGAGTGAACGTGGCACAGCTCGCGCGCTACGTACGCGCATACGGCGGCCTGCCGCTGCGCGTGAGTACCTTCCTGTATTACACCTACTTAAGACCCACTGCGCACTTGTCGCAATTGGGACACCATTCAATTAATTGAACTGCATCGCTCTTTTGCAACACGCGACAGTGAAGCGGAGCCGCTGTAAGCCGTGCCGACATCTAAATTAGTTTTGGTCCTCAGAAATCTGCGGAGCGACAAGGCAGACTATTGACGCATACGATGACGGTAATCACTGGACTGACATATAATGCTAATCTCGCTATTTATGGAAGGGCCAACAATCACAGGCGCACGCGTAACAATGTGACGCGTCATTACTATTCAGGGTAAAAGAACCTCCGCTCAACGCATAGCTTTCTTTAATAAACTGCACACAGTCTTGCTCTGGTATTCAGGAAGAGGAGGTGGAGGAGGACGCTACGGTAGACTACGCGTTGTGCGCGAGCAGTGACGGCGCTCGGGGGCTGCGGGTGAGCGTGCGCGGCGCTCGTCTACGTGCCGACTGGCTGTGGAGCTGCCACAGGGCGCGCGCACTTCTCCCCACGGAGCCGCACACGCTGCCCGCGTGATCCACTCTGATCCGAGTGCACCACTTGCACCCATACACCTTATGTGATACACAAATGGGTGTGTAACGAGCAAACGTTTCGACAGCCGCCGGCGAGTGCGCGGTCACGACGCGCGTCCTCCTGCCTCTCCCGTGTGACCGAATATATTGAATTTGTTATAAATCGCTTTGCAAGTTATTTCACTACTCTCCGTTTCCTGGTGAGACCAAACCTTGTGACAATCAGTTGTGAAAGGTGCTGATCGCAGCATCGCTTGAACAGACGCAACTTCCCTTTTAATTTTCTAAAGCAAATAATTTTAAAATTTTTATAATTATTAATAATAATAAACGGAGAACCCCACCCGTCTCCCTTTTTTACAAATAAGGTACTATTTGAATCGGCGCTTACGTCCCGCAGCGACCACACCGCGCGCACGCACGCCACGCACGGAGGGAATCAAACGACCGCATCGCCTTTACGCAATATAATTATAACAAATGTATTCAAAACGAGCGTACGCTCCTCGGCCAAGCGCTGAATGATTTACGGGAGAGCGGCTCACTGGGACGTCAGTAGGGTCAGTTTCTCGTTGAGCTGCAACTGGGTCTTGATGAGCTGCGCGAGCGTCACCACCTGAGGGCATTGCAAAATTACATTTACCGATCAATAACAATTGCGGAAGAATTTGTAGATGTATCGCAGCCACCGTCTCCGACTACGATGCAGACCCCACCCCTATGGTGCCGTGATTCTATCTACTACTACAGCGGTTTGCAGCGACTGTTGGTATTGCAGCCGAATGTAATTTGTTGTAGAAACTCTCTGGCTATTCTCGGTAAGGGACCCGGGAAAACCATCACAAAATGGATAGATGATTTATTTAGTCCGAAACTGGCTGATCCTTTACCGCCAGCATTGCTTATCTGACTCCCCTACCAACTCATCCAGCTCGTACGCACCATGAGCAAGTCCTTGACGCTCGATGCAAACGCGTCGGCGAGCGAGTCCGCGGCGAGGCCGGGCAGAGAGTGCGCCAGCTCGAGCAACGCGCGCCCTGCGCTGTTGTTGGGCGCAGCGCGCTCCGCCAGCACGTCCTCCACGTACTGCAGCACCTGCCGACACAACCAGAGCTACTTGTACAACGAGCGCGACCACTTTCACTTTTAATTAATATAATGATAATAATAGGGTTCCCTTATTCTCCAATCACATGAAAAATAGTGAATGTATCATCAACATGGGAACTTGACTACTTGATACATATAATGATTTGTAGATGGTTATAGGCCTTTTTTTACTTTATGGAACTCGCCATTTCATTTTTAATTAATCTTTAAAGAAATTTTCATTTGGTATTATTTATGCAGTTTCTATAGAAAGCCATTTGCTGTTGCTTTCAAAGCATATTTCTGACAAATATCAAGTGCACCTGGTCAAGCAGGCCCGAGAGCTTGCCCGCTGCGTCTGCCACTTGTGCGAGGTCCATCACGGGTTTCATCTGCCGGGAGCGACCGTTGGGGCCGATCGTCTTCTGGCACAGCTGCAGGCCCACCACCTACACCCAATCACAACTAATTTATGTAATAATTCTGACTCACATGTTGTGTAGTGCTGATTTTAACATCCCAAACCGATAGTTGATATACTCCGTCGTACCTCCGGCTCATAGCACGTGAGCGCCACATCCACAGGCGTAAACATGCAACCCTGCTTGCCGCGCGGCACACCTAACGGCACGCACACGTAGCCGCGCAGCCCCATGCGTGCGCCAGCCAATGAAGTGTCCAGCGTCACGTGTACTGGCTCGCGGCACTCGCGCGAGTAATATTCATGGATCACTGATGAATGGTTTGTCACCTCGTTGCCTGTTGCCCACCAGCCTGGTTAAACATTATTCACATGAGTCCTATGCAATCATACTAATCAGTTTACCTGATCAATGATTATTGATGAAGTCAATCGATCATCACAACAATATTCAAATTATTATTTTATTTTGAAGACTGGGAGAGAACATACTTTTAGCCTCAAATGCACTTGTAAGAAAACTATTTTTTGACAAGAAATAACAGTCTAATTACAACACAAAAAAATTGTAACATTGTAATCAAAATGATTTGTATTTCCAAGAAGAACAAAAACTACATATACTTTTCTATTTAAAATTAATAAAACAATCATAAAAACTAGTTTGTTATGTTTTGCGAATAGATAGACAATTATATATAATATAGGGAAAGAACTCCAACACATTTGAAATAAAATCCTATAAAATTTGGTTAATTAATAGTTGCTATATAATATACATAACAAGCACTTCCATGGAAAAGTTATTCAATAAAAAGCTGTTGTTATATATTACACAACAGGTTCTTAATTTCATAATGTACATTCGCAAGTATACAGATGCATCAATATCTCAGTTTGTAAATTCTGTAGAACAACAAAAAACGCTATTAGAAAAGATGTAAGTTTGACCCTCTGGGGGCTTATGCTGGTTTAATAAACGAAAATATTTAAGGATACTGACATGTTCACGTGATCCATGTTACATACCAACAATGTTCTCTGAAGCATTTACTCTGCGGTTCAACTCGTACACATCCATGGCATAATTGAGTTCAGCCTCCACCTGGTCTGCATGCTCCTTGTGTGGCACGCAGAAACAGTTTGTCACTTCGACCACTCCTTTGTCAGATGTACCTAAAATTAATTGTAACATGATATATTTTGGTTTGTCATGACTTCGCCCTCGCAGATGTTTTAAGTTTTTTTCTTGATAAAAATACTTTTTAACTAACGAAACAATAGGAAGTAAATTCGACGAGGTTAGCTTCTCGCAGTTCACTTAATACAATTACCAAGATAACGAAACTATAACATCGTGTGATCAAATGATACTGACCCAATAAAGTACCGATAACTCGATGCGAATCTGCATTTCGTCGCTCATATGCATCCACAATTTGAAATAAAACTACAGGATGTATCTTGACAACCAAATTGAGCGCCATCTTGGTTTTGAAAGACACTATCACTGAATTTACTTTTTTAAAAGTTTATGACATTTGCAATGGGAACCATACAGACTAGATGATATTTTTGGTGGGTAATTTTAACTACGTTTATATTAAGATTAATGTATTTAAAAAGTATTCTGATTTTTATATATTAAGTCTACAATCAATAAATACAAAAATTTAATTTTATTTATTCGTCACCACCAACCTAAAGTAATTATATACAAACAAAATTTTTAAGTTACGTATATCATTCAATAGTATCACTTCTCGTACATAAATGAAACAATACTACATTAACTAATATCTATGCATATTATGAATTAGAGTAAAATTGGCAAATATTTTGTGACAGTGGACGTCTATTGGGCTGATGATGAATATTTTAACGACGCAATAATTAAATAGTATAACAAAGAAAAATATACGACGTTCGAAACGTTTATCTGATAGTAAATTATATGGCTGCCCAAAACAACGTCGCGCTGGATAAATTGATATACAATCCACCACATTATGATTGTCGCGCGCTGGTTAAATTGACATACAATCCACCATATTATGACTGTCGCCTTGAGACAAAATATGTTGTGATATATTGAGATTTATAATCAGATTGTATTGTTTAAAAACAGAGGCGTGATATATATGTATGTATGTTTAAAAACGCACACGTGGACAGAAGCCAAAGCAACTAAACAATGATGCGGCCCTGGAGAGTTAACGGGAGACCTGTGTACGTTTAGGGCCCGTTTCATTCATCAAGCGGCTACTTAAACTTAATACGTTCGATGAATAGAACAAAAGATACTTGGAAGGAACAACTGCCTCAACAACGCGTAATTTTTGCCCTGACACTATCCTTGGCTTTGTAACCTTACACTTCTTTTCTTAAATATAATAAGTTTTAAATACTTTTAAAACAATATTTAGAATCGCAGATATTCATATTTTAGGTGACCAGGATGATGCATACTATTCTTTTCAGTATGTTTAATAGTTATGTTTTGGCCATTAATTATTTAAATAAATTTGTGATCGTCTCGATTAGGACCCTTTCTACGTTGTGTTTATAGTAATTATCAGGTCTTTTAGGTTTATATAGAAGGATGAATAGTTGTCAAGATAGTCTGATGCCGTTTGTGTGGTTTATTTCCTTATTTACAATCCCTTCACGCTTGTAAAGGGCTCCACATCTTGTTACGGGTTTACATTATTTATTAATTCTTATGACCCCGACACAAGATTTCAGTTCGCATCCTCACATTTAAAAAATGTGGGTGTTAACGCTGATAATCAGGTCTCAGTGCAAAAACTTGATTTCGGAAAAAAAGATAAATTAAACTGCTGGCGTTCCTCAAGGCGGTATTTTATCTCCTTTGCTGTTTTCAATTTTCATTAATCTCATTACCCCGGGTCTTCGATGTACGTACCATCTATATGCGGATGATTTGCAGTTGTATGCACAGGCTTGTGTGGATAGTGCGGATGTAGCTATAGGTGAGATTAACAAAGACCTGGAGTACATTAATGATTGGTCTAAGAGGTTTGGACTAACTGTTAACCCTTCCAAATGTCAAGCTATAATAGTGGGGAACCATCGGACTATCCGTAAACTGGATTCAACAACATTACCGACGATAATATACGATGGTAATATAATTGAATTGGCACCCTCTGTTAAAGACCTTGGTCTTCACATTGACGCAACACTTAGTTGGCAACAACAAGTAGCGGTTGTTAGCCGGAAAGTAACCGGTACTCTTCGAGCGGTCTACCGCTTGAAAAATTTTCTCCCGGCAAGAACTAAGGCAGTGATTGTACAAACTTTAATTCTCCCTATCATCGACTATGCTGATGTGTGTTATTTCGACCTGAATGCAGACCTTCTCAATAAGTATGAGCGTCTTTTAAATAACTGCATTCGATTCATTTTCAACCTTCGTAAGTATGATCATGTATCTACGTTTCGTTCGCAGTTAAAGTGGCTACCCATCCGTCAGAGGCGAAACCTGCGTGCTCTCAACACCTTATTTTCTATTTTGACTTCTCCTAAACCACCTCCTTATCTCATTTCCTGTTTTAAGTATCTAGGTACTAACCACGACAAAGACCTTCGCTCCTCGAACAACCCACTTCTTTTGTGCCCTGCTCACACCTCAGATATTGTCCACTCTTCCTTTTCTGTCCAATCCATTCTCCTATGGAATGCACTCCCTCTAGATATCAGAACAGTAACTAATCGGTGTACTTTCAAGCAGAAAGTACGGGAATGGCTCTTCAAAGGCGAGGACTGAGATCTCCTTGAAATAATTTTTAATATTTATATAATATCATGAATGTGTCTATATATATTTTTATTTATATGTGTATGTGTATTTATGTGTATATTTGTGTATTATATTTAATATTGTTCTTATCTGATGCACCTACCTCATCATCTCTGCATTACCCAAGGTAGACTGGAAGATAATGCCTATGGCATTAAGTCCGCCTTTGCACAAGGTGTATAAAGTAAATAAATAAATAAATAAATAAACCACCACACAGTTCAATGTAAAGATTTATACGGAATAAAAATACCCACGGTATGACATTGACAGCGTTAGTGACAGAGCTGAGTTCATTGAGTGGTAATTTGCTGTCTTGAAATATCAGGCGCCGATTGATCGTTATCTTAAAACTATTCTGAACAGTGGGAATAGCATACGGCTCCAGTAAACGGTCCCCGCCGTATGCAGTGAGCGCCCACCAAATACTGTGCCTGTAAGGTTAGTCCTTGTACGAGCTACCACCTTCACTAGCCAGGTGCACTTGCAGACGCATTGTTAAGTGTTGGAATTGACATCACCACCAATTACGTAGTCAGCACGGATCACAATCCGCGGAGTGCATTCGAGAGCTCATTGCTCACCTCATAGAATGGCAAAACGATTACATCGCAGCCTTGAGAGATCGTACTCCCACCAGTTATCACCATACATGAAGTAAATGCGTAACTCCGCTAACCACTATAGTGGATATAGCCAATAAATATTATTTTTATTATGAGCCAACAGACATAGTCTTTGTCGTTGAGTAAAATGTTGTTTTGATCAAGTTTGTCTCGCCCACTAACAACTCGCCACATATTTTAAAAGATGGGGAGCTATTGAGGCCTTTATTTGCAATTTCCATAAAATAGGGAGGGCAGACAGTCTGCAGCCCCGTCATCAAGGGACCCGACTTGGAAAAATCTAATAAGATAAAGTGTCAAACCATAACACAAGGCGCAACCTTCAAAAATGACATTTAATCTAGAAGTCGTCGAAGACGTCGTGTCACCGAACTGCGACAGACATTCAATCAACTAACATCGACGCACATCATCGTGAATGCAGCACAAGACATCACAGCAGACATCAATATCTTGCAAAAGTCTTCAGCCATCCGCATCTGTAAGACGCATTAGTTCAGTAACGGTGCAAACGTTCCGCTACGACATGACGCAATATCAATGTTTGACAAGCATCGAGGTAGTAGCACGCGTCCGCTTCCGCTAGCTCATAATGCATCGACACATCAGCGAAACATCGCTGCGCAAATCGTTCCCCAGACCCGACCTCTTTGGTCGCTACCGTGCAAATACATGCTGCTCTCGTCTGAGGACATGACTTGTCTCCATTGCTCAACCTCTCAATCAAGATGGGTGCGAACAAATTAAAGACGTTCTGGTCGGTGAGGTGCCGTAAGTTTCAGGCCTGTGGCAGGCCTTTTTGGAATCAGATTCGCCTGTTTGAGTCATCGACGAACTGTCCACTCCCTGGCTGACACCTCACTAACACCTCGAAGCTCCAGTTTCACGTGGACATCAGTTAAAGCCTATTTCGGAGAGAGGTTGACGCGATAAAGCAGTCATCCCTCTCCGATGTGTACCGGCGCCGTTCAGATCTTGATCTTGAGATAAAGCCACCAGTCTCCCGAAAGCGCTTGTAAACTTTTGAAACACAGGACTGGCTTATGTGAAGCCGACGAGCGACAACCCGCTGGCTGAGCCCTTCATGCAACAGGGCTACAATTTGTGCTGCATCTATAGGTGTTGTCTCCATTGTCGTACAGAGTAAAGGGTCAAAAGTAGCGGAAATGTGTAGAGTCAATGTGTGTACCGACCAACGTGTGAAAGTCGACTGATTAAGAAAATCCGATAACAAGTACTTTTGCAGGGGGTCAATAAGTCGCAACACGCGCGTTGATACGTATCAAACAATTGAAACACGTCTGTAGGTATACGACGTTCTCGATAGAAACGCGACCGCTAGGTCGAATGTTCTGAAAAGAACACTTTTATCGAAACAGTATGGTTGTTCTGAAAAGAACAATTTTTTAGAAACAATACAGTTGTTCTCAAAAGAACATTCAGTCGCGATATAAGAATCTTCATCAACATGACATCACCCGACGACACAACGCCTGGAAGTCAGGAGCAGTAGCACGTGTCAACTCTACAACGGCCCGCGCAGAAAAGGACAGAGCCCGTGCGCGACATATATTTATGCTTTTAGAAAAGAACGCTTCCCGTACGGCGCATGCGCAGTTCCCGTTTGATTTATTGCACAATATTTTTAATTGTTGCGCAATTCGGTTGAGCGATGTTTAATCCCTGTATCTGTAGCGAAACTAAACCGATATAGATACAATGCGATGTACAACACGATTCAAGTATCAGCAAGATTTTCATTCACCCTTTGCCGTACATCCAAAGTCGCTAAACGTCTTTTTCGTTATTCATTCACCTAATCCGGTATAGCTTCTTAAATACTGGCTTCATTTTGATGAATTTGGTATCAGTTTAAAGTTGAGAGTGGAACCTTTAAACTGATGTCATTTTTATTATTATTAAAAAAAATATTTAGTACACAAGATCGCGCGGAATCAATTTCAAGTAAATGATTCCAAACTTTTACTCGCGAGTGTAGTAATTGAATTAGTTTACAATAGCATAATCTTTAGGAAATCTGTATAAAGAGTCAACATGTATATATTTAGATAGATTTTACTGCAGCAGTTCAACAGCCTGTGTGTACAAAGCTTAAATACTGGAGAGGTGCAGCTTAGCTCAAAACTGCACAGAGAAGGCAATTGAGGAGTAATAACGGTGAGTTAGTAAAGTCAGAAGATTACCAGTTGATCGGCCTTTGCGGAAGCCATATTGGCGGTCGCTGATCAGCTGGTGCTCTTCCAGGTAGCGCATGAGCTGGCGGTTGATTATGGATTCCATAATTTTGGAAAGTAAGGAGGTGATAGCGATAGGCCTGTAGTTGGACAGATCTGAGCGGTCGCCTTTTTTAGGGAGCGGGTGTACTAGAGCCGTCTTCCATGAATGTGGGACAACGCCGAGGACATAAGAGTGTCTGAATAAGCGCGTTAAAACCGGTGCCAGTTCTGGAGCACACACCTTCAGCACAATAGGAGATACTCCATCGGGCCCACACGACTTGTTGACATCCAGAGAGAATAGTGCTACCCGCACAGCACACTGTGTGAAACGGACGTCCGCCATTGTGGTTTCACACCTCGGGATGGTAGGAGGAGTGTTCCCCCTGTCGTCAAGAGTCGAGTTTTCCGCGAAGATAGAGCCAAGAAGATCGGATTTCTCCCTTGCGGAATAGGCCAATGAACCATCCTCCCCGCGCAAAGGTGGAAGTGTCGACCGACAGAAATTACCCTGGACAGCCTTGGCGAGAGACCAGAATGCACGAGAGCCAGATGGCAGCCGTGCTAGTCTCTCGCCAATTCTCCCAACGCAATTCGACTTTGCCAATGCAATTTGCCTCTTAAAGAACCTGGAAGCAGAGTTGAACTTCTTCTTGAGTGAGTCAGAGTTTATATCCTTAACGGCCTTTGCCCTAGCCCAAGCTTGGTAGCATTCCTGCTTGCGACGATGTGCGTCACGGCAGGACCCACCAAACCAGGGCCGAGATCTGCCACCAACGGGCACCGCTGAGCTAGGAACAAACAATTCCATGCCTTGCAGCACGACGCCGGCAACCGAATCAGCGCAGGTGCTAGGATCCTCTGACTTGAAGCAAATCTGCCCCCGTGGGTAGGATGCAAAGAAAGAGCACATCCGTCCCAGTCTGCCGACCTGTAGTGCTAAACACGTCGTCTGCCAGATGGAAGTGGTTGCGACGAGACGGTTAGAGGCACCACGCTCCGAATTAGGCAATGGTCCGATGACCCAAGAGGAGCATCGACCCATACCCGAATGGGTTCGGGGCGAGAGGTCAGCAGAAGGTCCAATAAGGATGGCGAATGGTCTTCCACATCTGGCACACGTGTGGGAGAAGGTACCATCTGCGTCAGACCATTGGCAATGGCAAAATCGTGAGCAGACCTTCCCGCATGATCAGTACGTGTTGACCCAAGCCAGTCAGAGTGGTGGGCATTAAAGTCGCCCAAAACCACAATTTCTGCGGTAGGAATCTGCTCAAGTATTCTGTCAGTGGACACCAGCAGGTGCTCGAAGAGCTGGTCAATTTCCGAATTTCCGCTATGAGACCTGTAAAGGCACGCGTAGACGCGAATGTGATCCTCACAATCGACGCGCACCCAAAGGATCGACAGGTCTCTGCCTTCAAGATAGCTGAGCCTACGGTAACAAATTTCCTCCCTGACGTACACGCACACGCCGGCGCGTGGCACAAAAAAATGCTCCAGGCTATAGGCCGGGCACTTCAGATATGAAGTGTCCGTCGGGGAGGAAATCTGCGTCTCCGTTAGGAAAAGCAAATCTGGCCTTTCCGTCTCGAGATGGTGGTGGACGGCATTTAAGTTCGAGTGAAGTCCCCTGATGTTAGAAAAATACACTACTAAAGTGGAGGCGGACTTCCTCGTGATTGGGCTCAGTTTGCACCCAGCAGCTGCGATAAACGACGCTTGATGTGCCCCCCTAGAATACGATGGGCAGCCTGAGCGAGAGCGAGAGGATAGCATCTCTCGCTCTCGCTCAGAGAGGGATTCTCCAATCTCTAAGATACTGGTGAAGGAAAGAGAAGGAGAAAGGTCACAGAGGGTGAGGAATTGTGGGACAGGGAATAAAAAGACAGGAAGGGGCCAACTGATACTCATTCCCACACGCAACGCAACAGTCCCTAGAAAATCTGTTGCGGTACGTGTAATATAATGAAAGTGCCAGTTGCTATTTGGGCCCCGAGGTAGAGGGATAAGGGCACCGGGGCTCTCACTCACCAGTTGAAACGCGGTGGCCTCTAGGAGGCCCCCACTTCACGCTGATTTTCTGTGGGAGGGTAGTGTTTCACCAGTCGATCCTGCCCACCTACGTGCTACAGCGAACTGCAGACTTGGACCTACTACCATAGACCTATAGGCTGCTGTACTCGTCCCTAATGTCCCATCCAAATCAAAGCACCCTTAGTTCGCAGTTTTTTAATAGTTACTCGTGTGACGCGGATTGTAATGTTATCTCACCGACTTCGTCTCTCTGACTAGTCCCGCTCTTCCTTCGTTTTTCTCGGCCTATCATCCGAGCTAATTCTAAATTCAAGTTGTGGTTTGGTGCGTTCGGAAATTGATCGCCACAAATCCTTTAAAATAAATATGTTATATTTAAAAGATCCATTTATTTTTAAACATTTAATCCATGTATTTACACAATAAAAATCTATAACTAGGAATTTCTATTTCTTCTTTCATTTATGTGGCATTGGTGGAGTGGTGTGGATGCGAATTCCATGCATTTCTGCTATTTCATTTTTCAATGAGTTTGTTACTAACTGGTGCTGCTTTACTCTTGATAATCCAGTGAATTCTTTAGCTTCTACACTAATCTGTTCAAACAAATATAGAATTGGGTTTATAACAAATCTGATAAATATTGACAATAAAGATTAGTATAAAAAGTTTATGAGAAATATTATTGTTTTGACCTCAAACATTGCACCACAGCCACCAGAAATATCTTCAACACTGATGTATGTAATCCCAGGCAAAGCACGCTTCAATACTTCTGTCAATTGTTGCTCTTTGGTTACTGACTTCTGTTCAAAGGTTCCTCCACTGCCAGCAGCCTGAATCTATTGTAGTAATAAAATAAAAAATCAAATGTTTGATTTCTTAAATTGAAATTTACAAAATTAGTGCATTACAAACCCAGTATCAAGATTCATTAATATATTAATTTCTCAAAAATAATCTTTATTCGTTAATTGCATTTTAACATAAAAAAAAACATATAATTCATAATATGAATTGGTTTCCTCAAACTGATTGTCAAACTTCAGTTTCAAGAGGGCACCTAATGATAATGATGATGAATATAAAAAAAGTTGATAAAATATAAGTGTGAAATTACATTAAAATGTCTTATTGATGACACTGAGATTTGTAGGGGAGATCCACAAGGTAGACAGAAAAAAGCATAAGCCTCGCATGTTGCGACCTGAGAGCGGTGGTGACCGTCTCATCACCCGGGTGAAGAAAGTATACATCGTGTGCAATTTAATGGGATCACCATTCTACAGCTGGGGCTGTGTATGGAATGAAGAAAAAAAAAAAGAAAGCCTATAACACCAAAAGTGCTAGTGTTATATGTAAAGGGCAAAGACAACACTGAAAATGATGATGGTTACAAGCAAATGTTATTAACACTTACTCTGGTATACATAAGTGGCCGCAAATTTCGTATAAAATTCCTCAACATCTTTGTTACCAGACATCTAATCAACACGTTAATTATTATGAATATAACATTTCATAAAATTTTATTCGTCACAAAATTATGTTGATAGTAGTCTAATTATCAGTTAACGTAGGATTTGTTATTTTACATAACCTAACATAAAAGTATCTAATTTTGTTTTAGCTGTCAAGTGTCAAATGCGGAATTCTTGTATACCTATTAATAATTGCTGCGTTAAAGTGATAACTTAGAAACAAACTAAGAGAATACACTGTAGTAAAGCAAAAGCTTTTTTGGTTATTATTATGAAGTAGTTAAAAAAACAAATTCATGTCATGTTATCAATAAAATTTAAAAATAAGGCAGTATCTTATAAAGTTCTTTGCGTAATTACTAAAGTAAAAGCTGAATCTCACAGTGACACCTGAAGTTTTATCGGCCCAGTCGAGCACGTGTTGAATGTATTGTTATATCTGTTAGTATTTATAAAACTATGTAAAAAAATGCCTCCTTATAAAACTGGTTTATTAAAAAGGAAAATTACAGAAGATAAGAGAAGTCAATTGGAAACCAATGTAAGTTTTATATATATGTTCTTGTATAATTCTAGCATTAATTTACCAGTTTTACACACAAAAATATGGCATTATTTTAGGACTCCGGCAAATTTTATAAAGATCAGGATCTCTTCCGTGGTAATTTGGATGCTGCGGAGGATTCATCAGATTCCGAGTGCGAGGACAATAACGCCGTCTCTGATTCAGAACGAGATGTAAATATTAAAAATTATGTATTTATGTATATTCCGTTTATTTTCATAATTTTTTATTATAGTAATTTAAAATATTTTATTTGTGTAAAATTATACACATTTTTATTTCAGGGAGTATTATTTGATGAAAGTGCCGATTCTCTTTTGAGTGAAGATGAAATAAATGAATCTCTCGTGGACTCCTCTGTAAGTAATGTATTCTAATAATTAAAATGTTATGTTTAGTTATTAAAGTAAGATAATTATTCTGTGACCATCACCGTATTAAGATTGGAAAGTGGATGAGCCAATATCAATTATTAACAATAGCTATATTTCAACTTAAAGCTGTTCAGTAATTTTAGAGTTGTGCCAATAATACTTGGAGTACTTGTTAAAATACAGAGATACTTCACACTGAAGTCCTAGCAGACTACCTACATAGCTAAGATGTTACCATGTGTGGCTGTCAGCTACCATCTAACAGTCCTAGCCTGTAGAGAAAAAGGCATTAGTGCAAATAAGATAGTGGAAGTCATCAATACAAGTACACCATTTATTTGTTTTTTTTCTGAATTAATTTTGTGGGTGCAGTAAATGCACAATTTAGTAACTTCAATGCCCTTTAACTATTGGACACATAAACAAACATAATGCAATCATAACATCATTATTCTAATAACAGTCTATTGAAGGTCCAGTTCCTAGGATGACACATAGATGGAGTTATTAGAATTTTTTCTATATTATTTTTTTTTTTTACCGCTTAACTATTACTTGTTTGTAATATATAGCAATCTGACTATCAGTCTGTGAGTAAACTATAGCATTTTGATGAAGCAACTTTTGTCATTAAATGAAAATGGAAATGAGTGAATTTCGAGTTTTGATAAAGCCTTGGTTTTTTATCAATAAAAAATACAGTGGAAACCAAACAATGGCTTGATAAACATTATCTGGACTCTGCTCCATTGAGACATATGATAGAGAAGTGGATTTCTGAATTTTAACATGGTCTTACCAACACAAATGATGAAAATGCAGTGGACGCCCAAATATAGCTGTTGTTCCAGAAAACATAAAAAAACAAAAATTGGTTATGAACAATCGCAAATTGAATTGGTATTCGAATTACTTACCCACCCACACTTCAGTATTCTCCAGATTTAGCACCCAGCGACCTTTTCCCATTTTCAGATCTTAAGAGTAAGCTCTCAACTTGCTGGTAAGAAATTTAGTCTCCTTCATCAAATGCAACTATGTTTAATGATAAAATCCAATTTTGTCAAACTTTTGTTTTTGCTTTACTTATCCTACACACATATTGAATGTACTGTTACATCATTTATCTTTGTTTATAATGTGTACATCAAAGGATTGGAATAGTCCATGCAATAAATACCCCCCAGTATGGCAGAAACTAACCACTTGCCTTATAAGATGGAAATTCCAGGTTTGATTCCAGATCCAACTAGCTAACTGGTATTCTCTATATTTTGCTGCTACAATAGTTTTACGGTGCTTCAGCTGTTAATTTTTGAGTTAGAGTATTTTAGACCTGCACAAATCAATATAGAGTTGCCTTAGTGCCATCATCATGGATGACATTGACTGATGGGTGGAATGAATTCTATTAGCGCATTTTCTATTAAAAAATGTGTTTGAAATTTGGAGATAATGCTTATTGGTGTCATGTAAATTTCGTAGTATATAAAGAAATTTATCCATATTTGTTATAATTTGTCTATCAGTTTTTTTTTAGGATCTTACTGACTCTGAGGCAGATGAAGATTCAGGTCACAGTGAAGATGACAATGAAAAAAAAGAGAATGAAGTTTACATTGTAGAAGAAAGTAATACACAGATAGTAAATAAAAAAAAAAATTCAAGAATTAAATTGAAACTTGAAAATGAGGATAGCGGTGCAGAGTCTGGGAGTATTCCTGTAGTATATGTGTCTAATGATAATTCAAAAAAAACGAGTGAGAAAATAATTAAAAAGAAAGACTTGAAATTGAAACCAATAAAACTCAGAGCAGCTCAAAAAACTATTGACTGTGTCAACACTTTGGCAGAAAAAATCAAGGAAAGCACCGTAGATATACGACCAGTGCAAGAGAAAGGTAAAACCTTGTCATTTAATGGACTTTCAATGTGTTTATTTTATTGTAGGTGGACAATGTCACATGATAAAAATCACTTATCACTATGTTTTTAACATTGTTACATTTTGATATGACAGTCATGAGCATTTCTTTGCTAGGGGTGCACACAGCTGATAGGATGATCTCTCAATTGCTGCCTTCATTAAAGCTATGGTCAATCGTGAGAATACATATTATATAATTTCGATAACGGAAATAAAATCATCAGTCAACAATCAACCCTGCCTCGAACCAGTTCAGAGAGTGTTATAGTGAGTGTAAGTGAAATATGTGAAATAGGTATATTACATGATACGTATCCGCGCAGATGAGTACGAGTCGGGCGACTCGTCCGACGAGGAGGAGCGAGTGAACGCGGCGGGCGCGGTGCCGTCGCGCTGGTACGACGAGTACGAGCACGTCGGCTACGACACGAGCGGCCGCCGCATCGCGCGTCCGCCGCGCGCCGACCGCATCGACCAGTTCCTCAGGTACACCGCGGCCTCGGAGCCGCCCCAGACCAACCCATACCATCCCATACCATCCCATCTCATCCCATCTCACCGCAACCTATTTTACATATATTAAATTCCAAAGCACTGCTTTAATAAATGTTATAGTTAATTGAGTTACATTCGTTTGAAACTTCTTTCTAACTAACAGATATGTTGCCACGAGCAAGGCATCACAGCAAATATTAATGTCACCAAACTCTTTCTCTCTCTCTCTCTCTCTCTCTCTCTCTCTCTCTCTCTCTCTCTCGCTCTCTCTCACTCTCTCATCTCTCTCACCCCTCTCTCTCATCTCACTCTTTCATATCTCTCTCTCATCTCTCTTACCCCCGCGGAAGTCAGAAAGGACGCACTGAAAGAAATCAAATTGTTAAATGTTAATATATGAAACGTCGTCGTCACAGGACAAGTTGTGCCAGTGCGACGACGGCGATGAGCCACTTGCTCAATGGGCACCAACTGCCAGAATAACCAACTCCCGCTGTGCCCACAATACCACATCCGGTGTGGCACGCCAACACCTATAGAGACCAGCCCTCTTATAAACTGCACTGCTTTTAGGTCCCTTTAAAATTGGTTTAGTTTAAATATTTTTTTTCTTCTCTTTAATCCTGCGATCGGCTTAACAAGCCATTAACAGATATGTTGTAGGAGTTCATTGGCAGGAGCGCACTGCTCCTCCAGCGAGGAAGCCGTCTCATATCGAGTGAGGACTTGTTAATCAACAAGATCCCAGATGTGTTGGCATTTGACCCTTCTGACATTTATTTGTTTATATATATAATGCTGTTGCAAGGGAATTTGTATGAGCTTTTATAGGCTTTGTAGGATTTTGCTGTGTTCAATTTCTTCATTCACAGTTCTCATTTTGATGTATTCGTGCAGTTCACTGATTTTGATAAACAGGGGTGCGTTTGTTATTATTCTCAGTGCTTTGTTCTGGAAATTTGGTATGATCTCCACATTTGAGTTCTTTGCTGATCCCCATAACTCAATGCCGTATATCCAAACCGGCTTGATTATAGTTTTATATATGAGTAGCTTAATTTCCATGGTGACGTGAGATCTTCTACCTATCAGCCAGTTTAGGTTTCGAAGCCGCATATTTAATTCGTACCGTTTCTTTTTAATATGAGCCTTCCACCTTTGCTTCCTCTCAAGATATATGCCTAGATATTTTGCTTAATCTTGGTGGGGCAAAACATCGTTTCCGTTTCAGATTAATTGGGGGGCAGTTATCCTTTCACAAAGTAAATGTGACATGCACTGATTTGTCTGGACTGGCTTTACGCCTTTGACGCCACATTTCCATCCACTTATGTATTTTGTTTAAGTGATTCTGTAGCACCAGTGACGATACGTTGGGATTCCCATTTAGAGAGTGCAGCAGTGTCATCGGCGAACGTAGCGGTTAATGTGCTATCTGTTGTAGGTATGTCTGCAGTGTATATGAGATATAGGATGAGACCCAATATGGAACCTTGTTGCACGCCAATGTGGAACTTGTTTCTTTATTTTATAGAGCAGGCCCAAATGCCAAACCTTGTCAAATGCCTGTAGCACGTCTAAGAAGACAGCAGAGCAGTACTGCTTCTTCTCGAGAGCTTCTCTTATTTTATCGACTACCCGGTGAACTTGTTCTACAGTAGAATGGCCAGTTCTAAAACCAAACTGATGTTGTGGGATGACATCCTTAACGATAAATGCTCGTGTTAGCCTTCTTAAGATAATCTTCTCAAACAACTTCGCCATGGTCGGTAATAAACTAATAGGTCGATAAGACACAAGATGTGGGGGTTTGCCAGGTTTATTATTTCCGATGTTTTCCATATCTTTGGGACATGACCAATCCTATTAATGGAATTAAAAAGCATTGTAATACCAACTAGGGCTACTTTAGGAAGTTGTCGTAGTATTTCAGCTATTATTAGGCAAAAACCAGGAGCCTTGTTTAATTCCAGGTCTTTAATTTCTCTATGGATTTCGCGAGGTGAGCAGCTTTGCATTGGTAGACATAGGTGCAAATCGGTTTCTAGATATTCTTGTATTTCTTTTTCGAATTGTGCATCACCGCCATTTGGGGTAAAGACCTCGTGCAAGAACCGTCCAAATGCCTCAGCCTTTTCTTTGTCAATTTTAGCCCATGTGTCGTCACTTCTTTTGATGGGATAATATGCAGCCTTAGGGACCACTTTGTTACTTTTTACTGCGTTTCAGAACGAGTACTCATTTTTAGCTTGAGGACTTAGGTTTGCTAATTTATTCTGTAATGTTTCCTCTTAAATGTCTTTAAAGTACTGTTTCGGGTCAGCAGCGGCTTTGTTAAACGCTTTTTTGTCTTGGGAAAGTCGACTACAATGCCACACTCTTCTGTGTCGTCTCTTTTCGAAAATCTTTATTTTTATGTCTTGGGGTACATTCCTACTACCTTGTTTTAATGTGTCACCTGATGTAGATTTTCATGCGGCTACTTGTATTTGTCAGGGTTGTTGCATATTTCTCAATGTCATTTTTTGTTTAAAGTGACACCTGTAGACTCAGATTGTCGCTTATGTAGGACCTGAATGTATCCCAGTCAGTGTTTTTTTTGGTGTGAAGTCGCTCTTTCGTTGGTCTTTCAATTATGGTTGTACTTATCGTGGCTATTACTGGCATGTGGCCTGAGCTGCTGTCTAGGGGTGTGTCTGCACACTTAGGTAGTGATTCGACAATCCTTTATAAACAATGAAGTCTAATAGATCTGGCATTTTATTTGAATCTGTGGGCCAGTGTGATGGTTGTCTTGTACTTAGTACACACAGATTGTTTATATCTATACTTCTTTTCATTTCTCGACCTTTAGGTAAAGGGAGCCTTGATCGCCAGTAAACATTTTTAGAGTTCCAGTCACCTCCACACATGAATCGATGTCCAAGGGTTTTGAAGTAGTTTGAAAAAGCTTGTTCCTTTAAAGTGTGCTTTGGTGGACAATATACAGCCGATGTTATAGATCCACGTTTATCTTGCATCATAACTGTAGTCGCTTGTATTGATTCTGTTTTATATTCTGGAAGAACCACATGCTTAATGTGTTCTTATCACTACAGCAGTACCTGCATGTGCCGTTCCATCTTTGTGGGATGTCGAATATATGATGTAATTTGGTATTAAGTGTGCCTCGGATACAAGAAGTACATCAATATTTTCAAATTCCAATAGAGCTTGTATGTCAATGTCCCAATGGAGCTTCGTTGTGTGTTTAAGGAACCCATTAATGTTCCACATAGCTACTTTCAGAATGGCCATTTCAACGGACAAGTTTATTGATAACTTGTTAAAAGGTTCATTATTGTTGACATTTGATCTAAAAGGTAGCTCGCTGGCCTAATGGTTAGAGCGTGCGGCTTTCATTCCGAAGGTCGCGGGTTCGAACCTCGGCGTGTACCAATGACTTAATATTTAAGTTATGTACATTTGTGAACTTTAGTTACAACAGCGAGATACAAAAACGGTGAAGGAAAACATCGCGAGGAAACCCGCACACTGATATCATCTTTGTGTGTGTGCGTGTGGTGGTCCCAATAAAGTGGCAACAGGCTCGCCCCCTGTTACATGGGACCTAATCCGACCACATCTGGCGAAACGTGGGTGGTTTATTCACCTCTGCCTACCCCTACTGGGAAAAAGGCGTGACAATATAAAAAAATATATATATATAAATTTGATCTAAAAGTTTATCTAGCTTTAGAGTTTGTTGTGTGAGAAGTATTTCTAAGTTATCGTTAGTCGTGGGAGTTACCTTCAAAATGTCCGCGTAAGTATTTGAATCCATGGGTTTTGTCTCGATTGGTCAAATCTTAGATGTTGTTGTTGAACCGATTCTGTAGCTACGTTTGGCCGTTTCTGGGTATTTGTTTTATTTTGCATGGTTGCATGCTGATGCATGTGATGTGAGATAGCTTTTATTGGCTTTTGTCTACCTGTTTTTCTGGCTAATATTTCTTTGTACACCTCAATACCTTTGTAGTTAGCGGGATGTGCTCCATCACATAGTGCACAGGTGGCTGGTGAATTTCGGTCTTTTTTTGAGCAATCGTATGTTTTATGATCTAGTGCACACTTAACACAGCGATAAGGCCGCATGCAGTAGTTTTTAGAGTGGCCGTATTGTTGACACCTTTGGCATTGAGGTATTATGTTGCTCTTCTTGGGCTCTTCTATTGTGACTATTTGGTTGTTTATAGATTTTATATTTTTTGCAGCATTGTTGTGTTGGCTAGCCTGGAGTTTAACAGAGAATGTCGATGTTGGCTTTATCTGGGCCATATTTTACATTTATAATAACTCCTAGGACTTTATTGCCCGTTTTTTCTACTTTCTCTATGATAGCGCTGTGCGGAGTAGAATGATGGGGTTTTTTATTACTAGACGATAGCAGCGTTGGTCTAATCTATTAAAAGTGTGGCCTATAAGTCCGTTTTCACGTACTATAGTTACAATTTTCTTGTATGCTTCTATGTCTATTGAGTTTATCCTTAATTGATTTTTATTTACTGTTTTGAGGAGAAAATCATTTTTATCCGCGACAGTTGTAATTAATTCAGTTTATTATTATGACAGTTTATAATTTATGTCCTCAATACTGTACAAGATAATCGGTGGAGGTTTGTTTGGGCGTTTCTCTTTAGGTTTTGGCTCATCGTCTGTCCAGTCAATCTGTACGCCATTGTATCTATTGGTTGTCTTGATTGATTCTGGGAATGGCAATTGCGATAATTTCTATCGTTTGTTGCCCCTAGTAGTTGGTACTCTCTGCCATTCGGGGGGGACAGGGTATGTTGTCAATAGAGGTTGGTGCCTGGCTTTTCTGTTCTCTTATAGAGGAACTTGTGTTGGTGGTAGCGGGCTGGGATTTACTCCCAAGGGACTGACTACGTTGTCTACTTTAGTTTATTTATAAACTTAGATGAAAGGCTTGTTCAACAAAACGTTTTCCAGTAGCCATCACTGACGTAGATGCCTGGTCACGCACATCTACTTAGTATTCGGTAGCCAATTTCACACTCTTTGGCCCGGATATTAGAGACTGCCGGAGGTTAGCCGGATCGCACGACATATCGCATTCCATATTAGACTTTTCCATAATTATAAAAGGGGGTTTGGGAGATATTCCAGCAGCACTTTCCCAAGGTACTACCGTCGCTCTTTTTGGGGTTATTTAATCCACCAAGGTCTGCTGAGGCCTGATAACAAGACTATTTACCGCCGCTTGTTGCTCGGCATTGGGCAAGGCCCTGTTACTCGTTTGGCACCACCCGGGGGGCACGTGTAGGGTGGGTCTAGGAGAAGATGGTAATTCCTACGGACGTGATTAACTTTCACTCCCCCAAGGTTAAATTAAGATACCTTTTAAAAAGCTAACTCTGCATAACCAAAACTAGACTAGCTGTTTTAATGGTTGCGACAGACACACCCACCCAGCACACGCGCACAGACACCCAGTCACACACACACTCAGACACACACACACACTCAGACACTCACACACACACTCACACGCACACATACATACATTGAAACAAGTTCGCACCTAGATATACCTCCCCACATCGCATAGGTGACGGTCTTCTTTAGACCAGACTTCGCATCGGAATTATATTATCACTCCTTTTTCCCAGTAGGGGTAGGCAGAGGTGAATAAACACCCTCTTTTTGCCAGATGTGGTCAGTTTAGGTCCCATGTAACAGGGGGCGAGCCTGTTGCCACTTTACTGGGACCACCATACACACAAAGATGATTTCAGTGTGCGGGTGTCCTCGCGATGTTTTCCTTCACCGTTTGTCTCGCTGTTGTAACTAAAGTTCACAAATGTACATAACTTAAATATTAAGTCATCGGTACATGCCGAGATCCGAACTCGCGACCTTCGGAATGAAAGCCGCACTCTCTAACCATTAGGCCAGCGAGCTAGTCGCATCGGAAGATGATGGAAATTTTGACCACATTATGTTTACAGGCAATGTGAGGATCCAGACTTCTGGCGAACTGTTCATGACCCATCTACAGGACAGGCGATTATACTCTCCAAACAGGACCTGAATCTGATATCCAGGATACGCGAAGGTCATGTGCCAAACGCAGAACATGATGAGTATCAGGTATATACATATATACTAATATATATTTATGTGTCAGTCATACCAGCTACCCCTTACAACAAAACAATGATTAAGTATGATGGGCTGCTTGTGTACGTGTGTACGGCAGCAGCATACTCCGTACACGGAATACGATAGGAATGAGAGTATAATTTTTTTTAACCCTGTATTATCACCGTCAATTTACCGCAGCCTTGGGTGGAGTGGTTCAGCCGCGAGGTGCTAGCGACACCGCTGCGCGCCTTCCCCGAGCACAAGCGATCCTTCCTTCCATCACGCGAGGAACAGCGCCATGTGTCACGTCTCGTACACGCGCTTAAGATGGGCTGGACAAAAACCAGGAAGCAGATCGCCGAGGAGCGTAAGAAGGGCAAGGTTTGCATCTCATTATTGCGGGTATTGTCGTTAGGTTGAAAAAGATAACTAGCTGAGTAGTTAAAGTTGTCCATGTGGGTTGACAGGAGTGCAAGTTCTACGACCTGTGGGGCGCAGGCGGCGAGGAGGTGCGGGGCCTGCAGCGGCACATCGCCGCGCCACGCCGCCCGCCGCCCGGTCACGCCGAGAGCTACAACCCGCCGCCCGAGTACCTGCTGGATGAGAGGGAGGTAAAGTACGATGTAACTGGACAGGAGTGAAAGGGACCAATCAGCAAAGTGAACGAGAAACTGTTCCAGTTGAAAGAGTGGGACGAGATGAAAGAGACGCCGTGGAAGCGCAAGTACACGTTCCTGCCGACGCAGCACGGTAGCCTGCGCGCCGTGCCTGCCTACGAGCGCTACGTGCGTGAGCGGTTCCTGCGGTGCCTCGACCTGTACCTCGCGCCGCGCGCTATCAAGATGCGGGTGAGCAGCCAGCACGCGCCGCCGTCGTCACGTGGCCATACTCTAAGCAATACAAAGTTAATGTTTGCTGCAGCTCACCATCAGCCCCGAGGAGCTGGTACCGAAGCTGCCGTCCCCGCGTGAGCTGCAACCATTCCCCACGAGCGAGGTGCTGCAATTCCTCGGTCACGGCGACCTCGTGCGCGCCGCAGACTTCGATCCGTCCGGCCAGTACGTGGTGTCGGGCGGCGACGATGGCACCGTCAAAGGTACGCGCCTCACGTTGCATTGTACATGTTGTATGCGTATCGTTGGCTTTAGTCGAGCACACGTCGGAAACAAATTGTTGTCACGTGTTCGATAAGTTTAAGGAGGTGGGTTTGTATATTATAAGTTGCATCAACAGTGTGGGAGACGAGCACCGGGCGCTGCCTTCGCACGATCGAGCTGGGCGAATCAGTGCGGCACGTACTGTGGACGCCGAGCGGCGGGCTGAGCCTGGTAGCCGCGGCGGCCGGGCGCCGCCTGCTGCTGCTAAACCCGGGCGCTGACGTGGGCGCGCACCGCGTCGCGCGCCTCACCGACCAGCTGCTCGCCGAGCCGCCGCCCGCTGGCGACGTGCGCAGTGAGTGTGTCTCGCCGCGCGGGCCCGCCCACCGCCACTGCCCACACCTTACCCATCCGCCCACTCCCCCTCCTAAAGATGGCCACAACCTATGCCCTTTTAGAAATTTCGCTTCATTTTATCCGTTTTACTTTTAATGTTTCACAATGACGACCTGACGCAGTTAAGGTCCGAGAAAATGAAACATCCAAAGAAATCATCTGATGGTGAATGATACCCGCCCTTAACAACATGGCGCAAGTTAGGATGATTATACTGCACCACATGCGCTGGTCGTCTGAGACATAAAATGTCTAGACTCGTTATCGTAATTTCGTATCGGTAATTTCACTAGCTACAGCGCCCTTTATACCGGAACACAGTAATTTTTTCACGCTGCTGTTTTTTGGCGGCAGAAATAAGCTCTGTGGTGGTACTTCTTTTGGTTTCCGGTGCGAAATCTTCGAAAGATACCCGGCTTCTGTGGGAAGTCAAGTCTCTGGCATCAGAGACCTACCACCAGTATTGTAAATAGAATGTCAAGAATTGTAAATCCTACGCGCGAACTCTCCGGTTGGATAGTACCGATCCAAATTACTTGATTTTCGAAGAAGTTATCCTGTGCCATTATACTGGCCAACCAGCCAGCCCGCCAGCCAGCCCGCCAGCCAGCCCGCCAGCCAGCCCGCCAGCCAGCCCGCCAGCCAGCCCGTCACCAGTACCGTTAGTTTTTTGTTTGTTGGTCACTCGTAACACATTTTGTGCAGTGGACGAGCGCACGGCGGCCTGCGTGCAGTGGGAGCTGCCGGACGCCGCGCAGTGGGCTCGCGGCGTGCGCGTCTCTGTCGCGCACTTCAAACCGGTGCAGCACGTACGTACACTATGCCCTACTTGCCCCGTTGTCCCTGATCATCATTACAATTACTGCTATACAAACGCCCTACAAACTTAGCGGCCGCTGCAACCCAATGAGCGTAGTTTTTGATAGTGAGTAGATCTTATTCGTATGCGGAAGAGGATGCAAGGAGTGAGCACCGTGCCGCTCTGTTCCGCAGTTCTCGTGGCACGCGCGCGGCGACTACATGGCGGTAACGCTGGAGGAGGGCGATTCGCGCGCGGTGGCAGTGCACCAGCTATCCCGCCGCCGCAGTCAGCTTCCCTTCCGGCGCGCACCTGGCCGCGTGCAGTGCGCGCACTTCCACCCGCACAAGCCGCTACTGTTCGTCGCGGTACGCACCACCAACGCAGCGTCGTGATTTCGATCATAAAATTGAATAATTAATCAACTAAAACTAAGAAACGCGTGCACAGACGCAGCGAGCGGTGCGGGTCTACGACCTGGTGAAGCAGGAGCTGGTGCGCAAGTTGGTGGCGGGTGCGCAGTGGCTGAGCGCGATGGCGCTGCACCCTGCCGGCGACAACCTGCTGCTCGCCTCCTACGACCGCAAGTGCATCTGGTGGGCACCGGCCCCATCTGCGTTATGGGAGCTCCGACAAAATTATTCAAGTTCATGCTCTAACTGAGCAACGACTGTATGTCGTTGCTCAGTCCTTCATGTTAAGCGATATTGTCCGCCTACATTGCTGGTGCACACTGAACTTACCTGATTCTGCGTCAGCTTACCGGGTGCTTCATGCTAGTCTGCAGTACCTCATGTCGTGTGACGTCACGTTCGCTAACCAGCACCACCGAACAGTCGCTAACATTATTTTCACTAATATGTCAAATTAATAATATTTTATATCAAATTCCCCTGGGGAGTGAAAGCTGATCACTTTCTAGTAGCGAAGGAGTCCCTCGTATCATGGGGTTTGGACGGTTGTGTTTTTTTATTGGAACCTGCGTTGCAGCCGGTCCGCATGTCCGTGCGCCGGCTATAACGCAACTGTACTAACAACGACAAATCAGTTGCTTAGCACGCGACATGTGCGACGTTGAGGTATGAGCTTGCGGCAGGTTCGACTTGGAGCTGTCGTCGCGGCCCTACCAGACGCTGCGGCTGCACGGCGGCGCAGTGCGGTCAGTTGCGTTCCACCGCCGCTACCCGCTGTTCGCGTCCGCCGGCGACGATCGCCACGTCGTCGTCTCGCACGGCATGGTCTACAAGTAAGCGCACCACCCACACCCACACCAACACCAACACCCATACCCGCCGTATACTGCCGCTTCGCTTGTATCCGCTTCTAACTGTGATCGTTCGTTCACACGTTTGGACATTACTTATCGAAAGACGTTAAATTATTAATACTGGCGCAAGGACGCTACCAAACAAAGCGGCACGTTGATACACTTACAAAGCAAAGGTCCCACCGCCGCGCCAGCGCCAGCGTCGGTGTCGGTGTCTTGTAAAAGGTGCCTAAATACACTTCTCTTTTTGGGGAGACTTACTCAACTCACCCCCGACACGCGCTTGGCGAGCGTGATAGACAAAGGGCTTTGATATCTCCCCGCGATGGAAAGCTCCTAGTCCCAATCGTGGGAGCATAAAGAGGGCACTCCGTTATTTATTATAATCAGAAATGGATACTGGAATGATTGAAATGACGATGATAATATCGATTTAAAAATTCACACTGAACATTATTTTATTAACAAACAGCATTAAATAACGTATTCCCTCAGCGACCTGCTGCAGAACCCGTTGTTGGTGCCGCTGAAGCAGTTGCGCGCGGCGCCTCCGCGTCACCAGCTGGCTGTGCTGCACGTGTGCTGGCACCCCACGCAACCCTGGCTACTCACCGCCAACGCAGATGGCACACTCCGGCTATACGCCTAACCATATTATCCTTTCTGCGGCTTCTAATTAACCGTTTCATAACAATTGTAAATAAACTATTTCAGAACTTAGTTTTACTTAGAATAAATTACTAATTCCGTGAAGGAAAAAAAACCCAGTTAACGCTGACATTTAATAGAAAGGTTCGGAAAAGCTGTCAATTTGTTAGTTTGTTTACACTGTCGCAAGTCAATTTTATCCAAGTTCCAGATACCCAATTCAATTACTTTATTCTAAGGCAGAAGAAACTTTCGTCGGGTATCACGGACTGTTCAGAATAGTTTTAACGCAACGACCAATCAGCGCTCCGGTGTGATAATTCAACGCGGCAACTTGGACCACACCACCCGATCAACTCTTCTCAGGCACTAACGCTGTTAATGTCATACCGTGGGTATTTTTTGTTTCAGTACTAATCTTTACATTGGACTTTGTAGTGGTTTGATTTATCCTTTCCGAGATCAAGTTTTTGCACTGAGACCTGATTATCAGCGTTAACACGGACGCTGACGCCGGACGCCGGACGCCGGACGCCGGACGCCGGGCGCCCAGGCAAGTCGTGAGGCTTCCAACAGCGCGGACACAAAATTAATTTGATTGTAAAATTTATTAAAGTCTGATAATTTCTTTTTTTCCAAATTAATTAGTTTATTTGTGTTCATATTAAATAGTACATCCGTGCGGACATTCTGTAAAAGTCGTCGCTACCCGCCTTACTTCTTAGTTCCTAAATAGAATTAATTTTTATTTATAAGAATTTTTTACATTGTGATAGTTGAAAATTTTAATATTATTTCATTCTGCTTTTCATTCCTTTAACATTTTCATTTCCTCTGATTGTAAAGAATACCAAATCCTAAAACACAGGAATTAATCTTAAATCGGCAGTGTTACTAACCGTGAAAACTCTATCGGTAATTGGAGTTGGATATAAGAAGTATAACGGGAAATGAATAAAAAAAATTCTGAATGTAGGTGATACACCGACAGTGCTCTGGGCGCGCATGAAATGTCGAGGTGTTGAAAATCGCGCCGAATTTTTACGCGGACACAAAAATATTGCAATATCAGTTAGGGCGCTTGATCCTTGGTACGCGCATGCAGACGGACGACGACGCTGCACTGGGCGAAACTAGTTTGATCTTGCCGACAATATTAGTTATATGGAGGTAGTTGGGTGGAGCTGCAGGGAAGACGGAATCGTTCATTTTCAACATAATCATTTTTCTTGACCACTTTTTATCTATTCAACTTGAAATGATTAGAGCCAGATGCTATAGAGTGCGCTATATAGCGCAATTGATGACTTTTATCTTTTCACATTCGTCAAGCTCGCGAATTATATCCTTTTGACACCTTCACGGTAGTCATGGTAACCATACTAACGAAAATCGCAGTTATAACATTTTTAAAATTTAAAAAGTAATTGAATGTGTCCTCTTAAAATATGCAAGTGGATAAAACTTCAAACTGATCGTGCCGGATGTAATAAAGATTTAATATGTCGATAAGAGAGATAGATCAGAATTTAAGATTTTACTGAAGCTGTTAAAATTGTTTAATTATATTATAGTAAGTATTATAGTTGAAATACCGACTTATTTCAAAAATGTATTATAATGTAAATGATTACATAAATGAAGAATAAAAATAATAAGTTTTATAAAAGTTAAAATGTTGGTATTGTAGCGGTGTGTCTGATACGAGCTTACGTGTGCAATAGCTAATTGTAACATCGGGCACTAGGTATAAGATTTGCACGCTTTTAAGCAGAATATGTGAAACCCTAATTATATGGACATCTTATTGTAAACCATATCCTTGCAAATAAAAGATTTATTATTATAACAAAAATACGATATTTTTCAATAAGACATTTTTATCAACACTATTGTTATAACAAGTATAACAACATACTTCACACCCTCTCAAGTTTTTAGAGAATGCATATATTATGCATGTAAATTGTTGAAACCCAATTGTAAGGCGAGTCGTTTCAGTGTGGGTAGGTATACGATGGTTTCGTTAGCGTGTCGGCTAACTGTCGCTCAGCTCAGTGGGAACATGTTCTACTGTCGCTCGGCTCAGTGGGAACATGCTCTACTGTCGCTCGGCTCAGTGGGAACATGCTCTACTGTCGCTCGGCTCAGTGGGAACATGTTCTACTGTCGCTCGGCTCAGTGGGAACATGCTCTACTGTCGCTCGGCTCAGTGGGAACATGCTCTACTGTCGCTCGGCTCAGTGGGAACATGTTCTACTGTCGCTCGGCTCAGTGGGAACATGCTCTACTGTCGCTCGGCTCAGTGGGAACATGCTCTACTGTCGCTCGGCTCAGTGGGAACATGCTCTACTGTCGCTCGGCTCAGTGGGAACATGCTCTACTGTCGCTCGGCTCAGTGGGAACATGCTCTACTGTCGCTCAGCTCAGTGGGAACATGTTCTACTGTCGCTCGGCTCAGTGGGAACATGCTCTACTGTCGCTCAGCTCAGTGGGAACATGCTCTACTGTCGCTCGGCTCAGTGGGAACATGCTCTACTGTCGCTCGGCTCAGTGGGAACATGCTCTACTGTCGCTCGGCTCAGTGGGAACATGCTCTACTGTCGCTCGGCTCAGTGGGAACATGCTCTACTGTCGCTCGGCTCAGTGGGAACATGCTCTACTGTCGCTCGGCTCAGTGGGAACATGCTCTACTGTCGCTCGGCTCAGTGGGAACATGCTCTACTGTCGCTCGGCTCAGTGGGAACATGCTCTACTGTCGCTCGGCTCAGTGGGAACATGCTCTACTGTCGCTCGGCTCAGTGGGAACATGCTCTACTGTCGCTCGGCTCAGTGGGAACATGCTCTACTGTCGCTCGGCTCAGTGGGAACATGCTCTACTGTCGCTCGGCTCAGTGGGAACATGCTCTACTGTCGAGTCTCCATCGCGGACGCGTCGCTAATGCAGAAATGTTTAAGTTTAATGTGCTCAGTACGCCTGTGGCACTCGGCGTGGATTCAGCGCGAGCTTTACAGTTGATTCCTTGTTTAACTTTCTTTCGTAGTAATTTTTGTGATGACCATTGTTTAGGTTTTGCCGTAGACTCAATTTCATCGAAAAGTGTTGAAAGTTCGTACTTGTTTTCTTCTCAGTACATGCATTTCATCACCCGAATATCTTTTGAAGTAATGATATTATTTTTCGAAGGAATGTAGATTCTGAAAGCTTTTGTCGTTTTAGAGTGTCCCACAAACATCGCTGGAATTGCTTTAGATGCAAATTTGTGACCATTACATTCCTTTTTCAAAACAAAAGTCTTACTACAAACAATTAGAAGTAGCCACTGCTTCGCCGTAAAGTTTCAATGGTGCATTTGCATCTACCATCAATGCTCTTGCTTTTTCTATTAGGGTATGGTTTTTACGATCAACAACTCCGTTTTGGTGCGGAGTATGACTACAAGATGCGGTAAGTCGTGTTTGAATACCAAACTGTTTTAAGGCGTGTCAAACTGCTTATTAACATATTCCCTGCCGTTATCCGATTGTGAAAACTTAATTTTGTTACCTGTGTGTTTCCGCTATCTCTTCGTTTTCTATGCAAGTAATACTTGATAAAATAGTTGATTTCTTCAGAGGAGAACTTGTGTCCTTCCCTAACCTCAGTGACTAAATAGTTCCTTTCATTTTGATCTGGTTTCACATAGTAAAGACCTTCTTTTTGTTTATATGCCCTTAGAGTTATTCCATTTTTAGGATTCTTTGCAGTTGCTTTAGTAATAGTAAATAGCACAACAACCAGCATATGTCACTTTACTTACGGACAGTGAGTTGGTGCAAATGTTCGGTACGTACAAGTTGTCTTGTAAGCGTGTTATTGCCTTACTGTTGCCGTTTTTAGGTATAAAGGA
Source organism: Troides aeacus (assembly GCA_033220335.2). Lineage (NCBI taxonomy): Eukaryota > Metazoa > Arthropoda > Insecta > Lepidoptera > Papilionidae > Troides > Troides aeacus. The sequence goes on along the minus strand of CM067281.1, from coordinate 128,002 downwards.
AACTATTCCTTTAGACGTATAGGACGTCGTACTTAGGACGATAGTACGTCCAGAAAACTTAAAGTTTTCTGGACGTACTATCTATTGTTTTAAATAAGTCATGTGAGACTTGTAACCACTATCTAAACCCCATATGTTGTTTTTAAGTTTCTTATTATTTGTAAAAATGCACTGCGTAATGTAATTATTTTTATGAGAAGAATCAAATATCTTAACATGTTTACCTTTATTTTTCTTCCAGCAGTTTGTACAACTTTAGTTACAACAGCGCGATACAAACGGTGAAGGAAAACATCGTGAGGAAACCCGCGCACTGAAATCATCTTTGTGTGTGTGTGTGTGTGCGTGGTGGTCATTTCTAATTCGATCTCGCAGGGAAACTCCGAGCATAGCTCGCTCCATCGCCCTCTCAGCAATCTTAAGCTTGCGGACAAGGCCCACAGTAAGCGGCCACGTCTCTGCTCCGTATGTCATCACTGGCAACACACACTGGTCAAAGACTTTTGTCTTGAGACACTGCGGTATATTGGACGAGAAAATATGTCTTAGCTTCCCGAATGCTGCCCATCCGAGTTGGATTCGACGAGAGATCTCTTTCTTGAAGTTGCACCTACCTAGTTGGATTGTATGTCCGAGGTAGACATATCTGTCAACAACTTCAAGTGTAGAACTTCCAACTGTTACTGGAGTGGGTACAATATGGAGATTATTACGGCAACATCGTGTATGCCAGTATAATCTACTTCACACCGGACGTGAAATATGTCGAATGGATTAATAATAGCTCTAACACCTCTAGCTATTAATTAAATATGTCGCTGTGAACACACGAGAATAAATAAAAGGCACAAAAAACTAACCGGTAGAAGGGAACTTCAGGTGTTTTCTCATGTTGCGTTGTAACACAAAGGCACTCTTTACTCACTGCACAACGATTAGCAAAAAATAAAAGCGTAGGAAAACAATTGTTGACGCCATATGTCTATTATTTGCAGCTGAACATAATAGAAAACTGCATCACTTCATTTTTATTTGCGTTAATGTCGCTAAAGCAATAAAAAAGGAGATGACGTTATTGACCTTTAATTGGCAGAAAAAGTATCAACATGTTAAATTATTCATATCCAGGCTTTTAGGGAAGTGACGACCCCACCGCCCATTTGCTGAAGTGTATATGACTATTGAGTACATTTACATTTCATCAAATGCAATCAGTCAACCGAACGATGGCGGTATATCCATCCAAGGAAGCGGAGGGAAATCCCGGACGTGGGACGGGCAGCAGCGTCTCACGATAGGGCCTCCGTAACTGCGATCGCCAAGCCGCCTGCCAAGCGTGGCGATTATGGCAATTCCCCCCCTATGATGATATCACAAAATACAAACCGGCCCCTAGTCCCCGGCGGCCCCGCTATTCCTGGCTACGGTAGCGGTCACGGTAACGGCGGGGCAAGGGGTGCAAAGAATCTCCGGAAGCGGCCAGGCTACCGACACCAACGATATTTGGCCCTGGCAACACTCAACACGCGTACAATGTGGACCGACGAGAAGATAATTGAGCTGGAGGAGGAATTGAGCAGGTTAAGATGGGATATAGTAGGGTTATCCGAAGTCCGAAGAGAGGGGGAGGACACGATAACTCTTAAATCCGGCACCTGCTCTATTTCCGGGAGGGCGACCGGCAGTCCCAGGGTGGCGTCGGGTTTATCGTCCGCAAGTCTCTTGTAAATAGCGTTGTCGACATCGTTAGTGTGTCAGCAAGGGTAGCGTACCTGATACTCAGAGTTACCAAGCGTTACTCGCTGAATGTCATACAGGTATACGCACCGACTGCGGCACACTCTGATGACGAGGTGGTAACTGTGTATGAGGATATTTCTAAAGCCATACACAGTTCCAAAACTCAGTACACCGTTGTCATGGGAGACTTTAATTTAAGACTAGGGCAGCGAAGTAGTGGAGAACTGAAAGTGGGGCAATTTGGATATGGACAGAGAAATCCACGAAGCCAAATGCTCGCCGACTTCATGGAGAAGGAGGGTCTCTATATAATGAACTCCTTCTTCAAGAAGCGGGCCAGCCGTAAGTGGACGTGGAATAGTCCTGATGGAGCCATTAAAAATTAGATAGACTTCATCATGTCGACGAAGAGGCAGATATTCAAGGATGTCTCAGTGATCAATGCTCTAAAAATGGGCAGCGATCACCGAATCGTGAGAGGCATCTTGAATATCAACATAAAGCTCGAACTATTTCGACTGGTGAGGTCCACGCTCCGGCCAGCGCCCATCCAACTCCAAAACCCCGAGAGCTTTCAGCTTGAACTACGAAATCGCTTTGCATCCTTAGGCGAGTGCATTGATGTGAACGATTACAACACCAGGTTCGTAGATGCTGTCCGTACGGCAGGACTTAAGATTTTTAAAGTTCCCCGTACCAGAAAGAAGAAGCCGATCTCCTACCACACATTGAACCTCATGACCGAAAGACGAAAACTGGTCCTGAAGTCTTCTGAAGATGCCACCAAATATCGGCAGCTAAATAGGCAGGTCTCTAAGTCTCTGACTCGCGACATACGCCGATTTAATACTGACAGTGTTAAAGAGGCAATAGAGCGGAACAAAGGCTCTAAAGTATTCGCACGAGATCTGTCTATCGGGCAAAGCCGGTTGACATGGCTGAAGACAGAGGACGGCAGGATCGTGTCGTCAAGGGCCGAGGTTCTGGAGAAGATTGAGCGGTTCTATGGACAGCTGTACACGACTACATGTTCTCCTGGTGGACTAGCATCAGATCCAAGAGCTGTTCTAGCCCGACACTACTCTGAAGATATCCCGGTTGTCAGCCTACACGAGATTAGTGTGGCTTTGAATCAACTCAAAGGCAACAGGGCACCTGGTGATGACGAAATATCAGCTGAACTTTTGAGAGCTGGTGGAAAGCCGATCCTCGAAGTCCTGCAGAAGTTGTTCAATTCCGTCATACTAGAAGGCCGATCGCCTCGGGCATGGCACGGAGGTGTGGTGGTGCTTTTCTTCAAGAAGGGAGATAAAACCCAGTTGAAGAATTATAGACCCATCTCACTTTTGAGTCATGTCTACAAGTTGTTTTCCAGAGTCATCACGAATCGTCTCACAATCAGGCTCGACGACTTCCAGCCTCCCGAACAAGCTGGATTCCGTAAAGGCTACAGCACCATAGACCACATTCATACGCTGCGGCAGGTTATACAGAAGTCCCATGAGTAAAACCAGCCCCTATGCTTTGGCCCTTTGGGCCTTTTGTCGTGTTTCCCCTGGGGGTGCGTCCCCCGGGGGAGTCTTGGTTTTTGTCCCCCCCTCCCACTTCGACGAGGGGGGGGGAGTCTGGAGAGAGGAGGCCGCCGCCCAATTCCTTCACGGGAAGGCGGCGACCGGGCATGCGCTCCGTCGTGGGCGCGCGCGGTCGTCTGTGGGGTCGGGGGGCCCCAACGTGCCGGTCCCGCGAGGGGCCGGTACGGGACGGCAGGTGGGTGCCTTTGCTCCCCGCGGGCACCCACCAGGAGGAGTTTTATACGCGGAGGCGCCCGGAGAGTTGCTTGGCTGAAACCCGGGCGTCTCCAGTATGCGTATTGCGGGACAAGCGGTGGTGGTTTTAGTGGGTATGGGGGTCACGCACAACATCTCAGTGGCCCCGAGCCCCACATAACCCGGCGTCCCCCCCCTTGAAAAGGACGCTGGGTATGCGGTAACAGCATTTCCACCACCGATATCAAAAAAAAAAAAAAAGCCCCTATGCTTAGCGTTTGTGGACTATGAGAAAGCCTTCGATTCGATTGAGATATGGGCCGTGTTGCAGTCCCTCTAACGGTGCCAAATAGACCACCGGTACATCGATGTTCTAAAGTGCTTGTACGAGAACGCCACCATGTCAGTCTGCCTCGAAGACCAGAGCTCGAAACCGATCTGATTGCAGCGTGGAGTAAGACAGGGAGACATCATATCTCCGAAACTGTTCACCGCTGCATTGGAAGATGTCTTCAAGCTTCTGGATTGGGGAGGATATGGCATCAATATCAACGGCGAGTACATCACGCACCTTATATTTGCCGACGATATCGTGGTTTTGGCTGAGACCATGGAGGACCTCAACACAATGCTCGATGATCTTTGTGGAGTTTCACAACGAGTGGGTCCTAAAATGAACATGGACAAGACCAAAATCAGGGCAAATGTCCATATTGTACCCACTCCAGTAACAGTTGGAAGCTCTACACTTGAAGTTGTTGACAGATATGTTTACTTCGGACATACAATACAACTAGGTAGGTCCAATTTCAAGAAAGAGATCTCTCGTCGAATTCAACTCGGATGGGCAGCATTCGGGAAGCTAAGACATATACTATAGGCCTTGTCCCCAAGCTTAAGATTGCTGAGAGGGCGATGGAGCGAGCTATGCACGGAGTTTCCCTGCGAGATCGAATCAGAAATGAGGAGATCCGCAGGAGAACCAAGGTCACCGACAGCTCAAAGGGTCGCCGTCGCAAAGTGGCAATGGGCAGGGCACATAGCTCGCAGAACCGACGGCCGTTGGGGCAGAAAGGTTCTCGAGTGGCGGCCACGTACCGGAAGACGTAGCGTGGGCAGATCCCCCACAAGGTGGACCGACGAACTGGGCAAGGTCGCTGGCAACCATTGGATGCGGGTGGACCAGGACCGGTCTGAGGGGAAATCTTTGGGGGAGGCCTTTGTCCAGCAGTGGACGTCTTCCGGCTGATTGGATGGATTGGAGGCTTTTAGAAGTTTGTATTGTATTTGTTTCCCGTCATGTGCCTGTGATAGGTATGAACTACTTTTGTTGTTCGCTATAGCGAACGAAAACCAATGCAAACGTTTAACGTTCGATAGTGTTATTTATATAAGAATTGGAGGATATTGAAAAAATGAAAGAAAGAATTGAACTCCTGATATTACGATCGAGTACGATCCTTTTTTTTTTTTTTTTTATCGTGGGGAAATCCTACATTCGTTACCCTTCTGCTGTGGGGGCAACAGAGGGGTTATGCCGGACTCGTACCGGCTAAAACCCCACGGTGTACGTCTCAACGCTTTAGCCAAAACCACAGGAATGCTTTCGCACACAACTGTGGTCTCGACGGCGAAAGGCCACAATGAGGTCGCATCTCGGGGTGAAATTGGAACTCTCCACCCCATCGAGTACGATCCTATAAAATAAAAAAAAAAGTTATGAATTTTTATATGATGTCCACATCATATCATATATAATAACCACCTATTTGTTGTTCAAAGCAATAAATTAATTTTTATAATTTAAATTTGAAATTGTTCATAGTATATCAATAAAAATTATATTCTTCGCCGTCTTTTACTAAATAAACATTTCTAAAAGGAATAAAATCTAATTACTTTGTAAGAACGTTTCGCAGACCTTCTGGGGGATACTCGGAGTCATTAAATGTCTTCAACTGTGTATAAATGTTTATTGTCATCGATACATTTACAAGAGATGTTGTTACATTACACTCTAACTACTCTTGACTAGGAGTGAGGCGTATTTATCATAACATTTATAAATCACAAGTATTTGAATATAACATATAACAGATCTACTTGCGATGTCATTATATCTGTTAAAAATATCATTTATAATTCACCACACTCAAGTTATTCGACCACAATCAACAATCATCATTTTCTGTCTTCGATAACAGTCGATCTCTAACATAGCATAAAATAACAGAACAGCCAATAAAAAATTAAACAACTATTCTTGTATTCGTCTAATGCATAATATTGTCATAACTTAAAACGAGACACACCTAGAATTTATTTGGAATAACTCAAAATTATAGTAGATCGTTTAATAAGAAAAAACTTCTTTAAAAATTCAGGTTAAGTTATTTAGTTGATTAATCTATCTCGCTTTTGATATACTGTTGCTATAACGAGAAAGACCTAGTATTATAACCTGAAAAAAGAAATTGTAAACTTACAATACGATAATTATGCTCGAAGCGTCACTCCTTAATTAGTTTGTGTTAACTGTTATTTCGTTTATTAATTTATCTTGTTCACATCCTCAGTATATACTGTTGCTAAAATGAGATATACTTAGTATTATAACCTAACTAATGGCCGTAGTGTATAAAGTTCCAATTGTTATTTAATAACAGAAATTGATACCTATTATTATTGCGTAACAGTAATAACAGATATTATGTTTATCCTGTTATAACCCACGTCTACTCTTGACACATCCTCTAAGTGTGACCACCTACAATCACGTAGGTAGATGCCACAACCTTACTCTTTTTTGAATAACAGCTTTTCTTAAAAAATAATGTATTTTAAATACACTTACATTAAACTCATTTTACGAAAAGTAGAATCTTTTTGCCTGCTCGAAACAAACGACCGTGCGTCGTATGATTGCGTGCGTGTATGCCACAACATGTACGCACGCACACACGCACGCACGCAGGTGACTTGACAGACGGCGGCGTGTGCCATAGACAAAAGCAAGCATTTGCATGGAGGCGCGCGGCGCGCTCGACGCCCGTCCTTTGTTGGTTTCGTGAATTGTTTCGTTCGCGGCGCTCCTTGTGTTTGTGTTTAAATGTTACAAGTTTGTATGCCTGTCGGAAAATAAACATACAGTTTTGTTGTAATCTTGGTTGTTGTCCATTAAATCGCTTCTCGATGTGTGAGCCTGACCTCTGTGATCAAATTTAATGCTAACATTTATATTTTTATCAATTGATCCTTGTTTTTGTTTACGGATACTGTTTAGTTCCAGCGGTTTCTTTCTCTATTTTCCTAAACGCGAACGCATTTACGAGACGTCCTAAAACATTATTGAAGAAACGGCTAGTGTGTGTCAACGGTTATTTTAAATCTAAGAAAAGGTGTGATGTGTGCGCTGTGAAGCGATCCCGAGCGCGCGGCGGACGGGATGTCGGCGGCGGCGGCGGCGGCGGCGACAGCGGCGGCGGCGACGGCGGCGACAGCGGCGGCGGAGGCGTCGGCGCTGGACGAGCGCGACTTGGAGCCCCGCACACCTATGAAGCGGCTTGGCTCTACCCGAAAGCTAGCTGCTTTCAGTAGTATGGCTTTATTATTATTATTGTTTCATAATTGACGTTTACTTTAAACCTGCGCATAATCGTATAAAAAGTAATTAACATGATTGATTAATGTCATATATTTTTAATTTAAATTACATTGAAGTAAAATTACATCTGCGGTTACGAGAAATACCAAGCATAGGATTTATTTAGGTGTATTTTTTTTTATGTTATCACGCCTTTTTTCCAGTAGGGGTAGGCAGAGGAACAAACACCATCACAAACATCTGCAATAACTAACTTAAGGCATTACCTTTGAATTTAGGTAATTACTGGTTATTAACGCGGTTTTCTATCATGTGTGTTAACTTAGCCAACTTTTGAATTTGATTTTAAATATTTTTTTTCTTTCTTTTCTCGAAACTACATTAATTAGAATAAAGCATAAATGTAAACATTTCATCAATTCCAGTATTAAAATTTATGGCACATCTACAAGTAATAGGAAAGTGGGACTAGATAGCTCAGGTGATGCTTCCTATTCCTGCAACCATTTGGAGGAGAATCTAACCTAGAGTAGCCATGAAAAGCTTTATGTTCTGTAAACATATTGAAATAGTAATAGGTTGTAATGTAAAGGCTGCTTTATTAACCATGAGCACCTTGAGAATGATTCACTCAAATGTCAACACATTAATTTATGGGATAGAGTTTAACTGAATCCTACTATAACTAGTATTTCTACTACATTCACTATAGAAGTGTCCACAGCTAGTTGCACATTCTGTCATTTATATAAATGTATATAAAATTTGATGGTTTTTTTAAAGTAACTAACACTTTATGAAACATGTGAAGATTAATGAAGTAATTGTTGTAAGATAATAATAGATAATAGCCAAGCTCATAGACATATCTCTCCAAATCTTTGTAAGTTGTCCAAGCTTAACCTGGAATCACATTTAGCTTCTCTTTTATTTGTGATATTTAATCATGAGCATATACCAATCTCTTGTATTATAAAAATAAAACTGTCAGGGCAAATTTCATCATCAGCCACTAAGTGTTGCAATAATAGATTTTCATTCAGTTTCAAGTTTTACAAATGTTTTAAACTATTTTATCTGGAAAATCTAAACATTAAAAACAATTTATAGTGGCTTACAACTCAAATTTAGGCTAGCACTATTATTAATAAATTGATAATAAGGTGATCTATTACAAGTAACAATAATAAAATTTTAAAGAAAACATTGGGACTAGCATGTGAACATCTCTTTGATCAGTATCACAGCTCAGGCATTAGCTGAAAACCAGTGTTTCACCTTTAATAGGTGACTAATACACTGAACTTATGGCCTTTTGCACCTCTGTAGCACACACACTCATGTCTATACCACACATTGTGTCAAACTAGTTAAATTGTGTGTCAATCTAAAGTTCTCATGTTTGTAAAGTGTATGTACGGCTGTGTGGTGCATGTTGGCTGCAGTAAAGGGTTTGATCTATGAATCTAAATGCTGGATATACAAAAAAAGGTATTTTTTTATAATATGAAGCAACAAGACTAGCAGAAAATTTCACTAGCTACAGTGCCTTTCAAACCAGAACACACTAGTATTAGCATACACTGGTTTCTTTTTCTTAGTGTCTGTCGTCTTATGACAGGGACTGCTTTCTTACTTTTTTCACATCACTTCTGTCTATTTGAGACCAATTTCTTTGAGTTTCCATGAAAGCTGACAAAAATAGGTGCTGTAGTCATATTTACTTAGATGGTCTCTGGCAACAGATATCTTCCACCAGTAAGAAGGCTCGAACCGGCCTCCCAATTCAGTGTCAGATCAATTTTACTACTTTGTGCATATTTTTCCAACTCAATGTGTTTAAATGTCTTCTAGAGAACTTTTTAGTGTGAAGCCTATATCATCAATTAATTATCATATTGCTCACCATCTATTGTTAGGAAGGTCACACACATTTTAAAATAGCAATGAACCAGTTACACAGAACTGTTACTAAGCGTGCTCAGGTTGGACATAGACCAAGTTTTGTCGCATAACAAGATCGTCGAGAAAGATTATAGCCCTTGGGAAATGCTTACGTATAGTTAAGGAGGCACCTGTGCATTATGTAGGAGATTCTAAATCCTCTGCAACATACTGAGGGTGACTACTGAATGGTTTTATTGGGTAACAATGGGTCATGTTTATAGACTATGTATCTACCGACCACCAGGTAGGTTGCATGCTTTTGACCAGTTGGGCAGTGTAAAAGGAATTGTTTGTTAAGAGAGATCTGTAAACTGGGCAGTACACAAGGCTCAAAGAAAAGGTATGTTAATCATAATGGTGCAGTTCCTCCTTTAAAAGAGTTTACACCGAGCATACTAAAATAGTTTGAAGAGCTTGAGATCTCAAAGGCAGTTAAATTTTTTGTGTCACACATTGAATTATATGTCGTACTATGCTTTCACAGTTATGTCAGGACATTTAATTGCTCTTATATAAAATATTCCAATAATAACGAAATGAAATATTGTAATAAGAAGTTTTCAAATAACTCAACAGATGGCGCCACTAAAAGTATCAGATCGCGCTTTCACCATTATTTATTTTGTTTTACGTGGGGGAAATGCCTTCGCATACCTTCCCTCGCGGGTGGAAAGACTGATTATGTCGAAATTTCACCGACTAAAAACCCCACGATGTTCCACCTTCGCGCCTTATGGCAGGCCCACGGGAACTCTTTCGCACACCTCCGCGGCTTCTCCAGCGTGTGCTGTACGATGCAGCTCCTCGGGGGGACAACCCCCACTATCCATTTGTGTAAAGGCGCGCTGAAACTTACAGCGCGCCGCCCTCTCGGCCTCTTATAGTCACCGGGACAACGGATCTCCTCGAATCCCTCACCCAGAGGTCATGAGAGTCAAGAGAAAACTCCCGACTTCTTGCGGCGGATCTGGTATTAAGTTCTGCCGCCAACCGTTATGCGGATGCGGTGTATAGGAAGAGCGGCGAAACGCAATACTGATACTTCTTTTTCTTCGCGGCCCCACCGCCGCAGCATCAGGCAGTGCGGCACCGCTTTGTCGCGGAGGGTAGGGAGAGCGACGAAAGGCAATACCGACACTGCTCCCCACCGCGACTCCGTCGCAGCTGCAAAGGGCAGTGTAAACCTGCCCCTGCAGCCCACCAGCACACTACTGAAGTGAACTCACGGAGCCAACTTGGAGCGGCCACCTCAGGCCACGACGTAGCGGGAACTTGTAACGGGGGGTAAGATCGCGCTTTCACCTACCGTAACGCAAATACATGTGCCCATAATCATGAAATTGATCCTTGGACTTTTATTGCAACGAAATCACTAGAAGAATCAATAACAAGAAGAGTGAAAATAACCGCGGGCGAATCAGTCTCTTGGCTGCAAATTCTATGGATGAGATTCTTGAAAATTGAAAAAAGAGTTTGTGGAGATATGGAAGTGGGGTGTTGGGTCTTCGGTGAATGACAACGCAGCCATATCAGCACTATATCGGTAGCAACAGAACGATATAAAGTACAGAGAAAGTTACCAAGTACATTAGTATTACGAAGATCCAGAGAGATCCAGTAAGTTGATACAATTGTATACTTCATAACGACTTGTTGTGCTAAGTAAATGTACCCAAAGATGTACGAACGTTATAAAGACTTGCGCTACGATAAACGATAACGTGATCTATTGTTTACGGTGGCGCCATCTGTTGGGTAATTTGAAAATTACTCATTATCACCTTATAAAATGTTCTATAAAACTTCTTTAGATGATTCTGGATTCCACGATTTGGATATTTCACCTAAAAGAGGAAGATCAAAAATATACGGAAACATTACTTAAGTTCCATTATATACCACCATTAGACTAGTAACGGAAGAAAAACACAAAGATATAACGTGTTGTTTCCTAACCGTAAACCTTTCCGGATTTTCAGGAACAGTTTAAAAATCTTAAACACCTGAAATTATATAAATGGATTACTTTTTGAAAATAATTAATAAATCTTCATGAATTATTTTATTAAAGCTATTGTTTCAAGTAGCACTCAGTTATTTATCGCTTTAAGTCTATTATAGGACTTTCAGTTAATTTTGAAAATGCTCTAAGTCAAATAAGTTCTAAAAATAACATTTTCTTATGAAATTCACTTAAAACATCATAAAACAAATTTCCATTAATCGGTACTAATAAAATTATAAATTAATATGTCATATAATGTAAAAATGTTTTTTTGTTCGTTCAAATGCACGTCATTAAATATCTCGACGCAAGATATAATTATATCACTTGGAGCACTTTCGTAATTATGTGCACATGTAACGTTCGTGCGTCTCTGTCTCTGTGTCCGTGTGAGCACGTGCACGTGCACCTTACCAACTCCTTAACGGAGTATACAATTGTATCCATTCGCTGCATCTCTCCAGAGAGATCTTTGTAATACCAAGAGGGGGAGTGCTGTCGTTATAAGTAACAGTTCCGGATCTCCGCACCTCATCACTGCTTCTGTGATTTCTACAGTGGCGCCCGACGTGGCGGGCACGGGTCGTACTTGCAAGGCTCGATACCAGGGCGCACTGGTGCCAGTATTTGTAAAAACCGGGGCTAGGCCCCAGGCCTTAAAATGCTTTAAAGCTTTTTCTTGATAATTTAACCTTATTCGAAACTAGTACAGTGCAAATTCATTTCTACAAAACAAATTGCCATTTGAATGAGACTTGTTCGTTTACAATAATTATTACTAAAACAGAAGCATCAATGTAACTATTAATTATTGTTTATTAAATATGAATATTTCTTGGATCGCATAGAAATACAATTTACTGATGGATTAGATGTAGATTACATAATTAATAAATCAAATTAATGTAGATTGAAAAAAATAGTTCAATTTATAAATGCAACAATGCTTGGAATTAGATCGTGGAACCGGCGAGTGCGGCCGCGAGACGTGCGCTGAGCGCCGATCGAGCAACGTGGCTCTCGGCGCAGTAGAGCTAACTTTTTGGGAAGGATATTATTCAAACCGATGCAGTAACATACACCTTATTACTAAACGCGTAAAGATTCATTTCACAATCAGAGCTCGCGGACTCTACAAACTGTTTCTTACAATTTAAATAAGTTCCCATTGTAGTATAAAAATTAAACTCATGCGGCGGTGCGCGTTGCGCGTGGCACGTTGCGCGGTGCAAACAACTACAGCTCTACTGCGAACAACTGATGAGATTAAAGCAAGAAGTTGAAAGAAAGCGGCCGAAATTAATCAACAGAAAGGGTGTAGTTTTTCATCATGATAACGCTAGGCTTCACACATCTTTAGCCGCTCAGCAATAATTAAGTGAGTTTGGCTGAGAGTGGGAGGTGTCAATACATCCGCCGTATAGTCCCGACCATCACCTTGCATCTTCAGATATCTACCTGTTTCGGTCTCTTCAGAATTCTTTAGGCAGTGTCAGGTTAACATCACGAGAGGACTGCCGAAATCACTTGTCGCGGTATTATGATCAGAAGTCCCAAAATTTCTATAGCAATGGGATCATGTCCCTACCTACAAGATGGCAAAAAGTTATCAAACAAAATGGTACCTACATACTTTAGTTAAATATAAATAAACTATATTAAAATATGTTTTGAATTTTCTTAAAAAATGCGAAGAAACTTTTTCCCCAACCTAATATAAGGTTGGAAAATATCTCCCTTCCGCTTTTTTGCTCTTTATTCAATGCTTTATAAAAAGTGTTACAGTGATCGGATTTAGTTCAAATATGCGCCGTTTTGTTCGATAATCTGTATCCATCTAGACGGCAACTTCATAATACCTCCCTCGTAGAAGCCCCCCTCCTTATTTGCGAAGAACTCGGACAGCCACTTTTCATAAGCCTCTTTTGAGTTCAACTTTACACCACCAAGGGCGTTCACCATGGACAGGAACAGGTGGTAATCACTTGGCGCTATGTCCGGGCTATATGGTGGATGCGATAAAACCTCCCATCCGAGCTCCCGTAGCTTCTGACGAGTCATCAACGAAGTGTGTGGTCTGGCGTTGTCCTGGTGGAACACTACACCCTTCCTGTTGGCCAATTCTGGACGCTTCTGGTCGATCGCCTGCTTCAAGCGGTCCAGTTGTTCGCAGTAGATGGTAGAATTAAGCGTCTGGCCATATGGGAGCAGCTCATAGTGGATGATTCCCTTCCAATTCCACCAAACACACAGCAAAACCTTCCTGGCCGTCAATCCCGGCTTGGCCACTGTTTGGGACGATTCACCGGCCTTCGACCACGACCGTTTTCGCTTGATATTGTCGTATGTGATCCATTTTTGGTCGCCGGTCACCATCCGCTTCAAGAATGGGTCGAGTTCGTTCCGTTTCAGCAGCATATCGCAGGCGTTGATTCGGTCCAGAAGGTTTTTTTGCGTCAAATCATGCGGCTCCCAAACATCAAGCTTTTTTTTGTATCCAGCCTTCTGCAGATGGTTTAAAATGGTTTGGTGACTAACTCCCATCTCCTGGGCGATGTTACGAGATGCCACATGCCGGTCTAACTCGATGTAGTCCATGATTTGATCGGTATTTGTCGTCACAGGTCTTCCGCCGGCTGGCTTATCCATGGTGTCGTTTTCATCGGTTCTGAATCGTCGAAACCATTCCTCCGCGGTTCGAAGTGATAGAGTACCATCCCCCAAAACACCATTAATCTCACGGAACGTTTCTCTAGCGGATTTGCCTTTAACGAAGGAAAACTTTAAAATAGCGCAAATTCGGCGTTAGTGAACTCGCATGTTTACACGTCTATAACTGTTGAACGCAATATCCAAACTAATTATGCATAGCGTCGTTTTGTAGGTTATGTCAAGACCTTTCAAATTATGTATAGTATTGCCAGATACGAACTCTGTAGCGCTTTGTACATAGCCGCGAAATTCAAAAGACAAAAAGGCGGAAGGGAGATATTTGCCAAACTTTTATAACAGAATGGAAAACTCATGTAAAGCTGATGAGGCAACAGAAAAGCAGGTCGGCCCGAAAAATTAAAGATTTAGCTTTCAGGTTTTGTCTATCGTAACGATTTCCTGTTAATGGTTGAATGACCACTGATTAAAATATGGTTCATTGGAAAAGTTTACAGCCCTTTTCAAAACCCGTCCGGTGGTTGTGCTAGAGTGGTGACCACACAGACTTTTCATTCGAGGCCTGATTGTCGATAAAGCCATATTGCACCGGCGCGCAAGTGCACCCGCTCCCCGCGTCGTTGCGGTGCCCAGGCGAGCGAGTGGCGTCGCGTGCATTACTCGCTCACAGGCTTTAACCAACAATCTATAAGTATGAGTTAGTGGATAAATCGCCGGGGACAAGTTTTCCTTGCCATGTCAGCCATTGGTGGCTGACACGTGCCTTTTCGGTTTTTTTTTCGCTCTTCCCCCTGTTGTGTTAGTCTGGGACCCTCTTTCTTTTGTTTGTTTTTCTTATTTAATAATCATCACATTCTTACCCTATCCTTCACTCCTTTCTTTTCTCCTTCTTTCTTCCCTTTCCTCTTTCACACTTCATTTCTCTTCTCTCACTCTCCATCTTATGTCCTTTTTTCATCCCTCTCTCATAAATGAAGATAACTCATACCAATTTTATTATTATCCATTCCTAGTTACAATTACAATTTCCTTATTCTAGTACCGTTTTCTTAATAATATATTATTTGTCCTATTTTGTAACATTTTTTTTCCTTAGGTTCACATTCAATTCTTATTTTTCAGTCTTATTATATATCGAAGTATTTCTTTTCTTTTACATAATGTATTATCTATATCTATTTTCTATTTTTTACTTCGCCAAATTCTTCTATCTTACTACTGTACTTTACTTTATTTCTTGTTGTTATTTATTACTTTTGTTATCATTTTTTTGCTGAATTCCAGGAATGTGTGCCGACTGCTGTTCTCACTCAGAGAGGCGATACCAGCAGCGCTTATTTTTCTTCCCAGCTCGGTCTCCCAGATGAAGCGCTCCCTTCCAAATACGGGCAAGCGATCACGTGCTCCACTGTCTGGTCTTCCGCCTGATCACAGATGCACAAGGGACTCTCCTTGAGCTTAAACCTGTGCAGATACTCAGAGAATACCCGTACCCCGTAAACATCTGAACCAGAACGGTATCCAGTTCCACAAGACATAGCACGCGGTAGGCCAAGGCGGCGTCCGAGAAAAAGATCCGTGCTGTTGAAGCCGCCGTGCTTTCCCCGTAGCGTCTGGTTATTTTGTCAATCGTACTCAACCGAGGCTGTCATTTACGAACGAAACAGGGCATTCCTCGTATTCTGGTCTCCTTTTACTTTTTAGGGCCGCGTCCTTGGCCAACTGATTCGCCCTCTCATTCCCTTCCGTTCCTGCGTGCACTTTTAGCCAAAACAACCCCACTTCCTTCTCTTTCTCTCATTTCCTTAATGTTCTTTTTCACACGCATTGCTAGGGAATGGAGGATGTTTGGTTGTGCGACAGTTTAGAGGGCCGACCTCGAGTCGCACATTACGGCGCAGCTTTGCTCTGACCCGCCGGCCGCATACCCTGTTGCTTTCACCAAAGCCAGCAGCTCCGCGTGGTAGACTGCGCAGAAGTTGGTCAGCTTGAGTTTCTTGCTGGTTATCTCTACGGCGTCCCGCATTGCGCAGAACGCCTCGCCCACCTTTTTGTCTATCCGGCTGCTGTCCGTGTAGATCTGCAAATCGGCAGCCGCGGTGGGAACCCAGTCCTCCTCCGCACAGTCACCCAGACAAAATTCTACACCAACTTGATCAGACGGGTGTGGCAGTCTCTTGAAGCTGGCTGGTATCTCAGGTCTCGGTAGTTTATCACTTGCCGGGAGTGGCCACGCTTGATTTCATATAAACGATCTGCTTCCTGGACTCGAAGGTGCAAAGGAAAGAACCTTCAAGTATTAGGGACGAGTTCAACGACGCGGTCCTGTGGGTCTTCGCTATCTTCTGAGCGAAGCCCCTCTGCACCGCATCTAACTGCCTGTGGACCAGCAGCTTCTTAGCCACCGGCGCTTATACACTTGCTGCGTACATTATGATGGACTCCAACACCGCCAGGTACATCGTCCTGATCACCTTTGGGTTCAAGCCCCATGACACCTTCGCGGCCCTACACAGCTGACGATAGAGCCCTTGGGCCTTCGTGCTCACATTTTTTAAACGAGTATTGAACGCGACTTTAACGTCAACTGTGAGGACAAGTATCCGGACTTCAGTTCGACCTAGGGGCTCCCCTCCTATGGACAGTGTTGGGTTGTCGTACTTAAGCTTATTGGTTAGCACCATCACTTTGGTTTTTTGAGGTGCGAACCTAAGCTTATTTCATATCCCGCAATCATGATCATTGGCGAGAGCCGCATTGGTCTCTCTGAGACTTTTCAGTTAGGTCGCGTCAGCCATCGCTGGCTGACAGCGGATAATAGGACTAAACTTAATTATCTTTGACCGCGATAGAGAACACCGGCCCTACGACATCAGCGCGCGTGGCCTGAACGGGATCATCTTGGAAGGACACGTGGCGGGCGCTCGACGTGAATGTGTCGTTGGAATTTGATCGTGTCATTTGAATGTTTTGTTTTTCTACAATAGAGCACATCCTCACGAGCCGTCTTCTATCGCGGCTAAATAACTTCAATAATAACTAACTAGCAAATAACTTTGTGCCAACGGCCCGTTTGCCCTGCTCGTGAGTTCATGTTTCCGGCGCTGCTGATGAATAAATGATCAGTGTGGCGGCGGCGGCGGCGGCGCACTAATGGCGGCTTCCTCCCGTCGCACGGGGAGCGTGCGGGGCGGAGCCGGACCTCCCGGCTGTCACATTTGTAATGTATATGGTTACCCCCTGGCGAAGTGCAAGTTAGCTGCCTCCGCTCCTGTTCAGCGGCTGCTGCAGGTCACGGCGTCTGCTACAATGCAATACTACCGCTTGTAGTCAGACTGTTTTATGTACAAGCAATTACGAAAATTGGCAGCGGAGCGCGGTAACGAGCGTCCCCGATGCGTGCGAGCCCGCCGCTTCTCCGCCGCTTCCCCGCCGCTTCCCTGCTGCACAAAGAAGCTCGCTGTGATTCCCGCGGAGCTGCGCTACCCGAGCGCCCCCTGACGCCCATCCCTGCCCGCCGGGCCGCACCGCCCCTGCACACCCCTGCACGCCACCGTACCGCGCGCACCCGCGCACACTCGCACACACGCGCGCACCCGCGCACACTCGCACACACGCACCTCGCCTATTGCGATACGCGGGGATTAATGCAGAAACTGAATTGATATTAAATCTTCCTCTGTGAACCCCTACGAGGGATAGACGCGCTCTACCTCCGCATCGTCGGCTGTGACGTACCGCACGATTGCTTTCCGGGTTAACGTTTCCTTTCCGTCCGGCTCTCGAGGACGCCAGCGTTTTCCATCCCATCCTCTGCAATCAATTGGAAGTACAGTTACACTTACTGAAGGCATGGAAACATCGAATGACGTATTTATCCTTTCCGTCAGCTGCGAGCTGTTCACTGCATCACATTTGAGACATTAATCAGATATTTGCGCAAACGAGCTGCTTTAAACATCGTGGCTGGGCTGACCGCCGGTGGCGGTCCTATTGTCGCGCCCGCTTACACCGCTGCCTTGCGTATCCCACGATGTTGATATTGGAAATATAAACTGCCGTTGCCGCTGTAGAGGTATTTGTAAATGTTCACTGCGCCTACTGCCGGATGAAGCTCGACTCGAACAAACCTCGCGGCGACCGTCTGTCCGGTACACGTGTGCGCGTGCCCGGAACAATCAGTTCATATCAGTTTCGATCCCTCTCGTGAAGAGGCCGCAGGCACCACAGAAGGTACTGCTCGGCGGCGTGCTGTGCCGCGCGCGGTGAGCCGACGTGTCCAGTAAGGAAGTATCCAGTGTCAATATTATTTTATGAAGTTGATATGAGTACCGAACGAGCTCTTCGATACCAACTGTTAGCGGGCGTTATTGTTGCACCGGCTCGTAGCGTAGCAGCGGGTCTCGGCGGGCCCGGGCCCGGCCTTCTTCAATGTTTATTTATTTTAATTTCTAACTCTATTTAAAGTTGACTCAAATTTCGATTGGAAATTGTTTGCAGCAGCATTTTGTGTTAATTTAGTTATGTGAAGACATGTGGACGGACATTGCGTTACTCTAGAGGAGCGCCGGCGCGCGGCGGCGCAGAGGAGCGCCGCGCGGCGTGACTCAGCGCCGCCGCTATACATAGCGCGCTGCGGGGTGGCGCGGCGCGGCGCGGGGCGGGGCGGGGCGGCGCGCTCCGGCTAATTCGGGAGCGCTGCGGCACCGTCCGGCGCGCGCCCCCGCTACCCTGTACACCCTACACCCGCACGGGGCGCGCACGGGACGCGCACCGGACGCGCACGAATATTTCCGCGTCGCTCCGTCGGGATGACACGATCTGTCATGTAATAGAATAGAATAGAATAGGGCGGGCATGACGAGCCGCTCGATCCTGACTAGATTACTTTCACTGTCACTTTTTCCTTTATTTTTATGAGAAATGTGTGCGGTTTGGTTCATTCCCGGAAGTTGCGATACGCGATGGCTATCCCTATTGCAGACTAGACCCGGCAGGTTTCGTAAACGTGCGGCGGGAAGCAGTGAAAGGGGTGTATGCAATAAACCCGCTGGGAGCTGACAAAAGTTTTACTGGAATATAAAACGCACAATCATGTATCGATTCTGTTCGTCCACAACCGAATAGCCTCTTGTACTTATTGGCCGTTTATTTTCGTGTTGTGAATAACGTTCTTGCTTAAAGACAGGTTTTATTAAACACATTAAAATTTCTTCGCGACATCCTGGTGGCCCACCCTACAACCGGATTATTGGGCGCTTTCATGAACATCCGCATTTCATTGGATGCGGGTGGTCCAGGACCGGTCTGAGTGAAAATCTTTGGGGGAGGCCTTTGTCCAGCAGTGGACGTCTTCCGGCTGATTGGATGGAATGAACATCCGCAGCCTACTAATTCCGGCTGCCAGAGTATGTGATCTGTTTCATGGAAAATACTCTTCTCTTTTATTTCTGAAAAGACTTTCTACCTTGACCTGTCCAAACCGAATTCATCACGTGATAACATCAAGGATCAACAAAGCAAGCCTTTTGTGTAGGATTTAGTGTTACCCTCCGCCGCCGACAAGTAGTAAATCGCGTTATCGCAGGTCCGGAGAGTGTTTCCGAAATGTTCTAATTTTTATGTACAATCAGGACTTCAAGAGTTGTTACCTTCATAAGGCTTTCGAGCACATCAAAAGTTGAAGATATTCCGCAAATCGATTGTGATCCTTATAGGTGGTGCCGTCCCGCATTGTTATTGTTGCCGAGACGTGAACGGTCGCGGAATCTGCGCATTTCCTGTCTTTGTTTGTGTCCGCGTGTCGCCCGGTCCACAAGGAAAATGACAATCGTTATTGCATCAAATTATAATTTGATGCTATGACTGTTTTTCAGCCCAAAATCTTATGTATTTACTGCGTGACGTCGGAGGTAATCCGCCCGTTTCCGTACACCACAGCGACGATGCACCGGATGCGCGCTCAATGCTCAACACAACACAAACACGCCGCAGCACGCACCGAACAGCCGCCGCAGCGCGCCGCGCTGTACCGTCCGGCGGCACAGCACAGCTCAGCACAGCACAGCTTAGCACAGCCCAAAATAGCCCAGCACAGCAGAGCCGACCGCGCGCCTTTTCTGTACATAGCATACATGATCATATTTGTTGTGATGTAAAAGATAAAAATAATTAGCCTTGAAAATGTTCCCAATGCCAGTGTTAGACAGATGAGTTTTCACGCATTTTCACCCGCCAAGCCTGGGGAAAACCAAAGCTATATATTTATATATACCAAATCATAGCTATACGACACAGCTAGTTCCGAGTTTAGTTCCGAGCGGGGCTCGTGCTCGCCGAAAGTATACCTTTGTGTGTTTTCTTTTTAGTAGATGCTTCGTACAAGGTATCTTTCTCGAAGCCATTGTAAAAAGTAATCATAATACTTATACTCAAGTCTGGAGAACGAGGCACTGTTTCAAACTGTCGTACCATTTCTCTGCTACCATCTCTGTCTAAACCTTTCCGCAATAACCTCCAGGCATATAAATGTTTGAGAAGACGGACGCATTCTCGAAAATATTAGAGTGAAAACTGGGCCGATACCTGCCTTGACAAACTTTATTGTACTAAACTTGGATAGTAATCAACTCTTGCATGCTTCCGCGACTCCGCCAGCGCCTGTTGCACAGCGCAGCTTCAACTCCGAGGGCGCGTTCTATTTCGGCGCACCCTCCTTTCGGCCTCTTATCATCACCTGAGCAAAGGTGTTTCGACTTCCTGCGGCAAATCTGATTATGGCTCCACCGCCAATAGTTATACGGCCACAAGGCAAGCCTGCACTCGCAGTCCACGGGCACACATGCGAACTTAGCTCACGGAGCTCACCTGGAGTGGCCACTGGGCCGGCCATACGCCTCGGACCAGCCGGTCGGTAAGTTCCTCTTAGGTGGACTGTGGGTAGCAAAGCCACGGGTAATGGGTCCCACCGCAAGCACCGCGACAAGGCGGGAACCTGTTGGCAAAATGTTTGTAATTACTTTGGTAACGGGCGCAGTGTGGTATGTTATTTAACTAGCGTGACTTTGTTATTGTTGTTGTTACGGCCGTGAGTATCACACACCATCAGGTGAAGGTAACGCTCATCTCGTTTCTTTTCTGAATAAAAAAAATTAGAGAAAATGGGTATCCAATTTCTTCAATTATAACTCTTAGATGATTATTTGATTAAACGAACGCAAAGTGTACGAGTTGGAGACGCGATGGCCGATGAGTACAGAACAGGCGAGGGTATGCCACATGCCACACGGCACATGGCAGGATCTTAGCTCCTTCGTTATCCCGGTGTTATATAAATGACTTACGTTAGTTAAATATCAAAACCTGCAAAATAACTTTATGTGTCGACGATACCACTTCATCATTTTAGAGGGTCTATTGACTATTGACACGAGGACATTTTTTATTTTGGTTATACGGGCCGGGAAGGTTCCCAAATCGGCTTGACGCGGCAAGGGTTCATGTCACGTGCTCTAAATGTCATCCCAGCATCACTATGTCAATCGATTCTTTCAGACTGCGTCTTAAGTTCAACTCTTACGTTTGAATTTGAAAGCTGTTGAAGATTCATTTTGAAAGCAGCCTTACGCAATGCTAAACCATTTCCCACCACAAGTTTGTACTAAGATGCAAACTGTATTAACTGTTTGAAAACTGCACCACAAGCACCTAACGTCGACCGGTCGCCAAACCACTGTGGCAGTAAATAGCAGATGTAGATGTCAACATGCACTTACAATTCACACCTCGAGAATTAACGAAGTCGTGCTTACGTTCATTATAAAGTAAACTTTGTAAAGAACTGAATAAAAACATCGAAATTTGATACGGAAGAACTTTTACAAAGAGGCCGACGCGGAGGAGGTGCACTTGTCTAAAATTACTAGAGTAATTGAGGAAACGTAACAATGCAATGTATTAGTGACGCGCGCGCTGACGCTGTGCTCTAGGGCGCAGCACGGCGCCGCCCGGCGCAGCACGGCGCAGCACGGCGCAGTTCGGCGCAGCACGGCGCAGCTCGGCGCCGCTTGCACTCCCTTCTTCTACGGCAGAATATAAAAAAACGTACCGTCCCATCTTTTATTGCTGAAATACTGTGGGAGGAAACCAAATTTACAATTGTCTATTGTTTTATTTACGTTATACAAGCAGCAGAAATAGGCGGACAACGTAAGTGCGCGCGGCGGTCTGCGGCACACGCGGCACACCCGGCACACACGGCACACACGGCACACCCGGCCAGCCAGGACAGGTCAAGTGGCGTCCTGGAACCCCAGGCTGCTCGTACGGTCAAAATATAAACGGTCCCGTACTCCGATATAGACATCAAAATGTATGCATGCATGCACACATGCATGTAGTATGTAACATGTGGGCTCTTCCCCAGCGACTGTCTGTGGAGTTGAACAATAATGATATTTTACTTTAAATAAAGATGTGAGGTCTCCAGCGCCGGGAACCGCGGCGACAACAACAACAACAACGACAACATCAACACGAAATGTACGCGTTTCTTTGGCGATAATATTGTTTAAGATAACAATTGGTTACGGAGTGTTTAGTTAGATCTAAAGTGATCGAATGATTAGCACAGGCGACGATCGGGTGCCGTGGCCCGCTGCGGCTGTAGCTGCAATGCGTCCGGGGCACTGCAGCTACATCCGGGGACACGCTGAGAGAGATAGTACTGGGTACGTTATCGGTTGGTATTGACCTCGCTTCAGAAAACGAACACCAACTGTAGGGAAGCGGGACAGATAAAGACATCGGATAAGCCCATGATGGGCTTGTAAGTGTGCGTGTGTGTGTGTGTGCGTGTGTGTGTGTGTGCGCGTGTGCGTGTTTGCGTATGTGCGCGTGTGCGTGCGGGGATGGGGACAGCTTGTGTTTTAGCTGGTAACCGTTCACTCGCACGAGTCGTCCGGGCCTGGCGGCTCCGCGCGCCTCGCCCCGTCATCGGAATACCGCCCCGTTCCCACATCGACTCTTTTATTGTATGATTTATAATAAAACGAAACAAATAACGTTAATATTTCGTGTTTCGTAGTTGCGTTTTTATTTTTAGAATAAAACAATTTTACATCGTTTAATGGTTGTGAACATCCAAATACGAAACCCGATCGGGGAATCGCGGAATCGCGGGATCGCGGGGTTCGTGTACACTAGATATAACATTCCAAAATGTTCATTTTCTATTTCACATAGAACTCTTCCAATCTGACTTCATCTTAAAGTGCCTCTCCAATGAGTGCGGGATGGCGATCAGCGTGCTGCAGTCCTTCCTGTCTCTGGTTCGTCCATCCCTGATATTCCATTTCCAATCGGACTTCTGTCTGTCTACAGTTTTGTATATTGATGTTTCCTATTAGCTCGCTTACAGCTCGTTTCCTGCGTATATTACCTCGTTATTGCACACAAATTTACTGAACAAGCGTAAAGAAACGAGCTTTCGTAGGGGATAAGTAGCGCCGCGACTAGCTGTTGCTGTTGCTGCTGCTGCTGCTTCAGCATTACGTTGCGCCGGATGTGGGGCTCCCTTATGTTTTACAATCATTGTTCCACCTTTTGTGAGGCTTCAATGAGAAAATGTCCGGTCGCTAGTACTCCTGGGGCAGTCGGCGCGCGCCGTCGGCGGTGCGGGTGTGCGGGTGTGCGGGTGTGCGCGGCGCGGTGCGGTGCGGGTGTGCGCGGCGCGGAGGCTGTGGGCGCGCCGGCCGCAGTCGCGCTGCGGCCGGCGCGCGACATGTTCCAGTGCATCGTGACGCCGCGCCGCGACTGGCCGGCGCCGGACCGCCACGATGCCTCCGCCGGTACGGCCCCCGCGTTATATATAGCCGGCGCGCCGCTGTCGACACCTCTCTGTTTACAAAAAGGTTTTTTTGGCCGTAGGTAGGCAGACGGTATATACGCTGCCAAATAGTGACTGTGCGTGTGTCACCAAACGCAGGCAGCCGCCGACGGACCCGGTCCTCCGACCCCGACTACGCAGCCGCAGCCGCATCCGCATCGCACGAGTCACGTCGCCGGTTACCGGTTACCGGTTACCGGTTACCGGTTGCCGGTTACCGGTGCGCTCGCCGGCCGTTGCTTAGCTCGAGCCAGCTTTGAAATGCGTATACATTAAAGATCGCTGCAGTAGCGAGCGTTGAACTTTCGCTTGTCGACGTTTTTTTTATTTAAAAGAAATACAAATACGAACGTTAAGTGCATTGGTCGCTCTTACCAGCTGGGAGACATGAGGGCAAAGCGAAGGGTTCGAGGGCCAGCGGAAGGGCCCCTGCAGCGCGCAGCTCGCAGCTCGCAGCTCGCACGCCGCCGCCCGGCGCCCGGCGCTCGGCGGTTCTTATAATGATTTAAGTTTCTTCTGTATTTCCGTTAAGTAATATAATTTGCGTGACAAAACATACCTAGGAGCAAGCGACGTGACGTGTTGGTATATACTTTTGGAGTGTAAGCTAGCCCCGCCGTCGGTTGCCGCACGCCGCGGGCGTCGCGACTGTTGACCTTCCCATGTTTTAAAAGCTCTGAAAATAGTCAACTCTTTAAAAAATAACAAACTCGTAGCGAGGGACGAGCTGTTACGGCGGGCTGCTCCCCTTCAACGGAACCGTCGCCCCCGCCGCGATTCGCGATGCACGATGCACGATGCACGGCGAGAGCTAATATGCATCCTAACCTGGAAGTAGTCGTGAAAATTTTTATCTTCAAAACTACCAGCGAAATGCCACCACGCGGATCCGATTTCAGTCACGATTGATCAATCTGTGGAAAAGTCAAAGATTCTCTTTGTTTTATTTTGATAATTATTTGTTGTGTCCCGCGGCGGTCCGTTTTGATGACCATTCGCACATCAACAACTAAAGGGCGACGTGGGTCGACGCCGAGGGCCGGAAGCGGGGCGCACTGCCCGCCCCGTGCCGCTTGCGCGTGGGACGCGTGGTACGGGTGGTGAGCGAGCGCGGTGTCGGTTGCAGACATCCGCGTGCAGCTGTCGGAGCAGGCGCGGGTGCTGGAGGCGCGCGCGGAGGCGGCGGCCGGCGTGGCGGGCGAGCTCGGCGACTACTGCCGACGGCGCGCTGACCTCGAGCACGAGTACTCGCGCGCACTGGACAAGCTGGCGCGAGCAGCCGCCCAGCGGCACAAGGACCACAAGCATAAGTACATAAACTCATCGGTCGGGCTCGACAGGATGTACATACATTACTAACACCAATCATATAACTAGCCTCATGTTCCTCTTACCCCTTGCTCACCGGGTGTAGCTTATGTAAAGGCGTTTGATTGCCACGGATAATAATAATTATTGAAAAATAATTATTATAAAATAAATATAATTTCTATTTATTGTAATTTGTACTAGCTTTGAAGGTAAGAGATTTTTATCTTTGCTTGTCCAATCAATGACAGCTGCAGACATTCCGAACACCTTCCGTGTACCATAACAACCAATTTACATCCCCACTGCTGGGGCCCAGGCCTACTCTCAATATGAGGGCGAAGGGCCATAGCCAATGCGGATTGGTGACTTCACATACATCGTAGAATAAATTCTAGTTGATGTGCAGGTTTCAGGTTTGTATTTGGCTGTTGTTACTAAAGTTCACAAATGTACATAACTTAAATATTAAAGTAATCGGTGCATGCCGAGATTAGAACCCGTGACCTTCGGAATGAAGGCCGCACGCTCTAACCATTAGGCCAACGAGCTACCTTCCATGTATACCGCGTGATTATTTATTCCCATTTGATTGAGAAGTGTGACGCAAGGGGCAAATGTTTAAGGATAACGATTAAAGTATTGGTCGCGGTGCTCAGGCGCGAGCAGTGGCCGCTGACGGGCGCGTTCGCGTGCTGGCAGGCGGCCCTGGAGGAGACGCGTGCGCTCGCGCGCGACCACGCCGCGCTCGGCGAGCTGTACGGGGGCCCGCTGGCCGCGCGGCTGCAGCGCGCCGCTGAGGACGTCGCGCGGCTGCAGCGCCGCGGGCGCGAGCTGCTCGCCGAGCGGCAGGAGGAGCTCGGCGCCGCGCTCGCGGAGGCGGCGGCCGCGGGCAAGGCGCACGCCGCCGCCGCCGCCGCGTGGCGCGCCGCCGCCCTCAAGCTGCGCGCCGCCCATCAGCACCGACACGCGGCGCCCGCGCCTTCGGCGCCCGACGCGCCGCGCACCCGCAAGCTCAAGGCTCTAGACAAGGAACTACAGAAGGTGAGTTTATTGGCATAAAGTTATGTCGGTTTCGAAATCGAGACGTAATGAGTGGAGGGGTGGGTGGGGGTCTAAGGGTGTATTGGGTCCCTCATAACAATTCACGAGACTCAAGCCAACTTCACTCGCTCGTGGTGCACCCTGCTAATAAACAAACGAGGCTCTGGCTTCCACCAACCCGCATTGGGCCAGCGTGGTGGAATATGGCCCAATCCGTCGTCGCCCCTATATGAAGTCCTACAAATGTGGAGATCCTTGCGAGGTAGGCTTATGTCCAGCTTATCAGTCTATCGGCTGATGATTATGATGATGCCTCGTCAGTGCATTTAATTAGATTCGAGACATTCCTATCAGGTGACACACGACAAAACAAGACACACTGTTCGAAACGGAGCCTCGTATTCCGTGCCACGCGCTGCAGTAAACTTGGTTCAATTGCGCTGATTTCTCGCCGAATATTTTCTTTTAAGTCCACAACAGTTCGCGGATTGTTGGCGTAAACTCTTTGAGGTAGCCCCACAAAAAAAAAATCCATTGGAGTTAGGTCGGGTGACCTCGGTGGCCACGGGATGTCCCCAAAGCGACTAATCAGTTTTTGAGGGAGATTTTCTCGCAACAAATCCATCGAAGCTCTGGCCGTGTGTGCGGTCGCACCTGTACCGCATCCTGTTGAAACGACGTGTGTGATGAGAATGATGAATGAGCTCGCAGGTTCGGCAAAAAGAAATTCGAAATCATGAGCCGATAATCCTCACCATTGACATTCGTCGCTTGGGCCCGTGCATTTTCAAAAAAAAAATGGTCCGATTATCCCATTCGTGGATAAAGCGCACCAAACAGTTACCCTTGGGCAATGTAATGGTTTTTCGTGCTTCAGTCGAGGATTGCGAGTTCTTAGAGCCCAGTAACGGCAATTTTGCTTGTTTATGTGTCCGTTTAAATGTAAATGAGCCTCGTCGCTCCAAAAAATGGAATTCACAGTGCGAAAACGCTCCAACACGGTTTCACAAAAAAATTTGCGTGACGCAAAGTCATTTTTTTTCAATTCTTGAATTATTTGAATTTTAAAAGGATGAAACTTCATATCTTTTTTCAAAATTTCATGCACGCATGCTCTTGGAAGTCCCAGTGAAGCAGCCCTTTTCCGTATCGAAAGTCGTGCATTTTCACGTAAACTGCATTCAACCAGTTCAATGTTTTCGGGGGTCCTTGACGATCGACTAGGTCCTGGCCGTGGTGTGTTCATAGCCGAAGCAGTTGCGCGGAACCTCTCCACCCACGAACGAATTAAATTCACACTCGGCCCATCGCCTATCCGTCGAATATTGAAATGTGAACAAAACTGTCGGCGAGCGAGTACGTAAGAATCGTTACTCTTGAAAAATGCTTCAATAGCAAACGCGCGATGCTCACCCGACCACTGCACCACTGCACCACTGCACCACTGCGACATCGTGACTAAGAAATCCGCACGATCGGTGATTCTAATAACACCACCTTCCCCCCCGCACTGTTTATAACTTATTGAGATATTCGTTTTTTAAAATATAAATCTGCCGCCAGACACCCTTTAGTAGTAGAGTAGTACCCGTCGTAATGTCTGTCGGTGTGCGTGTTCGTGTGCGCAGCGGCGCGGGCGGCACAGCGCGGCGCGCGCGGCGGCTCTGCGGGCGCGCGCGGACTACGTACTCAGCCTGGAGGCGGCCAACGCAACACTGCAGCGCTACTACCTCGATGACGTCGCGGACATCATGCTCGTGAGTTCCGTAACTAGACCAACCGGGCCGGGCCGAGCTGCGCCTGTGGTGCTGCTGCAGCTGGCGGCGTCGTCACGAACAAACCGCATCATTGTGATCATTTGCGGAATGATCATTATATACAATATGGTATAATAACATCGAAGGTAGATATGAATGTCCGTGAGCGCATCGCCGAGCGACGCGCGCGGCGGTTCGGATCAAGCCGGCCACAATCTCTATTCAATATTTACTTGCCCATTCCGCCGTCAGGTTTGGCACTATGATAAGGCCATTTGTGTGTTTGTGTCGTGTAGTGTACGGAGGTGGGCTACGAGGCTGTGGTGGGGCGGGCGGTGCGTACGGCGAGCGCGGCGGAGAGCGCGCGCGCGCGCTCGCTTGGGGCGGCGGCGGGCGCTCTGCTGGCCGCTGCCGATGCGTTAGACGCCCTGGCCGCGCGCCGCCGCCTGATGCAGGCGCACCAATCAGTTTTCACACCTCCCGCGCCACTGCCCGTGCGCCCGCCGTTGCCCGCTGATCAGGAGCGCGATATGCGCGCCCTGCTTCCTGACGAAGATCAGACGGATGAAGCCGTCGATGAAGTCACTCGCGAACTGCACACGCGCCTCGCGCAGCTAGAGAGTGCGGCGCGCACCTTGCGCGCGGAGTGCCGCGAGCACGCCAAGACGTTAGACGCGGCCGAGGCAGAGTTGGTGCGCCTCATGGAAGGTGGTGCTGCGCAGTGGGAGGTCGGCGCGCTATTGTCGAGCGCCGGCGTTACGCCCGCGCTGTCCAGCGCCTGCGCACCGGTCACGCCTGCGGCGCCTTCTCCCGAGGACGACGCGCCACGTCGCGCTCAAGAGGATTACTACCTCGCGGTATAACACATAGTGTAGCGCACAGTAATAATGTATTGCACTTGTCCGATCAGTTGAGACCAGTCGATCACAACCGTTTCGTTTTCAGCGCTAGGCCGAACGGTGTTGGAATTGAATGCGAGATTCGGATGAGAGCAGTGTTTGTGTGGGGGTTGCAGAAGTTCCGGTCGTACGTGTGCAGCGCGGGGCGGCTGGCGCGGCTGGAGAGCAAGGCGGCGGCGGTGCGCGCGCGGCTGCTGCCCGCGGGCCCGAGCGCAGGCGCGGGCGCAGGCGCGCTGCCGCCTCCCGCGCCCGCGCCCGCCTCGCCGCGCTCGCCGCCGCGCCGCCACCGCGGGCAGTTCGCGGCGCCGCTACACGACCGCCTGCCGCCCGTGCTCACTTCCTGCGTGCGGGTCATCGCCACGTACGGTACGTCATCTGTTGCAACTGACTGGGACCTGTTAGGTTCGCAGCTAACTGATTACCGATTTTGTGGATAGGATGGACTACTTTGTTAAAGGGCTGGAAGCATCTGACGTATATTTTTTTCTTTTTGTTTGGACTTCTACCTTTAATTTAGTAAAACGATTATATCGATTACTACTTTAATTTTGTTTTTATCCCAATTCAAATATGGAAGAACAGGCCATGCATTTCAGACATATTTTATTATATTCTTCCGAAACGGTAAGAAGGCTTCGCAAGCACATGTGAAGTCTTATGTACCGAACATGAAAATCGAGCCTTGAAAGAAAGGCAAAGTTGAAATAGAAGAAAGAATTTTTCTCTGAAAAATTCTCAGCGATCTGTCAAGAACCCCGATTTGTCCCCTCACCAGCTTAACGAATTTAATTTAACGTAATGCATTAGCATTTGCGATTCGCTTCTAAAACACAACGAAACTGATTCATTTGTGAAAAAGTCAAACTACTAGCGACGCTAAGTGGACAGCTCACAATAACGTTAATCGGAAGAGATCACGGGTGATGCAGGATCAATTAGCCCAGACGACATCAAAAGCAGATTCACACATTACATGAAAAGCGGTCACTATTGTCAAATCGTAGGGGTGTTGTCACATCTGCCATGTCAGTCTTTGTTCACTCGCTAAAAAGAACAGGGTCGGGTTGTTTTATCACATCTACCATAGAGACCTGAACTAGTGCCTTCTGATTACCATTTGCTTCTTTCCATGAAGAACGTCTGATGTCAGATCAAACTTCATTTGGTTTTTTGATAGCAAAAATCTGATATTTTACGAACGTAGAATTTTTACATTGCCAGAACTATGGCAAAATGTCATTGACAGGAACAGGCAGTGTCTAATTCAATAAAGTTATACTTTTAAAGGAAAATTTTGAATTTTCATTGTTATTTGAAATCGGCAGTCATTTGCCAAGCCAGCGGCCAGCGGCCAGCGGCCAGCGGCCAGCGGCCAGCGGCAGCTATATCATATATTGCGCGAGGAGTTATAGAATTCTGCACAAAGTTGTTTTTTTAAATTAAATTTAAAAAAAATTAGCAATGTGACTAATTTGTATTTTTCATCTTTTATTATTTGTTATATAACTATGAACGCAATGGAATGAGATGATGACGTGCGCAGGTCTTCGGCACCAGGGCATCTTCCGCGTGTCAGGCTCGCAGGTAGAGATGCAGGCCCTGCGCGCAGCGTTCGAGCGCGGCGGGGATCCGCTGGCGGACGTGCGCGATGCCTCCGACATCAACTCGGTGTGCGGGCTGCTCAAGCTGTACCTGCGGGAGCTGCGCCCGCCGCTGCTGCCGGCCACGCTGCACGAGCGGCTTCTGCGCTTAGCTGCGCTGCCCGACGATCAGCACTTCGTGCGCCGGCTGCGCGCCGCGCTAGCCACATTGCCCGCGCCCTCGCTGCTCGTGCTACGCTATCTGTTCGCCTTCCTCTCACAGTCAGTCTCGTGGAAATAATCACAAACTCTATTTTATCATTCACTGCACGTGTTGTTAAAAAAGATGTTGTCTTACAGCCTGACGGAGTTCAGCGAGCACAACATGATGGACGCATGGAATCTCGCCATCTGCCTCGGGCCTACGCTACTGGCCGCCTGGGGCGAAGGCGGCGCACAGGTACACCTCGCACCCCAACGACCATCCCCATCGCTATTTATCTATTAATTAATGTCTTGAGCACACGAAACACGTCCAAAACGTGAAACGGAGGGTACATCCAAATCACAACAAATTCTGACATGGTCATAGTAAATATCAATGTGTCAAAAGAGAAAGCATCTTATTTCCTAATGTATTTAAAACATGTCGCTAAGCGCCCTGCACCAGGGGTTGGCGCCATGTGCCTAATCCATGTGAGAGAGACGAGAGGAGAGAAAGTTTGGCAGACAGAACCGTAATTGCTGCGATGGAACAAAGATAGTTTTTGATTGTATATACTGTACAGACTATTAGTTACGCATGAAGGTTCACGCATCTAGATCTAGATGACTAATTCTATTTGGAATATACGTTGGTATTTACTGGTGGTAGGTCTCTGTACTGGTCCCCACGAATAGCTTCCCGTCTTGTCGTTGCGGTGGCGCTCAGTAGCGGTGGCTTCGTAATCCACGGTGCCGCTAAAAGGGATCTACCTGGTCGGTACGCGGTTGCCGCTCGAGTGGGGCCTTGAGAGTTCACCTCGGATGTGCTGGTGGGCTGCAGGTGCAGGCTAGTGCTGCCCCTTTCAGTCCTTATTGAGTCGTGGAGGTGTGTGATAGCATTCCTGTGACCCCGCTGTAAAGCGTCGAAGGTAGAATATCGTAAGGTTTTAGTCGGTGCTAGTCCGACGTAAGCTGCCCTCGGTCCCGCGAAGGTATTTCCACCACATAAAATAAAACAGAAGAGTATCTGTATTGGTCGTAGGTCTCTGTTGCCGGAGACCATCTAGGTAGGCACCATCGCAGCGTCTAATTCTGCCATCTAACAGTAGTGTGTAAAAATTACAGGGTGTCGGTTTAAAGGGTGCTGTAGCTAGTGAAATTACTAGGTTGACAAGACTCATTATTTATGTCCCAAGGCGACGAGTGCAATGTGGTGCTATGTATAACATCCTTACTAGCGCCACGTTGTCACGGGCTGGCGTATCACCCACCGCCAGGTGAACGCTCCGCTAATGGCGTCGTTTCGTAATGTAAGAAAATAATATACGTTAGTGACTTAGAACAGGTAATCAAATCAGATGTGGCTCTCTGCGCCGACAGTGGCAAGCCCCTTATGAGTAACGTTGAACTTCGACATGATTTGCATCGCGTCATGCAGTGAGCAGCAGGCTGCATGTGCATGTGTACATGTACGAACTAATAATCCTAAATTGACTTGTAAAGTTTTCAAAATTCCGGACGCCTAAAATGCCCTTGGTGTAATTACAACTCGAAATGAGAAGATCATGTTACAGCTGCCAAAAAGAAAGCTAATTCATTGTTAGACGTCAAGAAAAGCGATTTTACACGTTGAAGGTGAGTTGGTTTCTGAAATAGATAATACTTATTTACCGCCACTTTTGGTGTATGGTGTTCAATTTCGCAACCCTAGTTTCCAAAACGATATTACTTTAATAAACAAAATTCAAAGATAAACTGCTAAATTAGTGCGACCACCACATCGCTCAGCCTGCAAGCTATGGCTAAAGAGACTCTGTTCCACGAGTCCAGAACGGCGCGGGGATCGCGGAGATCTTACAGAAACGATGTACGGCACGCGCACACTGTTTGCACTGGAAACTGTAATAGTCATCTATCAGGCGTCAGGTGTACCGGTGTGAAGTGAGCGTCAACATACAAGTGTCTCGATAGGGAACATTTGTTTTGAACGAGCCTTTATTTTTTTTTTGTTTGTTTGCTATGACATCTGTGAAACATATTTAGTCTACATCAAATCATTGAACAGACAACATCATATTTTTTCATCGTGTTAAAAATGTCGAATTTTGTACCAGAAAGTGATGATTCGCGAAAAGCATTAATTTTTTGTTTTCATTTGAAGCAAAGTACTGCAGAGTCGCATGCGAGTCGAATGCTTGTCGAGGCATATGGTGATCATGCTCTATCAGAAGCAACATGCAAAAGATGGTTTCAACGGTTCAGAAATAATGATTTTGATGTGAGAAATGAATAAGGTGGAAGACCACCAAAAAAGTTTGAAGACGCCGAATTGCAAACGATATTGGATGGAGATGACACTTTGAATCAAAAGCAAATGGCAGAAATGTTAAATGTTGCACAACAACACAACAAACAATTTGTGACCGTTTAAAAGCTATGGGAAAGATCCAAAAGTGTGGAAAATGGCTGCCACGTGAGTTGAATGAAAGACAGATGGAAAACCGAACAAACACTTGTGAAATTTTGCTTCAAAGACACGAAAGAAAATCGGTTTTGCATCGGATTGTTAGTGGCGATGAAAAATGGATTTATTTTAAGAATCCTAAACGGAAAAAATCATGGGTTAATCCGGGACAACCATCAACCATCAACATCGACTGCTGCAACCAGATCGATTCAAGAAGACAATGCTGTGTGTTTGGTGGGATCAGAAAGGTGTGTGGTGTGGTGTACCACGAGCTCCTAAACTCCTACCTGGTGAAACCGTTCATACTGATCGCTGATCGCTGATCGCTACCGACAACAAATGATCAATTTGAACCATGCATTGATCGAGAAACGACCAGAATGGGCCATGACAATGCACCTGCACACAAAGCAAAACCGGTTCAGGATACAATCAAAACACTTGGCTGGGAGCTGCTACCTGCTACCTGCTACCCCACCCGCCGTATTCACCAGACTTGGCTCCTTCTGACTACCATTTGTTTTCATCGATGGGACACGCATTGGCTGAGCTGCACTTTGGTTCCTACGAGGAGCTCGAAAATTGGGTGTCTGGTTGGTTTGCTTTAAAAGACGAACAATTTTATTGGCGCGGTATCCACAAATTGTGTAGAAACGTGGTCACAATGTGTAGAAAACAATGGCCAATACTTTGAATGAAATGTTTTCTACTTTCCCATTAATAATTAGTGTTATATTTTCACAAAAAACGCTCATTTCATACCGGCACACCTGCTAAGAGGATTCCACACGAAACTATCTGGAAAGTTAAGCGCAGGTATCCCGCCGTGACACTTACTGAATGAGGAAGCGGAGTCGTGGAGTAGCTTACTAGGCACGCGATTGGGCCGCTTTCGGTTATTTGAAAAACTTGAAACACAAGTAAAACTCAAGTTCTGCGTGCGCGCATCAGCTTGGGTGAAATATTTTATTTTACCCCAGCAGCTGTAAGCTGCTCAATACGGAGTTCAACCGGGACATCGAACGCGTCGCGCTCGGTCGATCGCCCACTACCGCTGGGACTCCGGACTACTTATACAGCGAATTGAATAAAAACTCGTCTTTTTTTTTTTAATCTATTTCAATATCTTTTCGTATAAAATAATCTTTTTAAGTGAATCAGCACAGTAGTGCGCCTGCACACGCAGCTACTATGTGCTCAATAGTTTGACTCATTCACGTACATTGGTGGCAGGTGACGGCGCAGAACCTGGTCAACGAGCTGGTGAAACGCATCATCTTGCATCATCGCGAACTTTTTCCACAAGACCTTGCACCGCACACGCTGTACCGCCGGCACGGGTGAGCAACCAGGGTCATCGCTCCCTCGCCTTCCCCCCCTACGTTACTACCATCCCACTACTCTACTATTTTTTTAATGATTGATTTTAAAATTTATATGGTGAATATTTATTATGTTTAGACAGTTGTGTATCTTAAAATACACTTGCGTCAGGGAAACGAAACATGTTGGGCACATCCCTTGTCACGTGGATATTGACTGGTGGACGTGTGGATTCCTGAAACATAATTTTGTCTGCGTTATATCTCTAACTCGAGAGTTGCCACAAAATTTATATGTGCCCGCATATGCGCTTCGCAGAGAAGAACAGGACGGAGACGAAATAGAAGCGTGCGCGGAGGAGGAGGCTGCGGCGGAGACTGCGGGAGCTGAGCCGGCGGCGGCGCGCGGCGACCTGTCCGACGTGCGCATGCGTACTGACGGCGAACGCGGCGCGCACCACGCGTACCACGCGCAGGAATCGCACGACGACCTCTCTCTCTACGATGACGAGGATGATGAAGAGGAGGATGAGGATGATGACGACGACGAAGGTACGAAACAAATATATTGTGTATATTTACTTGTCACCGATTGAACGCAACGGGTGAAGTAACGCGAGTGTGTGATGTGGTGTAGTTGCGACGCTCGAACGATCGTTGATGACTCGCGTTTACATCTATCAGCAGTAACTACTATGTTCGCACGTTACAGAGGAGGAGGCCAGCGATGAGACGGAAGCGGAGGCGGAAGCGGGCGTGTGGCACGAGAAGAACGCTCGCGGCCGCAGGTACGCTCAGCCACTGCCCCGACACATTGTCGCCGTTCCAGGAACTGTATATACGCCTGAATATCCGTCACATGTAACCATTGTCTGTGTGTACGGAGCTTCTACATTAAAATATTTCATTGGAGGAGACGAGAAGGAGCGGTACATTCCTCACTTATTGATGTGTCATCGCGCACTGGTGTTCATGACGTCCGGCTCCTAAAAATGGATACATATATATCAGTACATATTGAATTTGTTGCCATACATGAAATGACATCTACTGTATGTGTGTGCGCAGGGGCAGCACACGGCGCGCCGCCTCGCAGGTATGTCTACAGCAGTCACGACCGCCGCTGGCGGCAGGTGCGCGCGCCTGCAGTCTGCTGGTGCAGTGCGAAATTTTAGTGCAGGATGCACTGATTGCAGCCGGTTAACAATGCCAGTGCCACAAACTTTACTCTGAACATGTGGTATTTAATATTACGATGGCACTCGTCTCACGAGCGGGTTGGCTCTGTGGCGCCGCTCGAGCAGTAGCGACGAAATATTAGGATAGAGAAAAAGTTTCTTCGCAAAAATGGCGACTATTTTGCCGGTAATTGGGCGACCGGACCACGGTGCGTCTTTGACCAATATTCTCGGATTGAAAACGTGAAGCAACTTCGTGCCACTTCCACTGGAGCTGGTGTCAGCTCCATCAACGCAAACGAATCGTTTTTTCGCAGAGCGCTTTTCATTTTTCTTTTTTGTAATAAAACTTTAAAATATGTCATCTCTTCATTTGATTCAATAATTTTAATCGAAAGGAAAACAAATGAAAGCCAACTAGTAAAAAACATTTTAGCAATGTATTTTTTGTTTCTTAAATGCAACCTCTTGAATGTGATCATAATGTCGGATATGTCTAAACACAAAAAAATAGTACAACAGTACAACAGTACAGCGGTGCAACGGTACAGCAGTACAGCAGTACAGCAGTACAGCGCTACAGCAGAAGTTTTGTCATAGTTTATACATAACAATGCGTAACTTTTTCCCTAACCTCCAGTACAGAACTCGCTGGCAGTAGAGAGAGACAGTAGAGTTGACGTGCGCGCTGAGGTAAGCAGTATAGTGTTTCAGCATATTTATTACTGTATAAGTACGCGCGCGTATGTGTGTGCGTGTCTGCGATTCGAGGTGAGCAGGTTGCATATGTGTGTACCCCCGAACTTCGCTTCGTATTGTAGCGCGCCGAGGGGGGACGCGCGGTCCTAATGCTAAAGCGATAGAAGTGGACACCCCCCCCGGTTAAAACATTTAAATGTACAAGCTTAGACAACGACACGTGGATGCGGGTGTGCATCTTCGTGTGAGTTTTTCATGTCTTTGTATAACATTGTGCGCAGGCTGATGACGGCGGTGCGGCCAGCGGAGCGCCGGGGAGCGGAGCGGAAGTGACGCCGCAGGACAGCTGCAGGCGAGTCACAGTTATTTTTCAATGTTAAATAGATTGATAATGGGCTTATTGAATAAGACAAACTCACACATTCAATATTACAAGGAGATTGTTATTTATTTGGCGAGGTGCGCGCGCGCACTCACGGCTGATGCACAGGCTGCGCCGAGCCTGCGAGCGTGCGCGGCGCACCTTACGTACTTAATGAAACAACAGTGTTTTTCGATTAAATACAGTGTAAATGACAGATTTAAAAACTACTGCGGGTTTCGACTAGTTTATAAATATTTTTTGTGTGAAGACAACGTGACCTGCCAAAAACTAAGTCCTTTATGTAGTCAAACCCCTGCTGCTGGGACGTGGCGATGGCGCATTCCTGGATCTGGTGTAATTTCTGCATCTATCAAGTAGACATCACCCCAGAACCAGAAAAGCGTATTGCCGAGCTTCAGTCGAAAATAGAAGACAGGGCACGTCGAAACGAAGTGTTAGTGCAGCGGATCGCGGCAGATTGCAGCGGGTAGCAGCGGGTTGCAGCGGATAGCGACAGATAGCGGCGCGACTACCGACGGGAAGCGGAAGGAGGCCGGGAACGCGCGGGTGTTACGGGGCGCGGGCGCAACACACGCGCTTGTGATTGTGATTTTAATGTTCCGCAGACGGATATTCTTCTTTAGTAAACTAACATCAAACAGACTGTTTATGTTTTAAGTGAAGGAAATTATTGCATTCGTGAACCTACCTGCCCTTGTGGTGGCAAGGTCAGACCTGGGTTAGATGCACCGGTACACGGCGCGCCTTCCTAATCGGATTCGTATCCATATCTGAAACAATGTTATTAACAATGTAAACTACAATCGCCGTACACTTTTTTCCATAACGCCTGGCGATGGGTTGTGGCACAGGCGGTTGGCGGAGAGCACTCCGGACCTGGTGTTGGACCTGCCGGCGCGCGCCGCGCTCGCCGCCGACACGTTTCTGCACAACCGTGACACGCTCAAGAAACGCGCTGCTCCTGTGCAATCGCACGCGAACAGGTGACACAATGCACATCCTCTTTGTAGCATTGACTGGTCTAAAAAAAATAATTATGTTGCTATTCAATAGGCCAACACGTGCGGATAGCGGCGGCGAGGAGGGACAAACAGCTGAAGCAGAAGGCACGCAGTTATCGTCTGCACCGTCGGAGGACGGAGCGGGCGGCGCAGGGTCGCCCCCCGGGAGCAGTCCCGTGCCGGCGCGTAACACGCTGCGTGTGGCCGCTAAGTTTGCAGAGCTCACATTAACTGGCGGCTCGCTGAAGCCCGCGCTGGCCGCCAAGCCGGCGCTCTTGCGCCGCCCTACGCCGCATCCGCACGCACGCCCGGCGCATGTTGCGCCCGCGCCTCTCGCCGGCCCCGCCGCGCAGCCCACGCACCCGCCCGCGCTCGCTACCGCCACCGCCACCGCTCCAACTGCAGCATCCGCCCCCGTCGCCGTGCACCACCCGTCCGACGTGCCGTCCTCCGAGGGAGCGCACTGAGACGTTATTGAGTTGCGCGTCACGGCGCGTCACTCGAGCGAGTGGTGCGAGATTCGCGTTTCGGTGCTGGGGCCGAAAACAGGCTCCGGTGTTCAGATGTCGCTGTACACGTTTTACTGAATCTTGAACGCACACTATTGTACGCAACGTATGCAACTTTTATGTCGTCAACGCGACCGGTCGCAAGTGTCCCCGACTTTCGACCGGCGGGAGCGATCCGACTCCGTGTCGTGCGACAGACGCGCGCGCGCGTGCGTGTACGTTCGTGTATATATTTATATTTTTGTACTTGGCGGTTGCCGGCCCCTGCGCTGCCGCATTTATTGTATCGGCCAATGACTGCCGATTTGTAAGTTATTTTAATATTTTTGTACGCAGCGCAGCCTCCGCGCTGCGCGATCAATAAACCAGTATTACCGCAGCCGACTCGTTTCATTACCGGCTGCGTCGGCGCGGTGCTCGCACCTCGCCCCACGCCCCTTGCCCCTCGCCCCTCGCCCCTCGCCCCTCAACTTTGTCGAGATAGACAAAATAGAAATCTGGCGAAAGTGTGTATTTCTTTCCCATTCCTATTCCTGAGGACCGGTTTCATGAAGCTGGTATTTCCATTTCACCTATAAAGTATATAGATCCGAATCTCTGTTGCTTTTATATTTTATTACTGAAAAATCACAAAAAAAATTATATCCAGCGCGTTTCTGGAACCGAAACCATACGCACTTATCTTACTGTATTTCACTCTTAAAGGTTTAAAAAAACGTGTTTGGGTATTACAAATTTCGGAAAGTAATTTTATGCAATGTCACCGCGTCTGACCGCGAGCCCCGAGCCGCAAGTCCCGAGCCCCGAGCCGCAAGCTGCGAGCCCCGAACCGCGAGCACCGAGCCGCGAGCCCCGAGCCGCAAGTCCCGAGCCCCGAGCCGCAAGCTGCGAGCCCCGAACCGCGAGCACCGAGCCGCGAGCCCCGAGCCGCAAGTCCCGAGCCCCGAGCCGCAAGCTGCGAGCCCCGAACCGCGAGCACCGAGCCGCGAGCCCCGAGCCGCAAGTCCCGAGCCCCGAGCCGCAAGCTGCGAGCCCCGAACCGCGAGCACCGAGCCGCGAGCCCCGAGCCGCAAGTCTCGAGCCCCGAGCCGCAAGCTGCGAGCCCCGAACCGCGAGCACCGAGCCGCGAGCCCCGAGCCGCAAGTCCCGAGCCCCGAGCCGCAAGCTGCGAGCCCCGAGCCGCGAGCCCGGTGAAGCTGCAATGGTGGTCAATAAAAGTTGCGGCGCCAAAGCGAATGATCGCGGGACGCGCGCGCGTGCGCGTTCGGCCGCACAAATAAACAAAAATTTATCATTTATATATATTTTAATAACATCGAAAACAATAACGTTCATATTTTTTTAGGTTAAATTATGTAAATAATAATTTATATAAATTCAAATCGTGTTTTTGTTAAATGACGTAAAAAGGAACAAAGACCGGCGCGCGGAGCTTCCGGTTGCACTTCCTTACGAAATTATCGTTTCTTCCTGCTCTATCGATATTTTCTTGAATCAGAAATATGACGACAACTGGCATCGTTCCTGCAAGTTGGCAACTACGGAAGTAGTCATCCCGTTGTGACGTCGAGACTCCACTGATACATCCGGCTCGAGCACTAAAATTTTCAAAGGGAGCGGGTAGCGGATGGTTGGTGGCGGCCCGGATCTAGCTAGTAGCGCAAGCAGTGATCGTGGTGCATGCCGTGGTGTAGGGGCGCAGCGTTCTCCTTGTCATTCCTCGCGGTGTAGTGCGGCGTCGCGTGGGCGGCGAGCGCCGCGTGTCCGGCGTGCGTCCCGTGCGTCGAGTGCGTCGCGTGCGCGGTGTGCTGCGCGTGCGGTGTGTGCTGCGCGTGCGACGTGTGCGGCGTGTGCGGCGCGGTCGGCGCGGCGTGTGGCGGCTGCGGCTGCGGCACATACTCGGGCGGCAGCGTCGGCGGCGGCTCGTACTCGTCGCCCGAGCCGTCCGATGCCTCCAAGTATCCGAAGAGCCTGGCCGCGCCGGCCGCGCGCTGCTCGCGGCGGCGCAGGGCCGCGGGGCCGCCGGGCGCGGCGGGCGGCGGCGCCCCCGGGGCTGCGCCCGCCTGCCCGCCGCCCTGCGCGCTGCTGCCGCCGGCACTCGCCGCGAACACGCCCGCCCGCCCCACGCTCGTTGGTACTTTTAAGTTGCGATTTTCAATATGACTGAAAAAAAAACCAAAAAAATTGCTATTCCCGTCAAATAAAAATAAGATTTAGATAGAATAAATAAATAAAATTGTGTTTTCCTTTTAGAACGGTACATTTGTATTATATGATAGTGCATAATAGGTGCAGCGCTGAACGCAGGCGTCGCACCAGGAACGTGGCCCCGGGGACGATCGGAGTGGGTGGCTTTATTTGTAATTGGGGCAACCATGAACGGAAACTTGTCACGGTCACTAGGAGCGGGCGTTCATCTTTGATAGGAAAACCTTGAGCTATCACAACTGGTAGCACGTTCAGCGCCGAATGTGTCCGGGACTACCTTCGGTAGGCGCAGTGCATAACGGAGCTGAGGCGAGGGTGTACTGACTGTGCATCGCGCAGGTGCAACGCGAGCTGGTGCTGGTCATCGGCGAGGTAGGAGCACTTGGCGCACGCCTTCTTGTTGTGCACCTTATGCACGTGCGTGGCGAGCCGCTCGGCGCGCGCCGCCTTGTACTCGCAGAGCGCGCAAGCGAACGGCTTCAGGTGCGTGTTGAGGTGCCGCTTCAAGCACCAATTGTCCACGCCGGACCAGGTGCAGTAGCAGCACGCGTAGCGCCGCTCGCCTTGCGACACGATCACCTGAACGGTACAAGGGCGTGCCTTCATCGCCAAGAACGGTACACGTACACACGGCCAGCAGGACGTTCACCTGATGGCTTACTAACAAAACGTATCACTTATAACACGTTGTTTTGTTCCATTCATCGACCAGACGAGCTTTTCGTTCACCCAATGATAAGTGACACGTGCACCTGCACATAATAACGTTGTGCTGGTTAGGATGATATACACATCATTACGTTTTGCTCGTAGCTTTAAAACAAGATGTTAAGTCTCGTTACCGCAGTAATTTCACTATCTACAGCGTCATTTAAACCGGAATACATTAATTAATGTTTGCACACTACTGCTTGGCGACAGAAACAGGCGCTGCAGTGGTACTTAGACGGACCCCGACAATTAACAACCACCCTTCTGTCACGTCATGCGACTCAAGCCAAGCGGGTGGGCATGTGGAAAATTATGTGAGCATTGTGTAAACTACCCCACAGGATAACGAACACCACGTAATGTATTATATTATGGTATATTAGAAATGTAATATAATGAAATACTTTAAAAAGAAACCTACCTTCTTGAAAAAAAGTGTATAATGTTTATGTAATAGTTATAGCGTAAATAAGCTGTAAGTACAGTGCGCGTGCGCGTGTGTGCGTGCGCGTGGTAAGCGACAGTGCGGGCGGGCGCGTGTCCGCGCTGCGACGCGGCGCCCTGTCGCGGGGCAGGTGCGCCGGCCTCCCAGTTGACAATTAACATATTATAGAGGGATGTACAAAATTGGTGTAATTAATCATTATGTAAAAGGGGGAGAGGTGATCTCCTTTGTAAAGGGGTAGTAATTCATGAAACGTTGGGCGGGATCCTACGTTGGTGTGCACGTACGTTGTGTACGTACACGACGTATAACAAATGTTCGGTTTGCAAGAGCTCAATAAGTTACGCGCGAGCTGTAGCAGCTGCGAACGATTCGAGCGTCACATTCACGCGGTGATCGTCTCACCTTGCGACGTACCGGGGAGGAAGTGGTGGGCTTGTGTGTCGCCGAGGGCGTGGGCGCCGGCTCCGCTTTGGCGAGCGGCGAGCGCTCCAGCTTGACAGGCGGCGCCCGACAATCGGGCGCGGGCGGCGGCGCGGCCAGCAGCGCGCTCGCCTCTCCCGCCACCGCGCCGCTGCCCGCGCCCGCCACCACCGCCACCGTCGCCACTCCCGCCACCACCACGCCTGTCGTGCCGCTCACCACGGTCGGCGGCTTCCCGACGTTAGATCTCCTGATGCGGTTAAGATCGTACGGCTGATCCCGGTGCATGCGCAAAAAATGTTTTTTCACGTGGTCCGCGCGGTTGAACTGCTTCTGGCACAGGTAGCAGTGGAACGGCTTCTCGTCGCGGTGTATGTTCTCGTGGCGCGAGAACAGGTCGCGCCGGTCGGTTGCGTACGGGCACGCCGCGCACGCGTAGCGCTTGCCCGCCTCGCCGCAGGCCGGCCCGGGCTCGCCGCCGGCCGGGCCGGGCTCGCCAGCCGCCGCGTCCGCCGCCGGCCCGGACGCGCCCGCGCCGCCCGACCCGCCACCGCCGCCCGCGCCGCCCGCTCTCCTCTCGGCCCGCGTCGCCTCCACCTGATGACGAAAGGGTACCTTTTTAAAAAACAGCTGATCCTAAAAACTTCGAGATCGGGAAGGAGGATGTTCCAGAGAAGCTTACCTTGCTTTTAAGTCTCTGAAGGTAGCGGGTGAGGTCGTCGAGGGCGGGGTTGTCGCGGAGCAGGTGGTCCGCGGCGGCGGGGTCCGAGTGGTGGTCGCGCGCGAGGTGCTGGCGCACGGATCGCGCCCACCCGCTCGCGAACCCGCAGCCCGCCAGCGGGCACTGGAAGGCGCGCGCCTGCGAGTGCGTGCCCAGC
This sequence comes from Troides aeacus, assembly GCA_033220335.2. NCBI lineage: Eukaryota > Metazoa > Arthropoda > Insecta > Lepidoptera > Papilionidae > Troides > Troides aeacus. The sequence goes on along the minus strand of CM067281.1, from coordinate 85,366 downwards.
CAATGCTCGGCGACGCGCGCCAGGAACCCCACGCACTCGCAGTCGGTGCACTTGAAGAGACGCTGCGCCGGATTGTACGCGGCGACGCGCGAGTGCGCCCACGCCAGCGGCTCTTCCGCGGCCGTCCACCGGTCCTCCGCCGACGGGTCCGTGCGGGGGGTGAAGTTGGCCTGCAGACACGAAGGTTTCCCCTTGACAAACGTGTGGCACTCCCGGCTCGCAGCTCGCTCCCGGGCGCCCGCTGTACCTGCAGTATGCCCGGCGGGGGGAAGCCGTTCTGCATGAGGGCGGCGAGTCCCCAGGCGGTGATGTGCTCCTCGGGACGCAAGTCGTCGTCGGGCAGCTCTCGCTCGGCCTGGAACTCCACACCTACCACGCCGCCCACGCCCACGCTGACGCCCACGGTCGCTTCCTCGCCATACAGCTTTTTAGTTATTTCTTTAAACATGTCTTCGCAGTCCATCGTAAGAGACGCGACGCCGGCCACCCCGCCGCCGGCCTCCATTTTATCTCCTTCCTCCAGCGCCGCTCACCTCTGAAACGTCGGGCAGACCGGATGAACTGGACGCACCCTGCCGAGTTATTGTTGTTAATTGTTTGTTTCGCGACCAGCTCTTCGAAAGTACCTCATTGGACCTCGCTACGAGCGAATATTTATTTAATTTCTTTATAAACATGTATTGCGGACGGTGCGGATTGTGGATTTCGCTACGAGCATGTTAAATCGCCCGGGTGGAACCGGTGGTGATGGGTAGTGGGGACGAGCGCGATCCGGTTATCAGGAAGGGTTTAGGGTAGTAGTTAAAAGTATGGGCATGTGGGGCGATGGCATCGCGCGTTGCGGGGGCCGCGCCTGGTGGTGCTGCGGGCGTCGGGTGCGATCCAACGAGGTACGTTCGGGAGCGGGCCGGTGCGGGCGCCGCACACCCCTTCCCACCCCGGTGCACCGCCCGCCAAAGCCTGCAGCCGCACCTGCTCGGCGCCGCCGGCGGCCGCCTACTGGGCGCGAGGCGGCGGCGATCGATCGCGTGGGGGCGTCGCCACCCCCGCGCCACACGCGCTCCACCCGCACAGCCCCCGCGCCGCCACCGCACAGCCCCCGCACAGCCCCCGCACAGCCCGGACCATCGATCCGCACACGCTACAGTTCGCTTCTGCGTTCTCCGCCCTAGCACATATGAATTAGTCATCATCGTGGACTTGGTATTTGTAGCAAATGAAACTTATCATATCGTTATTGTAAATGTTACGCGACACGCCGCCAGCAGCCTGCCGCCCGCCACCCGCCACCCGCCGCCTGCCGCCTGCCGCCTGCCGCACGCTCGGCCATTCATTCAGACAATCGCCTGTGGCGGGTGGTGCCGCCAGGGCGCGGCAGGCGGCCCACGCGACCTCCCGCGTCCTCCCGTGACCTCCCGCGACCTCCCGCGTCCTCCCGCTCTGCCGTCTCTTTCAATGTTCCTCTCCTGATAATCTAAATTTTATTAATTTACTATGTTTATGGCCGTTGACAGCTACCAAAGTGTACAAGGTGTTGGCCAGTGTGTCAACCAGGGCATGTCGACAACAGCAACTCTTTCACCTCTACCAATAATCATTTGTTCTTCCTCCAATTTCAGTTCTACTGACAACAGCTGCCGCTATCGCTTATCGATAAAACTCCTCGAGTGATGCAGCGTCCCACGTGTGACCCCACTGCGGCCTCCGGATGAGTTCCTTTTGGCATCACAACACAACAAATGTTAGATAGAATTTCACGAGGCCTTCGAGATCTTCCTGTAGACCTATATGTGTACCGGCTCTCCATGTCGGTAGTTGGGCCGTGGACGCCGCTCGCACTCATTTATTTATAGAACATGTTGTAAACAGTTCCCTTGCCCGGTTTCCGAAAAGTTTTGTATTAGTAAATTTAATTTTTTTTATAGGGAACCAAACGAGCTAACTCAATAGTTTAGTGACTTTTGCTCTCCACACTCCCCCATCCCCCATGGTCGGGTTGCCTGCCGCCGGTCCCCCCAGCGCATCAGCTACATCGTGTCCCAGTCGCCGCAGCGCCGCATGGTGCCGCATGGGCCGGGCGCACGGGCGCGGCTGCCGCGTACTACGATAAATTAGTATAGGCTTTGTTAATGTTTTTAATTCGTAGACAGAATATTTTTAAATTTCCATCCGGGCGACACCGCGCCACCCGCCGGTGCGCCAGCTCCCGGAACGCGAGAGACGTCATTGCTTTGCATTTGTTTCGTTGAGACCTTTGCAGTTTCATCACTCAGCCCACCGCTGAAGATTGGCCTCTCCGGACCTAACCTACGAGCATGCATTTTATTTCCTTAATCGCCATAAACATGATAACAAACATGTTTATTACTAATGAATACAACATGTTCAGCTCAGTAAAGCACATCCAAATCACACAAACATCCTTTGTAAAAAGGCAATATTTCTACTATTAAAGAAATCATTAATACGATAGAAACTATTAAAGCTCCATTATTTGTGTCCTTTGGTTTTAAATAACCTGTCATTACATGTTCCTAATTCGGTAGGCAGCTATCCGGTTGAATATTTTTGGGCACATTATTAAACAACTTCTATACCGTCTTTCGACTTCGCCTTTACAATTGACCATACAATTATTTTATTGCCTTCCAATCATTATTTGCTCGTGGACATTTAATTAACGACTAAGCAGCTCTGGCACCGTCACCAATGCGGCAAAGCACGGATCCGCGTGAGTGCAGGTCATGGGACCTAGGGGAAGTCAGCACTAGTCCTGTAGTCTCGAGTTAGTAGAAGGCGACAAAAAGGATCCTGAGATTCGCGAGCTGTAGCTGTGCGGCGGTGCCTCGTATCGCTCAATAAGAAGGCACGCAGCAGCGCCGGGGCGCGGCCCTGGCCCGCCGCCCGCGCGTCGCGGGACCTCTCGCGAGCGGGAGAGATTGTTTTAATAAAGAAAAACGTCCAACAAGTGATCGTGTTGCGGTAACAATAGAGGTAACATGTATATTGTGTGTTTCTACAAATGTATATCAATAGCATAATGTCTTAAACCTAAGTACTCATTCCGCACGTGAATTGTTACATAACAACACTCGCAGTACGTATTGAATTTTTGCAGATTTTGCTTCTCATTGGAGATTTTAATCTTTCGTATTTTTACGTTGGCGATCAAGTGCATGATCCGCTCGAACGCCGACAGAGAGCGCCGGCACAGCGACCGCGCGGCGCCGCCCGCCGCACGCCGCCCGCCGCACGCCGCACGCCGCACGCCGCCCAATCGATATGCCGCGGATCAATAGCCGGCTCGCGCGGCGGCCCCGCGGCGCGCGCAGCCCGCTCGCGCCCGCCGCCCCAGTCGCGACCCGGCCGCGGCGCGTCCCTGCAGCGACCCGCCGCCCGCCGCTCGCCGTCCGCCGCTCGCCGCTCGCCGCTCGCCGCCCGCCGCCCGCCGCCATGCCGCGCCCGCGCCGCCGCCAGGCCGCCACGGCGCGCCGGCCGCACGCCGCCTAGCCCCGGCCAGGTGAGCACGCCGCCGCCCGCCAACTCGCGCGCGCTTCAATGGGCCCGCTATTAATACGCGCGCACGACCCTCACCCACTACCCTCTAAACGCTGTTTATTTTCGCCTCGGCCGCGATTGCGTCGCTTCCGCGCTCCGCTCGCACTCCGCTCGCCCATCATTCGCGCCTAGCCCGCGCCGGCGCCTGCGCGACGCGCCTGCGCGCTGCGCCCACCGCGCCGCGATCACTGCGCTGCGCCCGCCTACCCGTAGCCCCCGTAGCCCCCGCCGCTCTCACGGCTGCCGCGGCGCTCTCGCTTTGTGCCGGGAGACCCGTGTCGTGTCCGCGCGCGTCGCTGAGAAATGTTGCACGGTGTCCGGCGGCGAGCGCGCGCCGCGAGTGCACGCCGCGGGCCCGGGCGCGCGCACGCCGCAGCGGCACCTCGCCGGAGCGCCGCCGCCATGGGCGCCCGCCGCCGACGGCACGAGCCGCCCCGCCGCTAAATTCGCCGGTTCACCGGACTCTCGACCCGAGCTCGCTGGTGCATTATAAACTTTGGGAAAGGGATTGATGGAAGTAACTCCAAGTGTAAACGGGACCGCGATAGTGTAGAAAAATTTGTTAACATTCAATATGTAGGAGAAATGCTAAAGGTGGCAAGTGACCTGTTCATGGAAGAGGTAACCTGGGCCGGCAGTGGGTCCCGCCGCCGCCGTCCGCCGCCGCCGTCCCGCCGCCGTGCAATGGTTGGGCGCGCGCCTTCACGGTTTCGCCGAGTGAAGATGTGCGATAGTTTCGCTCGTGCCGGCTGGCGAGACCGCGCGGTGTCAGTGGCGACTCGTCAGCGTGAAAGTATTCGGAAAACGTTGCAAGCGGTGGTGACCCGCCCGCGCTGACCGGGCGCGACGCGTGCGGCCACCGCGGCCACCGCGGCCAGCGCGGCCAGGTCGGGCGGATGCGCGGGCGAGGGCGGGGACGGGGGCGGCGGCGATGCATGCATACATTTTTGTCAACTCATACTTGAAAGGCGAATCATTTTCGCGAACGTGGCACAGCTTTGTTATGTGGGAATATGTAATTAGATTGGGCGGTCGATGCTTCGCCTCGTCAGGTTTTCGTTGTAACGGGCGGAGTGATGAGAATAGAGCAACGCCGGGCCGTGCAGGCCTAAGTCGCCCGCTTGTTTGTGCACGAGCGGCTCGGGCGGGGGCGCGGTGGCGCGGTGGCGCGGTGGCAATGCAGTTTGTGCGGTGCTTGCAGATGTGCAGCCTGGCGGCGCTGGCGCGCGGCTGCCGGCCGCCGGGCAAGCCCTGCTGCCTGTGTTGGTGCTGCTGCTGCTCCTGCTCTTGGTACGTGCGGCATCTTGCGCTAATGAAACAGGCAATTGAACAAAAAGTTAACATTCGCCACAACTCGTGGGCTACCGAAGTGATCGTGTAGAAAGTGGGAAGGCAGCTCGCTGCGCGTGGGAGCCAGATCACGGTAGAGTTGCGTTTACTTCAACTGATTAACCTAACAGACTTCTTATAACAAAGGACCGTCTTGAATTGTTTTAATGTGCTTTTTAAACGTTTAAATCATCTGCAAAAAGGAGAATATCACGATTTTTAAGAAAACTTATTACATAGTACCTGTAAGACGAGGACCTACTGCCCATTATATATAACTTATATAATATGACAACGCTTCGGAGGGGTTGATCCTCCTTAAAATCCCGCGGTGCCCTTCAGTTTGCATTGTCTTCATAACCCGTTTCTAACAGGACAGACGACAACCTTCAGGACCACTAACTTTGTATCTTAATGCAAGATATTCTTTAAATGGAAAATAAAAATATTTTGATTTTCGTTTTTCAAATGTCTTGAAAAGTAAACCTCCACAACCAAAATTATTAGACACATTCGGAAGCCGCGCCGCCGTGCTGGAAAAGTTTAATGATAATATATAAATAATAAATTGAAATGGTTAACAACAGGTATCCATGGGGATCACCTCATCACATGTACCCTAATTACAAAGTACACCGATTATCTCGGTGGCCGTCAACACGCTTGCCCCCAGGGAGCTAAGACGCCCCGGGGATGGAATTATCTTTCTCTGAATACGCGAACGTCCTCGGCTCTATATTTATTTATTTATATATTTATTAGGTTTACAATTATTCATACACTAGACAACAATGTGAGAAACTTGATTAATGAAATATAAAAGAACTTATACACATATTTGGAATTTCTGTGACCAAATTGATTTTAAACTTTCTTCTGTTACAGGGCCAAATGGTGAGTAAGCACGAAAATAAGCACAAGCACGAGTACGAGCACGTGCAGGCGCATGAGCAGGCGCATGAGCCGGCGCACGCGCAGGCGCATGAGCCGGCGCACGCGCAGGCGCATGAGCCGGCGCACGCGCAGGCGCCGACAGCGCGAATGAATGCCTGCTCGCCCGCTGCTCTCTGCGGAATGAGAATCGAGTGGTAGTTGAAGGCTGCGGTTACCGATCTTACTTTGCTAGGGTGCCAATATGACTGGGTGGGTAAGCTCGCGTTAGTATTCCACTAAGCGGAACTCTCTCTGACCACTGGGATGGGTCGGCGTCGCGCATTGCTTTATAAGACAACAAACGATCTTGTCGTAGATTCATCTCAATGAGAAGTTTAACAGTGAGTGCAGGAAGGGAGCAGCCGTTTATAACTAGCTCTCATGTCAAGTATCAGGGTTCCGTCGCTGGTTCCGGCGCCCGTCAGGCTCGCACACCGCGCACACAGGTCACACCCGGCTGCTCGGGCGGTCCTCACCGCCCTCGTCTCGCGACACAGGCGAAGTTGATCGGAGGACTGGTCCGAGCCCTCCTCCGATAACCTCATAGTCATTGTCGCCGTCTGACGCGCACCGTGCGCGTTATGAATTCATATATATATGAATATATATATATTTAATTACACCCTCCTTTTCTTCCTTCATAGCACTATCCAACTCTTCAACCTTTCCGCATCCAATATCTTCTCATCTCTCTCCTCCCACTCATACATACTACTTTATCTACATATATATGTATATATTTAATTTTTATGTTTGGTTTCGTTTACGGTTTGTTTTTCTTGTTCGGTTTTCATATTTTTTGTTCATTTATGGTTTTGGTTTAATTTTAATTTAATCTTATTTTTAGTTGCTTTTCTTTTTCTTTTTATTATTATTTTAGCTCCCTGAGCCCGATGAAGCCGCAATGGTTGTCAATAAAACTGCGGCGCAAACATCATCATAAAAAAAGTATCAGGTGGTGTTAAGTGCGTGTTGTGGAATGTCGGACGGAAGTTTTCCCCCGCGGACGTGCAAACCGGAGCACTGCACCGTTGCGTTGCGTGGCGGTGCGGTGCGCGTGCGCCTGCGCGTGCGCAGTGTGAGTGAGCGCGGCGGGTGTTGCAGTGTGGCGGAGCGCGGGCCGGAGCGCGGTCCGGGCGCCAGGCCGCGCCGTCCCGCGCGCCCCGCCCGCGCCGGGCCCCACGACCCGCTGCTCGTGGACGGCGACGCACCGTGAGTATACGTAAACTTGCTTGTGTGCGTTTGGGAGAAGGGAAGCGGGCAGCGGGGAGGGGCGGAGAGAGGTCTACCGGGGACGAGGTACAGAAAGCCAAGGTCACATCAAATTCTCCACATTTTTACGCTGAAACCTCCACGGTGTCCAGCCTCGGTGTTTGGATTTCTGTTCGCAACGCAAGTGCGGCTACTCAAACGCTGTGCTGAGATGCAATTAGCCATAGATTTTCTCAGAGTCCCTCAGTAAAAACAGACCCTCACTTGGCAGGGTACGAACCCAGAAGTCCGTTGACGGTATAACGGAATAGCAATAATCGGAATGCCCCCAATGTCGCTCCGGCACGATCTCTGCTGCCTCTCCGAATGAAATATCTCGTCTCTCGGTTTCGCGCGGCAGACTCTTTGTGCCCCGACTGTGACAACTGTTAGGCTCCAGTCCTTCACCCGGAATACATTGCGAGGGCCGCGTCTCAACATCCTTACAGGACTGCCGCGATGTTCCTTTGCGCGCGTTGCTCACCATCAGCTGCTGCAATTATAAACACATGAATCGTGTTCGCAAGTACAAATTAAAATTATAACTTTTATTTCAAACCATGCCGTGCGGGGTGTACATGTGGTCGCGGGCAGACCAACCCTGGAGGAGATCCACGGCTGGGGCCAGTCTTTTGACCGTCTGATGCGAAGCGCAGGTAATATTCCAAAATATAGTAAACGTATATTCGTACATTGGTCCCGAGCTGGCTGAGTCAGGACCCGTGTCGGCGCTGCACCCTGTCGCCTGCGCTGCTGATGATAAAATAATTTATTTTGGAGTATTCAGTTCACATATTTGATTGACGTTTACGCATACGTATTCGCATAATATTGCAAATGGACGGCGCGTCCTGGCGGGCCACGCTCGCGGTGGCGGAGAAACGTTCAAGCAACATAAGTGGCTGACCGTCGCTTGCTTTCAGCCGGGCGGAAGGTGTTCCGCGACTTCCTGCGCGGCGAGTACTCCGAGGAGAACATCATGTTCTGGCTGGCGTGCGAGGAGCTCAAGCGCGAGACTGACCCCGACGCCATCGAGGAGAAGGCGCGTTTCATATATGAAGACTACATCTCTATCCTGTCGCCTAAAGAGGTAAACCAGCCAGGACCTGCCGCGTGTTTGCAGCGGGAGAGACGCACAAACACACATCATGATTATAATTGAAAAATTAACATAATGTTTTCAAGTATTAGCGGCCTGCATATAGAATCAATCACCGCTACTCGCACACAATACACGAACACGTACAATAAAGAATTAGGAGAAAGGCTAACGCAGGAAGTGAACTCGGGTGTGTGGCGGCCAGCCGGCGCGCGCCCCGGACGCGTGTCGGCTGCGTGGTCCGTTTAAGTATTCAGTGAGGAGCCCCAAGTGACCGGGCCCTCAATGCGCCGCGGTTGATGTCAAGGTCACAACGCCGATAGTACTCAAATGTGTTTTTTCCCTATTTTTTCAAGTGATTTGACAGCGGGTGCTTAACCCGCTGTCGGCGAACCACCGACTCTCAGCTAACGCCGCGGCGCGTGCAGAGTGATCGGCCGTGCGGAAAGTCTCCTTCATTGTTTTCTTTTTATGAATATGAATAGTTCTAGTTAAATACTTGTATTGATGAAAGAGCACGGTACGTGCCGAGCGGGCCGCACAGCCGTCGTACATGTTCCTGGTGCTGTGCGTGCAGGTGTCGCTGGATTCGCGCGTGCGCGAGACCGTCAACCGCAACATGGTGGAGCCTACGCCGCATACCTTCGACGAGGCGCAGCTGCAGATCTACACGCTCATGCACCGCGACTCCTACCCGCGCTTTGTGAACTCGCCGCTGTACAAGGCACTGGCGCGCATGTCGGCGGGCTCCCCCGCGCCCGCAGCGCCCGCGGTACCCGCGGCACCCGCAGCACCCGCAGCGCCCGCGGCACCCGCGGCCGCCTCCGCCGCCGCGCGCGACCCCAAGTGACGCCGGCCCGCCTCGTGCAATAACCGCAAACCTTGTGTCTTGTTTTCTGTAAATAGTTCCACTAGTTATTGATTATTAAACGGTTACTAATGTAAATAGACTCTATGTGTAAGCTGAGCAGGGAGGCGAGCGGTCGCCGCCGCGGCAACTTCGCTGGTCCACCGCCGCTGCGCCCCGCTACCCACCCCACCCTACCCCACTGGTCGCCGCGCACCCCGTCCCCCGCCCGCCCAGCGGACCCCGACGCACCCCTGACGCACCCCCGACGCACCCCCGGCTCACTCCCGCCACCAGAAGCACACGCGCGGCGCTGTTGGCGCATCTAGTTAGAAGCAATAAAGGTGGACCAATTAAGTTTGCCAGGAGTTCAACGAAATGATATCAATGTACTATTGCAGTCATCATTCTAAAGTTTTTTACTTCTGTGGAATGACCTTTCGTCGTAGTGTAAACAGAAACTTTGCGTTTCTCGATTTCGGTCTACATATAACTATGATAAAATAATAAAATTTTATATACAATACTCGTAAACAGTAATGGCATTTTTTTTTATGCACTTTATGTTAGTTCTTTCATAGAAGATAAGATCGCCGAAGAACCAAGAATTAAGATCTGCAAAGTAGCCTCCAACCGCCCCGGTGGTGAAAGAGAAAATTATCATTCGTACTATGTATGGGCCAAAACATACAAACAAAAAATACATCTAATTATCGCCCGTACAAAGTTCCTCATGAACATCAATATTAAGGGTGGAGAGGAGATAAGGGTTGGTAGGTAACAGCTCTTGGAGCGATAAGTGTTCGCGTCGGCGTCAAATTTGTACCTGGATATGTTTCGTGTAAGGACTGTCCACTGACGCGCGTCATATTTAAGTCACAACTGAACATCGTATCGCTTACAAATCGACGAAATCGCAATACTCAAGATGAACTCATGAACCTCGAACGAAAATCGAGGTTAAAATCACCGGACGCTATGGCCGGTAAATCGTATTACTTGTTTTTGTCGATTAAGAGAACGGATCCTAAATCTTGATCGCGTGCGACGGTCGGCAACGCGGGGAGAGCTTGATCTCCCGACGGAGTCCTGGGGGCTGCAGGCCGCACTGCACTCGCTCTCCGTCGATTGGCGTTGTGTTGTTGGCTTTCTGTGCGATCGCGCCGGTACATCAAAGTCGCACTTAGACAAACTGAACTGCTGCACGCTGAGTGAACCGTGCGACAGACCGAAGGAACGGGACCGTCGATAGAGCGACCACAGCAGAGGCGTGCGTGCGCCGTGCGTGCGCCGTGCGTGCGCCGTGCGCGCGCCGTGCGCGACGATCGTGCGTCAAGAGCCACTAGAATTCGGTTTTGTTTACTTCTGTTCCCGTGTTCATGGCGGAAACGATGCTCTCCACTCCTATTTATTAAGAACAACTCCAAAGGCCCATTTCACATCAATCGAGGCTACATAAATACGTCTCACTGTGCGCAAGCAGTTAATTTATTTTCATAAAAGCACTTCAACAGTATTGGATTACCGGGTTTGAATGATCAGAACGGCAGGAATTTCCCGATATCAAAATATATGACAAATCACAGGTTCCTTATAATGTTTGTAACGCCTCACCTCGTGACGTTGTTCAGTGTGCCAAAGCATGTACATGATTTTTTTTCTTTGTACATTTAAACGACGAGACGAGCAGGACGTTCGTCTGATGAGTGAGTGAGTACAACAAGGTGGCGCTAGTAAGGCTGCTGTGCTGTGCTGTGCACACGTGCACGTGCATGCAATCTTTTTTTAATTTTTAATTAAATTAATAAAGTACTCTTAAAAATAATTAAGATAAGGTATAAACTTATTCCACGTTGTTTATATATTAGTAACAATCAGTTCCTTTAGGTTTATACATAAGGATGAATATTCGTTAAGACAGTCTAATGGCGTTCCTGGGGTTTATTATTTATAATCCCTTCACGCTTATAAAGGGTCAACACATCTTGTTATGGGTTTACAATATTTAATATTTTTTAACACCTCGACAAAATATATAAACGGAGAGGACAGACAGTCTACAGCCGCATCATCAAAGGACCTGACTTGGAAAAAACTAAAAAGATAGTACCAAACCATAACGCGAGGCGTAACCTTCAAAGGCAACATTTAACCCCGTCACCGACTAGGACGTCGTATCGCTGAACAGCGACAGACACGCAATTGACTATCATCAGCGGACATCACCGCGAAAGGCGCACAAGACATCACGGCAGACATCAATAACTTTTAAAAATCCTCAGCCAACCGAATCCGCAAGACGTATCAGCTCTCAGTAACGGTGTAACCGCTACACTGTCAAGTCGGAATAACATTATTTTATAAGCATCGGGGCAGTAGCCCGCGTCCGTTCCCACTATCTCATAATGCATCGAAACAATACGTGTCGACTTTGGAATAAACAAATGTTACTAAACACGACGTGTCCTAGTGACAGACCACTAAGACGCCGAGTACTTAGGCATCATAAAGTGGAAGCCCAAGAGATGGTTCTGAGTATTTCGATATCACCGAAGTATTCTCTAACTCTTCCCGAACAGGAGTATAATCAAGCACTTACTTGAATAACCACCAACTACACCCGGCTGGTATCTCACCTTCTCCACCAACTTAATGTTATAACTTAAATTAGCCACGCACCATTTTACACGATTTCGAACCCGTATACTTTATAAATCTCATCAATAGACTCCTTCACATTGTTACTTTATCATATTCTGTCATAATACATTATTATTTGCATTTTCATATTTTTCCGGGATTCGAACCGATAAATCCTTTGTAACTCATTAATAGCGACGACACTTTTAATAGTTTCATAATTTTTTACGATACATTCACATTTGTATTTTGTTATCTTTAGGATTTCAACCAGTATACTATATACAGGGTGTCTGGTGGCAGATTTATGTTTTCAAATTTAAATAAAAAATAATATGTTTGACATATAATTTTACTAAAAGTATTAAAAGATAGAGTACAAATGCGGATTTCATTTTTTAAAGATAATGTCATCCAAATGTCTTCCATCCTGTTGTACACACTGTTCGAAACGGAGCCTCGTATTCCGTGCCACACGCTGCAGTAAACTTGGTTCAATTGCGCTGATTTCTCGCCGAATATTTTCTTTTAAGTCCACAACAGTTCGCGGATTGTTGGCGTAAACTCTCTCTTTGAGGTAGCCCCACAAAAAAAAATCCATTGGAGTTAGGTCGGGTGACCTCGGTGGCCACGGGATGTCCCCAAAGCGACTAATCAGTTTTTGAGGGAGATTTTCTCACAACAAATCCATCGAAGCTCTGGCCGTGTGTGCGGTCGCACCTGTACCGCATCCTGTTGAAACGACGTGTGTGATGAGAATGATGAATGAGCTCGCAGGTTCGGCAAAAAGAAATTCGAAATCATGAGCCGATAATCCTCACCATTGACATTCGTCGCTTGGCCCCGTGCATTTTCAAAAAAAAATGGTCCGATTATCCCATTCGTGGATAAAGCGCACCAAACAGTTACCCTTGGGCAATGTAATGGTTTTTGGTGCTTCAGTCGAGGATTGCGAGTTTTTAGAGCCCAGTAACGGCAATTTTGTGTGTTGTTCTTGTTTATGTGTCCGTTTAAATGAAAATGAGCCTCGTCGCTCCAAAAAATGGAATTCACAGTGCGAAAACGCTCCAACACGGTTTCACAAAAAAATTTGCGTGACGCAAAGTAATTTTTTTTCAATTCTTGAATTATTTGAATTTTAAAAGGATGAAACTTCTATAATTCTATCTTTTTTCAAAATTTCATGCACGCATGCTCTTGGAAGTCCCAGTGAAGCTGCCCTTTTCCGTATCGAAAGTCGTGCATTTTCACGTAAACTGCGTTCAACCAGTTCAATGTTTTCGGGGGTCCTTGACGATCGACTAGGTCCTGGCCGTGGTGTGTTCATAGCCGAAGCAGTTGCGCGGAACCTCTCCACCCACGAACGAATTAAATTCACACTCGGCCCATCGCCTATCCGTCGAATATTGAAATGTGAACAAAAAGAATCGAAAGTACGTAAGAATCGTTACTCTTGAAAAATGCTTCAATAGCAAACGGGCGATGCTCACCCGACCACTGCACCACTGCACCACTGCACCACTGCACCACTGCACCACTGCGACATCGTGACTAAGAAATCCGCACGATCGGTGATTCTAATGACACCACCTTCCTCCGGCGGCGCGTGGAGAGCGGGGTTCCACAGGGGTCGGTCTTGGGCCCCTTGCTGTGGAACCTCGCGTACGACTGGCTGCTGCGGCAGCCGGTCCTCCCCGGGACGAGGGTACTATGCTACGCGGACGACACCCTTGTCTCAGCCCGGGGGAGGAGTTACGACGAGGCTGCTCGTCTGGCCGCCACTAGCACGTCGCTGGTGGTGGGCCGGATCGAGCAGTTGGGTTTGAGGGTCTCCGTCACGAAGACGGAGGCCCTCCTCTTCCACGGACCCCGCAGTGGTCCACCCCGGGGCGCGATCATCCCCGTCCGGGGCGAGAGGGTCCCAGTGCGGGGGGCCCTCAAGTATTTAGGGCTCACTCTGGACGGGCGATGGAGCTTCGGGGAGCACTTCGAACGGCTTTTCCCGAAGCTCACCGCCACCGCCACTGCGCTGGGCAGATTGCTGCCCAATGTCGGGGGGCCGGGTCATTTCTGTCGGCGCCTATACTCTGGCATCCTGCGGAGTATGGCACTGTACGGTGCGCCCGTATGGGTGGATAGGTGCGAGACCGCCAGGAACGGGCCCGTGTTGAAGAGGGCCCAACGTATCCTGGCGGTCCGAGCCTGTCGGGCGTACCGTACGGTGTCCTGGACGGCGGGTACGCTTCTCGCGGGCGATGCGCCCGGCATGAGGGCCGCAACGCCACTCTCTCGTCGTGCAAGTCGGCAGTGACCTCTCGCTGCCGACTGTAATCGATCGTATGTTGAGCAGCGAGAGGTCTTGGAAGGCGGTGGCCTCCTTCTGCGGCGCAGTGATGCGTCAGAAGGAGGCCGCCGAGCGCACGAGGGAGGCCGACGCCGCTGCCGCACCTTGCAGGCGGCGGCGGGCCGGCGGGAGAGCGCGGCGGCAGAACCACGCCGTCCGCTTCCTCTCGCCGTGAGCGACGGGCCCCTAGCCGGGCACGGTGTGAGGGGGCCTTCGGGCCGTTAGGCGTGGCCCTTTGGGCGCCTGGTGGTGCCTTTGCTCCCCGCGGGCACCCACCAGGAGGAGTTTTATACGCGGAGGCGCCCGGAGAGTTGCTTGACTCAAACCCGGGCGTCTCCAGTATGCGTATGGCGGGACAAGCGGTGGTGGTTTTAGTGGGTAAGGGGGTCACGCACAACATCTCAGTGGCCCCGAGCCCCACATAACCCGGCGTCCCCCCCCCTGAAAAGGACGCTGGGTATGCGGTAACAGCATTTCCACCACCGATATAAAAAAAAAAAGGTTTTTTTTTTTTTTTAATAGCATTCCCCTGCGTATGGCAAGTCAGGGCCTTGTTGTGCACTTTTAAGCATATATCAGTCACTTATCCATCTAATACAGTTTTTATTCTAAATCCTCATTCCTTACTTTCACTCTTTCTTCTTTCACTCCTTCATCTTCCTTCCCCATGTTTCTCCGCCTCGTTTCTTTCACTATCCATCCTATTCCTTCTTTCATACCTTTCGCAGAGTGAAGACCGTCGCCTCGTCATGTCCGGAACATTTTGATAAGCTGGAAAAAAGCATCCACGTTTTGTTTTTTGTTTGCATTTTTTCCTTTTCTGCTTTTGTTTAGATTTATGTACATTTTTATTATTTATTTCTTATTTTTAGTTTTTCTTATATTTTTTACAGTTTGTTCCTAATGATTGTATCCCCCACCACTTTCTTGCAATATTTTAGAAATATTTGGCGACTTTCGTCCTCACTCATCAGAGAGGCTACCGATACCTTATCCAACCTTTTCCCCATTTCAGTTTCTGCTTCTGCCCTCTCCCGCCCAAATACGGGACATGAAAGTAGGATGTGCTCCACGGTCTGGTCCACCTCCGGGTTACAGGGGCACGCGGGACTCTCCTTGAGCTTAAACCTGTGGAGGTACTCTGAGAATCCCCCGTGCCCAGTGAACATTTGGACCAGAACCGTGTCTAGCTCTACATTACGGAGCACGCGGTAAGCCGAGGCGGCGTCCGGGAAAAATATCCGCGTTGTCGAAGCCGTCGTGCCTTCCACGTAGCGCCTGTTCCATTCGTCAATCGTGTCCAACCGAAGTTGACATTTGACGAACGAAACAGGACACTCCTCATATTCAGGTATCCTTTTACTTCTTAGGGCCGCATCCTTGGCCAGCTGGTCCGCCCTCTCGTTCCCCTCCGTCCCCGCGTGCGCTTTCAGCCAGAATAACCTTACTTCCATCCCTTTCTCTCTAGCCTCTTTCATATTTTCTTTCACGCGCATCGCAAGGGGATGGAGGGTATCCGGTTGTGCGACAGTTTGGAGGGCGGACCTCGAGTAACACATTATGGCGCAGGACTGCGCCGACCCGCCGGCCGCGTACCCTGTTGCTTTCACTAATGCCAGCAGCTCCGCCTGGTAGACCGAGCAAAAGTTGGCCAGCTTGAGTTTTTTTGTTGGTGATCTCCACGGCGTCCCGAATTACGCAGAACGCCGCGTCCACCTTCTCATCTATCCGGCTGCTGTCTGTATAGATATGCAGATCGGCAGCCGCGGTGGGAAGCCGGCCCTCCTCCGCCCGGTCACCCAGGCAGGAGAACTCCACACCAACTTGATCAGACGGGTGTGGCAGTCTCTCTGAAGCTGACCGGTACCTCCAGGTCTCGGTCGCCTATTACCCGCCGGGAATGACCACGCTTTATTTCATATAAATGGGCTGCTTCCCGGACCCGAAGGTCCAAAGGAAGCAACCCGGCGAGTATTAGGGCCGAGTTCAGCGAGGCGGTCCTGTGGGTCTTCGCTATCTTCTGAGCGAAGTCCCTCTGCACCGCGTCCAGCTGCCTGCGGACTAGCAGCTTCTTAGCCGCCGGCGCCCATACACTCGCTGCATACAGTATAGTGGGCTCCAACACCGCCAGGTACATCGTCCTGATCACCTCCGGGTTCAACCCCCAAGACACTTTCGCGGCCCTGCACAAACGACGACAGAGCCCTTGGGCCTTGCTGCTCACGTTCTTTACGTGCGTATTGAACGTGAGCCTATCGTCAATTGTGAGATCGAGTATCCGGACTTCCCGAGTTTCAGGTTAGGTTAGGTTAGGTTCTCAGTGGGACCTGCCGCCGGCCGGGACACGGTGGAGGCCATCAGGCCCCACCTGTCCCGGTGGATCAGCCGGCGGTACGGGGCCTTGACGTTCCACCTGGTGCAGGTGCTGACAGGCCATGGATGTTTCTGCAAGTACCTGCACCAGGTGGCTCGTAGAGAGATGACGCAAGAATGCGTCGAGTGTGGTGCGCCGATTGACACGGCGCACCACACTCTGGCGGAGTGCCCGGCATGGGGGCCGCAACGCCACTCCCTCGTCGTGCAAGTCGGCAGTGACCTCTCGCTGCCGACTGTAATCGATCGTATGTTGAGCAGCGAGAGGTCTTGGAAGGCGGTGGCCTCCTTCTGCGGCGCAGTGATGCGTCAGAAGGAGGCCGCCGAGCGCACGAGGGAGGCCGACGCCGCTGCCGCACCTTGCAGGCGGCGGCGGGCCGGCGGGAGAGCGCGGCGGCAGAACCACGCCGTCCGCTTCCTCCCGCCGTGAGCGATGGGCCCCTAGCCGGGCACGGTGTGAGGGGGCCTTCGTGCCGTTGGGCGTGGCCCTTTGGGCCTTTTGTCGTGTTTCCCCTGGGGGTGCGTCCCCCGGGGGAGTCTTGGTTTTTGTCCCCCCCTCCCTCGTCGAAGTAGGGAGGGGGTCTAGAGGGAGGAGGCCGCCGCCCAATTCCTTCACGGGAGGGCGGCGGCCGGGCATGCGCTACGTCGTGGGCGCGCGCTGTCGTCTGTGGGGTCGGGGGGCCCCAACGTGCCGGTCCCGCGAGGGTCCGGTACGGGACAGCAGGTGGGTGCCTTTGCTCCCCGCGGGCACCCACCAGGAGGAGTTTCATACGCGGAGGCGCCCGGAGAGTTGCTTGACTGAAACCCGGGCGTCTCCAGTATGCGTATGGCGGGACAAGCGGTGGTGGTTTTAGTGGGTATGGGGGTCACGCACAACATCTCAGTGGCCCCGAGCCCCACATAACCCGGCGTCCCCCCCCTTGAAAAGGACGTTGGGTATGCGGTAACAGCATTTCCACCACCGATATCCAAAAAAAAAAAAAAAGGTTAGGTTCTCAGTGCGGACCCCAACTCAAGCGGCGACGCAGCGTGAGGAGTGCATGGCTGGAGGGGAGTCCAGTCTCTACTGCGGACCCCGACAGGGGACCGGCCGACCCCCTGGACGCGACACCTAGGCTTACCGGAGGCAACACGGGCTCTGTCGAAGGTGGACCTCAATAACCCGTGACTCGTGGGAACTTAATGGAAATTGAGAAACAAATAAAAAAAACTTTACGGGTGGAACTCACAAGTTTGCCCATAGAGAATGTCGGGCCCGAGATGGGCGGAGGTGTTGTGCCTGCGACGGGCGGAGTTGATGCGGTGCCCGTGAAGGGCGGAGCAAAAAAACGGAGAGCCTCCCGATCGGGAGAGGGGGCGAAGTAGGTGGCCGCGGTCGCGAAGACCACTAACGACCCGCGGCGCGACTCCAGGATGGCGTTGAGGGCGACGTTCCGCAGGGGGAGGAGCGCGGGATCGTCGCGAGGCGTAGACTCCTCTGGGGGAGCTTCGCCTGCCCCGGAGAGTGGGGTGAGCGGCGCGACGAGCAGGGACCGGTCGAGGTCCCGGTCGCCTGTGGAGGTAGCCACCTTCCGGGCGATCGTGGACACCGATCGGTTCCGCAAGCCGGGGCCGCCTGCTTCGGAGGGCGACGGCGGGACCGGAAAGCGGAGGAGGACTGCCAGGGAAATGACCACCGTGGAGCTGGTCAGCGAAGTGGAGGGAGCCGCCGATGACATCTCGCTCGTCTATAAGACGAGCAAATCGCTGTCCGGCGGCTTCCAGAAGAAGCTGAACCAGGCCATCCTCTCCATCAAGGAGGCGGTGGTAGCCCTGGCGGCGCGACTCGAGCCGGAGGCGAACCTCCGTCTCCGCTGCGACAATCGTCGCCTGGAGACGTAGGTGGACTATATAAGGCGTGAGCTCCTCGCCTTCAAAAAGTCCAACGAGGAGCTCAGCCAGCAGGTGGCGGCACTGCGCACTGGGGCGGGGCCCGTGCCAGTGAAGGCTCCGGCTCGTCCTCCTCCTCCTGAGCCGGCGGATTTTGCGGCCCTCATCAACGCGGCCGTGGAGCGGATGGTCGGTGCCACGGCGCGGATGATCGAGGGTCGCTTCGCCGGGCTGGAAGACCGCCTACTTCCAGCCCCCATCATCCGTCCGCCTCTGGCGGCGGATGGAAGGAAAGCGCGGGGTGGCAATCCCGTCTCGCAGGCCCCCGCGCCTGCAGACGCGGCCACCTCGGCTAGGACCCGGCCGGCGGCGCCCTCGGCGCCCCGACAGGCGCCGGCGCCAGCACCACTACCTCGCCGGGCGCCGATGAGGGCCTCGACCTCCCGCCCGCAGCCAACAACAGCATCCTCGGCTGAGGGAGAGATAGAGGTGGAATACGTGCCACTGCCCGGGCCCTCCACGGAGGAGGGCTCGTGGGTGAAGGTAGTCGGCCGGAAGGCGCGGGCCAAGGCCGCGAAGAAGGCGGCCCCCGCCAAGAAGGCGGCCCCCGCCGAGAAGGCGGCCCCCGCCAAGAAGGGGCCCAAGCTTGCGCCGCCCAAGACGGCCGCGGTGATAGTTAAGCTGCGGCCCGAGGCGGTGGCCGAGGGGACATCTTACCGGGAGGTCATGAGCTCCCTGGTGAAGACGTCCGCCCTCGAGGACTTGGGCCTCATGGGCCAAGTGCGGGTGCGGCCAACCGTGGCGGGAGCCCGCCTGTTCGAGCTGGGTGCCTGCCACGGCCACGACGTTGTGGACCAGCTAGCGGAGAAGATGAAGACTTCGCTAGCTGGGGTGGCCGACGTCGTCCGGCCGGTCAAAACCGCGGATCTGCGGGTGACCGAGCTGGACGA
The DNA here is from genome assembly GCA_033220335.2 of Troides aeacus. Taxonomy (NCBI): domain Eukaryota; kingdom Metazoa; phylum Arthropoda; class Insecta; order Lepidoptera; family Papilionidae; genus Troides; species Troides aeacus. The sequence goes on along the minus strand of CM067281.1, from coordinate 66,173 downwards.
CTCGGCCACCAAAGAGACGGTCGAGGCTGCGGTCGTCGCAGCAACGGGCTGCCCAGCCGGGCAGGTGAAGGCCCTGTCCGTAAGGGACGGGCCTGGGGGGATGGGCACCACCATCGTTACGTGCCCGGTCGCCGCCGCGAAGCTGCTGGCGGAGAAGGGCCGCGTCCTGGTCGGGTGGACCCAGGCCAGGATCGTGGCTCTGGAGCAGCGAACCTTGCGCTGCTTCATCTGTATGGCGATCGGGCACACCTCCGCTACGTGCCCATCCCCCCAATGCCGGAAGGATCTGTGCTTCCGATGCGGGAAGGTGGGTCACAGGGTCGGCGAGTGCCAGTCGGAGTTCCGATGCTCCGTCTGCGCCGACTCTGGTCGGAAGTACAACCACTTGATGGGGGGGAGAACTTGTCTCCCCCCAAGGGTCAAAGGAAAGGCTGCGGCCGGGACACCTTCCCGCGTCGCGGAGAAGAAGAGTGCGCCTGCAGGAGGTGAGAACATGGAGTGGGGATGCCACATTGGCGTGGCATCGGAGCCGTACAGGATTCCCGCCCAATCATCCTGGGTTGGGGACCTGGACGGTCCCCAACCCAGGATGAGCAGAGCAGAGGGAGAGCAGTTGAGGCATGGGCACTGCTCTCCGGTCTGAGCCTCCTCAACGAGGGAAACGTGCTCACGTGCGTGCGAGGGTCGGGGGGGTCCATCGTGGACCTCTCCTTTGCATCACCGGCGCTCGCGCGCCGTGTGGCAAATTGGCGGGTGGAGGAGGAGGTGGAGACCTTATCGGATCACCGATATATCAGGTTCGAGGTCTCCCCTCCTCAGGGCCGCGGCAAAACATCATCGCGCCCCGGGTTCCACTTCCCTCGTTGGGTCCTCGGCAAGTTCGACAAGGAGCTCGCCGAGGAGGCGGCGCTGTTCCAGAGATGGAACATGCCCCGAGGCTCAGACGACGTCGGCGTCGACGAGCTGGAAGGTCGCATCCACAGCGCTCTTCAGGAGGTGTGCGATGCGGCCATGCCTAGGATGCGGCGACGTCCTGCGGACCGCCGCCAGCTGTACTGGTGGTCGGAGGAGCTCTCCGGCCTCCGGGCGGCGGCCCAGGCTCGTCGCCGGGCACTGCAGCGTTGTCGGCGTCGGCGCACGCAGGTGACAGGGGAGGAGGAGCGGCTGCAGGGTCAGTATGCGGAAGCCCGCAAGACCCTGCGTCTCGCCATAGCCCGGGCGAAGACCCTCGCCTGGGAGGAACTACTGGCAAGGGTTGACAGGGATCCATGGGGGCGCCCGTTCAAGACGGCACGGAAGAAGCTCTGTGCCGCAGGCGCCCCCTTAACGGAGGCCCTGGACCCGGACTTCCTCCAAGGGGTGGTGGACCGGTTGTTCCCGGGGGCTGACGCGTCATTCCAGCCCCCGGTTATGTCCACCACCGCCCTCGCGGCGGCCACAGAGGAGGGCCCTCCTCTGACGGAAGAGGAGTTGGACGTGGCCCTGGGTCGTCTCGTCGACGTACGGCTCCGGGGCCCGACGGGGTCCCATAGAGGGCCCTCTGGGTGGCCGCCAGTCACCTGCGCGAGGAGCTCCGGGGACTGTACGACACCTGCATTCGGCGCGTGCAGTTCCCGGAGCGCTGGAAGACGGGCAGGCTTTGCCTGCTGCGGAAGGGGGACCGTCACCCCGACTCCCCTTCCGCGTACAGACCGATCGTCCTTCTGGACGAGGCGGGTAAGGTCTTCGAGAAGATCTTGGCCGGCCGTCTCGTTCGGCACCTCGCCGAGGTGGGACCGGGCCTCCATGAGGCCCAGTACGAATTTCGGGCAGAGCGATCCACGTTGGACGCCTTGCTCGACCTGAAGGGCCTCTGTCTGGAGGCCTTCGGTGACGGCGAGGTAGTCCTGGGGGTGTCTTTAGATATCGAGAACGCCTTCAACAGCCTGCCATTCGCGACGATCAGGGGGGCGCTGGAGTTTTTCCGGCTCCCCCCTACATGGTCGGGCTGTTGGGGGCGTACCTCAAGGACAGGACGATCGTCTGGCTTGATGGCAGCGGCGAATTACATCGGCGGCGCGTGGAGAGCGGGGTTCCACAGGGGTCGGTCTTGGGCCCCTTGCTGTGGAACCTCGCGCACGACTGGCTGCTGCGGCAGCCGGTCCTCCCCGGGACGAGGGTACTATGCTACGCGGACGACACCCTCGTCTCGGCCCGGGGGAGGAGTTACGACGAGGCTGCTCGTCTGGCCGCCACTAGCACGTCGCTGGTGGTGGACCGGATCGAGCAGCTGGGTCTGAGGGTCTCCGTCACGAAGACGGAGGCCCTCCTCTTCCACGGACCCCGCAGGGGTCCACCCCGGGGCGCCATCATCCCCGTCCGGGGCGAGAGGGTCCCAGTGCGGGGAGCCCTTAAGTATTTAGGGCTCACTCTGGACGGGCGATGGAGCTTCGGGGAGCACTTCGAACGGCTTCTCCCGAAGCTCACCGCCACCGCCGCTGCGCTGGGCAGATTGCTGCCCAATGTCGGGGGGCCGGGTCATTTGTGTCGGCGCCTATACTCTGGCATCCTGCGGAGTATGGCACTGTACGGTGCGCCCGTGAAGTGTACCTCTTCCTGCGGGATGCCAGAGAGCGTCGGCCGGACCCGGCCACGGTCCGCCGGATCAGGCGCGTTGCCCATGACGCCCTGATCCGGCGGTGGGAGACGGAGTTAGGTAACCCTGCCGCCGGCCGGTACACGGTGGAGGCTATCAGGCCCCACCTGTCCCGGTGGATGAGCCGGCGGTACGGGGCCTTGACGTTCCACCTGGTGCAGGTGCTGACAGGCCATGGATGTTTCGGCAAGTACCTGCACCAGGTGGCTCGTAGAGAGATGACGCAAGAATGCGTCGAGTGTGGTGCGCCGATTGACACGGCGCACCACACTCTGGCGGAGTGCCCAGCATGGGGGCCGCAACGCCACTCCCTCGTCGTGCAAGTCGGCAGTGACCTCTCGCTGCCGACTGTAATCGATCGTATGTTGAGCAGCGAGAGGTCTTGGAAGGCGGTGGCCTCCTTCTGCGGCGCAGTGATGCGTCGGAAGGAGGCCGCCGAGCGCACGAGGGAGGCCGACGCCGCTGCCGCACCTTGCAGGCGGCGGCGGGCCGGCGGGAGAGCGCGGCGGCAGAACCACGCCGTCCGCTTCCTCCCGCCGTGAGCGACGGGCCCCTAGCGGGGCACGGTGTGAGAGGGCCTTTGGGCCGTTAGGCGTGGCCCTTTGGGCCTTTTGTCGTGTTTCCCCTGGGGGTGCGTCCCCCGGGGGAGTCTTGGTTTTTGTCCCCCCTTCCTCGTCGAAGTGGGGGGGGAGTCTTGAGGGAGGAGGCTGCCGCCCAATTCCTTCACGGGAGGGCGGCGGCCGGGCATGCGCTCCGTCGTGGGCGCGCGCTGTCGTCTGTGGGGTCGGGGGGCCTCAACGTGCCGGTCCCGCGAGGGGCCGGTACGGGACGGCAGGTGGGTGCCTTTGCTCCCCGCGGGCACCCACCAGGAGGAGTTTCATACGCGGAGGCGCCCGGAGAGTTGCTTGACTGAAACCCGGGCGTCTCCAGTATGCGTATGGCGGGACAAGCGGTGGTGGTTTTAGTGGGTATGGGGGTCACGCACAACATCTCAGTGGCTCCGAGCCCCACATAACCCGGCGTCCCCCCCCTTGAAAAGGACGTTGGGTATGCGGTAACAGCATTTCCACCACCGATATCAAAAAAAAAAAAGGTTGGGGTTTTGGTTCCGTCACCGGATCCCAGTCCGGTGTTATACGGCGCGATGCCCCCGGGTGGTGGATGGGGGCCCTCTCCCGTTTTGATCTGGAGAGTCTGGCTTGGGTGACCAGCCGGCGTGAACCAAAACTGGGGGGTCTGCTGGGCGTCCCGTTGCGTCCCGTAGTGGGACGGACAAACGGCCAGTGTATCCCGTCTTTTCCATCTTTTCCTATCCTTTCCTTGAAGGGTCGTGCCACTCCCAATATTTCTCTCATGCTGGGAGTGTATTGGTGATGCAGACTGCCCTATCCTTTTCCAAATTCCTCCCTTTTCTCCTTTGTCGGTCCGGAGGGCGACAACCTCTTGCAAAAGTCACTTAATGGCGGGAGAGGGATTAGCCTAGGTTCTCGAGGAGGAAGGGCGGCGGGCCCGGTGTTCACTAACAATGACTCCGGGCGCGGCCTCACTGGGGCCACCGCCGGCCGAGCCGGTCTGCAACGATGGAAGGAGTTCCTACGCGGGCCGGTGGACCTTGTCTTAACTGGCTGGGTCTGCGAGGGAGAAAACCTCAATAAAAAGTTACCCGAACCCCAAGCGGCGCCGCACCGCGAGGGGGTGAATGGCCGAACGGATTTTCGGTCGCTAGTGCGTGTCCCCGCGCCGGCACCTGGCGAACCGGTTAGCGGGTCACTTAGCCTTACCCGGGTACAGAGGGCTCTGCCCGGGCTCGACCCCATTATATCCCTTACACTCGTGGGAACATTATGGAAAGTTCAAATTTAAAAACAACCTTAGACGAAGCGGAGGAGAGGAGCAGGTCTGAGCCTGAAAACTCAGACGCTGGCTCGGTCAGGAGTATGTGGAGCGCTATAAGTGCTCGAAGCATGGACAGTGGGTCCAAATTTTTCCGTAAAAGGAAACGAGTCAGTGGAGAGAGCGCGCCTTCCGGAGAGGAACCTCCATCAGGCAGCGAAGATGAGGAAGAGTTTGCGGCTCCGACAGCGAAAGAAAGACGCAGCAAAGGAAGGCCATCAACGCACGGAAAGTACATGGGATTGCATCAAGCAAAACTGGAGAAAGAGGCAGCTGAGAGACACGAATATCTCAGGGTCCAAATTGGCCAAGAAGATAGGGAGATCGCCGAGATTGCTAGGGCCATCTCAAATAGCAGAACTCCACTACGGCTCTCACTGGCTAAGGCTGGCGAAAACGAGCCAGATATAGAGGACTTAAACGCAGAAGAACTGCGCAATAAGGTGAAGGCTCCTTGAGATCAATCAAGATGGTCTCTAAAATATGAAAAGGACTTAAGGGTACATGCGCGAAGACCCTTAAAGACGCGGTGCAGCTCATGTCGGAGGTGACAGAAGAGCTAATGAGTCGTACGTCCAATGAAGAGACGCAGCGACTCCAGAAGGAAAACGCGAATCTAAAGAACCAGATAGCGGGTCTCAGAAACGAATTAGAAGAGATCAAGGCGCAACTGATTGACATGAAAAGGGCCAATCAGACAAAAAGTGTCAGTGAAAGGGAAGGCCAACAAAAGGAGCCAATCGAAGCAGTGATTGTTAAGCTCATAAGAGAGGAAATGGGAAGGTTCACATCGCGGGTGGAGTTCCTTGAGGGGAAAATTCTGCGCCCTCCACTCGCTTCGGAGTCTAGGCAGCAGCAGCGGACCACTGGTGCAACTTTCGTAGAAAAAGCTAAAGCGTCCAAAGTGCCAAAAGGAAAATCAACTGCCCAAGCAACGGGCACTGCACCCACACCAACTGAGCCCTCGGCGAGTGCACCACTTCCAACTACGCAAAGTAAGAAGAAGAAAGGGGATGAAAATACCAAGGCTGGACGAGACGTTGTTAACAACGCTCAAAACGACTCTGCTGCACTGCCACCAACCACCAACACTTCGGAGGGGGGCTGGCAAATAGTTGGAGCAAAGAAAAAGGCTAAGAATGCCAAGAAGAAAGCCGCCAAGGTTAGAAAGAGAAAACTACGCGCACCTCGCTCCGCAGCGGTAGTCATAACGCTGCAGCCCGAGGCTGAGGAAAAGGGGCTGACCTACGCTGATGTTATAAATAGCGCTAAGTCCCAAATCGCTCTACAAGACCTGGGCATACCAGTCGGATTACGCTTTCGCCCAACAGTGACAGGGGCAAGGCTCTTGGCAGTACCAGGAAACGCAAACGCCGAAAAAGCTGATGCTTTTGCGGCAAAGCTGAGTGAAGTGCTGTCACCAGTAAAAGTTCGCATCTCAAGACCCACAAAATGTGTAGGCATTCGCGTCACCGGCCTTGACGACTCAGTCTCGGCTAAAGAGTTGATTGCTGCTGTCGCTAAAGACGGCGGCTGCTCTGAAGATCAAATAAAATCAACAGAGGTTCGTGTCGGTGCAAATGGACTTGGTACGGCAATCGTATCATGTCCAGTCACGGCTGCTAAAAAAATGGTCGAAGGCCGTCGACTCTTAGTAGGTTGGGTCTCGGCACAAGTTAAATTACTAAAGTCGAGACCCATGCGGTGTTTCCGCTGTCAAGTGGAGGGTCACGTAGGTGTCCGGTGTACCTCCTGTGTCAACTTCAAGGACTTGTGCTACCGCTGTGGCCAATCCGGACACAAACGGGTATCGTGTTCTGCGGACCCGCACTGTCCGGCGTGTGAAGCCGAGGGCAAACCCGCTGGACACATCGCTGGCGGCAAAGAATGTAAGCAGCTGAAATCAAATATGACGGCTCCAACAAGATCAGGACAACCGCGAACGGCGATACCTGCGCAACGTTCGGCCGAGACGGAAACAAATATGGAATGTCACTAATGGATCAGTCACTTCATATATTGCAAACCAATGTCAATCACTCTGCAAGAGCCCAAGATCTTCTAACACAGACTCTTGCAGAATGGTCCATCAATCTGACGGTAATTGCTGAGCCTTACTGTGTCCCGTCCACGGCTGGGTGGGCAGGTGACGTCGAGGGCATGGTGGCAATCTACTCGGTTCGGTCTATGGGCGGTCCTCCCCTTGAAAACATCCAGAGGGGACGAGGTTACATCGCCGCAGACGTCGCTAATATTAAGATCATTGGGGTATATTTTTCTCCAAATAGGTCACTCGTCGAATACGAGAACTTTCTTGACCAGTTGGCGACTTTCATAAGTCAAATACACCCTCGCCCTATACTCGTGCTGGGTGATTTCAACGCGAAGTCCTCGGCCTGGGGCTCACCAGTTGCTGATGCGAGAGGTGAAGTACTGGAAGACTGGGCCCTAGTACAAGGACTCGTCGTCTTAAACACTGGCAATACACACACGTGCGTGCGCCAGAGAGGCGGTTCAATTGTCGATCTTACTTTCGCCACTCCTTCTCTGGCGCACCACGTACGCGGATGGCGAGTTGTTGAGGAGGCGGAGACTCTATCCGACCATCGGTATATCCGATTCGAGCTCTCCGCCGACACCTCCAACCACCCCGCACAACAGGACTTGACAAGCCCATGTTGGGCTGGGCCCTCGGACGATCAAATCACCAACTCCTTCTGGAAGCGGCTGCAGTACAAGCTTGGACGCCATCTTCGACTGGCTTGATCAATGTGCATGAAGAGGCAAATTGGTTTCAGGAAGCCATAACATCAATTTGTGATTCGGCTATGCCCCGAATCTCCTCAAATAGACGAACATCGAGGCGGCAAGTGTATTGGTGGTCGCAGGAACTTAACCAAATGCGTCGGGCTTGCATCGCTGCTCGCCGCCAATACACTCGTCACCGCAGACGGCGTCGAAGAACAGAAAACTCGGCAGCAAGAGAAGCTGAATTATACAGCTCATATAGGACGGCAAAGAAAGCACTGCAAGATGCCATAAAGACGGCTAAGGTGCGTGCTCGCGAAGAATTTATAGCGATGCTTGATAGAGATCCATGGGGACGTCCGTATAAAATGGTGAGGGACAAACTCCGTCCCTGGTCTCCACCATTGACGCAAACCCTACCACCTGATCTATTGAGAAGAGTATTGGACGCGCTATTTCCAAACGAAACTAGGCGCCCAATCGGAATCCCATCACAAGTACAGGCAGGAACACCGCACGATGTCAATACAGCAGCTCCAGAGGTCTCACACGACGAGCTGATGAAGGCTGTGGAAAGGCTGAAAACGAAAAATGTCGCACCCGGACCAGACGGTGTGCCTGGCCGAGTTTGGACTCTGTCGTTCGAAGCATTGGGGCTGCGTTTCGGATCTTTGCTTAGCGCATGCCTTCAGCAAGGACGATTTCCGAAGAAATGGAAAATTGGAAGGCTCGTACTACTCAGGAAGGTGGGGCGACCAGCTGACTCCCCTTCCGCTTATAGGCCAATAGTTCTGCTCGATGAGGCGGGTAAACTCTTTGAGCGGATAATCGCCAACCGCCTCGTCGAGCACCTTTCACAAGTGGGCCCTGACCTGAACGAAAACCAGTTTGGGTTCAGGAGAGGTAGATCTACCGTTGACGCCATACAACGGATAAAGAAAATTGTGGATGAGGCTATATCTCAGGGTAAGGTGGTTTTGGCGGTGTCTATAGACATCGCCAACGCATTCAACTGCCTGCCTTGGGATTCTATAATGATGGCACTGGATCACCACCAGGTCCCGCGCTATCTAAGCGATACGATTAGGGACTACCTGTCCGATCGACGAGTCATCTTCCCGAGTCGGACAGCATGGATCGAAAGAAACATCACAAGCGGTGTTCCACAGGGATCTGTCTTAGGGCCTCTCCTGTGGAACATCGCCTATGATTGGGTGCTCCGCGGTGCACTTCTGCACGACGTCGAGATAACGTGCTACGCGGACGACACCCTAGTTACTGCGAGAGGTCGGTCACACCGCGAGGTCAATATCCTTGCCACTGCAGGAGTATCACAAGTTGTAGGAAGAATAAGAAGACTTGGCCTGGAAGTAGCATTAACCAAAACAGAGGCGATCTGCTTCCACGGTGCAAGAAACGCGCCGCCCCCCGACTCGCACATCATCGTGGGCGGCGTACGAATAGAAATCGGGCAAACCCTGAAGTATTTGGGCCTCACGCTCGATAGGCGGTGGACGTTTCGCCAACACTTCGCCGCGCTAGGCCCAAAATTAACAAGGGCAGCGGCAGCGCTAGCGCCCCTCCTGCCCAACTTGAGAGGGCCTAACGACAGTTGCAGACGGCTATACATGGGAGTGGTACGATCGATGGCTCTGTACGGTGCGCCAATCTGGGGCCAAAACATGTCGGCCAAGAACATCACTGCCCTCAGAAGACCACAGAGGACAATGGCCATCCGTGTCATACGAGGATACCGTACAGTATCATTCGAAGCGGCAACTGTGTTGGCGGGTTCACCCCCGTGGGATTTAGAGGCGGAGCTGGCAGCCCTACTTTACAAGTGGCATAAGGAGGCCACGAACAGGGGTCTCATAGTCCATCCTGACGAAACTCGGAGGAAAAGGGCAGGTCTACGATCAGAGATGGTCGAAAAGTGGAGAAAAAGGCTCACATTGCCATAAGCGGGCCATAGCACCGTCACGGCTGTACAGCCAATACTCGCACAGTGGCTCAGCAGGCGGCACGGTTCATTAACATTCCGACTGACACAAGTACTTTCCGGACACGGGTGCTTCGGAAAGTACTTGCATCGCATAGGACGGGAGCAGAGTCCAATCTGCCACCACTGTGCGGGTACTGAAGACTCAGCCCTGCACACTTTGCAGGAGTGCCCGGCTTGGAGTGCAGAGCGCGAGCAGCTACTCGCGGCGACAGGAGAGCAAACGCTGTCGCTCCCGACCATAATCCAAATAATGACCGAGAGCAGTGACAGGCCGTGGCGGTGAGCACCCAGTGTCCGGGGTGCTCACATTAGGAGGATAGGGGCAAGGCCCCTCAAGGAAGGGACCCGAAGAGGGTCAAGGCCGGCCGGGAAGGTGGCGAATGCATCGATCGATCCCACCAACCCGGCACTGAAGCCGTGAAGGACACCGGGGGGTTGTTTTAGTGGGTGAAAGCCCCACATAACCACTCGTCGTGCCCTAGACGAATGTGTATGCCGCAGGACATTTTTCCTCTCGACAAAAAAAAAAAAAAAAGGTTGGGGTTTTGGTTAGGTTAGGTTTTTTTTTTTTTTTTATTAAGCATTCCTCTGCGTATTGTAAGTCAGGGCCTTTATTTGCACTTTTAAGCATATCAGATCACTTATTCATCTAATACATTTCTTATTCTAAATCCTCATACCATACTTTCGCTATTTCATCTTTCACTCCTTTCATCATACTTCCCAATAATTCTCCACCTCGTTTCTTTCACTATCCATCCTATTCCTTCTTTCATACCTCTCTCAGAGTGAGGACATCAGCGCCTCCTCGTGTCCGGAACATTTTTGTTTTTCTGTAAAAGAAGCATCCACTTTGTTTACATTAATTTCTTATTATCTATCTTATTCTTTTATTTATTTACATTTTTCCTTATAATTATGTGTACATTGCTTTCTTATAATATTTTATGTTTTATTTACATTTTGTTCCTTAATATTACATTACTAACTACTTTTTTACAATATTTTAAAAACGTTTGACGACTTTCGTCCTCACTCATCAGAGAGGCTACCAACTCTCTATCCAATTTTTTCCCCAATTCGATTTCCACCTCTGTCCTCTCTCCCCCAAATACGGGACAAGAAAGTAGGATGTGCTCCACGGTCTGGTCCACCGCCGGATCACAGATGCACGAGGGACTCTCCTTGAGTTTAAACCTATGCAGGTACTCGGAGAATCCCCCGTGCCCAGTGAACATCTGGACCAGAACCGTGTCCAGCTCTATCTTACGGAGCACGCGGTAAGCCGAGGCGGCGTCCGGGAAAAATATCCGCGTTGTCGAAGCCGTCGTGCCTTCCACGTAGCGCCTGTTCCATTCGTCAATCGTGTCCAACCGAAGTTGACGTTTGACGAACGAAACAGGACACTCCTCATATTCAGGTCTCCTTTTACTTCTTAGGGCCGCGTCCTTGGCCAGCTGGTCCGCCCTCTCGTTCCCCTCCGTCCCCGCGTGCGCTTTCAGCCAGAATAACCTTACTTCCTTCCCTTTCTCTCTAGCCTCTTTCAAATTTTCTTTCACGCGCATCGCAAGGGGATGGAGGGTGTCCGGTTGTGCGACAGTTTGGAGGGCGGACCTCGAGTCACACATTATGGCGCAGGACTGCGCCGACCCGCCGGCCGCGTACCCTGTTGCTTTCACTAATGCCAGCAGCTCCGCCTGGTAGACCGAGCAAAAGTTGGCCAGCTTGAGTTTTTTGTTGGTGATCTCCACGGCGTCCCGCATTACGCAGAACGCCGCGCCCACCTTCTCATCTATCCGGCTGCCGTCTGTATAGATATGCAGATCGGCAGCCGCGGTGGGAAGTCGGTCCTCCTCCGCCCGGTCACCCAGGCAGGAGAACTCCACACCAACTTAATCAGACGGGTGTGGCAGTCTCCTGAAGCTGACCGGTACCTCCAGGTCTCGGTCGCCTACTACCCGCCGGGAATGACCATGCTTTATTTGGTATAAATGGGCTGCTTCCTGGACTCGAAGGTCCAAAGGAAGCAACCCGGCGAGTATTAGGGCCGAGTTCAGCGACGCGGTCCTGTGGGTCCTCGCTATCTTCTGAGCGAAACCCCTCTGCACCGCGTCTAACTGCCTGCGGACCAGTAACTTCTTAGCCGCCGGCGCCCATACACTCGCTGCATACAGTATGGTAGGCTCCAACACCGTCAGGTACATCGTCCTAATCACCTCTGGGTTCAACCCCCAAGATACTTTTGCGGCTCTGCACAACTGACGATAGAGGCCTTGGGCCTTGCTGCTCACGTTCTTTACATGCGTATTGAACGTAAGCCTATCGTCAATTGTGAGGCCAAGTATCCGGACTTCCCGAGTTCGACCCAGCGGCTCCCCTCCCATGGACAGTATTGGGTTATCGTACTTCAACTTATTGGTTATCACCATCACTTTTGTTTTGTGTGGTGCGAACCTAAGTTTGTTTCGGACCCCCCAATCATGAACATTGGTGAGAGCCGCATTGGCTTCCCTCGAGATGTCCCCAGTCTCTTGCCCCGAGAAGATCAGAACGACGTCATCTGCGAACGCCTGGCAGTGCACCCCGCTCTTCTCCATCTTTACCAGGAGCGGGTTGAGGAGGAGGGTCCAAAAGGTTGGACCGCCCACGGATCCCTGCACACACCCCTTGGTGGTCTCTCTGGCCCACTCCGCACCCGCATACCTGACGGACACCCTGCGGTCGCTAAAGTAGCTGTCCACAAGGCGCCGCAGATCCACAGGACACCGAGTTTCGGCCAGTCTGCACCGTATGGCAGGCCACCAGGCATTATCGAATGTTCCCTCTATGTCTAACGATACCAGCACTACTATCTCCTTCTCCCGCAAACGAGATCGCATGTGCTGGACCATGTCATAGAGGGAGTCCTCGGTACTCCTCTGCGGCATGAAGCCGTATTGGTGGCGACTGATATACGATGCAGAGTACCACCGGATCCTCCGGACCATCATCTTCTCCACGATCTTGCCCATTACGAGCAAGAGTCCGATAGGCCGATAGGATTTCGGGTGCGTGTAGTCTTCCTTGTCGGGCTTTCTCAACACTACGACCACTGCCTCCTTCCACTTCCTGGGGAAGTAGGAGAGAGCGAGGCACCGGTTGGAGAGCGCGAGAAACACGGCGGCATCCACGGCGATGGCCGCCCGGCAGATGTCTGCGGTGAGGCCGTCAGCGCCAGGTGCTTTCTTAGCACTGAAGGTCGACACGGACCATCGGAGCTCCTCCATCGTGAAGGGGGGGTCACATGGGTCATTATGTCCCCCCCCGCTGACTTCATTGGCTTTCACTCTTACATGACCGTGGCTCGCATCGTCCTCCCCGGGGTCATCCCCCGGAAAGAAGACCTCCGCTAGCATCCTGGCTGATCCCTCTGCGTCCAGTACCTTTCCTGACTGGACGAGGGGGACGTCCTCTCGCCTCACCTCCGCGCGACGCATCACACGGTAGATGCCGTCCCACACGGTCTCGCGGTCCTGCCTCTCGCAGAACCGCTTCCAGCTTTCGGTCTGAGCACGCTTCGCCTCGAGACGGTAAGCCTCCTTCGCGTCGGCATATTCCTGTAAGACCAACTCTTTACGAGCTGGCCGCGCGTTCCGGATCCGTCTCTTCTTCCTCAAGACGTCTGCCTTGAGGAGAGAGAGCTGTTCGGACCACCAAGGCAATTCCGTCCTCCTCCGCTTGGAGACCTTCGGCAGGACCGCATCGCAGGAATCACCCACGTACCGTTCGGCTACGCCGTCTAACGCCCCCTGTTCGGTGACCTTGTCAACCTCAGCGGGCGTCAGACCGCGCTCCGAGAGCAGCTGGGCGAAAGTCCTACTGAACTCGCTCCAGTTTGCCCTTCGCGTAGTGTAGCGCCGTGTCGAACTCCTGATGTCCGTACCGACGGACCTCACAAGCTTCAATTCGAACAGTATTGCCCTGTGGTCCGACGAAGACACGTCGTCTGCTATACGCCAGCCCTCCACTTTGTCGAGCAGAGTGGTCGAGCAAGCGGTGATGTCGACGCGACTGGCATAGCGCTTCCCGCCCCGATACGTCTCAAACGTCGGCTCAGACCCTCAGTTCAGCACGTGCATCCCCAGTTGGTCGAGCACAGCTGCAATCTCACTCCCCCTTCGATCCACGGAGCGGCTGCCCCACCATGTACTGTGAGCATTGACGTCTCCCCCCAGCATCACGTTGACAGTTCCCAATCACTCCACGACCCAGACGATTCGGTCCAGGTATGGTTCAACGGGATTGTCGGGCTCCAGGTAGACGGATACCACCCCTATCTCCCAGGCCCCGGTCCTCAATCTGGCCACAACAATATTGGCAAACGTGAGGTCAGGGCATTGGGTGATGTTGTACGGCTCCTGGACCATCGCGAACGCCCACCCTCTCTTCGGCGCTTCGCGTATCAGCTTGGCCGTGGCGAGTTCGGACCTTTGCAGGTTCGACTGTGCAACGTGATACTGGTGGTGTCCGGCCCGGTTGTCGCGGTCAGCCCCAGGGGCGCCCTTAGCAATACGCTATGGATGCCCGCGATATGGCGTCCCATCGCCTCCGAACCGGACATTCCTCATCAAATGCTCCGTGGTCCCACCTGTCGGCCTTTGCTTAAGGCAGTTCCGACAGGCAGGGGGTTTCCCCGCTTGCCACTCCGTGCACTCGGCCCTATGGTGATGACCATCGCAGTGGCTGCATCGGTCTTCAGACTCGGTGCACATCCTCTTACTGTGGCCGTACTCCAGGCACCGAGTGCATTGTACGAGTGGGGAGTGATCCTGCACCCTTACTCGCTGCAGATCCACGTGCAGCGTACCTATGGCTGTGAAACGGCCCCAGAGGGTTGGCGATACCCGCATGACGACATGGGAAATGTGCGGGTTCCGCGCTCTCCGCCTGAACCTGATTTCCATCCTCTGGTCTTTCTCAGGGACGCCTACCAAAAGGTCTTTATTTTGGTTGCGGATTGCGGTAATTATGTCCGCGTCCTTGTTATAGGACATTACGTCTCTGAGAATGACCAGCGGATCCCTACTTCGTACTTCTTCCAGGTTCAAGCCCCTTCCCGCTTTAGATAGCTTCTCGCGCACTCGAGCAAGCTCCGTCTCTGTTCCACATCCTATAATCACTTTTCCATACCGTATTTTTCTTATCCTATCAATTTTTATACCCTCTTCTTTTGCGTTTAGTGTCTCCCTTATTTTAGTCAGAACCTGGTCCCCAGTATCGGTCCCCGACGAGATCGCCACCGAGTGCGTAGCTTCGTTCCCCGGTGGCGGTCTTTTTGTCGGTGCTGCGGCTGCGCTTGCATATGTGCTGGGGCGCTCGAGCTTCTCCTTCTCCCTCTCCTCCCTCCAGACATTGAAAGACTCCCTGAGACCCTCCATCTCCCTGGTGCTGGTCTCAAGGAGTCTCGCATGCTCTTTCAACCTGTCTAACATCTCCCCATACTCCCTTCCCGGCTGCTCCACTCTCGGGGAGACAGCAAGGGGTACCACATCGTCTCCCTTCCCCTCGCCTTCCTCTCCGACTTGCTCGGCAGCCGGGCCCTTCTGATGGTCCCCGGTCCCCTTCCTCCTCAGCTCGAGCTCCCCCTCCTTTACCAGCTGGTAAAGCTTTTCAATTGCTTGAGTCACCCCCTCCTTTATGTCTGTTCTAAGGTTGCGCGAGCTTCCCAGGTGTAGCTTTGCTTTATTCAAGTAAGCTCGCGCCTCCTTTACTCGGTCTACAGGGGCCAACCTTTCCACCTTCTGCGGTTCGGACCCCCCGCGGCCGAGGGTGACTTCTCTACCAGCTTGACTGGCACTGCGCTCGCCTTTGACTTGCCCGCCGCAGGCATGACTCCGCAAGGCTGGGTCTTGGCTCTTTGGACCTGTCCGGATTCCCTTTCCCTCACGCTATTCCTTACCCTCCTTATAGGTGAGGTACTAATCCTACCGACCGCTGCGTCCGTGAGGGTCATCTCGTCTGAGTTCCTATTTTTAGGAGTTCTCAACATTTCTGCGAGGGTTTATTAGGGAGGAACTTGTCTGATTAAAATAGGATACACTAAACTTAATACTAACGCAATAAGGCTATTATATCGTTAAAAACTGCTATTTGCGGTCCGTGGCCTTCTTGTTTTTAATATAACTCCCTTTGGGGGAGGGCTAGCGTCTTCGGACAAACACAGGTGGACAGCGGGTGAAATTTTCCACCGGATAGAATTTTGATTGAGATTTTTAATTAATATAATTTAGAGAATTTTTAATTTTAATTACAAATTTAAATTTTGAATTTTTCAACTGTATATTAAGTTATTTTATTTTATTTACCAAATATGAGCCAAAAATATTTAACGTTTTTAATGGATTTGCCAAAGGGGGGACTTGCCTAATATTACTTAATTTTTCTGACCCACCTGCGGTTATCCTTCGCCCCCTAGGGGTGCTTTTTGGCCCCGCGCGACGTCTCACAGTTATATAATTTTTAAAAATATATCCTTAGCTTAAACCCCGCTTGTGGGGTGTCGTTGGATAGAGCTTTTCTTGCCGGTTCCAACGATCCCCAAAAAGTGGGGAGTCGTCGCTTCAGATCTTGAGGTAGACAGCTCCGAAGTAAAGGGTGGTTTTTCGTTTTTTTTTGCCCCCTCACTGCTCGTTTCTCAGGGGTCGGATCCTGGACCCCGATGTGTCGGCGATCTCGTCTCGTTTTCTTCTTTCTGCTGGTACTTTTTTCGATCGCCTAGGACAACGGGATCAAAGACCACGTGCAACGTGGTTTTTACTATTTTATTTATTTCTCCGCAACCCCTTGTCCAAAAAATCTGGAATTTTGGGTGTTTGCGGAGACCACTGGGAGGCACTTATTGCCACCAAAAAAGTTGGAGGTTACCGATCTTATTATGGCAGCACTCTCAAAGTTTTTAACCTCACTTTTAGTCGGTTTTTTCACTATATATTTTTACGGTTTTATCCGATCACAATTATTTTTATACACGCGCACTCCTCTCTTCCAGACGAATCCAACGATGTAAGACACTTGATGTTTCGCAACAAAAAAACTTCAAAATGAAATTACGTAATTTCCGTGCACGTGTACGTCCGACCGCTAGGGCTATCGGGTTTTTTTTTTTTTTTTTTTATTTACGTGTGTAACAAAATGGTAACGGAAATGCACACCCCGTCGCCAAATTGGGCCGGCGACGGTGGTAGTGTCGGACTCCAACCGACTAAAAAGCTTCACACGGTATTCCACTCTCATCCACGTGTTCGTGGGGTCGGGGGATAAAGTATTGCAGTTCATCCACGACCCCCCGAACGGCGCCCGAATGACCGGGCCCACCTCGAGGAGGGGTGTGAAGCACCCCTCCTGTTGAAAAATCCCTACGTGGCGACGCGTCGGAATACGAGACGCATCACCATATCCACCCCAGGAACCCTCTCCAAGGGGGGCACCGGCCCGACGGCCCTTGTCGGTCGCGGCGCCAGGTTCCTGCCGAGAAGCCATTCGGCGGTCGTGCGCTCGGTCCCGCCTTGCGGCGGGGAGCTGTCATCGCGCTCCGACCGCGTCCTGTCCCCTCGGCGCCCGCTCTCGGATACGTTCGGTCTCCCGCTTCTGCGTCATAACAGAGTCGCAGAATCGGGATACCGCATTCCATGACGCCTCGCCACTGACCATGGTCCGGACCACGGACGGTAGCGAGAGGTCACTCCCTATCGCCGCTACGAGCGCGGCCCTGTCCCCCCCCCATCGCGGGCAATCGGCCAAGGTGTGGGACGATGTGTCCACCGGGTGGCCACACTCGTCGCACGCCTCGTCCGTCCTACTCGTGCAGTTCCGCCGGTGCAGATAGCTCCCGAAGCAACCGTGCTCCGTGAGTACCTGCACCAGGCAGAAACTGAGGACTCCGAAGTCCCGGCCCAGCCAGTCACCGATGACCGGCCGGACGGCCTCAACGGTGAGGCGACCGTACGACGGTTCGAGGAGTCGCCGCTCCCATCCCCGAAGCACCTCTCGATGCGCCTTTCGGCGCCACCTCTCCACCTCGTCGGGCGACGGAAACGAGCCCTCCCGCTCGAGGGCCCTCTTCCGTCGCCAGTAGAGGCGCGCCAGCGACTCCGCTTCGAGTTCCTACGGCGGTGTCTGGCGAGGACGCACGCCGCCTCGAAAGAGATGGTACGGTAACCTCGTACGATCCGTATGGCCATGACGCGCTGCGGCGAGCGCAGCAGCGTCACGCCACGGGTCGACAGGTGTTGGGCCCATATGGGCGCACCGTATAGCGCCATAGAGCGCACCACCCCCGTGTAGAGTCGCCGGCATCCGACGCTCGGCCCGCCCAGATTGGGCAGGAGGCGGCTCAGGGACCCGGCCGCTCGAATGAGCTTCGGGCCCAGCTGCCGAAAGTGCTCGTCGAACCTCCATCGGCCGTCGAGGACGAGTCCCAAGTACTTCATAGAAGTACCGACGGCGATGGAAGTCCCACCGACTATCAGCTCCGCTCCCGGCGGAGGCGCATTCCGGGCGCCGTGGAAGCACAAGGCCTCGCACTTGCCCAGCGCAACCTCCAGCCCCAAGCGCCGAATGCGCGAGACGACGTGGGCCACGCCCGCAGTCGCCAACACGCGCGCCTCCCTAAAGGTGCGCGCGCGAGCCGTCACCAGGGTGTCGTCGGCGTAACAAGTCACGTCGACTCCACCGAGGTTGGCTCCGCGCAACACCGAGTCGTAGCCGATGTTCCACAGGAGCGGTCCAAGGACCGACCCCTGCGGAACACCGCACGACACACCTTGCCGACACCACTCGTCGCGCGTCGGGTACCTCACGGACCTGTCCGAGAGGTACGCCCCGATCGTACGCCTCAGGTAGACCGGGACCCCGAAGTGGACCAGCGCCGCGGTGATCGTGCTCCACGGAAGGGTGTTGAACGCGTTGGCAATGTCGAGTGACACCGCCAACACCACCTCTCCGCGAGCCACCGCCGCGTCCGCCAGGGCTCGCACCCGCGCTATCGCGTCTACGGTGGACCTGCCCCGGCGGAATCCGAACTGGTGTTCGCTCAGATCCGGTCCGACCTCCTCCATGTGTCGAACGAGGCGAGCTGCGATGACGCGCTCGAAGAGCTTGCTCACCTCGTCCAACAACACGATCGGCCGATACGACGACGGTGAGTCGGCCGGTTTCCCCGCTTTCCGAAGCAGGACCAATTTCCCCGCCTTCCATATGCGTGGAAACCGACCCTGCCTCAGCAACGCCGTGAACAGCGTCCGCGTCCAGGACTCTAGGGGACCCATAACTAGAGCCCACACGCGGCCGGGTATACCGTCGGGCCCAGGAGCGGTGTCCTTGACACGCATCCTTTGAACGGCAGCCGACAGTTCCCCTACGCTGACGCCCGGGACGTCGTCCGGGTCGAAGGAGTCTTCTCCCTCCCCCCCCCCTCCCCAGCGCCGCGGGACAGAGTCGCTGTCGGTGGCGACCCTCGGTCGTCCCGCCGCGGGAACAGTGTGCGAACCGTCCGATCGAGAAGCTCCGGTGAGAGGCTACGAGTCAATGGGGGTCGCCAAGGGCGCAGCTTTTGCCGCACCCTCTTATACGGCTTCCCGAAAGGGTCGCCGTCCAACGACTCGAGCATCTCACGTTCGGACGCCTTCTTCGCCTCGGAGATCGCCGCCACCAGTACGGCCACGTCGGCCCTGTGCGCCGCGTACAGCCGCTCCTCCTCGGCCGTATCGCGCCTCCGTCGACGTCGGCACCTGTGGTACTTGCGTCGGCTCGCCACGCACGCGCTGCGAAGCCGGACGAGGTCCGCCGTCCACCAGTACGCACGGCACTTAGGAGGCAGGGAGCGGCGCGCCCGCGGCATGGCCGCGTCACACACGTGCGACACAGCCTGCACGAGCCTCTCCGCTTCCCGCTCCACGTCGACCGCCACCTCCTCCATGGAGAGGCCCGCCGCCTTAACCCGGCCCTCACGGACCCAGGCCTCGACTAGGGCCGTCTCCTTGAGCCGGTCTCGGTCGAGGCGCTTCAGCGCCTACCGAGGGCCGTCCCCGATCAAGGGACGACAAGGATCGCCCGGAGTCGCCGAGGTCGCGGACACACTGTATCGGACATACAAATGATCCGACAGAGTCTTCACGCCCTCGAGCACCTCCCAATCCCCGATACGGCGGGCCACGGCGACCCCGGCGAACGTTACGTCCACTATGGAGCCGCCGTTTTTCCGCACGCACGTGTTCGCCGTCCCCCGATTAAGCACGATCAAACCCGCTCCGATCGCGAACTCCTCGAGCGCCGCTCCGCGCGCGCTCGTCCGCGGGCATCCCCAAGCCACCGACTTGGCGTTGAGGTCTCCGGCGAGGAGAATGCGACCCGACCCTAGCCGGCCGATGAGAGCACCGATCTCGTCTAGAAGCCGCTCGAACTCCGCCAAGCAACGATTCGGCGAGAAATATGCTCCCACGACCAGCACGTCCCCCACCCGCCCGGCGACGTAACCCCGACCGCGTTCCACCAACTCTAGGTCGGGGGAGCCGTTCGAGGTCACCGTGCCTATGGCCACCGATCCGTCCACGTCTCCCGCCCAGCTCTCCCGCGGTGGGACGTAGTACGGCTCGGTGACCACCGCCACGTTTATCGACCGCTCCGCCATGCTCTGGAACAGAAGGTCCTGAGCTCTGGCGCAGTGGTCGATGTTCGCCTGGAGGAAGTTCAGGTCCATCGTCACTCGACGGACATTTGAACCTCCTCCCGCGCGGCTTTCTCGCTCGCGCCGAGCGCCTGCGGTAGAGTGACCCTCAGGTCCCTACCGCCGCGCCTGCCGCCCTTCGTCGCCCCACCACCGACGACGCGCGCCCTGTCGCAGGCACCACCGCCGGATTTATGGTCGGCCTGCTTACCGGCCGCGCTGCATCGGCTGCAGTGCGGATTGGCGGAGCAGGTGGCCGCCCTGTGGCCGCTCTTTCCGCAGCGATAGCACTCATCGCTGCGGTCCGAGTCGGACTTACACTGCGCCCGCACGTGCCCCTTTTCGAGGCACCGGAAGCAGCGTTGCGGTCTGCTCGCGAGCAGTGTGACCTGCGCAGACACCCAGCCAACCAGGAGTCTGCCGCCGTCCACCACCCGCTGAGCCGCAAGCACAGGACAGCGTAGCCACGCCGTCCCGAGGCCGAAGGAGACGCTGCCTGACCGAACCTGGTCGGCCGGACAGCCCCCCGCTCGCGCCACCGCGGCAACTACGTCAGCGCTGGTGACCGAGTCATCCAGTCCGGAGACCTTCAGCTCGGCGCACTTTACCGGTCTCGAGATCCGCGCGACATCCTCGCCGAGAGACTCGCGGAGCCTCTTGGCGAGGGTATCGGCTTTCTCGCCGTTTTCAAGACCGGGCACTTCAAATATTCGTGCTCCGGTCGCCGCCGTCTTGCAGCGCATCCCGAGAATGCCGAGACCGTTCAGGTCGATCCGCTCCCGCGCCTGAGCGATCACTTCGGCGTACGTGACGCCCTTCGCGACCGCCTCAGGCGCAAGACTAACCACGACCGCCGCGGACCGTGGGGCCCGCAGCTTTCGCGGCCGGTTCTTCCTGCCGGCTTTGCGCTTCGCGCTCCGACGCTGTTGCTATTGCTGCTGCTGCTGCGGCTTCGGCTGCGACTGCTGTCGCTGCATCTGCAGCTGCTGCGGCTTCGGCGGCAGCTCCTTCGCCCGTCGCGGCTTTCGCACAACGACGGTCCACCCCTCCTCCAATGGAGGTGGGGCGGGCGCGGGCACGAACTTGCCTACGGACTTAGGGAGCTTTCCCGCAGCCTTCTGCGGCCCTACTTTCCCTTTCCCCTTAGCCACGGAGGCTTTGGGGGCGGGGTTCGCGGAGGCCGCGGCCGCTTTCGGCGCTGGGCCGGCATTCTTGGCGGCCGATGCCGCCTGCCTCGCGGCAGCCAGCGGTGGCCGGACACGCTTCTCCGGGAGAAGCCTGTCCTCCAATGATGCCAGGCGGGCCGATACCATCGTCCCCACCTGCACCATTACAGTGCGGCAGATCTCCTCTACCGACGTAGTCGCCGATACGAGGCGATCGGCACCCGTACGCCGTTTTTTTGCCGGCCGAATCGTCCCCTCCCCAGGAGACTCATCGCCGGCGTCCGGACGAGGAGGTGCGGGTCTATCCCGCCGCTCCAACTCGTCAATCTTCGCCCTGAGGTTGGCCAACTCCTTGCGGAAATCGGCCGCCTCGGCGCGCAGGCGGGCGTTCTCCGCCTGCAGCTGCCGCGTCTCGTCCGTCGCTGTGCGAGACGCGATGGTGGTCACGGCCACCTTGATGGAGGCCGCGGCGTCATTAAGGTCACGCGCCAGGCCGGACTTGAGGTTCCTCGACTTGCTGGCGATCGTACTGATCAGCTCAGCGTCGTCGAGAACCATCCGCTGCAACGCCCCAACCGTCTGCTCGTCTGGAGCCGTCCTCGACTTCAGCTCAGGCGATCGGGAGAGCTTCCGCTCCCGGTTTCGGCGGAACCTAGCCGCCGTCGCGACGAGTTCCTCTTCCGCCTGGAGCCTCAGCTCCTGACGCCTCTCGGCGTCGAACGCGGCCTTGGCCTTGCTAAGGCCGACATACTTGCCCGTCGTGGGCGGACGTCCACGTCGCTCCGGCTTGGGGCCGGGGTATAACTCCCCGGTGCTCTTGCCGTCCTCCTCCGAGGAAGTCGACAAGCCGTCCTTGCTGGGACGCCGTCGTTTGCGGTCCTGCCAAAAGCGGGATCCGCCTGACGCAACCGCAGTGAGGCTGCCGTCTGAAACGGCAGCCTCGTTGTCGCTGATGCGGGAAACAGGGGCCATGTCGACATCGCCCCCGTTTTTGGATGGCTCCCAGGGCAGCCGCTCCAGCATCACCCGCGCTGTGGGCAGCGCGGTCAGCGATAGCGCACGTTGCGCTAGTCTGTCACCACCGTGTGGTTGGCCAGCGCCCATCGCGGGGCGCGGCACTTCCGCCATTGTGCGACTCGCCGAACCATCGGCGCTCATCTGCACACATCCACCGTCGTCGAAAGCAGTCTTGCCCACCCCAGAGTACGAAGGGCAGACGGCGCCAGGCGCCGTGTGGGATTCCCCAGCCGTAAAGCCGGGACCCACCTGGGGACGAATGTCTTTAGATCTGCTTGTCATGTTGGGTTGCTGATCCACAGCTTCGGGCGCTCGGGACCAAGTTCCCCTTGGCCATTCATCCCATCGGCGCGCCGTTCCTTAGGATTGGGGTAATTTGGGAGGTTTTCTTCCTCTCGACTCCGGTCGCAATGACCGCAGTCCCCGCTCCGCTCGGGGTGTGCTATGAGCGGGCTACGGGTGCGCCCGGCGTGGCCGAAGCCAAAAGCCGCCCTAGGGGCGGACTCGCCGCGCGACTCGACTGATTGCGCCGAAGAGAAAATTAAATCCACGAGGGATATCAGTTTTCCCCTCAGCGGGCGGTGGGATCGTCACTTCCCGACGCCAGTGGTGTCGGATTATTAGCCGTCAGTTGCCCTATGCCCGAGAGCATAAAGCAGCTGCCGTTGCCCAGGGTACACCAGTCCCAGGAGGTGCCCTTACCCCCGGACCGAGGTCCGAAGGGTAACTGCATCCCCCGGGCACACGTGGAGGTTATCCGACCCAGCGCCCCAGGGCTATCGGGTTAGGTTAGGTTAGGTTAGGTTAGGTTTTTTTTTTTTTTTTTAATATTCCCCTGCGTATGGCGGGTCAGGGCCTTTTATTTCAAATCACTTAACATCTAAATAATTATAGCAAGTTTTCTCTTTCCTTTCTTTCATACTTCTATCTTTCGCTCTAAACTTATCTTTCTTCCTTTTTTTTTTATTCTCCTCCTCTTTTCTTTCGCTCTCCATTCCATTCCTTCTTCCATACCTCTCGCAAGATGTGTGTGGATTTTGGTCGCCGCGTCATTTTTGGAGCTTCGCATGCCAATAGCCTGTAATAAAGTCCATCCTTTCTACTTTACATCTTTTCTACATCTTTTTTAATTTTACTATTTTTATTGTTACTTTTCTATAATATATACAATTTAACTTGTTTTACAATTTTTTAAGTTCTAAATTTTGGCTATTACAATTTTAATTTATATTTGTACTTAGTACCTTTTGGCGACTTTCGTCCTTACTCATCAGAGAGGCTACCGATACCATATCCAATTTAACACCCATTCCTATTTTCAGGTCCGCTCTCTCCCGCCCGAATAAGGGACAGGAGAGCAGGATGTGCACCACGGTCTGGTCCACCTCCGGGTCACAGGGGCACGCGGGACTCTCCTTGAGCTTGAACCTGTGGAGGTACTCGGAGAATCCCCCGTGCCCGGTGAACATCTGGACCAAGACCGTGTCGAGCTCGATCTGGCGAATTACGCGATACGCTGACTAGACGCTCGGGAAAAAGATCCTCGTTGTTGAAGCCGTCGTACCTTGCACATACCTCCTGTTCCATTCGTCGAGCATCCCCAGCCTTAGCTGACGCTTGACGAATGAAACGGGGCAATCCTGGTACTCAGGTCTTCTTTTGCTCTTCAGGGCCGCTTCCTTGGCCAGGTGGTCCGCCCTTTCGTTCCCCTCCAACCCCACATGCGCCTTCACCCAATACAACCTTATATTCGTCCCTTTCTCACGCGCTTTCATAATATTCTCTTTCGCTGCGATCGCCAGGGGATGGAGGGTATCAGGTTTTGCGATCGTCTCCAGGGCGGACCTCGAGTCGCTGAGTACGGCGCACGAATGCGCCGACCCGCTGGCCGCGAACCCTGTCGCTTTCGCTAAAGCCAGCAGCTCTGCCTGGTATACGGTGCAGAAGTTGCCCAACTTGAGTTTTTTGTTGGAAACCTCTGCGGCGTCCCGCAGAACGCAGAACGCCGCACCCACCTTGTCGTCGATGCGGCTGCCGTCGGTGTAGATCACCGAGTCGGCAGCCGAGGTGGCAAGTTGGACTTCTTCCGCACTTTCGCCCAGACAGGAGAATTCCACACCAAGCTGCACAGACGGGTGTGGGAGTCTCAAGTAGCTGACCGGAACCTCCAGCTCTCGGTCACCCAGTACTTGCCGGGTGTGGCCGCGCTTTACCTCAAATAAAGTGGCTGCTTCTTGGACCCGAAGGTCCAGAGGAAGCAGCCCGGCAAGTACTAGGGCCGAATGCAACGACGCGGTTCGGTGAGTTCGCGCAATTTTCTGCGCGAAGCCACGCTGAACCGCATCGAGCTGCCTTCGGACCAGCAGCTTCTTAGCCGCCGGCGCCCATGCACTCGCTGCATACAAAATGATCGGCTCCAACACCGCCAGATACATCGCTCTGATCACCTCCGAGTTCAACCCCCATGATACTTTCGCGGCCCTGCACAATTGACGATAGAGGCCTTGGGCCTTGCTGCTCACGTTCTTCACGTGCGTGTTGAACGTGAGCCTATCGTCAATTGTCAGGCCGAGTATCCGAACTTCACGAATTCGACAAAGTGGCTCTCCGCCCATATTCAATATTGGGTTGTCGTACTTAAGTTTATTGGTGAGCACCATCACATTGGTTTTGTGTGGTGCAAACCTCAACTTATTTCGGACCCCCCAATCGTGAATATCGGCGAGCACCGCATTTGCCTTCCTCGTGATGTCCCCGGTCTCTTGCCCGGAGAAGATCAGCACGACGTCGTCTGCGAACGCCTGGCAGTGTGTTCCGCTCTTGACCACCATCTCCAGGAGTGGATTTAGGAGTAGGGTCCAGAATGTTGGGCCGCCCACGGACCCCTGCACGCACCCCTTGGTGGTATCCCTGGCACACTCCGCCCCCGCGTACCTGACGGACACCTTGCGATCGCTAAAATAGCTATCGACAAGGCGCCGCAGGTCGACGGGGCAGCGAGTCTCGGCCAGTCTGCACCGTATAGCAGGCCACCAGGCGTTGTCGAAGGCTCCCTCTATGTCCAATGATACCAGCACAACGATCTCCTTCTCCTTCAAGCGAGAGCGTATGTGCTGGATCAGGTCATACAGGGAGTCTTCGGTACACCTTTGCGGCATGAAGCCGTATTGGTGGCTACTGATATACGGTGCAGTTTACCACCGTATCCTCCGGACCATCATCTTTTCTAGGACCTTGCCCATGACGGGCAAGAGTCCGATGGGCCGGTAAGATTTCGGGTGCGTGTAGTTGTCCTTACCGGGCTTCCGCAACACCACAACCGCTGCCTCCTTCCATCTCGTGGGGAAGTGGGCAAGAGCGAGACACCGGTTGGAGAGCGCGAGAAATAGTTCGGCATCCACGGCGATGGCCGCCCGGCAGATGTCGGCAGTGAATCCGTCGAAGCCAGGTGCCTTTTTCGCGTTAAAGGTTGACACGGACCATCGGAGCTCCTCCATCGTGAAGGGGGGTTCACATGGATCACCATGTCCCCCCTCGTTGACTTCATCGGACTGGGCTCTTACAGTACAGTGGTCCGCATTGTCCTCCCCGGGGTCATCCCCCGGGAAGAAAACCTCCGCAAGCAACCTGGCCGATCCCGCTGCGTCCAGCACCTTCCCTCCCTGGACGAGGGGGACGTCTTCACGCCTAACCTCCGCGCGACGCATCACTCGATAGATGTCGTCCCACATGGTCTCGCGCTCCTGCCTCTCGCAGAACCGCTTCCAACTTGAGGTCTGATCACGCCTCACCTCGAGGCGGTAAGCTTCCTTCGCGTCGACGTACTCGCGCAGGACCATCTCCTTACGGGCCGGCCGCGCGTTCGGGATCCGCCTCTTCTTCCTCAAGACGTCCGCCTTGAGGAGAGAGAGCTGTTCGGACCACCAGGGCAACTCTGTCCTCTTCCTCCCGGAGGCCTTCGGCAGGACCGAATCGCAGGCGTCCCCCACGGTTTCCAGGTACCTTCCGACGATGCTGTCTAACGCCCCCTTATCGGTGACCTCGGTCACCTCGGCTGGCGTCAGACAGCGGTCCGAGAGCAGCTGGGCGAAAGTTCCTTTGAACTCGTCCCAGTCTGCTCTGTAGGTACTGTACTTCCGTGTGGTTCGCCTGATGTCCGTACCGACGGACCTCACGAGATTCAACTCGAACAGGATCGCCCTGTGGTCCGACGAGGATAACCCGTCCGCGACTCGCCAGCCCTCCACTCGATCGAGCAGAGTGGTCGAGCAAGCAGTAACGTCGACGCAACTGGAATATCGCTTACCGCCCCGATAGGTGTCGAACGTGGGCTCAGACCCCCGGTTCATCACGTGCAGCTCCAGTGTGTCGAGTGCGGCTGCAACATCAATTCCCCTCTGGTCTCCGGACTGGCTGCCCCACCAGGTGTTGTGGGCGTTGACATCACCGCCCAGTATCACGTTGGCAGTCCCCAACCTTCCCACGACCGAGCCGATCCGGTCCAGGTATGGTCCGACGGGCTTATTTGGCTCCAGGTAGACGGACACCACCCCTATCTCCCAGGCCCCGGTTCTCAGTCTGGCAACGGTAATGTTTCCAGACGTGAGGTCGGGATACTGAGTGATATCGATGGTGTCGTCGAACAGCACAATGGCGGCTTTGACGACTTCCTCGTCGCCTCGGCTCACGCATTGTACTATCCTTGTCCCTGGGTAGTGCCGCATCTCGCCAATCGCGCCGATATACGGCTCCTGGACCATCGCGAACGCCCACCCTCTTTTCGGCGCTTCGCATATCAGCTCGGCTGTGGCAAGCTTGGACCTTTGCAGGTTTAACTGCACAGCGCGATACTGGCGTAGTCCAGTCCGGATATTGCGGTCGGCCCCCGGGACGCCGTTAGCAATATGCCACCGACGCCCGAGCTATGGCGTCCCATCGTCTCCGGACCGGGCATTCTTCGTCGAACGCCCCGTGGTCCCACCGGTCCGCCTTTGCTTTCCGGCAGTTCCGGCAGGCGGGAGGTTTCCCGGCTTGCCATTCCGGGCACTCGCCTCTTAGGTGCGGTCCACTGCAGTGGGTACACCGATCCTCACTCTCGGTGCACAACCGCTTACTGTGGCCGTATCCCAAGCAGCGAGTGCACTGCACCAGGGGGGATTGGTCCTGCACCCGGACCCGTTGGAGATCCACGTGGATCATGCCCGCGTCGATGAGGCGGCCCCAGAGTTTTGGAGACACCCGCAAGACCACGTGGGTGGTATGCGCGTTCCGCGCCCTCCTCCTGAAGCGCACCTCGGCCCGCCGGTCCCGCTCCGGGATGTCACCCAGCAGATGAGCGTTCTGGGTTTTTAACGCTTTAATGATGTCCTCATCTTTGTTATAGGACATCACATCCCGCAGCACGACCTTCTCCCACTCCCCTACACTCCTACGGACGCTGCCCCCTCTAGGGGCGTCCGCTATAGGCGACGCACTCCTCCGCATTGTGTCTCCTGCCTCACTAGGCAGGGTCACGTCGCCCGCGTCCGACTTCCTCGGGGGAGTGCGGATCATGTCGAGGGGGAGGGACGCAGGGGAACTCGTCACTTGTCTAAAATCTTAATCCTAATGCAATAGGGCAATAATCAATTTTAAAACTTATAAACTAAGGCAATAGGGCCGATGTCAATATTTAAAAACTTAATCTAATTGCAATAGCAACAGTATACTTAAATCTAGTGCAAAAGGGCTTAATCTAATATCGTGGGTCAAAAACCCATGATCTTACAATTTTACTTATATACTAAACTCCTACTCTGACTCCGCGGCAATAGTGCAACAATACACCTTGCTATTTATTTTTGCCAGGGGAGTTGGCATCTGTCTACTTACTAAAACTTAACTAACTTAAAATTACTCTTTGGTTACTTACTATTTTATACCTAACTCCCCAGCTGTCCCACTATTGCCCCGGGGTCAGCGTCTGAGTGCTTTGCGTCGTCGACCTGACGCGCGGTCGGTTTTTACGGATACCGTCGTTTTCGGATAGAAAAGACGGTTCCGCTTTTTTGGCTGTTTCTACTATTTCTGAGACCCCCGGAACAGATCTCGGTCCCGGAGGGGCAGTTTGTATCTGTGGTTTACCCCCTGCCCAACACTGGACAGCCCTCTGGGCTTTTTATAAAATTTTTCCCCCCCCTGCAATTTTACGATTTTGAATTTTTTTGTGTTTGATTTCCGAATTTTTTATGCCAAATGGTTGTCCCCGTCCTATACTTTATGGTTCCAGTGTTGCGCAGCTAATTAGGGCCCACCTGCGTCCCCCGGGACCTCCGGGGGTGTCAGAACTTTTCGTTCCAATTCCGTCGAGCTCCCTCCGCCTGTCGCCGGCCTCCTTAGGAACCAGGTCCGTTGGCTCCGCTACTTACTCCGGTGTGTCCTGGTTCGTTTACACCAAGGCGTGGTGGTTCGTCGCCTTGGTTGACGAGAAAATCCTTTGTTTGCGGGGTACTTTTAGAACATTTGTTGACAGAGAAAATTGTTTTTCCCCTATCTCCGTACCCCCTGGCCCGATTCTCTCGTGCGATGTGTCGTTCTTGTCCTCTTTTGGCGACCTACACACTGATGGCACCAAATCGAACACCACTTTCCAGGAACACTCGCTTCCGGAGGAGATGGTTAGTTTCTCTCAGGAGATCAAGGAGAGCAGGCGGAAAATTCTGAGTCTTCCTCCACTGACTCTCAACGGGATGAGGAACTAAACCGCACTTTAAAAATATAATGTTGCAGATCGCTTTTCCGCAGCGTTCGGCACTAAAGTTTTTCGCAGCGGTTTTTTGCCGTTTCCGGCTTAACCGCTGAGCCGATTTTCGCGATTTTAATACAGTTGAACTCGCGAGATCAGCGCGCTTCTCTTGATGTGCTGAACAATAATTTTCCAGCACTTTGTCAAACGTAACGAATTTTTCGAGCGCGGAGCTAATAATTTTGCTGCGTTCGCGTCAAGGCCTCGAGCGCTACTCGGTTAGGTTAGGTTAGGTTAGGTTAGGTTAGGTTAGGTTAGGTTAGGTTAGGTTAGGTTAGGTTAGGTTAGGTTAGGTTAGGTTAGGTTAGGTTAGGTTTTTTTTTTTTTTTGTTTTTTTTTTTTTTTTTTTAATTAAGCATTCCCCTGCGTATTTTAAGTCAGGGCCTTTATTTGCACTTTTAAGCATATCAGATCACTTATTCATCTACTACATTTCTTATTCTAAATTCTCATACCATACTTTCGCTATTTCGTCTTTCACTCCTTTCATCATACTTCCCAATAATTCTCCACCTCGTTTCTTTCACTATCCATCCTATTCCTTCTTTCATACCTCTCTCTAAGTGAGGACATCATCGCCTCCTTTTGTCCGGAACATTTTTGTTTTTCTGTAAAAGAAGCATCCACTTTTGTTTACATTAATTTCTTATTATCTATCTTATTCTTTTATTTATTTACATTTTTCCTTATAATTATATATACATTTCTTTCTTATAATATCTTATAATTTATTTACATTTTGTTCCTTAATATTACATTACTAACTACTTTTTTACAATATTTTAAAAACGTCTGACGACTTTCGTCCTCACTCATCAGAAAGGCTACCATCTCCCTATCCAATTTTTTGCCCAATTCGATCTCCACCTCTGTCCTCTCTCCCCCAAATACGGGACAGAAAAGTAGGATGTGCTCCACGGTCTGGTCCACCGCCGGATCACAGATGCACGAGGGACTCTCCTTGAGTTTAAACCTATGCAGGTACTCGGAGAATCCCCCGTGCCCAGTGAACATCTGGACCAGAACCGTGTCCAGCTCTATCTTACGGAGCACGCGATAAGCCGAGGCGGCGTCCGGGAAAAATATCCGCGTTGTCGAAGCCGTCGTGCCTTCCACGTAGCGCCTGTTCCATTCGTCAATCGTGTCCAACCGAAGTTGACGTTTGACGAACGAAACAGGACACTCCTCATATTCAGGTCTCCTTTTACTTTTTAGGGCCGCGTCCTTGGCCAGCTGGTCCGCCCTCTCGTTCCCCTCCGTCCCCGCGTGCGCTTTCAGCCAGAATAGCCTTACTTCCTTCCCTTTCTCTCTAGCCTCTTTCAAATTTTCTTTCACGCGCATCGCAAGGGGATGGAGGGTGTCCGGTTGTGCGACAGTTTGGAGGGCGGACCTCGAGTCACACATTATGTCGCAGGACTGCGCCGACCCGCCGGCCGCGTACCCTGTTGCTTTCACTAGTGCCAGCAGCTCCGCCTGGTAGACCGAGCAAAAGTTGGCCAGCTTGAGTTTTTTGTTGGTGATCTCCACGGCGTCCCGCATTACGCAGAACGCCGCGCCCACCTTCTCATCTATCCGGCTGCCGTCTGTATAGATATGGAGATCGGCAGCCGCGGTGGGAAGCCGGTCCTCCTCCGCCCGGTCACCCAGGCAGGAGAACTCCACACCAACTTGATCAGACGGGTGTGGCAGTCTCCTGAAGTTGACCGGTACCTCCAGGTCTCGGTCGCCTACTACCCGCCGGGAATGACCATGCTTTATTTCGTATAAATGGGCTGCTTCCTGGACCCGAAGGTCCAAAGGAAGCAACCCGGCGAGTATTAGGGCCGAGTTCAGCGACGCGGTCCTGTGGGTCCTCGCTATCTTTTGAGCGAAGCCCCTCTGCACCGCGTCTAACTGCCTGCGGACCAGTAACTTCGTAGACGCCGGCGCCCATACACTCGCTGCATACAGTATGGTAGGCTCCAACACCGCCAGGTACATCGTCCTAATCACCTCTGGGTTCAACCCCCAAGATACTTTTGCGGCTCTGCACAACTGACGATAGAGGCCTTGGGCCTTGCTGCTCACGTTCTTTACATGCGTATTGAACGTGAGCCTATCGTCAATTGTGAGGCCGAGTATCCGGACTTCCCGAGTTCGACCCAGCGGCTCCCCTCCCATGGACAGTATTGGGTTATCGTACTTCAACTTATTGGTTATCACCATCACCTTCGTTTTGTGTGGTGCGAACCTAAGTTTGTTTCGGACCCCCCAATCATGAACATTGGTGAGAGCCGCATTGGCTTCCCTCGAGATGTCCCCGGTCTCTTGCCCCGAGAAGATCAGAACGACGTCATCTGCGAACGCCTGGCAGTGCACCCCGCTCTTCTCCATCTTTACCAGGAGCGGGTTGAGGAGGAGGGTCCAAAAGGTTGGACCGCCCACGGATCCCTGCACACACCCCTTGGTGGTCTCTCTGGCCCACTCCGCACCCGCGTACCTGACGGACACCCTGCGGTCGCTAAAGTAGCTGTCCACAAGGCGCCGCAGATCCACAGGACAGCGAGTTTCGGCCAGTCTGCACCGTATGGCAGGCCACCAGGCATTATCGAATGCTCCCTCTATGTCTAACGATACCAGCACTACTATCTCCTTCTCCCGCAGACGAGATCGTATGTGCTGGACCATGTCATAGAGGGAGTCCTCGGTACTCCTCTGCGGCATGAAGCCGTATTGGTGGCGACTGATATACGATGCAGAGTACCACCGGATCCTCCGGACCATCATCTTCTCCACGATCTTGCCCATTACGGGCAAGAGCCCGATGGGCCGATAGGATTTCGGGTGCGTGTAGTCTTCCTTATCGGGCTTTCTCAACACTACGACCACTGCCTCCTTCCACTTCCTGGGGAAGTAGGAGAGAGCGAGGCACCGGTTGGAGAGCGCGAGAAACACGGCGGCATCCACGGCGATGGCCACCCGGCAGATGTCTGCGGTGAGGCCGTCAGCGCCAGGTGCTTTCTTAGCACTGAAGGTCGACACGGACCATCGGAGCTCCTCCATCGTGAAGGGGGGGTCACAAGGGTTATCATGTCCCCCCCCGCTGACTTCATTGGCTTTCGCTCTTATATGACAGTGGCCCGCATCGTCCTCCCCGGGGTCATCCCCCGGAAAGAAGACCTCCGCTAGCATCCTGGCTGATCCCTCTGCGTCCAGTACTTTTCCCGACTGGACGAGGGGGACGTCCTCTCGCCTCACCTCCGCGCGACGCATCACACGGTAGATGCCGTCCCACACGGTCTCGCGGTCCTGCCTCTCGCAGAACCGCTTCCAGCTTTCGGTCTGAGCACGTTTCGCCTCGAGACGGTAGGCCTCCCTCGCGTCGGCATATTCCTGTAAGACCAACTCTTTACGAGCTGGCCGCGCGTTTCGGATCCGTCTCTTCTTCCTCACGACGTCTGCCTTGAGGAGAGAGAGCTGTTCGGACCACCAAGGCAATTCCGTCCTCCTCCGCTTGGAGACCTTCGGCAGGACCGCATCGCAGGAATCCACCACGGCGCCCACGTACCG
Source organism: Troides aeacus (assembly GCA_033220335.2). Taxonomy (NCBI): domain Eukaryota; kingdom Metazoa; phylum Arthropoda; class Insecta; order Lepidoptera; family Papilionidae; genus Troides; species Troides aeacus. The sequence goes on along the minus strand of CM067281.1, from coordinate 33,677 downwards.
TTCGGCTACGCTGTCTAACGCCCCCTGTTCGGTGACCTTGTCAACCTCAGCGGGCGTCAGACCGCGTTCCGAGAGCAGCTGGGCAAAAGTCCTACTGAACTCGCTCCAGTCTGCCCTTCGCGTAGTGTAGCGCCGTGTCGAACTCCCGATGTCCGTACCGACGGACCTCACAAGCTTCAATTCAAACAGTATTGCCCTGTGGTCCGACGAAGACACGTCATCTGCTATACGCCAGCCCTCCACTCTGTCGAGCAGAGTGGTCGAGCAAGCGGTGATGTCGACGCGACTGGCATAGCGCTTCCCGCCCCGATACGTCTCAAACGTCGGCTCAGACCCTCGGTTCAGCACGTGCATCCCCAGTTGGTCGAGCACAGCTGCAATCTCACTCCCCCTTCGATCCACGGTGCGGCTGCCCCACCAACTACTGTGAGCATTGACGTCTCCCCCCAGCATCACGTTGACAGTTCCCAATCTCTCCACGACCCAGACGATTCGGTCCAGGTATGGTTCAACGGGCTTGTCGGGCTCCAGGTAGACGGATACCACCCCTATCTCCCAGGCCCCAGTCCTCAATCTGGCCACAACAATGTTGGCAGACGTGAGGTCAGGGCATTGGGTGATGTTGATGGTATCGTCGAATAGTACAATGGCGGCCTTTACGACCTCTCCGGCCCCTCGGCCAGAGCATTGTACCACCCTTGTCCCTGGGTAGTGCCGCATCTCGCCAATAGCGCCGATGTACGGCTCCTGGACCATCGCGAACGCCCACCCTCTCTTCGGCGCTTCGCGTATCAGCTCGGCCATGGCGAGTTCGGACCTTTGCAGGTTCGACTGTGCAACGTGATACTGGTGGTGTCCGGCCCGGTTGTCGCGGTCGGCCCCCGGGGCGCCCTTAGCAATACGCTATGGATGCCCGCGATATGGCGTCCCAACGCCTCCGAACCGGACATTCCTCATCAAATGCTCCGTGGTCCCACCTGTCAGCCTTTGCCTTACGGCAGTTCCGACAGGCAGGGGGTTTCCCCGCTTGCCACTCCGTGCACTCGGCCCTGTGGTGATGACCATCGCAGTGGCTGCATCGGTCTTCAGACTCGGTGCACATCCTCTTACTGTGACCATACCCCAGGCACCGAGTGCATTGTACGAGTGGGGAGTGATCCTGCACCCTTACTCGCTGCAGATCCACGTGCAGCGTACCTATGGCTGTGAAACGGCCCCAGAGGGTTGGCGATACCCGCATGACCACATGGGAAATGTGCGGGTTCCGCGCTCTCCGCCTGAACCTGATTTCCATCCTCTGGTCTTCCTCAGGGACGCCTACCAAAAGGTCTTTATTTTGGTTGCGGATTGCGGTAATTATATCCGCGTCCTTGTTATAGGACATTACGTCTCTGAGAATGACCAGCGGATCCCTACTTCGTACTTCTTCCAGGTTCAAGCCCCTTCCTGCTTTATTTAGCTTCTCGCGCACACGAGCAAGCTCCGTCTCTGTTCCACATCCTATAATCACTTTTCCATCCCGTATTTTTCTTATCCTATCAATTTTTATACCCTCTTCTTTTGCGTTTAGTGTCTCCCTTATTTTGATCAGAACCTGGTCCCCAGTATCGGTCCCCGACGAGATCGCCACCGAGTGCGTTGCTTCGTTCCCCGGTGGCGGTCTTTTTGTCGGTGCTGCGGCTGCGCTTGCATATGAGCTGGGGCGCTCGAGCTTCTCCTTCTCCCTCTCTTCCCTCCAGACATTGAAAGACTCCCTGAGACCCTCCATCTCCCTGGTGCTGGTCTCAAGGAGTCTTGCATGTTCTTTCAACCTGTCTAACATCTCCCCATACTCCCTTCCCGGCTGCTCCACTCTCGGGGAGACAGCAAGGGGTACCACATCGTCTCCCTTCCCCTCGCCTTCCCCTCCGACTTGCTCGGCAGCCGGGCCCTTCTGATGGTCCCCGGTCCCCTTCCTCCTCAGCTCGAGCTCCCCTTCCTTTACCAGCTGGTAAAGCTTATCAATTGCTTGAGTCACCCCCTCCTTAATATCCGTCCTAAGGTTGCGCGAGCTTCCAAGGTGCAGCTTAGCTTTGTTCAAGTAAGCTCGCGCTTCCTTTATTCGGTCTACAGGGGCCAACCTTTCTACCTTCTGCGGTTCGGACCCCCCCGCGGCCGAGGGTGACTTTTCTACCAGTTTGACTGGCACTGCGCTCGCCTTAGACTTGCCCGCCGCAGGCATGACTCCGCAAGGCTGGGTCTTGGCTTTTTGGACCTGCCCAGATTCCCCCTCCCCCACGCTGTTTCTTACCCTCCTCATGGGTGAGGTACTACTCCTACCGACCGCTTCGTCCGTCAGGGTCATCTCACCTGAGTTTCTCTTTTTAGGAGTTCTCAGCATGTCTGTGATGTTTTTTAGGGAGGAACTTGTCTGACCAAATTAGGATCTACTAAACTTAATACTAACGCAATAAGGCCGATATCAATAATGTTACTTATTTTCTAATTTTTTAAAAAGCACAATTTTCTTAATCTACGGCAATAGGGCCCTTAACCTATGTGTCGCCGAGTAAAAAGGTGACAGCAGCTCAACCGCGCTCGACAAACGACGCGCGTCAGGGTCAAAATGCTGGCCAATCCGGTAACACAAGAAAACCACGTTAAAACTGCTATTTGCGGTCCGTGGCTTTCTTGTTTTAATTATAACTTCCCTTGGGGGAGGGCTAGTATCTTCAGACAAACACAGGTGGACAGCGGGTGAATTTCTCCACCGGATAGAATTTTGAATAGAATTATTATTTAAATTTAAGAATTTTTAATTTTGAATACAAATTTAAATTTTTAATTTTTCAACTGTATTATATGATGTTTTATTTTATTTACCAAAAACTAATCAAAATTGTTAAACTTTTTTACTGGATTTGCCAAAGGGGGGACTTGTGTAATACTATTGAAATTTTTCTGACCCACCTGCGGTTATCGTTCGCCCCCTAGGGGTGCCTTTTGGCCCCGCGCGACGTCTTACAGTAATTTAATTTTAATAAATATATTCTTAACTTAAAACCCCGCTTGTGGGGTGTCGTTGGATACAGCTTTTCTTCCCGGTTCCAACGATGCCCAAAAAGTGGGGGGTCGTCGCTTTTGATCTTGATGTAGGCGGCTCCGAAGATAGGGGTAGTTTTTGGTACTTTGCCCCCTCACTGCTCCTTCCTCAGGGGTCGGATCCTGGACCCCGAGGTGTCAACGATCTCGCCTCGCTCTCCTCTTTCTGGTGGTATATTTTGCGTTCTCCTAGGACTTCGGGATCAAAAACCACGTGCCACGTGGTTTTTTGTTTTTTATTAATTTCTCCGCAACCCCTTGTCCAAAAAATCTGGATTTTTAGGAGTTAACGGAGACCACTGGGAGGCACTTATTTCCGCAAAAAAATTTGGGGGTCACCGATCTTATTTTTGCAGCACGCGCACACAAAGTTTTTTAACCTCAAAATTTAAGGTTTTTTGATTATAACTTTTTTGATTCTGAATCGATCACTTTAATTTTTATATACGCGCACTACACACATTAAGACGAATCTAACGATATATAATACTTAATAATTCGCGACAAAAATCCCACGTAACGGATTTTTTAATTGCGGAGCTAATAATTTTGCTGCGTTCGCTTCAAGGTCTCGAGCGCTACGGTTGGTTAGGTTAGGTTAGGTTAGGTTAGGTTAGGTTAGGTTAGGTTAGGTTAGGTTAGGTTAGGTTAGGTTAGGTTAGGTTAGGTTAGGTTAGGTTAGGTTAGGTTAGGTTAGGTTAGGTTAGGTTAGGTTAGGTTAGGTTAGGTTAGGTTAGGTTAGGTTTAGGTTAGGTTAGGTTAGGTTAGGTTAGGTTAGGTTAGGTTAGGTTGGGGTGCTGGGTCGGATAACCTCCTCGTGTGCCCGGGAGATGCAGTTGCCTTCGGACCTCGGTCCGGGGGTAAGGGCATCTCCTGGGACTGGTGTACCCTGGGCAACGGCAGCTGCTTTATGCTCTCGGGCATAGGGCAGCTGACGGCTAATAATCCGACAGCCGGATAACCCGGCGGGAGGGGTCTCTCCGCGTGTCCCTCTGACTATCAGAAGGCACAGTGGAAAGGCGACGGCGGGCTCGGTGTGCACTTACCCTGCCCCGGGCAGGCGGTGGGTCTTTCCTGCCGCCACCGTCGGTCGTAATCCCGTGTGATGTCGTGGTCATGTCTCGCGGTCACACGGGACCGAGGCCCTTGGCTTAACCGCCCGGGGCGCGAGGAGGACAACCTCTATAAAAAACTACCCCAACTCAAGCGGCGACGCAGCGTGAGGAGTGCATGGCTGGAGGGGAGTCCAGTCTCTACTGCGGACCCCGACAGGGGACCGGCCGACCCCCTGGACGCGACACCTAGGCTTACCGGAGGCAACACGGGCTCTGTCGAAGGTGGACCTCAATAACCCGTGACTCGTGGGAACTTTATGGAAACTGAGAAACAAATACAAAAAACTTTACGGGTGGAACTCACAAGTTTGCCCATAGAGAATGTCGGGCCCGAGATGGGCGAAGGTGTTGTGCCTGCGACGGGCGGAGTTGATGCGGTGCCCGTGAGGGGCGGAGCAAAGAGACGGAGAGCCTCCCGATCGGGAGAGGGGGCGAAGTTGGTGGCCGCGGTCGCGAAGACCACTGGCGGCCCGCGGCGCGACTCTAGGATGACGTTGAGGTCGACGTCCCGCAGGGGGAGGAGCGCGGGATCGTCGCGAGGCATGGACTCCTCTGGGGGAGCTTCGCCTGCCCCGGAGAGTGGGGTGAGCGGCGCGACGAGCAGGGACCGGTCGAGGTCCCGGTCGCCTGTGGAGGTAGCCACCTTCCGGGCGATCGTGGACACCGATCGGTTCCGCAAGCCGGGGCCGCCTGCTTCGGAGGGCGACGGCGGGACCGGAAAGCTGAGGAGGACCGCCAGGGAAATGACCACCGTGGAGCTGGTCAGCAAAGTGGAGGGAGCCGCCGATGACATCTCGCTCGTCTGTAAGACGAGCAAATCGCTGTCCGGCGGCTTCCAGAAGAAGCTGAACCAGGCCGTCCTCTCCATCAAGGAGGCGGTGGTAGCCCTGGCGGCGCGACTCGAGCCGGAGGAGAACCTCCGTCTCCGCTGCGACAATCGTCGCCTGGAGACGGAAGTGGACTATATTAGGCGTGAGCTCCTCGCCTTCAAAAAGTCCAACGAGGAGCTCAGCCAGCAGGTGGCGGCACTGCGCACTGGGGCGGGGCCCGTGCCAGTAGAGGCTCCGGCTCGTCCTCCTCCTCCTGAGCCGGCGGATTTTGCGGCCCTCATCAACGCGGCCGTGGAGCGGGCATCCGAACAGATGCTCGGTGCCACGGCGCGGATGATCGAGGGTCGCTTCGCCGGGCTGGAAGACCGCCTACTTCCAGCCCCCATCATCCGTCCGCCTCTGGCGGCGGATAGAAGGAAGGCGCGGGGTGGCAATCCTGTTTCGCAGGCCCCCGCGCCTGCAGACGCGGCCACTTCGGCTAGGACCCGGCCGGCGGCGCCCTCGGCGCCCCGACAGGCGCCTGCGCCGGCACCACTACCTCGCCGGGCGCCGATGAAGGCCTCGACCTCCCGCCCTCAGCCAACAACAACATCCTCGGCTGAGGGAGAGATGGAGGTGGAAAACGTGCCGCTGCCCGGGCCCTCCACGGAGGAGGGCTCGTGGGTGAAGGTGGTCGGCCGGAAGGCGCGGGCCAAGGCCGCCAAGAAGGCGGCCCCCGCCATGAAGGCGGCCCCCGCCGAGAAGGCGGCCCCCGCCAAGAAGGGGCCCAAGCTTGCGCCGCCCAAGACGGCCGCAGTGATAGTCAAGCTGCGGCCCGAGGCGGTGGCCGAGGGGACGTCTTACCGGGAGATCATGAGCTCCCTGGTGAAGACGTCCGCCCTCGAGGACTTGGGCCTCGTGGGCCAAGTGCGGGTGCGGCCCACTATGGCGGGGGCCCGCCTGTTCGAGCTGGGTGTCAGCCACGGCCACGACGTTGCAGACCAGCTAGCGGAGAAGATGAAGACTTCGCTGGCTGGGGTGGCCGACGTCGTCCGGCCGGTCAAAACCGCGGATCTGCGGGTGACCGAGCTGGACGACTCGGCCACCAAAGAGACGGTCGAGGCTGTGGTCGTCGCAGCAACGGGCTGCCCAGCCGGGCAGGTGAAGGCCCTGTCCGTAAGGGACGGGCCCGGGGGGATGGGCACCACCATCGTAACGTGTCCGGTCGCCGCCGCGAAGCTGCTGGCGGAGAAGGGCCGCGTCCTGGTCGGGTGGACCTCGGCTAGGATCGTGGCTCTGGAGCAGCGCCCCTTGCGCTGCTTCAACTGCATGGCGATCGGGCACACCTCCGCTACGTGCCCATCCCCCAAATGCCGGAAGGATCAGTGCTTCCGATGCGGGAAGGTGGGTCACAGGGCCGGCGAGTGCCAGTCGGAGTTCCGATGCTCCGTCTGCGCCGACTCTGGTCGGAAGTCCAACCACTTGATGGGGGGGAGAACTTGTCTCCCCCCCAGGGTCAAGGGAAAGGCTGCGGCCGGGACATCTTCCCGCGTCGCGGAGAAGAATAGTGCGCCTGCAGGAGGTGAGAACATGGTCATCAATTAATTGATGGCCCACATCTCACTCCTGCAGGCGAATCTCAACCACTCCGCCGGCGCTCAGGACTTGTTCCTGCAGTCGTTGGCGGAGTGGGGATGCCACGTTGGCGTGGCATCAGAGCCGTACAGGATTCCCGCCCAATCATCCTGGGTTGGGGACCTGGACGGCACGGTGGCGGTGCTGGCGAGAGCGGGCGCCTGCCCCCTCTTCAAGTCACTAGAGAGGGGGCACGGCTACGCGGCGGCAGGTTGGGGGAGGTACGCTGTCATCGGGGTGTACTTCTCCCCCAACCGATCCCTGGCAGAGTTCGAGGTGTTTCTCGACTCTGTTAGGGCCGCCGCGGGCAGGTTGTCACCGAGGGAGATCTTGGTCCTCGGCGACTTCAACGCCAAGTCTCGCTCTTGGGGCGGCACCGCCACCGACGCGAGAGGGAGAGCAGTTGAGGCATGGGCACTGCTCTCCGGTCTGAGCCTCCTCAACGAGGGAAACGCGCTCACGTGCGTGCGAGGGTCGGGGGGGTCCATCGTGGACCTCTCCTTTGCCTCACCGGCGCTCGCGCGCCGTGTGGCAAATTGGCGGGTGGAAGAGGAGGTGGAGACCTTATCGGATCACCGATATATCAGGTTCGAGGTCTCCCCTCCTCAGGGACGCGGCACAACATCATCGCGCCCCGGGTTCCACTTCCCTCGTTGGGTCCTCGGCAAGTTCGACAAGGAGCTCGCCGAGGAGGCGGCGCTGTTCCAGAGATGGAACATGCCCCGAGGCTCAGACGACGTCGGCGTCGACGAGCTGGAAGGTCGCATCCACAGCGCTCTTCAGGAGGTGTGCGATGCGGCCATGCCTAGGATGCAGCGACGTCCTGCGGACCGCCGCCAGCTGTACTGGTGGTCGGAGGAGCTCTCCGGCCTCCGGGCGGCGGCCCAGGCTCGTCGCCGGGCACTGCAGCGTTGTCGGCGTCGGCGCACGCAGGTGACGGGGGAGGAGGAGCGGCTGCAGGTTCAGTATGCCGAAGCCCGCAAGACCCTGCGGCTCGCCATAGTCCGGGCGAAGACCCTTGCCTGGGAGGAACTCCTGGCAGGGGTCGACAGGGATCCATGGGGGCGCCCGTTCAAGACGGCACGGAAGAAGCTCTGTGCCGCAGGCGCCCCCTTAACGGAGGCCCTGGACCCGGACTTCCTCCAAGGGGTGGTGGACCGGTTGTTCCCGGGGGCTGACGCGTCATTCCAGCCCCCGGTTATGTCCACCACCGCCCCCGCGGCGGCCACAGACGAGGGCCCTCCTCTGACGGAAGAGGAGCTGGACGTGGCCCTGGGTCGTCTCCGGGGTCGACGTACGGCTCCGGGGCCCGACGGGGTCCCATCGAGGGCCCTCTGGGTGGCCGCGAGTCACCTGCGCGAGGAGCTCCGGGGACTGTACGATGCCTGCATTCGGTACGTGCAGTTCCCGGAGCGCTGGAAGACGGGCAGGCTTTGCCTGCTGCGGAAGGGGGACCGTCACCCCGACTCCCCTTCCGCGTACAGACCGATCGTCCTTCTGGACGAGGCGGGTAAGGTCTTCGAGAAGATCTTGGCCGGCCGTCTCGTTCGGCACCTCGCCGAGGTGGGACCGGGCCTCCATGAGGCCCAGTACGGATTTCGGGCAGGGCGATCCACGTTGGACGCCCTGCTCGACCTGAAGGGCCTCTGTCTGGAGGCCTTCGGTGACGGCGAGGTGGTCCTGGGGGTGTCCTTAGATATCGAGAACGCCTTCAACAGCCTGCCATTCGCGACGATCAGGGGGGCGCTGGAGTTTTTCCGGCTCCCCCCCTACATGGTCGGGCTGTTGGGGGCGTACCTCAAGGACAGGACGATCGTCTGGGTTGATGGCAGCGGCGAATTACATCGGCGGCGCGTGGAGAGCGGGGTTCCACAGGGGTCGGTCTTGGGCCCCTTGCTGTGGAACCTCGCGTACGACTGGCTGCTGCGGCAGCCGGTCCTCCCCGGGACGAGGGTACTATGCTACGCGGACGACACCCTCGTCTCGGCCCGGGGGAGGAGTTACGACGAGGCTGCTCGTCTGGCCGCCACTAGCACGTCGCTGGTGGTGGACCGGATCGAGCAGCTGGGTCTGAGGGTCTCCGTCACGAAGACGGAGGCCCTCCTCTTCCACGGACCCCGCAGGGGTCCACCCCGGGGCGCGATCATCCCCGTCCGGGGCGAGAGGGTCTCAGTGCGGGGAGCCCTCAAGTATTTAGGGCTCACTCTGGACGGGCGATGGAGCTTCGGGGAGCACTTCGAACGGCTTCTCCCGAAGCTCACCGCCACCGCCGCTGCGCTGGGCAGATTGCTGCCCAATGTCGGGGGGCCGGGTCATTTGTGTCGGCGCCTATACTCTGGCATCCTGCGGAGTATGGCACTGTACGGAGCGCCCGTATGGGTGGATAGGTGCGAGACCGCCAGGAACGGGCCCGTGTTGAAGAGGGCCCAACGTATCCTGGCGAACCGAGCCTGTCGGGCGTACCGTACGGTGTCCTGGACGGCGGGTACGCTTCTCGCGGGCGATGCGCCTTGGCATCTACAGGCGCAGTCGCTCGCGGAAGTGTACCTCTTCCTGCGGGATGCCGGAGAGCGTCGGCCGGACCCGGCCACGGTCCGCCGGATCAGGCGCGTTGCCCATAACGCCCTGATCCGGCGGTGGGAGACGGAGTTAGGTAACCCTGCCGCCGGCCGGGACACGGTGGAGGCCATCAGGCCCCATCTGTCCCGGTGGATGAGCCGGCGGTACGGGGCCTTGACGTTCCACCTGGTGCAGGTGCTGACAGGCCATGGATGTTTCGGCAAGTACTTGCACCAGGTGGCTCGTAGAGAGATGACGCAGGAATGCGTCGAGTGTGGTGCGCCGATTGACACGGCGCACCACACTCTGGCGGAGTGCCCGGCATGGGAGCCGCAACGCCACTCCCTCGTCGCGCAAGTCGGCAGTGACCTCTCGCTGCCGACTGTAATCGATCGTATGTTGAGCAGCGAGAGGTCTTGGAGGGCGGTGGCCTCCTTCTGCGGCGCAGTGATGCGTCAGAAGGAGGCCGCCGAGCGCACGAGGGAGGCCGACGCCGCTGCCGCACCTTGCAGGCGGCGGCGGGCCGGCGGGAGAGCGCGGCGGCAGAACCACGCCGTCCGCTTCCTCCCGCCGTGAGCGATGGGCCCCTAGCCGGGCACGGTGTGAGGGGGCGTTCGGGCCGTTGGTCGTGGCCCTTTGGGCCTTTTGTCGTGTTTCCCCTGGGGGTGCGTCCCCCGGGGGAGTCTTGGTTTTTGTCCCCCCCCTCCCACTTCGACGAGGGGGGGGAGTCTGGAGGGAGGAGGCCGCCGCCCAATTCCTTCACGGGAGGGCGGCGGCCGGGCATGCGCTCCGTCGTGGGCGCGCGCGGTCGTCTGTGGGGTCGGGGGGCCCCAACGTGCCGGTCCCGCGAGGGGCCGGTACGGGACGGCAGGTGGGTGCCTTTGCTCCCCGCGGGCACCCACCAAGAGGAGTTTTATACGCGGAGGCGCCCGGAGAGTTGCTTGGCTGAAACCCGGGCGTCTCCAGTATGCGTGTGGCGGGACAAGCGGTGGTGGTTTTAGTGGGTATGGGGGTCACGCACAACATCTCAGTGGCCCCGAGCCCCACATAACCCGGCGTCCCCCCCCTTGAAAAGGACGCTGGGTATGCGTTAACAGCATTTCCACCACCGATATCAAAAAAAAAAAAAAAAAAAAAAAAAAAAAAAAAGGTTAGGTTAGGTTGTCGGGGTGAGGTCCCCACTTTTGTAAGCGCGATGCACTGCACCGCGTCTTCCTTCTCCCGTACGCATCCTAGGTGAGCTCACTATACACTATACACATATAAAACAGGTTAGCTCAATCGAGACCAACCGCGAGTAAGCTACGGCTCCCGCGCTCTGCAGCGGTCTCAATCACTCTTCGGGGCGGTGCTGAGGAGAGAGGAGTTACCTACAAAAAGGTACTGGAGGAAGCCAAAGAAAAGATTGACATCTCTTCCCTCGGTCTTCCCGGTCTCTGGTTTAGAAGAGCCAAATCCGGTGCGAGGATCCTAGAGGTCCCTGGAGTGAACAGTGGAGAGAAAGCAGATATGCTTGCCTCTAAACTGAAGGACTTTCTAGGGGACGACAACGTCCACATAGGCAGGCCTACTAAGTGCTCGGAAATGCGCATCTCCGGGCTAGACGATTCCGTCACGACAGACGAAGTTGTGACGGCCATCGCGAAAGTAGGTGAGTGCTCTAAAGAATCGGTGAAATGCGGCGACATAAGACCTGACCACACAGGTCTAGGCACAGCCTGGGTGCGGTGCCCGATACCCGCTGCCAAAAAGGTGGCTACGAGCGGAAGGCTATTGGTGGGCTGGGTGGCCGCTCAAGTGAAGCTTCTGGCACCTAGGGTGCTCCGCTGCTACCGGTGCCTGGAGGTTGGACACGTTAGAGGACAGTGTACCGCCGAAGTGGATCGCAGCGGAATATGCTACCGTTGCAGCCAGTCGGGTCATAGAGCGGGGCAATGTACCGCTGCACCGCATTGTGTACTGTGCTCCGACCGTAAAAGACCAGCTGAGCATGGAGTCGGCAGCGGAGCATGTGTAGCTCGCGCTGCCAAACAAAGCAAGAGGAAGGGGCATGACATGAATAAATCTGTCCCGCAGGTGACTCTACCCATTGCCAGGGCCGAGGTGGAACCTAAACGTAAGAAATAACAATGGCCTCACGATCCATACGATTTCTTCAGGGTAATATCAATCACTGTGCCAGAGCTCAGGACCTACTAGTCCAGAGCCTGGCGGAGCGATCGATACACATTGGGATTATCGCGGAACCCTACTCCATACCTCCTAAGGAGAACTGGGTTGGCGATGTAGACAAGAAGGTGCTCTTAGTCACACAGACTGCTGCTGGCTCCCCGCCTTTTGAGCAAGTAGCAAAGGGTCAGGGATGCGTGGCCGCAACTGTGGATGGCCTGTCAGTGGTTGGCGTCTATTTTTCGCCCAACCGAAGCCTGGCCGACTTTGAGCGATTCCTTCAACGCGTCGGGGACATCGTTAACCAATGTCGACCAAATCCGGTGCTGATCGCGGGGGACTTCAATGCCAAATCGGTGGCTTGGGGATCTCCAGCGACTGATGCACGGGGGGAGGTGCTAGAGGAGTGGGTCGTAGCGACGGGACTGGTAATCCTAAACCAGGGGTCGGTCAGCACCTGCGTACGTGCACAGGGTGAGTCGATAGTGGACGTGACGTTCGCAAGTCCCACGGTGGCTCATCGAGTAAACGGGTGGCAGGTGCTGGACAGTGTGGAAACTCTGTCGGACCACCGGTACATCCAATTTGGCATGGAGGCGCCTTCCTTGCCAGCCGCAGATACCCTCAATCGGTCTCCATCTGGGTCGGGACCGAGGTGGGCGATTAAAAAGCTGGACAAGGAACTCCTACGGGAGGCAGCAATTGTGCAGGCATGGTTTCATGACACAAAGAGTCCTGCAGAAGTGAGCGAGGAAGCAGAACGGCTCCATGAGGCCATGACAAACGTCTGTGACGCTGCCATGCCTCGGGCCGGGGCTTTCAAGGCCGGGAGGCAGGTGTACTGGTGGTCTGACCGGTTAACGCAACTCCGGCAGGCATGCGTCGTGGCCAGGCGCCGCTACCTTCGAAGCCGAAGAAGAGCTCATCGAGAGGAAAGGCAAGAGGCCAGTCTCTACGATGACTATAGACATAAACAAAAAGAGCTTCAGGTGGCGATAAGCAAGGCCAAGCCGAAAGCGTGGAATGAAATGCTGGAGAAACTAGATAAAGACCCATGGGGAAGGCCCTATAGATTAGTTCGATCCAAACTTCGTCCCTGGACCCCACCACTGACTCAGACCCTACAGCCTCTACTCTGTGAAAGCATCGTAGAGGCTCTATTTCCGGAAAAAGACGAATACCTACCACCAAGCATGGTACCGCCGGAGATAACAGTCGAAGGCAGTTCTGGTAGGTCAGAAGCCGTATCGGAGCCCGAGCTCAAAGCGGCGGAGCTACGGATGCGAGCCAAGAAGGTTGCTCCAGGGCCAGACGGCATACCAGGAACTGTTTGGTGCCCTGCTCTCGAGGCACTAGGGCCATGGATCAGGACGCTCTTTAGTGCGTGCCTCGAGCAGGGCCGATATCCAAACAGCTGGAAAACCGGTAGGCTAGTGCTGCTGAAGAAAGAGGGTCGTCCAGCGGACTCGCCATCTGCATATCGGCCCATCGTCGTGCTGAACGAGGTGAATAAGCTGTTCGAGCGGATAATTGCTGAGCGGCTTACTAAGCACCTGACGGAGGAAGGGCCAGATCTTAGCGGGTGTCAATACGGCTTTCGCAAGCTAAGGTCAACGATCGATGCCATAATGAGAGTCAAAGCGCTGACAGCGGACGCAATATCTCAGGGCGATGTTGTGGTGGCGGTATCCCTGGACATCAAAAACGCCTTTAACACCCTACCCTGGAGCTGCATAAAGGAAGCCCTCCGTTACCATGCCGTACCTCGCTATCTGCGACAGATTGTGGCGGCATACCTATCGGACAGGGCGGTGACGTATCCCACCAAGACAGGTTGGTGTAGAAGGACGGTGTCGTGTGGGGTTCCACAGGGGTCGGTTCTTGGACCCCTCCTGTGGAACATAGGATACGATTGGGTGTTGCGAGGAGCAAACCCGGAGGGAGTAGAGGTCGTCTGCTATGCGGACGATACGCTCGTAACAGCGCGAGCTGGGACGCATAGGCAGGCGGTCCTCCTGGCAACGGCAGGTGTAGCACACACCGTCCAGAGGATACGGCGGCTGGGACTTGAAGTCTCTGTGGAGAAGTCGGAAGCTATATGTTTCCACGGACCTAGGAACGCACCGCCCACAGGACTGGAGATGGTGGTGGGTGGAGTTTCCATCGGTATCGAGAAGACCTTGCGCTACCTGGGTCTAGTCCTCGATAGCCGGTGGAACTTTAAGGAACATTTCAGTGGCCTGGCTCCGAGACTCATTCGAGCGGCGGGCGCGTTAGGTAAGCTCTTGCCCAACATTGGAGGACCTAGAGCTCAGTGCCGCCGCCTCTATACGGGAGTCGTCAAGTCGATGGCCCTCTATGGAGCTCCTATCTGGGTGGACGCTCTGAACGCCCATAACAAAACCCTCCTACGCAGACCGCAACGGGTTATGGCGGTGAGAGTCATAAGGGGCTATCATACGATCTCCTTCGAGGCGGCCTGTGTCCTGGCGGGAACGCCGCCATGGGATTTGGAGGCGGAGTCTCTGGCGCAGAGATATGAAGTTGCAATGGGACTACGCAACGTACCGGGATGGCAGTCATCAGAAGGGTGGAGAACACTTCTGGATGAGCACCTGGTGAGAAGCAACCGGGTGCTCATTGAGAAGTGGAAGAAAAGACTTCAGCAACCGACTGCTGGCCACCAAATAATAGAAGCGGTGCTACCGGTACTGGACCAGTGGCTGACAAGGAGACATGGAGCTCTCACGTTCCGACTCGTGCAGATGCTGTCGGGGCATGGCTGCTTCGGAAGGTACCTGTGCAGGGTGGCGGGCAGAGAGCCCACGATGGGGTGTCATCATTGCGAAAGTGCCGAGGACACGGCCAGGCACACACTTGAAGAGTGTCCGCGGTGGAGCGAGCAGCGAAGTCACCTCGCTGCCGTAATGGGGAATGACCTGTCACTGCCAGCCGTAGTGGAAGCTATGGTAAGTAATAACGTGGCATGGGGCAAAATGGTCTACTTCTGCGAGGAGGTGATGACGCAAAAAGAAGCGATGGAAAGGGTTAGGGAAGACGACCCGTCGTCGCTACCTATCCGCCGGAAGAAAACCGGTCGCAGGCGGCTCGCTCACGATCGCCGCCTTCCTCCTTAACGAGGGCTACGGGTGGTGTCGGTGGAGAGAACGCCACCACCCGGTAACAAGTGACCTTCGAGGTGTAATGCATGCAAAAGCATAGCACACAAGATTGGGATTAAGGTTCTAGGTGGAGTCTGCACCAGGCGGACAGACGCCGGTGGAATCACGGTAGAGTGCGCAAGCGACCCCGTGGCTCTTGCCAATAAGGCGCAGCGTACGTACGTCGATGGTTTTTTAGTGGGTATTAAGGCAATCAGCCAACGAGTCCCACATACCCGCCTGGTAACCACAGGCGGGATGCGTAAATGCATTTTTCGATCAGAAAAAAAAAAAAAAAAAAAAAAAAAAAAGGTTAGGTTAGGTTAGGTTAGGTTAGGTTAGGTTTTGGAGGGCGGTAGCCTCCTTCTGCGGCGCAGTGATGCGTCAGAAGGAGGCCGCCGAGCGCACGAGGGAGGCTGACGCCGCTGCCGCACCTTGCAGGCGGCGGCGGGCCGGCGGGAGAGCGCGGCGGCAGAACCACGCCGTCCGCTTCCTCCCGCCGTGAGCGACGGGCCCCTAGCCGGGCACGGTGTGATGGGGCCTTCGGGCCGTTGGGCGTGGCCCTTTGGGCCTTTTGTCGTGTTTCCCCTGGGGGTTCGTCCCCCGGGGGAGTCTTGGTTTTTGTCCCCCCTCCCTCGTCGAAGTGGGGGGGGAGTCTGGAGGGAGGAGGCCGCCGCCCAATTCCTTCACGGGAGGGCGGCGGCCGGGCATGCGCTCCGTCGTGGGCGCGCGCGGTCGTCCGTGGGGTCGGGGGGCCCCAACGTGCCGGTCCCGCGAGGGGCCGGTACGGGACGGCAGGTGGGTGCCTTTGCTCCCCGCGGGGACCCACCAGGAGGAGTTTTATACGCGGAGGCGCCCGGAGAGTTGCTTGACTGAAACCCGGGCGTCTCCAGTATGCGTATGGCGGGACAAGCGGTGGTGGTTTTAGTGGGTATGGGGGTCACGCACAACATCTCAGTGGCCCCGAGCCCCACATAACCCGGCGTTCCCCCCCTGCAAAGGACGCTGGGTATGCGGTAACAGCATTTCCACCACCGATATCAAAAAAAAAAAAAAAAAAAAAAAAAAAAAGGTTTTGGAGGGCGGTAGCCTCCTTCTGCGGCGCAGTGATGCGTCAGAAGGAGGCCGCCGAGCGCACGAGGGAGGCTGACGCCGCTGCCGCACCTTGCAGGCGGCGGCGGGCCGGCGGGAGAGCGCGGCGGCAGAACCACGCCGTCCGCTTCCTCCCGCCGTGAGCGATGGGCCCCTAGCCGGGCACGGTGTGATGGGGCGTTCGGGCCGTTGGGCGTGGCCCTTTGGGCCTTTTGTCGTGTTTCCCCTGGGGGTGCGTCCCCCGGGGGAGTCTTGGTTTTTGTCCCCCCCTCCCACTTCGACGAGAGGGGGAGTCTGGAGGGAGGAGGCCGCCGCCCAATTCCTTCACGGGAGGGCGGCGGCCGAGCATGCGCTCCGTCGTGGGCGCGCGCTGTCGTCTGTGGGGTCGGGGGGCCCCAACGTGCCGGTCCCGCGAGGGGCCGGTACGGGACGGCAGGTGGGTGCCTTTGCTCCCCGCGGGCACCCACCAAGAGGAGTTTTATATGCGGAGGCGCCCGGAGAGTTGCTTGGCTGAAACCCGGGCGTCTCCAGTATGCGTGTGGCGGGACAAGCGGTGGTGGTTTTAGTGGGTATGGGGGTCACGCACAACATCTCAGTGGCCCCGAGCCCCACATAACCCGGCGTCCCCCCCCTCGAAAAGGACGCTGGGTATGCGTTAACAGCATTTCCACCACCGATATCAAAAAAAAAAAAAAAAAAGGTTAGGTTAGGTTAGGTTAGGTTCCCCCCCAAGGGGTTTCCGCCTTGTCGTGGCGGGGGGGCTCAGTAGCCGTGGCTTCGATGCCTCTTGGTGAAGCTAAGTGGAACCCACCCGGCCAGCACCTTGTGTGGGGCTGGCCCGAGTCCTAGCTCCGGGCTTGAGCTCCTGGGTATAGTGAGCTCACCTAGGATGCGTACGGGAGAAGGAAGACGCGGTGCAGTGCATCGCGCTTACAAAAGTGGGGACCTCACCCCGACAGAAGGAAAAAAGGTGACGAGTCGCGTATGGTACGTCATAAAACAAAAATCAACGCAATATGAATGCGGATGAAGTAACAAATCTCCGGGAGGGTCTGGCTAGCCAGGAATCCCTCTCTGTGCGCGAGTCGGAAAGCTCTTTGCATACTGACACGCGTACAGGCTGCCCCACTGTATACGGAGGGGGCAAACATTCGCAAGTGGATCAAAATCAATCGACTTTGGCTTCGTATAAGGACTCTGAGATGCATTCGGATGTGGATGGAGTAGGCTTAGAATCAGACAGTGATTCTAGCCGACGACTTGTGATTACTACGGCGAGATTGACCCGTTCACAGAAACGGAAGAACGACGAGTCAAACTTGGCTTGCAAGTCTGCGTCAAAAATTTCTTCAGCTTCAGGAGGTAGAAGCGTTACTCCTCCGGCAGGCCGATGGGCTGGACTGGCTATGACCAGGAAAGCAATAAAGGATGCTGAGCGAGAGGAAGAAATAAATAGAGCGGAACGGGAAGTAGCTGAGATGTCGGAGAAAAACCGGAGCAATAAGACCTCATGTCTTGAGAGACTTGCGCCACTGGAAATTGAAGACGCCTCGGCCCTCGAACTGAACCAGGTGGTGATGGACAACGTGGCAACCATATTTAAGGTAGCCGCGTCGTCGAAAAACTTAAAGGGCACCTTTGTACATGCCCTAAAAGAGTCAGCGTCGGCGATCAAAGAGGCAGTCGCAGTATTAAGCGCTAGATCGGTGACGAAGGAGACGAAAAAGCTACAGGCAGAAAATGCCAGGCTTAGGGAGGACCTGACTGACCTAAGGGAGGAAATAACACTGATCAGGACGGAGTTAGCGGAGGCAAGGAAAAACACCTACATGTCATCCTACCCAGCTGCTCCCACACCCAACCGAGATGTAAATACCTCCCTCTTGGAAACCTTTTCGCGTACCATTATGGAGCAAGTTGGCCAAATGGTGAACGAAAAGCTAGAAGCCCTAGAGGGAAGGTTGGTGGCAAAACCGAGCGTACGCCTGCCACCTGCTCCGGATGGAGGTGACCCGTCGAAGCCTCCTGGGAAGGGGGAGAACGGGAAGGAGGCGACCAGTAAAGGAACGGGACCGAATAATCCGCAAGTCTCGGAGAAGGAACCGAAAAGAGGGAAAGCTAAAAGAAGGAAGAAGGCACAAGGAGCGTTGCAGAGCGTATCTGTTGCTGTTGCTGATACAAACGACGCACAAAGGCAAAAACCGAAGCCGAACCCAACAACCACAAAGGGGGAGTGGGTACAAGTGGTTAAAAAGCGTCCAAAGAAAACGGTAGCTCAATCGAGACCAACCGCGAGTAAGCTACGGCTCCCGCGCTCTGCAGCGGTCTCAATCACTCTTCGGGGCGGTGCTGAGGAGAGAGGAGTTACCTACAAAAAGGTACTGGAGGAAGCCAAAGAAAAGATTGACATCTCTTCCCTTGGTCTTCCCGGTCTCTGGTTTAGAAGAGCCAAATCCGGTGCGAGGATCCTAGAGGTCCCTGGAGTGAACAGTGGAGAGAAAGCAGATATGCTTGCCTCAAAACTGAAGGACTTTCTAGGGGACGACAACGTCCACATAGGCAGGCCTACTAAGTGCTCGGAAATGCGCATCTCCGGGCTAGACGATTCCGTCACGACAGACGAAGTTGTGACGGCCATCGCGAAAGTAGGCGAGTGCTCTAAAGAATCGGTGAAATGCGGCGACATAAGACCTGACCACACAGGTCTAGGCACAGCCTGGGTGCGGTGCCCGATACCCGCTGCCAAAAAGGTGGCTACGAGCGGAAGGCTATTGGTGGGCTGGGTGGCCGCTCAAGTGAAGCTTCTGGCACCTAGGGTGCTCCGCTGCTACCGGTGCCTGGAGGTTGGACACGTTAGAGGACAGTGTACCGCCGAAGTGGATCGCAGCGGAATATGCTACCGTTGCAGCCAGTCGGGTCATAGAGCGGGGCAATGTACCGCTGCACCGCATTGTGTACTGTGCTCCGACCGTAAAAGACCAGCTGAGCATGGAGTCGGCAGCGGAGCATGTGTAGCTCGCGCTGCCAAACAAAGCAAGAGGAAGGGGCATGACATGAATAAATCTGTCCCGCAGGTGACTCTACCCATTGCCAGGGCCGAGGTGGAACCTAAACGTAAGAAATAACAATGGCCTCACGATCCATACGATTTCTACAGGGTAATATCAATCACTGTGCCAGAGCTCAGGACTTACTGGTCCAGAGCCTGGCGGAGCGATCGATACACATTGGGATTATCGCGGAACCCTACTCCATACCTCCTAAGGAGAACTGGGTTGGCGATGTAGACAAGAAGGTGCTCTTAGTCACACAGACTGCTGCTGGCTCCCCGCCTTTTGAGCAAGTAGCAAAGGGTCAGGGATGCGTGGCCGCAACTGTGGATGGCCTGTCAGTGGTTGGCGTCTATTTTTCGCCCAACCGAAGCCTGGCCGACTTTGAGCGATTCCTTCAACGCGTCGGGGACATCGTTAACCAATGTCGACCAAATCCGGTGCTGATCGCGGGGGACTTCAATGCCAAATCGGTGGCTTGGGGATCTCCAGCGACTGATGCACGGGGGGAGGTGCTAGAGGAGTGGGTCGTAGCGACGGGACTGGTAATCCTAAACAAGGGGTCGGTCAGCACCTGCGTACGTGCGCAGGGTGAGTCGATAGTGGACGTGACGTTCGCAAGTCCCACGGTGGCTCATCGAGTAAACGGGTGGCAGGTGCTGGACAGTGTGGAAACTCTGTCGGACCACCGGTACATCCAATTTGGCATGGAGGCGCCTTCCTTGCCAGCCGCAGATACCCTCAATCGGTCTCCGTCTGGGTCGGGACCGAGGTGGGCGATTAAAAAGCTGGACAAGGAACTCCTACGGGAGGCAGCAATTGTGCAGGCATGGTTTCATGACACAGAGAGTCCTGCAGAAGTGAGCGAGGAAGCAGAACGGCTCCATGAGGCCATGACAAACGTCTGTGACGCTGCCATGCCTCGGGCCGGGGCTTTCAAGGCCGGGAGGCAGGTGTACTGGTGGTCTGACCGGTTAACGCAACTCCGGCAGGCATGCGTCTTGGCCAGGCGCCGCTACCTTCGAAGTCGAAGAAGAGCTCATCGAGAGGAAAGGCAAGAGGCCAGTCTCTACGATGACTATAGACATAAACAAAAAGAGCTTCAGGTGGCGATAAGCAAGGCCAAGCCGAAAGCGTGGAATGAAATGCTGGAGAAACTAGATAAAGACCCATGGGGAAGGCCCTATAGATTAGTTCGATCCAAACTTCGTCCCTGGACCCCACCACTGACTCAGACCCTACAGCCTCTACTCTGTGAAAGCATCGTAGAGGCTCTATTTCCGGAAAAAGACGAATACCTACCACCAAGCATGGTACCGCCGGAGATAACAGTCGAAGGCAGTTCTGGTAGGTCAGAAGCCGTATCGGAGCCCGAGCTCAAAGCGGCGGAGCTACGGATGCGAGCCAAGAAGGTTGCTCCAGGGCCAGACGGCATACCAGGAACTGTTTGGTGCCCTGCTCTCGAGGCACTAGGGCCATGGATCAGGACGCTCTTTAGTGCGTGCCTCGAGCAGGGCCGATATCCAAACAGCTGGAAAACCGGTAGGCTAGTCCTGCTGAAGAAAGAGGGTCGTCCAGCGGACTCGCCATCTGCATATCGCCCCATCGTCGTGCTGAACGAGGTGAATAAGCTGTTCGAGCGGATAATTGCTGAGCGGCTTACTAAGCACCTGACGGAGGAAGGGCCAGATCTTAGCGGGTGTCAATACGGCTTTCGCAAGCTAAGGTCAACGATCGATGCCATAATGAGAGTCAAAGCGCTGACAGCGGACGCAATATCTCAGGGCGATGTTGTGGTGGCGGTGTCCCTGGACATCAAAAACGCCTTTAACACCCTACCCTGGAGCTGCATAAAGGAAGCTCTCCGTTACCATGCCGTACCTCGCTATCTGCGACAGATTGTGGCGGCATACCTATCGGACAGGGCGGTGACGTATCCCACCAAGACAGGTTGGTGTAGAAGGACGGTGTCGTGTGGGGTTCCACAGGGGTCGGTTCTTGGACCCCTCCTGTGGAACATAGGATACGATTGGGTGTTGCGAGGAGCAAACCCGGAGGGAGTAGAGGTCGTCTGCTATGCGGACGATACGCTCGTAACAGCGCGAGCTGGGACGCATAGGCAGGCGGTCCTCCTGGCAACGGCAGGTGTAGCACACACCGTCCAGAGGATACGGCGGCTGGGACTTGAAGTCTCTGTGGAGAAGTCGGAAGCTATATGTTTCCACGGACCTAGGAACGCACCGCCCACAGGACTGGAGATGGTGGTGGGTGGAGTTTCCATCGGTATCGAGAAGACCTTGCGCTACCTGGGTCTAGTCCTCGATAGCCGGTGGAACTTCAAGGAACATTTCAGTGGCCTGGCTCCGAGACTCATTCGAGCGGCGGGCGCGTTAGGTAAGCTCTTGCCCAACATTGGCGGACCTAGAGCTCAGTGCCGCCGCCTCTATACGGGAGTCGTCAAGTCGATGGCCCTCTATGGAGCTCCTATCTGGGTGGACGCTCTGAACGCCCATAACAAAACCCTCCTACGCAGACCGCAACGGGTTATGGCGGTGAGAGTCATAAGGGGCTATCATACGATCTCCTTCGAGGCGGCCTGTGTCCTGGCGGGAACGCCGCCATGGGATTTGGAGGCGGAGTCTCTGGCGCAGAGATATGAAGTTGCAATGGGATTACGCAACGTACCGGGATGGCAGTCATCAGAAGGGTGGAGAACACTTCTGGATGAGCACCTGGTGAGAAGCAATCGGGTGCTCATTGAGAAGTGGAAGAAAAGACTTCAGCAACCGACTGCTGGCCACCAAATAATAGAAGCGGTGCTACCGGTACTGGACCAGTGGCTGACAAGGAGACATGGAGCTCTCACGTTCCGACTCGTGCAGATGCTGTCGGGGCATGGCTGCTTCGAAAGGTACCTGTGCAGGGTGGCGGGCAGAGAGCCCACGATGGGGTGTCATCATTGCGAAAGTGCCGAGGACACGGCCAGGCACACACTTGAAGAGTGTCCGCGGTGGAGCGAGCAGCGAAGTCACCTCGCTGCCGTAATGGGGAATGACCTGTCACTGCCAGCCGTAGTGGAAGCTATGGTAAGTAATAACGTGGCATGGGGCAAAATGGTCTACTTCTGCGAGGAGGTGATGACGCAAAAAGAAGCGATGGAAAGGGTTAGGGAAGACGACCCGTCGTCGCTACCTATCCGCCGGAAGAAAACCGGTCGCAGGCGGCTCGCTCACGATCGCCGCCTTCCTCCTTAACGAGGGCTACGGGTGGTGTCGGTGGAGAGATCGCCACCACCCGGTAACAAGTGACCTTCGAGGTGTAATGCATGCAAAAGCATAGCACACAAGATTGGGATTAAGGTTCTAGGTGGAGTCTGCACCAGGCGGACAGACGCCGGTGGAATCACGGTAGAGTGCGCAAGCGACCCCGTGGCTCTTGCCAAATAAGGCGCAGAGTACGTACGTCGATGGTTTTTTAGTGGGTATTAAGGCAATCAGCCAACGAGTCCCACATACCCGCCTGGTAACCACAGGCGGGATGCGTAAATGCATTTTTCCATCAGAAAAAAAAAAAAAAGGTTAGGTTAGGTTAGGTTAGGTTAGGTTAGGTTAGGTTAGGTTAGGTTAGGTTAGGTTAGGTTAGGTTAGGTTAGGTTAGGTTAGGTTAGGTTAGGTTAGGTTAGGTTAGGTTAGGTTAGGTTAGGTTAGGTTAGGTTAGGTTAGGTTAGGTTAGGTTAGGTTAGGTTAGGTTAGGTTAGGTTAGGTTAGGTTAGGTTAGGTTAGGTTAGGTTAGGTTAGGTTAGGTTAGGTTAGGTTAGGTTAGGTTAGGTTAGGTTAGGTTAGGTTAGGTTAGGTTAGGTTAGGTTAGGTTAGGTTAGGTTAGGTTAGGTTAGGTTAGGTTAGGTTAGGTTAGGTTAGGTTAGGTTAGGTTAGGTTAGGTTAGGTTAGGTTAGGTTAGGTTAGGTTAGGTTAGGTTAGGTTAGGTTAGGTTAGGTTAGGTTAGGTTAGGTTAGGTTAGGTTAGGTTAGGTTAGGTTAGGTTAGGTTAGGTTAGGTTAGGTTAGGTTAGGTTAGGTTAGGTTAGGTTAGGTTAGGTTAGGTTAGGTTAGGTTAGGTTAGGTTAGGTTAGGTTAGGTTAGGTTAGGTTAGGTTAGGTTAGGTTAGGTTAGGTTAGGTTAGGTTAGGTTAGGTTAGGTTAGGTTAGGTTAGGTTAGGTTAGGTTAGGTTAGGTTAGGTTAGGTTAGGTTAGGTTAGGTTAGGTTAGGTTAGGTTAGGTTAGGTTAGGTTAGGTTAGGTTAGGTTAGGTTAGGTTAGGTTAGGTTAGGTTAGGTTAGGTTAGGTTAGGTTAGGTTAGGTTAGGTTAGGTTAGGTTAGGTTAGGTTAGGTTAGGTTAGGTTAGGTTAGGTTAGGTTAGGTTAGGTTAGGTTAGGTTAGGTTAGGTTAGGTTAGGTTAGGTTAGGTTAGGTTAGGTTAGGTTAGGTTAGGTTAGGTTAGGTTAGGTTAGGTTAGGTTAGGTTAGGTTAGGTTAGGTTAGGTTAGGTTAGGTTAGGTTAGGTTAGGTTAGGTTAGGTTAGGTTAGGTTAGGTTAGGTTAGGTTAGGTTAGGTTAGGTTAGGTTAGGTTAGGTTAGGTTAGGTTAGGTTAGGTTAGGTTAGGTTAGGTTAGGTTAGGTTAGGTTAGGTTAGGTTAGGTTAGGTTAGGTTAGGTTAGGTTAGGTTAGGTTAGGTTAGGTTAGGTTAGGTTAGGTTAGGTTAGGTTAGGTTAGGTTAGGTTAGGTTAGGTTAGGTTAGGTTAGGTTAGGTTAGGTTAGGTTAGGTTAGGTTAGGTTAGGTTAGGTTAGGTTAGGTTAGGTTAGGTTAGGTTAGGTTAGGTTAGGTTAGGTTAGGTTAGGTTAGGTTAGGTTAGGTTAGGTTAGGTTAGGTTAGGTTAGGTTAGGTTAGGTTAGGTTAGGTTAGGTTAGGTTAGGTTAGGTTAGGTTAGGTTAGGTTAGGTTAGGTTAGGTTAGGTTAGGTTAGGTTAGGTTAGGTTAGGTTAGGTTAGGTTAGGTTAGGTTAGGTTAGGTTAGGTTAGGTTAGGTTAGGTTAGGTTAGGTTAGGTTAGGTTAGGTTAGGTTAGGTTAGGTTAGGTTAGGTTAGGTTAGGTTAGGTTAGGTTAGGTTAGGTTAGGTTAGGTTAGGTTAGGTTAGGTTAGGTTAGGTTAGGTTAGGTTAGGTTAGGTTAGGTTAGGTTAGGTTAGGTTAGGTTAGGTTAGGTTAGGTTAGGTTAGGTTAGGTTAGGTTAGGTTAGGTTAGGTTAGGTTAGGTTAGGTTAGGTTAGGTTAGGTTAGGTTAGGTTAGGTTAGGTTAGGTTAGGTTAGGTTAGGTTAGGTTAGGTTAGGTTAGGTTAGGTTAGGTTAGGTTAGGTTAGGTTAGGTTAGGTTAGGTTAGGTTAGGTTAGGTTAGGTTAGGTTAGGTTAGGTTAGGTTAGGTTAGGTTAGGTTAGGTTAGGTTAGGTTAGGTTAGGTTAGGTTAGGTTAGGTTAGGTTAGGTTAGGTTAGGTTAGGTTAGGTTAGGTTAGGTTAGGTTAGGTTAGGTTAGGTTAGGTTAGGTTAGGTTAGGTTAGGTTAGGTTAGGTTAGGTTAGGTTAGGTTAGGTTAGGTTAGGTTAGGTTAGGTTAGGTTAGGTTAGGTTAGGTTAGGTTAGGTTAGGTTAGGTTAGGTTAGGTTAGGTTAGGTTAGGTTAGGTTAGGTTAGGTTAGGTTAGGTTAGGTTAGGTTAGGTTAGGTTAGGTTAGGTTAGGTTAGGTTAGGTTAGGTTAGGTTAGGTTAGGTTAGGTTAGGTTAGGTTAGGTTAGGTTAGGTTAGGTTAGGTTAGGTTAGGTTAGGTTAGGTTAGGTTAGGTTAGGTTAGGTTAGGTTAGGTTAGGTTAGGTTAGGTTAGGTTAGGTTAGGTTAGGTTAGGTTAGGTTAGGTTAGGTTAGGTTAGGTTAGGTTAGGTTAGGTTAGGTTAGGTTAGGTTAGGTTAGGTTAGGTTAGGTTAGGTTAGGTTAGGTTAGGTTAGGTTAGGTTAGGTTAGGTTAGGTTAGGTTAGGTTAGGTTAGGTTAGGTTAGGTTAGGTTAGGTTAGGTTAGGTTAGGTTAGGTTAGGTTAGGTTAGGTTAGGTTAGGTTAGGTTAGGTTAGGTTAGGTTAGGTTAGGTTAGGTTAGGTTAGGTTAGGTTAGGTTAGGTTAGGTTAGGTTAGGTTAGGTTAGGTTAGGTTAGGTTAGGTTAGGTTAGGTTAGGTTAGGTTAGGTTAGGTTAGGTTAGGTTAGGTTAGGTTAGGTTAGGTTAGGTTAGGTTAGGTTAGGTTAGGTTAGGTTAGGTTAGGTTAGGTTAGGTTAGGTTAGGTTAGGTTAGGTTAGGTTAGGTTAGGTTAGGTTAGGTTAGGTTAGGTTAGGTTAGGTTAGGTTAGGTTAGGTTAGGTTAGGTTAGGTTAGGTTAGGTTAGGTTAGGTTAGGTTAGGTTAGGTTAGGTTAGGTTAGGTTAGGTTAGGTTAGGTTAGGTTAGGTTAGGTTAGGTTAGGTTAGGTTAGGTTAGGTTAGGTTAGGTTAGGTTAGGTTAGGTTAGGTTAGGTTAGGTTAGGTTAGGTTAGGTTAGGTTAGGTTAGGTTAGGTTAGGTTAGGTTAGGTTAGGTTAGGTTAGGTTAGGTTAGGTTAGGTTAGGTTAGGTTAGGTTAGGTTAGGTTAGGTTAGGTTAGGTTAGGTTAGGTTAGGTTAGGTTAGGTTAGGTTAGGTTAGGTTAGGTTAGGTTAGGTTAGGTTAGGTTAGGTTAGGTTAGGTTAGGTTAGGTTAGGTTAGGTTAGGTTAGGTTAGGTTAGGTTAGGTTAGGTTAGGTTAGGTTAGGTTAGGTTAGGTTAGGTTAGGTTAGGTTAGGTTAGGTTAGGTTAGGTTAGGTTAGGTTAGGTTAGGTTAGGTTAGGTTAGGTTAGGTTAGGTTAGGTTAGGTTAGGTTAGGTTAGGTTAGGTTAGGTTAGGTTAGGTTAGGTTAGGTTAGGTTAGGTTAGGTTAGGTTAGGTTAGGTTAGGTTAGGTTAGGTTAGGTTAGGTTAGGTTAGGTTAGGTTAGGTTAGGTTAGGTTAGGTTAGGTTAGGTTAGGTTAGGTTAGGTTAGGTTAGGTTAGGTTAGGTTAGGTTAGGTTAGGTTAGGTTAGGTTAGGTTAGGTTAGGTTAGGTTAGGTTAGGTTAGGTTAGGTTAGGTTAGGTTAGGTTAGGTTAGGTTAGGTTAGGTTAGGTTAGGTTAGGTTAGGTTAGGTTAGGTTAGGTTAGGTTAGGTTAGGTTAGGTTAGGTTAGGTTAGGTTAGGTTAGGTTAGGTTAGGTTAGGTTAGGTTAGGTTAGGTTAGGTTAGGTTAGGTTAGGTTAGGTTAGGTTAGGTTAGGTTAGGTTAGGTTAGGTTAGGTTAGGTTAGGTTAGGTTAGGTTAGGTTAGGTTAGGTTAGGTTAGGTTAGGTTAGGTTAGGTTAGGTTAGGTTAGGTTAGGTTAGGTTAGGTTAGGTTAGGTTAGGTTAGGTTAGGTTAGGTTAGGTTAGGTTAGGTTAGGTTAGGTTAGGTTAGGTTAGGTTAGGTTAGGTTAGGTTAGGTTAGGTTAGGTTAGGTTAGGTTAGGTTAGGTTAGGTTAGGTTAGGTTAGGTTAGGTTAGGTTAGGTTAGGTTAGGTTAGGTTAGGTTAGGTTAGGTTAGGTTAGGTTAGGTTAGGTTAGGTTAGGTTAGGTTAGGTTAGGTTAGGTTAGGTTAGGTTAGGTTAGGTTAGGTTAGGTTAGGTTAGGTTAGGTTAGGTTAGGTTAGGTTAGGTTAGGTTAGGTTAGGTTAGGTTAGGTTAGGTTAGGTTAGGTTAGGTTAGGTTAGGTTAGGTTAGGTTAGGTTAGGTTAGGTTAGGTTAGGTTAGGTTAGGTTAGGTTAGGTTAGGTTAGGTTAGGTTAGGTTAGGTTAGGTTAGGTTAGGTTAGGTTAGGTTAGGTTAGGTTAGGTTAGGTTAGGTTAGGTTAGGTTAGGTTAGGTTAGGTTAGGTTAGGTTAGGTTAGGTTAGGTTAGGTTAGGTTAGGTTAGGTTAGGTTAGGTTAGGTTAGGTTAGGTTAGGTTAGGTTAGGTTAGGTTAGGTTAGGTTAGGTTAGGTTAGGTTAGGTTAGGTTAGGTTAGGTTAGGTTAGGTTAGGTTAGGTTAGGTTAGGTTAGGTTAGGTTAGGTTAGGTTAGGTTAGGTTAGGTTAGGTTAGGTTAGGTTAGGTTAGGTTAGGTTAGGTTAGGTTAGGTTAGGTTAGGTTAGGTTAGGTTAGGTTAGGTTAGGTTAGGTTAGGTTAGGTTAGGTTAGGTTAGGTTAGGTTAGGTTAGGTTAGGTTAGGTTAGGTTAGGTTAGGTTAGGTTAGGTTAGGTTAGGTTAGGTTAGGTTAGGTTAGGTTAGGTTAGGTTAGGTTAGGTTAGGTTAGGTTAGGTTAGGTTAGGTTAGGTTAGGTTAGGTTAGGTTAGGTTAGGTTAGGTTAGGTTAGGTTAGGTTAGGTTAGGTTAGGTTAGGTTAGGTTAGGTTAGGTTAGGTTAGGTTAGGTTAGGTTAGGTTAGGTTAGGTTAGGTTAGGTTAGGTTAGGTTAGGTTAGGTTAGGTTAGGTTAGGTTAGGTTAGGTTAGGTTAGGTTAGGTTAGGTTAGGTTAGGTTAGGTTAGGTTAGGTTAGGTTAGGTTAGGTTAGGTTAGGTTAGGTTAGGTTAGGTTAGGTTAGGTTAGGTTAGGTTAGGTTAGGTTAGGTTAGGTTAGGTTAGGTTAGGTTAGGTTAGGTTAGGTTAGGTTAGGTTAGGTTAGGTTAGGTTAGGTTAGGTTAGGTTAGGTTAGGTTAGGTTAGGTTAGGTTAGGTTAGGTTAGGTTAGGTTAGGTTAGGTTAGGTTAGGTTAGGTTAGGTTAGGTTAGGTTAGGTTAGGTTAGGTTAGGTTAGGTTAGGTTAGGTTAGGTTAGGTTAGGTTAGGTTAGGTTAGGTTAGGTTAGGTTAGGTTAGGTTAGGTTAGGTTAGGTTAGGTTAGGTTAGGTTAGGTTAGGTTAGGTTAGGTTAGGTTAGGTTAGGTTAGGTTAGGTTAGGTTAGGTTAGGTTAGGTTAGGTTAGGTTAGGTTAGGTTAGGTTAGGTTAGGTTAGGTTAGGTTAGGTTAGGTTAGGTTAGGTTAGGTTAGGTTAGGTTAGGTTAGGTTAGGTTAGGTTAGGTTAGGTTAGGTTAGGTTAGGTTAGGTTAGGTTAGGTTAGGTTAGGTTAGGTTAGGTTAGGTTAGGTTAGGTTAGGTTAGGTTAGGTTAGGTTAGGTTAGGTTAGGTTAGGTTAGGTTAGGTTAGGTTAGGTTAGGTTAGGTTAGGTTAGGTTAGGTTAGGTTAGGTTAGGTTAGGTTAGGTTAGGTTAGGTTAGGTTAGGTTAGGTTAGGTTAGGTTAGGTTAGGTTAGGTTAGGTTAGGTTAGGTTAGGTTAGGTTAGGTTAGGTTAGGTTAGGTTAGGTTAGGTTAGGTTAGGTTAGGTTAGGTTAGGTTAGGTTAGGTTAGGTTAGGTTAGGTTAGGTTAGGTTAGGTTAGGTTAGGTTAGGTTAGGTTAGGTTAGGTTAGGTTAGGTTAGGTTAGGTTAGGTTAGGTTAGGTTAGGTTAGGTTAGGTTAGGTTAGGTTAGGTTAGGTTAGGTTAGGTTAGGTTAGGTTAGGTTAGGTTAGGTTAGGTTAGGTTAGGTTAGGTTAGGTTAGGTTAGGTTAGGTTAGGTTAGGTTAGGTTAGGTTAGGTTAGGTTAGGTTAGGTTAGGTTAGGTTAGGTTAGGTTAGGTTAGGTTAGGTTAGGTTAGGTTAGGTTAGGTTAGGTTAGGTTAGGTTAGGTTAGGTTAGGTTAGGTTAGGTTAGGTTAGGTTAGGTTAGGTTAGGTTAGGTTAGGTTAGGTTAGGTTAGGTTAGGTTAGGTTAGGTTAGGTTAGGTTAGGTTAGGTTAGGTTAGGTTAGGTTAGGTTAGGTTAGGTTAGGTTAGGTTAGGTTAGGTTAGGTTAGGTTAGGTTAGGTTAGGTTAGGTTAGGTTAGGTTAGGTTAGGTTAGGTTAGGTTAGGTTAGGTTAGGTTAGGTTAGGTTAGGTTAGGTTAGGTTAGGTTAGGTTAGGTTAGGTTAGGTTAGGTTAGGTTAGGTTAGGTTAGGTTAGGTTAGGTTAGGTTAGGTTAGGTTAGGTTAGGTTAGGTTAGGTTAGGTTAGGTTAGGTTAGGTTAGGTTAGGTTAGGTTAGGTTAGGTTGAGGTTAGGTTAGGTTAGGTTAGGTTAGGTTAGGTTAGGTTAGGTTAGGTTAGGTTAGGTTAGGTTAGGTTAGGTTAGGTTAGGTTAGGTTAGGTTAGGTTAGGTTAGGTTAGGTTAGGTTAGGTTAGGTTAGGTTAGGTTAGGTTAGGTTAGGTTAGGTTAGGTTAGGTTAGGTTAGGTTAGGTTAGGTTAGGTTAGGTTAGGTTAGGTTAGGTTAGGTTAGGTTAGGTTAGGTTAGGTTAGGTTAGGTTAGGTTAGGTTAGGTTAGGTTAGGTTAGGTTAGGTTAGGTTAGGTTAGGTTAGGTTAGGTTAGGTTAGGTTAGGTTAGGTTAGGTTAGGTTAGGTTAGGTTAGGTTAGGTTAGGTTAGGTTAGGTTAGGTTAGGTTAGGTTAGGTTAGGTTAGGTTAGGTTAGGTTAGGTTAGGTTAGGTTAGGTTAGGTTAGGTTAGGTTAGGTTAGGTTAGGTTAGGTTAGGTTAGGTTAGGTTAGGTTAGGTTAGGTTAGGTTAGGTTAGGTTAGGTTAGGTTAGGTTAGGTTAGGTTAGGTTAGGTTAGGTTAGGTTAGGTTAGGTTAGGTTAGGTTAGGTTAGGTTAGGTTAGGTTAGGTTAGGTTAGGTTAGGTTAGGTTAGGTTAGGTTAGGTTAGGTTAGGTTAGGTTAGGTTAGGTTAGGTTAGGTTAGGTTAGGTTAGGTTAGGTTAGGTTAGGTTAGGTTAGGTTAGGTTAGGTTAGGTTAGGTTAGGTTAGGTTAGGTTAGGTTAGGTTAGGTTAGGTTAGGTTAGGTTAGGTTAGGTTAGGTTAGGTTAGGTTAGGTTAGGTTAGGTTAGGTTAGGTTAGGTTAGGTTAGGTTAGGTTAGGTTAGGTTAGGTTAGGTTAGGTTAGGTTAGGTTAGGTTAGGTTAGGTTAGGTTAGGTTAGGTTAGGTTAGGTTAGGTTAGGTTAGGTTAGGTTAGGTTAGGTTAGGTTAGGTTAGGTTAGGTTAGGTTAGGTTAGGTTAGGTTAGGTTAGGTTAGGTTAGGTTAGGTTAGGTTAGGTTAGGTTAGGTTAGGTTAGGTTAGGTTAGGTTAGGTTAGGTTAGGTTAGGTTAGGTTAGGTTAGGTTAGGTTAGGTTAGGTTAGGTTAGGTTAGGTTAGGTTAGGTTAGGTTAGGTTAGGTTAGGTTAGGTTAGGTTAGGTTAGGTTAGGTTAGGTTAGGTTAGGTTAGGTTAGGTTAGGTTAGGTTAGGTTAGGTTAGGTTAGGTTAGGTTAGGTTAGGTTAGGTTAGGTTAGGTTAGGTTAGGTTAGGTTAGGTTAGGTTAGGTTAGGTTAGGTTAGGTTAGGTTAGGTTAGGTTAGGTTAGGTTAGGTTAGGTTAGGTTAGGTTAGGTTAGGTTAGGTTAGGTTAGGTTAGGTTAGGTTAGGTTAGGTTAGGTTAGGTTAGGTTAGGTTAGGTTAGGTTAGGTTAGGTTAGGTTAGGTTAGGTTAGGTTAGGTTAGGTTAGGTTAGGTTAGGTTAGGTTAGGTTAGGTTAGGTTAGGTTAGGTTAGGTTAGGTTAGGTTAGGTTAGGTTAGGTTAGGTTAGGTTAGGTTAGGTTAGGTTAGGTTAGGTTAGGTTAGGTTAGGTTAGGTTAGGTTAGGTTAGGTTAGGTTAGGTTAGGTTAGGTTAGGTTAGGTTAGGTTAGGTTAGGTTAGGTTAGGTTAGGTTAGGTTAGGTTAGGTTAGGTTAGGTTAGGTTAGGTTAGGTTAGGTTAGGTTAGGTTAGGTTAGGTTAGGTTAGGTTAGGTTAGGTTAGGTTAGGTTAGGTTAGGTTAGGTTAGGTTAGGTTAGGTTAGGTTAGGTTAGGTTAGGTTAGGTTAGGTTAGGTTAGGTTAGGTTAGGTTAGGTTAGGTTAGGTTAGGTTAGGTTAGGTTAGGTTAGGTTAGGTTAGGTTAGGTTAGGTTAGGTTAGGTTAGGTTAGGTTAGGTTAGGTTAGGTTAGGTTAGGTTAGGTTAGGTTAGGTTAGGTTAGGTTAGGTTAGGTTAGGTTAGGTTAGGTTAGGTTAGGTTAGGTTAGGTTAGGTTAGGTTAGGTTAGGTTAGGTTAGGTTAGGTTAGGTTAGGTTAGGTTAGGTTAGGTTAGGTTAGGTTAGGTTAGGTTAGGTTAGGTTAGGTTAGGTTAGGTTAGGTTAGGTTAGGTTAGGTTAGGTTAGGTTAGGTTAGGTTAGGTTAGGTTAGGTTAGGTTAGGTTAGGTTAGGTTAGGTTAGGTTAGGTTAGGTTAGGTTAGGTTAGGTTAGGTTAGGTTAGGTTAGGTTAGGTTAGGTTAGGTTAGGTTAGGTTAGGTTAGGTTAGGTTAGGTTAGGTTAGGTTAGGTTAGGTTAGGTTAGGTTAGGTTAGGTTAGGTTAGGTTAGGTTAGGTTAGGTTAGGTTAGGTTAGGTTAGGTTAGGTTAGGTTAGGTTAGGTTAGGTTAGGTTAGGTTAGGTTAGGTTAGGTTAGGTTAGGTTAGGTTAGGTTAGGTTAGGTTAGGTTAGGTTAGGTTAGGTTAGGTTAGGTTAGGTTAGGTTAGGTTAGGTTAGGTTAGGTTAGGTTAGGTTAGGTTAGGTTAGGTTAGGTTAGGTTAGGTTAGGTTAGGTTAGGTTAGGTTAGGTTAGGTTAGGTTAGGTTAGGTTAGGTTAGGTTAGGTTAGGTTAGGTTAGGTTAGGTTAGGTTAGGTTAGGTTAGGTTAGGTTAGGTTAGGTTAGGTTAGGTTAGGTTAGGTTAGGTTAGGTTAGGTTAGGTTAGGTTAGGTTAGGTTAGGTTAGGTTAGGTTAGGTTAGGTTAGGTTAGGTTAGGTTAGGTTAGGTTAGGTTAGGTTAGGTTAGGTTAGGTTAGGTTAGGTTAGGTTAGGTTAGGTTAGGTTAGGTTAGGTTAGGTTAGGTTAGGTTAGGTTAGGTTAGGTTAGGTTAGGTTAGGTTAGGTTAGGTTAGGTTAGGTTAGGTTAGGTTAGGTTAGGTTAGGTTAGGTTAGGTTAGGTTAGGTTAGGTTAGGTTAGGTTAGGTTAGGTTAGGTTAGGTTAGGTTAGGTTAGGTTAGGTTAGGTTAGGTTAGGTTAGGTTAGGTTAGGTTAGGTTAGGTTAGGTTAGGTTAGGTTAGGTTAGGTTAGGTTAGGTTAGGTTAGGTTAGGTTAGGTTAGGTTAGGTTAGGTTAGGTTAGGTTAGGTTAGGTTAGGTTAGGTTAGGTTAGGTTAGGTTAGGTTAGGTTAGGTTAGGTTAGGTTAGGTTAGGTTAGGTTAGGTTAGGTTAGGTTAGGTTAGGTTAGGTTAGGTTAGGTTAGGTTAGGTTAGGTTAGGTTAGGTTAGGTTAGGTTAGGTTAGGTTAGGTTAGGTTAGGTTAGGTTAGGTTAGGTTAGGTTAGGTTAGGTTAGGTTAGGTTAGGTTAGGTTAGGTTAGGTTAGGTTAGGTTAGGTTAGGTTAGGTTAGGTTAGGTTAGGTTAGGTTAGGTTAGGTTAGGTTAGGTTAGGTTAGGTTAGGTTAGGTTAGGTTAGGTTAGGTTAGGTTAGGTTAGGTTAGGTTAGGTTAGGTTAGGTTAGGTTAGGTTAGGTTAGGTTAGGTTAGGTTAGGTTAGGTTAGGTTAGGTTAGGTTAGGTTAGGTTAGGTTAGGTTAGGTTAGGTTAGGTTAGGTTAGGTTAGGTTAGGTTAGGTTAGGTTAGGTTAGGTTAGGTTAGGTTAGGTTAGGTTAGGTTAGGTTAGGTTAGGTTAGGTTAGGTTAGGTTAGGTTAGGTTAGGTTAGGTTAGGTTAGGTTAGGTTAGGTTAGGTTAGGTTAGGTTAGGTTAGGTTAGGTTAGGTTAGGTTAGGTTAGGTTAGGTTAGGTTAGGTTAGGTTAGGTTAGGTTAGGTTAGGTTAGGTTAGGTTAGGTTAGGTTAGGTTAGGTTAGGTTAGGTTAGGTTAGGTTAGGTTAGGTTAGGTTAGGTTAGGTTAGGTTAGGTTAGGTTAGGTTAGGTTAGGTTAGGTTAGGTTAGGTTAGGTTAGGTTAGGTTAGGTTAGGTTAGGTTAGGTTAGGTTAGGTTAGGTTAGGTTAGGTTAGGTTAGGTTAGGTTAGGTTAGGTTAGGTTAGGTTAGGTTAGGTTAGGTTAGGTTAGGTTAGGTTAGGTTAGGTTAGGTTAGGTTAGGTTAGGTTAGGTTAGGTTAGGTTAGGTTAGGTTAGGTTAGGTTAGGTTAGGTTAGGTTAGGTTAGGTTAGGTTAGGTTAGGTTAGGTTAGGTTAGGTTAGGTTAGGTTAGGTTAGGTTAGGTTAGGTTAGGTTAGGTTAGGTTAGGTTAGGTTAGGTTAGGTTAGGTTAGGTTAGGTTAGGTTAGGTTAGGTTAGGTTAGGTTAGGTTAGGTTAGGTTAGGTTAGGTTAGGTTAGGTTAGGTTAGGTTAGGTTAGGTTAGGTTAGGTTAGGTTAGGTTAGGTTAGGTTAGGTTAGGTTAGGTTAGGTTAGGTTAGGTTAGGTTAGGTTAGGTTAGGTTAGGTTAGGTTAGGTTAGGTTAGGTTAGGTTAGGTTAGGTTAGGTTAGGTTAGGTTAGGTTAGGTTAGGTTAGGTTAGGTTAGGTTAGGTTAGGTTAGGTTAGGTTAGGTTAGGTTAGGTTAGGTTAGGTTAGGTTAGGTTAGGTTAGGTTAGGTTAGGTTAGGTTAGGTTAGGTTAGGTTAGGTTAGGTTAGGTTAGGTTAGGTTAGGTTAGGTTAGGTTAGGTTAGGTTAGGTTAGGTTAGGTTAGGTTAGGTTAGGTTAGGTTAGGTTAGGTTAGGTTAGGTTAGGTTAGGTTAGGTTAGGTTAGGTTAGGTTAGGTTAGGTTAGGTTAGGTTAGGTTAGGTTAGGTTAGGTTAGGTT